>JAZHRO010000073.1:110952500-112202500 GCA_037157565.1 Thalassia testudinum | reverse complement strand
TGGAGAGAGTTCTAGAGAACTCTAGATGTGTGGGAGTGCGTGAATGGGTGTGTGTGTGTGTGTGTGGTCGTGCCCTAGGTGTCTAAGTGATATAGGCTAGGTCCTAAGGGGTTTGGGTAGGTGTAGGCCTTGAATTAGGGTTGCAAACCCTAATTGCCAAGGGGAAATTGCAATTAAACTTAACCCAAGTTTAATTGAATGAGTGTGAACCTAATTGAGAGTGAAATAACTCAATTAGGTTGTGCTTAGGTCAATTGGACTCTCATTAAGTCCAATTGGACTTGTGTGGGTTGAGATCTGAGCTCAATTGGACCCTATGAGTCCAATTGGCTTAGGTAATGGTAATTGACTATGATCTAAGTCAATTGGGTTTGGTGAAGACCTAATTAGGTCCTTAGGAAGGTCTAGAGGTGGTGTACTAGGATTAGGGTACCTTAATTTAAGTTCCTATGGGGTTGGAATTAGGTCTAGGGAGCTAGAGATCCATGATCAAGGCTTGAATCTCAAAACAAAAACTGGAGAGCAGTTCCTGACGTCCAAAAATGGAATCAGATGTCTTATACTCAAAAATCAGAAGTCCATACTTGTTGTCTGGATGTCCAATCAGAGTCAGGAAAAATTCAAGGTTCTGTCTTGGGTATTCTGTAGAAATTGGACATCTGATAAAGTGTCTGGACATCCAATAACACTGCAAAAGTGGGTTTAAGGTGTGCGGGAGTTGGCTAAGGGTTTTGGACGTCCTATAATTCATCTGGACATCCAAATAAGGGTTGGAACTAGGGTTTTAAGGTTTCCTAGGGTGCGATGACCTAATCTAAGGGTGGCTAAGGCTTGGGGAAGTCTCTAAGCTATCCTAGGGCTAGGATGGGCCTAAGCTCTTCACATTTTACTGCTTTATTCCTACTTAATAGAATAGCATAACTTAACTCCCTTATATCATTATTTACTATATCTAATCTAAGTCTTCTGCTCCAGCCCAGCTGCAACACTCATTATTCCTGATCAAGCTTCAGATCCAGCTCCAAATCTAGTTTATTACCTGTAATTGACATAATGCACTTAATCTGCACATTATAACATTATTTTATGCATAGCTAAAGGAAAGCAGTAAAGATGCAGATAATGCTTATGAATGCATGAATTACCCTAACTTATGCTAAGTCCTAGCCTAATTTAGGTCAATTAAGACCTATGATTACTGCGCAATAATTTGCCTGCCCCATTATACAAGTGGGGTGTGGCCAAGGCACCGATTCCAGTCATGGCCGCCACAGTTACCTCATGTACCAGGAATAGATGGGTGAACGAGGTGCCAGGTGAGCAGTCGGACTAGGGAGAGTGTAAGAATATCCCTAAGGGTCACATGCCTTTTAGCTGGGAAAGAGTAACAGGACAAGCCTCTATGCCAAGTTGTTCGAAGCGAACGATGGGATCAAGCTAAGACTTGTAAAATGCGGTTCACATGACCCGTGTGAGTAAAAAATCCCAGGCAACAAAACAGTTCCTCATACTTGGCATACGAGCAGTTTTGATATAAGGAACGAAAAAGTCTCTTCCGTTATAATAAACATCGACTATTACATTCCTCGGATCATTGTCTCCGGCTAAATTATTGCTGGAAAAGACAAGCTAGTACAAAGAAAATGTAGCACCAAGACTTAGCAACTTCACCCTCGGTCTTCCAGGCTGTTCGCACTCAGCAACACAGGGTGATAGTGCAACAGCAAGGCCAATGGGTCCTACAGCTCCTACCGAGCCCACCCGAAATGACTCCTCATCAAAAATCGACCCGTCCTTGCCAAGCGCCACTCACCCATGTCCCTAGTAAGGAGCGGTCTCCCAAGCCCCCAAACCCTTCGCAGTAGAGGATTGTCCCACTTCCAGGACATGCACCTCCCTCTGCGGGGAAATAGTAGCTGAATGAGGAGCCCGCTACTGGATCGGTAGGCATTGATGGATGGCAACAACTGCTTGAGGAAGTCGGGGCCAATCTATCAATGAGGTACCCCACCTAATCAATGCCACCAGGGCTTTAGTCGACCCTTCCAGGAGGAATCCTCAGACGGACTCAACCATCTGGGCGAATGTTGCAGGGGCCATCTGACCGAGGCCCCACCTCTACCTGGGCAAATACACTCCCACAAGAGGAGCTACCGGTAGAGGCAGCCCCTGCTCCACCCTTGTGGAATTACCAAGGGAGACGAGCAAAGCGGTTGAAGCATCCAGCCTCCGCAAAGGAGCGACCTTCACCCAGGCCCTAGGTAGTTCCTTTGCGACCCAGTGTTTGGTGGATTCTCCACATAGGACTAGAGGAGGCAGTACCCCCAGTGGAACACCCTCTGCTTCATTCCCACCTGGGTCCACATGGACGGACGCAGCTGACTCTCTCTCAACGAACGCTCCGTTGAATTCACCCCACGAGCGCCTTGAGGGAGCCTGCTCTACCCCTTCTCGGCTTCCCTCCTGCTCCCTATTTAGCTCCTTGATAACAAGAGGACCGCTTCTTCGATCCTCGCCACATAGGCCTCCCCCACACAAGATGGGCCCTAAACCAACAGAAGCTGCAGCGGCATCCCAAATCGCCTGGCATAGAAAACCCCCAAAAGCCTATGCCAGAAAACAAAACAAGATAAACGCACAAAAAGGAGAATAATACCTCTGACCCACCAATGCCGTAATGGGTGTATCAAGGTACAGAAGGATTGAAGGCCCTTACCTCAACTCGTGTGTTGAGCGGGGGCACAAAGAGGGGCTCACCCCCATCCAAAAAGCCACACATGATCACCCTTCTACTGCTTCGCCGAACACACAGAAGCCTGGAAACGAAGCTTTATCAAAGGAGTGCAAATGAAACATAAACGTTCCTCCCTGCGACTACTAAGTCCCTCAAGCACGGTGAAAGAGGATGATAGGCCGTGAAATGTGACCCACCACAAGCCTCTATTTATACCCCCACCAGATGGGCTCTCGAGGGTGGTGACATTTTTCCATCCCCCCCTCCCCCCGCAGTTCGCAAGTTCCCGAGGAATAAAATCCCACGAGATATGGCATTAATTCCGTGGCAACATGACTGTACTAATGAAACCGTCAGTCAAAGACTCCGCTCGTTATCACACATTGGACATTTAGACCAATGTTATGAAATGCCTCTCACGCCTTTCCAAGCAAGCATGATGCTTCAGGGAATGACCTCTCACAGCAACAAAAATTAATTCCTGTCTCAACGTCTCCATTGGATGACGTGCTGCCTCCTATCACCAACGTGGGCTTAGGCTCATACACACTATGCCCAAACAAAGCTGTCTCCTAAGGCTGACATGGGCTCGGGCTCATATGCCTCGCACCTAAGCAATGCTACCTCCTAAGGATGGCCTAGGCTCGGGCTCATACGCGTTAAGCTCAACAGTTGCTGCCTCGTAAGGTTAGCATGAACTCAGGCTCACACACCTCACACCCAAACAGTGCTGCCTCCGAAGGCCAGTGTGGGCCTGGGCTCATACGCCCCATGACGAAACAGTGCTGCCACTTGAGGTCAGTGCGGGCTCGGGCTCATACGCCGCACACCCAAGCAACGTCTCCTCCTAAGGTCGGCACAGGCTCGGGCTCAGGCTCATTCGACCCACACATAAACAGAGCCACCTCCTAAGGACGGCATGGGCTTGGGCTCATACGCCCCAAGCTCAATAGTTGCTACCTCGTAAGGTCAGCACGAAATTGGGCTCATACGTCCCACGCCCAAACAATGTCACCTCCTAAGGCCGGCACGGGCTCGGGCTCATACGCCTCGCACCCAAGTAATGCTGCCTCTTAAGGGCGGTGCAGGCTCGGGTTCATACACCCCACGCTTAAACAATGCCACCTCCTAAGGCTGGCACGGACTTGGGCTCATACGCCTCGCACCCAAGCAACGCTGCCTCCTAAGGCTGGTGCAAGCTCAGCTCATACGTCCCTTGCCCAAATAGTGCCGCCTCCTAAGGCCGGCACGGGCTTGGGCTCATATGCCCTGCACCCAAGCAATGCCACTCCTGAGGCTGGCCAGGGGTCGGATTCATACGCCCCATGCCCAAGCAACACCGACTCCTAAGGTCGGCCCGGGCTCGAGCTCATATGCCCTAAGCTCAACAATTGCTACCTCGTAAGGTCAGCACGAACTTGGGCTCATACTCTCCATTCCCAAGCAACGCCACCTCGTAAGGCCGGCACAAGTTAGGGCTCATTAGGCCCGAGCTCAACAGTTGCTGCCAGATAACACTGCACATGGGGGTGATAATTCTGTTAAATAGGGCCCATCTTAAGAATAAAAGACACAACATAAGTAGAATGGGAGCATTGCATGCATCATATGCCAAGATTGCTTATAAACAGTATTAATGGCCATTTGTATAAGCACTTGTCAAAGCCGGCCTCAGATGAGCAATCAGACCGCACGGATGGATTCAGAACGACGAACGGAATCCAACGGACTCAAAATCGGCCAAATCTGACATCCGGAGCCCCACAATGGGCCCAAGAAGTTCTGACCGTTAATCTGATGATCAACGGTCCTCGATGCGCCACGTGGCACCTGCCAACCATGCGTCGCTTCCACCTTCAGCTGGAGATCAAATCTCAACCGTTGATCTCTAATCGGACGGCCGAGAATCGCGCGCACACCTGCGGTTTCCACGACAAAGCAACAGGAGTGGCGTAGCGGTTAACACGCATGCCCGCGCCCATGCGGCGCGGGTTCGAGCTGCGCGGTGCGGGAAATCAAAGACAGCGAGGCCCACGGACGAAATTGGGTCGTCCGATCAGCAGCAGGCAGCCGAGATAGCGCCATGCGGCGTGCCCTCAGGCAGCGATCGGCCACGCGTGCGCGCACGCGTGCTCAAGGCGCGATCCAAGCACGCTTGGGCGAAGATCTCAACCGTCCGATCTTCGATTGGACGGCTCTCATGCCGCGGCCATGAATCGAGCGAGAAGAACGGCGTGGGTGAGCGACCGGTGGGCTGGGGGCTTCACCGATGCTTTTGGAAGGGTTTTAGCAACGTCCCGGACGTCGCTAAAACCCATTCTTCATTTGGAAAGCCCTTCTTCCTATTTAAACCCTTTCCAACCACTCATTCAAGGCATTCACTTCCCTTGCAACTACTCTACCCTTCTCTTAGATAGCTTTAGGCCCTCTTGTAATCGCCGAAGACGACAAGCCACCGATGGAGCCTTCTCCACCACTGTGGCTACCTTGCCGCCCTCCCTCTCTCTCTCTTTCTTCCTCTCTTTTAAGTTTTACTTTATTTTTAAGCATGTATCTAATTTTGTAATTTATGAACTAAAGCTGCATGATTAATGAAGTTGTTTTCCATTCAGTTGTCTACTTTATTTCCTATCCAAGTTGCATGTTAAGAAAGAAACGACTCTAACCCTAATCTCTCTCTCTCTCTTGCTCTCGCTTTTCTCCCGCACCTTTTCACAAGTAAAACTCCGCAATTTTCGTGACAATAAGTGACAAGAAAAAATCCGATTTTCACGCCTCCCTGAGACCAACACTTGGACTCACATCCGTTTCTTTACTTTAAAATCAACGTTGCAAGTGCGAACTATAACGACACTTCTTAACACACACGCACGAAAGCACGTCAGTTTTTGGCGCCGTTGCTAGGGAATGAATGGATTTGTTTCGTCACTTCCATTCCACATCCATTCTCACATCGTCTAATGCCTTATTTCCTTTCTACTTGATGGTTGTAGGAATTCGGCGCTTGGACGGCGAAGCGACGCATCCCATGACGGTAACAAGGGAGTAGGCGCAACAAGGACCGGTAGTGAGTAATTCTTCACTCATGACTGTTTGCTTGCATGAAAAACTAAAAAGAATTGTAAAAAATTAAAAAAAAAATTGGCGTGGTGTATGATTACTTGACCCACATCCTTATCACATCACCCAACAAAAATGTACACTCTAACATTTTGAATAAATTCTTGGAGTGTTCTTTTCTCTTTTTGAATGGTGTTTGTGAAGCCATCGTGGATTGACTTGGGCCTTACCGCTCAACCCTAAAAATGACTCGTCTAATAGAAGCTGCATGATCATTAGGATGAGTACATTAGGGTTTTAGAGCCTCTACACAATAAAAGGAAATCTACTTTCACCAAATTGTGTGCAAAACTTGACATGCCCACTGAAATTTGTCTGAAAACACTAAGACATATCAGCCCTAAAAGACACTAAAGTAAGGATGAAACACTAAAAGACACCACATCTTAAAAATCCTTGCTTGAAAACCATGTTTTGATAGAAGCACACACATTGAAAGTGGAAAATTAAGAGGCACCACCCCAATCAACGCCTCATCACATAACCCTAGCACAACCACTATCCTAGCCCTTTTAAAACTGAGTAGACGTGCCCTAGGAAGGACTGAGTTAAGTCTCGAAAGGTGAGGTTCTGTTCGCTGGGCACTTGGCTTTCATTCCCTTGGTAGAATCTGGTACTAGGCTGCGGGGCAGTATCAAATGACTGCGGTTGTGGGGTCTACGGAACCGGAGGTGCAAGCCAAAGGAAGAACCTTCCCTTCAATCCCCTCGTAATCAACCTGGCCAGATTAGCCTTGGGAAGGGGAGTCTAGTGCTTATGGACTTAATCAACCTTTTTGAGATTTCTAGGTCTCCTAGGGGAATACACCATAAGGACTAGGCTTGTTTGCTTGATTGAACACATTTCTCGCATCTATCTCTCTCCGCATTCCCTCCTGTTCTTCTCTAGTGTATGCATGGGAGATGCTCACTGCATCCCTAGTTATTTGTTTTGGGTCAGGAATTTAGGCAACGTGATTCTGTTAGAAACATGGCTGAACCTAGGGTAGATGAGGCTGAGGATCAACCCCCACTAGACACAATGGCCATCATCCAAGCCCAAATTAATGCAAACGACTAGCTTCAACAACAACAAATCCACACCATCATGCAAGGCATACACCAGTTACAGAACCCACAAGAACAACCACCACCACCTTTCCCAGGCCCACAAGGGCAACCACCACTTGATGTACCACCATTTCAGGATCAACCGAGGCCCCTCCGCGATTTCTATAATCCTTCCGCTATTAGAGTCGAGCCACACCTTAGGATCCCCGAAGGGGGAGATGATTTTGAACTAAAACCAAATGTCTTAAGTCTGATCTAGAGCCACTTCCATGGAAGCTCAATTGAGGACCCCTTCCAACACCTAGAGGATATCGACCGCATAGCACGAACTCTGAAACCTAGGAACATTAGCCTTGACATTGTTCTAATTAAGATGTTTCCCTTCTCGTTAAGAGACAAGGCCTCTCACTGGCTTAGAACCCTAGGTAGACCCATCACCACCTGGGAAGAACTGAGGCATGCATTTCTAAAGAAATTCTTCCCCATAGGAAAGACTAATGCCCTCAGAAGAGCTATTACTACCTTCACACTCCAGGGTGGGGAGCAGTTCCATGAGGCGTGGGAAAGATTTAATGAACTTTTGAGGAAATGCCCACACCACGAAGTACCAAGGTGGCAATTAGCCTAGATTTTCTACCACAGTCTGGACAGCAACCTACGAAACTTCATCGATGCCTCATGCGGGGGGAACATCCTGAACAAGGATGAGGAGAGCATGCTTGAGCTCTTTGAGTCTATGAGCGAGAATTCGCTCAACAATGCCTCCATGACCCAATTTAATAGGTCCAGTCAACCCCATGGTGGGATTTATGAGGTACAAGCAAATTCTGGAATGGTTGACATGGACATCATTGCCAAGAAACTAGATCGAGTGGAATTGGTGGACAAAAATATTGATGAGCAACTGAACCAGACTAGGAACCCGTTATACACCTTCTCCCAAGCAAAGGGAGCACATAATGTTGACCTGGTCCAGCCCTTAACCCAACTGAACCTGGAACAACTCCTGACCACGTTCCAGGGAGGGACCTTTGCTCCCTCAACCCTTGATTACTCTCTTCCCTCTCCATCGACATCGGCTATCCTTGAAGATGTGCAAGCTGTCCAAGGTTATGCTAAACTTGACCCTTTCTCCAACACTTACAACACTGGCTAGCATAACCACCCCAACTTTGGTTGGACAAACTAGAAACCACCGCAATTCCAAAACCAGCCCAGGCCAAACCAGCAGCCACACTTGCCCCCTATCAGCAAGGACCACCAGTTAGACCCCTATATAATCAGAATAGGGCAGCCCCTCCCCCACAAAACCAAATGGACACCCTAATAAAGATGATGGCTGACATGAACCAAAAACATCAGGAGGAAATGGCCTTGGTAAAGGGACAGTTAAGCCAACTCTTTGATTGTAAACAACAAGGATCCCTACCTTCCAGCCATAACTGAACTCGCGAAACATAATTAATAGAGGCACCAATTCGCAAGGGTTCCAAGGCAATCCCAGGCAGGCTCACATGGTCCAGCCAGCCCCACAAACACCCCCTGGGTTTGGTGCTTCTTCGTCCTCATCTTCTCAAGGATCAACCCATGGTCCCAATGCCTCTGCGAATGCGGTGACCTTAAGAAGCAACACCAAAACCCAGGATCCCAAATGACCGACTCTCCCCGAGACTTCACCCGCTGAAATACCTGACTCAGAAGAGGCACCAGAAAAAACCAAGGACCCAGAAATAGGCCCGATCCATATCCAGACACCCTACCCTGAGGCCTTGGAAACAATCAAGAAAAAGAAGAATTTTGTGGAAACTGAGGAGCTTTTGGAGATCTTTAAGCAAGTACAGAGTAATATTCCACTCCTCGAAGCCGTTAAGCACATCCTGGCTTATGCCAACTTTTTAAAGGATGCCTGTACACCCAAGCATGAGCCAAGACCTCAAGCACCTAGGAAGGTTGTGCTCTCCAAACAAGCAAGTTCTGTAATATCAAGCAACCTTCCGCTCAAGCGAACTGACCCAGGAGCACCCCTGATTTCCTACAATATCGGGGACATGACATTTGATAGAGCGCTCTTGGACTTAGGTGCTTTTATCAATCTAATTCCAACAACCCTATACCACCAATTTGGTTTCGGAGAGTTGACACCCACACCTGTTACCATCTAGTTGGTTGATAGATCAGTGAAAACCCCAAAGGGGGTTGTCGAGGACGTGATTGTACGGGTCAAAGACTTCTATTTCCCGGTCGACTTCTTGGTGCTCGACATGGAAGTCCCTGAAAAACTACAGAACGCACCCATAATCTTAGGCAAACCTTCTTAGCTACGACTAAGGCAAACATTGATTGTGACACGGGATGTATGGAAATCACCTTCGGAGATAGGAAAATGCAATTGGATATCTTCCGGGTGACAAAGTCTTTTGATTGCGATTGCATTGAGGAACATGATCCCGTGGAAACTCTGGTCGAGGAATGCCTCACCCTTAATTCTGTCTCAGACCACCAAACCCGTAATGACTGTTCTGACCTATCACCGTCACTACCCATGGACCTCTGTAAGGCTGATTACCATCACACAACACCATTTGAGGAGATCGATGTTGATCAACTCCCGCCTTTTCCTTTTCTATCAACTGTGGTTCCACCTGCACCTGAGCTCAAGCCACTACCCGAGAATCTCAAGTATGTCTTCTTGGGACCTGACCAGACCTTCCCTGTGATTATTAATTCTCATCTAACCAAGGATTAGGAGCTCAGGCTGACTGCGACCCTTTCAGAACATCAGGTCGTCATTGGTTGGAAAATTTCTGACTTGAGAGGAATTAGCCCCACCTATTGCACCCATAAGATTTACCTGGAAGACGGGGCACGACCCTCCCGCCAGATGCAGAGACATTTAAACCCAAACATGCGAGAGGTCATTAAGAAAGAAATTAGCAAGTGGCTTGATGCCGACATCATCTATCCTATCTCCGATAGCCCCTGGGTGAGCCCCACTCAAGTGGTTCCAAAGAAAGCTGGGCTCACCGTTGTCACCAATGATCATGGCGAATCCATCCCCACCCGCACCACCACCGCATGGCGGGTGTGTATTGATTATAGGAAGCTCAATGAAGCCACTAAGAAGGATTATTTCCCCTTGACCAAATCCTTGAAAGATTGGCAGGGTAGAAGTATTTTTGCTTCCTGGATGGATATCCAGGATATAACCATGTCGCAATTACTCTGGAAGATCAAGAAAAGACCACATTCACTTGCTCGTATGGCACGTTTGCATTCATTCGAATGTCGTTCGGATTATGCAATGCACCTGCTACCTTCCAGCGTTGCATGTTAGCTATTTTTTCAGAAATGGTGGGTGAATACTTAGAGGTCTTTATGGATGATTTCTCTGTATTTGGGAATTCATTCGACCATTGTATGAGCAACTTGGAGAAAATTCTGAAACGATGTATCGAGGTTAATCTGGTGTTAAGTTGGGAAAAGAGCCATTTTATGGTTCAGGAAGGAATTGTCCTCGGTCACATCGTATCACGTAGGGGCATCGAGGTAGATCGGGCTAAGGTTGATTTGATTTCCAAACTTCCTCCACCTAGCTCGGTCTGACAGATTCACTCATTTCTAGGACACGTTGGCTTCTATTGAAGGTTCATTAAAGACTTTTCCAAGATTTCCAAACCCTTAACAGACCTTCTGGCCAATGACGCCATATTCCACATGTCATCTGATTGCATCCAGGCTTATCACACCCTCCGGGACTTAGTCTCCACAACACCTGTACTTCAGCCCCCGGATTGGTCCCGGGACTTTGAGATTATGTGTGATGCATCAAATTTTGCCATGGCGCTGTCCTGGGACAAAGGCAAGACAAGAAACCCGTGGTAATCTCCTACGCGAACAAAACATTGGACGAGGGCCAACGAAATTATACGGTCACAGAGAAAGAGTTGCTCGCTGTAGTCTTTGGACTTGAGAAGTTCCGATCGTACATGCTAGGATCCCACGTGACCATCTATACTGACCATTCAGCCATCCGACACCTATTGGCCAAGAAGGATGCAAAGCCCAGGCTCATCAGATGGATCCTGCTCTAGCAGGAATTTGACCTGGAAATCCGCGACAAGGCTGGATCGAAGAATTTGGTGGCTGACCACTTGTCTAGACTTCATCCAGACCACATTGGACCCTCCCTTCCTCTATCTGACGCCTTCCCCGATGAACAAATTCTAGCTGTGCAAGACAAGAGACTGCCTTGGTATCCTGACTACGTCAACTACCTAGTTGTAGGACAAACCCCGCACAGCTGGTCCAGACAGCAACGGGACAGGTTCTTGGCTGAGGCCAAGCACTATTTTTGGGATGATCCCATGCTGTTTCGCCTCTGTGTCGACCAGATCATCAGGAGGTGTATCCCCGAGAATGAAGTTCAGAGTGTGCTTTCCTTCTGTCATGAACAGGCTTGTGGTAGCCACTTCTCTGGAAAGAAAACGGTCGCAAAGGATCTGCAGTCTGGTTTTTACTGGCCTTCCCTATTTAAGGATGCACACAACTTCACCAAGACTTGCTCACGCTCCCAAACGCTGGGGACCATGACCAGGAAAGATATGATGCCCCTCCAGCCCATTTTGATTGTCGAAATCTTCGACGTGTGGGGTATCGATTTTACGGGTCCCTTTCCACCATCTAACGGCTTTGAGTACATCATAGTCTCGGTAGACTACGTTTCTAAATGGATTGAAGTCATCGCCACCTGCCGATGCGATCACAGGACTGTCATGGACTTTAAGCTGAACATCTTTTCCCGATTTGGAATACCCAAGGCCAAGATCAGTGATGGTGGAAGTCACTTTATTCACTCCCAATTCCGTGCCCTACTTAGAAAATATGGGGTTAACCACCACATTGCTACCCCGTATCATCTGCAAACCAACGGGCAGATCGAGGTCTCAAATAGACAAATCAAGAACATTTTACAGAAGACTGTGAGACCTGACAGGAAAGACTGGTCCACACGACTAGATGATGCCCTGTGGGCATACAGGACCGCTTTCAAGACCCCGATAGGCATGTCGCCTTATCACCTAGTTTTTGGCAAAGCCTGCCATCTTCCTGTCGAATTGGAACACTGAGCTTATTGAGCTGTCAAGTAATGTAACATGGATTCCCAATTAGCCGGTGAGCAGAGGACGCTCCAATTATCAGAGCTCGAAGAAATTCGTCGGGACGCTTTTGAGAATAGTCAACTGTATAAGGAGAAAATGAAAGCCATCCACGATCGACTCATTCATAGAAAGACCTTTGAGCCTAACCAGCAAGTCTGGCTGTTCGACGCCCGCCTAAAACTCTTTCCAGGGAAACTCAGGTCCAAATGGACAGGACCATTTCAGGTGGTTAAGCCTTACTCTAATGGGGCGGTTGAAATCGCTGATCCAAACATTGGGCACACTTTTACAGTTAATGGTCAAAGATTGAAATACTTCCTTGCCTAGGTTTCCCCAAAGGAGAGTGTCACCCTCATTGAGGGATGACACGAAGCACCGCCCAGCTGGAGGCGTTAAACTCAGTGCTTCCTGGGAGGCAACCCAGAGGATTCAGACTGATCCGGTATTTTACGTCACCCAGGTACTATCTTTTTGAACCCCTGTGCATCCATGTATTTGCCAATGAGGACATTGTCCAACTTAAGCATGGGGGGGTGGTAAATTACACGATCCTGAGCTCATTTAATCAGTCTGAATAAAATAAAATTAAAAACAAAAATTAAATTTAGGAAGAAACTTAGGCATTAGAAACTTGTCAATAGTGGGAAATAATACAAAAAGAACTTAAACACTTAGACTTCTCAGGCCTTCGGGCTTAAATCAACCCTGGTGTCCATTAAAATATGGATTTAGCTTCGAATCCTTACAACTTTAAGCTATTCTAATCCACCTACTAAATAAGGTGATAAGTATACGACTTATCAACTCACCCTCTAACTCAGAAGAACTTTGAGTCTAAGCATCTGCACACATTTTTGCACAGACTCACTCCTCGGAGATTTTGACAGAAATTGGGTCGCTAATGAACTCTCTAGGGTGGTATGGCTAGCAAGTTGTCGTGGGTAACAGCCCATTGGCAGGTTATCCAGAACCCAGCCACGGGATCACTTCTTCTTCATTGCCTCTAGGTACATTTGAGATCAGGGAAGCCACCTACAAAAAAAAAAAGGAGAAGAAAAGAAAAGAAAATAAACCACACTTCACCGCACGGTATGCTTGGCAAGTGATCGTGGGTAATAGCCCATTGGTCGGTTGTCCAGAACCCAGTTCAGTAATTGCACAAAAAGAACCAAAACACTTAAGGAAGAAGCGGGGAAGTAGTACAAGCCGGGGAGATATACACTGGAAAAATCCTTGTGTTGACCCTAATTAAAACAAATGTAGGGAGAAAGCTACCAATCGAACAAATACACCTTCAGGCAAAATACTTCCTCTTCCGATCACCTAGGGGCGTAGAAACCCGAAGTTTGTCTGAATTACCGTTGAGTGAGTCTATCACAATCTTCACACCAAGATGCTTAGCACTTAGGGTTTTGACCGAGTTTTAGGTGGGTTGGGTAGCCGTAAAAAGTTACCAACCCACTCTGAATTCCAGAAAAGATTCTAAAAAAATATATATATGTATATACATTAAAGCAAGGATTCAGGCGATTCGTATTTTGGCAGACACCCGGGCGCTGCTTAGTCTTTGCAGATTAAGAACTTAGTATATTTCCTTCTATTGACAAGTGATGAAGTGTCTACGTAATTACTTCTTAAATTCTAACAGAAAATAAAGGCTAGAATAAACCTTGCTAGGGACTAGCAAGGAGTAAGCATGGGGGTATGATAACATTGCATATGGGGGTGATAATTCTGTCAAATGGGGGTATGAACCCGCACGGATGGATTCAAAACGACGAACGGAATCCAACAGACTCAAAATCGGATAAATCCGACATCCGGAGCTCCCACAATGGGCCCAAGAAGTTCTAACTGTTGATCTAATGATCAACGGTCCTCGATGCGCCACGTGGCACCCGCTCACCGCACGCCACTCCCATCTTTAGCAGGAGATCAAATCTCAGCTGTCGATCTCTGATCAGATGGTCGGGAACCACGCACTACGCCCGCGGTCGCCGCGACAAAGCAGCGGGCGTGGTACAGCAGTTAACGCGCACGCTCGCAACCACGCGGCGTGGGATCAAGCCGCGCTGTTCGGGAAATTGAAGACAGAGAGGCGCGCGGCAAAATGGGGCCGCCCGATCAGTAGCGGGTGGCTGAGATAGTGGCACGCAGCGCGCCCTCAGGCAGCAATCTCCCACGCGCGCGTGCACGCTGGGCGACGACGCCCACGTGCACGCGCGCTCAAGGCACGATCCAAGCACGCCCGGGCGAAGATCTCAGCTGTCCGATCTTCTATCGGACGGCTCTTGTGCTGCGCCCACGGATCGAGCGAGAGGAAGAATGGCGCGGGTGAGCGACCGGCGGGTTGGGGGCTTCACCGACGCTTTTGGAAGGGTTTTAGCGACGTCCCGGACGTCGCTAAAACCCCTTCTTCTTTTAGAAAGCCCTTCTCCCTATTTAAACACCTTCCAACCACTCATTCAAAGCATTCACTTCCCTTGCAACTACTCTACCCCTCTCTTAGCTAGCTTTAGGCCTTCTTATAATCGCCAGAGACGACGAGCCGCCGACGGAGCATTCTCCACCACCGTGGCTGCCTCGTCGCCCTTCCTCTCTCTCTCTCTTTCTTCCTCTCTTTTAAGCTTTACTTTACTTATGTTTAAGCATGTATCTAATGTTGTAATTTGAGAACTAAAGCTTCATGATTAATGAAGTTCTTTTCCATTCAGTTGTCTACTCTATTGCCTACCCAAGTTGCATGTTAAAGAAAGAAACGACTCTAACCCTAATCTCTCTATCTCGCTTTTCACCCACACCTTTTCGCAAGCAAAACTCCGTGATTTCCGTGACAATAAGTGACAAGAAAAATCTGATTTTCACGCCTCCCTGAGACCGACACTCGGACTCACATCCGTTTGTTTACTTTAAAACCGGTGTTGCAAGTGCGAACTATAACAACACTTCTTAACACATGCACATAGCCACGCCAGATGGCATAGCCTTACTCTCCAGAAAATTCAAAAAATTTCTAAAAAACAAGAAGAGCTGGAAGAAGAAGGAAGAACCCTAGGATAATCAAGTTATCTGTTACAACTGTAACAAGAAGGGGCACGTGAGAAAAAAAATGCCCTCAACTAAAGAAGGAAGCTAAGAAGAATAAGGTCAGGAAACAACCCAGGCAAGAAGGAAAGAAGAAAGCCCTCCAAGTCACCTTGGATGGTAGCAATTCAAACTCATCAGAAGAAGAGGAAGACTCGTCAAGTGAGAAAGCTCTTTGCAAACTTATGGCAATTGAAGATGAGGTATCTTCATTTTCCTTTGATGAACTTTTAGATGCTTTCTATGAATTACATAATTTAGCTAAAGCACTAAAAGTAGCCAACAAAAAGCCAACTAGGTAACAGAGTTGAAACACTAATTTGCCTCACAAAACCATCAACTTTCATAGGAGATCACTTCACCAAAAACACAAGTAGGTTCACTTCAGGTAGAATTAGAAAAACTTAAACAAAAGTCTATCACTCTTGTAAATGACTTAGCTAAATTCACCAAAGGTAGAGCAAATCTAGAGAAGCTACCAGGCACATATTCCCAAACCACAACTAAATTTTGGTTAGGATACACTCCTAGTAATAATCATGAAGCATCTAGTTCACAAACCAACACATGTCATTCGAGCCCTAAGGTCAAGAATAGGTTCACACTTAAATAGGCACCAACTAACAAATCTAGACCCAAAAGAAAATGAGTATCAAAGAAAAACTTGCATCTTGTTTTGTAGGACACCCAAATGACGGAATAATAAAGTACTCAAATTGGATCTTTCAAGAAAAAGATGGACATCTTGTAGCTGTTAGAGGAAACTCTAGACCTTACAGGCATAAACCAATGATAGGTCTAAAGCAACAGAAGATGGGTCACGGACAACGGATGCTCAAAGCAAATGACAGGAGAAGAAGACATGTTTCTCAAACTAGACCGCAAGGAAGGTCATTCAGTCACATTTGGCAACAACCACACCCTATAATTGGACTTAGGTGCTTCTATCAATCTGATTCTAACAACCCTGTACCACCAATTTGGTTTCGGAGAGTTGACACCCACACCTGTTACCATCTAGCTGGTTGATAGATCAGTGAAAACCCCAAAGGGGGTTGTCGAGGACGTGATTGTACGGGTCAAGGACTTCTATTTCCTGGTCGACTTCTTGGTGCTCGACATGGAAGTCCTTGAAAAACTACAGAACGCACCCATAATCTTAGGCAGGCCTTCTTAGCTACGGCTAAGGCAAACATTGATTGTGACACGGGATGTATGGAAATCGCCTTCGGAGATAGGAAAATGCAATTGGATATCTTCCGGGCGACAAAGTCTTTTGATTGCGATTGCATTGAGGAACATGATCCCGTGGAAACTCTGGTCGAGGAATGCCTCACCCTTAGTTCTGTCTCAGACCACCAAACCCGTAATGACTGTTTTGACCTATCACCGTCACTACCCGTGGACCTCTGTAAGGCTGATTACCATCACACAACACCATTTGAGGAGATCGATGTTGATCAACTCCTGCCTTTTC
Source organism: Thalassia testudinum (assembly GCA_037157565.1). Classification (NCBI taxonomy): domain Eukaryota; kingdom Viridiplantae; phylum Streptophyta; class Magnoliopsida; order Alismatales; family Hydrocharitaceae; genus Thalassia; species Thalassia testudinum. The sequence continues at coordinate 112,185,877 of JAZHRO010000073.1, read as the reverse complement.
CTTTTCTGTCAACTGTGGTTCCACCCACACCCGAGCTCAAGCCACTACCCGAGAATCTCAAGTATGTCTTCTTGGGACCTGACCAGACCTTCCCTGTGATTATTAATTCTCATCTAACCAAGGATCAGGAGCTCAGGCTGACTGCGACCCTTTCAGAACATCGGGCCGCCATTGGTTGGACCATTTCTGACTTGAGAGGAATTAGCCCCACCTATTGCACCCATAAGATTTACCTGGAAGATAGGGCACGACCCTCTCGCCAGATGCAGAGACGTTTAAACCCAAACATGCGGGAGGTCATAAAGGAAGAAATTACCAAGTGGCTTGACGCCGACATCATCTATCCTATCTTCGATAGCCCCTAGGTGAGCCCCACTCAAGTGGTTCCAAAGAAAGCTGGGCTCACCGTTGTCACCAATGATCATGGCGAATCCATCCCCACCCGCTCCACCACCGCATGGCAGGTGTGTATTGATTATAGGAAGCTCAATGAAGCCACTAAGAAGGATAATTTCCCCTTGACCAAATCCTTGAAAGATTGGCAAGGTAGAAGTATTTTTGCTTCCTGGATGGATATTCAGGATATAACCAAGTCACAATTGCTTCGGAGGATCAAGAAAAGGCCACATTCACTTGCCCGTACAGCATGTTTGCATTCCGTCGAATGCCGTTCGGGTTATGCAATGCACCTGCTACCTTCCAGCGTTGCATGCTAGACATTTTTTCAGAAATGGTGGGTGAATACTTAGAGGTCTTTATGGATGATTTCTCTGTATTTGGGAATTCATTCGACTATTGTCTGAGCAACTTGGAGAAAATCCTGAAACGATGTATCGAGGTTAATCCGGTGTTAAGTTGGGAAAAGAGCCATTTTATGGTTCAAGAAGGAATTATTCCTGGTCACATCGTATCGCATAGGGGCATCGAGGTAGATCGGGCTAAGGTTGATTTGATTTCCAAACTTCCTCCACCAAGCTCGGTCCAACAGATTCGCTCATTTTTGGGACACGTTGGCTTCTACCGAAGGTTCATTAAAGACTTTTCCAAGCTTTCTAAACCCTTAACCGACCTTCTAGCCAACGATGCCACATTCCACATGTCTTCTGATTGCATCCAGGCTTATCACACCCTCCGGGACTTAGTCTCCACAGCACCTGTACTTCAGCCCCCGGACTGGTCCCAGGACTTTGAGATTATGTGTGATGCATCAGATTTTTCCATAGGCGCTGTCCTGGGACAAAGGCAAGACAAGAAGCCCGTGGTGATCTACTACACAAGCAAAACGTTGAATGAGGCCCAACAAAATTATACGGTCACAGAGAAAGAATTGCTCGCTATAGTCTTTGGACTTGAGAAGTTCCGATCGTACTTGCTGGGATCCCACGTGACCATTTATACTGACCATTCAGCCATCCGGCACCTGTTGGCCAAGAGGGACGCAAAGCCCAAGCTCATCAGATGGATCCTGCTCTTACAGGAATTTGACCTAGAAATCCGCGACAAGGTCGGATCGAAGAATGTGGTGGCTGACCACTTGTCTAGACTTCATCCAGACCACATTGGACCCTCCCTACCTCTATCTGATGCCTTCCCCGATGAACACATTCTGGCTGTGCAAGAAAAGAGACTGTTGTGGTATGCTGACTACGTCAACTACCTAGTTGTAGGACAAACTCCGCACAGCTGGTCCAAACAGCAATGGGACAGGTTCTTGGCTGAGGCCAAGCACTATTTCTGGGATGATCCCATGTTGTTTCGCCTCTGTGCTGACCAGATCATTAGGAGGTGTAACCCCGAGAACAAAGTTCAGAGTGTGCTTTCCTTTTGTCATGACCAGGCTTGTGGTAGCCACTTCTTTGGAAAGAAAACGGCTGTAAAGGTTCTACAGTCTAGATTTTACTGGCCGTCCCTATTTAAGGATGCACACAACTTTACCAAGACTTGCTCACGTTGCCAAACGCTGGGGACCATGACCAAGAAAGATATGATGCCCCTCCAGCCCATTTTGATTGTTGAAATCTTCGACGTTTTGGGTATCGATTTTATGGGCCCCTTTCCACCATCCAACTACTTCAAGTACATCCAAGTCTCAGTAGACTATGTTTCTAAATGGATTGAAGCCGTTGCCACCTGCCGATGCGATCACAGGACTGTCGTGGACTTTGTTAAGCAGAACATCTTTTCCCGATTTGGAACACCAAAGGCCATGATCAGTGATGGTGGAAGTCATTTTATCCACTCCCAATTCCGTGCCCTACTTAGAAAATACGGGGTTAACCACCGCATTGCTACCTCATATCATCCGCAAACAAATGGGCAGACCGAGGTCTCAAATAGACAAATCAAGAACATTTTACAGAAGATTGTGAGACTTGACAGGAAAGACTGGTCCACATGACTAGATGATACCCTGTGGGCATACAGGACCGCTTTCAAGACCCCGATAGGCATGTCGCCTTATCACCTAGTTTTTGGCAAAGCCTGCCATCTTCCTGTCGAATTGGAACACCGAGCTTACTGAGCTATCAAGTAATGTAACATGGATTCCCAGTTAGCCGGTGAGCAAAGGACGCTCCAATTATCTGAGCTCGAAGAAATTCGTCGGGACACTTTTGAGAATAGTTGACTGTATAAGGAGAAAATGAAAGCCGTCCACGACCGACTTATCCATAGAAAGACCTTTGAGCTTAACCAGCAAGTCTGACTATTCGACGCCCACCTAAAACTCTTCCCAGGGAAACTCAGGTCCAAATGGATAGGACCATTTCGGGTGGTTAAGCCTTACTCTAATGGGGCAGTTGAAATCGTTGATCCAAACACTGGGCACACTTTTACAGTTAATGGTCAAAGATTGAAACACTTCCTGGCCCAGGTTCCCCCAAAGGAGAGTGTCATCCTCATTGAGGGATGACATGAAGCAACGCCTAGCTGGAGGGGTTAAACTCAGCGCTTCTTGGGAGGCAACCCAGAGGATTCAGACTGATCCGGTATTTTACGTCACTCAAGTACTATTTTTTTTTGAACCACTGTGCATCCATGTATTTGCCAATGAGGACATTATCCAACTTAAGCATGGGGGGGTGGTAAATTGCACGATCCTGAGCTCATTTAATCAGTCTGAATAAAATAAAATTAAAGAAAAAAATTTGAATGTAGGAAGAAACTTAGGCATTAGAAACTTGTCAATAGTGGAAAATAATACAAAAAGAACTTAAACACTTAGACTTTTCAGGCCTTCAGGCTTAATCAGCCCTGGTGTCCGTTAAAATATGGATTTTGCTTCGAATCCTTGCAACCTTAAGCTATTCTAATCCACCTACTAAATAAGGTGATAAGTATACGACTTATCAACTCACCCTCTAACTCAGAAGAACTTTGAGTCTAAGCATCTGCACACATTTTTGCACAGACTCACTCCTCGAAGATTTTGACAAAAATTGGGTAGCTAATGAACTCTCTAGGGTGGTATGGCTGGCAAGTTGTCGTGGGTAACAGCCCATTGGTAGGTTATCCAGAACCCAGCCACGGGACCACTTCTTCTTCATTGCCTCTAGGTACATTTGAGATTAGGGAAGCCACCTACAAAGAAAAAAAAGGAGAAGAAAAGAAAAGAAAATAAACCACACTTCACCGCACGAGTATGCCTGGCAAGTGATCGTGGGTAATAGCCCATTGGTCGGTTGTCCAGAACCTAGTTCAGTAATTGCACAAAAAGAACCAAAACACTTATGGAAGAAGCGGGGAAGTAGTACAAGCCGGGGAGATATACACTGGAAAAATCCTTGTGTTGACCCTAATTAAAACAAATGTAGGGAGAAAGCTACCAATCGAACAAATACACCTTCAGGCAAAATACTTCCTCTTCTGGTCACCTAGTGGCGTAGAAACCTGAAGTTTGTCTGAATTACCGTTGAGTGAGTCTATCACAATCTTCACACCAAGATGCTTAGCACTTAGGGTTTTGACCGAGTTTTAGGTGGGTTGGGTAGCCGTAAAAAGTTACCAACCCACTCTGAATTCCAGAAAAGATTCTAAAAAAAATATATATATATGTATATTTACATACATTAAAGCAAGGATTCATGCGATTCGTATTTTGGCAGACACCCGGGCTCTGCTTAGTCTTTGTAGATTAAGATCTTAGTATATTTCCTCCTATTGACAAGTGACGAAGTGTCTAAGTAATTACTTCATAAATTCTTACAGAAAATAAAGGTTAGAATAAACTTTGCTAGGGACTAGCAAGGAGTAAGCATGGGGGTATCATAACACTGCATTTTGGGGTGATAGTTCTGTTAAATAGGGCCCATTTTAAGAATAAAAGGCACAACATAAGTAGAATGGGAGCATTGCATGCATCATATGCCAAGATTGCTTATAAAATAGTATTAATGGCCATTGGTATAAGCACTTGTCAAAGCATAGCTCAGATGAGCAATCGGACTGCACGGATGGATTCAGAATGACGAACAGAGTCCAATGGACTCAAAATCGGCCAAATCTGACATCCGGAGCTCCCATAATGGGTCCAAGAAGTTCTGACCGTTGATCTGATGATCAACGGCCCTCGATGTGCCACGTGGCGCCCGCCCATCGCGCGCCACTTCCACCTTCAGTCGGAGATCAAATCTCAACCGTTGATCTCTGATCGGACGGCCGAGAACCGCGCGCACAGCCGCGGTTTCCGCGACAAAGCAACAGGAGTGGCGTAGCGGTTAACACGCATGCCCGCGCCCATGCGGCACGAGTTCGAGCTACGCGGTGTGGGAAATCAAAGACAGCGAGGCACGCAGACGAAATTGGGCCGCTCGATCAGCACCGGGAGGCCGAGATAGCGCCACGCAGCGCGCCCTCAAGCAGCGATTGGCCACGCGCACTCACGCTAAAGGTGTGATCCAAGCGCGTCGGGGCGAAGATCTCAGCCGTCCGATCTTTGATCGGATGGCTCTCATGCCGCGGCCACGGATTGAGCGCAAAGAAGAACGGCGCAGGCAAGCGACCGGTGTGCTGGGGGCTTCACTGACGCTTTTGGAAGGGTTTTAGCGACGTGCCGGATGTCGCTAAAACCCCTTCTTCATTTGGAAAGCCCTTCTCCCTATTTAAATCCCTTCCGACCACTCATTCAAGGAATTCACTTCCCTTGCAACTACTCTACCCCTCTCTTAGCTAGCTTTAGGCCCTCTTTTAATCGCCAGAGATGACAAGCTGCCGACGAAGCCTTCTCCACCACCGTAGCTGCCTCGCCGCCCTCCCTCTCTCTCTTTCTTCCTCTCTTTTAGGCTTTACTTTATTTATGTTTAAGCATGTATCTAATGTTGTAATTTATGAACTAAAGCTGCATGATTAATGAAGTTGTTTTCCATTCAGTTGTCTACTTTATTTCCTATCCAAGGTTCATGTTAAAGAAAGAAACGACTTTAACCCTAATCTCTCTCTCTCTCTCTCTCGCTCTCTCTTTTCTCCCACACCTTTCGCAAGCAAAACTCCGCAAGTTTCGTGACAATAAGTGACAAGAAAAAATTCGATTTTCACGCCTCCCTGAGACCGACACTCGGACTCACATCTGTTTCTTTACTTTAAAATCGACGTTGCAAGTGAGAACTATAACGACACTTCTTAATAGACACGCACGAAAGCACGTCACTGCCTTGTAAGGCCAGCACGAATCTGGGCTCATCAGTCAAATGCCGCCTCCTAAGGTTGATGTGACCTAGGGCTCGTACGCTTGGTGCCGCCTCCTAAAGCCTACGCAAGCTCAGGCTCATACCCTTTCAACAAGGGATCTCTTCTAAGCAACTAGAAGCAAGGAAAAGCTACCCGACTTCTGCATCATAAATGTTCTCCCCGCTTCAGCATAGCCGAAAGAACATCTGGGGGTATCATCCATCGCAGAGTTTTGGGCACTCTTAGTACTCTCTCAATAGTCCACACTAGCTAGAGAGTGGGGGCATATGATGAGGGGCAAAAACTACCCTTGGATCCAAAACTTCGCATATGACCCAATCGAGGATTCGGTTACTCGACTACAGGATAAACAGGCAGGATCGGTACCGCCCGTCCTGCCTAAGACTAGCCATACTCCAACCAGAACTCGCTCAGCTTACCAAAAGATTCAGCGCAGCTAGGGTCAAAGATATGATAAGATGGACTTGACCACCTATACCCTAACAGCAGACAAGTAGTCTGAAAAAAGGGGTACTAAAGGTCATCAACGTAGAGGTCTCCCCATGTTATAAATAAAGGAAAGGACCCCCAATAGAGGGGGCCCCCGGAGAGGGAGAGAGAAATCTTATAATCTCAGAAATACTAGTGCATATTTGGGAGTACCATCCTCCCCCCAGACATACACCCCTTGTGGTGGAACTAGATCACCAAATCTCTGTCTCCTTTGTGCTTGCCTGGTGATTGTTGAGCTGAGCATCCCCATTGCAGGGGAGGCTCATCTTTCCTCCTAAGCGACGGATGAGAATGGCCAAGTAGCACTCCTCACTATATAAATCTTTTGGTGGCCTTCCAAGGCTCATCAGGTCTAATCAATTAGTAATGTTTAGTACTGGTACAGGGTGTTTCCAGTACCTAGTTCTGAATGAGAATAGCTTCACACAACTATCCAAAACAACTTCCTTGTTCCCAACAACTTAAGATTCTTTACTACAAAATATTTAGTACCCAAGGCATTTCAAATCAAGTCAACACCCAGTAAAGATCATGCCTCTAATCATATCCTTGGTATGCCTAGAACCATCCATATTGCGCCGTTTTAAGGGGCTAACACCCTCATAGAAGGCCTGAATTTTTCATGAGCCTAGACATCACATAGCTAAACTAAGTTAGACATTCAAGAAATGGAATGGAAAAAGGGGGGAAATCAAGAGTCCCTAACTTGCCTTGAGCCCATTCTCCCACGAGGTGGTTGCCCCTGAATCCCTCACCTTAGGAACAACACACGTCAATGTTTTTAAATCCCCCAAATTAACCCCCGATGCCCATAACAAAATCCTAAATCCCTAAAATTAGGAATACCTAAGGCTAGGGATTCAAATGGAAAGAAAGGAATGGGGACGCACTTAAGGTCATCGTAGCCTTGACAAGGTGGTGCTATGCCAAATGGCCAATGAGAAGCTCCCAATAGCATCATCCATGGTTGTTGCTACACATGCTAGAGCCGCTCCTCCATCCAAGTCACAGCAACCACAGCCATGGCTGCTCTTTGCACGAGCAGTAGCAGCCAATGCAAAACAGGAGGAGGAGGAGGTCTCTTGATGGAGGAGAAGGGAGGAGAGGAGAGGGTAAGACGACGGTGAGGAGATGGCAGTGTCTTGTGTTGGAAGCCAAATGGGGAAGGGCTCACACGCATGACAAGGAAAGAAATGGGAGGGGGCGCTTGTGCATGAACTAGAGTGGAGGGGAGGAGAAGCACATGGACTCAACCAAATATTGGAAAAATTTCAATGGGAACCTTCCACCTAAAACTCTTTTAAAAGGATCTTCCATCAAAGGCCCCTTAGTCTAAAATTTGTTAAGGCCAAGTAGGTGATAACTTTTCAAGGGGGTCTAAAGTTTCAAAGGCTTAGAGTCAATAAGGGTTTAATTAATTTTGAAAGGGTTAAGAAAATTCCAAACCTTTACATACTGCGGGATGATACCACATTCCTTTAGGAATCTAGTAAAAGATCCTTAACATTGTTCACCCGAACCATCATATCTACTATAGTATTCACCACCACGATTGGATCTAACACTTTAAATTCTTTTGTCGAGTTGATTTTGAACTTCGAACTTATAATTCTTGAACATATCCAATGACTGTACCTTTTCATTAATGAGATATATGAAACCATATCTCAAATAATCGCCTATGAACATAAGGAAATATTGTTGACCATTCCACGCAATCATAGGAAATGACCCACAAATATCTGTACGAATAAGTGACAAGACATCTAAAGACCTATTGGCTTCAAAACTCCTTTTGTTGGTTTGTTTTGTCTTAATACAATTCACACACATGTCAAAGTTTATGAAGTCTAAGGAATCTATAATACCATTTGACACAAGTCTTTTTATGCTCCTTCTAGAGATATGTCTTAATCTCTTGTGCCATAAAGAACTGAATTTTCATCTATCAATTTTCTTTTCACATCATGTGTACTTAAAAGGGAAGTTTCACTAAAAGATGCAACAATATCAAGACAATAAAGATCATCAAAACTAGAAAGAAAACTAGTACCAACCAATTTTGAATTATGAAACAAACTAACATTTCCATCTCCAAATGTACAAGAATAGCCACACTTGTGCAAAACATAAATGGAAATCAAGTTGCATTTAAAAGATGGAACAACAAAAGTTTCATCCAGATTCAAATACAACCTGGTTTCCATTAATAATCTAAACTGTCCTACTACTTCAACTTCCACAGACTTCCTGTAACCCATGTAAATGAACTTTTCAGTCTTATTTGGTTTTAGTAGCTCAGGAAACTCTGCAAATATACATTGATGTGAGTTGTGACTCCTAAATCCATCCACCATGTGTGTCTAGGTACCGAAACTAAATTAATTTTTGTACAAACCAAATTAGGAAGCGTACCTTCGCTAAGCATGATAATTGGTACAATGCTTCTTCCTATGCCCTTTAGCTTCGCAGAAGAAGCAACCTAAGCTTGATGGCTCTCTGGTCTTTCCTTATTGCTTCTTATGAGACATTGTATCTGTAGCTTCTTGTTTCCTTTCCTTCCCCTTATCCTTACTCTTAGAGGTAGTGGCAAGATGAGCACTCTCTATCTTATCTTGCTTCACCCTCTCTTCCTCTTGAATGCAGTGCAAAATGAGCTCATTCAAAGGCATAGTCTCTTTTTGACGGTTGTAGCTCACCTTGAACTAGTTAAAAGAGGGTGGAAGAGAGTTCAAGACCAAATGTACCAACAAGTTCTTAGAAATGTCAAGTTTGAATGCTTTCAGTTTTGAAGCAAGGTGGGACATTTCCATAATGTACTCTCTTAGATTACTCTTCCCTCTATACCTCATTAAGATAAGATTTGTTATAAGTGTACCAATTTCTACTTTTTATTCTCTGCAAATCTTTTCTTAATATCGGAAAGGAATTCTTTAGTAGTGGTTATTTTGTCTAACATAGTGCCCTTAAATGCCTCCAAAATGGCTATCTTCGTAATCATCATGCACTTTTCTTTTTCTCTCCTTTGGAAACATACATGCCCTTGAATGCTTCTTATGAGACATCTATATGAGACATAGTGCCCTCTCTACTTTTCTTTTTCTCTCTTTTGTTTGAGAGTACTAGTATCTGAGACATTAGTGAAAGGATCCTCCATTACTGGAAGGTCAAGGTCTATGACTTTGAAAACTATTAATAAGTTCTTTTGCCATGATTTGAAATTAGAGCCATTTAACATAGGGATAGAATTAATGGTGATAGTTATGTTTACAGATGACATACCTGAAAATTAAATGAAATTTACAAGGATCATTAAATAAGATCACATGTACTAAAGAAGTAAAATTAAGTTTGAATAAAGATAAACCCCATCACAAGACACCGAGCACTCCGTTAACAGCTTCGTCCTTAGACAAAGCATTAATGAGTAAGTGATGTCTTGGTGTAGAAGTCAGGTGTTGGCGATTAAGTGTTGTGTCAACCATAAACCTTTCTTTGGGCCGATATTGGTCATACAACAAAACCAAAGAATCACCTCAGACCTACTTCCACAAGTGTGTATGCAATTTTAATGAACACTCTCTTTCCTTTGGGCCAATGAGCATTCACATCCTTACACACACATAAGTCTTATACATGTTAAAATGAATCGGTTTCCACAAGAGAGCTTGCATTACATCTCTTTATTCAAACCTAAGTGATGCACCTAATTCTATAACCATCTTAGGGTAGTAGCTAAGTAAGCAAAACCTAGCTTTGATACTAATTATTGGGGTTAAATGCAATTATCCCACCTAAGACTAATTGCTGGACCTGAACACTAACCTAACAAAGTTGTATTTCATACTTAATGAGTAGTGGTACTAATAACTAGTGCCGATACCACTGACTTAAGTGTACTAGGATTTAGGAGCCTACACTAGAGGAAGGGGTGAATAGTGTATAAAGAAGAATATATATTAAATTTAAAAGATTAAACCACAAAAAGTATGACAAGATGTCATCTTGATTTATAGTGGGAACCCTTGTAGGTAAAAATTACTACTTAGCCTCCCAGCTTAAAATTTTCTCAATTAGACAAGGCTAGTCAATCCACTATTGTACCACTTGAACGAAAGTGGCACAATCTCTTATAACCACTTCTTTTTTTCTTCTACCAATAGAAGAAATAATACCTCGAGAATCCCAACAACTTGGGTCCCAATCAATAGAAATAGAAATAATACAGTTAAAAGCCTATGGAACCTCGAAGGAATTTAAATATGCAAATTGTAATTTTTTAGCCTTAAGTGTCGCGCTTTGAATAATGTTAGATATTTGGTGCAAAAGTGAGAGAGAGAGAGAGAGAGAAACCACTTTTTCCTTGACGGTTGCTTTTAAAAGGTGTGTCTTGAAATGAAGGGCGTGGAGATTTATTTATAGGTAAAAATTGAGCAGATTTGGAAATACCGTTGAAAAGGCACTGGTCAATCAAACGTCATGATTGGTCAATCAATATATAAAGTTAGTCAATCAACTATTGGTCAACTAATTTAATTTATTATTCAATTATCAGCGTGAAAGGCTGTTACGACCCGGTTCCCGAATCCCTACAGGACACAAGACCGGACCGACTCAACTGATCCCAAGACCTAGTCATCCAATGAAAAAGTAACCAAAAAGTAGAAAAGTAAACCACCTTCACTATGCTAAGCAACTAACAGTAACAAAGTACAGCAGTAAAGAAGTAAAACTACTACAGTACACACCACCACAATAGTACGAAAGTAAACGGGTACAGGAATATAATGTGCAGAATAAAAGAGTACAGAATATGAAAGTACAAGAAGCTACTCACTACTACAAACGAGTACAAAAGAACTACAACTACTGGGCTCTACTGGGCCCAGCACCCTCTGCAGCCGTAGGCTCTGGCTACTCAACACCTTGACCTGAAGAGGGTTATGAGTACAAAACATCAGCGAACGCTGAGTAGAGTGGCAACCATCTAACTAAAGCAGTAAAGGTAGACAGGTAGCTGTTGTTTTTCAAGTTCTTTCTTTAACTAATTATTCTTTCTTTCACCACTTGGTTTATTTATCAGGTCTCTTTCTTGATCTCGAATGTTCCTCGTGGGAACGATCTTGATTGCAGTCTTTTCCGAAGAGTAGAAGTCGCACATGGTGCTCTCCTAGCTGGGAGAGTCCCCCGTGGCGGTCCTACACCCAGTCAACAACCCCAAGGTCACGGACAGACGTAACGGTGCCTACGGTACACGCGATCAATGCACAGGTAGCTACCCCACAGTGGCACACGGTCAGTCGTTTCCAAAACATAGCACGGAACCAATATAGGGCATAGCCCTCTCAATAATAGGGGTCTAGACCCTAAGAACCAAACAGGGGTCTCGCCCCTCCACAGTCCGCGCACCCTCGCCTGACTACCCTAGTTTGCCCAGTGAGCCTAACAAGTCGGTGTAGGGTGGCTAGCTGAACCCCGGGCCTCGTGGGATGGTTAGCTCTCTCCCTACACTAGTAGCTCTCCCTTGTACAATGTACACGAGGGCCACCGAGTTGGTGCAAAGTGGCCAATCCTAACCCCGGGTCCCAACCCAAGGGCGGCTAGCTCCCATCTACACTAAGAGGTAACATGCGCTCCCCTTGGTACCACATACTCAAGGGCCAGTACACTTCCCAACACATTCCCAGATTCATTCCATTTATTTCCAGGAGCTCATCTCCTAATTCCCCGTAGGGTTCATGCTCATATTCCTCAGGCCATTCCATACCAGATTTCATCATTTCTATTTTCATTCTCAGGTTGTACACATGCAAATTGTAATTCTGTTGTTCATATTCCCATATTCAGGTTATTCACAGGTAGCTCGTGTTTCCAACATTCACCTTTCCATTTCCAATTCATATACATGCAGTTCATATTATGCCAGTTCACGGTACGATAGGAAAGTTACATTCAGTAGTAAACTAACACAAATATTACATATTTCGCAGGAAACTGTTATCATTTATAGGCAATTGTTCTCATTCTATTTACTCATTCAAGACTGCAATTCATTCATTCAATACAGACATTCCAGTATTTCTAGTCCTAGGATTCATGTCATATCCTAGGTTCTAATCATTCATTACACACATGCATTTTAATTGTAATTAATTTAAGGGGAAGCCACTCTACCAGTAAACCCAGGAGTAGTGGGGGCTTGAACGGCAGGCTCACGTGCCTCAGCAAGCCCCGAACCCGCAACGGAAACAAGTCCTATCACAAGGATCAATCACAGGGGAATACTCAGAATAGTATACAAGGTATTCCAACAAGTAGGGGAAAACATACAGGAAACATCGGTATCTTAATTGCGGAAATCGTACCTCAAACGGACCCTAAAGGAGTCAAGAACAGTGATCCTGACTCAAATCAGACGTCTGGAACACCTTCCAGACGTCTTAAAAGAGTCTAGAGCCATACCTCAAGTCCTGTGCCACTCCTCAAATGTCCAGGAGCTCCGTTGGACCGTCTGGACCCAGTTCCAGACATCCGACCACCTCTTCGGACGTCTAGAAGCGGTTCCCATCGTCTGGTAGGTCACCCAGATGTCTGAAATGCATGGGAGGGCGTGCCCCGCGCCTTCTAGAAGCAACCCCTACGCGAATCAACCGAATCTCCATCAAAAAGGCAAGAAACAGTGTCTCGGCAAAGTGGCCTGCATGGCCGTATCTGCAAAGGAGACGTACCTTCACGAAGCCTCCTCCTCAGACGTCTGACACCACCTCCAGACATCCACACCATCGTTTGACTGTCACTCCAAATGTCTGATTCTGCGAAAATCCCAGAACCAGAACCTGCTTCCGCCTTCTTGTGCTGCGCGTGGTCGTGTCGTGCCCGCTCGCCTGCTGCTCCGGCTGCAGCAGTGTCGGGGAGGACCTCCCTGATGCACTCCACCTTGTTCATGCGCCGCTCTGGCTGTGAGCTCACCGGCGAGTTCCCACGTGAGCTCGCAAGCTTGCTCCTCTCCCTCTCACGCTGCTCGTCCTCTCCTTCTCGCACCACGCCCGTGCTCTCTCTGGTCTGCTGCGCTCGCTTGAAGGAAGAGGGGAGGTGGCTGGAAGTGGGGTGGTGTGTGGGAGAGGAGGGGGGCTTATATAAGGGTGTGGGGTTAGGGTTTTCGTTGGGTGGAAGGAGAGAGAAGAAGGAGAAACAAGGGACGTGTACTGTCTACGCGCAGCATGCGCGCAAATGTGAGCTCGTACACGAAAATTTTGATTTCCAAATGTATAGGAAGCTGTCCAGATGTCTGACCAGATGTATGGCCCAAATTTCAGACGTCTTAAAAGGCTCAGACAACACTAGTCTTAACGTCATAACAAACTCAAAGGAAATTTCATCCCCGAAACTTGAGCTAGCTAGGGTGCGGAAAAAGAACAACATACGCATAACAAACTCAAAGAGGACCGAAGCCGGTCTGAAAAGACGTACCCTCAAAGAGCTTCGGGTACCGCTCTCACATCGCCGCCTCAGGCTCCCAGGTAGCCTCCTCGTACATCTGGCTCCTCCACAAGACCCTCACCAGGGGTACCTGCTTCCGTCTCAAACTCCAGACGGCTCTGTCTAGTATTTGCACTGGTCGCTCGGGGTAGGTCAGGTCGTCACCCACCTCGACACACTCGTGGCTCAGAACGTGACTAGGATCGGCGACGTACTTCCTGAGGTTGGACATGTGGAACACGTCGTGCACAACAGAAAGCTGGGGGGGAAGGGCAAGCCTGTAAGCAACGGGTCCAACCCACTCTAAGACCTCAAAGGGCCCCACAAACCTCGACGCAAGCTTCCCTTTCACCCCAAAATGCTATAGGCCCTTCATGGGAAAAATGCAAAGGAAGAAGTGATCCCCAACCTCAAACTGCACCTCTCTGCGCTTTCGATCGGCATAGCTCTTCTATCTGCTCCTGACAGTGCGAAGCTATCTGTGAATCTGCTCAATCACCTCCTGACTCTACTAGATCAGCCTGGGGTCAACCTCCCACTTGGTCCCCACCTCAACCCAACTCAAGGGTGCAGTACACCTCTGTCCGTACAGAGCCTCGTAGGGTGCCATGCTGATGCTCGAGTGATAGCTGTTATTATATGCAAACTCTGCCAGGGGCAAGTGCTCCTCCCAAGAGCCCCTCCAGTCCAGTATGCAAGCACGCAAAAGGTCCTCAAGCGTTTGTATTGTGCATTCCGACTGTCCGTCCGTCCGGGGGTGGTATGCCGTACTGAACCTCAACCGTGTTCCCAAAGCCTGTTGAAACTCAGCCCAAAACTGGGACAAAAAGCGGGTATCCCGGTCGGATACAATCTCCCACAGAACTCCATGCAGACGTACCACGTCGCGAATATACCTCTCTGCCAACTGTGCTGGTCCCAAGGTGACTCGGATCGGCAAGAAACGTGCCGTCTTCGTCAATCTGTCTACAATCACCCAGACTGCATCGTGCCCTCGCTGGGTAACGGGCAAGCCCACCACCAAGTCCATGGTGATGCTCTCTCACTTCCACTCTGGCACTGGAAGTGGCTGCAACAGCCCTGTAGGCCTCTAATGCTTAGCCTTTGCCTGCTGGCACACTAAACACTACTGTACGAATTCACCTACATCCCGCTTCATTCCCTTCCATCAAAAGTCGCGTCTCTGATCATGATACATCTCTGTGTTCCCAGGATGTATGGTGAACCTGGAACCGTGTGCCTCAGTCAAGAGATCTCTCAATAACTCCTCATCCTTGGGAACGCACAATATCCCCTCATGCACAGCACCTCGTCAGTAAAGGAGAAGTCTCCAAGGTCCCCAGGCAGCACTCTGTCTCGTAACGACTGCAGGTACGGATCTGCCATCTGTCCTGTGATGATGTGGTCCATTAGCTCTGGCCTCGTTTGCCGTGTCACAATCACTGCCCCATAGTGCCCCAGTAACTCTAGGGGTCGCCAACTACCCATCTCCTTCATGAGTCTCCAACTCTGTGCTTGTAAACTGGCCAAGTGCCGGCTCATGACGTTAGCCACCACGTTGGCCTTCCCGAGATGGTAGGAGATGCTACAGTCATAGTCCTTTAGGAGCTTTAACCAACGTCTCTGTCTCATGTTAAGCTCCTTCTAATCAAACAAGTACCTGAGGCTCTTATGATTTGTGAAAATCTCAAAAGTCTCACCGTACAGGTAGTGCCTCCAAGTCTTCAGCGCGAAGACGACAACTGCCAGCTCTAGGTCATGGGTAGGGTAGCTATGCTCATGGGGCTTCAGTTGCCACAAAGCGTAAGCGACAACGTGACCCCACTGCATGAGCACACCCCCTAACCCTTGCAAAGAGAAGTTCGTGTACACAATAAAACCACCACTACTGTCTGGAATGGTAAGCATGAGAACCGAAGTCAGTTTCTCCTTCAGCTCCTGAAAACACGTCTCACAAGCGTCTGTCTAAGAAAAGGGCACGTCCTTTCGGGTCAATTGTGTCATAGGACGTACAATCTGTGAGAAACCCCTGATAAACCGCCGGTAGTAGCCTACCAGTCTCAAGAAACTGCGGATCTCTATCACTATACGTGGTCTCTCCCACCTGAGTACTGCCTCTACCTTGGCTGGGTCCACAGCCAAGCCATCCCCTGAAATCACATGACCTAGGAAGGTCACCTGCCTCAATCGGAACTCGCACTTGCTGTATTTGGCATACAGCCTACATCGTCTCAATGTGTCCAAAACCATCCGCAAGTGCTGTCCCTACTACGCCTAATCCCGCGAGTAGATGAGCATATCATAGATAAATACCACCACAAACTGATCCAGATATGGTCTGAACACCCAGTTCATCAAATCCATGAAGGCAGGGGGGGCGTTGGTCAGCCCAAACGGCATGACCAAAAACTTGTAGTGTCCGTACTGGGTGCGGAAAGCTGTCTTGGAGACGTCAGTCTCCTTGATCCTCAACTAGTGGTAGCCAGACCTTAAGTCTATCTTGGAGAATACCGTGGCACCTCGCAATTGTTCAAACAAGTCGTCAATCCTTGGCAACAGATAGCTATTTTTTGATGGTAACCCTATTCAGCTGTCTGTAGTCCACACAAAGGCGTAGGGTACCATCCTTCTTCACAATTAATACCGGGGCTCCCCATGGAGACACATTGGGCCTCACAAAGCTCTTCTCCAGAAGGTCTTGCAACTGGGACTTGAGCTCTCGCAGCTCAAGTGGCTCCATCCTGGAAGGTGCTGTAGAAATGGGGCTATTCCCCAGTACCAGTGAGATCTCAAACTCGATCTCACGCTCAGGCGGTAGTCCTGGCAGCTTCTCTAGGAACACGTTGGGGTACTCTTTGACCACCGGGATACTCTGAAAGTCTGCCACGGGGCTGGGCTCTACCACTACACAAGCCAGAAAGTCCTCACACCCCTGGCCCAAAAGTCTTGCCGCCCGAAGTGCAGGAATGCACCTAAAGCCTCCGTTCACCGACTGTCCATGAAACTCAAAAGAAAGTATCTCTAGTGTGAAGAAAACAATCTTCCTCTCAAACCCGTCCACCAAAGCGTGGTAAGCGAACAGCCAATCCATCCCCAGAATTACGTCGAAGTCCTCCATCGGTATCACAACTAGGTCAGCGGGGAGGCTGTGTCCCCCAACACTGACTTCGCAGCCTGTATTAATCTTCCCAGCTACAAACAGCTAGCCACCTAGGTCTTTAATCACAACGGATCCTCTAATGGAGTGCTATTGGACCCCAAAGTAGCGATAAATAGGTGGGGCAAGAAAGTACGTCGTACTAGAAGCAAGAAATACGTACTCCAAAAAGACCAAACATTGTAACCATACCTGTCACCACAAAAACTGAAGCTATGACGTCTCCGTGAGTCAAGATGTCGTGACACCCCTCAGTCCTGGGAGCGGACAAAACAGCCAACCCTGAGGCGGAGCTAGAGACAGCTGGACGGTACCCTCCCCGCGACAGCTGTCCTCCCCTATGCGCTTAAGAACCATGACCACCCGATTGGCCTCTAGTGCTCGGTGCAGTGGGCGTCTGTTGTGCTCTAGCCCTAGACGGGCAGTCCCTCCTAATGTGGCCCGGCTGGCCACACTGGTAGCAAAGGAGAACCCGACCACCCCCCCCTTGGTAGGTCCCTGCTGACGGCTGGGCGGGGGTCTAGTGCTGGCAGCTGGCCCCTGTCGAGGGCCCCCAGAGGCTACTGATGGCCTCGCAAAATGAGACGGCTCTCTTGCAAGCACGGCGTGCCTCCCATGAGCTCTCTTGACTTGCCTGGTGCGATGGTGAAAATGTCGTTCCACGAAAACCTCCCCCGCCGTACCCTCGGAAGAGAGATGAGGAGGTGGCGGAGTGGGTGGAAGCTGAAATTCTTCTCGTACAACCTCTCAGATCAATTAGATGAGGTCCTGAGACTGTACGCTCAGGAGGGGAGAAGGGGTAGCACGTACTCCAAGCTCGACATGTCTGCCCCTCTGGCCTCATCTCGGGAATTCTTCGATGAGGCATCTCCTGTAAGGAGATGCGGAAGACAAAATAGAAGACGTGAACTCTAATGAACTTCAGCGAAAGAACCTCAGGACGGATGTCAAAAGGGCACATTGTGGTGGTTACTTTAGTTACAAGCACGTGAATTGGTTATTCTCAAGCTAGTTGGTTCATTTCTCGGGACGACCTTGCTCTGATACCATCTTGTTACGACCTGGTTCCCAAATCCCTACAGGACACGAGACCGGACCGACTCGACTGATCCCAAGACCCAATCGTCCAACGAGAAAGTAACCAAAAAGCAAGAAAGTAAACCACCTTCACTATGCTAAGCAACTAACAGTAACAAAGTACAGCAGCAAAGAAGTAAAATTACTATAGTACACACCACCACAACAGTAGGAAAGTAAACGGGTATAGAAATATAATGTGCAGAACGAAAGAGTACAGAATATGAAAGTACAAGAAGCTACTCACTACTACAAATGAGTACAAAAGAACTACAACTACTGGGTTCTACTGGGCCTAGCACTCTCTGCAGCCGTAGGCTCTGGCTGCTCAACACCTGGACCTGAAAGGGGTTATGAGTACAAAACGTCAGCAAACGTTGAGTAGAGTGGCAACCATCTAACTAAAGCAGTAAAGGTGGACAGGTAACTGTTATTTTTCAAGTTCTTTCTTTAACTAATTATTCTTTCTTTCACCACTTGGTTTATTTTTCAGGTCTCTTTCTTGATCTCGAATGTTCCTCTTGGGAACAATCTTGATTGCAGTCTTTTCCGAAGAGTAGAAGTCGCACGTGGTGCTCTCCTAGTTGGGAGAGTCCCCCGTGGTGGTCCTACACCCAGTCAACTACCTCAAGGTCATGGACAGACGTAACGGTGACTACAGCACGCGTGACAAACGCACGGGTAGCTACCCCGCACTAGCACACAGTCAGTCGTTTCCGTTAGCGGGTGAGCTCAAAGCACAACACGGAACCAGTATAGGGCATAGCTCTCTCACTAACAGGGGTTTAGCCCCTAAGAACCAAACAGGGGTCTCGCCCCTCCACAATCCGCGCACCCTTGCTTGACTACCCTGGTTTGCCCAGTGGGCCTAACAAGTCGGTGTAGGGTGGCTAGCTCAACCCCGGGCCCCATGGGGTGGTTAGCTCTCTCCCTACACTAGTAGCTCTCCCCGGTACAATGTACACGAGGGCCACTGAGTCGGTGCAAAGTGGTCAATCCTAACCCCGGGTCCCAACCCAAG
Source organism: Thalassia testudinum (assembly GCA_037157565.1). Lineage (NCBI taxonomy): Eukaryota > Viridiplantae > Streptophyta > Magnoliopsida > Alismatales > Hydrocharitaceae > Thalassia > Thalassia testudinum. The sequence goes on along the minus strand of JAZHRO010000073.1, from coordinate 112,166,966 downwards.
GGCGGCTAGCTCCCCTCTACACTAAGAGGTAACATGCGCTCCCCTTGGTACCACATACTCAAGGGCCAGCACACTTCTCAACACATTCCCAGATTCATTCCATTTATTTCCAGGAGCTCATCTCCTAATTCTCCGTTGGGTTCATGCTCATATTCCTCAGGCCATTCCATACTAGATTTCATCATTTCTATTTCCATTCTCAGGTTGTACACATGCAAATTGTAATTCTATTATTCATATTCCCATATTCAGGTTATTCACAGGTAGCTCATGTTTCCAACATTCACCTTTCCATTTCCAATTCATATACATGTAGCTCATATTATGCCAGTTCACGGTACGACAGGAAACTTATATTCAGCAGTTAACTAACACAAATATTACATATTTCGCAGAAAACTGTTATTCATTTACAAGCAATTGTTCTCATTCTATTTACTCATTCAAGACTGCAATTCATTCTTTCAATACAGTCATTCCAGTATTTCTAGTCCTAAGATTCATGTCATATCCTAGGTTCTAATCATTCATTACACACATGCATTTAAATTGTAATTAATTTAAGAGGAAACCACTCTACCAGTAAACCTAGGAGTAGTGGGGGCTTGAACGGCAAGCTCACGTGCCTCAGCAAGCCCCAAACCTGCAAGGGAAACAAGTCCTATCACAAGGATCAATCACAGGAGAATACTCAGAATAGTATAGAAGGTATTCCAACAAGTAGGGGAAAACATACGGGAAACATCGGTATCTTAATTGCGGAAATCGGACCTCAAACGGACCCTAAACGGGTCAAGAACAGTGATCCTGACTCAAATCAGATGTCTGGAACACCTTCAGATGTCCGCACATGGATTAAAAGAGTCCAGAGCCATACCTCAAGTCCTGTTCCACTCCTCAGACATCCAGGAACTCCGCTGGACCGTCTAGACCCAGTTGCAGATGTTCGACCACATCTTCGGACGTCTGGAAGCGCTTCCTATCATCTGGTAGGTCACCCAGATTCTGAAATGCATGGGAGGGCGTGTCCCGCACCTTTCCGAAGCAACCCCTACGTGAATCAACAGAATCTCCATCAAAAAGGCAAGAAATAATGTCTCGGACGAGCGGCCCGCATGGCCATATCCGCAAAGGAGACGTACCTTCGTGAAGCCTCCTCCTCAGACGTCTGACACCACCTCCAGATGTCCGCACCGTCGTCTGACGGTCACTCCAGACGTTTGATTCTGGGAAAATCCCAGAACCAAAACTTGCTTCCGCCTTATTGCACCGCACGTGGTCACGCCACGCCCGCTCGCCTGCTACTCCGACTGCAACAGTGTCAGGGAGGACCTCCCCGACGCACTCCTCCGCCTTGCGCACGCGCCGCTCCAGCCGTGAGCTCACCGGTGAGCTCCCACGGGAGCTCGCAAGCTTGCTCCTCTCCCTCTCACGCTGCTCCTCTCTTTCTCGTGCCACGCCTGCACTCTCTCTCTGGTCTGTTGCGCTCGCTGAAGGGAAGGGGGGAGGTGGCTAGAAGTTTGGTGGTGTGAGGGAGAGGAGGGGGGCTTATATAAGGGTGTGGGGTTAGGGCTTTTGTCGTGCGGAAGGAGAGAGAAGAAGGAGAAACAAGGGATGTGTACTGTCTGCACGCAGTATGCGCGCAGACGCGAGCTCGTACACGAAAATTTTGATTTCCAGACGTCTGGGAAGGTGTCCAAACGTCTGACCAGACGTCTGACCCAAATTTTGGACGTCTTGAAAGGCTCAGACAACATGAGTCTTAACAAGGCGAATTTGACAAATAGGATGATTTAATCGATTATTTTTAATCCTATTGATTGATCAATTGTATTGGTTGATCAAAGTTTGCTATTGGTCAATCAATACTGGTTGAATGTATAGTTATTGACTTAGTTGATTATCTATCGATCGGAAAAGGTTTGAGTGCATGGGTTACTTAGAGGTTCTTTACAAGTATTTTAGACTCATGAAAGTTTAAAATACAATAAAAAATTCTATTTCTTGATAGATCTCTTTCTTAAGCCTTGAAGAATGTAATCCTTCCATCTTAGAGATAGAGAAATTCTAGAATGGTTAGTTTGCAATAAAACATAATTTCATTTCATCAAAACAAGGGTATCAACATGACCTACTGTCAACAATGTTAAGACCCCATATCCAAAGAGTATTGGTACTATCAACATCCTATTTGGGATACCTTATCAAGTTGATAGTCTTTACTAGTAGTCTAGGTGTACTAGTATTGATTTTCAGTACTTGTACCTAAAGGTTACTAATTCAATACTTAAAATCTTAAGATTCAACTAATATCAACAAGTGCCGGTCGTACTAACCTTTGGTATCGATACTTGTCAAGTACTGGTAAGAACTGTAGAAATTGAAGTACTTTACCAATACTCAGCATATACTGGTACTAAGGACTAGTATCAGTGCATGTGAGGTACTAGTGAAGGCACCGAAATCTTAACTTCTGCCTGTATCTAACATGTACTGGTACTGAGTTTTAGTACCAATACCTATAGCATACAAGTTTGGTCCATTCTAAACCACAAAGTGAATTTGTACCCTAAAATTCCAGTACCCAATGGCTATAGGTTTTGAGCCTGAAACTAAAATGCCAAATTTGTAGTCTACAAGTATCGGTACTAAACGTTAGCTAGTACCTATACCACTAGTAGTTACGAGAATAGAAATAGGGTTTTCATGAAGAGTTTGAATGAAGATCTGAACCCTAGTTTATGCGAGATCCTAAAGTGGTAACAAAAAGATTTCTATGAGTAAAAATCAAATATGAACATGAAAAGCACAAACATAAGAACGAAGTACATGAAACTTGCCGATTCGTTAAGGAATAAATCCCCAAACTTGTCATCATTGATAACTCAGTGAAGACGAAGGAAATGGTCTTCTAATCTCCAACATGACCTCAACAAGGAGTTTTGATTCTCCAGCAAAGCGGGAGAAAATCCAGCCTTCACTCCACAATTCTCTCTCAAGACTGACGAGGAGCTCTCTAGAGAAGAGTATTACTTGTGTTGAGATTAGGGATCATAACCTCTCTATTAACAATTGGTAATCACCAATTGCATTTGGTTAATTTCATTTCTACCCATTAAAGAAATGAAATAACCCCTTAAGTCTCTACACATATAATCCTACATCTTAATAGATATATCAAAAGCCCATTATAAACCTTAATGCCTTATTTGATCACTTTAGACATAGGCATGGATTAGAATGACAGCCTTTAATGTGACTATTTACACATATTAGTCCATCATTAGACTCTAGATCCAACATCTCTTCCTCGCTCAATTAACAATTGCAAGAAAACTAGTACTTGGCTTCCTTTGCCCTTATCCAACAAATTCCAATAAAAACCTGAAGCACGAGAAGGTTGATTAATCCCAATCCCTCATCTTCTTCCTACAATATTTGATTAAAGTTCTTCCAATTATGAGATGAGCTTGCAAGGTGTAACGACCCCAGGTGCCTCCCCCAAATTTGGTTTGGGTTGTATGTAGTCAATTCATCGGTTCGTAAGTTTAATTTACTTAACCATTTTGAGTTTCACATGGCATAATTTCATGTACAATGAATTCAGTGGTAAGAAACATATAATCAAAGAGTGTGGCAAATCAAGAAAGACCATAAAGCACTACAAACATATATCGTGAGCATCAGACCCTACAAACATTCCCTAGAATGTCCCTAGGAGTCACAGTTCATAGTTCACACATACCATGGTAGTTGATTATTATAACATGATAATGACAAAGCGGGGCCCAGCCTCAATTTACACCGAACAGGGCTTACAATAGCAAAATAAACAAAATACACACCACTCAAAGTCGTATATACACCACTAACTCCCATTACTCGTCAGTGGGAGGGTCCAACGGTAGTACCTGGAATAGAGACTCCACTATTTAAGCCTCTACACCTCAAAGTTTCTGATAACAAGGGCATCTCGCCAGTGCCCAATGAACCTGCTCCGAACTGCTCGTAGTCGTGGTACGACTCCACGACCTTGGGTCCTGAAATTGGGCCACAAAGTAGGGATGAGCCAACTGGCCCAGTATGAAAAACTGCAGTGGTTATAACAAGAACAACAGGTAGTGTATGAATTTCAGTGCCCCCAGGCTAATCAAACAAATGACCCCATCCCAATATTTAATTGTTCCATGTCTTTCATTTCGGTTACCATTACCAGTATCCGTTCATTCGCCACAAAGGATTCAATTCTTGAAATCATTCCTCCCTATCAGAGGGGATATCGGCGTATCCTTCTCTCATACCACAGCCTGGTAATCCTTCCTTGATCAGGGGAGAGACTAGCAGCGCTAGTGATTCTCAAGCAGGAGTACCTGTTCTCACATCAGGAGAACGTTGTCTGACTTTTGTCAGGAGAGTCAAGCCTCTTGGGAGCTACTCAGGCCAAATAACTCATGGGCGAGATGAGCCATTATTGGCTAGTCCCACGAAATTGAGTCATTGATGATTTAGATCATAATACAGGGCATGGTCAAACATTGTCGGGTCACATCTCTGCTCCATCGTAGAGCTCACCTACCAGATGTGCCCTCTCAAATCCACCGTCAGATGAGGTCCCCACCATCCCTAATGGTATCCCAGCATCATCCATCCTTGTGGTCGCCTACGGAGCTTATTGCTACGAGTACCAGGTACCCCGGCATCACCCAGCATCATCCGTCCTTAGGGGTGCCTATGGAGCTTATTGCTACGAGTGTTAGTCGCTCTGAATCGGGTTTTAAAATCATTGTGTTATAGTATAAATCGAATCAGTGTGAAAACAAATAAAATTTATAACTCAGATGTTAGAAATGAAGTCTAAGGTCATTCGCTGGGAGCAAATATGGAATTCACGTGCTAATCTCAATATATAATGTAAATGAGCACAATTAATTACTCAAAATCTAATATGAAATGCATGGCATGAGTATATGAAGAGTAAAAATGAAATTTAGACAAAATAATGGTGATTTGGATCACCAATTATTAATCTAACACATGGAACAATTACTAAACACAATCAAATGAAAGAATTGACGATCAGAATCAGATGTCTTAAAAGACGTTTCTACAGTGTTCCTCTGTTCTTTTTCTTTTGCTGTTGTTCTTCTTCTTCCTTGCCTTCTCTGCCTTGGTTCTTCTATCTTCTTTTACAGTCCTCTTCCTTCAGGTCTTCTTTTCTTTTTCCTTCCTTGGCTTCTCTTTCTCTTGTCCCTTCTTTCTTCCTTCCTTAGCCCTTTTCCTGCTCTTCTTCTTTCTCTCTTCACGCACAAAGGAAACTTCTCAAATTCGGCCAAGTGTTGGGAAGGGTCTATAGCAAAACCCAACCCTTCCCCGCTCTCTCTCTCATTTCTCTCTTTGGGTTTCCACCTCCTTTCAACCTTCACAAGGCCATGCACAGTACCGGGCATTCGGGGATTCACGTACCCGGATCCAGGGTCACCAACGTGGTGTAGTGACTGAGGAGTGATAGAGGCTTAGGTGGGTTAGGTGAGTGTGTAATGGGACCTCACCCCGTGGTTGGAGGCAATAAGGCCCAATCACAAAAATAATATATTTGGCTTCAGCTGCTTTGTCCCACACGATGTGGGACTATCTTAGTCTCCCATCGTCTCAGTGCAGCAGCTGATGTTGAAGGCCTTGATTGGGGTAGCAGGTGGGCCCGCAAGCTCCAATTGAGATCCTGGAGCGAAGCCTGGATGTAGTTCGCAAGTCTTGAGGATGCTACCTGGACGTGGAACGGTCGGAGAACAATGAAGAATAGGCGGAGATGACAGTGGCAACAGAGCTCCAGCGTAGAACCTGAAAACATGAAATACAAGGTAAAAGCCCCGGTTAAAAAGTTCAATTGCGTCGCCGTGATGCGAGGAAGTGAATGGCGATGATTTCGTGGTGTGGGAGAGCATGAGGTGGCCAGACGGAGGTGGAGATGGTTGTGCGAAGGTGGGTAGGTCGACGGATTGTTTTAGTGGGTAAAATAGTGAATAGATAGAGGGGTTTTGTTCGCGGAGGGACAGCGATGCTTGTGGGTGTGTCAGCGAGGTGGATGAAGTTGTGTAGCGGTGGAAAGCCTCGCCGGAGTGGTCGTCGAATGCGGAGAAGACGGGGGTGATTTGTGGTGTTGAGGGGTTCTTTTTGGGATTTTTGGGTAGCAAACTAACCTAAAAGAACTAAGGAAACTAACTACCTATTCTAAGTGGACGAAAGGAGGGAAGGAATAGGTGTCGGTGTGGCTGCCGGCACTGGAGAAGGGAACTCTTCGTAAGGTAGCGATGACGAAGAACGAGGTAGAGATGCCCCTGATTTGGTCGTCAAGGAGCGGACGAAGGAGAGGGAGATATCGGTGCTCCCAATTTGGTTGTTGGGAGGCCGGAGACGTTGGAGGAAGAAGTTCACCGAAGCTAAGGCGGAGGGGGGCCGGAGGTGGAGTTTTGAAGAGGGTTTTGGCCCCAAACCTTGCTGAAGAGAATGGGTAGGCCCTGGGGATCCTTATATAGGCCTTAGGGAGTCGGTTTAGCTTGGGAATCAAGCTTTGCGAGCTTGGAAAGCTCAACGGAGTTGGAAACTCAACAGATACCCAAATCTCTCATCCGTTCGCATGAGAGATTGGGAAGGTTATGGAGATTGAAACTTGATTTGTTGGAAAGAACTTCTCAAAGAATCTCGCTTCCAATTTTGGAAGGGATTCATTGATCAGAGGAGTTCTCTTCAATCAAAGGACACCGGAGAAGGATTCCTCCATGATAATGGTGGAGGGACTTATTTGCAAAGTGTGACAACAAAGATAGGGGCCTTTTTATAAGGAATTCAAAAGTTAGGGGCATGTGTGTGAGAGAAAAGATTCAGACTGTACAAAATTGCAAACTAGGTCAAGACAATCTTTGATTGGGTCCAAATTTTGGTACAAACCTAATTTGGACCAAAGGAATCCAATGGTAAAGTTAGATTTAGGTTTTGATCAAGTTTGACTAGGTAATTTATGCAAAAACCTAAATTAGGGTAATAGTCTGTCTGAGACACTATTTTAGGTCAAATTGGGTTCCAATGGTCAAATCAAGCATACCAAACCCTAGATAATATTTTTATATGATTTTTAGAGGGTTTAAGTGAATTTTATCCTAACTAGAACCTCATTAGATTAAGCAAGTCTGTTTTTAGGATTTCAGATGTCATTTAATTCTCGAAACACGTGAAAAATTATTTCTGTCTGCACGGACCCTCTTTTTAGATATTTAAGACCATTTGACCTTTAATAAACCCCTAAGAAATCCCATGATTATTCTGCAATTGAGATATACTGTTAAACTGCAATTTTACCCTTATTTTCTTGTTATTCTCTCAGAATGGATTTGCAGTGAATTAAGGCTATCTGGCAGCTATGTAGGAGCATTTATTCCTTGATTATGAATAATTAAAGTTAGATATGGTTGATGATGATGTCATCATCAACGAGTACCAGGTACCTCGATGTCATTCGTCCTTGCGGGCACCTACAGAGCTTATCTCTACGAGTACCTCACATTGAGTCGGATTCAGATACATTCGAGTACCTCATTTCAATGACAGCTCATGGCTCGTCACTACAATCAGGAACCGTTCAAGTTCCAAGATTTCTCACTAGTAGCTGCTAGCTACCCAGAGTTTCCTGGGACTTTTGCCTACAATCATGAGCCCATGGCTCAAGGGGTCAAGGTGTTAGCTTTACGAGCCCACCTAACTGACTTAGACATCTCATTTGATCTTATTCACAGTTTCTCTTGGGGTTCCATGTAGGAACCTTAGGTTCGGGTTTCAAACTCTGAACGAGGCTTAATACCCTTATTCTTTGATATTTGGCTCAGATCTAGCCAGATGGATTAGGTTCTTGGTCCTCGTGAGGAATTTCCACATGAAACTGGACCACATATGCCTTATTGGACGTCCAATGAGAGTGTCAGATGTCCAATTTGGCAACTTAAGACGTCTGACCTATATGTACAGACATCTAGAACCTCTCGTCCAAGAAGAACCTTCTCCTTGTCCAATATTGGATGTCCAGGACCTTTGTTGGACATCTAGAGGACGGCCTGGACGTCCCTTCATGGAGTCCAAACATCTATTTAAGAGCGTTTCATTCCTGGAACTCCAGGTCCGAAGCAGAGACATCTAGGGCAATTGCTCAGATCTCGAGATCAGACAGATTGGACATTTGATCAGTGTGTCAGATGTCTAGATTTGGCAGATTAGACATCTGATCAGTATATCAGACATCTGATCTCTAATCCAGTACTCAACTGCGTTCTGAAATGCATTCTTTGAATAGCTAACAAGCAAGGGATCATTTCAAATGACCCTAAATCATTCTAAATCACATCTAGAACATCAATAATCATAAGAACCATTCAGATTTCATCATTTTCCTGACAACTCCCCGATGTTCCCAATTCAAACACATAAAAACATATAAACTAAACAGAACATTTTCCCCAACTAGAATCACTTCCTTACTGATTTCATCGAAAGGAAGGCAAAGAAGCATCAAAAATGGGGAGACTCCCTACCTCAGGACATCAACTGCACCTCCTTTCTTCTTCCTTTTACTGCAGCTGCAGCAGCAACAACAGTACAATAGCAACAGTAAAAACAGCAGCAACAGGAATTGTAGCTCCTCCTCCTCCTCTTCTCCCTTAATCGCAATAGCAGCAACAACAGGAGCAATAGTAGCAACAGTAACAACATCAATAGCTACTCCTCTCCTTCCCCTTCTCCTTCTCTTATTTCTTTCTTCCTTCCTTTCCCTCTCTCGTTGGCAACAAGGAGGAGAGTTTTGATTCTCCCGTAACTAAACACAAAGGATTTAAATGAGGAAAAATTATGCTTAAGATCCCCTGCTTTCTTTCTTAGCCTCCAAGCAAGTCCAATAAATATAGATTTCTTACAAAATGTCGCTCAACTTTTCAGTACTAAACATTTGTTAAGTGGATTTCTTACCCTTTTAAGGGTACTATTCCCAAATTAAGCCCCCAAAACCCTTAGTCCAACATTAATCAACTAATTAAAGTTTTAATTAGATAATTAAATACCAATAAGAATCCAAATCCTTACACAATGTGTGCAAAACAAGACAACCCATCTTCTTTGTTTTCATTCAATTCTAGATTATTTATATCCTTGGAAAGTGGCAACAACAAACTTAAGATAACTCTATGCTCTTTATGTTCCGTCAGGACGTCTCAGTTGATGTTAACATTGGTCTATGACATTATCTATTCAGATTCGAAATCTGTATTATGTCAAGGTAGTGCTGCGGGACACACTACGTCCTAATTTATCTAATACATGAGGTTTGGATTATAAAAGAAAAACAAAAAGCTCTACCCTCTCTACAAGTTGACATACACCCCGAATCATTTATTTTGATCCACATGCTACTTAGATCACCCTTCATTAGCAATCTCATCTCATATTATTCCGACCCTACGCCGAATAAAAAATAAACAAACATCTGGTGATAACAACAATAACGGTAGTGATGACAGCAAAAATGATAGTAGCAGCAGTAAAAACGGTATCATCATACGCTACAACGTATCAATGCTCGACGAGGCGGAAAACCAAAGGCCTGCAGAAAAGTGGCCAAATTGCACAAAAGTAAGCTTGTGACGGTGACCAAGAACGAAAAAGTTGTTTGGCAACCACTGGTAGCAGACATGACCTGTTCGTCTGGATCTGAACGTGGCCCCCACCCACTAATTAATTCTCGTGGAAGAAGAGAGTTATCTACGGATCCTCGACGTTGACGTTGTTATTGATTATTTCATATAATAAATTATTTATAAAATAAATAATAGATATATATTAGCGTCAGGATCACGTCCGTCAACACGGCGTGGGGTTTGTAGCGTTGTGTGCCCTCGTCCGTTCACGTCCATGAATGAAGTCACTGTTAAGGTCCAACACCAACGGCCACCGGTGAGTCGGAGAAGCTCAACAGGGCACCCTCCGCCGAGCTTGATAGAGTTCAGTGGGTGCTCTTTGTCGCGCTTCGGTAGGTGATAAATTTGTTTCTAAATAAAATAGATGAAGGATAAATTATGCTATGCTTACCTGAGAGGGAAAAGATAGCTGGTGGGATATGAGTGATCGATAAGTGATATAATATTTATTGATGAGATGTTAATATTATAATATAAATTTTGAGATGAAATGATACGATGCTGTGAATAATGTTAAAGTAAATATAATTAATATACAGTAGTGGTGATGAGAAGTCTACGAGATATTTTAGGAGTTATTTATTTTAATAGACGTTGATATTTTTTCAGTGAAGGTGAATAAGTTTAAAGGATTCTTATTTTTGAAAGATTTATCTCATCTTATCCCTGAGATATGCTCCAACGAAACGGCTCCTCAAGGTACTATTTATGTCTTAGGAGTCACTCTATTATCTTGAGATATGTTACCCTCCAAATACTTCCTCCAAACATCAATCAATCCTAGACACGTCTAATCTTGAGATTAGCCTAATCCAATCAATTGAACACTCCAATTAACTACATCTTATTATCCTTCAAAATAACCTCTTATCAAAAGGGGTTGCAAAAGGTTAATCTCCTTTCTTCTTACACCAAATCAAGGGAGTGAGATAAATTTATTTCTCCCTCCCAATACTCAAATTAAGGATAGTTTAATCCCACATCACCTAAATTTATCCCCATCCCTTAAAAACAAACAAAACGGAGAGCACTAAGAAGTTTGGATTTTTCTTTTTTTTGGTATGACAACGTGGTTTCCTCTTGCAAGGTAATATTTGAAAGATCACAAGTATTCCAACTCCATAATTTTTGAGTAAATTTAATGTTGATAAAATTTGCACCGATAATCCTATTCCTCTAATAATGATACAAGAACCTTACCAACTAAGTCAACTACTGAGGCCCGAAGTTAGGATTTTGCCATGACGATGGTCTCTGGGCTCTAGCCGTTAATTGTGCGTCCACGTCTGCGTGTAGTTTTCTGGCTTTTTGGTGTGGAGCCCGCCATTCCCGTGTAGCCACTTGGTACGCCCACAACTCCAACGGCCCATGGATTGCATCGTGGGAAGGCTGTTGCAGTGGGGATGGAGATGGACGTGGATTTTTTTTTATTAGGACGTGAACATGGAAATATAAGTTGCCACCTATTTTTTGTAAATAATGAATTTTTATTATTAAAATATATCGATTTAAAATAAAAATATATCAATTAAAAATAAAAATATATTGGTAGAAGATGAATTTTCTTTTGAGAGAATAATTTTTTATTGATTGAAAATTAAAATATATTAATTGAAAATCAAAATATACTATTTAAAAATAAAAATATATCGATGGAAAATAATTTTTAACTTGAAATATAGTATTTCACCATAATTATAAAAATAGAAATGACCTAATGTGAGAAAGTAATTTAAACAAAATTAATGCAATTAAGTTCACAATACCTTTAAATACCTGTAATGACATGCTAAACATGTTGCAATGGATGAGCTTATAGCTTGTAATCGAAATTGAATGAGGTTATAACATAATAACATTCAACTTATAACATAGCTATATACATATTGTAATGGCTTGGGCCATAGTTTTTAACAATGACATATTATATGTAATGATTGTAATACATAAATTAGATGAAATTTTACGATAGAATTTTAATAATTGTAATACAATAAAAGAAAAACGTATTTTAATGATCACAGTACAATAAAAGGAAAAACATAAAATAGTCGATGTGGAAGAAAAATTGATTAAAAAAATATAAAAAATTATAAATATATATACCTTGAAAAGAGAGCAATGTGTAAGTAAGAAAAGTGCTAAAGCTCTTTTCGAAGACATGCTTATTTGAAATGAAAAATCTCATCCATTGAAACTTTCAAAGCAAAAATCACAAAAGTGCAACAAAGGAAACGATTGTAATATATCAATTAAATAAGATTTTAATTGTGATATTTATAATAAACTTCAATAATTGTAATGTAACAAAGGAAAAAACATAAGAAGTTATAATACAATTATTTTAATAGTTGTAATAGAACAAAAGCAAAAACATAATATAACCTATGTGCAACAAAAATTGATTAAATAGTATGAAAGTAATATGAATTCGCAATGTGTGCATAAGAAAAGTGTTAAAGTTCCTTTGGAAGCCATGTACGTTTGAAATGCAAACTCTAATTCATTATAATTCTCAAAATGAGATTAGAGTTAACAATAAATTTTGAATGGAAATTGAGAATGTGCTATAATTGATATGATTGATTGCAATATATTCCAATAATGGATGGTGATTTTTTAAACCACCATAGCAATTGTGAAGGGATTTGATTAACATGCAAGATGATCCAATGGCCATAAAATGGTGTTTTTCTTGTATCATTTGCACATAATGCTCAAGAGATACTTTATATATATATATATATATATATATATATCCTCTAGGCACAGTGCTTAAAAAATGGTAAATGAGCATCAATTGTGATCCATTGGATGAAGATCACACAAACATAAATAATACCACCTATGTTAATAGAGGTGGTTTTGCAAACAACCAATAATAATGACCATTGAAAACTTCGCTAAAAAATAGAATGCAATAAGAGCTAATTGGATTATACATTCTATACATAGATAAAAGAAATAGTTGGTAATGCAAGAAGAAAGTTCGTATACAAAAAATAATATATAGCAAACTAAAATGTGCTACACGTATAGTTGTAGTACAAGTAATAACTCAAAATTCTTTATAATACAAACTTGTATTATAAGTATTCTTTGTAATATAAGTGTAAAAATTTATATTACAAGTGAAAAATGACTTGTAATATATGTGAAAACATGTATTACAAAGTGAGACAAGTTGTAAGACAACATCATTACAAAATGTATTGTAGCAGAAGCAATTGTAATACAACATTATATAGTTGTAATACAAGTTCAGAACAAGTGCACCTATTATTAGTTCCAATAAGAAACAAGTTGTAATATAGCATCCTTACAAATATATTGTAGTGGAAACAATTGTAAAACAACATGACATATAGTTGTAATACAAGCCTAGAATAAATGCACCTTCTGTGAGTTATAATATAAAAATAAGTTGTAGTACAACATCTTTACAAAATGTTGTAGCATTATCAAATATGTTTGCTCAAGAACAAATAAGGAGAATGCTTAGATTTTGAATGATAAGGAATATTCTAGATATGTATTATCCATAACTAACATAATAATTCCATAAATAATAGGTGATTTTAAGTGCATAACCCAAAATCACTACGTAATGTTAGTGATGGTTTCATCAACTGAGAGTATGATCTGACAGCCACGAATAGGGGCTAATTTTGGCACTTATGAGCATAGTGCTCAATGGATATATTTACTAGATACATATGTGTGTGTGTGTGTGTGAGAGAGAGAGAGACTAGGTAATCTACTTTGTAAGAAAAAGATTGTTATATCCTAAGAAGGAGAATAGAAGTTGTTAATACACACATAAAGGGGGGAAGTAAGCATTTAAGGAAGTAATTAATGTCCTATAGCATTAGTAATCCCAATGTTGATGAAAATAATAATCTCGAATGAAAGTAGGTGAAGATGCAAATTGAAATAGACTACAAATAATTCATAAAAAAGAACCAACCTACGCAGGTAAATCATGCAATAAAATTGCGGAATCAAAATATGAATAGAAATTGAGAAATTTTGATGACAAAATTCCTAAATGGGAGAAGGATGTAAAACCTATGGCTTAATCAATTGTAGATCTAGATAACTATGTATTGTGGAGTAAGAATGTGAAGTTAAAAGACAAAAATAAGTAGAAATTTAAATGAAGAAAAAGATAATTCTTGTTGTCTTTATCACCCAAGAAGAGGTTTGTTCAACCACAGAAGGTGGTTGGATACTTCAAATAAATTAAGAGAAGATAAAGCTCGAATATCCTTAGCTCACCATCTTGGTTGACCAAAGACAAGTTTGGTCAGCCAAGTAGGTACTTCTACTTGTTGGGCCAATGAGTTTTTTGTGTAGAAGTTTCTATCATTTTTGCAATGATTTAGAGCTAATCAGAGGCCACCTACATGGGCTTGGTGAAGGGCTATAAATACCCCTCGAATCCCATCCTAAAGAAAGTTTTGCACAAGAAATAGCAACAAAAACTAGTTGGGTAGACCAAGAACACTCTCGCTCAACCATGGTCTATTCTAGTGAGGATATCTTATGATCCTGAGGTGATTGATAGGTGGAAGGTGGCATCACAAAGATGAGGAAGACTACGGTTGGTAGTGTTGTCTAAGCAGGCAACAGGTAAGGTAAGGAACAAAACCCTGTCAAAAGTTTATGTTTAAATGAAATGCTAAATCAAAGATTAACTTCGATTTTGACTTAGTATAACCTTTTTTCTTAGAAGAGTCCAAGTGACTTCCACATGTTCGAGAAACTCTCCCACACCTTTAAATTCATTCTTACCACCTTCTTGATTAGTAGAATGAGGGCTAAAGTCGAATATCTCATTTTCAAGTTGTAATGACTTAAGAACTAAAACTAGGAGAAATTAAGTTTAGTTTAGAAGAATTAACCATTGTAAATTTATTTTGTTATTACTAAAATGATTAGGGATTGAAGTAATTTCGAGTTGCACGAGTTAGAGACCAAGACTACGCTTCTTCATGGTAGATAACCCTATTTTAGGCTTGGTTGACCAAACAAGAGCTTGGCTAACCATAATAGGGATTTAGGAAAATAGTGAACCACTACTTGGCTAACCCAGGGCAAGAATGGTTGGCCAAATTGGAACTAAGGTTGATGAATATGCCAAATTGGAACTGAGGTTGATGAATAAATAGAAGCTAGTGTTTTAGAAAGTTGTAGCTTAGAAATAACATATTAATAGGGTGCTTACGGCTTAGAAAAGATATTCTACCATTTAACAGAGATTGCAATAAGAGAATCATTAATTGGTTGTAAGCAAATATTAATGAAATGACCCGGTGCCTGTTTGGGGTGTTTAAGACATCTGGACTAACCGTCAGACGTCTGTCTAGATGTCTAGATGAAGGGCCAGACATCTGAAAGTAGGAAAATATCGTACGTTCTTTTCGCTCTGCGTGGGCGAATTGCAGAGTCTTTCTCTCTCCTCCATCCCCTCACCCCAAACCCTAAATCCTTCCTATTTAAAACCCCCATCTACACTCCATCCCCCACCACTCGAGCCACCGCCACCTCCACCTTCTCCTTGCCTTCGGCCACGCCCCACCAGCCTCCCGTCTCTGCTGCAGCCGCGGTGAGGAAGGAGAGGAGCCGGGGAGGGAGAATAGGGAAGAGCGAGAGCGAGAGAGTGTGAGGGGGTGAGAGGAGAGTGGGGGAGAGGGACGACGGCCGTGGGAGCTCAGTGGAGCTCAAGGAGGAGTTCGTAGGAGAGAGGAGGACGCCGGCGAGGAGCTTCTCAAACTCCTGCAACTGCTGGAGCTGCCGCTGCGTCGTCTAAGGGCGGAGGCGCGAGCGGGGCAAGCTATGCAGGGGAGTTCTAGATACTGGTTTTCAATTATTGGACGTCTGAGACATCGACCAGACGTCTAGAGAAACATCAGGACATCCGGAGCTGAAGCCGGACGTCTGAAAGCATATTATCGTGAGGAGGTACATGTTTCCTACCCTACTTTCTACAATGCAGACCATAGCGCAGGAATGTTTGGCTGATAATAGGTCTGCGATTTTGTACGCAGGTGTAGGGCGTTGGAAAGGCACGTGGTGCACCTTTCTAGGCACTTTTGGACGTCTAACCACATCGCCAAACGTTCGACTGCACTTCTAGACGACTAGAGGGAAGGTCAAATGTCTAGAACTCTCTTTAGATGGTTGCAGAGGAGTTTGCACGTCTGAGGCAGCCATAGGAAGTGAGAGATAGGATTTGACATCTTTTAAGACATCTGGGATTAGTCCCAGACGTCTGATTTTGGACAGTAACCGTATTTTTTGCCAATTCAGAGCCCAAACGGAATCAAATTTCTGCAAACGAAGTAGCGTTATTTTCCACTCGAGTTTCTCTACATGTTAGTGTTGAGTACCTATTGTTTTTGACTCGTTTGATGTGAATTAGTCGCTAGTACAGGTTACTAGCCGGTGGCGTGTTCGGGGTCCATAGAGACGATGAGATCTACGGTGCAGACTCCCATTCTTCCCATGATACCCGATAGAGTGGTTTAATTCATTTGTTAATATTTAAATAAGAATGTGCTTGTTTGGAATAATTGGATACAACTCTAGGAAGTGAAATGAATTCTAGGGTAGAAATGTATGAGCCTGTTTTGAGTTATACCGTTTACTTGAGTGCATGTTAAAATAAATTGCTAGCAATGGTATTAGTGTAATTATGAGATACTGTTTTAGACATGAAAACACGAGCTGCCTGTATGTAATGGAAAATTGAGAATTGGATAGTGTGATTCGGATATTGATAATAAGATGAAAATGAGCATAAACCATACGGGGAATTAGGAGTAGAACTCCTCTGTATGAAAGGAATCTGGTATGTAGACGGGAAGTGAGTTGGCCCTTGTATACACAATACTAAGGAGAGCAACTGTCCCTTTTAGTGTAGGCCAGCCACCCCTTGGGTTGAGACCCGGGGTAGGGCCGGTCACTCTACACAGACTCCTGTTGGCCCTCGCGTACGTGGTACCGAGGTGAGCTACTAGTGTAGGGAGGGAGCTAGCTGCCCCACGGGGTTCGGGGTTAGGACTAGCCAACCTACACCGACTTTTTGGCCCTCTAGGAAAATTGGGGCAGTCGGACAAGGGTACGCGGACTATGGAGGGGCGAGACCTCTGTTTGGTTCTGAGGGGCGAGACCCCTGTTCTGAGAGGGCAAGGCCCTACTCTGTTCCGTGTTGTACTTTAAGCATACCCGCTAGCGAAAACGACTGACCACGTGTCAGTGTGGGGTAGCTATCCGTGCGCTTATCATGCGTGCCATAGTCACCGCTACATCGTGACAATGACCTCGGGGTAGTTGACTGGGTGTATGACTACCGTGGGGGACTCTCTCAGCTAGGAGAGCACCACATGTACCTTCTGCTCCACGGAAAAGACTGCAATCAAGATCGTTTCCACGAGGAACAAGCAATATCAAGAAATACTTGGATCCTTTGTGAAATAAATGAACCAGAAATACATAAATGAGATAGATAGAAATGAGAATAAAACCTGGTTTCTTGTTTTACTATACTTGCATGTAAATAATGTAAATACCACTCTACTCAATGTTCGCTGACTCTGTCTTTTCGTAACCCTATTTAGGACTAGGAGTTGAGCAGCCTGAGTTTCTGGCTGCAGAGGGTGCTGGGCCCAGTCAAGCCCAGCTGTATTCGTTTCTTTCCTGCTCTTTAGTTTTCTACTATTGTAGTGAGTACTAGACATCTATTTTACTGTTCTTATTACTTTTTGGCTTCTTTTTCGCTGTTATTGTTGTGATAGCATGTATTACTTTGTTGAGACTTTTACCTTTGTTGTTCTTTTACGTCTCGTTTTTCCTTCTACTTAGTTATATTGCATGTGTGATTGTGGTTTATTTCCTACTTTTGGTTATTTTTCATTGGACAACTAGGTCTTGGGATTAGTCGAGGCGAGTTGGTCTCGGGTCCTATAGGGATTTGGAAATTGGGTCGTAACAAGATGATATCAGAGCAAGGTTATCCTGAGAAATGAACCAATTGGTCTGAGAATAACCACTCACGTGCATATAACTAGGATAACCATCACAACGTATCGCTTTGATATTCGTTTTCGAATCCTTTTCTCAATGTAATCCAATATCGTTGACAACTCTTGTTCTATCTCTTGCATCTCCTTGTAGGAGATGCCTCGTCGAAGAGTCATCGAGGCGAGCCGTGGTTGTGGCCGTGGACAAGGTCGGAGGGGCGCACGTGCCGGACCGGAGGCACTAGTTGACCCACCTCTCCTCCCGGGCTTTCAAGCCTAGGATCTCACCCAGCTGATCAGAGACATCATGCAGGAGGAGCTCCAACAGCCTCCTCGGGCACCTCTTCGTGAGGACGTGGAGGGGGAGTCCTCAGTGGGACAAAGAGACCGTCACAGCGTCGGGCGAGCAGGAGGGGGAGGGGTGATCCTCCACCACCCCCACCACCCTCTGACACTTCTGAGCACAAGCCCTCCTTGTCTGGAGGTGTGCCTGTTCCCCCACTACAGCTACACCACGAGCTTTTTGGTCAGTTCCGAAAGCTAAAGCCCCTTCCTTCAAGGGGAATGAGAACCCGTCTAAGGCAGAGGACTAGCAGGAGCTGAAAGAGAAGGTGTTCGACACCCTCTTCCCGCCTGCAGAGCCACCAAGAGCTCGAGTTGGTGGTCGTGGTCACTAGGCGCGTAGGGGAGGACAACAGCCACGAGAAGGGTACCAGCCAGCTGCTGCTCACTCGACCTAGAGTGTAGCTACTTTGTTTGCACTGAGAGCTGAGGGGCGCATCAACGCCCTCACACATAGAGACGCCAGGGCTTTGGGTTCTGTGGTGGCAGGTATGGTTACCGTTTCTGGCAGATTAGTGTACTTACTTTTTGATTCCGGTGCCACCCACTCTTTCATCGCTACGAGTTTTGCCGTCAGTTTGAGGCAGGGCAGTGTATTGTTAGAAGATCTGTTTGTGATCAGAGGCCTAGGTGGCCAGTCGTTTGTAGCTGAGGAGGTCTACACAGACTGCAAGGTTAGCATAGGGGGACACAGCGTTCCTGCTGACTTGATTGTGATCCAGATGGAGGATTTTAGCATGATACTAGGGATGGACTGGTTGTCCGCCTATCACGTCCTGGTGGACTATTTCGGGAGGAAGATCATCTTCTCCATACTGGAGTTGCCTCCCTTTAAGTTTCACGGTCAGTCAGTGGATGGAGGCTTCAAATGCATCTCCACGCTTCGGGCCGATGCTTTTGAGCCAGGGGTGTGAGGGCTTCTTGGCCTATGTGGTGGTAGAGCCTAGCCCCATGGCTAACCTTCGGAGTATCCCGGTGGTCTGCGAGTACCCCGACGTCTTTCAGGAGGAGTTACCAGGTTTACCTCCAGAGTGTGAGATTGAGTTCGAGATCTCACTGGTACCGGGGACCAGCCCCATTTCTACTGCACCGTACCGGATGGCACTGCTTGAGCTGCGAGAGCTCAAGTCACAGCTACAAGACCTGTTGGAGAAGGGCTTTGTGAGGCCCAATGCATCCCCGTGGGGAGCCCCCATGTTGTTTGTGAAGAAGAAGGTCGGTACCCTGCGACTTTGTGTTAACTACCGACAGCTGAATCGGGTTACCGTCAAGAACAAGTACCCGCTGCCTCGAATCAACGACCTTTTGGATTAGTTGCGAGACGCCATAGTGTTCTCCAAGATAGATCTGAGGTCAAGTTACCACCAGTTGAGGATCAGGGAGACCGACGTCTCCAAGACAGCTTTTCATACCCGGTACGGGCACTACGAGTTCTTGGTCATGCTGTTTGGGCTGACCAATGCCCCTACTGCCTTCATGGATATGATGAACCGTGCTTTCAGGCCGTACTTAGACCAGTTTGTAGTGGCGTTCATTGACGACGTACTCGTTTACTTATGGGATTAGTCACAACATGGACAGCATTTATGCATGGTGCTGGATACCTTGAGGCGACGCAGGCTATATGCCAAGTACAGCAGGTGAGAGTTTTGGTTGAGACTGGAGACTTTCTTAGGCCACGTGATTTCAAGAGATGGATTGGCTGTGGACCCAACCAAGGTCGAGGCCATACTCAGGTTGGAGAGGCCATGCACAGTGATAGAGATACGTAGCTTTCTGGGACTGGCAGGTTACTACCGGTGGTTTATCAGGGGATTCTCTCAGATCGCCCATCCTATGACTCAGCTGACCCAGAAGGACGTACCTTTTTCCTAGATAGACGAGTGTGAGGCGTGTTTCCAGGAGTTGAAGGAGAGACTGACTTCAGCTCCTATACTTACCATCCCAGAGAGCAGTGGCAGTTTCGTGGTTTACACCGATGCTTCGTTGCAAGGGTTAGGGGGTGTGCTCACGCAGTAGGGTCACGTTGTCGCTTACTCTTCGCGGCAACTGAAGCCCCACATGCATAGCTACCCTACCCATGACTTAGAGCTGGCAGCAGTTATCTTCGCACTGAGGACATTGAGGCACTACCTTTACGGTGAGACTTTCGAGATCTTCACAGATCATAAGAGCCTCAGGTACTTATTTGACCAGAAGGAGCTCAACATGAGACAGAGACGTTGGTTAGAGCTCCTGAAGGACTACGACTGTAGCATCTCCTACCACCTAGAGAAGGCCAATGTGGTGGTCAACACCTTGAGCCAGAAGGCACCCGCCCACTTGGCCAGCTTACAGGCACAGAGTAGGAGACTCATGGAGGAGGTGGGCAGTTAGCGACCCTGGGAGTCAAGGGGGTATTGTGGGGCCCTTTGAGGTCCTGGAGTGAGTAGGACCCGTTATTTACCGGCTTGCCCTTCCTCCTCAGCTTTCTGGAGTGCACGACGTGTTCCACGTGTCCAACCTCAGGAAGTACGTCGTCGATCCTAGCCACGTTCTGAGCCATGAGAGCATCGAGGTGGGGGACGACCTGACATATCCCAAGAGGCCAGTACAGATACTAGACAGAGCCGTCTAGAGTCTGAGACGGAAGCAGGTACCACTGGTGAAGGTTCTATGGAGAAGCCAGTGGTACGAGGGGGCAACTTGGGAGACTGAGGCGGCAATGCGGGAGCAGTACCCAGAGCTTTTTGAGGGTATGTCTCTTCGAACCTACTTTGGTCCTCTTTAATTTTGTTATGCGCTTTCACGTTACTTTTCCACACCCTACTTAGCCCAAGTTTCGGGAACGAAACTTCCTTTAAGTTTGTTATGTTGAAATGACCTGGTGCCTGTTTGTGGTGTTTAAGACGACTGGACTAACCATCAGACGTCTGTCCGGACGTCTGGATGAAGGGCCAGATGCCTGAAAGTAGGAAAATATTGTACGTTCATTTCATTTTGCGAGCGAGCAGTTCTCAGAGTCTTTCTCTCTCTTCCATCCCCTCACCCCGAACCTTAAATCCTTCCTATTTAAACCCCCCATCTACACTCCACCCCCCCACCACTCGAGCCATCGTCACCTCCACCTTCTCCTTGTGTTAGACCATGCCCCACCAGCCTCCTGTCTTTGCTGCAGTCGCGACGAGGAAGGAGAAGAGTCGACGAGGGAGAACGGGGAAAAGCGAGAGCGAGAGAGTGCGAGGGAGTGAGAGGAGAGCGAGGGAGAGGGACAACGACCGCAGGAGCTTGGTGGAGGTCAAGGAGGAGTTCGTGGGAGAGAGGAGGACGCCAGTGGGGAGCTTCTCAAACTCCTGTAGCTGCTGGAGCTGCCGCTGTGTCGTCTGAGGGTGGAGGCGCGAGTGGGGCGAGCTGCGCAGGGGAGTTTTGGATAGTGGTTTTCCAATATCAGACGTCTGAGATGTCGACCAGACGTCTGGAGAAGCATCAGGATGTCCGGAGCTAAAGTCGGGCGTCTGAAAGCATATTATCGTGCAGAGGTACGTGTTTCTTGCACTACTTTCCGCCATGCAGATCGTAGTGCAGGAATGTTTGGCTGGTAATAGGTCTGCGATTTTGTACGCAGGTGCAAGGCATTGGAAAGGCACACGGTGCGCCTTTCCAAGCACTTTTGGACATCTTACGGCACTTCCAGACGACTGGAGGGAAGGTCAAACGTTTGGAACTCTCCTCAGACGATTGCAAAGGAGTCTGGACGTCTGAGCCAGCCGCAGGAAGTGAGAGCTAAGATCTGACATCTTTTAAGACGTCTGGGACTAGTCCCAGACGTCTGATTTTAGACAGTAACCGTATTTTTGGCCCGTTCAGGGCTCAAACGGAATCGAATTTCCGCAAACGAAGTACCATTATTTTCCACTTGAGTTTCTCTACGTGTTAATGTTGAGTACTTACTATTTTTGACCTATTTGTTGTGAATTAGTCGTTGGTACAGGTTACTAGCCGGTGGCGTGTTCGGGACCCGCGGAGACGACGAGATCTATGGTGTAGGCCCCCATTCCTCCCGTGATACCCGGTAGAGTAGTTTAATTCAGTTGTTAATATTTAAATAAGAATGTGCTTGTTTGGAATAATTGGATCGAACTCTAGGATGTGGAATGAACCCTAGGGTAGAAATGTATGAGACTATTTTGAGTTATACTGTTTACTTGAGTCATGTTAAAATAAATTGCTAGCAGTGGTAATAGTGTAATTATGAGATACTATTTTAGACAAGAAAACACGAGCTGCCTGTATGAAATGGAAAATTGAGAATTGGATAGTGTGATCCGGATATTGATAATAAGATGAAAATGAGCATGAACGCTACGGGGAATTAAGACTAGAACTCTTGTATATGAAAGGAATCTGGTATGTAGATGGGAAGTGAGCTGGCCCTTGTGTACACGGTACCAAGGAGAGCAATTGTCCCTTTTAGTGTAGAGGGGGAGCAAGCCACCCCCTCGGTTGAGACCCGAGGTAGGACTGGTCACTCTACACTGTAACGACCCGGTTCCCGAGCCCTTACGAGACACGAGAACCGGACCGACTCAACTAATCCCAAGACCCAGTCATCCAACGAGGAAGTAACCAAAAGAGCAGTAAAATAAACCACATTCAACATGAATATAACTAACAATAAGAAAATACAGCAGCAAGGAAATAAACTACTACAGTATATACCACCACAACAGTAGAACAACATTCATAACTAAATATGAACTGCAGGTAAAGAAAAGTACAGCGGAAACAAGAACTACTCACTATAACGGAACAAAAAGAGGTACAAGAAACAGTGGTAACTCTACTAGACCCTACTCGGCCCAGCATCCTCTGTAGCCGCTGACCCTGGCTGCTCAACACCTGATCCTGAAAGGTAACGAGTGTAACACGTCAGCAAAACGCTGAGTAGAGTGGCACCTAAAACTAAAGAAACAATAGAGTGTACAGTAGCTGTTAAGTTCTGTTACTTTCTTTATTTAAGTCTTTCAATTATCTCACGATTTATCTATTTCTCAGATCTTTCACTTGATCTCGAATGTTCCTCATGGGAACGATCTTGATTGAAGTCTTTTCCGAACAGTAGAAGTAGCACGTGGTGCTCTCCTGGCCGGGAGAGTCCCTCGTGGTGATCCTACTCTCAGTCAACCACCCCAAGGTCACTGACAGACGTAACGGTGACTACGGCACGCGAGGTAAACGCACGGGTAGCTAACCCGCACTGACACGCGGTCAGTCATTTCCGTTAACGGGTGTGCCCAAAGCACAGCACGGAACCAGTACAGGGCAAAGCCCTCTCAGTAACAGGGGTCCAACCCCTCCAAAGTAACCAAACAGGGGCCTTGCCCCTCCACAGTCCGCGCACCCTCGCCTGACTACCCTGGTTTGCCCCAGTGGGCCTAACAAGTCGGTGTGGGAGGCTAGCAGAACCCCGGGCCTGTGGGGTAGCTAGTACCTCCCTACACTAGTAGCTCTCCTCGGTAATACGTACACGAGGGCCAGCAAGTCGGTACAAAGTGGGCAGTCCTAACCTCGGGTCCCTGGGGCGGCTAGCTCCGCTCTGCACTAAACAGGGGGACAGTCGCTCTCCTTGGTACTCCGTACTCAAGGGACAGCTTACTTCCCCAATTCTATTCCATTCACTTTCCAGGAGTTCTACTCTTACTTCCCCGTAGGGTTCCAGCTCAGAACGTCTAAGTTTCACCTTCCAGTTTCACGTTATCACAATCCATGTTCTCAAACACGTTTATTTATTCAACAGGCAGCTGTTAATTCAATTACAGGCAGCTATTTGTTCCTTTCCATTTTTCCAAGACTGCAGTATTCATCTGTTCCACTAGTTTTCCTGTCCTAGGATTCATGCCGTATCCTAGGATCTATCATACAATCTAGTTTTCCAGCCCTTGGATTCATGCAACACCTAGGATCTATCATTCAATCTGTTTTTCATTCCTAGGATTCATGCAATGTCCTAGGTTCAATTTATGATTCCACAATTTAACAGGTTATACTTAAAAGCCACTCTACCAGGTACGACGGGAGTAATGGGGGCGTGATCGGGAATCCCGCGTGCCTCCGCAACCCCCAAGACTGCAACGGAACGAGGTCCTATCACAAGGATCAAACACAAGGAGTGTCTCAAAACAGTGTATAGCTACTGTAGGTGGGTAGAGGATTTAATTCCGGAAAGAATGCAACTCGAAACGCTGAAAACGAAACCCGAACGGGCCCTCAACGGGTCGAAAACGATGACACTGTGCAAAATCAGACGTCTGGAACTTCTTCCAGACGTCTTAAAGAGTGGATCAGAGAATTACCTTGTTCTGCGTGGTTTCTCAGACGTCCAGAAGCCTTCGGGGACGTCTTACCTAGTTCCCAGACGTCCAATGGTCACCCCGGACGTCTGGAGGTCTCTCCGCCGTCTGGTACTACAGCCAGACGTCTGATTCGCGTTGGATGGCGAATCACTGAGCCTGCGCGCACCCAACTCTCTCTCAGTACGGTCAGTCGACAGGAAGGAAGAAGACGGAAGAACTCACCTTTCAGACGTCTGGATGGTCTTCCAGACGTCGCACCCGCCGTCTGGCTATCAGCCCAGACGTCTGATCCTGGAAATGTTTCCAGAATCAGGCCGCGACTCGCCCTCCACTCGCGACGCCGCGCCTCGTCGCACCTCGTGCGCCTGCTGCTCGGACCGCAGCAGTCCCCCCCACGTCGCTCCGCGCCCGCTGTGCTCCCCGCCAGCCGGCCCTGGCAGCCTCGGCGAGCTTGCCCTCACGGCTGAGCGCCGCTCTCGCACGCAGCACCTCCTCCGGGCTCACTGCGGCCGCCGCTGCCGCTGCAACCTCGCGCTCGCTCTCGTGCTCACTGGCTGAAGGAGAAGAGGAAGGAGGCGGTGGTGACGGAAGAGCGCGTGGCATTTTAAGGCCGCGCGAGGAGGAGAGAGAAGGAGCGTGGCAGGGGAATTGCAACTGCAGGAGGAAGGAATAAGCGAATATGCAGGTCTGCGCGCTCAGGCGCGCAGACGACCCGTACGTGTCAAAGATAACAGATTTCCAGACGTCTGGTAACGATCCCAGACGTCTGGAAGTGATTCCAGACGTCTGGCCCACCTCCCAGACGTCTTAAAAGACGTCTAGGGCACGCATTCATAACAATATAACAAACTCAAGGGAAGTTTCGTCCCCGAAACTTGCGTTAACTAGGGTGCGGAAAAGACGTCCAAATAACCATAACAAACTCAAAGAGGACCGAAGCCGGTCCAAAAAGACCTACCCGCGAAAAGCTCCGGGTACCGCTCCCGCATTGCCGCCTCAGGCTCCCAGGTAGCCTCCTCGTATCGCTGGCTCCTCCACAAAACCTTTACCAGGGGTACTTGCTTTTGTCTCAAACTGCGGACGGCTCGGTCTAGAATCTGCACTGGCCGCTCGGGGTAGGTCAGGTCGTCGCCCACCTTGACGCTCTCGTGACTCAGTATGTGACTGGAATCGGCTATGTACTTCCTGAGGTTGGACACGTGGAACACGCCGTGCACACTAGAAAGCTGCGGGGGGAGGGCAAGCCTGTAAGCAACGGGTCGAACCCGCTCCAGGACCTCAAAGGGCCCCACAAACCTCGACGCGAGCTTCCCTCTCACCCCAAACCGCTGTAAGCCCTTCATGGGCGAAACACGAAGGAAGACGTGGTCCCCAACCTCAAACTGCACCTCTCTACGTCTCCGATCCGCGTAGCTCTTCTGTCTACTCCTGACAGTGCGAAGTCGTCTGTGGATCTGCTCAACTACCTCCTGACTCTGCCGGATCAACCTGGGGCCAACCTCCCACTTGGTCCCCACCTCAACCCAACTCAAGGGTGTCGTACACCTCCGTCCGTACAGAGCCTCGTAGGGAGCCATGCCGATGCTCGAGTGATAACTGTTGTTGTATGCAAACTCCGCCAGGGGCAAGTGCTCCTCCCAAGAGCCCCTCCAGTCCAGTACACAGGCACGCAAAAGGTCCTCAAGTGTCTGTATCGTGCGCTCAGACTGTCCGTCCGTCTGGGGGTGGTAAGCCGTACTAAACCTCAACCGCGTCCCCAAGGCCTGCTGAAACTCAGCCCAAAACTGGGACGTAAAGCGAGTATCCCGGTCGGATACGATCTCCCGCGGAACTCCGTGTAGTCGTATCACATCCCGAATATACCTCTCTGCCAACTGTGCTGGTCCCAAAGTGACTCGGATCGGCAAGAATCGCGCCGTCTTCGTCAGTCTATCCACTATTGCCCAGACTGGGTCGTGTCCCCGCTGGGTAACAAATAAGCCCACCACCAAGTCCATGGTGATGCTCTCCCACTTCCACTCTGGCACTAGAAGCGGCTGAAGCGGCCCTGCAGGCCTCTGATGCTCGGCTTTCACCTGCTGGCACACTAAGCACTGCTACACGAACTCACCCACATCCCGCTTCATCCCTCTCCACCAAAACTCGCGTCTCAAGTCATGGTACATTTTCGTGTTTCCGGGATGTATGGTGAATCTGGAACCGTGTGCCTCAGTCAGGAGCTCTCTCAACAGCTCCTCGTCTCTGGGAACGCACAACCGTCCCCTCAAGCGTAGCACCTGGTCTGTGAAAGAGAAGTCCCCTGGGTCTCCTGACAGCACTCTACCGCGCAAAGACTGCAAGTACGGATCGGTCATCTATCCTGTGATGATGCGATCTATCAGCTCTGGCCTAGTCTGCCGTGTCACCGTCACTGCCCCACAGTACCCTCGTAACTCTAGGGGTCGCCAACTGCCCACCTCCTCCAAAAGGCTCCAACTCTGTAACTGTAGACTGGCCAAGAGTGCGGGCGCCTTACGGCTCAAGGCGTCAGCCACCACATTGGCCTTTCCCGGGTGGTAGGAGATGCTGCAGTCGTAGTCCTTCAGGAGCTCCAACCAACGTCTCTGTCTCATGTTGAGCTCCTTCTGATCAAAAAGGTATCTGAGGCTCTTGTGATCTGTGAAAATCTCGAAGGTCTCACCGTACAAGTAGTGCCTCCAAGTCTTCAGCGCGAAGACAACAGTTGCCAACTCTAGGTCGTGGGTAGGGTAGGTATGCTCATGGGGCTTCAGTTGCTGCGAAGCGTAAGCGACAACGTGACCCCTCTGCATGAGCACACCTCCTAACCCCTGCAAGGAGGCATCCGTGTACACAACGAACCCACCACTACTGTCAGGGATGGTGAGCATGGGAGCCGAGGTCAACCTCTCCTTCAGCTCCAGAAAACACGCCTCGCAGGCGTCTGTCCAAGCGAAGGGCACGTCCTTCCAGGTCAACTGTGTCATAGGACGCGCAATCTGTGAAAATCCTCTGATGAACCGTCTGTAGTAGCCTGCCAGTCCTAGGAAACTGCGAATCTCAGTAACTGAACGCGGTCTCTCCCACCTGAGCACTGCCTCGACCTTGGCTGGGTCCACCGCCAAGCCGTCTCCAGAGATCACATGACCTAGGAAGGTCACCTCCCTCAACCAGAACTCGCACT
Organism: Thalassia testudinum; assembly: GCA_037157565.1. Classification (NCBI taxonomy): domain Eukaryota; kingdom Viridiplantae; phylum Streptophyta; class Magnoliopsida; order Alismatales; family Hydrocharitaceae; genus Thalassia; species Thalassia testudinum. Next base: position 112,139,356 of record JAZHRO010000073.1, on the reverse strand, counting down.
TGCTGTATTTGGCGTACAACCGGCGTCGTCTCAGAGTGTCCAGAACCATCCGCAAGTGTTGTCCGTGCTGCATCCGATCTCTAGAATAGATGAGTATATCATCTATGAAAACCACCATGAACTGGTCCAAGTACGGTCTAAACACCCGGTTCATCAGGTCCATGAAAGCAGTGGGGGCATTGGTCAGCCCAAACGGCATGACCAAAAACTCGTAGTGTCCGTACCGGGTGCGGAAAGCTGTCTTGGAGACGTCGGTCTCCCTGATCCTCAACTGGTGGTATCCAGACCTCAAGTCGATCTTGGAAAACACCATGGCACCCCGCAACTGGTCAAACAAGTCGTCGATCCTCGGCAGCGGATATCTGTTCTTGATGGTGACCCTATTCAGCTGTCGGTAGTCCACACAAAGGCGTAAGGTCCCATCCTTCTTCTTCACAAACAGTACCAGGGCTCCCCAGGGAGACGCACTGGGCCTCACGAAACCCTTCTCTAGAAGGTCCTGCAACTGAGACTTGAGCTCTCGCAGCTCAAGCGGTGCCATCCTGTATGGCGCGGTGGAGATGGGGTTGGTCCCTGGTACTAGTGAGATCTCAAACTCGATCTCACGCTCGGGTGGTAGTCCTGGTAACTCGTCTGGAAACACATCAGGGTACTCTCTGACCACCGGGATGCTTTGGAAGTCTGCCACAGGGCTGGGCTCTGCCACCACACAAGCTAGGAAGCCCTCACACCCCTGCCTCAAAAGTCTCGCCGCCCGAAGTGCCGAAATGCACCTGAACCTCCGTCCACTGGCTGTCCGTGAAACTCGAAAGAAAGCAACTCCGGAATGGAGAAGACGATCTTCCTCTCAAAACAGTCCACCAAGGCGTGGTAAGAGGACAGCCAATCCATCCCCAGAATCACTCCAAAGTCCTCCATCTATATCATAATCAGGTCAGCTGGCAGGCTATGTCCCCCGACGCTGACCTCGCAATCCGTGTACACCTCCTCAGCTACAAACAGCTGACCACTCGGACCTCTGATTACGAACGGATTCTCTAACAGTGTATAATCCTGGTCCAAACTAACTGCGAAACTGGCTGCGACAAACGAGTGCGTAGCGCCGGAATCGAAAAGCGTGTAAACGAGTCTGCCGGAAACTGAAACCATACCTGCTACCACCGATCCCAAAGCTCTGGCGTCCCTGTGTGTTAGGGCATTGATACGCCCCTCAGCTTTAGGTGCGGACGAAGTAGCCACACTCTGCGTCGGACGGGTAGGTGCTGGCCGGTACCCTCCTCGCGACTGCTGTCCTCCTCCTCGCGCCTGGAAACCGCGGCCTCCTGCGCGCCCTCCAATGCTCTGCGCGGGGAGTATCTACTGACCTCCTGCCCTAGACGGGCAGTCCCTCCTGATGTGGCCCGGCTGGCTACACTAGTAACAGAGGGGAACCCGACTCCCGCCCTCAGTGGGTCCCTGCTGTCGGCTAGACGGGGGTCTGGTGTTGGTGACTGACCCCTGTCGAGGGCCCCCAAAGGCCACTGATGGCCCTGCAAAACGTGACGGCTCTCCTGCGGACGCCACGTGTCTCCGTTCTCGCCGGCCCTGTGAGAAGTCTGGCTGGAAGGGCCTCTTCCGCCCGCCGTCGGTGTCTCGCGCAGACGGGTTGGTCTCCTCGTAAGTCATAGCTGCCTCTACCACCCTCGAAAACGTAGGCAGCTTCAGGGGTTTGACATACCCCCGGATCGCAGGCCGGAGCCCCTCAGTGAACCTCCAAAGGCGCTCCTCCTCAGTGGCTACCGCTGTCGCTGCAAAGCGGGATAGCTCCAAGAAACGCGTGCGGTACGCGCTCACAGTCATCGTCCCTTGGAGGAGAGTGTGGAACTCCCGCTTCCTCTGGTCCTACCACGTTTGGGGAAAGTACTGCTCGCAGAAGAGGGTGACGAACTGGTCCCACGTCGGCTTGTCCCACTCCTGTCCCCGGACCGCCCTCCACCACCTGTGTGCCGCACTCTCCAGCTAGTACGTGGCAAAGGCCACGCGGCACTCCACCGGGGGGCGAAGGGTGTCGAAGATCTTCTCCAGCTGCTTAAGCCAGTCCTCTGCCTCGGTCGGGCCCTCATCCCCTTGAAGGAGGGGGGCTTCAACTTCCGGAACTGCCCGAAAAGCTCGAAGTGGCGCTGTAGGGGAGATGCTGGTGCACCTCCAGGCGAAGGTGCATCGTGCACGGAAGTATCGGAGGAAGGTGGGGGCTGTGACGGCCCATCCCCTCCCCCGTGTCCAGTGCCGCGTCCGTCGAGTGGTCCCACAGAGGACTCCCCCTCCGCAACCCCAGGGTGAGGTGCTTGGGGCGATGGGTGGAGCTCCTCTCGTACAATGTCTCGTATCAGCCGGGCGAGGTCCTAGGCCTGGACGCCCGGGAGTAGTGGCTGATCCACTAGGGTGTCGGCAACGGCACGCCCGCCTCGCCGACCTCGTCCTCGGCCGCGCCCGCGGCCCACCTCACTGGTCCCACAACGAGGCATCTCCTACAAGGAGACGCGAAACAAAACGGAACACGTCACTACGGAACGAAACCGAACAGAAATATCTAAGAGCTCATGTCAAAAGATATGTTGTGGTGGCTACTCTAGTTATAGACATGTGAATTGGTTATTTTCCAGTCCGTTGATTCACTTCTCGGGACGACCTTGCTCTGATACCATCTTGTAACGATCCGGTTCCCAAGCCCCTACGAGACACGAGAACCGGACCGACTCAACTAATCCCAAGACCTAGTCGTCCAACGAGGAAGTAACCAAAAGAGTAGTAAAATAGACCACATTCAACATGAATATAACTAACAGTAAGAAAATACAGCAGCAAGGAAAGAAACTACTACAGTATATACCACCACAACAGTAGAACAACATTCATAACTAAATATGAACTGCAGGTAAAGAAAAGTACAGCGGAAACAAGAACTACTCACTATAACGGAACAAAAAGAGGTACAAGAAACAGTGGTAACTCTACAGGACCCTACTCGGCCCAGCGTCCTCTGCAGCCGCTGACCCTGGCTGCTCAACACCTGGTCCTGAAAGGTAACGAGTGTAACACGTCAGCAAAACGCTGAGTAGAGTGGCAACTAAAACTAAAGAAACAGTAGAGTGTACAGTAGCTGTTAAGTTCTGTTACTTTCTTTATTTAAGTCTTTCAATTATCTCATGATTTATCTATTTCTCAGATTTTTCACTTGATCTCGAATGTTCCTCGTGGGAACGATCTTGATTGCAGTCTTTTCCGAACAGTAGAAGTAGCACGTGGTGCTCTCCTGGTCGGGAGAGTCCCCCGTGGTGATCCTACTCTCAGTCAACCACCCCAAGGTCACTGACAGACGTAACGGTGACTACGGCACGCGCGGTAAACGCACGGGTAGCTAACCCGCACTGACACACGGTCAGTCGTTTCCGTTAACGGGTGTGCCCAAAGCACAGCACGGAACCAGTACAGGGCAGAGCCCTCTCAGTAACAGGGGTCCAACCCCTCCAAAGTAACCAAACAGGGGCCTTGCCCCTCCACAGTCCGCGCACCCTCGCCTGACTACCCTGGTTTGCCCCAGTGGGCCTAACAAGTCGGTGTGGGAGGCTAGCAGAACCCCAGGGCCCGTGGGGTAGCTAGTACCTCCCTACACTAGTAGCTCTCCTCGGTAATACGTACACGAGGGCCAGCAAGTCGGTACAGAGTGGCCAGTCCTAACCCTGGGTCCCTAGGGCGGCTAGCTCCGCTCTGCACTAAACAGGGGGACAGCCGCTCTCCTTGGTACTCCGTACTCAAGGGACAGCTCACTTCTCCAATTCTATTCCATTCACTTTCCAGGAGTTCTACTCCTACTTCCCCGTAGGGTTCCAGCTCAGAACGTCTAAGTTTCACCTTCCAGTTTCACGTTATCACAATCCATGTTCTCAAACACGTTTATTTATTCAACAGGCAGCTGTTAATTCAATTACAGGCAGCTATTTGTTCCTTTCCATTTTTCCAAGACTGCAGTATTCATCTGTTCCACTAGTTTTCCCGTCCTAGGATTCATGCCGTATCCTAGGATCTATCATACAATCTAGTTTTCCAGCCCTAGGATTCATGCAACACCTAGGATCTATCATTCAATCTGTTTTTCATTCCTAGGATTCATGCAATGTCCTAGGTTCAATTTATGATTCCACAATTTAACAGGCTATACTTAAAAGCCACTCTACCAGGTACGACGGGAGTAATGGGGGCGTGATCGGGAATCACGCGTGCCTCCGCGACCCCCAAGACTGTAACGGAACGAGGTCCTATCACAAGGATTAAACACAAGGAGTGTCTCAAAACAGTGTATAGCTACTGTAGATGGGTAGAGGATTTAATTTCGGAAAGAATGCAACTTGAAACGCGGAAAACGAAACCCGAACGGGCCCTTAACGGGTCGAAAACGACGACACTGTGCAAAATCAGACTTCTTAAAAAGTGGATCAGAGAATTACCTTATTCTGCGTGGTTTCTCAGACATCCAGAAGCCTGCGGGGACGTCTGGCCTAGTTCCCAGACGTCCGATGGTCACCCCGGACGTCTGGAGGTCGCTCCCGCCGTCTGGTACTACAGCCAGACGTCTGATTCGCGTTGGATGGCGAATCACCGAGCCTGCGCGCATCCAACTCTCTCTCTCAGTACGGTCAGTCGACAGGAAGGAAGAAGACGGAAGAACTCACCTTTCAGACGTCTGGATGGTCTTCCAGACGTCGCACCCGCCGTCTGGCTATCAGCCCAGACGTCTGATTCTGGAAATGTTTCCAGAATCAGGCCGCGACTCGCCCTCCGCTCGCGATGCCGCGCCTCCTCGCACCTCGTGCGCCTGCTGGTCGGACCGCAGCAGTCCCCCCCGTGTCACTCCGCGCCTGCTGTGCTCCCCGCCGGCCGGCCCTGGCAGCCCCGGCGAGCTCGCCCTCACGGCTGAGCGCCGCTCTCGCACGCAGCACCTCCTCCACGCTCACTGCGGCCGCCGCTGCCGCTACAACCTCGCGCTCGCTCTCGCGCTCACTGGCTGAAGGAGAAGAGGAAGGAAGCGGTGGTGACGGAAGAGCGCGTGGCCTTTTAAGGCCGCGCGAGGAGGAGAGAGAAGGAGCGTGGCAGGGGAATCTGCAGCCGCAGGAGGAAGGAATAAGCGAATATGCGGGTCTGCGCTCTCAGGCGCGTAGACGACCCGCGCGTGTCAAAGATAACAGATTTCCAGACGTCTGGCAACGATCCCAGACGTCTGATACAACGTCTGGAAGTGATTCCAGACGTCTGGTCAGACGTCTGGCCCACCTCCCAGACGTCTTAAAAGACGTCTGGGGCACGCGTTCATAACATACGCAGACTCCTGTTGGCCCTCGCGTACATGGTACCGAGGTGAGCTACTAGTGTAGGGAGGGAGCTAGTCGCCCCACGGGACCCGGGTTTAGGACTAGCCAACCTACACTGACTTTTATGCCCTCTAGGAAAATCGGGGTAGTCAGACGAGGGTAGGCGGACTGTGGAGTGGTGAGACCCTTATTCTGAGAGTGCAAGGCCCTATACTGTTTCGTGCTGTACTTTAGGCGTACCCGTTAGTGGAAACGACTGACCGCATGTCAGTGCGGGGTAGCTACCCGTGCGCTTATCACTCGTGCCGTAGTCCCCGCTACGTCGCGACAGTGACCTCAGGGTGGTTGACTGGGTGTAGGACTATCGCAGGGGACTCTCCCAGCTAGGAGAGCACCACGTGTACCTTCTACTGCACGGAGAAGTCTGCAATCAAGATCGTTCCCACGAGAAACAAGTAAGATCAAGAAATACTTGGATCCTTTATGAAATAAATGAGCTAGAAATACATAGATGAGATAGATAGAAATGAGAATAATGTAATTCCCTACTTGGAGGGGGTGAGATCAGCGTGACGTGAAAATGTGGAATTAAACTATAACAATCTCACAAAATAGACAATCGCACAATGTACACAAAGATTTTTAAGTGGAAATCCAAACCGGGTGAAAACCACCACCTAACCCTCTTGAGTTAGGATTTTCCGATCAACCAAGTTGATCAAATCCACTAAACGAATCACTTAAACGAGGGTGATTCAACCTCAATTACAACCACGCTACAAGTGCAAGGGTAGCGTTCCTCAATCCCTTCTCTTCACGAGAAGGATGTTGTCCCTCGATGGAGATGAAAATTCGCAAAGCGAATACCCAACACAAGCAAAGTAAAATACAAGAATAGTCCTATAGAGCCAACAAAGATATTCTTAAATTAAGCTTCATAGGAGTTAGGATGCTTCCCTTTGCAAGAAGTGCGTCGACGACGCGGATGCGTGAACTAAGCAATGGCACAACGACGCTCTCGTGAACTACGGTAGGAGAGCAGGTGCACAGCAGGATGAAGCTCTTAGGTGAAGTAAGTGCTTGTAGAGCTAAAGCTTCTTCTATAGATCAATTTGACACAAGGATGTGGAAATGCTTGTACTTGGTGTGTGTTTGAGTGGCAAAGGTTCTATATTTATAGAGGCTTTAGGAAGGCTTTGGAAGGCTTTGGAAGGCTTCCATAGCCATTGGGTGCAAGATCCAAGTAAATCAGGCCGAAATCAGGGTTAATCATTACACTGACAGGGTTGTCAAACGTCTGATCCTGACATCGAATGTCTGGAAAACTAGTTTAAGACGTTTGGGAACAAAGTCAAACGTCTGATTTTAGGTGGGTTTCCTTCTTGACTTGAATCGGATCTAAATAGGGTTCAAGTGAATTTTCATCAGACGACATACAGGACGTCCGGAATGATGTCTGGACGTCTGGAAATCTACTTTTATGAGGGAATGGATTTCCAAGAGAGTGCAACGGCTATAAAATCTTTGAGAAGAGATTTTAGGTCAGCCAAGGCAAAATGGTCATGTATCAGACGTCTGGTGTCTTCTACGGACATCTGATACGAGCCAACAGTGATTTCCTTCAGTGTTTACTACGACAGCCAATGGTCCACTAATTGGACGTCTGGCAAAAACATCAGACGTCTTTTAAGACGTCTGGACTAAGGTCTAGACGTCTGATTTCATCAGACAGAACTAATTAAGTCCAGCCTAAACAAAATCGGATGTCTGAGTCAACAGTCAGACGTCTTAAAAGTATTTATCAGAGGTCTGATTTTCAGATTAGACGTCTGAAAAGGCTGTTTGAACCTTAGTTTGGTTTTCTAAGTTCTCTACAGAAAACATAAGTATCCTAGGGTTGTGCAGGTGTTCATAGGATTACTGTTAGGATACTTTAAGGCTCTTTAACATGAATCTAAGTAACAAAATAAAGAACAACAAAAGAAACAAAAATACATAAAGTACAAGGAAAGGAAATCTATCATATTCTTCATCTCCTTCCTTCTTCAAGCCATCGCTTCTCGCGAAGCTCCTCTATTCTCCGTCAAGCTCCTCCAATCAGCCATGGATGCGAGCTCGAACTCTATCTAACCACGTCTCTATTTGCAATTGACCTGAATTCTAAGACTTCAAGTGCAAATATTAAATGACACGTGTTTTGTTATCATCAAAATAAACGATCATGGTGCTCTAGTACCAACAATCTCCCCCTTTTTTATGATGACAAAATCATAAATAATAATGCAAAAAATCCTCCCCCTTTTTGACATTATCAAAAAGGTTAAATTGATTTTAAATTTCCTATAATTCTCCCTTAAAATATGCTCTTCTATAAATGAGTTGAATTTCTTTTAACAAGAGTAATGTCCTCCCCCTCTTTGTAACAACATGATAACTATTATTTTTCTCCCCCTTACTAAAGGAAATATAGTTAACTTACATCTCCCCCTTAATAATTGACAATTAGCTCATAGTTTTTAACTCCCCCTATCTATATGTTAATATAAAAGGATAGGGTAAAGGGTTTTACCTCACCTACCATGGCCAATAGAATGACCCAAATGGAGGTGGTGGATGCCACATCGGATGGGACTCCCATCCGTAGCTTGGAGGCCCGAGCATTGGCGCCGGTCTCCAGTCTGGCGGTCAATGTGCGGCGAGTTGTTTGGTTGTTCGTTATCTCGTCGGTCTTCTCGTTCTCCTTCTTGGTCTACTCCTTGGTTCTCCCAACTCGAGTTGACCAGCCTTGAGCTTGTAGGTACAGTCCTTTGTGTTATAGTCACCTTTGAAACCTACAAAACAAGATTCCAAATCTTTCTTTGGTATCCAAGTGAGCTTGGATCCGGATTTGTTAGCGGGTCTCCTTGACGGAGATCCTTTATCAACCTTAGAACTATGCAAATTTTCTACTTTGTTGATTAAATTGTTAGAATTTTCCCTAAGACATGTAATTTCTTTTTCTATAATATTTATCTTAGTCTTTAAATCAGAAATTTCTAACTTTAGACTAGCATTTTCTTCAATCAATTTAGTATTTTCATTGATTAAAGTTTTATTTTCTAATAGCAAGTTATTATCCTTAGGACTAGTTTCTAGATCCTTGAGTTGTTTTTCTAACCTATCATTTTCATTTTTAAGAAAACTAAGCTTCCTTTTAACATTTTTATTTTCTATCTCAAGTGATTTACTAAGTTCAAATAGCTCATCAAAATCATCTTGTAAATCGGAATGTACCTCATTATCAGAGTTGTCGTTGTCGATATCACTTCCTCTGGCCATGAAACCAAAGCAGGCGATTTCTTCCTCGAGGCTCTACTCTTCTTCTTCTTCTGAGCTCGAGTCGTCCCAAGTTGCTTGGAACGCCTTCTTCTTAGACTTCTTTTCTTTTTCCTTCTTCTTCTCCTTTCTGAGAAGTGGGCATTCTGGTCGTAAATGCTCTTTCTCGTTGCAGTGGTAGCAATGTCTCAGACTTTCCTTCTTCTCCTTTTCTTTCTTTGATTCACTACAAAACTTGGAAAACTTTTTAAGTATAATCTTAAAGTCTTCGTCGTCGGAACTTACCTCGTTATCCGACGCAACTCTGAATGCAACGGTCTTCTTCAGCTTTGGCTCCAGTGTATCCTTCTTCTTCTAATTTAGCTTTGTCTCGTAGGCCATAAGATTGCCTAAGAGATCTTTCTTGTTAAGCTCCTCCACCTCATTTGCTTCCTCAATCGCGGTGACCTTCTGCTCCCATTCTGGTCCAAGGGAACAAAGTAGCTTTCCTTGAAGCTCCCCCTTGATGAAGGTCTTCCTTAAAGCTTTCAAATTATTTACAATGAGAGTGAACCTAGTGTTCATCTCACTTAAAGATTCGTTAGACTTCATAGAAAAATATTCAAAATTCTTGAGAAAGTAAATTTATTTTAGAAGTTTTTACCTTAGAGGTACATTCGTGAGTTACCTCAAGTGTGTGCCAAATCTCGTATGCGGTGGCGCATTGCGAGATTCTATTGAACTCCTCTGGGCTGAGCGTGTAGTAGAGGGCGTTCATGGTCTTCGTGTTCAAAGAGAGTTCACGAATTTGTTGTTGCGAGTAGCCTCCCACGGGTTTCTCTAGGATATCAAATGGCGTCTCGCACCTGGCCCAAATCGTGAAGTTATTGGCTTGAAGCCAAGTCTTCATTCGCAGCTTCTAGTAGGGGTAGTTGCTTTCGTCGAAGAATGGCAGATGGGTCGTGGACTACCCCTCGAAGATTCGGATTGCAGAACTGCTCCCCTCCATAATCTTCTTGCTAGGTGTTACTCCGATTTTGTAAGAACCTACTCTGATACAAATTGTAATTCCCTACTTAGAGGGGGTGAGATCAACGTGACGTGAAAACTGTGGAATTAAACTATAACAATCTCACAAAATAGACAATCACACAATGTACACAAAGATTTTTAGGTGGAAACCCAAACCAGGTGAAAACCACCAACTAACCCTCTCGAGTTAGGATTTTTCGATCAACCAAGTTGATCAAATCCACTAAACGAATCACTTAAACGAGGGTGATTCAACCTCAATTACAACCACGCTACAAGTGCGAGGGTAGCATTCCTCCATCCCTTCTCTTCACGAGAAGGATTTTGTCTCTTGATAGAGACAGGAAATCCCAAAGTGAATACTCAACACAAGCAAAGTAAAATACAAGAATAGTCCTATAGAGCCAACAAAGATATTCTTAAACTAAGCTTCTATAGGAGTTAGGATGCTTCCCTTTGCAAGAAGTGCATTGACGACGCGGATGCGTGAACTAAGCAATGGCGCAACGACGCTCTCGTGAACTACGGTGGGAGAGCGAGTGCACAACAGGACGAAGCTCTTAGGTGAAGTGAGTGCTTGTAGAGCTAGAGCTACTTCTATAGATCAATTTGACACAAGGATGTGGAAATGCTTATACTTGGTGTGTGTTTGAGTGGCAAAGGTTCTCCTCTATTTATAGAGGCTCTAGGAAGGCTTTGGAAGGCTTCCATAGCCGTTGGGTGCAAGCTCCAAAAAAATCAGGCCAAAATCAGGGTTAATCATTACACTGACAGGGTTGTCAGACGTCTGATTATGACATCGGACATCTGGAAAATCAGTTTAAGACGTCTGGGAATAAAGTCAGACGTCTAATTTTAGGCGGGTTTCCTTCCTGACTTGAATCAGATCTGAAGGGTTCTAGTGAATTGTCATCAGACGACATACTGGACGTCCGGAGTGATGTCTGGACGTCTGGAAACCTACTTTTCTGCGGGAATGGATTTCCAAGAGAGTGCAACGGCTATAAAATCTCTGAGAAGAGATTTTGGGTCAGCCGAGGCAAAATGGTTATGTAATCAGACGTCTGGTGTCCTCCACAGACATCTGATACGAGCCAACGGTCATTTCCTTCAGTGTTTACTAAGGCAGCCAACGGTCCACTAATTGGACGTTTGGCAAAAACATCAGACGTCTTCTAAGACGTCTAGACTAAGGTCTGAATGTCTGATTTCATCAGACAGAACTAACTAAGTTCAGCCTAAACAAAATTGGACGTCTGAGTCAACAGTCAGATGTCTTAAAGGTATTTATCAGACGTCTGATTTTCAGATTAGATATCTGAAAAGGCTATTTGAACCTTAGTTTGATTTTCTAAGTTCTCTACATAAAACCTAAGTATCCTAGGGTTGTGCAGGTGTTCCTAGGACTACTGTTAGGGTACTTTGAGGTTCTTTAACATGAATCTAAGTAACAAAATAAAGAGCAACAAAAGAAACAAAAATACATAGAGTACAAGGAAAGGAAATCTATCATATTCTTCATCTCCTTCCTTCTTCAAGCCATCGCTCCTTGCGAAGCTCCTCTGTTCTCCATTAAGCTCCTCCAATCCGCCATGGATGTGAGCTCGAACTTCGTCTAACCACGTCTCCATTTGCAATTGACCTGAATTCTAAGACTTCAAGTGCCAATGTTAATGACACGTGTTTTGTTATCATCAAAATAAACGATCATGGTGCTCTAGTACCAACAAATAAAACCTGGTTGCTTGTTTTACTATACTTGCACATAAATAATGTAAACATCACTCTACTCAGTGTTCGCTACTCTGTCTTTTCGTAACCCTATTCAGGACCAGGAGTTGAGCAGCTTGAGTTTCCGGCTGTAGAGGGTGGTGGGCCCAGCCAAGCCCAGTCGTAGTCGTTTCTTTCCAACTCTTTAGTTTTCTACTGTTATAGTGAGTACTAGACATTTATTTTACTGTTCCTGTTACTTTCTGTCTTCTTTTCCGCTGTTGTTGTGATGGCATGTATTACTTTGTTGAGACTTTTATCTCTGTTGTTCCTTTACGTCTCATTTTTGTTCTGCTTAGTTATATTACATATGTGATTGTGGTTTATTTCCTGCTTTTGGTTATGCATCGTTGGACGACTAGGTCTTGGGGTTAGTCGAGGCGAGCCGGTTTCAGATCCTGTAGGGATCTGGAAACCAGGTCATAACAATTAAGGTAGAAACATTCACAATACTTCGACATGGACAAAGAAAATGATCTATATATTGACTCTTGATTTATGAATCTTGACTCTAAAAGAGACCATGAGCTCATATAATAGAGTTAAATGCATTCTAAACACAATGAAGGAATTTTTGATATCTTAACTTAGCAATAACCAAATGAGTAGTCTAAGAAGAGTAATTGAAATAAGTGGTATGTAAGGACAATTATGGATGCATTCCTCAAAGGACAAGTCGTGATTGTTCAATCAGAAAGGTAGAGACCTCTTTGCACTCAACAATCTTTTGGCTATGATGGGAAAGGAAAATTCTTGCTTTTCTAGAACAAAAAATTCTTATACATGTGATTAACATGATCAACCGAGAGATTGTGATTGTATGTTAGTAACATCTGATAAATCTAGAATAAGGTAGGTTAGAAAGAGGCTAGACAATGGAAGATGAATCATGGCCAATAACAATAATAACAAGAAAGAACTAGTGCAACAACAAAAGTCAAAATTAATCCATAGTTGAGCATGTAAACTAAGTTATGCATAATAGGAGAGATATATGATCAGTTCTTCACTGCATAATTACTTTATTCTTCCTTTATCCTATTCTACTCAAGCTAGCCTGAATATGCAAATAAACCAAGATGTGAAAATATAGGACTTGGGAAGTGATAATTTCTTCCAAAGGTTTTAAACTTTTTGTATTTTTATTTGCTTTCATCTAGTGTGCTAGCTTTTGCAAATAGTATCACGAGAGGTTGAAATAGATTGAAAAGGAAAGGTCCTATCTCAAGTATAGGTATTACAAAGAAAGTATAGTGGGGGATTTAGTTATGCAAGTGTAGGCGTGTTGGTGTTGCTCTTGAAAGGGGGTCGGTCACAGTGGTGGGCAGTAAGGTTGGATGAGTAGCAGCTGTAGCATCACAATGTATGGCATGTCTTAGATTCCAGTAGTGATGTGGCCATGGTTAATAACATGGGTGGCGGTAAAGCTACGCAGGATCCTAAGTTGAATTCTAAGAAAACAATCTAAGCCATCTAGAGGGAACAAAAGGAGAAGAGTGAGGATGGATCCCACCATGGAGGCTGTGCCCTTTTTTTTAGGAGAGGGGAGTAGGTTTTCCTAGTAACATTAGAACAGAGTACCTTTTATGGCACATTTCATCACGGTGGACGGTACATGTAAGGGTTAGGTTAACAATGCTTCTAACAAAGGTCATGGCAATCGTCAACAGTAATACGTGAATCCCATTCTTATGTGGATGCAAGTACGAAAATGTGTGTTGAAATGTATTTGCAACGTGCGGTAAAAAATCAACCGATTGAAAATCAAGTAAATTAAAACACATCGGTTGGAAATGATTTTCAAGCGGTTGAAAATCAAAACATACCATATGTTTTGCTTTTTCACCGGTGGAAAATGATTTTTTACTTAGAATGTAATTTTTCACCAATGGGAAGTAATTTTTCACTTGAAAAATGATTTTTCATCTGTAAAAAGTGATTTTTATCAGTGAAGAATCAAAATACACCAATTAAAATCGCTACTCTCATCCGTACATTGCAAAACGTGTTACCAAGTGTGTTTCTGTACTTTTCCTCTTCTTACATACATGGCTATCTTGTCTCTAGAGTAGAAAGGAGGGGTTGTGTAATTTAGTATGCACACTCAATTATGAATGCCAAAGTAGTATATATAGACTAATGCTTATAAGTGTGGGTGTGTGCTTTCACCATATAAAGTTTCAAGATGTTAACTTTGCCTTCATTCAATTATTACCATATTTCTGTTGTCAAGTTAAATTGAAGCAAGAAATTTATTCACTGATGCTTATGGGAGCTCTTTCTTTAAGCCTAGCAATTCATGGGAAAAGAGAAAGAGACTCACTTTTAGTTATGTACTTTTTGACGAATACACTAGCCTATTAATTTCGACAAAGAGATAGCAAGAAACTAGATTAGTTGCCATGTTTACTCGTAAGTGTACGAAATTTTCATATTCCCAAAGGTCCAGGTGTGATAGCTCCAAAGGTCAAACAAAATGTTTTCAAACATTTTGGAGAACAAAAGGGAACAAACCTTCAAACGGATGCGAGGAGGGAAATATGCATTACAACATGCCCCATCCTCACTTAAAATACAATGATTGAAAATAAAAATATATAAGCAAAAAATGATTTGGCAAATGGAAAGTTATTTTTCATCTAAAATCAAAATGTTTTTGTTGAAAATCAAAGAACATCGTTTAGAAATGAAAGGTTAAAATGAAAACACATAAATGAAAAATAATTACACTTGGGAAGATGATTTTTGAAAAAATGAAAACACACCGATAAAAAATAATTTTTCATTGGTAAAATTTTCACATATGAAAAGTTATTTTCACTTGTTAAAAATCAAAGTACACCATTCAAAGCCACCACAAACAGTAGTCCACCACATTATCTCATTCTACGTATTGCAAAATGCGTTATACCGTATAGTTCTTTACTTTTTCACCTCCCAAAGCACTAGAGACACTTATCAAAAGAAAAAAAGAACCACTGCAGGGCAAATTCTGAACCCAACCTATGCCCAGCTTGGTGTTTGGGATGGTTTTTGTGGAATGGTTGTTATAGATGCTGGATTAAGCTGTGTTTTTGTTTGAAAAGTTCAAGGTTAAAATGATGAGATAACCTATGTATGAGGCGTGAGACAACGCCTTCCGATTGCGTGCAACTGTCCGCAGAGTGCAACCCAAGCTTCAAATAGCAATTGTACGACAGGCCATGTGAGGGTGTGAAATATCCAACCCGTGAGTTATCCTGCAACCGTTTGGGATAACCCTGCTATCATTCCAAACCTTATCTTCTGCTTGCACACAGAAACTTGCTTTCGTCGACGGCAGAAAACCAAAAACACGAGTATATGTTTACAATGTTGCGAAAACAAAAATTCAAACGTCAACCTTTGCAGCCGCCATGGACGTGGACATGTCTCCTCCAAGTCAGAACAAGAGGCATCCCTGACAAAGTACGTTATCTGACTTTTAAGTTCCAAGAAACGAAGGGCTTTTTGAACTTCTCACTAAATGTACGGCCAACATCCAAAGACTCTACGGATAAGTACGAACGTCCCCTCCACCTCATGCCCTCGTCCGTACCGATCCATCGCCCCTTCCCTGTCCTACCCTTTATTCATTTCCTCGTCCATGTATGCGTTCCCTGTTGTATTCTTACCGGTCACCGTGGTTTAATTATTTGGTAGCATAAGAGGCCTCCGAATAAGGATTAACGGGTGGATTAAGAATAGGTTTGGCCATGAATTACAAGACATCGTTAAAAGTTATATTCACATAAATTTTAAAATCTAATGATACTCTTTCTTCTCGTATATATAATTCAAAAATCATTATCTAATAATTATAATTTATTACATCAAAATCTATTAAATTTTTCTCTTCTCAGGTAAAATTAACATATCGATTGTTAATAAATCTTTCGATCATTATAATTTCATCGAACATTACAAATTTATTAATTAAATAACTTCTTATATTTATTCAACTCCAATTATATTCTAAAAAATTCCCATTCTCCTGTCAAATATAATCTAAAGTTTCCATAAAAAGGGAAATAAGGGGTGGCCTTTTCTCCTTGGTAAATTGTGAATTATCTTATGATCCTTAGGGTTTAAAAATTAAGAAGTCAGAAAATCTAATTTGCAAACAGGAGATTGGATGTTTCATAGTAACGTAACATCAAAAATGCACTGCCGAATGATAACTTGCAATGTTGCTTGTAAATGACGCGTCCTTCGATACTTATCCAATATGAAAATATATTCATTAATATCTATATTTTCAGAATATCTCACGATAATTTTCGAGTCAAAGAAGAATTTTTCCACCAGTTTCTACCTGAGAAGTTCCCCGAACTTTCTTTTTAAACACTGCCAGTGGTGTTAGAATAAATTTAAATTAATTTTTCTGTCATAAAAGTCATAAGAAAAGAGGAAAAAATATCAAAATAAATACATCAAGAAATGGTACATGTATTTTGATATTGGGATAGACCATGATTCTGAACGGGAATTTAAAGTTATTTCTCATAAGGAAATTCTCGTGATCCTAATATCCGAGGCATTTGGGTGGATATGTATTGTTTTAGTTGTATAAGTTGATAGCAAAGAACTTCACTTAGTTGTTATAGGAAGAAGCGTTACCAAGAACAAGCATTACTGCAGTTAATTTATCAGATCGGTTTCATTTCTATTTGAAAATCTAGAATTTTTGGATAAAAAAAAATCTACATGTCAAATCTCATATCGATAATTATGGGCAATATTCTGACCATAATCAATCATTAGATACCATCTCAAGATCAATAAGATCTCAATGAAGAAATTGCTACCCTGTCACCTCCATGGAGACTTGACTTATGTATGATATGATAATAAAGAGTAACTAAAATTATAGATTCATTCATGAGGGAGTTTTCAGAATTTTCTTACTCTGATCTTTTCATTAAAGATCCCTCATAAACCAATAAAAATTCAAAAGAATCTTGCAATTTACACATTATATGAAATATTTTGAAGACAGATGTCTAATCAAGATAAAGAATAAAAATTATCATCATATTGTTTAAGAATATTCCCGTCAGATATATATCTTACAGATTAAAATATTCTAATTCAATACCTCGTAAAAGGGCTTACCTTGCAATTTTTGCGAAGTCTGAAGTTTGATATCGCATTAGTCCATCTCAATGTGATATCCTCCTATCCATAAGCCATTAAGCTGATGGATGTATTGAATGAAAGTAATGCATTAGGGACTATCATAAATGGTAGTCATTATATTCAATAGATTGGGAATGTCCATGGGATGGGTTCCGATCGAATTTTAGTTACATCGACAGATATCTAATTGCAGTCATTCATTTCTCAGATATATAAAATGCTGATGTTTATTTACATATCGAATACAAATTTATTCATTGATACATAGCCACTTATGAATGATTACAATATCCACATAATATATGAGTCATTTTTAATATAAAGGAAATTTTATGTAGATGTCATTGTAGGCTTTTGAAATCAATTTTATACCATTAGATTGCAACTATTATTATTAATGTCATTGAAAAATATGACCCTTTTATAAAAATATCTCTTGGGTTAAGATCCATTTGATTTGAGTTAATGGACGTTTGTTTTACTGTCATTCTCTTCCCCACCCACACCAAGCATCGTAACAGCCTGTTTCTCAAGCTTCGACGCTGGATCATCCTTGCCTTGATTAAACTTATCAGCAAGCTCCATTAACAGCAATAATAATAACAACAAAAGTAATAGCATCAATAACAAGCAACAACAAGAACAATGGCAACAACAATAAGAAGCAAGAACAACAATAGAAGCAGCAACAACAACAAGCAACACAACAAGAACAACAACAATAACAGCAACATGGGCATCAGTTGGACAGGCATCGTCGAGCTCACTAGAGAGGCGATTGGAGATGATGTCGACAACCTCAAGTGACTTGCAATCAATGAGGGGGATCTTGCCGGAGCGGGAGTTGTAGAGGCTGAGGACGCGGAGGCCATCGAGTTCTATCGAGATGGAGCTGGAGAGGCTGTTGTAGTTGAAGTGAAGCTCCCAAAGTTAGAAGCAACTCATGAGGTTCAAGGGTACAGGGCCAAAGAGGGAGTTGGAAGAAAGGTTGAGGGCTTGCGATGGAAGGGGGGATGTGTTGAAATAAACACAGGATGGTGCCAGAGAGATGGTTGTAAGAGAGGAAGAGGTTGTAGAGTGAGAGGAAGTGATGGACCCAGAGAAGAGGTTGCAGGAGAGGTAAAGGAGGAGGAGGGAGGAGAGGAGGCAGCAAGGGAGGGGCCCAGGGAGGGTGTTGGAGGTGTGGTTGAGGGAAAGGAGGGGGGGATGGGGTAGTAGGGGTCATTGTGAGAGAAGTTGACGTAGAGGAGGGAAGAGGGGAGGAGAAAGAGGTAGGTAGGGATGCCTTCGGAGAGGGAGTTGAGGGAGAGGTCGAGGAGGCGGAGGCGAAGGCAAGAGGACGAAGATAGGTAGGAGAGGAAAATGGATAGGAGGTTGTGGGAGAGGTGGAGGCGATGAAGGGAGGGGAGTTGGGAGAAAAGAATGCAGGAGGGTAGGGGTTCAGAGAATAGGTTGTTGGTGAGGTCAAGGTGGTAGAGGGAGGTGAGAAGGCAGAGGGGTCCCGTGAGGTTGAGGTTGGGGAGGTGAAGTCAGAGGAGGCGTGGGGAGGTGGTGGTGGTGTTAGAGAAGGGGAGATCGACCCACTTGGCCTTCATAGCCATCTCCTTTGAGTTTGCCCTCCTTAAGCTCATCGACCGCTACCTGACCTTCCAGGTCAAGTGGAAGGAAGAAGGAGAAAGAGGAAGGAGATGAATGATCCGTAACAAATCTCATCCATCCGATCAATCTCCAAAGATGGATTAAATCGCCACCATTCATTTCCTTTTAAGATTAGTGCATTTAACCTAACTCGAGTCAACTTTTCCTTTACTCTAGTTAGTGTACTAATGGATAAATAATGGAGTGGCATTTATGCTAATAGCATAAGTTTTACAATGACATTAATAGCAATAATTACAACCCAATGGTAAAAAAATAATTTCAACTATTTCAAGTAACATATGCATAAAAATTCCTAACATAAAATATATATTTGCATGTAAAAAATGATGAAATCCAGTAACATTTCACAAGTAGAAAATACAAGTCCATAATCAAATAAATAAAGAATCAAGAATATTTTTGTCACAATATGAACTCACTAGATATGATAAGGGTATAATTTAAAGTATTTAAGAAACATTACACACACATATACATATAAATACTTACAAACAATCATATGCATAAAACATGTACATGCACATTAGTATGTATGCATTATTTGTGTAGATGACTATACATGTATGCATGCACATATTTGTAGGCAAAAAATGGGCCGATGGTTTTTCATTTTTCCATGAACTATATATTGGCATTAAATTTTGGTGATTCAAAATGATGACTACGATAAAGAAATGTTTCAAATTTTATTTGAATTTAGATCTTCCTATCCCCTTACATCAAAAGGAGTCAATATTTTGTAATATTCAAATCATTGAAATTTTAACATTATTTACGTAGGTAGGTCATGGCATTTTTTGACTGGGTTGAAATTTTACAAGACTCTTACTTGTATCAAGATCTTCATATCCCCAAGTTTCATGGCAACATATAATTCAAACTTAAACTAAAAGTATTGGAGATAGTCTATTAGCTATCCCTATGAGTAGCCTCATTTCACCTCATTAGCTAAAATCTTTGAAGGAGTGGATTCCGTTCACTTTGGAGAGATTCTCTTTCATAGCCTTAGACATAGACAATAGAACTCAACAAGAGTTTAATCCCTTGATAGAAGGGGGAATCCTAGACCCTACATTCATTGATCAACAATTATTTCTAGATTATAATGGAAGATGATAAAAGTCCTTTTTTGTGTGCAAACCTTATCTGTGAGTTAGTGTAAACATTAAGGGATAATGCTTGCACACATGATCTTGTATGTATATATATGTATGTGTGTGTGTGTACATCAAATAAATAGATTTGATAACCAAGTGAAGTTTCAAACTCTAATGCATAATCATTCACATTTTTGAAAAAAAAAAAGCCATTCACATTTCAAAGTCAAATTTTGTAAGGGCTTGGATTTTTATTTGTGTCTAAGTATCTAATTAAGATCTTATTTGGTTGCTTAATATTGGATTAAGGGCTTTAGGGACCTTGATTTGGAAATGGTACCTTTAAAAGATAAGAAATCCCCTCAAGTGTTAACAAAACGTTAAGTAATGAAAAAGTTAAGTAGCCATTTGTATGAAATTTAATTTGGAGGGCTTACTTGGAGCTCAAGAAAAAAATCTAGAGGGCCTTGTGCATAATTTTCCCCATTTAAATTTCTTGTATTGGCTTGTTGGAGAAGCCAAGCCCCCTTCTTTTCATCCATTGAGACAAGGATAAGAAGGAAAAAGAAAGAAGAGAAAGAGAAGGGAAAGCCTCCTCTCCTCTCCTTAGGCCCACATTTAGCAACTGTTGCTGCTGTTGTTGTGACGCAGCAAGGAGAAGAGGAAGAAGAGGAGGAATGACTGTTGCTCTTGCTCTTGTTGTTACTATTGTGTTGTCACTACTGTGGTTGCAGCAAGTGAGGAAAAGAACGGAAGGAGCTGCTGCTATGAGCTTGAGGTAGGGAGTTTTCCCCCTTTTGATGTTTCCTTGTCTTCCTTTCGAAGAAATTAGTGAATAGGAAGGTGATTCTAGTTGGGGAAATTGTGTATTCAGTTGTATGTGCTTTCATGTGTTTGATTTGGGAACATTGGGGGTTTTAGGGATATGAGAACGGTAATGAATCCATTGGTGAATAATGATGAAATTTGAATGTTTCATGTGATTACAAAGGTAATAGATGTGTTTTAGAATGGTCTAGAGTCATTGGGAATGATTCCATGCTTGTTGGCAATCCAAAGAATGCATTTCTGAACCTAGTTCGATTTTGAATAGTAGATTGGACATCTAATCTATTGATTAGATGTCTAATTTGCCTGATCTGGATGTCTAATCTAATGATCAGACGTCTAATTTGTCTGATCTGGACGTCTGGACCATTACCTTGGATGTCCCTGTAATGGACTTGGAGTTCCAGAAATAAAACTCTCATGAATAGATGTTTGGACTCCATGAATGGACGTCCAGATTGTCCTCTGGACGTCTAATAAAGATCTTGGATGTCCAATAAATGGACAGGGAGAGGGCCCTTCCTAGATGACAGGTTCTGGAGGTTTTGACATTTATTAGACGTCTTAACTGGCCAAATTGGATGTCTGATACTTTTATTAGACATCCAATAAGGCATATGTGGTCCCATTTCATGTAGAAATTCCTCACAAGGACCAAGAACTAGATCTATTTGGCTAAATCTGAGCCAAATATTGAATAATGAAGGTATTAAGCCTCGTTAGGAGTTTGAAACATGAACCTAAGGATCCTGAATGGAACCCTAAGAGAAACTGTAAATAAAAACAAATGTGATGTCTAGGTCAGATAGGTGGGCTTGTAGGGCTAACACCTTGACCCCTTGAGCCATAAGGTCATGATGGTGGGTGGAAGACCAAGGAAATTCTGTGTAGCCAGTGGCTACCAGTGATGAACCTTGAAACCTGAATAATTCCCAGTTGAGGTGACGAGCCATAAGCTATCACCGAAATGAGGTATTTGAGAATACCTAAATCTAACTCAATGTGAAGTACTGATAGCTATAAGCTCCGTAGGAGCCCGCGAGGACGGATGATGTCGGTGTACCATGAGGGATGGTGGGGACCTCATCCGAAGACGAATTTGAGAGGGCACATCCAGGAGGTAAGCTCCGAGAGGGAGCATAGTTGTGACCCGACAATGTCTGACCATGCCTTGTATTATGATTTGGGATGATCGATGACTTGGTTTCGTGGAACTTGGCCAGTGTTGGCCCATCTTGTCTATAAAATTATTTGGCCTAGGTGGCTCTCAAGAGGCCCAACTCCCCTCACGGAAGTCAGACAACGTTCTCCTAGTGCTAGAATAGGTACTCCTGCTTGAGGATCACTAGCACTGCTAGTCTCTCCCTTGATCAAGGAGGGACTGCTAGGTGGTGATACAAGAGGAGGATACGTCGACATCCCCTCTAGTAGAGAGGAACGGTTTCAAGAATCGGATCCTCTAAGGAAAGTGAGCAAAATAGCCATAATGATAATTGAAACGAAAGACATGGAATAATTAATTATAGGGATGGGGTGGTTGGTTCGATTAGCCTGGGGGCATTGCAACTTGCACACTACCCGTTGTTTCTTGTGGTACCCGTTGTAGTTTTCCCTACTGAGATAGTTGGCTCACCCCTACTTTGTGGCAAAATTTTAGGACCCGAGACTGTGGAGTTATACCACGGCTACGAGTAGACCGGCGTAGGTTCATTGGGCACTAGTGAGACGCCACTGTTGCCGGATACTCAAAGGCGTAGAGGCCTAAACAATGGAGTTTCTATTCCAGGTACTGTTATTGGACCCTCCCATTAATGAGTGATGGGAGGAGTTAGTGGAAATACGACCTTAGATAGCTTGTATTTTGCCTTTTTACTGCTATAAGCCTTGTTTGATGTAAATTGCAGCTGGGCCTCACTCTGTTATTGCCGTGTTATAATAATTAACTGCCAAGGTGTGTATGAACTGTGAACTGTGACTCCTGAGGATATTCTATGGAATGATTGTAGTGTCTTATGGTGCTCATGATATTTGACATTGTACTTTGTGGTTATTCTAGTTTCGTTGCGCTTGTTGATTTTATGTTCTTGCTACCGAACTTGTTGTACCTATAATTATGTCATGTGAAACTTGCAATGGATATTAAATGAATTAAACTTAAGAATTGATGATTTGACTACGTGTAACCCAAACCAAATCCGGGGGAGTTGCCTGGGGCATTACAAAATTCATGTACTTTTAAAATTAAATGGATAACTTTTATCCACTCTAATTGAATCGAATGGAGTTGATTCAAAGGCTAGTGAATCCAAATTAACACTCATATGAGCAACCATTAAGAGGCACTTATGAAGGGGTAATTCCTTAAAAAGACAAGACCCTCTTTTAAATAAGATGAAATAGCATGGATTTGGTATTTAAACTATGTTAGGCCCAACCCGTAATTAAAAGGAGATTATCCTCCCATTTAGGGGATAACCCTCTTTTGCTTGTTTGTGTGAGGTAACTTTCATATGCATGCTAATCCAATATTTGCTAACCTTCCATATACACATCAACAAGAGATAATCTCTTCACTATTAAATGAAAATAGGTTGGGTTAATATCCAATTTTTACATTGCTAACTTAGGTTAGTTAACACTCAATGTAAGTTATCCTTAATTCAATAAAATCATTTTACAACTTGAAAATATGATGGAAGTGTTGGGGTTGTACTATAATTGACCCACATCTAACTAATTAGGATGGACTTGAATTATAAGATTATATAGGATCCCATATCCAAAGGAATACCGGTACTGATGCCAAGTATCGATACTTATAGCTTACAGTTTGGGATTTGAGTTCATTCATACTCTTGTCCAATACTTGCAGTGTACCCGTACTGATGATCAATACCGGTACCCATACATACTAATAACTCACCTAGACCCTCACTTATCTCAACGACTACCAATACACATGATAAGTATCGATACTTGTTGAGTATAATCCTCGACCCGTAGCCCACAAATACTGGTACTAGGGATTAGTACCGATATATGTGACATACAGATTTTAGGTTTCTAAAATTACGAACCAAATCTGTAACTCACAGGTACCGGTACTAATGATAAGTACCGGTACTAGTGAACTACAGTTTTAACACTTAAATTCTAGAACCACTTCAGTAACGCACATTTACTAGTACCAGTGATGAGTATCAGTACCTGTGTCAATTGCGAAAATATTTTTCAGGGTTTTGCAGAGAATGTGAACAATCATTTTGATCCTTGTTTATTCTTAACCTATGATCTATTAACAGATGTATATGTATATACAGGCTAGAAGATAGAAGCATAAAAATAAACACATGCTATTCATCATGATGTTTACATAAAACATATATACTTTGACATCATTAGATCTTGTGCTAATATCTTTGATTAAATCTACATAGATGTAGTGGATGAGAATATTACTTATGTTCATCTTAATAATACCTAACAGAACCACTGGGAATGCTCTTCCAAGAGAACCTTCAACTGAGTCAAGGTCGTTCAGAGAACCAAGAAGATTTCTCTTCTTTTCTACCGCTAGGGCTATCTCACTTCTCGCTGTGTGTTCACGATGGGGATGATGCACACACTAAAAATTCAAAGGTCTCCTGGGGACCATTAACCCCATTAATCAGCAATTATGAAGATACCCTTAATTGCTATATGTGAATTGAAAATCTACCCATCAAAAATATGCAAAATACAAATCAGTCTCTGCACATTTATTTTAACAAACCACACTAACCATTTGCATTTTATGCCCATACCAAAATTAGCCTTGGTTGATCACTTATATTATGGGCATTAATAACAACAGCCATAGTCCATATGTTATTTGATTATATTCATATATATACAGACAAGTCCACATGCTGGATTTTACTCCAACAATCTCCTAGTTGGACTGTATGTATAAACTGTTAATCAAATAACATACAAAACTGAATTTGAGCTCAACTTTGCTGTCATAACTTTAATGCATATCTACAAGCAATCTGATTTACCAGTCACACTAGTAATAAAGCTAAAGCAGCTTTCGCTACATCACAGTAACCAAACCAACAATGATCACACATACTAATGCAAAATGGTAATCGGGAAACTATGGACATGCAACATGGAAATTAATTACATGCGATGTGATCAACAACATGCCTATTTCCAACACAAAAGTTAGTGTTTTCCATTTTCTTTTGCATATAATGCATCATTAGATAAACTCAAATTAGCTATTTCTTTCTCAACAATTTCATTTGTTAAACCAAGACAAACCTCTGAAAGCATTCATTGTCTAAAGTTCCATTTCCTTGCAAATGAGAATCCCAAAACTTAACATCATAGAGAACCCCCTCCTTTTTTATCACTTGGGGACCCACCACACTACAAAAAAAGTGACATATAGTGACATCTGAACTTGCATTCTTAGATAGGCTATGTATTTTTCATTATATATTTTCATACATGGGCTATTATTATAGCAAAATTGGTTTCTATGTTGTTAATATTACTCTATTTTTCATTATTATGCATTCACAGATTTCCACTATACTATTTTATTGTATCACGATTTGTAATGCTTGTTATGCATGTACCCTATTGGTTCCCATGCATATGCTTGTTATACATGTGTGTGTGTGTGTGTGTGTGTGTGTGGTTAAAATGGTATGTATAATTTAACCAGCACTACACTCCCCACCATCACCACCACCATTGACACTCCCCACCCCACCATCCTCCTCCCTCTTCAGAAGAACCTGAACCAATGCACAACGCTTTACAAATACCATTTATTTAAAAAAGAAAAGACAAGAATAAAAAATCATCAAAAAACACATAGCCATTACTATGTAAACCGTGCCATAGCCCTGCATGAATCATTCAAGATCAGATTTCTAAAGCATACAGACTGATGGCACTTTTATGTATATGAGAAACCCAAACACCATGAGCAAAAGTTAAAAACACATCATGAACAATTATGTACAAGTAATGATAAAAAAAAGAGAGCTACAGGAAAAACAAAAATTATCCTTATGAATGTAAGGATCAAGAACTCATGTACTAAACTAGAACTTGGAGCATGTGCCTCTTCACTTCTAACTCACAACCACTTGGTATCTATGAGGGAACAATATTTGTAGTTAAATATGCGTATATGTTATCCATATACAACACTTACAACTCCTGATCCAGTATATCCGTGCATAGAGGAGGAAAGTTTGCTTGAAATATGGATTTTAGAGTTTTTATTGACAATTGATAATTAGTTTCTTAAATTGAATATGTTTTATAGATAGCATCAATTTTTACAGCCCATGAGTCGACTTGGTCCAGGCTTGGGCAAGACCATTTTGAAATTCAGACTGTTCAATTCGATTCAACTTGGTGTATGAACAGGTCTAATATCATATTACATGCATATATAGATAATGTTGGAATAATTTTGAACTGGCCGAATGATTTTTCAGGCCCGAGCCTTAGCTATGGAAGATCCAACCCACATTCATTTAATTTCTTAAATCAAACTGGAGGTTAGGGAAAGGCATATTCAAAATTCACACTTGGACCCAGTAAAAAGGCTTGGGCTCCATCAGATCCAATGCTCACAGTTATCCAACTCCAATGGAGGAACATGATTACATAAAAGAGAATAACAAACCAGCTCCGCAAATCGAGCCAAAACAAGTAATTACAGGGACAGAAAAAAGAGAAAAATGCAAGAATCAACCTCTCAAGTATTCCGTCTCTCTTCTTGTAAAGGGGGAAAAAACCACCATGCAATTTGATGCTTCACAATCCTCCTTTCATGTTTCTTTGACAATAGCAATCTCATTTTCATCATTTAAGGGCCTTTTGGTTTACCTAGAGAAGTTGTTCAATAAGCATTAAATTCAGGAACCGTACTGATAGGATTCACGTGCAAGAGTCCAATCTCATAGTGCAGTCCTTACTACCATCATTCAGATAGATATGTTGATATCCTAGGAAAGTTTCAGAAGTTTCAGTAGAAACTGATTCCACTGCATATAATTTTTCCTTGTAAGCAAAGTAATCACTTTTATCACATTGCAATTATTCAAGAAATGCAGGATCTGTAATTCCTTTTAAACATCCACAAACTTGCATGGCATGCCTGAATATTGATAATCACACATGGGATGCAGCTTTGAAGCCCCAAAGAGGAGGTAGAGTGGCAGTTGCCAAGTGGAGGATGGATTTAAATTAGCACATGCTCATAGAATCAGACTAGATTGATGCCCAATCAAGTCCATTCGACATCATGAAACACAATCTGGATGGTGGAGCTCTGACTTGCAAGGAAAGGGTGTCATACCTCCTTCTAGATTTAAGGTAGCTGCTAGATGGACTCAGTAGTTGGTTCTATGGAGGGGAGGACTAATTCTAGGTGGCAGGAGGCTCATTTTGCAAATGAGAAACAGGGAAATGACGATTACGGCTTCAATCTCTAGATAGAGAGGCAGGCTTTCTCTTCTTAATATTCCACCAGAGTAGGATAAATCAAAGGATTGATGTCTCTGTTGGTAATACTATTTGAATGATAAGATGATAGTGTTGACGTGATTCATCATAATGGCAAATGGTGTATCTATTTATCAAAAAGCTCACCTTTCCAAAAAAAAAAGATCAAAAAGCTCAGCTAGTACCGTGACATAATTCTTTGCATTGTAGGCCATGAGTATTTCAATTACGCCAATAAATTGTCACGAAGAAAATAGTCATCTCCGTCCTTGCTTGCATTCATATAAGCCCCACATTACCAGACCACATCAAGCTGGATGCTACATTAGAATGACATCCTTTTCAACTGGGGCATCTATGCCACATGATGTTTTGTTTGGGCACTCTTTTTTTTTTGTTTTTGGTCTTGTTCCCGACAGGGAGTGATTAATAACATTGAACCGGTGTGATTAATAACATTGCCACCAAAGAGTTAGCTTGGTGGTAAAACCTCCGATTATCACATCAGAGGTCATGGGATCAAATCCCACAAACACGATATTTAACATTTTAATAGCCTAGGAATTACTCTATTTCACCTTGTTTACAATTATTGTGCCATCAGTCTATGCTAGAATATTAACCTAAAGGGCGATGGAGAAAAGGGATTAAGCTTCTCCACTTGTTGCTGTTGTTGGTCTGCTAATGGTGGCTTTATGAAGAAGGTTAGAGAAAATTAGATGACAGATGGAGGCCCAATGCAGGCATTGTTCTCAGTACAAGTACATCATTCTAGATTCCGATACCCCCTGAATGTATCTTTGATTTCCTTCATGATGAAAATTCACACAGCAAGGTGAGATGTTACTTACTTCTCCCTATCTTATGAAATTCTTGAATGCATAACTGATTAGATTGCACTTCTTTAAACAACCAACCAAGCTCAATGCAACTGTTCAATTTAATTTCTTAAATTGGTTAGACAATGCATCATGAATGAATTTGAAACTCTTATATTTGAATCATGTGGCATTTTATCAATTGATGCATACCATGAACTATGAACAAATCAACAAGGGCTTTCTAATTGGTCCTATTTCAGCAGGATATCCTCTCCAATCGAAGTGTTGTTCAAGAAATGGATCACATCACAAATGGCCACGAACAAGGGAACTGCATCTCACTGTTGCATGTAAATGTAAGCCTAAGACCATAATTAATTAATCAGGACCTCTATTAGCTAGCATCATTCAAACTAGCAAACACATCTAACTCTCATGTGTTCTTACATGGAATTGCAGAGTGCAAACTCAAACCAGAGTAATATGTTGATCCATCAGGAGAGTTGCACCGATGCTATGGGCTCATTTGTGATTTACGCACATGTGGATATTGCTGCAAGCAGGGGAGATCCGGACTGTGTTGCACTCCTCCCTTCTGGATTCTCCATACTTCTTGAGGGACCTCAAGGGATGCTGAAGAATGGGGTGATTGGGGATGTGGGCAGTAGGGGATCTTTGCTGATAGTGGCTTTTCAAATACATGTGGACTCAGTGCTTACTGCTGAGCTTTCACATGTGGATATTGTGCTATGTTTGAATCCTGCTTTTGACTAAGAATGTGTGCACTAACATTTAAATGCATGTGAACTCCATTGACAATGGTCACCTATAAAAAGAATTTCATTCTCGTTTGTTTACATCCAAGAAAAGGCCTTGGTTGTGGAAAACAATGCCTTATTGCACTAATTTGAAATTTGAGAGATCCCAATTGCAAAACATTTCTAACTAAAAAAATTGAAGGCAAGCTATGCGAACTGATGTCTAAAGCCACAGTGATCCTCATAAAATTAGTGAATGAGAACAAAAACAACAGATTACCAAACAAGAGCCCTGAAGAAAAGGAATGTCTAATGCCAAATTGTGCATGAATTATGTAGACTCCTAACATCATATATATTTACCTTTAATGAGTTTACATAGAAAGGGCTTTCACCGTGCACAAAAAGTATAAATGAAAAAAAGTTTATCCATCACAAAAAATTCTATTGGGTGCCATCCTGTGATGTTTCTGGGACTATGAACTCATCCATCAACTTTTTCTAAACAAAAGCCATGTGATGCAATGGAAGGACGAGGAGAAAATAGATAATTTCCCCAACACTATAAGGCACAACAAGTAATGCACAACACCTCAAAGATACATCTCAAGTAAAACAAAATAAAATCTTCTCTATCACAAATGGATAGTCGAACCTTTCAACTTATATTTTGAAAATCTAATAGATGTATATTCTTTTTTTTTCAAAGAACATATATGTAAATTTTTTGAAGCCACTGTAAAACCTCAATACAGAAGAAAGTCAATAATCAATAAAAAATAAAAAAATATAAAGAGGATTTGCAATTGGCACCTTAATCTATGTGACACATGAACCTCTTCGAGATTGTGAATGTCCCCATGTGAGATCCACCTCCACTCAAAGGCCCTACATACAGAACAACATAAATCACATAAGCAAAGGGTTAATTGTATAGCCCTAAACCTAAATCAAATACCAGCACCTAACCTTAACCTAAACCACTCTAAAAAAAAGGTCAATCATGTAAACCTAACCCTAAATCGAGGTTTTTAGTGATCGAGAGAGATCAACGTAAATCAAGCACAAATCAAAAGGGAGATTGAGAGAAAGATAGAGGGATCAAGTGAGAGATATAAAGCATAGAAACTAGATCTGATCAAGAGAGACCAGATTGAATGAGAGCTCCTAATCCAATCTTCAGTGTTGATTAGCAAACATTGCGCTCCGATTGACCCAGATTTAAGAAACATCAATCTAATCATAAAAGTGAGAGATCTAAGTGATCTGAGATGTGAGATCTGAAAGCGATCAAGTGGAAAGGAGTGGCAAGAGGTAAGAGAAGAGAGATCATTAATAGAGAGTGACCAAAGGGAGAGATCCGCGAAGGCCCTGATGTTGAGATGAGTGAGAGATTCACAAAGAGGCCCTAATGTCAAGGTGAGTGAGCGGCGATCGAGAGGTTGAGACATTGGTGGAGACATTGAAGGAGTTGCAAAGAGCCATCGGGGGCAGAGGCGTCCAGCGTCTGTGTCTCCAAGGGGGTGTTGGGCAGAGGCGTCGAGTGGGTGTGTGTCACCATCGGAGGTCATCATGGTGGGCGAGGGGTGTGCGTGTGTAGTGGGTGACGGCATGTGGTTGGAGAGGAGGGGTTGTATGGGTTTAGGTTAGGAGTGGAAAATCGAGAGAGGGAGGAGGAGGGGAAAAAGAAAGGGAACAGAAAAAGTAAATTCAATGTAGACCAATAGCAACGTATTTAAAATGTTGCTGTAGTTCACCCGTCACTATATGTCACCTTTTTTGTAGTGTCTTAATCTACTCTAAGAGGGGTCAGACCTCATTTTGCTACCCTCAATCATCCTCTCCATTGTCATCTCTTCCCTCCTACACGTGGTAGGTCATTTTTCAAACTTCTTAATCTATTATTTCCTTTCAAGATGTCCCACAGCACAATGCCTCCCATGATAGATGGGTTAGCCTCAACTAAGTGATTGCTTAGGCACATTATCTCTTCTCCACCCTTCAATTTTGGGCCTAATTAGCCAAGTGATCTTCTTAGAGCTTGAGCAACATCATCTTCTTTCCATGTCCCGCAAGATAGGGTAGATATTAGAAAGTGCCTTCGAGCATTGGATGTTGTTGTCAAGCTTTTCGAGGAGACAAAATATGCATTCATTGTAGTACCCTATAAATCGTTAAATCAACAAATAAAATTTATAACTCGAATATCTACAAATGAAGTCTGAGGTCGAACATAGGGAGCAAGTATTGCAATTCACACACTAATCTCAATTAATATATAAATGAGCACAATAATGATATTCAATGAATATTAATCTTTCACATTAGATATTCAATGATGCTCAATGTATTTCAAAAGAGGATAAAAAGATATCTAAGATAAAATAATGGTGATTTAGATCACCAATTATTAGTCTAAGCACATATATATCAACTACTCAATCATGCTAAATAAATGAACAGTGATCAGACGTCTGGATATTCAAGTCAGACGACTTAAATGTCGCCTGCTACAGTGTTGTTCCTCTGATCTTCTTCCTATGTTTCTCTCTTCTTCTTCTTCTTCCTTTCTCTTCTCCTTCTTCTTCTGTCTTTAGCTCTCCTCTCCTCTCTTCTTCTTCTTCCTGTACAAACCTTTTCCTTCTTCTCAGAACAACCAAGTGTCAGGCTCTCTCTCTCTGAAGAGCAAAACCCACCCCTCCCCCACTCTCTCTTTCTTTCCTTCCTCTTCTCCTCTTTCTCTTAGACAGCTAGGTAAATCAGGTATTCAAGTTGTGTAATCAGGTCCGGGGTTGCCGGCGTGGGGTCACAGCCGAAGAGTGAAGGCTTAGGCTGGTCAGTTCATTGTATGGGTGAAGGGACCTCACCCCGTGTTTGGAGGCAATAAAGCTTATTGAGAAAAACAATATATCCGCATCCATGCGCTCTCGTATTTCTAAGGTGGAACTAATCCCACACTTGTTCTTCGCGCGAACAACAGCAATAGGTCTCGTCCAATTGATGGCGAAGGAGCGGTCAACGCTCCCAATTGAGCACCTGGGTAGATGCTTGGAAGTCCTTTGAGTCACTTAGAGGTGGCACCTGGAGCAAATGCCGGAAGAACACACTTCGAGCTTGCTCGAAGCAGCTTTAATAATGGCAATAGAGGGGCGAACACTTGAAAACAAGAGCATGGCCTTTCGGCCAAGTTAAACTAGTTCAGAAGCTTAGCAAGGGAGTGGCGAGAACGTTGGTGGTGGGGGCATGCTGTGAGGATGGTCGGAGATGGATGGCGAAGGCAGAGGTCACGTGAAGTGGGTTTGTTCGATGGGTGGTTTGGGTGGTCAATAGCCCTGGAAAGGTAAGAGCTTTTGTTCATGGTGATGTGGTGTAGGTTGTGGATGTGTTGGCGAGGTGGGTGGACGGGTGTAGCGAGCGGATAACCTTGTCGGAGAAGTGGCCGAAGCAGAGGAAGATGACAGCATGCGAGTGTGTCGAGGGGTATTTTTGGGTTTTGAGTGGTAGAAATTAACCTAAAGATCTAACTAACCTAACTACTTAATCTATTTGGACGAAGGGGGTAGGATGGTGCCAGTTGTGGTATGGCCAACGCTGTGGAAGGTGATGTTGGTGCTAAAGCACCACGATCATTTGTTTTGATGATAACAAAACACGTGTTATTTAACATTTGCAATTTGAGTCCTAGATTTCAGGTCAATTGCAAATGTGGACGTGTTTAGATGGAATTCGAGCTCGCATCCAGGACGGATTGGAGGAGCTTGACGGAAAACAGAGGAGGTTCGCGTGGAGCGACAGATTGAAGATAGAAGACAAGAAGAATATGATAGATTCTTTTTAATCCTTTCATGTACTTTTATCTTTATTTTTCTTGCTCTTTATTTTCCTTAGAAATTATGTTAAAGAGCCTCAAAGAACCCTAACAGTAGTCCTAGGAACACCGGCACAACCTTAGGATACTTAGGTTTTCTGTAGAATACTTAGAAAACCAATATAGGGTTCAAACAGCACTTCCAGACGTCTAATTCCCAAATCAGACGTCTGATAATGTATTTTAAGACGTCTGACTGTTGTTTCAGACGTCCGATAACTGTTAGGCTGGAGATAGTAGTTCTGTCTGATGAAATCAGACGTCCAGACATTAGACCAGACGTCTTAGAAGACGTCTGATGGATTTGCCAGACGTCCAATTAGTGGACCGTTGGCTGGCTTGGCAGACACTCAAAGATATGACCGTTAGAGCCTTATCAGACGTCCATAGGACTTTCCAGACGTCTGATAAATGACCGTTTTGCCTCGGCTGACCCAAAATTTCTTCTCAGAGATTTTCTAGCCGTTGCAACGTTTGGAAATCAATTCCCACAGTAAAAGTAGGTTTCCAGACGTCCGGACATAGTGCCAGACGTCCTGTATGTCGTCTGATGGACTTGCGTAAAAACCCTGTTTAGATCTGATCCAAGTCAGGGAGAGACCCGCCCAAAATCAGACGTCTGACCTTTTAATCAGACGTCTTATAGTGAACTTCCAGACGTCTGATGATAGAATTAGATGTCTGATAAGCCTTTCAGAACAATGATTGGTCCTGATTTCGGGCTGATTCACTTGGGCTTTGTTCCCAACGGCTATAGAACCTTTCTTAAGCCTTCCAAAGCCTTCCTAAGGCCTCTATAAATAGAGGGGAGCCTTTACACACCAATATAAAAAAAGAAACACACAAGATATACACCTAGAGAGACCAAGATACACTAAGATCAAGTATTTCCACTCTCTTGTGTCCAAGAAGCACTTGCTCTCTAAGCTCAAGTTCTACATCTTGAGAGCATCATTCCCTTCGCGCACCCGCTCTCCCGCCGTTGTCTACGAGAGCGACATTGTGCCGTTGCGTGGCTCACGCACCCGCGTCATCGTCGACGCACTCCTTGCAAAGGGGAGTTTCCTAAATCCTATAGAAGCTTAGGTTTAAATTACTTTGTTGGCTCTATAGGTTTGTTGTTTTATTTTACCTTTGTAATTTGGTTGGGTATTCGCTTTGCGAATTCCCGTCTCCTTCGTGGGACAAAATCCTTCTCGTGGAGAGAAGGGGTTGAGGAACGCTACCCTCGTACTTGTAGCGTGATTGTACTGAGGTTGAATCACCCTCGTTTTAAAGTGATTCGTTTAGTGGATTTGATCAACTAGGTTGATCGGAAAATCCTAACTCGAGAGGGTTAGGTGGTGGTTTTCACCCGGTTTGGGTTTCCACCTAAACATTCCTGTGTATATTTTGTGATTGCTTATTTTTGTGAGATTGTTTATATTTTCAATTCCGCAATTTTATTATCTCACCCCTCCAAGTAGGGAACTTTCAGGTGAAGCCTTCGATGATGGAGCGGTGAGGAAGACGTGGAAGAAGACGTCTGTTGGTATTGCGAGACGTGGACGAGGTTGGGAAAGAAGAATCCACCCGCTATTGTCTATGAGGGTGGACGAGGAAGGTGGTCGGAGAACTTGCCGGAGTTGGCGGAGAAGGAGGTCGGGGAGAAGGGAAGAGGGGTGTCTGGCCTCCAAACCAAGCTAAGAATTATGGCCTTGCGACCTGGGCCCTTTTATAGGGCTTAGGTGAGCATTCCAAGCTTAGAAACCAAGTTTGGAAGCTTGGAAGCTTCACGCACAAGGAAATCCTAAATTTCAAAGGATTCGCATGAGGAATTGAGTAGGAATTGGAGCCCAAGATGCGTCTCAAATTGTAGGGAAATCCTTCATGATTCTTCCTTCTAAATTTGGAAGAGTTTAGCCGTGAAATAAGGGAGTAATCCCTGATTGATGGTTGCCAGTGAAGTGGGTTGAGGAGTTGAAGGCAGCGGGGACCTATTGATGAAGAAGATGATGAAGTTAGGGGCATATTTACAAGGATTTTAAAAGTTAGAGGCATATGTGTTAGAGAAAAAAGTTAAACAGGACTAAAATATAAACTAGGTCAAGATGATCTCTGATTGGGTCCAAATTTTGGTACAAACCTAATTTGGACCCAAGGAATCTGATGGTGAAGTTGGATTTAGGTTTTGACAAATTGTGATTGGATAAATTATGTAGAAACCCAAACTAGGACAACTGTTTATCTGAGACTCTATTTTAGGCCAAATTAGATTCCAATGGTCAAAGCAAGTATATCAAACCTTACAGAATATTTTTCTATGATTTTTAGAAGGTTTAGGTAAATTTTATCCTGACCAGAACCTCAGTTAATTAAGCAGGTCTATTTTTAGGACTTCAGATGTTCATTAATTCTCGAAACGAATGAAAACCCATTTCTGTTTGCATAAACTCACTTATTAGACATTTATGAACATTTGAAGTTTAATTAACCCTTGAAAAATCCCGTTATTGCTCTGCATTTAAGATATTCTATTAAAACTATAGTTTTACCCCTATTTTAATGCATTTCTCTCAGAACGGATGTGCAATGAATTATAGCTCTTTGATGGTTATGTAGGAGCATTTAGCTATTATTATGACTAATTAAAGTTAGTTATAGCAGATGATGACGTTATCATCAGATGCCAAAGTCACCCTCTTTGTACAATCTTTCCAAGAGGGTTTAGGTGGTTACATGGTCTACTCCTGGTTCAAGGTAGGGTTTGGCATCGATGGTTGGATTTAGTCATGTCATAAAATCATGAAGTTAGGGATCTTTGGATATTTGGTCCATGGCCAAGCTTGAAGTTTCAGAAACAGACAATAATCAAAGAATTACTTGGGCATTGTTTCCTACAACTCTAGCTAAAATTGGCTAAAGATCTTCGATCCATGTTAAACTTGGGTTTAACACTCATATTTCTTTTGGTCTTGTAATTGTTGTGTCAGGTCTTTTGTGCTCCAACACCCCACCCCCCAACACTTGTATATCAAGGGTTGCATCTATATATGTAATCCACTTCTCACCCCTTAATAGTGATATTTTTGCCAAAAAGGGTAAACGTCTAAAAGATGGAAGATAAGTAAATCAAACACTATGGTTATGAAATATAATTAGGCTACCGAAATAGGAAATTCTATATCTGATTCCTTCTCTCAACGTCTACCTAGGCCTGCTGCAATTCTACATTAACCGTACCATGTTCCCACCTCTTAGTTTGTGAACTTTGCGACTTGCAGTGACAATCCAATTATTATTATGCATTTGTTGTATGTTAACATATTCTCGCAAACTCTTCTTCCTTCCACTTCTTGATAATTGAAATATTTGTTTGCTTATTATTATCTCCTCCAACTGTAAAGAAGACCTCTCATTTGGTAATTGCTTTACGGTATAATCTATTCTCTATTCAATGATCATTTTGGTTGCAGAACATGGAGATAAGCGGTTGACCAGAAAACTATCAAGAATGCCTAAACACATAGTTGGATCGACACGTCTTAGCTATGTAACAAATACCAACAATCGTGACCAAATACTCGTTTTAGAGTTAAAAACGTATCACACAAGAAATGTGCCATACAATAGAGAAGATGGTAAATTATTCCATAATTGAATATATAACGTAACGAGCCCAGACACATCCCTTTAGCTTGTAACAAAATTTAGCCCTTGTCCATACGAATGAGACGTGGAATACTCCAGTGTCAGCTCTCCAGGAAAATTTTCCTCTCTTTATTCCTTAAGATTTGATTTGATAAGAGGAATAAATTTGTAGAATAAATTGAAGAAATAAATTATGGAATAAGTAAGTTAATCTATTTGAATGTTTTGACAGGTTAAAGTTATTGCATAGAGAAGGTAGAATAATTTTACGTTAAGTTAAATCTACTTAACCCGATATAAATAAGAGGAAAATTAAGTGACAGATTAAATATAGATCAAATACAATCAAAAAATCCGTTTAGTAAGAAAAATAACTTTATAGAATAAGTTGAACGAGTAAAATAAATAATAAAATAAGTGAATTAAACTATTTAAATGTTTGAACGGATTAAAATTATTTCACGTATAAGATAAAATAATTTTATCTTAAACTAAATTCACTTAACTCGACATAAATAAAAAATAAATTAAATGATAGATTAAACACTTAACTTTCCAACCAAATACAACCTAAAATATTAAAAAATAATAATAATAAAAGAAAAAAAAAGGAAAATCCCTTCGCCCGAGCCTCTTCCCACTCATCTACATCCAAAACGGCTGGAATATCCTTCCTGCTAGAATATCGTTCTTGTTCCCCGCCTGCCCTTCCTCCCAAAAGCAAAGTAATAAAATAAAATAAAATAAACAAACAAAGAAAGAAAATGATTTACAAAGTTATTCCTCCACTTATTCTTAGATGTAACTTTAATGGTGCTACGCTTTCTATGCATGGAGCCCAATAAGCTGACCCCAGCCTTAGGCTCGAGCACGACTCTGGAACTTATTAAGCATAAATTTTGCTTCGATTGAATCCGTTCATTAAACTTTTGCATTTGTCTCGTTTTACCTTTACCAAAATCATAGCCCTTTTTTTGTAAGGTATACGACAATTTGTAAATGGATATAAGTATAAAAATACATATTGTAATATATTTTATAATGTATAATAAAAAATCAATCGATTGTAAAATAAAATCAATCAATTAAAAATGAAAATTAAATAATTAAAAATTAAGAAAATTAAAATATATCGATTAAAAATTAAAATATACCGGTTGAAAATTAAAATACATCGATGTATTTTATCTTTTCACTGATGGAAAATAATTTTTCATTTTAAAATTAATTTTTATCGATGAAAAGTAATTTTCATTGATAAAATATTAAAATGCATGTGCTAAAATTACTACTCTTACTTGTACGTTACAAAATACATTACAATTTTTTTTTCTATTTGTAAATAAACACAATTTCTCATATTTTAAATCCCACACAACATCTCACACACCCACTCTCAACCAATGGATGAGTCACTAAGACAAACATGCATAATTCTGGTGGTGGATCCCGATTTTGATAATCACTCTTATTAATTCTTACAATCAAATCAACCCTACTAAACTTAGACTTTGAAACAACATTGGATACGTTGACGGTGCGGAGGAGGAGGGGGTCCCACCGACCAGTAGGAAGGAAAGGGTGTGCATTTAGTACCCATACACACTATTAAGGTAATCATTTTCCAATGTCAAGGGTTAGTTTACGACGCGAGTTAGCTAACTTGGGTTAGTAAACTTGCAACAGGGATTAATCTCTATTTGTGTTTACTTACAAATAGACGTTAACCCCTATTTATGTTTACTAAATGGAGGTTAGGAATAGGGGTTATCCTATGATATGATAGAAGAGTGTTTATTTGAGAATGAAGGTTATAATGGGGGTTAAAGTGAAAAAAGACATGTTTGCCTTTGAGATGGTAGGTAAGTTAGTTGGAATTATTTTTTATTTTAATAATAATATTTTAATTAGAAAGATTGAATGTCAAATCAGAGATGCAGAGAAGCCTTGATGAAGGTTTAAGAATTGGATTCTAGAGAACCCAATGATTTGCTGTCTGAGCAGGATATCCTTGACAGAAAAAGATGGCAGGGGGTGGTGGCTGAAGAAGACCTGAAGCTGGAGATGGATTGGACGGAACGTTCAAGATAGCTGTGGTTAAAAGAGGGGGATGCAAACACTAAGTTTTTCCATTTGGCTGCTAGCTCTCAGAGAAGAATCAATCTGATTTCCTTAATTATTAAAGATGGGCAGAGAATTACCTCCATCTCTGATATCAGAGCTGAGGCTGTCAGATACTTCAAGGAATCCTCAAGATCTGCTAGTAGGGGCTGTTGGAGGATGGCAGCAAGTGACATTCCCTGAATCACTGAAAATCATGGGTCTAACCTGACTACTACTGTATCTGAAGCAGAAATCTTGAATGCCATCAAGGATCTTAACTGTGAAGGCTCACTTGGTCCTGATGGAATTCAAGTTTTTTTCTACAAAGAGATGTGGGATGTTGTGGGCACTGAGGTGATGGAGATGGTCAGAGAATTTGATATTGGCAAATTTGGCTTTGAAAAAATCAATAGGTCCTTTTTATTTCTTTTGCCAAAGACTCCGGGAGCTGAATCTTTTCAAGAATTCAGACCCATTGCCCTTTCTAACTCTATTTATTTAGTGATTAGCAAGGTCTTGGCCAATAGGTTGAGATCTGTTCTGCAATAGCTGATCCACCCTGTTCAATCTGCCTTCCTTCCTGACAGATCTTTACAAGAGTCTTTTATCATGGCCCAGGAGATGGTTTGTGGGTGGCACAAGAGGAAGTATAAAGCTTTTTTGTGGAAGGTTGATTTTCGCAAAGCTTATGATTCCATCAGTTGACCTTATCTTTGGGAAGTGTTTAAAAGAAGAGGCTTTCCCCCTATTTGGATTCAATGGGTGAAAAGGTGTATCACAACTGCCTCTTTCACTCCTTTGATAAATGGGAAACCTTGTGGTATTTGGATTCAACCCCAATGTGGGATCAAACAAGGGTGTCCTCTGGCACCTTTGGTTTTCAACATGGCTGTGGACAACTTGGCCTGGTATTCTTGTAAACTTGCTGAAGCAGGTCTTATTAGAGGATATTCCTTATCTTGCAGGAGTACTTTGGCTCCTATACTTCAATATGCGGATGATACGATTTTTTTTGTGGAAGGATCTATGGAAGAAGCCCAAGCTCTGTGTCATATGGTCAACACTTTTGGAGAACTTTCAGGTCTTATGCTGAACAAGAGAAGTCAAGTTTGGTCTGTTTTGGCTTACCTGAGGCTGAGCAAGGTGATATTTCTGCTGTTTTGGGGACCCCCCGCATCAGCCTTCCTATCAAATATTTGGGACTGCCATTGAGGTGCTCTAGAATGAAGAAAACAGATTGGAATTGTCTCTTTGATAAAATTTCAGTGAAGCTGGATGGATGGCATAGTAGCTTTCTCTCCAAGGGTGGAAGACTTATCCTGCTCAATTC
This sequence comes from Thalassia testudinum, assembly GCA_037157565.1. NCBI lineage: Eukaryota > Viridiplantae > Streptophyta > Magnoliopsida > Alismatales > Hydrocharitaceae > Thalassia > Thalassia testudinum. The sequence goes on along the minus strand of JAZHRO010000073.1, from coordinate 112,100,145 downwards.
AGTGGTCACCTCTATCCCTGTTTTCTACCTTTCCATCTTTAAAGCTCCTAAATCCATATGGAAATGGTTGGATGTATTGAGAAAGAGGTTCTTTTGGAGGGGGTGCAAGCATGAGGGTAGATTTATGCAGCCACTGAAGTAGGAGTAGATCTGCTAACCAAAGAACAAGGGAGGGCTTGGGATTAAATCCCTGAAACAGTTCAATGATGCTTTATTGCTTAGGTGGGAAATTAAATTCTTACAAGGAGAGATGAAGACTTGGACTGCCTTGATTAGGGACAGCTATGGATCTTCAAACATTGTGCTTTCTAGACTGCAGCCCAGCAGACCCTCGCCCTTTTGGAATTCAGTGATCAGAGCATTGGCTGATAACATGCATTTGCTGTAGCAGGCTCTTGGGGATGGCAGGACCTTCAGCTTTTGGAAGGAAGGTTGGTCCTGGCTGGGTGTTCTGAAGGAATTCTATCCAAGGGCCTTTGCTACAGCATCTGATAAGGAGGAGACTGTTAACAGATTCTGGTCTAGCAGTAGCTGCAGCTGGAAACTGAATGAAGAAGACTCCACCTGAAGGGACACCCGACTATGGGATGAAAGGAGGAATCAGCTTTCTGATCTTGAAAGCTTTAGGACAAGGCTTGGAGTGGAGGATAAATACATCTGGGATGGGCTTTACACTGTGCAATGTGGTTACAACAGAATCATGGAAAATGGAAGTGGGTGGAGCTATGACTTCATTGACAAGAGAATTTGGCTTCTGAAGATCCCCCTTCAACAACAACCAAGCCTTGTCCCACACTAAGTGGGGAAGATCCCCCTTAAGGTACAAATTTTCTTTTGGCTGAGTAGGAGAGAGGGTTTAATTACAGGTGATCTACGACACAGAAGGATGGGAGCTGCTCGTCATGAATGCTATTTATGTGGGATGCACACTGACAACGTTAATCATATTTTCTCCTCTTGCCTGGTCACCGATGCTGTATGGAGGAGGACTTGCCAGGAGTCACTACCAACTTGGGTTTCCATCTGGCATAGGTTTGGTGTGAGAGAGAAGCCATATGTGCATATGGCTGTCACTCTTTGGTGTGTGTGGAAGGCGAGAAATGCGAGGCTTTTTCAGGAGAGACCGGTGTGTTGTGAAAAAATTGTAAGAGAGTGTTGGTCCCTCATACATACGTGGGGATCTGATTTGTAATTCATCTTACTTTATAATATACCATTCTGGATTGCTATCGTAAGATGATAGATTTCCTTTTTGTTTCAAAAAAAAAGATTAAATGACAAATACAAAAGAAAATTAACTTGTATCTTCTTTCCCCACTGCCCTCCCACTGTCAACACTCGATCTCACTCTCACTCTCCATTCTTTCCCCTACCTATCCCCCAATGTTGACATCCCCTCACTCTCTCTCACCCTCTCGATCTCGCACGCTCGCTCTCTCGATCCTTGTCATGCCCCAAAACCCAAACCCCCAAATGAGGGTTAGAGTCTAGAGGGACAGAAAAGAAAGAGGTGCTGGTTTATTTAATTTGGATTGTACCTAACTAAGTTGAGCTAAAAATAGTTTCATTTAAGACATAAAATGGAAGAAAATCCGAAAAGAATGGCACATAATTGATATAGGAAAACAATAACAAACATAGTTTACTGTAAACCAAAGCATAAAAATGAATTTACCTGTTAATAGAGCATGTACAAACTTGCGTAGCGACAAATTCCATATGTCGACGACCCATGACGACAACCTGAAAGTAGGTCACAAAGTAGGGATGAGACAATCGACTCAGCAGGGAATAATCATCTACTGTATCTCAACCAAACAGGATAGTGTACAGTTTCATTTACTGGCTAGTTCCTAGCCCAAACCCACACTCTAGGTTCTAGTTTGTCAAATTCTACCTGGTACGACCAATCACCTTGGTCCAGTAACCCATTAACAAGTTACCCAAGTTCCTTCCTCAATTTGGTGTAATAATTTATTCTCTCACTCACCTCAATGATAAAATTTTGGAAATTCATCCCTATCTACTAGAGGAGATTGAGATGCATCCTTTATTTTGAATCCTAGCCTGATAGTCTCTCCCTGGCTGTTACGACCCAATTCCCGAATCCCTACAGGACCCGAGACCGGCTCGACTCGACTAATCCCAAGACCCAGTCGTCCAACAAGAAATAACCAAAAAGCAGGAAAATAAATCACATTCACTCTGCAATGTAACTAACATTAAAGGCATAGAAGCGGTAAAGGAAGTAAAAGCTGCTAATCAGTACATACCACCACAAACAACAGGAAAGCAGAACAAAAGTACAGTAACAAGAACAGTAAACAAAAGTCTGAACTCACTAGTAGAAAAGAGAGTACAATAACAGTACGAAAACTACTGCTAGCTTGACTGGACCCAGCACCCTTTGCAGTCAGTAACTCGGGCTGCTCAACTCCTGGACCTGCAAAAGGTTATGAGAAAACGGAATCAGCGAACGCTAACTAGAGTGGTAACCAGACTATCTAAAGCAGTAAAAACTAGCAGGTAATTTTATCTTTTCCAATTATTTATTTTACAAGTAATTTCCTTTCACCCCATTGGTTTACTTTCAGATTTCTTTCTTGATCTCGCATGTTCCTCGTGGGAACGATCTTGATTGCAATCTTTTCTGAAGAGTAGAAGTCACACATGGTGCTCTCCTGGCCGGGAGAGTCTCCCGTGGTAGTCCTACACTCAGTCAACCACCCCGAAGTCACTGACAGACGTAGCAGTGACTACGGCATGTGCGATAAGCGCACGGGTAGCTACCCCGCACTAGCACTCGATCAGTCATTTCCGCTAGTGGGTACGCCCAAAGTACAGCATGGAACAGTATAGGGCCTAGCTCTCTCAGAAATAGGGGTACAACCCCTCAGAACCAAACAGGGATCTCACCCCTCCACAGTTCACGCACCCTCGTCTGACTACCCCGGTTTGCACAGAGGACGTAACAAGTCAGTGTAGGGTGGCTAACTAAACCCTGGGCCCCATGGGGTGGCTAGCTCCCTCCCTACATTAGTAGCTCTCCCCGGTACTGTGCATGCGACGGCCAACAGAAGTCGGTGTAGAGTGGCCAATCCTAACGCCGGGTCCCAACCCAAGGGCGGCTAGCTCTGCTCTACACTAAAAAGGGGACAGTCCCTCTCCTTAGTACCACGTACTCAAGGGTCAGCACACTTCCCATCCATATTCCAAGCTTTTCCATCTAACCACAGGAGCTCTACTCCTAACTCCCCATAGGGTTCATGCTTATATTCACCATATTATTCCAAACCAGGTTTCATCATTCACATTTCCATTCTCGTATTATACACATGCAACAAGCGACGTTACATGTAACTATTTAATTATTTCAGGAAGCTTATATTCTAACAGGCAGCTCGTATTTCTTAACAGGCAGTTGCTAACAATTTAGCTCATTCACTTATAAATACAATTTCAATCATGCAAGCAAGCGGTTCAACCATTTTTCGTCCTAGGGTTCATGCTACATCCTTGGTTTCCAGTTATCTAATTTTCATAGATGCATTCATATTTTATAAGTAGAGCAGGGGTGGAAACCTCTACCAGACAATCCGGGAGTACTAGGGTCTCTAACTGTAGGCCCACGTGCCTCTGCAAGCCCCCGACACGCAATAGGTCAAAGTCCTATACTAAGGAACACACCATAATAGAAGATTCAGAATAGTATATAAAGGTTTCTAATATGTAGAGAAATGCACAAGGAAACCACAGATACTTCGTTTGTGTAAAACGGATCCCGATCTGACTCTAAACGGGTCAAAAATGTGTCTGCAGACCCAAATCAGACGTTTGGAAACAAGTCCAGACGTCTTAAAAGTCTCAGAGACTCACCTCAAGCTCCTACGGGGATCTCAGACATTCAGGACTCCTCCACGACTGTCTGTACTCAGTTCCAGATGTCCGATCAGTCCTCCGGTCGTTTGGGAATGCCTCCGATCGTTTGGCAAGCTGTCCAGATGTCCGAAAAGCGTGGGAGGGTGTGCTGCGTGCCTTCCCAAAGCTACTCCTATGCATGACAGAGCAGTGCACCATTTTTAGCCAAGCAGATCACCTCTGCGGTGCTACTTGCATGGCTGTAACCACGAGGAAGACGTACCTTTGCAATAAACCCGCTTTTAGACATCTAGTGTCGACGCCAGACGTCCAGCCAGACGTTCGGAAGACACTCCGAACGTCTGATATAGGAAAAACTCCAGTACTAGACCGCGATCCTGCTTCTCTCGCCGTACTCCACCGCAGCTCCTTCCGCTCCGCTGCAGCTCTAACTGCTGTAGAATGTCGGGGACGATGCCCCAACGTTCTCCTCCTCCCGCACAAGCTGCGGTGGCCGTGCGGACCTTCGGCGAGCCTCCACGAGTTCACGACCTCAACCCTCTCCTCCTCCTCATGCCCACTCCTCCTCGTTACTCTAGCTTCCTCTCTCTCGTGCGCCTCAGCTCACGGCGATGGAGTGGGGAGTATGGTGGTAGTAGTGGAGTGAAGAGGAGAGGAAGGGGTCTCCTTATATAGCCAAGGGTTAGGGTTCGGTGGGGGGGGGGGGGGGGAGAAGAGAGGAGAGAGATAGAAGGTCTACATGCTACCTACACGCAAAAAGCAATTACGGGTTCAGATTTTTCAATTTGCAGACGTCCAGGAAGGGGTCCAGACGTCTGACCGACACTCCAGATGTCTTAAAAGGCTCAAAACAGAACGGGTGTTTACATCATAACAAGCTTCAAGGAAGTTTCGTCCCCAAAACTTGAAATAGCTAGGGTGCAGAACAAGGAATAAAAAAGCATAACAAACTTAAAGAGGACCGAAGTCGGTTCGAAAAGACGTACCCTCAAAAAGCTCCGGGTACCGCTCTCGCATCGCCGCCTCAGGCTCCCAGGTAGCCTCCTCGTACTACTAGCTCCTCCACAAAACCTTCACCAGGGGTACCTACTTCCGTCTCAGACTCCGGACGGCTCTGTCTAGTATCTACACTGGTCTCTCAGGGTAGGTCAGGTCGTCACCCACCTCGACACTCTCATGGCTCAAAACGTGACTAGGATCGGCGATGTACTTCCTGAGGTTGGACACGTGCAACACGTCGAGCACACCAGAAAGCTAGGGAGGAAGGGCAAGTTGATAAGCAATGGGTCCTACCAGCTCCAAGACCTCGAAGGGCCCCACAAACTTCAACGCAAGCTTCCCCTTTCATCCCAAAATGCTGCAGGTCCTTCATGGGAGAAACGCGTAGAAAGACATGATCCCCAACCTCGAACTGTACCTCTCTGCGTTTCCGGTCAGCATAACTCTTCTGCCTGCTCTTGACAGTGCGGAGTTGTCTGTGGATCTGCTCTATCACCTCCTGACTCTGCTGGATCAGCCTGGGGCCAACCTCCCACTTGGTCCCCACCTCAACCCAACTCAAGGGCACAGTATACCTCCATCCATACAGAGCCTCGTAAGGTGTCATGCCAATGCTTGAGTGATAACTGTTATTATATGCAAACTCTGCCAGGGGTAAGTGCTCCTCCCAAGAGCCTCTCCAGTCTAGTACATAGGCACGCAAAAGGTCCTCAAGTGTCTGTATAGTGCGCTCTGCCTATCCGTCCGTCTGGGGGTGGTACCCTGTACTGAACGTCAACTGTGTCCCCAGAGCTTGCTGAAACTCAGCCCAAAATTGGGAAATAAAATAGGTATCCCGGTTGGATACAATCTCACGCGGAACTCTGTGCAGGCGTACCGCATCACGAATGTACCTCTCTACCAACTGTGCTGGTCCCAAAGTGACTCGAATCGGCAGGAAATGTGCCTTCATCGTCAATCTGTCCACTATCACCTAAACTGCGTCGTGTCCTTGCTAGATAACGGGTAGACCCACCACCAAGTCCATGATGATGCTCTCCCACTTCCACTCTGGCACTAGAAGTGGCTACAATGGCCCTGCAGGCCTCTGATGCTCAACCTTCACCTGCTGGCACACCAAACACTACTGCACGAACTCACCCACATCTTGCTTCATCCCTCTCCACCAAAAGTCGTGTCTCAGATTATGATACATCTTTGTGTTCCCAGGATGTATGGTGAATCTAGACCCGTGTGCCTCCATTAGGAGCTCCCTCAACAACTCCTCGTCCTTAGGAACGTACAAACGTCCCCTCATGCATAGCACCTCGTCTGTAAAAGAGAAGTCTCTTGGGTCCCCTGACAGCACTCTGTCTTGCAACGTCTATAGGTACGGATCTGCCATCTTTCCTGCGATGATGCAGTCTATCAGCTCTGGTCGCGTATGTCGTGTCACCGTCACTGCCCCACAATAGCCCTGTGACTCTCAGGGTCGCCAACTGCTCAACTCCTCCATAAGTCTCCAACTCTATGCCTGTGAACTAGACAAGTGGGTGGGCGCCTTTCGGCTTAAGGCGTTAGCCACCACATTGGCCTTCCCCGGATGGTAGGAGATGCTGTAGTCGTAGTCCTTCAGGAGCTCTAACCAAAGTCTCTATCTCATATTAAGCTCCTTCTGATCAAACAAGTACCTGAGGCTCTTATGATCCATGAAAATCTCAAAGGTCTCACCGTAAAGGTAATGCCTCCATGTCTTCAGCGTGAAGACAACAGCTGCCAACTCTATGTCATGGGTAGGGTAGCTATACTCATGGGGCTTCAGTTGCCGCGAAGCGTAAGCGATAACGTGACCTCGCTGCATGAGCACACCCCCTAACCCCTGCATCGAAGCATTTATGTAGACCACAAAACTGCCACTACTATCGGGGATGGTAAGCACAGGAGCTGAAGTCAGTCTCTCCTGCAACTCTTGAAAACAAGCCTCACAAGTGTCTGTCCAGGTAAAGGGCACGTCCTTCTGGGTCAACTGAGTCATAGGACCCGCAATCTGCGAGAATCCCCTGATAAACTGCCAGTAGTAACCTGCCAGTCCCAAGAAACTGCGTATCTCTGTCATTGTACATGGCCTCTCCCACCTGAGTATGACCTCAACCTTAGCTGAATCCACAGCCAAACCATCCCCTGAGATTACATGGCTCGAGAAAGTCACCTGCCTCAACCAAAACTCGCACTTGCTGTACTTGGCATACAACCTACGTCGTCTTAAAGTATCCAGAATCATCTGTAGGTGTTGTCCGTGCTATGCCTGATCCCGCGAGTAAATGAGCACGTCATCGATAAATACCACCACAAACTGATCTAGATGCGGTCAGAAAACCCAGTTCATCAAATCCATAAAAGCAGCAGGGGTGTTGGTCAGCCTAAACGGCATGACCAAAAACTCGTAGTGTCTGTACCGGGTGCGGAAAGCTGTCTTGGAAACGTCGGTCTCCCTGATCCTCAACTGGTGGTAGCCTGACCTCAGATCTATCTTGGAGAATACCGTGGCACCTCGCAACTGGTCAAAAAGGTCATCAATCCTCAGCAGTGGATATTTGTTCTTGATGGTGACCCTATTCAGCTGTCTGTAGTCAACACAAAGGCGCAGGGTACCATCCTTCTTCTTCACAAACAACACAGGGGCTCCCCACGAGGATGCACTGGGCCTCACAAAGCCCTTCTCCAATAGGTCTTGTAGCTGTGACTTGAGCTCTTGCAGCTCAAGTGGTGCCATTCGGTACGGTGTAGTAGAAATGGGGCTGGTCCTCGGCACCAGTGAGATCTCAAACTCGACCTCACGCTCAGGCAGTAGTCCTAGCAACTCCTCTGGAAACACATCAGGGTACTCACTAGCCACAGGAATGCTCTGAAAGTCCGCCAGGAGGCTAGGCTCCACCACCACACAGGCTAGAAAGCCCTCAGACCCCTGGCTTAAAAGCCTCGCTGCCCAAAGTGCATATATGCACCTGAAACCTCCGTCCACCGGTTGTCTGTGAAACTCAAAGGAAGGCATCTTCGGTATGGAGAAGATGATCTTCCTCCCAAAATAGTCCACCATGGCGTGGTAGATAGACAACCAATTCATCACCAGAATCATGCCAAAATCCTCCATCGGTATCACAATCAGGTCAGCGGGGAGACTGTGTCCCCCAATACTGACCTCGCAGTCCGTGTAGACCTCCTCAGCAACAAATAGCTGGCCACTTGGGCCTTTGATCACAAACGAATCCTCTAACAACACACAGTCCTGTCCCAAACTGAAAGCAAAACTCACAGTGACAAAAGAGTGTGTGGTGTCGGAATCAAAAAGCACGTAAACTAATCTGCCGGAAACTATAACCATACCTGCCACCACCGAACCGGATGCCCTGGCATCTTTGTGTGTTAGGGCGTTGATACGCCCCTCAGCTCTCGGTGCAGAAGAAGTAGCCACACTCTGGGTCGAGTGAGCAGTTGCTAGTCGGTACCCTCCTTGTGACTGTTACCCTCCCCCACGCGTTTGGGGACCACGACCACTAGCTCAGCCTCCAACGCTCGGTGCAGGGCTCATCTTCTGTGCTCCAGCCCTAGATGGGTAGTCCCTCCTGTAGATTTTGCCCTACGAGGAGGGGGTGATGTAATAAATTGCGGAATATAATATAAACAATCTCACAAAAAATCAATCACACAATGTACACAATAATTTTTAGGTGAAAACCCAAACTGGGTGAAAACCACCACCTAACCCTCTCAAGTTAGGATTTTCCGATAAACCAAGTTGATCAAATCCACTAAACGAATCACTTAAACGAGGGTGATTCAACCTCAATTACAACCACGCTACTTTATACGAGGGTAGCGTACCTCAAACCCCTTCTCTTCGCGAGAAGGATTTTGTCCCATGAAGGAGACGGGAATTCGCAAAGCGAATACCCAACCAAATAACAAAGATAAATGACAACAATCCTATAGAGCCAACAAAGTAATTTAAACCTAGCTTCTATAGGAATTAGGAAATTCCCCTTTGCAAGGAGTGCGTCGGATCGATGACGCGGGTGCGTGAGCCACACGACGGCGCAACGTCGCTCTCTTGAATGTTGGAAAGTCGTAGATCGCATTTTTGATAAAAGCATCGTAGTATAGTTGCGAAATACTATCCAACAAAGATATTATTTTGAAAATAACGAGACTTTGAGTCCCGGTTGTTCGTCTCTGGGAGGCGTTGTTTTTGTTTTTGGAATCGATCTTAAAGCCGCTCTACTTTATTTAAACGATATGTTGGTGCATAATATATAGGCGGTTAAAGAATAGGCACTTAAATCACGCAAATATGATAATCATTTAGCTCAAGGTGATTTCAAACACATAAGAGATATATATATAAAATGAAATTTCATTCATCGTGGGAGAGTTGTTGCACAAGGAAATCTAGAGGAAAGCTTATACATGAATGCTTAAAATTAAATCTAAAATTAAATCTAACTACCAGAAAATGATTGCATACAAGAATTAGCGGGGGGATTTCACATGCATCATTGGGGGAGAAGTAAGACTACTCTACTAAGCAGTAAATGAAAGCAATAAAAATTATGAAGAGCATGATCTAGAGCTAGAAGAATAGAGGGCATTCAGGGGTGGTCCCCGATGGCCTTGGAGTGGTCGAGAGGAGAATGAGGGGCGGCCAATGGAACTTAGGCCGGCCCTTGGAGAGAAGTAGGGTTGATCCAGCATCCCGGCATGGTGTCCTCCATGGTGGTGGTAGTGAGCTCGTGGAGGTGGAGTGAGTGGCTAAGTGGAGGTGGCGTGAATGGCACCAATGGAGAGCAATTGCCAAGGGAGTGAATGGGTGCAAATGGCCACCCAAGGGATCTTTTTATAGACCTAAGGGAAGCTCTCTAGAGAATTATGGAATTCTCTAGAGAGGCCTATGGTGGGAGCTCGTGGGAGAGTGAGAGAGAGAGGGTGGATGGTGGTTTTTAGATCCACCAAATGTGGATCTAAAAATTGAATGGCTCTTGGTTGCTATTTTTGGCAACCAAGGCAACCACACATGGTAGAGAGTTCTAGAGAACTCTAGGCTAGATATTTTCGTGTGGATGATGTGTGTGGGTGTGTGTAGGTATGTGTGGGTCGAAACTTAGGTGGCTAGCTTGATTAGGTTGGGTTCTAGTGGGTTTAGGTCAAGGTAGATCTCAAATTAGGGTTATAAACCCTAATTCAATAAGGTAAAGTGAAATTAAACTTAATACAAGTTTAATTGGGTGTGTGGAAACTTAATTGAGAGTAAAACAACTCAATTAAGTCAGGTCTAGGTTAATTGGACTCTCACTGAGTCCAATTGGACAATGTGTGCTTAGATCAGGGCTCAATTGGGCTCAATGAGTCCAATTGAATAGGCTGATAGAATTGACTAAGATCCAAGTCAATTAGGTTTAGTGAGGACCTAATTAGGTCCTTAGGGAGGTCTAGAGGTGATGTACTAGGGTTAGGGCACCTTAATTTAGGTTCCTATGGGGTTGGAATTGGGTTTAGGGACCTAGAGATCCAAGATCAAGGCTTAAATCTCAAAATAAGAATTGGAGAGCAGTATCAGACGTCTAATTATAGAATCAAACGTCTTATACTCAAAAATCAAAAGTCCAGACTTGTTGCCTGGACGTCCAATCAGAGTCAGGAAGGATTTCGGGTTCTGTTTTGGGTATTCTGCAGAAATTGGATGTCTGACAAAGGGTCTGGACGTCCAATAACACTGCAGAAGTGGGTTTGAAGTGTGCGGGAGTTGGTTAAGGGTCCTGGACGTCTTAAAACTTATCTGGACGTCCAGAGAAGGGTTGGAACTAGGGTTTTAGGGCTTCCCAGGGAGTTGTGACCTAATCTAAGGGTGGCTAAGGCTTGGGGAAGTCTCTAGGCTATCCTAGGGCTAGGATGGACCTAAGCTCTTCACATTTTACTGCTTTATTTCTACTTAATAGAATGGCAAACTTTTAACCCCCTTACATTATTATTCCTACATCTAAACTAGGCATTCTGCTCCAGCTCTGCTACAACTCCTGTTATTCCTGATCCAATTTCAGATCCAGCTCCTGATCAGCTTATTCCCTGCAATCGACATAATGCACTTAATCAGCACACTATAACATTATTTTATGCATAGCTAAAGGAAAGAAGTAAAGATGCAGATAATGCGTATGCATGCATGAATAACCCTAACTTATGCTAAGTCCTAGCCTAATTTAGGTCAATTAAGACTTATGATTGCTGCGCAATCAGTGAACTACAGCGGGAGAGCAGGTGCATGAAGGCTTGATGCTCTCAAGATGTAGAACTTGAGCTTAGAGGGCAAGAGATTCTTTTTGGACACAAGAGAGTGGAAATGCTTGTTCTTGATGTGTCTAGGTGTATCTAGGTGTGTATGTGTGTGTAAGAAGTTCCTCTCTATTTATAGAGGCCTTAGGAAAGCTTTGGAAGGCTTTGGAAAGCTTTCATAGCCGTTGGGTGCAAGGCCCAAGAGAATCAGGCCGAAATCAGGAATAATGATTGCACTGACAGGGTTATCAGATGTCTGATCCTGGCATCAGACGTCTGGAAGATCACTTTAAGATGTCTGGGATAAAAGTCAGACGTCTGATTTTACGCGGGTTTCTTCCTGACTTGAATCAGATCTAAACAGGGTTCTAGTGCAAGTCTATCAGACGACATACAGGACGTCTGGCACTATGTCTGGATGTCTGGAAACCTAATTTTTCGTGAGAATGGATTTCCAAGAGAGTGCAAAGGCTAGAAAATCTCTGAGAAGAGATTTTGGGTCAGCCGAGACAAAACGGTCATATATTAGACGTCTGGAAAGGCTTAAGGATGTCTGATAAGGCTCTAACGGTCATATCATTCAATGTTTGCTAAGCCAGCCAATGGCCCACTAATTGGACATCTGGCAAGTCCATCAGACGTCTTCTAAGATGTCTGGACTAAGGTTTGGACGTTTGATTTCATCAGACAGAGTTAGCAAGTCCAGCCTAAATGTTATCAGACGTCTGAATCAACAGTCAGACGTCTTAAAACACATTATCAGACCTCTGATTTTGGAATTAGACGTCTGGAACAGCTGTTTGAACCCTATATTGGTTTTCTAAGTTTTCTATAGAAAACCTAAGTGTCCTAGGGTTGTGCCGGTGTTCCTAGGGCTACTGTTAGGGTACTTTGAGGCTCTTTAACATGATTTTCTAAGAAACAAAAAGAGCAAGGAAATAAAGACAAAAATACAAGAAGGAAATAAACAGAATTCTATCCTATTCTTCTTGTCCTTCCATCTTCAAACTATCGCTCCTCGCGAATCTCCTCTATTTTCCATCAAGCTCCTCCAATCCATCCTGGATGCGAGCTTGAACTCCGTCTAATCACATCTCCATTTGTAATTTGCCTGAAATCTAAGACTTCAAGTGCAAATGTTAAATGACACGTGTTTTGTTATCATCAAAACAAATGATCGTGATACTCTAGCACCAACACCTCCTGATGTGGCCCAACTGGATATACTGGTAGCAGAGGGGAACTCGACTCCCTCCCTCGGTAGGTCCCTGCTGACGGCTGGGTGGGGGTCCAGTGCTGACAGTTGGCCCCTAGCTTGGGCCTCCAAATACCACTGATGGCCCTGCAAAATGAGACGGCTCTCCTGTAGGTGCCGTGTGCCTCCTCTCTCGCCAGCCGTGTGAGTACTCTGGCTGATAGGGTCTCTTCCGTCCATTGTCGGTGTCTCGCGAGGTCGGGTTGGTCTTCTTGTACGTCATGGCTGCCTCCACCACTCTCAAGAAGGTGGGTAGCTTCAGGGGTTTGACATACCCCCATATAGCAGGCCAGAGCCCCTCAGTGAACCTCCATAGGCGCTCCTCCTCTGTAGCTACAGCGGTCACAGCAAAACGTGACAACTCCAGGAAGCGCTGCGATACGCGCTAACAGTCATCGTCCCATGGCGGAGAGTGTGGAACTCCCGCCTCCTCTGGTCCTGCCAAGTCTGCGGGAAGTACTGCTCATACAAGAGGGTCACAAACTGGGCCCACGTCGGCTCTCCTCTCTTTTGGCCTCTGACTACCCTCCACCACATGTGTGCAGCACTCTCCAGCTGGTACGTGGCAAAGGCCACGCGGCACTCCGTAGGGGGCGAAGGGTGTCAAACACCTTCTCTATCTGCTCCAGCCAGTCCTCTACCTCAAACGGATCCTCATCCCCCATGAAGGAGGGGGGCTTTAGCTTCTGGAACTGTCCGAAAAGCTCACGGTGCTGCTGCAGTGGGGGGACAAGCACGCCTCCAGGCAAGGAGGGCTCGTGCTCAAAAGTGTCAGAGTGCGGTGGGGGCAGTGGAGGACCACCCCCTCCCCCTCATATTCGTCCAGCGCTACGGTGGTCTCTCAGTCCCACCGAGGACCCCCCCTCCACGTCCTCAGGGAGAGGCGCCCGTGGAGGCTGGTGGAGCTCCTCTCATACTATATCCCTGATCAGCTGAGCGAGGTCCTGGGCCTAGATGCTCGGGAGAAGTGGCGGGTCAACTGGCACCTCGAGCCCGGCACGTCCGCCCTCCGACCTCTGAAGGTTCCGACCCTACCAGGAGGGAGTGACGTAATAATTGCGGAAATGAAATATAAAGCAATCTCACCAAAGAAAACCAATCACACAATATACACAAATGTTTTTAGGTGGAAACCCAAACCGGGTGAAAACCACCACCTAACCCTCTTGAGTTAGGATTTTCCGATCAACATAGTTGATCAAATCCACTAACCGAATCACTTTAAAACGAGGGTGATTCAACCTCAGTACAACCATGCTACAAGTACGAGGGTAGCGTTCCTCAACCCCTTCTCTCCACGAGAAGGATTTTGTCCCACGAAGGAGACGGGAATTCGCAAAGCGAATACCCAACCAAAAAACAAAGATAAAATAAACAACAAGTCCTATAGAGCCAACAAAGAAATTATGAACCTAGCTTCTATAGGAATAAGGAAACTCCCCTTTGCAAGGAGTGCGTCGAGTTGGTGACGCGGTGCGTGTGCCACGCGACGGCGCAACTTCGCTCTCGTAAACAACGGCGGGAGAGCGGGTACGCGAAGCTTGATGCTCTCTAGAGAAAGGAACTAGAGCTTGGAGAGCAAGGGCTTCTCTTGGACACAAAAGAGTGGAACTAAGTTGCTTAGGTGTGTCTCTTGTTTCTCTTAGTGTGTATCTTGTGTCTCTAAGTGTATATTTGTGTTGCAAAGGTTCCCCTCTATTTATAGAGGCCTTAGGAAGGCTTTGGAAGGCTTAGGAAGGGTTCTATAGCCGTTGGGTGCAAAGCCCAAGAGAATCAGGCCGAAATCAAGACAATGATTACATTTGACAGGGTGATCAGACGTCTAATTCTAGCATCAGACGTCTGGAAGGCCACTTTAAGACGTCTGATTTCAAGGTCAGACGTCTGATTCTATGCGGGTTTCCTCCTGACTTGAATCAGATCTAAACAGGGTTTTTGTTCAAGTTGATCAGACGACATACAGGACGTCTGGCACTATCCCCGGACGTCTGGAAACCAACTTTTCCTACGGAATGGATTTTCCAACTGTTGCAACGGCTAGAAAATCTCTGAGAAGAGATTTTGGGTCAGCCGAGGCAAAACGGTCAATTATCAGACGTCTGGTCAGTCCTATGGACGTCTGATAAGGCTCTAACGGTCATATCCTTGATTGCCTGCTAAGCTAGCCAACGGTCCACTATCTGGACGTCTGGCAAGTCCATCAGACGTCTCCTAAGACGTCTGGTATTAGGTCTGGACGTCTGATTTCATCAGACAGAACTACCTATCTCCAGCCTAACAGATATCAGACGTCTGAAACAACAGTCAGACGTCTTAAAATACTTTATCAGACGTCTGATTTGGGAATTAGACGTCTGGAAGTGCTGTTTGAACCCTATATTGGTTTTCTAAGTATTCTACAGAAAACCTAAGTATCCTAGGGTTGTGCCGGTGTTCCTAGGACTATTGTTAGGGTACTTTGAGGCTCTTTAACATAATATTCTAAGGAAAATAAAAAGAGCAAGAAAATAAAGACAAGAGATACAAGAAAGGATTAAAAAGAATCTATCCTATTCTTCTTGTCTTCTATCTTCAATCTGTCGCTCCACGTGAACCTCCTCTGTTCTTCATTAAGCTCCTCCAATCCGTCCTGGATGCGAGCTCGAGTTCCGTCTAAACACGTCCACATTTGCAATTGACCTGAAATCTAGGACTCAAATTGCAAATGTTAAATAACACGTGTTTTGTTATCATCAAAACAAATGATCGTGGTGCTCTAGCACCAACAACCTCGTCCACTGTCGCGTCTGCAGCTTGCCTTGAGAATTCCTCGACGAGGCATCCCCTGCAAGGAGACGCGAAAGACAGAACAAAAGAGGTCAACTTTAACGGACTTCTGCGAAAAGGGATTCAGAACAGATGTCAAGTGATACATTGTGGTGGTTACCATAGTTACATGCATGTGAATGGTTATTCTTAAGCTAGTTGGTTCATTTCTTAGGATGACCTTACTATGATACCATCTTGTTACAACCCGGTTCCCGAATCCCCATAGGACCTGAGATCGGCTCTACTCGACTAATCCCAAGACCCAGTCGTCCAACAAGAAATAACCGAAAAGTAGGAAAATAAACCACATTCACTATGCAATGTAACTAACAGTAAAGGCGTACAAGCGGTAAAGGAAGAAAAAGCTGCTAATCAGTACATACCACCACAAACAACAGGAAAGTAGAACAAAAGTACAGTAGCAGGAACAATAAACAAAAGTCTGAACTTACTAGTAGAAAAGAGACTACAACAACAGTACGAAAACTACTGCTGGGCTCGACTGGGCCTAGCACCCTCTTTAGCTGGTAACTCGGGCTGCTCAACTCGTGGACCTGCAAAGGGTTATGAGAAAACGGAATCAGCGAACGCTGACTAGAGTGGTAACCAGACTATCTAAAGTAGTAAAAACTAGCAGGTAATTTTATCTTTTCCAATTATTTATTTTACAAGTAATTTCCTTTCACCCCATTGGCTCACTTTCAGATTTCTTTCTTGATCTCGCATGTTCCACGTGGGAACGATCTTGATTGAAGTCGTTTCCGAAGAGTAGAAGGCACACTTGGTGCTCTCCTGGCCAGGAGAGTCCCCAGCGGTAGTCCTACACCCAGTCAACCACCCCAAGGTCATTGATAGACGTAGCGGTGACTACGGCATGTACGATAAGTGCTCGGGTAGCTACCCCGCACTGGCACGCGGTCAGTCGTTTCCGCTAGCGGATACGTCCAAAGTACAACACAGAACAGTATAGGGCCTAGCCCTCTCAAAAACAGGGGTACAACCCCTCAGAACGAAACAGGGGTCTCGCCCCTCCACAGTTCGCGCACCCTCGTTTGACTACCTCAGTTTGCCCAGAGGACCTAATTGTTGGTGCTAGAGCACCATGATCATTTGTTTTGATGATAACAAAACACGTGTCATTTAACATTTGCACTTGGAGTCTTAGATTTCAGGCAAATTGCAATTGGAGACGCGCTTAAATGGAGTTCGAGCTAGCATCCAGGACGGATTGGAGGAGCTTGATGGAAAATAGAGGAGATTCGTGAGGAGCGATAGATTGAAGAAGGAAGGAGATGAAGAATAGGATAGATTTCCTTCTCTTGTACTCCTTGTATTTTTCGTTTCTTCTGTTGCTCTTTATTTTTGTTACTTAGATTCATGTTAAAGAGCCTCAAAGTACCTTAGCAGTAGTCCTAGGAACACCCGTACAACCCTAGGATACTTAGGTTTTCTGTAGAACACCTAGAAAACCAATATAGGGTTCAAACAGAGTTTACAGACGTCTAATTCCAAAATCAGACGTCTGATAAAGTATTTTAAGACGTCTGATAACAATTAGGCTGGACTTAAATAGTGCTGTCTGATGAAATCAGACATCCAGACCTTAGACCAGACGTCTTAGGAGATGTCTGTTGGATTTGCCAGACGTCCAATTAGTGGACCGTTGGCTGGCTTTGCAAACAGTGTAGAATATGACCGTTAGAGCCTTATCAGACGTCCATAAGACTTTCCAGACGTCAGATAATTGACCGTTTTTCCTCGGTTGACCCAAAATCTCTTCTCAGAGATTTTCTAGTCGTTGCAACGTTTGGAAATCCATTCCCACAGAAAAAGTAGGTTTCCAGTCGTCCAGACATAGTGCCAGACGTTCTGTATGTCATCTGATGGACTTGCACAAGAACCCTGTTTAGATCTGATTCAAGTCAGGAAGGAACCCGCCCAAAATCAGACGTCTGACCTTGAAATCAGACGTCTTAAAGTGAACTTCCAGACGTCTGATGCCAGAATTAGACGTCTGATAAGCCTGTCAGTGCAATGATTGTTCCTGATTTCGGGCTGATTCACTTGGGCTTTGTACCCAACGGTTATAGAACCTTTCCTAAGCCTTCCAAAGCCTTCTTAAGGCCTCTATAAATAGAGGGGAACCTTTGCAACACAAATACACACCTAGAAACACCAAGAAACACCAAGACACACCTTGCAATACACTTTCAAACCATTTTGTGTCTCGCTTGCTCTCTAAGCGCTAGTTCCATTCATCTTGAGAGCATCAAGCTTCGCGCACCCGCTCTCCCGCCATAGTTCACGAGAGCGAAGTTGCGCCGTCGCGTGGCTCACGCACCGCGTCATCAACTCAACGCACTCCTTGCAAATGGGAGTTTCCTAATTCCTATAGAAGCTAGGTTTAAAATTACTTTGTTGGCTCTATAGGATTACTTATTTATTTTATCTTTGTTATTTGGTTAGGTATTCGCTTTGCGAATTCCCGTCTCCTTCATGAGACAAAATCCTTCTCGTGGAGAGAAGGGGTTGATGTACGCTACCCTCGTTTAAGTAGCGTGGTTGTATTGAGGTTGAATCACCCTCGTTTAAAGTGATTCGATTTAGTGGATTTCGATCAACTTGGTTGATCGGAAAATCCTAACTCGAGAGGGTTAGGTGGTGGTTTTCACCCGGTTTGGGTTTCCACCTAAAAATACTTTGTGCCTTTTTTGTGATTGTTATTTTGTGAAGATTATTTATATTTCAATTTCGCATTTTTTACATTACGCTGATCTCACCCCCTCCTAGTAGGAACCTTCATTTGGTATCAGAGCGGGTTCTTGCAAGATCGGAGTAACACCCGGCAAAGAGATCAAATGGAGGGAAGCACATCAGCGATCGAAATATCCGAGGGGCAGTCCACTGTCCGACCACTCTACTTCGACGGGAACAACTACAGCTACTGGAAGCTGAGGATGAGGATGTGGCTTCAAGCCACGGACTTCACTCTATGGGGACGTTGCGAAGCCCCATACGAGATCCCGGAGCGACCCAACGCAGGATACTAGCAGCAGCAAATTCGAGAACTCTCGCTCAACGCGAAAACAATGAACGCGTTGTATTGTGAGCTCAGCCCGGAGGAGTTCAACAGAATCTCGCAATGCGCCACTGCATACGAGATTTGGCACACACTTGAGGTAACTCACGAAGGTACCTCTAAGGTAAAAACTTCTAAAATTAATTTACTTTCTCAAGAATTTGAATCTTTTTCTATGAAGCCTAACGAATCTTTGAGTGAGATGAATACTAGGTTCACTCTCATCGTAAATAATTTGAAAGCATTAGGGAAGACTTTCATCAAGGGGGAGCTTCAAGGGAAGCTTCTTCGTTCCCTCGGACCGGAGTGGGAACAGAAAGTCACCGCCATCAAGGAGGCGAACGAAGTGGAGGAGCTCAACATGGAAGATCTCCTAGGCAATCTAATGGCCTACGAGACAAAGTTGAAGAAGAAGAAGGATACACCGGAGTCTAAACCGAAGAAGACTCTCGCCTTCAGAGCCGCGTCGGATAGCGAGGTAAGTTCCGACGACGAAGACTTTAGAATTTTACTTAAAAAATTTTTCAAGTTTTGTAGGGAATTAAAGAAAGAGAAGAAGGAGAGCCCGAGACGTTGCTACCATTGCAATGAGAAAGGGCACCTACGACCAGAGTGCCCTCTTCTCAAAAAGGAGAAGAAGGAAAAGGAGAAGAAATCTAAGAAGAAGGCGTTCCAAGCCACTTGGGACGATTCAAGCTCGGAGGAAGAAGAAGAAAAAGAAGAAACCGCTTGCTTTGGTTTCATGGCCAGAGGAAGCAATAGCGACAGTGAAAGTGGAAGCGACTCCGACAACGAGATAAATTTCGATTTACAAGAAGCTTTTAATGAACTATTTGAGATTAGTAAATCACTAAAAATAGAAATCAAAAGCATGAAAAAGAATCTTAGCTTTCTTAAAAATGAAAATGATAGGTTAGAAAAATAACTTAAGGATCTAGAAGCTAGTCCTAAAAATGATAACCTATTATTAGAAAATCATAACCTCATCAATGAAAATAATAAATTGATGGAGGAAAATGTTAGTCTAAAAATAAAAATTTCTGATTTAAAGACTAAGATGAATACTATAGAAAAAGAAATTGCATGTCTTAGGGAAAATTCTAACAAATTAATCAACAAAGTTGATAATTTTTATAGCCCTAAGGTTGAGAAAGGATCTCCGTCAAGGAGACCCGCTAACAGATCCGGATCCAAGCCCACTTGGATACCGAAGAAAGAATTAGAATCTTGTTTTGTAGGGTTCAGGGATAACTACAACACAAAGGACTGGACCTATAAACTAAAGGCTGGTCAACTCGAGTTGGGAGAACCAAGGAGTAGACCAAGGAGGAAAACAAGACGACCGATGAGACGGCGAACAAGCAACGGACCAGCCGCACGTCGACCACCAGATTGGAGACCGGCGCCAATGCCCGGGCCTCCAAGCTACGGATGGGAGCCCCATCCGATGTGGCATCCACCACCACCATTTGGCCTATTTTATTGGCCATGGTAGGTGAGGTAAAACCCTTTACCCTATCTTTTTATCATAAGCATTTAGATAGGAGGAGTTAAAAAATTATGAGCTAATTGTCAATTTTTAAGGGGGAGATATATGGTAGTTAAATTTCCTTTAGAAAGGGGGAGAAAAATAATAGTTATCTTATTGTTATAAAAAAAAGGGGGAGGACATCACCTTTGTTAAAATAAATTCATAGAAGAGCATGTTTTAAGGGGGAGTTATAGGAAATTTAAAATCAATCAAACCTTTTTGATAATGTCAAAAAGGGGGAGGATTTTTCTGCATTATTATTTATAGTTTTGTCATCATCAAAAAGGGGGAGATTGTTGGTGCTAGAGCACCACGATCATTTGTTTTGATGATAACAAAACACGCGTCATTTAACATTTCCACTTGGAGTCTTAGATTTCAGGCAAATTGCAATTGGAGACGCACTTAAACGGAGTTCGAGCTCGCATCCAGGACGGATTGGAGGAGCTTGATGGAAAATAGAGGAGATTCGCGAGGAGCGATAGATTGAAGAAGGAAGGAGATGAAGAATATGATAGATTTCCTTCTCTTGTACTCCTTGTATTTTTCGTTTCTTCTGTTGCTCTTTATTTTTGTTACTTAGATTCATGTTAAAGAGCCTCAAAGTACCCTAACAGTTGTCCTAGGAACACCCGCACAACCCTAGGATACTTAGGTTTCTGTAGAACACTTAGAAAACCAATATAGGGTTCAAACAGAGTTTACAGACGTCTAATTCCAAAATCAGACGTCTGATAAAGTATTTTAAAACGTCTGATTGTTGTTTCAGACGTCTGATAACAATTACGCTGGACTTAAGTAGTGCTGTCTGATGAAATCAGACGTCCAGACCTTAGACCAGACGTCTTAGGAGATGTCTGTTGGATTTGCCAGACGTCCAATTAGTGGACTGTTGGCTGGCTTTGCAAACAGTGTAGAATATGACTGTTAGAGCCTTATCAGACGTCCATAAGACTTTCCAGACGTCTGATAATTGACCGTTTTGCCTCGGCTGACCCAAAATCTCTTCTCAGAGATTTTCTAGCCGTTGCAACGTTTGGAAATCCATTCCCACAGAAAAAGTAGGTTTCCAGACGTCCAAACATAGTGCCAGACGTCCTGTATGTCGTCTGATGGACTTGCACAAGAACCTTGTTTAGACCTGATTCAAGTCAGGAAGGAACCCGCCCAAAATCAGACGTCTGACCTTGAAATCAGACGTCTTAAAGTGAACTTCCAGACGTCTGATGCCAGAATTAGACGTTTGATAAGCCTGTCAGTGTAATGATTGTTCCTGATTTCGGGCTGATTCACTTGGGCTTTGTACCCAACGGCTATGGAACCTTTCCTAAGCCTTCCAAAGCCTTCCTAAGGCCTCTATAAATAGAGGAGAACCTTTGCAACACAAATACACACCTAAAAACACCAAGAAACACCAAGACACACCTTGCAATACACTTTCAAACCATTTTGTGTCTCTCTTGCTCCCTAAGCGCTAGTTCCATTCATCTTGAGAGCATAAAGCTTCGCGCACCCGCTCTCCTGCCGTAGTTCACGAGAGCGAAGTTGCGCCGTCGTGTGGCTCACGCACCGCGTCATCAACTCGACGCACTCCTTACAAAGGGGAGTTTCCTAATTCCTATAGAAGCTAGGTTTAAAATTACTTTGTTGGCTCTATAGGATTACTTGTTTATTTTATCTTTGTTATTTGGTTGGGTATTCGCTTTGCGAATTCCCGTCTCCTTCGTGAGACAAAATCCTTCTCGTGGAGAGAAGGGGTTGATGTACGCTACCCTCGTTTAAGTAGCGTGGTTGTATTGAGGTTGAATCACCCTCGTTTAAAGTGATTCGATTTAGTAGATTTTGATCAACTTGGTTGATCAGAAAATCCTAACTCGAGAGGGTTAGGTGGTGGCTTTCACCCGGTTTGGGTTTCCACCTAAAAATACTTTGTGCCTTTTGTGTGATTGTTATTTTGTGAAGATTATTTATATTTCAATTCTGCATTTTTTACGTTACGCTGATCTCACCCGCTCCTAGTAGGAACCTTCACTAATAAGTCTGTGTAGGGTGGCTAGCTCCCTCCCTACACTAGTAGCTCTCCCCGGTACCGTGTACGCGAGGGCCAATAGAAGTCGGTGTAGAGTGGCCAATCCTAACCCCGGGTCCCAACCCAAGGGCGGCTAGCTCCGCTCTACACTAAAAAGGGGACAGTCCATCTCCTTAGTACCACGTACTCAAGGGCCAGCACACTTCCCATCCATATTCCAAGCTTTTCCATCTAACCACAGGAGCTCTACTCCTAACTCCCCGTAGGGTTCATGCTTATATTCACCATATTATTCCAAACCAGGTTTCATCATTCACATTTCTGTTCTCGTATTATACACATGCAACAAGCGATGTTACAGGTAACTATTTAATTATCTCAGGAAGCTTATATTCTAACAGGCAGCTCGTATTTCTTAACAGGCAGTTGCTAACAATTTAGCTCATTCACTTATAAATACAATTTCAATCATGCAAGCAAGCGGTTCAACCATTTTTCATCCTAGGGTTCATGCCACATCCTTGGTTTCCAGTTATCTAATTTTCATTGATGCATTCATATTTTATAAGTAGAGTGGGGGTGGAAACCTCTACCAGACAATCCGGGAGTACTGGGGTCTCAAACTGCAGGCCCACGTGCCTCTGCAAGCCCCCGACACGCAATAGGTCAAAGTCCTATACTAAGGAACACACCATAATAGAAGATTCAGAATAGTATATAAAGGTTTCTAATATGTAGAGAAATTCACAAGGAAACCACAGATACTTCGTTTGTGTAAAACGGATCCTGATCTGACCTTAAACGGGTCAAAAACGTGTCTGCAGACCCAAATCAGACGTTTGGAAACAAGTCCAGACGTCTTAAAAGTCTCAGAGACTCACCTCGAGCTCCTATGGTGATCTCAGACATCCAGGACTCCTCTGCGACCGTCTGGACTCAGTTCCACATGTTCGATCAGTCCTCTGGTTGTCTGGGAATGCCTCCGGTCATTTGGTAAGCTGTCTAGATGTCCGAAAAGCGTGGGAGGGTGTGCTGTGTGCCTTCCCAAAGCTACTCCTATGCACGACAGAGCAGCGCACCATTTTTAGCCAAGCAGATCACCTCTGCGGTGCTGCCTGCATGGCTGTAACCACGAGGAAGATGTACCTTTGCAATAAACTCGCTTTCAGACATCTGGTGTCGACGCCAGACGTCCAGTCAGTCATCCAGAAGACACTCCGAACGTCTGATATTAGAAAAACTCCAGTACCAGATCGTGCTCCTGCTTCTCTCGCCACGCTCCGTCGCAGCTCCTTTCGCTCCGCTGCAGCTTCGATTGCTGCAAAATGTCGGGGACGATGCCCCAACGTTCTCCTCCCGCACATGCTGTGTAGACCTCCGGTGAGCCTCCATGAGCTCGCGACCTCGGCCCTTTCCTCCTCCTCACGCCTGCTCCTCCTCCTCGCTCTTGCTCCCTCTCTCTAGTGCACCTCAGCTCATGGCAGTGGTGTGGGGAGTATGGTGGTAGTGGTGGAGTGGAGAGGAGAGGAGAGGAAGGAGTCTCCTTATATAGCCAAGGGTTAGGGTTCGGTGGGGGGGGGGGAGAAGAAGAGAGGAGAGAGACAGAAGGTCTACGTGCTGCCTGCACGCAAAAAGCAATTGCGGGTTCAGATTTTTCAATTTCCAGACATCCGAGAAGGGGTCTAGTCATCTGGTCAGATGTCTGACCGACACTCCAGACGTCTTAAAAGGCTCAAAACAGAACGGGTCTTTACACTAGCCAAGGGAGAAATTAGCAGTTTGTTAATCCTCTAAAAAGGCGTGTCCGTTCTTGATGTATCGGGAACATTGCTGACTTAAATCAGAAGAGTCAGGCCTCTTGGGAGCTACCTAGGCCTATGGCCTGTGATCATGAAACACGAGCCCAAACGGTGTCCAACAAGGATTGGTCACAAAACAACCAGATCATTATCGCAGGATTGGCCAAAATTGTTGGGCCACACTAATGCTTCCGCTTGGAGCAACTCCCTGTTGGAGCGCAATCCTCAAGTGTGCCCTCTCAACCCGCCGTCGAACGAGATCTCAACCAATCCATCTCAGTACCCCGGCGATCTCCGCACATGTGGGTGCCTAGTGAGCCTCTTGCTCAAGTACCTTTACATTGAGTCGGATTCGGGTACATCCAAGTACCAAACACCAGTGACAGTCCCAAGGCTTGTCACTGAACCTAGAAACCTACCTGTTTCGAGGAAAATCTCCTTGGTAGCCTCTTGTTACCGCAATAGCTCGGGTCTTCTACCCAAGAAGTGAACCCATGGTTCACCAAGTGTAAGGGGGCAGCCTTACGAGCTCACCTAGTTGACTTACCATCTCTTTGATTTCATTTAGGTTCCGTGCCAGGAACGCAATCCTAAGGACCTAGTGGATCTCTTGGGGTCTACCTCAAAACCTTATGATCCAAGCATTTCCCCTTATTAGACTCGAATCAAGTCATAGGTGTCATCTCATGAGATTCAAGCCATTACTTAGTTAATTCAGATTGCTTTTAATGTGTTTAGGGAGCTTCATGCTCAAATAATAGGTGTACACACACACACACACCCATACATGTGCTTCACCCCTCTAAGGTTCTAATTGCATTTTCCCATTCATCCTTATCCATTGGGGTACCTACTGGACTCCCAATTAAGTTCTAACATTTTACAGGATTTCTAATTATCAAAATCACACATGCAATACAATCATTACATTTAAAAACTATCAAACATTAGGGACTCACTCCCTATCATTAATACACTCAAACAGCATACTTCTGTTATCAGGTAATCCTGACTTATTGCTAGGTCAAGATGCTTGTCCAAACCAGGACTACGAAACCTGCCTTTCATGCTCGAAACTTGGGTTTTGCACCACCAAGACCCTCTGTAATATAGACCACCAATACATGCACATGTCTGTACCCTGAACCCAAGAGATCCTTGATCTCAATATTATGGTTTCACCCTTAACCCGATCTATTCAATTAATCTCTTCACAGAGTTTAACAATTTAGAACGAGCACACTAGTACCGGTCCTAGTCTTAGGTACCGGTGCTGGGCACCCCCGCTGTCATGGCTACTGAACTCATGCGGTATTGGTACGAGCCACTAGTATCGATACACAGAGCCTTCAGTACCAGACTTAAATTCTTTTTTAACTTATGTTGGTTCAACAAGTACCGATAACTGCCATTGCTACTAGTACCGGATGTTTGCCTCTCCTAAACCCCAGCTTAAACCCTCCATTTGATTACCCAAATTATACGATTAACAGAGGGGTGGGTAAGTCCCGCAACCTCTCAAGATGGCCATCCCCATGTAGGGGCAAAGATTTACATGAAACCCATATTAGCAGTCCATTGCTAGAGTTGATCCTCTCCTCACCTAGGACCTACACTGGGTACAGGAGTACCTCCCATGACATACAGTTGGACCCTAAATCTTTATTGTTACAAAAGTTCCTAATGGAACTCCCCTTCCACCATTACAGGATTGTGCTTATCTAGCCCTGTTACGAACGTGGGTGTCAGACGTAGTTTAAGACGTCTGGGAAGTGGCCCAGATGTCTGAAATCCTTCCCAGACGTCTGGTATTAAATTTTTTCGACGTACGGGTTCGCGTCTGCGTGCGTGCACGCGCAGACTGAATCCGCCACCTTCGTCCTGCTCTTTCTCTCCCTCCCTGCAGTACGACGCTGCTTCTCTTCTCTCTCTCCCCGCGCTGCCTTTAAATACCATCGCCCTCTCCCTCACCCTCACTCCACCGCCTTCCTCTTCTCCTTCTCCCTGCCAGCGAGAGCGCGAGCGAGCGACTGCGGCAGCAGCGGTCGCAGCGAGCGTGCGAGAAGGAGGAGAGTTACGAGAGGAAGGAAGATTCTCGACCGCAAGGGTGTGAGCTTGCCGGGGTAGCTAGAGCCGGCTGGCGGAGGAGCAGCAGGCGTGGGGTGTTGCGGAGGGCTGCTGCAGCTCGGGCAGCAGGCAGACGCAGCGCGGCGCGGCCGTGCGTCGCGGGCGGAGAGCGAACCGGGTCCTGATTCTGGGAAAATTTCCCAGAATCAGATGTCTGGACTTACGTCCAGATGACGCTGAAGACGTCTGGAGGACGGTCCAGACGTCTGACAGGTACAATATTTTCCTACCTTCTCCCTTTTATGCGTGTACGGCCATGCAGCCGTCTGCCGCGTTCTTTTGCGCCTCTTCGTGATGAGAGCGGGTGAGGGTATGCGCAGGTGTTATTCGGGAGGGCGCGAGGGCTCGCCATCCCACATGGATCAGACGTTTGGCCATAGTACCAGACGACGGAGAGGACCTCTAGACGTCCGGGGTGATAATCGGACGTCTGGAAACCAAGACCAGATGATCCAGTAGACTTCTGGATGTCTGAAGGACTGCGCAAACCGAGGTATGACATAATCGAACTTTTAAGACGTCTGGAAGAGGTTCCAGACGTCTGATTTTGGACAGATTCGTCGTTTTTGACCCGTTTAGGGCCTGTTCGGAGTCCGTTTTCCGCATTTCGAGTTACGTTCTTTCCAGATTTATTTCCTCTACTTGTTTACAGTAATTGTATACTTTTCTGAGAAACTCCTTGTGATGTATCCTTGTATTAGGACCCCATTCCGTTGCGGCTGTGGGGGTTGCGGAGGTACGCGGGATTGCCGACCACGCCCCCAGTACTCTCCGTTTCGCAGGTAGAGTGGCCCTTTAATTTATTTAACAAAATTTGTACAATTATGAAACAATTGATAGAGTCTAGGGCATTGCATGGACCCTAGGACTGAGAAATTAGAATGAATGGTAGATCCTAGGGTATTGCATGAATCCTAGGACTGAAAAACTAGATTGAATGATAGATCCTAGGGTATGGCATGAATCCTAGGACTGGAAAACTAGTTGAATATATATATATACATTGCAGTCTTGGAAAAGTGGAAAGGAAATGATAACTACCTGTAAATTGGTTAACAGCTGCCTGTTAGGAATGAATAAATACGGTTGAGAACATGAATCGTATGGATATAAACCTGGAACGGTGAAACCTAAATTGGCTGAGTTAGAAGAGTCTGAACCCTACGGGGAATTAGGAGTAGAACTCCTGGAAAGTGAATGAAATAGAATTGGGGAAGTGTGCTGGCCCTTGAGTACGGAGTGCCAAGGAGAGTAACTGTCCCCCTGTTTAGTGCAGAGCAGAGCTAGTCGCCCCAAGGACCCAGGGTTAGGACTGGCCACTTTGTACCGACTTTTGGCCCTCGTGTACACAGTACCGAGGAGAGATACTAGTGTAGGGAGAGTACTAGTTACCCCACGGGCCCCGGGGTTCTGCTAGCCCTCCTACACCGACTTGTTAGGCCCACTGGGTAAACCAGGGTAGTCAGGCGAGGGTGCGCGGACTGTGGAGGGGCAAGACCCCTGTTTGGTTACTGTGGAGGGGCTGGACCCCTGTTACTGAGAGGGCTTTGCCCTATACTGGTTCCGTGCTGTGCTTTGGGCGCACCCGTTAACGGAAACGATTGATCGCGTGCCAGTGTAGGGTAGCTACCCGTGCGTTTATTGCGCGTGCCGTAGTCACCATTACATCTGTCAGCGACCTTGGGGTGGTTGACTGAGAGTAGGACCACCACGGGGGACTCTCCCGGCCAAGAGAGCACCACGTGTTACTTCTACTTTTCGGAAAAGACTGTAACCAAGATCGTTCCCACGAGGAACATTTAACATCAAGAGAAGGATCTGATAAATAAATCAACAGTGAATAAATGGAAAAATATAAATAAAGAAAGTAAAAATATAAAAGCTACTATACACTCTACTTCTTCCTTTAGCTTTTAGTTGCAACTCTACTCAGTGTTTCGCTGACATGTCACCCTTGTTACCTTTTCAAGACCAGGTGTTGAGCAGCCAGAGTCAGCGGCTGCAGAGGGCGCTGGGCCTAGTAGGGACCAGTAGTGTTACCTGTAGTATCTACTGTACTTTTCTTTCCGCTGTAGTGAGTAGTTTTCTGTACTCCTTGTCCTCTCTTTAATGTAAGCTTCATGTTATGTACATGTTTATTTCTCTACTGTTGTAGTGGTGTATACTGTAGTATTTTCTTTCTTTACTGCTATATTTTGTTACTGCTAGTTATATACATGGTGAATATGGTTTATTTTACTGCTCTTTTGATTACTTTCTCGTTGGACGACTGGGTCTTGGGATTAGTCGAGTTGGTCCGATTCTCGTGTCTCATAAGGATTTGGGAATCGGGTCATTACAAGCCCATTAGGATTTCTATACCTTTACCAAGACCCACTAGGTTTAATTTATACCATGCATTTTGGCCTCGTGGGTATTCTGGCGACATGGCCTCATGCATTCACTTTAAATGCTAATCATGCCCTTTACCAAAATCTTCTTTTTATTGTTTCCAGATTAGGATTTGTACCACTAGTGGGTGTATTTTCCTTCCATTTAGGACCAACCACCCCGGGTCCTAATCATGCCCAAAATTCGAGTTTCCTGACGTTAAATGCTAACCAGGATTCTTAGCTTACATTCATGGTTACCAGGCCAGGGTTTAACTAATTAGATTAAGCTCCTGATTCCCGTGGGAAACTTTTGTACAAAATAGAACCACAAGCCTCAAATTGGACATCCAGCAACATGTGTCAGACGTCCGAGAATAAAATCCCACTTCCGACAGCTACCGGTGACCAGTTGATTCCTTGGCTAGATGTCCGAATCAAGCATATTGGGTGCTTGATGTAATATTAGGCGTCCAATCGCTAGGACTTAGTCCCTGGAATGGCAATCCAGTTGTAGGGACATCTAACCAAGGGATTAGACGTCAGGATCAAAGGGTATCAGATGCCTAATGGATCATCAGATGTCGGATAACCCACTCAGAATCACATCTGAGTTCAAGATGAGTTCCTAACATCCAAAAACCAAGTACAATAACCTTTACTCGAAGAATTATTGTTTACAACCTAAATTTAGTTTATAATCGCATACAACCACAAGTATTTGCACATTCTGTCCTCAAACTCAACTTGGCCAACCAGTACCAGTACTAAGCTTTATTACTGGTACTAGGCAACCCCAGTATCAAATTCACAAGTTCCAACCAGTATCGATATTGGGCACCAATACCAGTATTACATGCCATCATTTTTGTATCAACATAACCCAGCCAGTACCGGTACTGCGCAGCCCCAGTACACCAATTAGAATCATCCAGTACAGGTACTAGGTGCTCTCAGTTCCCTTTTCAGTGCGTTACATTATGGTGCTAAGTCAACTAGTACTGGTACTAGGTGCTCATAGCACCCAGTTAACCCTAATCTAAACCACCATTTACATCTACAACCCGGAATCGATGGTAAACACATAAAACCCCATGAATTTATAGACCTTAACAGCAATTTCAACCCACAATGGAAACTCTCCATTTGGCATTCCCAAGATTTAGCCCATAACAAAGGCATAACCCAACCATTATCACAAGTAACATGGAAATTTTAACCAAAACAACCCTTTTTGGCTACTTCTAGTCATGGGAACAAGAGGATGAACAGAGAATAAACCCTACCTTAGTTGGAGCTCGTTTCTCTTCTCCTAATCGCAGCAGCAACAACTACATCAGCAACAGTAGCAGCTTTAACAACAGCTACAGCAGCAGCTCTCTTCTTTCTTCCCTTTTGCTCCTTCTCGTCGTAGTAGCAACAGCAACAACAGCAGCAGCTTCAACAACAGCTGCAGCAGTAGCTCTCCTCTTCCTTCCCTTTTCCTCCTCCTCGTAGCAGTAGTAGCAGCAACAGCAACGCCAACAGCAGCAGCAGCTGGCAGGGAGGAAGGGCAACCGGCTGAGTGGAGAAGAAAATGTGATTTTTTCTTTTAAATTTTTAAATTTCTCTCTTATCTAAGGGTTGTGAAATTTGCATCTAAGCCCTTCAACTTCTTTCTTGAGCCTTAAGAAAGGCCTCCAAACATGTTTTCCTTACAAAGGGTCCCTCAACTTTTCATTTATTAACATTTTGTTAATGACTTAAGGGATTTGTTTAATTCCAAGGCTAATAATTACTAAATAAAGGTTCCCAAAGCCCTTAATCTCACATTAAGCAATTGATTATGATTTTTAATTAGCCTATTAAGAGTATTACAAATTCGAGGTGTTGCAATTCCTCTCTCTCCCGCGACTTCCCCTTTCTCGCCCTCTGCCTCTCTATCTCTCTCTCTTTTCTACACTGCCGACGTCGTTGGAGCCGACGCTGTCGTCCCCTTGGTCACTCCTCGCGTGGGCGGGAGGGGAAAATGGGGGGTTGCCACCTTCGCCCTTGTTCTACCGTCGAGTTGGTGACGACATCAATGGCTGCGCGACCCTCGCCATGCATTCCCTCCTCTAGTGGAGCGGCCATCGCACCGACTACGTCGTAGAATGGATTGTTGTCGTGAATGACAATAACAAAAGTTGGTGGTTTGTCGCTTGTCTTTAGCGTGAGATTCAAGAGGAGGGATATTTTCAGGAGAGTAAACCTTGCGAGAGGAGTAGTGGGAGAGAGAGAAAATAGGAGTTACAACAAAGGTTCTACTAACTCACAAAGGAACACAAATTTCCTTAACACGGGACAATCATCCAAAGTCCGATTCTACTAACCCACACCGTAAACGAGAGATAATCCTAAAAAAAAAAAGAAAGAGAATATCTCCCACCGTAAATCACCCCCAAAAGGTCAACGTGGACCCCCAGCTCTGCTATATTAATATTAAGACGACCCTGTTGTCGCTTGCTTCTCGTACCAAACCACCACGCAACACACACAACACCCCACCCATACACTCCTCCTCCTCCTCCTCCTCCTCGTGCCGTCCTGAGAAGAAGTAGCAAACATCTGTGTTCAATCATCAATCTATCAGAGCATGAAGCTGACGTGGTCGCCAGAGTCCGCCGGCAGCGCGTACCTCGAGGCCGTAGCCCTCCTCGGCCCCCCTTCCTCCCCAGAAGACTCCGACACCGCGGGCCTCATAGCCGCCATGGCCGGGGGCTTCTCCCCGAGCCTCGTCCTCGAGGCCCCCTCGCCCTCCTGCTCCCGCTCCCCCTCTTCCTCCCGTGCCCTGCTCGCCGCCTCCCGCCTTTCCGGCGCCCGTCTCGTCCGCCTCCTACCCCCGGGATCATCACCCCCACGCGACCGTGACTCCCTCGAGGCGGAGGCCGAGGCCGTCCCGGCGGACTCCGTCGCCAAGATCGACGGCGTGGATTTCGCGGTGGTGGACTGCGACAGGGCGGACGCCGCGGGGATCCTCCGGGCCCTCCAGGTGGGTCCCAGGGGCGCCGTGGTGGTCTGCAAGGCCAGCGGGGGGGGCGCCGCCCGCTGGTGGAAGGGGGTGGTCGGGGCCGGCAACCGGGTCGTCAGGTCGGCCGTCCTCCCCATCGGGAAGGGCATCGAGATACTCCACGTGGGCGTCGGCAAGGGCCCCTCTCTCGCCCCCTCCTCCAACCGCAGCCGTTGGATCAGGCACGTCGATAGCAGCACCGGCGAGGAGCACGTCTTCCGCAGGTGATCACCGGACTAATTAGGTTTCTCCTTTTTTTTTTCTTTTTTTCTTTTGTTTTTTTTACTTGTCCTTTCCTCCTCTGTGGAGGGGGCGGTTTGTAAATAGGTCGAGGAAATAACGGAGCTGTAAGAGGAAAAAGACCTAAGGGAATTTTTTTGTTTGGTTTTGTGACATGACGGTATATGCTTTGCTGACACATTTGTGGGGAGATCTACCGGAAAGGTGTAAGGTGAAGCTTTTCCCTTTTGTTGGTCCTTCTTTTGTTGTTGGGTGGGGGTGGCGGCGCGCGGGGGTTGGAATTTCCGGTTGTGCGTGTGATTACGGTCGAGGTCTTTGCTGTTTGGATGGAGTTGCTTTCTTTGTTTGTGGGTAAGACGATGCGTGGCTCTGCTTAACCAGCGATCGATGATTTGCTTCTCGTCGTGCGATGATGTGTGTTTTGTTATGCTGCAAACGTTTGATTATCGATATTAAGGAGATGGCATAAGTCGATTTCCTTCCCTCTTTGTTTGGATTCCCTGCCATCTTTCTTGTCTTTTTGATTTCGCTACTTTTCCCTCTCTTTGTTTTCCTCCTCCTGCCTATTCCAGCCAATTACTTCCTCTAAATATTTAAGTGTGAGTTTAGGCAGGCAAATAAGGTATCCATGGGAAATTCACATGCGTGAGGTTGTATGTGGTGTCAATCTTTTCGTTGTAAGCAGCGGCGATGGATTAGATTTGGTCCATGCCTTTTCAAACGTGCTTCGCGTTCGTGTCCAGCTACGGGGCTTGTACTTTCAGAACGCACCGTGGCGATTAAGATTACAAATTAAAATAATATAAAAATTTTACCATTTGAGAAATTGATGAAAAAAAAAAGTAACACATATTATAATATGTGATAATTTTAATCGATGTATTTTAATTTTTTATCGATTGAAAATTAAAATATATTAATATATTTTAAATTTTTATTAGTAAAAAATATATTTTCACTTGAAAAATAAAAAATATACTTATACCTATAGATTTGTAGTTCAGGATTTAAGATAGAAATCACTTTCAAAATGTAAAATCAATTATCATATATGAAAATCTACTTTACATAAATATTAAATTGATTTAAAATTAAAATATACTAGATATTGTAAAATACATCCATGTATTTTGATTATTAATTGATGTTGTGTTGTAAAATATATTATTTTTTATTTAAAAAAAAATCTTAAATCTTAATTTGAAAAAGAATTTTTTTTTAATCTATCCACTGAAAAAATAAATGAAAGAAAGAGAGAGAGAGAGGTATATATATATATAGAACAATGATAACGTGTAAATAGTTCTCTCTCCAAGAGTATAAAAGTTAAAATTATATTAAAATTTTATTATTTAAAAAAATATTATAATAAAAAACTCTTAAATTTCAATATGAAGAAATTTTTTTTTTATTTATCATCATACGTAAACCTAACATAAATATTATGCTTATTATGCATACTACTTCAGGAAAAAAAAAGTTCATATATATTATAAATAAATAGATAGATTGAATGACTCCATTCAATGTCACATGTGTGATTATATGTAAATATAAAACTTATTATGATAATTATGTAAAATCAAATATTTTTTATAAAATTTATATAAAAGTTTTATTTTATTTATTTATTAACATAGAAGTCATATTTTATTTATTTATTAACATAATCAAGACTTATTTGTTTGATGAAACGATCGGAACATGCCAATTGAGAAATAATGGGGCATGCCAATCCTTAATATAAATAAAACTCAGATTTTATTTATTTATTAACATAATAAGACTTGCTTGTTTGATATCTATTTATCGTTTGAAACGATCAGGACATGCCAATTTGAGAAATGATGGGGGCATGTCAATTAAGAAATGATGGAGATTATATGTTAATAGGGGTAAGGGCGGCAGTTGTAAGGTCAGTAAATTAAAGGCATCTGTAGAAAAGTTATGCAATAATTAAATCATACAAGAGAATAAATTCCTCACACCATAAGTGGCAATAATTAAATTGGGTAATTCTTCGTATCTTCAAGATCTGGCGAGTAAGGCTGAGAGAGAGAGAGAGAGAGAGAGAGAGGGGATCGGAGGCGGAGATGAGAGAGAGAGACGAAA
The DNA here is from genome assembly GCA_037157565.1 of Thalassia testudinum. NCBI lineage: Eukaryota > Viridiplantae > Streptophyta > Magnoliopsida > Alismatales > Hydrocharitaceae > Thalassia > Thalassia testudinum. The sequence continues at coordinate 112,066,587 of JAZHRO010000073.1, read as the reverse complement.
AGATTTCCGCCGTTGTCCTTGGCTTGATTTACGCTGCCGAGCAAGGTAAAAGAAATTGAGTGAATACGAAGGCTCGTTTACGGTGGAGGTTAACTTTTTTTTCTTTTTTGAGCTAATTCTTGTTTATTAAGAGGATAATTTAATTTTTCTTTGAGTAGATAAGATAGGTTATCCTAACTTGGGATCGAACGAAAGTTGCCTCAAACTGTACCTCAATCCTCATTTTCTCTGTCCTCCAAGCAATGCATCTCTCGTGACCCAATTTCGGAGTTGCCCTTCTCATCCTCGCTGCTGTGATGGACATCGAGCGGCGGTAGTCGGTGCTGATAGAGCACTTCGCAAGGTGGGTAGCAGAGCTCCAGTCCGGGTAACCCCTCGTGAAGCTCATTCTTCTTTTTTTTTTCTTCTTCTCCGTAATGCCAGCACCACCCCATCTCCTGTTCATCTACCTTTTCCCCCGCAACCCATCGTAGCTACCTCACAGTCGGCTACACGCTCACCATCCGACCTCCATCCTCGTCACCAACACCACTAGCGAGCTCATCGTGAGCTTGTCGTCGAACTCCCACAAGCCACGTTGCCCCTCGACAGCTCCTTCTTCCACGACGAGCACCCACCCTTGATGCTATTCTCCTCGACATTCGATCACTTCCGGATGTCTCGCGCCGTGTTTCCACCACCCTCGAACTCCCTATCCTCCGTCAGATCCAATGCCACCCACAATGCTGTCGGAGATTACCTCCCTTACATGCACCGAGTAGGGAAGCCCGTCTCCTATTCTTTTACGGTAGAGTTTTAATTAATCTTTTTCTTTAATTTTGGATTTTCATCTACTGTTCATTTATTTTCTATAATAATTTATTCATCTCTTTTATCTCTTGCTCGGTGGAGGCTAATTAAACTCGACCAAAGGGTTGCACCCATATTTCCATCGATCATTGTATCAAGACTTTACTGCCTGATATCACAACTTAGATTGTATTTGATAATATGAATGTTTTTAAAACATATATTATATTAAAATGGATATATTTGTATTCTTAGTGATCTAATATAATGAGATAATTTGTTGTATGTGATAAGCGAAATTTTATTCATCGGATATCTTTTGAATGGGGTATGTATTACTTGCTTAACTTGAATGATGGATATTTCTTAGTTGTGCATTCTGATAATTTATAAATTAATCAAGTTTTCTTTACATTCTTCTTCCCATTCAACATTTCACATATTTAATTTATTTTTATAAAAATTAAAAACAACAACTAACTTTCCTATTAATCCAAAGGCAAACATATCTTTTACCACTTTATCTCTTATTTTAATCCCCATTCCCAAGTAAACATCCCCTTTTCACAATCACAGGATAATCCTCATTCCTAACACTTATTCAGTAAAAACAACTAGGAGTTAACCCCTCTTTACAAGTAAATAGAAACAGGGGTTAACCCTTGTTACAACTTAGCTAACCTAAGTTAGCTAACCCGCACCACAAACGTACTAGGTGCCCCACTCGTGCCATGATAACATCGATATTTGTATCAGTTACGAAAATATTTTTCAAGGTTTAACAGAGAATGTGAATAATCATTTTGATCCTAGTTTATGGTTAACATATGATCTATTATTAGATGTATATGTATATACAAGCTAGAAGATAGAAGCATAAAAATAAACACATGCTATTCACCATGATGTTTACATAAAACATATATACTTTGACATCATCAAATCTTGTGCTAATATCTTTGATTAAATCTACATAAATGCAGTGGATGAGAATATTACCTGTGTTCATCTTGATAATACCTAGCAGGACCAGTGGGAATGCTCTTTCAAGAGAACCTTCAACTGAATCAAGGTCTTTCAGAGAACCAAGAAGAAGATTTCTCTTCTTTTCTGTCGTTGGGGCTATCTCACTTCTCCTCTCTCCGTGTATTCACAATGGCGATGATGCACACACTAAAAATTCAAAGGTCTCTTGGGGACCATTAACCCCATTAATCAGCAATTATGAAAATACACTTAATTACTGTATGTGAATTGTAAATCTACCCATTAAAAATATGCAAAACACAAAATGGTCTTTGCACATCTATTTTAACAAATCACACTAACCATTTGCATTTTATGCCCATACAAAAATTAGCCTTAGTTGATCACTTATATTATGGGCATTAATAACGACAGCCATAGTCCATATGTTATTTGATTATATTCATATATAGCCATAGTCCATATGTTATTTGATTATATTCATATATATACAGACAAATCCATATGTTTGATTTTACTCCAACAATCTCCCTTTTGGATTGTATGTATAACCTGTTAATCAAATAACACATAAAATCGAATTTGAGCTCAACTTTGCTGTTATAACTTTAATACATATCTATAAGCAATTTGATATATCGGTCACACTAGTAATAGAGCTAAATCAGCTTTCGCTACATCACAGTAACTAAACCAACAATCACCACGTACACTAATGCAAAATGATAACCAGAAAAGTATGGATGTGCAGCATTGAACTTACATGCAATGTGATCAACAACATGCCTATCTCCAACTGGTTCACTGAATTGAGATCACAACCAAAACCAAACCATAATACTTGTTAGAATGGACATTAAACTTGAAACTTTAAACTTTTAAGTTTTGTTATTTCAACATAAACGAAGCTGTACAAAACTTTAAACTATACATGTATGTCGCCATAAGACTTTAAATTTGCCAAAACCAAATAATGTCTACTATAATGAGCATTACATAAAAAATACAAACTCCCAGTAAAGCTGAAATTTCTGTAAGAACATAACACTCATATTCTCTGTGTGTTCCTAGAACATCTTGAGTGTTATTCCTTTAGTAAGTAGATCTGTAAGCATGGAGTTTGTGCTGATGTGCCCAATAGACAATTGTCCATTTGTATCATTTTCTTAACAATCATGAACTTGATCTCAATGTGTTTCGATTTGAAGGAGCTCATGTTGTTATTGGAGTAGAGAACTGCGGACTGATGATTATCGCAATATAAGCGTAGTGGCCTATGAACGCCACCTATTATATGTAGTTCTGATATAAAATTCCACAGCCATACTCCATGATTGGATGCCTTGTAGCATGCAATGAATTCTGTTGCCATAGTGGAAGATGCAATGATAGAGTGTTTTGCACTCTTTCAAGAAATGACACCATTGGCAAGGAGAAATACATATCTTGAGGTAGACATTCTACTATCTTGGCATCTAGCAAAATCAGAGTCGGTAAAGCTGAAAACCTAAAGATTTTTCGACCTCCTGAAGGTGAGCATATTGATGTGTATACATCTGAATAGCCAAAACTGTCTATTAATGCATGTTCTTAGTATCATATAAGCATCATGCATTATAAATATTGCATAACATGCATCATCATGCATTTAGGTCAAATTGGACAAATTGTATAGTAATTTCTTCTTCTTGGTGGCTAGGGACAGGGCAACATTTAATTGGGGCCTTGGATTGAAGATCCAACCATACGAATTTGATCAGGGCGATGATCGGAGTTCAACAACTCTAAGATCGCCCTGATTGGACTTCCGTAGCATCAGATGCAGTCTAAGAAAGATCATAGGTCAAGGGTCAAGGTGATGCAAATCCATACCTCAGATGACAAATCCGACTGCATGAATGGGTTCAGATCGATGATCGCAGCCCAACAACGTGAAAAGCAATCCAATCCGACATCCGTGGCACCGCCTACGAGCATATGAAGATGGATGGTCAGGATGGTGCCACGTGGAACCATCCTAACCATCCGCACCTGGCTTCACCCCTCTGCTCGACTCCTAAAGGCTCTTGTGATGAGAGATCTTGGCCGTTGGATGAAGATCCAACGGCTAAGATCAGCTAAGTGTGAAATCATTCGCGCACCTCAAATGCGGATGCAGTGCATTGGGTGAAGGTGCTTTCGCGGAGCTAAGCTCGCGGGTTCGAACACCCGCATGCCTCAAATCAAGGCATGGGCACGGGAGCAGCTCGATTTGACCGTTGGATGAAGTGTGAGTGGCACAGATGCGGGAGACGTGGCACAATGGATGGGAGAGGATAACGCACGCAAGCGATGACGCGAGATCCAACGGGCCATTGCACGCATAAGTGCGTGATGAAGAGTGGGTGCGGTGCATTTAAGCTGTTTGATCTCGCGATCGGACGACTGAGATCGCGAGATCGTGGCTTATGCATTGAGCGCAAGGAGGCGGGGAGGCGCATGCATGTCACCCATGTTTAGGGCTTTAGTGATGAATAAATCCGTCACTAAAGACTCTGCATTAATGTTCTAAGGTTAAAGATGACCTATTTTCCCCCAACCTCTACACCTATAAAAAGGCCTACGCCGCCCACATATCAAGCATCCCTTCCTTCACCTCTCTCCCTCTCTAAAGATCTAAAGAAGTTTGTCCCAAACCCGGGATGTTACTCTAGAGTTAAAATCAAAGTTTTCTCGCCCCCATTTCAGAAGTGGATCTTACAATGATGACGCCCTGCCTCGCCCCTGGTTCTTCCTGCTTCGTTTTCTATATTCCATCTTTGACCTCCGTCTTCTAAGCGTCGCCCCATCCGGCTCGTCCTCCAAGTAGCCGTCGAGGAGGATAACTTCTCACCTCCTTTCTCTTTACTGCTTTCTAGAGTAGATTTTACTATTTTTTAGTTGTAATATTTTTCGCTTTCTAGCTGTAATATTTTTCGCTTTCTAGTTGTAAAAATATTATCCATTTTATAAAGTTTTTATTCTCCCTCTCTCTCTTTCTCTCTCTCTTATTGTTAATATCAAATTCATTGTGATTATCTCGCTTTCTAAACGAAAACAATAAAAAAAAATAATCGTAGATTTTAAATCGACGTAGCCTCTCTGTGTTCGACCCGAAATTCTTTTCGAGTTTCAGTAAAATTTATTTATTGACGGATTTCTTCACAAATCACACTACAATGACGGGTTTTCAAAACTCAACCATTTTGTGACGATTTTCCGCTTCAACACATATAATCCCGTGTCTTCTGCAAATATCTCAGTACTTTCTTGGCTACTCTCTAATGATCTTTTCCTGGATTACTCAAGTATCTGCCCAACATGCTTGTAATGTATGCCAAGTCTGGTCCGGTATAGACTTAAGCATACATTATACTGCCAACGACTGATGCATAAGGAACTGTTTGCATCTCCCGTTCGTCAAAATCACTAACAGGGCACTGATTAAAACTAAACTTGTCTCCCTTAGCCATAGGAGTATGCAATGGCTTACAATTTTGCATGCCATACCTTTTTAGTACCTTTTCTATGTAGTTTCTTTGGGATAAGCCTAGAATATTGCGAGATCTATCTTGACATATTTCAATTCCCAACATAATTAAAGCATCTCCAAGATCTTTTATGTCAAAGTATTTGGCAAGAAATTTCTTGGTGTCAAACATGATACTCATATCAGTTGTGGCAAGCAAAATATCAACAACATATAAGACCAAGAGGATATATCGACTCCCACAAAACTTATGGTAGATATATTCATGTTAACTTGCTCAAGTTGTGCTTAAAATCGTGTTGTAGCACTGTTGACTAAGACAATTAACACTTAAAATTTTTATTACTCGAATTGAGTAATCTGAGGCCATTTGCAAGGAGCAAGCTATGTACAACTATCACTACTCAGTTATATTCAGCGAATCCAAGTTCAAGAGTTTGACATCAAGAGGATGTAAGCATATAAGAATAATTATTCAAACTCAATGTATGGTGTTCAAGTAGCTATTCAAAGCAAAAAGATAAGATATATATATGTATCTATATATAGCAAAAAAAAATTATTTTCTTCTAAGAAAAATTGCACGTTCAGTTCAAGTGAGGAGTGGGCTAAGTTTCTCTTTTTTCTTTTCTTCCCATGGCAAAACTTGACCCAATCCTACTGGGCCCACGCTCGTAATAGGCCTTCGTCCTTCCTTGCTCAGATAAACCTAGCGCATGCCCATGTGCAGGCACACTCGTGCATGTGTGTTGGGGACCCTACCCCTTGCTGCTTGGGCGATGGGGTTGAGGGCTCAATTGGTAACATATCACGAGTGGGTTTCTGTAACGACCCGATTCCCGAATCCCTACGAGACACGAGAATCGGACCGACTCGACTAATCCCAAGACCCAGTTGTCCAGCGAGAAAGTAACCAAAAGAGCAGTAAAATAAATCACATTCACCATGTATATAACTAGCAGTAACAAAATACAGCAGTAAAGAAAGAAATACTACAGTATACACCACCACAACAGTAAAGAAAATAAACATGTACATAACCATGAATCTTACAATAAAAAGAGTACAAGGGTAATAGAACTACTCATTACAATGGAAAGAAAGGTACAGTGGGTACTACACAAGTAACACTACTGGGCTCTACTAGGCCCAGCGCCCTCTGCAGCCGCCGACTCTGGCTGCTCAACACCTGGTCCTGAAAAGGTAACAAAGGTAACATGTCAGCGAAACGCTGAGTAGAGTGACAACTAAAAGCTAAGAAGCAGTAAGGTGAACAGTAGCTATTATATTTTTAGTTTCTTTCTTTATATTTTTCCATTTATTCACTATTGATTTATTTCTCAGATCCTTCTCTTGATCTTGAATGTTCCTCGTGGGAACGATCTTGATTGCAGTCTTTTCCGAAAAGTAGAAGTAACACATGGTGCTCTCTTGGCCGGGAGAGTCCCCTGTGGTGGTCCTACCCTCAGTCAACCACCTCAAGGTCGTTGACAGAAGTAACGGTGACTACGGCACCCGCGATAAACGCACAGGTAGCTACCCCGCACTGGCACGCAGTCAGTTGTTTCAATTAACGGGTGCGCCCAAAGCACAGCACGGAACCAGTATAGGGCAGAGCCCTCTCAGTAACAGGGGTCCAGCCCCTCCACAGTAACCAAACAGGGGTCTTGCCCCTCCACAGTCCGCGCACCCTCGGTTGACTACCCTGGTTTGCCCAGTGGGCCTAACAAGTCGGTGTAGGAGGGCTAGTAGAACCCCGGGGCCCGTAGGGTAGCTAGTGCTCTCCCTACACTAGTAGTTCTCCTAAGTACCATGTACACGAGGGCCAAAAGTCGGTACAAAGTGGCCAGACTTAACCCCGGGTCCTTGGGGCGGCTAACTTCGCTCTGCACTAAACAGGGGGGATAGTTGCTCCCCTTGGTACTCCGTACTCAAGGGCTAGCTCACTTCCCCAATTCTACTCCATTCACTTTCCAGGAGTTCTACTCCTAATTTCCTCGTAGGGTTCATGCTCTTTTAACTCAGCCAATTTAGGTTTCATGGTTCCAGCTTTATATCCATATAACCCATGTTCTCAACAGTAATTATTCATTCATAAACAGGTAGTTGTTAACCAATTTACAGGCAGTTATTGTTTCCTTTCTACTTTTCCAAGACTGCAATGTATATATTCAACTAGTTTTCCAGTCCTAGGATTCATGCCATACCCTAGGATCTATCATTCAATCTAGTTTTCCAGTCCTAGGATTCATGCAATACCCTAGGATCTATCATTCAATCTAATTTTTCAGCCCTAGGGTTCATGCAACACCCTAGACTCTATTAATTATTTCACAATTGCATAATTTTTGATAAATAATTGAAAGGGCCACTCTACCCGCAAAATCGAGAGTATTGGGGGCATGGTCGGCAATCCCGCGCGCCTCCGCAACCCCCAAAGCCACAATGGAACGGGGCCCTAACACAAGGATCAACACAAGGAATTACTCAGAACAGTATACAATTACTGTAAACAGGTAGAGGAACTAAATCTGGGAAGAACGAAACTTAAAACGCGGAAAATGAACTCCGAACGGACCCTAAATGGGTCAAAAACAACCAGTCTGTCCAAAATCAGATGTCTGGAACTTCTTCTAGACGTCTTAAAAGATAGCTTAGGTCATACCTTGGTCTATGCAGTCCTTTAGACATCCAGAAGCCCGCTGGACCGTCTGAACTTAGTTTCCAGATGTCCGATGGTTACCTCGGACGTCTGGAGGCCCGCTCTGTCATCTGGTGCTATGCCCAGACGTCTGCTCTGTGTGGGATGGCGAGCCCTTGCACCTTCCCGAATAAGTTCTGCACACACACACACCCACTCTCATCACAAAAAGGTGCAGAAGACCTCGGCAGAACGGCTGCATGGCCGTACACGCGAAAAAAGGAGAAGATAAAAAAGAACGTACCTGTCAGACGTCTGAACCTTCCTCCAGACATCTTTTTGCGTCATCTGGACGTAAGTCCAGACGTTTGATTCTGGGAAATTTTCCCAGAATCAGGACCTTTTCACTCTCCGCCCGCAACGCACGGCCGTGCTGCGTCGCGTTCGCCTGCTGCCCAAGCTGCAGCGGCTCCTCCGCGGCACCACACGCTCGCTGCTCTCCCGCCAGTCGGCTCTAGCTGCCCCGGCAAGCTCGCTTCCTCGCGTCGAGCTCCTTCTTCCTCTCGCAATAGCCCCTCCTCCCAGCACACTCGCAGCAGCCGCTGCTGCCACTCTCTCCCGCTCGCGCTCTCTCGCTGACAGGGAGAAGAAGAAGAAGAAGGCGGTGGAGTGAGGGTGAGGGAGAGGGGAAGCGTATTTGAAGGCAGCCACGGAGAGAGAGAAAGAGAAAAGCTGCGTTTGTAGGGAGGGAGGAAAGAGAAGGAGGAGGGTGGCGGGTTCAGTCTGCACGCACATGCGCGTAGACTCGAACTCGTACGCCGAAAAAATTTAATTCCAGACGTCTGGGAAGGCTTCTAGACATTTGGCCAGACGTCTGGGCCACTTCCCAGACGTCTTAAACGACACATGATGCCCTGGTCGTAACAGTTTCTTCAGCTTCTAAGGTTGGACTAAGTGTCCCACCTATCTCGCATGTCTGTGCAACTCCAGTCTCCGATCAAGATTCTTCTCCTCTGGTTGTCTGATCTCCCAGATGTAATCGAGGATCAATGGAGGTGACTTTGGTGCTTTCAATTGATGAACTCCTTAGATCAGGGAGCTGGATGGCATGGCGAGCTTCGTTGGAGATGGTCGGAGAGCTGCTGCCGGAGACAGAGACGAAGAGCAGGTCTGACGAAGGCCTATGGACAATAGAATGGACCTTTTAGTCCCAAGTTAAGCCAAAAGCTTTGGGGGAAACCCTGAAGCTTGTCCTTAGGTCTAGGTGTCATGGGAACTCATGAGGTGCCGCGAAGGAGTTCATTGGATCTCCTTAAGGTGGTGATCGATTGACGTGAGGTGTGGTCGAAACAGCAAAATAAAGAGAAGAGAAGATAGAGGAGAGGGGGAGTAAAAACCCTAATTCTATTGGGAAGAACGAGGCAAGGAAACCATTGGCAATGATGAGCCTCTAGCGAGGAAATCAGGAAGAGATTGAGGTCAAGGAAGGGGTCGGGGAGCCACCTCCTTTGCTAGGGAGCACAGCGAGGACAAGGAGAGGGCAGCCACACTTTTGTTTGGTGGTGAGAGCCAGCAGAGCGATGAGTTGAAGAAGACCTCAAGGTCTAGCAATGGTGGCGCACAGAGGAAGGTAAGAAGGAGGTTTGGGTGCTTGATTTCTAGATGAAGCAACTCAGTGGAGTTGCGCGGACCTTTATAGCCAGATTAGGGGTTCACAGGCGCTAGCAGTTGTGGGAGAAGCTCCTCCGAGCTCGCAATTGCTGGACCTACTTTGATGAGGAAAGAGAGCAGCAGATGGGGTGTTTCGTGGTGCAGCCATCGTCGGCTGATGTGGGATGGAGGGAGGAACAATTCCTCTTAAAACGTTGAGGGCAGCGGCGGCCTGTAGTGGTCGGAATTCGCGCTTGAAACTCGACGAAAAACTCAATCAAGGGTAGGTCGAGGAGGAAGATGGCTGACAAGGACCGTGATGCAAGAAAAGAAGGACCTAGAAGTAATAATTTTGGACATATTTGAAAGAGTTTTGAAAGTTAAGGCCTAGAATGCAAAGTAGATGCAAATGAGGTCAAATTAAGCCCAAATTTTTATGGTAGCTTAATTAGATCCTAGGGAATCTATTTCTAACATTAATTTTAGATTTCAATGTCATTTGGCTAGTGAATTTATATTCTAATCCAAAATATGTTAATTAATGACCTAAGTTTCTAATCGTGCTCAGAATAGGTTCCTTTGACCTAATTAACTACTCTAACCCTTATCGAATATTTTTAAATGATTTATAGCAAACCTTATCAATTTGAGTTAGGCTAAAATTAAGGTTTAATTATTCATTATTTAGCCTGATTTTTAGAAAAACCCTAGATTGACTAGCTTGGGTCTATTTATCTACCTTTTGGGTTCATTTAGTTATTCTTCTTCTCTAATCCTTCCTGATTGAATTATACCTTTTTTAATGTATAAGTTAAGTGAATTAAGCTATGGAATCTAGTCAAATTAAGCTAGAAATTGATAAACACTTGTTTATCATCATCCTTAATATCCATTCACATCTAGTTTTCAAGGTTTTGTCAATTGCATTGCATTATCCCACTGCATTTAGTATGCATTAGCATTTATTTTACATTATGTAGTTACCATTTGATTGCCAAAGATGAATGCTTTGAAAATTATAAAAGCCCTGGTAGTATGGAAGGCACAAGGAACAAGTGTGAAGACAGCTCAGGAAAGCTCCTTCCGACTCCTCCTCTACTTAGCTAAGCTACTAGCTAGCTCCACTACTCTAGCTCCTACCCTACTTCCTCTCCACCTTAATGACCGTCCACCTACTTTAAAACCACCAACCATTAGCGCCTAAAATGCACTCCTTGGCACCCTATCACATGGCACCAAGGAGGCTTCCTAACCACCGTCCTTGGCACTCTTTCACATGGTGCCAAGGAAGCTTCCTAAACACCATCCAAGCCACCCCCCTTGGCACCCTTTCATATGGCACCAAGGAAGCTTTCTAACCACCATCCATACTAGCTTATGAAAAGTCTCCCCATCCTACCATTCAAACCATCCTTGGTTAGCAAAAATACTTCCTATATTCTACCCATATCCCAAGTCCAAAGAGGAAGAAAAGAGAGGTGATCAAAGGGAACACCCACCTTGTCCCTTTGGTGTTCACCTTCTCCTCTCTTCTTCCTTGGCTCCACAGTAAGGAGCACATCCATCCAGGGAGGACGTCTACCTTGGGAGGAGAAGCATTCAAGGAGCAAGGAGGATCCTCTTCAGGACTAGGAGCTGCTGAGTCTGGAGCGAGGATATCTTCAAGCATTTTGGGAGAATCTTCTTGGGTTTTTTTGTCATCTTTGTTGTAATAGTTTAAAGCATTCCTCTACTTGGGGATTAATTGTGTGGTGCCATTCACACAATTGAGCTCTCCAAGTACTTTGTAGATTCTACTACATTTCTTAATTCCAAAGTGCATTTCCATATCTTGTCTTTATTTTATGTGCTTTAAATTCTATTTTTTCTAGTAGCTTTAGTGCACCACTTCTCCTTTCTAATTACCCTAGGCCCACTTTCTTAGGGTGGTGGGCTTAGAAAGGTAGATTCTTTCGTTCGCTTAGGTATAGTCAAATCGACTTTCGATGTCCTGATTATTGAAAAGAAACCTAAAAATTCACAAAACCCAAAAGACAAAAAGAAAAGTGTCGATTTGAGAGAGCGAAAGAGAGAACCATCTATTTGACTGACAAATTGCATCCTTGGATGACCCTAGATATCCCACTATCTAGGTTCACAAATTTAAAAGTTGTTTGCGATTTACACGTTGCAATGACATAAAAATTGACAATTTCAAAATCGTGTATTTTTGCTACCAGAAACAGAGGATGATGGTGATGCCATCAATTCATTAACTGGATTTGCCTTAAAACCAAATGAAAGAATCACCTGATGAAACTTAAAATACCATTGTCTGGATGCCTGCTTGAGTCCATATATGGATTCTTTAATTTGCTTACCATTCCTTTTGGACCACCTATAACAAAGTGTTCAGGGTGAGCCATAAAATGGTTCTCTCAATGTCACAATTAAGGAAAACAATCTTAACATCCATTAGAAGTAACTCAAGATCAAAATGGGCCATAAGTGCCATTATAATCCGCAATGAATCCTTAGAGGAAATAGGAGAGAAGGTCTCCTTATAGTCAATGTCCTCCTTTTGGGTGAAACCCTTTGTGACAAGATATGTTTTGCATCACTCCACTTTTCCTTTGGAATCCCATTTGGTTTTAAATATCCATTTGCAACCAATGGGTTTCGCACCTTCTGGAAGTGGAACAATATCCCAAAAGTCACTATCTTTCATTGACTTCATTTCCTCTTTCATTGCCTCTATCTACTTTTTATGATTCGGACTTTTCATTGCCTGAGGGAAGGTTATCAGATCATCTTCCATCACTTCAATGTCTATTTCATGTTCTTGAAGGAATACGACATAATCATCAGATGTGACACTCCTTTCCCTAGTAGATCTCCTTAAAGGCATGGGTTTTGTATGTGTTTAAGGCTACTCTTCAGAAGTTACATACACAATAATCTCTTCTTTGGAGTTATCTTGAGAAATGTCATAGACATGTTCCTCATCAGATTGAGTAACTCCAAAAGGAATATCTATATATTCCTCTTCAAAGACAAAGTCTTTAACCCTGCTTTCATTGACAGACTCTACACTCTAAAAAATTTGGCAGTTTTAGACTCAAATATGACTTTAGATGTGAGATCATAAAACTTGTACCCTCTCAACCTTTTAGAATATCCAATAAAGTAGCAACTAGTAGTCTAAGAGTCTAGTTTCCTTTCATTAGGCCTATAGGGCCTTGCCTTAGCTGGACATCCCTACACATGAAAATGCTTAAGACTGAGCTTCCGTCCAGTCCATAGCTCATATGGGTTTTATTAGTTCCCTTAGTGGGAACTCTATTTAGGATATAAGATGCAGTCTTTAAGGCCTCTCGCTAGAGTGATTCTGGTAAGCTAGAATGAGCAATCATACTCTTTATTATGTCCTTAAGCATCTTGCTTCGTCTCTCAACAACACCATTCATAGTGGGTGAACCCAGCATGGTGTATTGAGAAACGATATCGCATTCCTCTAGGAAATGAGCAAACAGTCTTAGACGTTGTTCACTTGATTCATCATATCTACTGTAATAGTCATCACCATGATCAGATCTAATGGATTTGATCATTCTGTCGAGTTGATTCTCAACTTCAACTTTATAATTTTTGAACGTGTCTCGTGATTGTGCCTTTTCATGAATTAGGTAGATGAAACCATATCTTGAGTGGTCGCCTATGAATGTGATAAAGTACTGCTGACCATTCCATGCAAACGTAGGAAATGGTCCATAGATGTCCGTATGTATCACATCCAAAATACCATTTGACTTATTGGCTTCAAACTTCCTATAGGAGGTTTGTTCCTCCTTAATACATTCTATACACTGATTAAAATCAGAGAAGTCTAAGGGGTCTAGAATTCCATTTGACACAAGTCTCTCTATTCTCCTTCTGGAGATATGACCTAATCTCTTGTGCCATAAGGAAGCTAAGGATTCATTGTTTAATTTTCTTTTCACACCACGTGTATCCCAAAATGAAGATTCGTTAAGTTTAGCAACAGTGTCCAGGCAATATAAACTATCTAAACTTGAAAGAAAATCAGTACCAATAATTTTGGAATCACAAGACAAGCATACTTTTCTATCACCAAAATTACAAGTGAAACCACACTTGTCCAACACGTAAATAGAAATTAAATTACGTATAAAAGATGGTAAAATAAAAGTCTCATTGAGTTCCAAATACATCTCAGCTTTCATTAATAATTTAAATTGTCCTATTTCTTGAACCTCCATTGGTTTCTCGTCACCAACATAAATGAACTTCTCAGTTTCATTTGGCCTTTGGCATTTCGAGCAACCTTGCATAGACACAATAATGTGAGTGCTAGCACCTGAATCCATCCACCAAGCGTGTCTAGGTATCAAAGCCAAATTTATTTCTGAACAAACCAAACTGGGAGCCGTACCTCTCTTAGCATGCCAAGCGTCGTAGTTGGTATAGTGCTTCTTCTAGTGTCTCTTAGCTTCGCAAAAGAAACATCCTAACTTGGAAAGCTCTCTGGCCTTCCCCTGTTGTTTCTTACTGGGAGTTGTATCTGCAGCTTCCTACTTTCTCTTTTTAGCCTTGCCTTTGCCATTAGAGGAAGAGGTAACATCGGTACTTTCTATCCTATCTTACTTCATTCTCTCCTCCTCTTAAACATAGTGCGAGATGAGCTCATTCAGAGACCAAGTCTTTTTCTGACAGTTATAACTCACCTTGAATGAGTTAAATGCAGGAGGGAGAGATATTAAGATTAGATGCACGAATAGATCTTAAGAAAGATCTAATTTTAGTGCTTTTAACTTGGAAGAAACATGGGACATCTCCATAATATACTCTCTAATGTTTCCCTTCCCCTTATACTTCATTGATATAAGATTAGCTAAGAGTGTACCAATTTTAGCCTTTTCATTCTTGGTTAACCTTTTCTCAATTTCAGCTAAAAAATCCTTAGCAGTGGCTATATTATCAACATAGTGCCCCTAAAAGCCTCAGGAATGACCCTTTTCATGATCATCATAGAGATTCGGTTAGACATCTCCCACCTTTCCTTTTCTCTCTTTTTATCGGGAGTACTAGTTTCTATAATGGTAGGAGAGGCTTCCCTAATCGCTAGATCAAGGTCTAATACCCCTAAGACAATTAGTAAGTTCTCTTTCCAGGACTTAAAGTTTGAGCCACTCAATATAGGAATGGAGTTTAAGGTGGTGGTAATATTGGTAGAAGGCATTTCTGAAAATTCATAGATAACACAGAATTAGCTCCTATAAAACATAAAGTATCTGATTAATTTAATTAAGTCCCATCACATGTCTTAAGTCACTCTATCAAGGGTCTCATCTTTGGATAAGAGATTGACTTGCAATTAAAGACATGGTGTGATGAGTAAGGATTGTTGGTTTAGTTTTGAGTCGGTCATGAACCTTCCTTTGGGTCAATTTAATAATTACACAGGAAACCTATTATCCAACACATCATAATTCCCATGAAAATGAGTGGACCTATAATAAGTGTACACTTTCCTTTGGGCTAATGAACACCTATCTATACCCACTTGTTAACCTTTTACCATCCAAAAAGAATCTACTATCCATAGGAGAGCTCACTTTGGTGAGATGTTGCCTCAACTAAATTACCCTAGATTGGCATACTATATTAATCAGAGTAACCTAATTTAACTAAGTAGAAAGTAGGTTGGCTCTGATACTACTTGTTGGGATTAAACTGTAATTAACCCAGTTTTAACATAGGATGGACCTGAATTATAAGATTATATAATTGAACTATAGATTGAATGGGTACTGATATTAGTAAACTAGTATCGATATCACAGATACCGAGCACCGATACCGGTGAGACAATACTAGTATCCTTAACATACAGGTTTAGATTCCATATCCAAAAGAGTACCGATATTGATGCCAAGTACAGGTACTTATGGCTTACTATTTGAGATTTGAGTTCAGTCATAATCTTGTCCAGTACTCATGATGTACTAGTAATAATGATCAGTACTGGTACCCATGACATACTGATAACTCCTCCAAACCTCACTTATCTCAACGAGTACTGGTACTAATGACAAGTACTGATAATTGTTGAGTACAGTCCTCAACTCGTAGCCCACATATACTGGCCCTTGGGATTAGTACCGCTATATATGACATACAGATTTTAGGTTTTTGAAACTACAATCCAAATCTGTAACTCATAAGTATCGGTACTAGTGAGCTACAGTCTTAACACTTAAATTCTGGAACCACTACAGTAATGCACATGTATTGGTACTAGTGATGAATGCTGATACTTACATTTGTTATGAAAATATTTTTCAGGGTTTTACAAAGAATGTGAACAATTAGTTTGATCATAGTTTATGCTTAACCTATGATCTATTAACAGATGTATATGTATATATAGGCTAGAAGATAGGTGCATAAAAATAAACACATGCTATTCATCATGATGTTTACATAAAACATATATACTTTGACATCATCAGATCTTATGCTAATATCTTTGATTAAATCTACATAAACGCAGTCGATGAGAAGATTACTTGTGTTCATCTTGATAGTACCTAACAGGATCAGTGGAAATGCTCTTCCAAGAGAACCTTTAATTGAATCGAGTTCGTTTAGAGAACCAAGAAGAAGATTTCTCTTCTTTTCTATTGCTGGGGCTATCTCACTTCTCCTCTCTCTGTGTGTTCATGATGGGGATGATGCACACACAAAAAATTTAAAGGTCTCTTGGGGACCATTAACCCCATTAATTAGTAATTATGAAAGTACCCTTAATTGTTGTATGTGAATTGTAAATTTACCCATCAAAAATATACAAAACACAAAATGGTCTCTGCATATCTATTTTAACAAACCACACTAACCATTTGCATTTTATGCCCATACCAAAATTAGCCTTAGTTGATCACTTATATTATGGGTGTTAATAACGATAGCCATAGTCCATTTGTTATTTGATTATATTCATATATATATAGACAAGTCCATATGTTGGATTTTACTCCAACAATCTCCCACTTGGACTATATGTATTACCTGTTAATTAAATAACACAAAATCAAATTTGAGCTCAACTTTGTTGTCATAACTTTAATGCATATTTATAAGCAATATGATATACCAGTCACACTAGTAATTGAGCCAAAGCAGCTTTCGCTATATCGCAGTAACTAAGCCAACAATGTCTATGTACTTTAATGCCAAATGGTAACCAGAAAAGTGTGGATGTGTAGCATTGAAATTACATGCAATGTGATCAACAACATGCCTATTTCCACTACAAAAGTTAGTGTTTTCCAATTTCTTTTGCATATAATGCATCATTGGATAAACTCAAATTAGCTATTTCTTGCTCAAGAATTTCATTTGTTAAAGCAAGACAAACCTTTTAAAGCATTCATTGTCTAAAGTTCTATTTCCTTGCAATAGAGAATCCTAAAACTTAACATCATAGAGAACCCCCTCCTTCATCACTTAGGAATCCACCAACCATTATGCACTAGTCAAGGACCTGCTCTTCCGTCACCCCTAACCTCTCTCCTTAGGTAAGAGAGGTTTAATTATTCTCCTCACCCCCTTCCATTAGGTTATAGTGGTCTTTGCCTATCTCCACTACAACCCTTGTCCCTCCTTTTCTTGATCTACTTTGAGACGGGTCAGACCTCATGTTGCTAACCTCAATCGTCCTCTCCATTGTCGTCTCTTCCCTCCTACATGTGGTAGGTCATATTTCAAGCTTCTTGATCTATTATTTCCTTTCAAGATGTCCCACAACACAATGTCTCCCATGATAGATGGGTTAGCCTCAGCTAAGTGATTGTTTAGGTACATTATCTCTTCTCCACCCTTCGATTTTGCGCCTGATTAGCCAAGTGATCTTCTTAGAGCTTTAGCAACATCATCTTTTTTCCATGTCCCATGAGATAGGGTGGATATTATCATGTGCCTTCGAGCATTGGATGCCAAAGTCACCCTCTTTGGACAATCTTTCCAAGAGGGTTTGGGTGGTTACATGGTCTATTCCTGGTTCAAGATAGGGTTTGGCATCAATGCATGGATTTAGTCATGTCATAAAACATGAAGCTAGGGATCTTTGGATATTTGGTCAATGATGACGGGCAAAAAGTGCCCTCGGACTCAAAACTCCACAAAAGCCCAACAAGAGATCCAACTACCCAGATAGGAGGTTAACAGGTAGATCCGACCCTGCTTGCTCTGCCTCCTCTTGGGAGGATCCGAACTTACCCATACATAGGTGGTTTCGGACATACCTGCCCTGCTAAAGAGTCCGATTCCAACCAATGTCAGAAAGATGATGAAAAAGTCCAAGACGCCCATACTAAGAATAATGATGGAATTACCGCACCCATTAATAGCCTAACAATATACATACCCTGACAACGGATGTATCCGGTCAGAAGATCCTACGGTAGGATCATCCCCCAGCACTATAAATAGGAAAGAGAGGCTCCCGAGACTCTCTCTTAGGCAATCTAAGAGAGAAGAGAGATTATATTATGACCTTTTACTAGTGAATATTCAGGAGCATTGCCCTCCCCCTAGATGTAGACCCCTTGTGGTGGAACTTGGTCACCAATTTTCTTATTTTCCTTGCAATTGCTAGTTCTTGATTCATTGAGTTGGACCCTCTGATTACTTAAGAGGTTCAATCAATTGGCGCTATTTGTGGGAACGATTATCATTTGATAATATTCTCTTACTCTGAATCTTTCCGATGACCCCTACAACCTGCAACTCTTCTCGTGCTTAATCTGAAAAGGTGTCGGCACAGGTGGGGTCCAGCGCCTTAGTGTCTAAGGGACTCTTAGCATTCCACAATAGTAAAGAGAAGTTGGCTTAACCTTGTTGGATGCTTGAGGCCATCGGACAGGATCCTCTCGAGATGCAGGAGAGGGAGGAGATGAGGCTTGGTTGGCGGTTTAGCAGGCAGAGCACTAATCCGTCACCGACAATCTCCATGACATCAAATAGATTAGGGAGCTCGGCAAGCCCCAGCTAGAGGAGCCCAAAGTTTGAGCCCCGAGGATGAGCAACTGAAGTGGCATCGCATGGTGGAAGAGGAGAGAACCCATCTGCGTGAATAGCCCAAGAAACTAAAACATGAGCTTTGTAGCTAGAAAGGGGAAGTTCCTTCTAATCCACCAAAAGCCCCATGCCCACCTTCGGTGGGGGAGCAATCAGGGGCTCACCCTCTATCCACCAATGGCTGAGGCTTTATACTAGAGATTGTACGTCGGGTGTAATGACTCGTTACACTTTTAGCCATTTAAGATGTCTGGAGTTTCAGTCAGACATCTGTTTAGACGTCTGGACCCATTCCCGGACGTCTGAAAGTGGAATTTTCTTACTGCGCTTTGCGCTCTGCGCGCGAGCGACGTGCAGAGACTGTTCTTCTCTCTTCCTCAAACCCTAAGCCCTACACCCTCCTATTTATACCCCCCTTTCCCCTCCTCCTCTCCTCACACCACTAACCACCACCACCTTCAGATCTCCAGTGAGGCAGTGGCTAGGGTGGACAAGAGAGCGAGTGGAGGGCGAGTGAGGGAGAGTGAGAGGGAGGAAGGAGGAGAGCGTGGAAGGTCTGAGGACCTTCGTGAGCTCGGCGGGGCTCGGACGATCGACGGCAGGTGCGTGCGCGAGGAGGAGAGGGCTCGAGGAGGCGGCCTCTTAGCCCTCTGCAGTGGCTGGAGCTGCTGCAGCCCGTGGCGAGCGAGCCGAGCGAGCTGCGAGGAGTTTTTGATACTGGGATTTTCCAGTATCAAACATCTGGAGAGTCAACCAGATGATCGTGGCGGCAGTTGGATGTTCAGGTCTGAGACCAAATGTCTGAAAGCACTTATATCACAAGGTATGTTCTTTTTTGCGGTTACGGCCATGCAGGCCTTACTGCAGAAGTTGGTTTGGCCTGATTTGGGCCTGCAGTTTCGTACGCAAGTAAAGGCCCTTGGGAAGGCACGCGGAACTCTTTTCCACGCATTTTTGGACATCTGATCACATCACCAGACGTCCAGAGGTGCGTCCAGATGACCGGAGGCATTGTCCGACGTTTGGAACTGCCTTCAGATGATCTCAAAGAAGGTCTGGACGTCTGAGGATATTGTAGGAGCATAAGGTAAGATCTGACGCCTTTTAAGACGTCTGGGATTATTCCCAGACATCTGATTTTGAACAGTAGGCACGTTTTTGACTTGTTTAGGGTCCGATCAGGGTCCGTTTTGCGCAAACGAAATACTTGTACTTTCCTCTCAAGTTCCTCTATGTACTAGAGTCTATTTTACACTGTTCTGAACTCTCCTTTTGTGATAATTCCCTGGTATAGGGTTTCAGCTTGCTGCGCGTTTGGGGCTTGCAGAGACGTTTGGGTCCGCGGTTCAAGCCCCCATTACTCCCATGTTTCCTGGTAGAGTGGTTTAATCTAGTTATTAATATTTGAATAAGAATGTGCTTGGTAGAATTAGCCCAATGGAACTCTAGGATGTGGAATGAACCCTAGGGTAGAGAAATGAATGAACCTGTTTGTATTACATGGTTTACTTGCATGCGTAATTAAGATAAATTGCTAGCAAATGCCTGTATTATAATTATGAATAGAGAGAAGTCAAGTTTGGTTTGTTTTGGCTTATCTAAGGTCGAGCAAGGTGATATTTCTGCTATTTTGGGGATCCCCTACATCAGCCTTCCTATCAAATATTTGGAACTGCCACTGTGGTGCTCTGAAGTGAAGAAATGTGATTGGAATTGTCTTTTTGATAAAATTTTAGTGAAGTTGGATGGGTGGCATAGTAGCTTTGTTTCCAAGGGTGGAAGACTCATTTTGCTCAATTCGGTGATCACCTCTATCCCTGTTTTTTACCTTTCCATCTTTAAGGCTCCAAGATCCATATGGAAACGATTGGATGTATTGAGAAAGAGGTTCTTTTGGAGGGGATCCAAGCATGAGGGCAGATTTATGCAGCCACTGAAATGGGAGCAGATCTGTTTACCAAAGGACAGGGGTGGACTTGGGATTAAATCCTTGAAACAGTTTAATGATGCTTTATTGCATAAGTGGGCAATTAAATTCTTGCAAGGAGAGACGAAGCCTTGGACTGCCTTGGTCAGGGAAAGTTATGGATCTTCAAACAGTGTGCTATCTAGGCTGCAGCCCAGCAGACCCTCGCCTTTTTGGAATTCAGTGATTAAAGCTTTGGCTGATAACCTGCATCTTCTACAGCCTACTCTTGGGGATGGCAGGTCCTTCAGCTTCTTGAATGAAGGTTGGTCTTGGTTGGGTGTTCTGAAGGAGGTCTATCCAAGGGCCTTTGCAGCTGCATCTGATAAGGAGGGGACTGTTAGCAGCTTCTGGTCTAGCAGTAGCTGCAGCTAGAAACTGAATGAAGAAGACTCCACCAGAAGGGGCAGTCGGCTATGGGATGAAAGGAGGAATCTGCTCTCAGACCTTCAAAGCTTTAGGCCAAGATCTGGAGTGGAGGATAATTACATTTGGGATGGGCTTTACACTGTGCAGGGTGGTTATAACGGAATCATGGAAAGTGGAAGTGGGTGGAGCTATGACTTCATTGACAAGAAAATTTGGCTTCTGAAGATCCCCCTTAAGGTACACATATTTCTTTGGCTTTGTAGGAGAGAGGGGCTGATTACAGGTGATCTACGACACAGAAGGATGGGAGCTGCTTGCCATGAGTGTTACTTATGTGGAATGCACATTGACAATGTTAATCACATTTTCTCCTCTTGCCTGGTCACCGATGCTATATGGAGGAAGACTTGCCAGGAGCCACTGCCAACTTAGGTTTCCATCTGGCTAGGGTTTGGTGTGAGTGAGAAACCATATGTGCATATGGCTGTCACTCTTTGGTGTGTGTGGAAGGCAAGAAATGCGAGGCCTTTTCAGGAGAGACCGGTGTGTTGTGAGAACATTGTAAAAGAATGCTAGTCCCTCATACATACCTGGGGTTCTGGGTTGTAATTCCTCCTTTTTTATTTGATTTAATGATATACCTTCCCGGATTGATATCGTAAGACGATAGCTTTCCTTTTTGTTTCAAAAAAAAAAAATTATGAGTTGCCGGTTAGAATATGAGCTTCCTTTATTTAATGAACAATTACCTGTGAAATCACCAGTTGCATGTGTTTAGAATTGAACTATGAAAACATGAGCTGCCTGTATACGGATGAGAAATGAATTGTGAAAGATGAGATCTGGATTGGGATAAATGAGGTGAACATGAGCATGAACCCTATGGGGAATTAGGAGTAGAACTCATGTGGATAGACGGAAACCTGGAATGTAGATGGGAAGTGTGCTGGCCCTTGAGTATGTGGTACCAAGGAGAGCAACTGTTCCCTTTTGTGTAGAGCGGAGCTAGCCTTCCTTGGGTTGAGACCCGGGGTTAGGATTGGCCACTCTACACCAACTCTTCGGCCCTCGCGTACATGGTACCGAGGGAGATGCTAGTGTAGGGAGGGTGCTAGCCACCCCACGAGGCTCGGGGTTCAGCTAGCCACCCTGCACCGACTTGTTAGGCCCTCTAGGCAAATCGGGGTAGTCAAACGAGGGTGTGCGGACTGTAGTGGGGCGAGACCCCTGTTCTGAGAGGGCAAGGCCCTATACTGTTCCGTGCTGTACTTTGGGCGTACTCGCTACCGGAAATAACTCACCGCGTGTCAGTGCGGGGTAGCTACCCGTGCGCTTATCACGCGTGCTATAGTCACCACTATGTCTTGACAGTGACCTCGGGGTGGTTGATTGGGTGTAGGACTACCACGGGGGCTCTCCTGGCCAGGAGAGCACCACGTGTACCTTCTACTCTACGGAAGAGACTGCAATCAAGATCGTTCCCACGAGGAACATGCAAGATCAAGAGATATCTCGATACTTTGAGAAATGGGTGAAACTAGAACATATAAAATAGATAAATGGAAATAAGAATTAAACCTGTTGTTTTACTATTTTGTACTTAGATAATATAGATACCACTCTGCTTAGCGTTTGCTAACTTTGTCTTTTCATAACGTTGTTTAGGACCAGGAGTTGAGCAGCCTGAGTTTCTGGCTGCGGAGGGTACTGGGCCCAGTTGAGTTTAGCCGTAGTTTTTCTTCAGCACTTCCTTTCTTTTTCTCTACTATTGTAGTAAGTAATGGACTCTTAGTTACTGCTCTACTACTACTATTTACTTTCCACTTTCTGTTGTTATTGTTGTGGTGGTATGTACTGAGACAACTGTTCTATTTCCTTTACTGCTTTGTATATTTCTTCTGCTTAGTTTTATTGCATGTGTGAATGTGGTTTACTTTCTTACTTTTCGTTATTTCTTGTTGGACGACTAGGTCTTGGGATTAGTTGAGGCGAGCCAGTCTCGGGTCCTGTAGGGATCTGGGAACCGGGTCGTAACAAGATGGTATCAGAGCAAGGTTGTCCCGAGAAATAAACCAATTGGCTTGAGAATAACCATTCACGTGCATATAACTAGGATAGTCATCGCAACGTATCGCCTTGATATTCATTCCGAGTCTTTTCTCAAAGTAATTCGGTATCATTGACCCTCTTGTTCTATCTTTCGCGTCTCCTTGCAGGAGATGCCTCATCGGGGAGTTCTTGAGGTAGGCCGTGGTCGCGGCCGTGGACGAGGTCAGAGGGGAGAACGTGCAAAACCTGAGGTACCAGTTGACCCACCTCTTCTCTTGGGCGTTCAGGCCTAGGATCTCGCCCAGCTGATCAGAGATATTGTGAGAAAGGAGCTCCACCAACCTCCACGGGTGCCTCTCCCTGAGGACTTGAAGGGGGAGTCCTCGGTGTGATTGAGAGACTGCCGTAGTGCTAGACGAGTAGGAGGGGTCCCCACTGCACTTTAACACTTTCGAGCACGAGCCCTCCTTGCCTAGAGGTGTGCCAATTCCCCCATTGCAGCTGCACCAAGAGCTTTTCGGACAGTTCCGGAAGCTGAAGCCCCCCTTCCTTCAAGGGGGTTGAGGACTCGTCTGAGGAAGAGGACTGGCTGGAGCAGATAGAGAAGGTGTTCAACACCCTTCGTCCTCCTGTGGAGTGTCGTGTGGCCTTTGCCACGTACCAGCTAGAGAGCACGGCACACAGGTAGTGGAGGGCAGTCAGAGTCCAGGAGGGGAGAGAGCCGATGTGGGACTAGTTCGTGACTCTCTTCTGCGAGCAGTACTTTCCACAGACCTGGCAGGATCAGAGGAGGCGTGAGTTCCACACTCTCCGCAGGGGACGATGACTATTAGCGCGTACCGCACGCATTTTCTAGAGCTGTTACGTTTTGCCTCGACAGTCTGTCTACGGAGGAGGAACACCTGTGGAGGTTTACTGAGGGGCTTTGACTTGCTATTCAGGGCTATGTCAAACCCCTGAAGCTGCCCACTTTCTCTCATGTGGTTGAGGTAGCCATGACCTACGAGGAGACCAACCCTGCCGTGCGAGACACTGACAGCGGACGGAAGAGGCCCTACCAGCCAGAGTACTCTTAGGGTCGTTGGGAGAGGAGGCATACGGCACCTGCAGGAGAGCCGTCTCATTTTGCGGGGCCATCAGTGGCCTTTTGGGGCCCCAGACAGGGTCCAGTTGTTAGCACCGGACCCCCGCCCAATCGCCAGTAGGGACCTACTGAGGGAGGAGGTCGTGTTCCCCTCTACTACCAGTGTGGCCAGCTGGGCCACATCAGGAGGGACTGCCCATCTAGGGTCGGAGCATAGTAGATGCTCCCTACACCAAGCGCTGGAGGCCGAGCTGGTGGTCGTGGTCACCAGGCGCGTTGGGGAGGGCAGCAGTCACGAGGAGGGTACCGGCCAGCGATTGCTCGCCTGACCCAGAGTGTCGCTGCTTCATTTGCACCTAGGACTGAGGTGTGTATCAATGCCCTGACACACAGAGATGCCAGGGCTTTAGGTTCAGTGGTGCCAGGTATGGTTACTGTTTCTAGCAGATTGGTATACGTACTTTTTGATTCAGGCACCATGCACTCTTTCGTCGCTACGAGTTTTACTGTCAGTTTGAGGATCCGTTTGCTGGAAGTGTACTGTTAGAGGATCCATTTGTGATCAGAGGCCTAGGTGGCCAATTGTTTATAGCTGAGGAGGTCTACACGGACTGCAAGGTCAGTATAGGGGGACACAGCCTCCTCACTGACCTGATTGTGATACAGATGGAGGATTTTGGCATGATCTTAGGGATGGACTGGCTGTCCGCCTATCACGCCCTGGTGGACTATTTTGGGAGGAAGATCGTCTTCTCCATACTGGAGTTGCCTCCCTTTGAGTTTCACAGACAGCCGGTGGATGGAGGTTTCAGATGCATCTCCGCGCTTAGGGTAGTGAGGCTTTTGAGCCAGGGGTGTGAGGGCTTTTTGGCTTGTGTAGTGGTAGAGCCTAGCCCCGTGGTTGACTTTAAGAGTATTCCCA
Organism: Thalassia testudinum; assembly: GCA_037157565.1. Classification (NCBI taxonomy): domain Eukaryota; kingdom Viridiplantae; phylum Streptophyta; class Magnoliopsida; order Alismatales; family Hydrocharitaceae; genus Thalassia; species Thalassia testudinum. The sequence continues at coordinate 112,041,542 of JAZHRO010000073.1, read as the reverse complement.
TGGTTTGCGAGTACCCCGACGTTTTTCTAGAGGAGTTGCCAGGACTACCGCCTGAGCGTGAGATCGAGTTTGAGATCTCACTGGTACCGGGGACCGGCCCCATTTCTATTGCACCGTACCGGATGGCACCGCTTGAGTTGCGAGAGCTCAAGTCACAGTTACAGGACCTGTTGGAGAAGGGCTTTGTGAGGCCCAGTGCCTCCCCGTGGGGTGCCCCTATGCAGTTTGTGAAGAAGGATGGTACCTTGCAACTTTGTGTCGACTATCGACAGCTGAATAGGGTTACCATCAAGAAGAAGTATCCGCTGCCAAGGATTGATGACCTCTTCAACCAGTTACGAGATGCCATAGTGTTCTCCAGGATAGATCTGAGGTTGGGCTACCACTAGTTGAGGATCAGGGAGACTGACGTCTCCAAGACAGCTCTCCGTACCGGTATCGGCACTACGAGTTCTTGGTCATGCCGTTTGGGTTGATTGTTGCCCCCGCTGCTTTTATGGATTTGATGAATTGGGTTTTCAGGTCGTACTTGGACTAGTTTATGGTGGTGTTCATCGACGACGTGCTCTTTTACTAGCTGGATCAGGTGTAGCATGGACATCATTTATGGATGATCCTAAACACTTTGAGGTGACACAAGCTGTATGCCAAGTACAGCAAGTGTGAGTTTTGGTTGAGGCAGGTGCCTTTCTTAGGCCACGTGATTTTAGGGATAGTTTGGATGTGGATCTAGCTAAGGTTGGGGCCGTACTCAAGTGGGAGAGGCCATGTACAGTGACAGAGATACGCAGCTTTTTGGGACTGGCAGGTTACTATCGGTGGTTTATCAAAGGATTTTGTCAGAATGCGCGTCCCATGGCCCAGCTGACTCAGAAGGATGTGCCCTTTGCCTGGACAGATGAGTGCAAGGCATGTTTTCAGGAATTGATGGAGAGACTGACTTCAGCTCCTGCGCTTACCATCCCAGACAATAGTGGTGGTTTTGTGGTTTACACAGACGCTTCGTTGCAGGGGTTAGGGGGTGTGCTCATGCAGCGGGGTCACGTTGTCTCTTATGCTTCGCGGCAACTAAAGCCCCATGAGCATAGCAACCCTACCTATGATTTAGAGTTGGCAGCTGTTGTCTTCGCGCTGAAGACATGGAGGCACTACCTTTACAGTGAGACTTTCAAGATTTTCACGGATCATAAGAGCCTCAGGTACTTATTTGACCAGAAGAAGCTCAACATGAGAAAGAGATGTTGGCTAGAGCTCCTGAATGACTACGACTGCAGCATCTCCTACCACCTAGGGAAGGCCAATGTGGTGGCTAACGCCTTGAGCCAGAAGGCACCCGCTCACTTGGCCAGTCTACAGGCATAGAGTTGGAGACTTATGGAGGAGTTGGGCAGTTGGTGACCTTGGGAGTCATAGGGGTATTGTGGGATAGTGACAGTGACGCGGCAGACACGACTAGAGCTGATAGACTGCATCATCGCAAGGCAGATGACAGATTCGTACTTATAGACGCTGCGAGACAGGATGTTGACAGGGGACCCAGGAGACTTTTCCTTTACAGATGAGATATTGTGCATGAGAGGATGCTTATGTGTTCCTAGGGATGAGGAGTTGTTGAGAGAGCTCCTAGCTGAGGCGCACGGGTCCAGGTTCACCATACATCCTGAGAGCACAAAGATGTATCATGATCTGAGATGCCACTTTTGGTGGAGAGGGATGAAGCGGGATGTTGGTGAGTTTGTGCAGCAGTATTTGGTGTGCCAGCAGGTGAAGGTCGAGCATCAGAGGCCTACAGGGCTGTTGCAGCCACTTCCTGTGCCAGAGTGGAAGTGGGAGAGCATCACCATGGACTTGGTGGTGGGTCTACCAGTTACCAAGCAGGGACATGACGCAGTTTGGGTGATAGTAGACAGATTGACGAAGACAACGCGCTTCCTGCCGATTTGAGTCACCCTTGGACCAGCACAGTTGGCAGAGAGGTACATTCGAGATGTGGTACGCTTGCATGGAGTTCTGTGTGAGATTGTATGAGACAGGGATACCCGGTTTACTTCCCAGTTTTGGGCTGAGTTTCAGTAGGCTTTGGGGACACGTTTGAGGTTCAGTACCGCTTACCACCCCTAAACGGACGGGCAATCAAAGCGCATCATACAGACACCTGAGGACCTTTTACGCGCCTGTGTACTAGACTGGAGAGGCTCCTAGGTGGAGCATTTACCCCTGGCAGAGTTTGCGTATAATAACAGTTACCACTCGAGCATCGGCATGGCACCTTACGAGACTCTGTACAGATGGAGGTGTACTGCACCCTTGAGTTGGGTTGAGGTGGGGACCAAGTGGGAGGTTGGCCCCAGGCTGATCCGGCAAAGTCAGGAGGTGATATAGTAGATTCATAGATGACTTCACACTGTAGGGAGCAAGCAGAAGAGTTACGCTAACCGGAAATGCAGAGAGATGCAATTCGAGGTTGGGGATCACGTCTTTCTCCGTGTTTCGCCCATGAAGGGCCTACAGCATTTTGGGGTGAAAGGGAAGCTTATGCCAGCCCTTCAAGGTCCTAGAGCAAGTGGGACCCGTTGCTTACCGGCTTGCCCTTCCTCGCCAGCTTGCTGGAGTGCACGATGTGTTCCACGTGTCCAACCTCAGGAAGTACATCGCTGATCCTAGTCATGTTCTGAGCTACGAGAGCATCGAGGTGGGTGACGACCTGACCTACCCTGAGAGACCAGGACAGATACAAGACAGAGCCGTCCGGAGTTTGAGATGGAAGCAGGTACCACTAGTGAAGGTCCTATGGAGAAGCCAGCGGTACGAGGAGGCGACCTGGGAGCCTGAGGAGGTGATGCCAGAGTGGTACCCGGAGCTTTTTGAGGGTACGTATTTTCAGACCTACTTCGGTCCTCTTTAAGTTTGTTATGCATTTTACGTTCCTTTTTCTGCACCCTAGCTAGCTTAAGTTTCAAGGATGAAACTTCCTTTAATTTTGTTATGATGTAATGACCCGTTACACTTTTAGCCATTTAAGACGTCTGGAGTTTCAGTTAGACGTCTGTCCAAACGTTTGGACCCATTCCCAGATGTCTGAAAGTGGAATTTTCGTACTTCGCTTTGCGCTTTGTGCGCGAGCGATGCGTAGAGACCGTTCTTCTCCCTTCCTTAAACCCTATGCCCTACACCCTCCTATTTATACCCCCCTTTCCCCTCCTCCTCTCCTCACACCACTAGCCACCACCACCTTCAGATCTCCAGTGAGGAAGTGGCGAGGGTGGACGAGAGAGCGAGTGGAGGGCAAGTGAGGGAGAGCGAGAGGGAGGAAGGAGGAGAGTGTGGAAGGTCTGAGGACCTTCGTGAGCTCGACGGAGCTCACACGGTTGACAGTGGGTGCATGCGCGAGGAGGAGAGGGCTTGGGGAGGCGACCTCCTGGCCCTTTGCAGTGGCTGGAGCTATTGCGGCGCGTGGCGAGCGAGTGGAGCGAGCTGTGAGAAGTTTTTGATATTAGGATTTTTCCAGTATCAGATGTCTGGAGAGTCGACCAGATGACCGTGGTGGTAGCTGGACGTCCGAGTCTGAGACCAGACGTTTGAAAGCGCTTATATCGCAAGGTACATTCTTTTCCATGGTTACGACCATGCAAGCCTCATCATAGAAGCTGGTCTGGCTTGATTTGGACTTACGGTTTCGTACACAGGTAAAGGCCCATGGGAAGGCACGTGGAACTCTTTTCCACACGTTTCTGGACGTCTGATCACATCACCAGATGTCCGAAGGTGCGCCTAGACAACCGGAGGCATTGCTCGATGTCTGGAATTGCCTTCAGACGATTGCAGAGAAGGTCTGGATGTCTGAGGATATCACAGGAACATGAGGTAAGATTTGACGCCTTTCAAGACGTCTGGGATTATTCCCAGACATCTGATTTTGAACAGTAGGCACGTTTTTGACTTGTTTAGGGTTCGATCGGGGTCCATTTTGCGCAAACGAAATACCTGTACTTTCCTTTTGAGTTCCTCTACGTACTAGAGTCAGTTTTACACTGTTCTGAACTCTCCTTTTATGATAATTCCCTAGTATAGGGTTTTAGATTGCTGCGCATTTGGGGCTCGCAAAGATGTCTGGGTCTGCGGTTCGAGCCCCCATTACTCCAGTATTTCCTGGTAGAGTGGTTTAATCTAGTTATTAATATTTGAATAAGAATGTGCTTGGTAGAATTAGCCAAATGGAACTCTAGGTTTTGAAATGAACCCTAGGGTAGAGAAATGAATGCACCTGTTGTACTGTATGATTTACTTGCATGCGTAATTAAAGATAAATTGCTAGCAAATGCTTGTATTATAATTATGAGTTGCCTGTTAGAATATGAGCTGCCTGTATTTAATGAACAATTACTTGTGAAATCACCAGTTGCATGTGTTGAGAATTGAACTATGAAAACATGAGCTTCCTATATATGGATGAGAAATGAATTATGAAAGATGAGATGTAGATCAGGATAAATGAGGTGAACATGAGCATGAACCCTACGTGGAATTAGGAGTAGAACTCCTATGGATAGACAGAAACCTGGAATGTAGACAGGAAGTGTGCTGGCCCTTGAGTATGTGGTACCAAGGAGAGAAACTGTTCCCTTTTGTGTAGAGTGGAGCTAGCCTCCCTTGGGTTGAGACCCGGGGTTAAGATTGGCTACTCTACATCGACTCTTGTTGGCCATTGCATACGTGGTATTGAGGCGAGCTACTAGTGTAGGGAGGGAGCTAGCCACCCCACGAGGCCCGGGGTTCAGCTTGCCACCCTACACCGACTTGTTAGGCCCTTTGGGCAAATCGGGGTAGTTAGACGAGGGTGCATGGACTGTGGAGGGGCAAGACCCTTGCTTGGTTCTGAGGGGCGAGACCCTACTCTGAGAGGGCAAGGCCCTATACTGTTCCGTGCTATACTTTGGGTGTACCCCCTAGCGGAAACAACCGCGTGCCAATGTGGGGTAGCTACCCATGCGCTTATCACGCGTGCTATAGTCACTGCTACGTTTTGACAGTGACCTCGGGGTGGTTGACTGGGTGTAGGACTACTACGGGGACTCTCCCAACCAGGAGAGCACACATGTACCTTCTACTCTACGGAAAAGATTGTAATTAAGATCGTTCCCACGAGGAACATGCAAGATCAAGAGATATCTGGATACTTTGAGAAATGGGTGAAACTGGAACATATAAAATAGATAAATAGAAATGAGAATTAAACCTGTTGTTTTACTATTTTGTACTTAGATAATATAGATACCACTCTACTCAGCGTTCGCTGACTCTGTCTTTTCATAACATTGTTCAGTACTAGGAGTTGAGCAGCTCGAGTTTCCGGCTGCGGAGGGTGCTAGGCCCAGTCAAGTCTAGCTGTAGTTTTTCTTCAGCACTTCCTTTTTGTTTCTACTATTGTAGTAAGTAATGGACTCTTAGTTACTGTTCTGCTACTATTGTTTACTTTCCACTTTCTGTTGTTGTTATTGTTGTGGTAGTATGTACTGAGATAGCTATTCTATTTCCTTTATTGCTTTTTACATTTCTTATGCTTAGTTATATTGCATGTGTGAATATGGTTTCCTTTCCTACTTTTGGTTATTTCTTGTTGGATGACTAGGTCTTGGGATTAGTCGAGGCGAGCCGGTCTTGGATCCTGTATGGATCCGGGAAGCGGGTCGTAATGTTACCCGGGCAATGAGGGGACTTATAGTTTAAGAATCTATACATTATTTGCACTGAATCACTTTTTGGCGATTTTAAGAGAAATTGGGTAGCTAACGAACCTTCTAAGGTGATATGGCTGACAAGTTGTCGTTGGTAACAGCCCATTGGTCGGTTGTCTAGAGCCCAACTACACGACCATTCTCATTCTACTACATTAAGGTAAATCTTAGATCAGGGAAGCCACTTTAAAAAAAAAGAAAAAATATATATAGAAAAATACCAAAAAAATAGAGAAATAGAAAGGAAGAAAAAAAATAAGAGACACTTCATTACACGAGTATGGCTGACAAGTTATCGTAGGTAATAGCTCATTGGCCGATTGTTCAAAACCCATCTCATAAGAATGCACAAATAATTTATAAACACTTAGAAAGAAGTAAAGAAGTAGTATAAGCTGGGGAGATATACACTTGGTTCGCCTTTGTGTTGACCTCATAAAAATAAAAAGTAGGGAGAAAGCTACCGATCGGATAGATACATGATGAGAACCGCATCATGAACCCTAACTAGCACAATCTAACCTAGATATGTGAGAAAAAGCTCCTACATAACTCAAAGAAAGGCTTGACTTAGAGAATTCTGAGTTAAGAAGAAAATAAGTCATAAGGGGTAAAAATGTAATTTCACCAACACAATCTGCAAACAGGGTAACTCAGGGTCCAAACATAGGTCAAGCTAACCTAATGAGAAGGAAAGTGGGATGATTTGATCCAACAAGGGCTACAGCAACTCCAAGGAATTAAATGACATTCTGTAACCCTAAAACAAACCCACTTCAATTCACGAGGTTCGAGGTAGGGTAAAAATCAACTAAACCCTCTAAAATTCATAGAAAAATAATCTCTAGGGTTTAGAACCTTCAATTTGGCCTTGAAAACCCATTTTGACCTACATTGAGAACCATACCCAATTAATGATTTAATTTGGATTTTTACGTAAATTGATCGATCAAACAAGGTCTGACCTAGAAATAAAATTCACCATTAAAATCCTTAGGTCCAATTTAGTCATGCATAAAAACTTGAGCCTAAGAAGAAACCTTCTTGACCGACTTTGCAATTTGGTCCTCATCTATTACTTTTTGACCCTCAACTTTTGAAACCATTGCATTTTGGCCCCTAGTTTCTTCATCATTCTTTGCATTCAGGTCCCTCCTCCAAGTCTCTGCGCAGCGCCATTCTCCGGCGACTTTGCGCGAAGCATGGCGCCGCGTAGGGTGAGGGGGGTGTCCTGCAGATTGAACCCGGTGTTCCCTGCGACGTCTGCTGTCGCAGGGACACCGCCATGCCATCTGTCGACTCCCACACCATTTGTGCGAACACGCGGAAGGTATGGGTCACACTTCCGGCCATTCTCCGGCGAGGGAGGCACGTCGCCTCCCTGCGCCCATCCCTGCGCCCACCCCTCCGCCACCGCCATTATAAAGGCCAGCGTCGCCAGCCGATTCTCCGAGCTTGGTCCTGACGGAAAAAACCCTAACCCTTCCTCTCTTCCCACTCCGACAGAAACCCACCAGCTCCGGCAGCCCCTCCTCCTCCGTCTTGTCGCTCTACTGCAATACCAGCAGCAAAGCCACCTTCGCCTAATCTTCCCGCGTCGCGCCGTACCCAGCGCGCGCCCTCCTGCTCTCTTCCTCGCCGCTGCTCTCCCCCCTCTGGGTGTTTCTTCTCTAGCGACAGTCGGTACGACTACCGCCCTGCTCTGGCCCCCTTCGTCCCTATAGGTAAGTAACAGTTATTTCCTTTCCTCCCCTCTTTCTTTTCCCCAACTTAATTCGCTCAATTACCCCTCGACCACGCCTGACCGCCCTCACCTTCTCCATCTCCGGCCACTCTTCGGCGAGTTGCCCTCGTCAATCCACCGCTCCACACAACTCGCCACCTACCCGAAAAGCTCCACCTCACCTCACTCGACACCCCCCGCCCCTCCACTACCACTCCACACCTCCACAACACTCCCCCGATTAAACCCATTTTCTCGGTTGTAGTCCGACCTAGGGCTGCCGCTAGGCACCGCCCCGCAACCTGCTATACCCCGCATTACCTTCGCCTTTCCACGACGAAGGTCCCCCTGTGGTCTGGTTAGGCCGAGAGGCCCTGTTTGTGTTCGGCAGATCTTCAGCCTCGGCCGCCATTGGCGACAAGGCGAGGAGCTTCCAAGCGAGCTCCAGGCCCTGAAGCAGCAGGATTCCAGCTAAGGCGAACTGGAGGGACTTGGGCGAAGGCAAGGAGCGGGTCTGCGAAGAGAAACAAGGGCGTTGCTGCTGAGGCCAGGTCACGTCCGTCCTGCGGGTGCGCGCGTGCGAGGGACAAAGTTTAGTCCCACATCATGGGATTTCGAAGCGCCGCACCCATTTAAGTTGATTTTGTATTTTCACTTAAGCGCCTCAGAACACGGGGTGAGGTCCCCTCTCCCACTCGCCCGCCTCGTCCGCTACCCACGCCACGCGGACCTGGCCGACTCGTTTACCCTGCACTCCTCGCGCACCACCCACGCCGGTGCGCCTGGTCACGGGTATGCTACCCGACCCGATAACCCAGCTCTGGGAGAGCTTCCTATGAGCGGTTTACAGAGAGAGAGAGAGACGTGCGGGTAGAGGGAAGGGCTAGGTTTTGCTGTGCCTCGTGCAGGAACAGGGTGCGAAGGAAGAAGGTTCACCACTTGGCCGCAGGAAGAAGAAGAGGAGCGGAAGAAGAAGCTCTAAAGAAGCCTTGCACCTGAGCAAGGCAGAAGACCAAGGAAGAAGAAGCGAGAAGAAGGAGAAGAGAAGAAGAAAGAGCAGGAAAGGAAGAAAAGAGAGGGGAAGCACTGTAGCAGACCGCCGTTTAAGTCGTCTGATTGCGATATCAGACGACGGATAAAGCCTCAGAGGAGATAAAGCAGAGAAGAAGAAAAAGAAAAGAAAAGGTTCCGCAGAAGAAGAAAGAAAGAAGATAAAGAAAAGAAGAAGAAGAAGAACTGAAGAAAGGAAATGGAAGACAAGCAGAGGAACTGAAGACAACCAGAAGACCAAGGAAGAAGGCCCGTAAAGAAGAAAAGAGAAAGAAGAGAAGAAGAAGACAAGCAAAGAGAGAAAAAAGAGAAGAAGAAAAAGCCAAAAGACAGAAATCTATTTCTCCCTCTCTCTCTCTCTTATTTTTGTAATAAAGAAACATTGTACTTCTAGAATTCCAGTAGCTCCCTGAGTTCGACCTCGGGAAACTATTTTCGAGTAAAATTTTAATGGTAACGACAACCGTAGCTGTCTTATTTTATACCACAACGATATTACTGTAATAAGCATTAAAACAAACAAGACTAGCCGCGATTGCGAAAACATCACCAATACACCTTTAGGCAAAATTTCTTTCAAGGTCATGTAGGGGCGTAGAAACCTGAAGTCTGTTTTGATTGCCGATTAGTGAGTCTATCACATTCACACAAAAAGATGCCTGGTACTTATAATTCTTTTCGAGTCTTGGGTGGGTTGGGTAGCTGTAGAAAGCTGTCCTGAAACTCTAAACTCAAAAATCCAGAAAAATAAGAAAAGAAGAAAAAGAAAGAAAAAATTGTATTTGCTTTTGAATAAGGCAAGGGTTTGAGTGGTCTGTATTTTGGTAGGCACCCAGGCACTGAGGAGCCTCTATAGTCCAAGTCTTTAGTAGAATTTTCTTAGTGTTGAGAAATAAGTATTGCCCAAGTAATTTGATCCTAATTCTTTTATAAATAACATGCAGCTTTGCTAGGGACCAGCAAAAGATAGGTATGGGAGTGTAACGTGCACACATCTAATTGGTCTAAAATTCTATTTATGAATGTTCCTAGGGTCATATAAGCGTCATGCATTATAAATATTGCATAATATACATCATATTACATTTAGATCAATTTGTACAAATTGTACAGTAATTCGCCTCTTATTATGGCTAGGGGACAAGGCAACATCATTTCGAGGCCTTGGATTGAAGATCTAATGGTACTAATCTGATCAGAGTGATAATCGGAGTCCAACGCCTCCAAGATCACCTTGATCAGACTTCGTAGCATTAGATCAGTCTGAAGAAGATCAGAGTTCAAGGGGTAAGGTGGTGAAAATTTAAACTCCAGATGGCAAATCCAACCTCACAGATGGGTTCGTATTGACGATCATAACCCAACAACGTGAGAATCGGTCTAATTAGACATCCCTGGCACCACCTACGAGCATTTGAAGATGGACGGTCAGGATGGCACCACGTGGCATCATCCCAACCATCAAAACCGGGTGAGGCACCTTTGCTCAACCTCCGAAGGCTCAATCAATGGATGATCTTGACCGTTGGATGAAAATCCAATGACCAATACCTCTTCACGCCACTCACTCCTCAGTTCTACAAAGGAGCAATCTTGGCCATCCATCATCCGTGCACTCCACATCTTTGAAGAAGAAGACCCATGCAATCTCGGTCGTTGGATCTTCATCCAGCGACTAGAGTGTGTAGGCCTTGAGCTCAAAACTTGACACAAAAGCGAGGATGACACAGCGATCGAGTGCCCTATTGAGAGCAGCAGCCGCGTGTTCAACTCGCGAGAGCAGATTTAATTCGCTATAGGCCAACGTGGGAGAAATTCGCCAGTTGGATACGTGATGAGCAACTGTGGATGCTGCTACGTGGCTCCCTCTCGTGCACTAGATGAGTGGTTGCTCGCACGCTTGCGATGATGCGAGATTGTACATGCCATCGTACGTGGGGGTGCACAATAGTGAAAGATGAAGCTTGATCGTGTGTTCCCGAAGATCCGATCGAGCGATCGGATGACCAAGATTATGTTGGTGTAAGGGTACCACAGTCATTAATTTTGATGATAACAAAACATGTATTATTTAACATTTGTATTTGAAGTCTAAGATTTTAGGTTATTTGCAAATGGATACAAGTTTGAAGGAGAAGTGTGAAGAGCTCGCATCCATGGTGGATTGGAGGAGTTCGTTGGAGGAGAAGGAGCTTTGCTTGGAGCGAGAGCTTGAAACAAGAAGAATATGATAGATTTCTATTTGTCTTGTAGTCTATATCTTTTGTTCTTTGCTCTTTATTTTCCTAGATTACTTGTTAAAGAGCCCCAAAGTAACAAAATAGTAGTCCTAGGAATACTTACTCAACCCTAGGATAGGTTTTCCGTAGAAAACTTAGAAAGCCAAAATAGGCATCAGACATCCTAACCAGACGTCCAATCTGGAAATCAAATATCTGATCTTTGGCTTTAAGACGTCAGACTATTTGATCAGACATCAAAACACTTAGGCTGAACTTAGTACCTTCTGTCTGTTGATTTCAGATGACCAACCCTTAGTATAGACATCTGATGACCTTGCCAGACGTCCAACTAGAGGACCATTGTCTTTATCAGGCTGAACATAGAAGATTAACTCTTTATCCAACCTACTTTCACTTTCAGACATCCATAGTGATCCCTAGATGTTTGATAAGTAGACGTTAGGCCCAAATCACCTTTTTATCAGATGATTATAGTCGTTTAGCCTCGGGAAATCCATTCCCGTAGAAGATTGTGTTTCCAGACGTCTAGACTTTATGCCAGATGATCGACCTGTCGTCTGACTAACAAGACCTAGAATCCTGTTTAGGTTTGGACAAAACCAGGAAGGAAACCCATCTAGAATTAGATGTTTGACCTTATGTCCAGACATCTTAAAAGATATCTTTAGACGTCTATTCTGATCTAACACCGTCCAGTTGATCCACTCTTCTAGATAAGACGTCCAACCATAAAATTAGATGATGACCCAGATGTCTAATAATAGATTCAAACGTTTGATAACACTGTCAGAATCATAAATAACCCTGATTTTGGCATGATTTTCCTTAGATTTGTTCCCAACGGCTAAAAGAGGCTTCTAAACCCTTCTTAGAACCTCTATAAATAGAGGAGTACCCTTCCTAAGCTAAAATACACTAAGCAATACTACTTTCCACTCTTTTAGTGTCCAAGAGAAGAGAGATCAAAGAGAAGTGCTTTTGCTCTCAAAGCTTCCAATCCGAGAGCACCAATACTCTGCCAAGATCACGCCTACGAACTTCCAACTAAGGGGAGATTCTTACCTATAGTAGCATAACATCATATTTACTTTGTGGATCTATAGGTGCTTGTTGCCATTTTCGTTTGTTATTGGTTGGGTATTCGCTTTACGAATTCCCGTCTCCTTCGTGGGACAAAATACTCCTCGTGAAGAGGAGGGATTTGAGGTACGCTACCCTCGTCTGAGTAGCATTGTTGTAAGAGGTTAAGTTACCCTCATTTAAGTGACTTGGTTAGTGGATTTTATCGATTCAATCGATTGGGAAATCCTAACTGAGAGGTTTAGGTGGTGGTTTTTACCCGGGTTTGGGTTTCCACCTAAAAATCCTTGTGTATTTGTGTGATTTATTTTTTGTAAGATTTTTTAGTATATTTCCGCATTATCTATCTTTCCGGAAATCTTACCCCCTCCCGTTGTAGAACTTTTAGATTGCAGCAGCGCGATGAGGTGTGAACGACTGAAGGAGAGGCGCCACCTGACGTGGCCGCTTGAGGAGCGTGGGATCGCGATCTCGAGTCCATGCTTCACGTATGCCTTATGCAACTCTTGCCTATAGCGAGGCATGCATCCGTCACTAAAGACTCCTATATTAAATTCTAAGCATTCAAATGACCAAACTACCCCCATGACTACACCTATGAAAGGACCACCCCTTCCGCACATTTCATCATCCCTTCTCTTCTCCTTTAACCCTCTCAAAGCTCTAAAGAGCTAGTCCCATACCCGAGATGCTCCACTTGAGTCTTAAAGATAATTTTTCCATCTTTTACCTCCGTTCGTGGAGCACCTATGGTTGTCTTCTCGCTATCATTCTGGGAGCGAATCCTGCTGTGATGTCACCCTACTTTGTCTTCCGTTCTCCAGCCCCGTTCTCCTTTGTCCATCATCTCACCACCCTCTTCCAGGCTCTCTGTCAACGCGGCTCATCCTCCAAGCAGCCGTTGAGAAGGATTTTTCTCATGCCTATCTTTTTACCGCTTTTTAGTATAGATTTCAATTTTGTAATTAGTGTAATGAACATGACTATATCCTTATGAAATATTTGTTCTCTCTCTTTCTCCCTCTTTCTTTGAATTATTCTCTCTCTCTTTCTTCTATTATTTATTCTTTAAGTATTTTAGTTCACGTAGATTAATTTCAACAAACTACTTTGCTTTGTGACAATAATTCCAAATGTGATTTTTAATCAAACATTCGCCTCCCAGTGTTCGACCCGAGACTCACCAGAGTTTCGGTAAATTTATTTGGTAGCAAATTTTCTTGCGAATTTTACAATGACTAGGGTTTTTCAAAAACTCAACTTTTCGCAATGAAATCTCGCTCATTATGGAGGTCTGGTCCACAGATAAGGATCTATTACCCATGCCTAAACCCATGAAGAAGTTTGACTCTAAACCCTATTGCAAGTACCATAGTGCTCGGGGCCACGTCATTGAAGACTGCCAGGATCTCTCTGTGACCAGATTGAGTCCTAGATCCAACTTGGAAGCTTGGTCCATTTCATCAAGCGAAATGAGGGCCAAGATAAGGGGAAGAGGCCCATGGAGGGCTTGGAGGATTACCATAAAGAAAATCTCTAGCAGCTCTGGGGAGTTAACATGGTCTTCATCACAAACCAGGAGTCAAGTAGATCCATGGCCTGTTCGACTGATCAGGTGGTGTCACCCTGGCTCCCCCCGACGGAGTTCCTGGCGGCATTGCTAGCGTTGCCCTAGAGAGCTCACCTCTTGTCACCTCAGCTCGCTGGTGCAAGGGTCAAAGTAATCTTCGGTGTCAGCGCCAGCCCAAGCTAGCAAGCCACTCCCTCTAGGCAGGGCCACCAGGCGGCCCCTTTCATTTTCCTCACTCTTCGGTGGGGAGAGAGGGGCATAGTCAAACAGGCAGTCTCCAGGCTGTTTGCTTCTCTGCCCGATCCAGCAGAACACACGGACCCACTCCTGGTGACACTCCTGCTGGCAGGGCGAATGCAGCCTAGACTCCTGGTGGATGAAGGCAGCGCCGCGGACGTCTTGTTTTTGAGGACACTACATAGGCTGGGCTAAAAAATGGAGATCGACTCACTTGGTTGTAGGGTTTGGCAATCACAAGGTGATTCCAAGGGGAGAGATTAGCCTTCCCTTGTTTGTTTGCAATAGGTATAGGCATCTCAATCGAATGACAACATTCATAGTGGTTGAGTTGACGACGGCCTTTGATGGCATCATTAGGTGCCTAATGACCCATGACTTTCAATTGATCCTATCTTCATATTTCCAGTTCATGGTTTTCCAATCCCCACGCAGGGTGGGAATAGTACACGGGGACCAATTAGCTAGGCACAAGCTCTTGTTGATTGATTTAGAATGATCCATGGAGCCAAGACCCCCAGGCCACAGAAGTGGGGGAAGAAAAGGAACCAGATCCAGGCGATTCGACAGAAAGTAAATTCGGCCGATTTGCCTGCAACTTCGGAACTTCAGCTAGGCTCCTCAGGCATGGCTATGCAACTTTACCTTGACGACGCTACTAGGCTCATCCAGGTAGGGGTGGACCTTGATCCCTTCGAAGTTCAGGAGTTGCTAATCCTACTAAGGACCAACATAGATGTTTTTGCATGGTCCTCCAGTGACCTACCGGGAGTGGACCCATCCTTAATTTAACACTGTTTGAATATTCAGCTAGGCACCCGAGCGATCAAACAAGCACGGCGGCACAAGTTAGGTGAGCAATGGTAGGCAGCTGATGTTGAAGTTCAAAAGCTCTTCGAAGCCTGTTTTATTGAAGCATCCTTGTACCCGACCTGACTCTCGATTGTGGAAGTGGTAAGGAAAGCTAATGATTAATGGCGAATGTGTGTGGACTTCACTTACCTTAATGAAGCCTGCCTCAAGGATGAGTTCCCCCTACCAAGGGTGAACACTTTGGTGGAGTCTTGCAGCGGATAATCTTACATGTCCTTCCTAGACGTCTACAGTCGGTACCATCAGATCAGCCTTGCTCTAGTCGACAGACCTCATACCTCCTTTATAACAGACAGGGGTTTGTTTTAGTATAGAGTCATGCCCTTTGGCTTTAAAAATGACGGAGCAACTTACCAGCGCTTTGTAAAAATAATTTTTTCAACCATAATGGGCAAATCATTTGAGATGTATATATATGATATGCTGGTAAAGGGGTCAAACTTCCCCCAACACTTGGAGTACTTGGTGGAGGTGTTCCAGATTTTAAGGAGTAGATGCCTCCGCTTGAACCCCGAGAAGTGTGTGTTTGGGGTAACGGCTGGGAAATTCCTATGCTTCTTGGTTTCCAACAGAGGGATTGAAGCCAACCCCGATAAAATTCAGGCGATCCTGGACTTGCAGCCACCAAGTACCCTGAAAGGGATGCAGTTGTTAGTTAGCAAAATTACCTCTTTAAGCCGATTCTTGTCTTGGTCTTTCGACAAATGCCTTCCCTTCTTTGAGTGCATCAAAAAGGGTAAGGGCTACAATGCTGCCCACTGGACTTATTGCCAGAAGGCTTCAGAGGAAGTCAAGGCGGTAGTTTAAAGTCCCTCTATCCTGACGGCTCCTAAGCCTGGGAAAGCTCTTTCCTTGTACCTGGTAGCATCCATGACTGCTGTCAGTGCTGACTTAGTCAACGAAAGAGAAGGAGCACAATGATCGGTATACTTCATTAGCAAAACCTATCAAGGTGCAGAAGCTAAGTATATGCTAGTTGAGAGGCTTGGGCTAGCCCTGGTGATTGTTGCCAGGAAGCTATGCCTATATTTCCAAGCCCATACCATAATAGTTTTGTTCGACTACCCCCTATTGCGAATGTTACACAAGCCCACAGGTTTAGTGCAACAGATAAAATGGGTTATGGAATTAGCTGAGTTTGATGTTTAGCACTAGCCAAGAAGATCAATTAAGGGGCAAGTATTGGCAGACTTTGTGGCAGACATCACATTCCTAGATGCCTCCCTTACTCTACCATGGAAGCTGTACGTGTATGTCTCATTAATGATCGCCGGATCCAGGGTTGGTGTAGCCTTGACAGGCCCAGACGGCGCTACTCCTAAGTACACCATCAAGCTAGTATTCCTAGCATACAATAACCAGGCGAAGTATGAGGCGATGCTAGCTGGCATCCAGGTGGCCAAATTAAAAGATGTCTCCTCACTTGAGGTTTACATGGATTCTTAGTTGGTCACCAATCAAGTCAATGGTGAGTACTAAGCTACGGACCCAAACATGATCTTATACACCGACAAGGTCAAGGAGTTGTCCGACTTCAGGACTGTCTCAATTAGGTGGGTACCTCGGTCTGATAATCCTCTGACAGATGCTTTGGCCCAACTGGCCTCAGCAATTTCTCTTGACTAGGAGGAGGATGTTTGCCTCCAAACTTTGAAGGAGCCAACAGTGGTTGCCCCCAAGATGTTCACGATAGAGAAATCCTCATCATGGATGATGCCTATCATCACCCACTTGAACATTGGTGAGCTACCCCCAAGGGAACCACGGCATAAGGCATTTCGCCTAAAAGCCTCAGGTATACCTTGATAGATAGGCAATTGTACAAGCGAGGCTTCTCCACCCCCTTGTTGTGCTACCTTAAAAAGGAGGAGGCATCTCAAGCCCTCCACGAAGCTCATGGCGGCATTTGTGAGAACCATGAATGACATAAGGCCCTCTTGGCCCGGTTATTCTAGGTGGGGTATTTCTGGCCCCAAATGAAGCAATGATACAAGGAGTTTGTGTACAAGTGTGACTAGTACCAATAGTTTTCTACCCGGCACCACTTGCCACCTATAAAGTTAGTCCCTATCATGTCACCTATTTCCTTTGCGAAGTGGGGCATAGACTTCATAGGCCTTTTCCGCCAGCCCCAACCCAGAAAAGGTTCATATTGGTGGCAGTGGACTACTTCTCTAAGTGGGTTGACGTTGAAGCCATGTCTAGTTCGACAGCCGATAGAGTTGTCTCCTTTGTTTAGAAAAATGTCATAGCTCGGTATGGGATACCTCAACACATTGTCACAGACAATGGCCTCTAGTTCGCTTGCAAAAGGTTCGAAGAATTTGGCAGCAGCTGGGATATTCGCCTATGTTTCACGCCAGTGGGTCACCCCAAACAAGCGGACAGGCGGAGGTAACTAACCGTACCATCATCTTAGCACTGAAATGTCGGCTAGACTTGGCTAAAGGGAGATGGGCGGATGATGATGTTAAAATTCTCAACACAGTTAATTAAGTTATTTAGGCTTAATTAAATGCAAGAGAAAGTAACTTAGGTTAACTTGATTTAATGTCGGTTGTGCAGTATAGGATCAAGCTAACCTAACATTTTAGATTTTAATTCTTTCTTAACTGGCTGAGTCCAGGTCGTTCACTAGGAGGCATAACTTATCTTAATTCACCATTAAATCCTAAACATAAATTACTAATTACTTAATCAGTTAGAATTATAATTAGATTACTTTAAGAATATGAATCTTACACAAAGGTTATTTACTTAAAAGCATGCAAAATTCCATAATGAAAAACATATTTACACATGTGATTTGTTATTACAAAGCAAGTAAACATGTTTATTACACTAATTTCAATTTATTTGCAAAAGATTAAGGCAAGGAAAAGAAATTCAAATGAATACAAGTGCCTTATTACATCAATTAAGCTCAAAAGGAAATTTTATTGAAGTGAAATACAAAATAAGACGTCTTAAAACTCTTTAATTTCCATTTATTCTTTCTTCTTTAATCTTTAGCTTTGACTCCTTTTCTCTTCTTCTTCTATCTGATTTACCATCTCTCTCTCTCTCTTTTCTTTACTCTTCTTTTACTTCTCTCTTTACCCCTTTGTCATCTCTTTCTCGAGCTCTTCTTCTTCTTTGTTAATTCTCTTAACCCTCCTCTCTTCCTTTTTCTTTCTTTTTATTAACTGTGTAGGTTGAACCACACTTAAACCAAAAATTGGTTTTCTGATTGGTGATTCAGACCGGTCGGGGATACACAGCACCCCTCTCAGGGTGGGACCAGACCCTACTGGGTCCAAGCCTAGTTTGTATTAGGTGGTTTATTTCTGGTTCAGATCATCATATGCACAGTCTCTGGCCTCCCAGGCCCACACACACACCTGCTCACGGACCCACGCTCATGCCCACAGGCGTACACACACCCGGGCACGTGCACCGCACACACCCACACACACACACACGCTCTTTGTGCACCCAGCGCTGACGATCGATAAAGCCCCTTCACTTTTTCCATTTATTCTAAGGCACGCACTCCTATTCTACCGATGTGGGACTAAGTTAGTCCCCTCCAGGCCAAACTTTTGCTGGCGACTCCGGCCAGCTCAAAACTCCAAATCGAGCAAGTAAGGGCTCGTTAGAAAGCTCTAAAGGTGCACTACAGGGATTTAGCGTTAATTTGATGCTCAGAATAGATTCTACCCTTCGATTTGAAGGGCGAAAATGGAGAGTTTACATGGCCAATTTAGCCTACAGTGAAGCAATTTAGGTCTTATGACCTGCAGTGAGAATTTTGACCTCCAGATGAGGTCCTGAATCATCTTAGAAGATAATTCCGCTCCTAATGGTGAAGGGAAGAAGTGCTCAGAAGTTTCAGGAAGAAGAAGAAGCTCAAAAGCTTCTTACTGGTGCTTCAGAGTTCCAATTTGAACTCTGATTAGCTCGATAGACAGCTTAAGAGCAGTTAAACCAAATTAAACAACCTTTGAAGGTTGTAAAGAGTCCATCTCGACAACAATTGCATTAGAATCTCATCAGAAAAACACTGAAGTCAGTTTTGGGTTCGAATGAACCCAAACTGAATAGAACTTGAATTCACATAAAATCTTAAATAAAACTTATTCAAATAAAATCTAAATCATCCCAGGAATCATTTGAATTCATCAATTAACCTAATTGATGTCTCAATCATCCAATCAGATCTGAGGTTGACCATTAAGCCTCAAAATTTGACTTTCTTCATTAGGCTATCTCAGATGAAATTAATACCTCAATTCAAGTCTATTTAACCTCAGGAACAGATTCAGGGTCTCAAAAAGAGATTTCAACCAAGAATTCTAGGGTTTCAGGTCTGTCGCCTGAGATCCTAAATGAGTTTGTTTGACAGAACAAACTAAAGCTTTTCTAAGTGATTGATCCACATGTTTGACCTCAGAGCATCTTCCTGATGCTTTTAGACCACCTAAATCAAGTTAAACCCTAACCAACAGTATTCTCCAACTCTGCCAGAGTTGGAGAAGACAGAGGTCTATATGGAGATCCAGACTTCAAAACATCATAATAAGCCTCAAAACAGAATCCTTAAACCTCAATTAAGCAATTTGGAGCTTCTCAGAAAGTTCTATAGTCTGAAGATTGTTTTTCACTCGTCGGAGCTCGCCGGAGCTCTGGTGAGTCTAGACAATGGCTAAAAGTGTGTAAAAATTATAAAAAATAAGCCATTGAAGATCGGAAAAGTCTCCTGAGGTTACAAGGAATCTCAGGAACTCAATAATTCACTCAATTAATGATTAAAATGAAAGGTATGCAATGAATTCACAAAGAGTGTGATCTAAGTTTGCTAGAACTCAGGACAAGTTCTCTCACTCAATTGAGTAGAGAGAACAAGTCAGTGGGGTATGGCGGTGGTGTACGGGTGATTAATTAGGTGGAGGAACTCCTCCTGAGCTGCCATTGACAGCAAGTTCAGGTGGTTGAGTGAAATTTAGGCGTTTTAGATGTAGATGATTTTTAGTCAAATTATATAAAGATCGAGGCCCTTAAATGATGATTAGGTGATGGAGGGCCCTAGTACATGTAAATTGCCCTCGGTGACCTCCGCCATGGCCAGTGGAAGCAACCGGTGAAGGTGGAGGTGGATTTGGCATTTAGGTGATAAAGTTAAGAAATTAATGTACAAGAGATGATCATGGAAGTTTAAAGAAGGTGATCAGTGAATCAAAAAGACAACAAGATGCTCCAGTCAAGCTCAAAGAGCTCGTCGGAGCTGAGAAAGACGATGGAAAGAACTATCATTAATCCTAACTGAACTACCTAATTAATTACTCTAATTACTCTATCTTACCTGTCCTACTTATACCTGGACGAAGGGGGTAAGGAGTCTCCGTCGATGGTCCTTAACGGAGGAGGAAATCAGAGGGGCGGAGAAAGAAGTTCTACAGGTGTTGGCGAGGAGCAGAGATGAAGTCCGACGTTGGCACTTCATTAGAAGACTCAGCAAGCGACGGTGGAGATCAGAGATAAGTGGAGATAATCGGAGGAAGATGGTGGAAGTAGGAGAAGGTCGCCGGATTTGGAGTGAATTGCCTATCTGTTAGCTCAGTAGGGCGAAGAGGGAGGGAAGCTAACTTCTTGAAATCAGAGAGGTGAAGGGGTATTTATAGGTTGCGACGGCTGAGAAGGAGGACGAATCTGGACGGGGTAGTGTCTAAGTACGAGGTAACCACCAGCGTCTTCTCCGATGCCGGTGAGGTTATCTTCAAACCCTAAATAGGATTGCAGCTTCATATAGACCGATGGATGAAAAGGTGGCGGTGAGCGTAAGCTCTAGGAGCTTGGTAGAGGTGAACAAGCGTCAGATGAACGGTGATCGGCGGGTGAAAGTACCTCCGGCCGTTAACCGTCGACATGGCTAAAGAAGAAATGAAGAAGAAGGAGAAGATGTATATAGGGACCTGTATGCAAGGAAAGCTAACAACCTAAGTGAAGAAAAAGGACTCGATTGAAATAAAACGTAAGGACTAAAATGTAAACTAAGGTTTTCAAGGCTTATTTTAATTTAAATCTTTTTCAAGTTTTTATATACGATTATAAATTAGATAAATATTATATATAAACCTTGGATTTATGTTTTTGACCTTTTTAGTTTAATTAATTTAATTAAGTAAAGTTACTTAAGTTATTACATACTTAGGTATAAATTTTGCTTAAGTTAATTAATACATTAATTAGGAAAATAATTAATGATATTTCAAGTCCATTTATTAATTAAATTATTAATAATATTAATTGGCTAATAATTTAGCATTTTTAACTTATTTTAAGGTCCTTAAATGGTTTATCCCTTATGCTATAATTAACCCATATATATAAATATTCCTAGCTAATTAACTAGGGAAACTAGTTAATCAGGGGTAATTAGAAGCGATGATGAGCCTCTCATCAGCGGACAAGTTGCTAGATGTACTATAGGGCTACAGAATGTGCCAAAGGACCTCTACGGGCCACATGCTGTTCATCCTAGTATATGGCATGGAAGCCTAGCTACCTATAGAGGCGGTCCTCCCGACTTACTAGACACAACTCTACGATCCCGCCTCCAATGATGACCAAGTTCGTCTGGCCTTGGACCTCATGTACGAGCTAAGGGAAGAAGCCTCCGAAGTGGTGCTAAAGTACAAAGAGGCCATTGCAATTGCTTATAATAGGTGGGTGTGCAAGCAGAAATTCTTAGAGGGAGGCTTAGTCTTGTGTAAACATGAAGTCTCCATGCCAACCTATTCAAGCGGGAAGCTAGACGCCCCATGGGAGGGACCATACAAAATTTGTAAAGATAGTTTAGGCGACTTCTATAAATTTTAAACCCTAGACGGCAAGGCAATCCCTTGTACTTGGCATGCAAGTAATTTACGCTCCTATCATGTATAAAAATAAAATGCAGTGAAAATAAAAGCTTTTCTTTTTTCCATTCAAAATATTGTTAGTTACATCCCTCGGAAGCAACATTCTCGACTGACCCAAAAAAAAAACAAGAAAGAAAGGCAACAACAACACTTTGAAGACTTGGTGACTTCACTCTTAGTCTTCAAAGATGTTCGCTCCAGGCATTGTAGGTGGCAATGAGACAACACAGGGAGAATTGATCGATCGAGTAGGCGGTTCCACAGCCTCTAATGGACACGGCTTGACTGCCTCCTCTTTAGGAGCTAATCTACCTGACTGGTCCATAGTCCCTGGCTGATCTATAGCCCCCGGCTAGTTCGTAGGTGGTTCTATAGGAGCCTTGCTGGCAGCACATCCGTTAGCCTTCTAATGGTCAAATTCAGATAAGAACTGGTCCATGGACCAGCTGCATAGCTCCTCCACCGAAGTATGCTTACCCTCAACAAGGGCCTGCATCACCGCCAAGGTGTGCTTTTCGATCTCCCTCGAGATCGCCTTACGGTTCTCCTCCATAGACGGGTCAGAGGCAAAGAATACCATTACCGTCTCAGGATCGAGCTCTAGCTGGGCAACACGTTCCAACTCAAGCACCCTCTTACCCTTGTCTTCAGCAAGAAGCTGAACCTTGGCAAGCTCGGCCCTCAAGGTCGCCACCTCCGCCTCCACCTTCTCTTGACTCATTGACAGCCCGACAAGTTTGTTGATCGTCATGCCCAAGTGAAGGCGCTCTTCCTGAAGGCCCACCTTGTATCCCTCCATAACTTAGGAACGTTCGGCCCTTAGCACATACATCTCCTCCTTCAACGAAAGGATGTTGGTGCAAGCGCTCTGCAAACGCTCGGATAAGTCTTGTAGAGCCACAACTTTAGTCTTGTGCGCTCTAATGATACTTTCCTCCATCTTCCCGCCAAGGTAAGCGATCTTCCTTAAACCTTGGTCGGCCTACATTAGCTCCTCCTCCAGTCGGGATACTTGACAGGCTGCCTGTTGCTGCAAATGGAGCTTATAGAGGGTGTCCTCTATGGTCTTCTCTACCTTCTCTCAGGCAGAAGTGGCCTCCTCAAGGAGGCAGACAAATTTCGTTGCTTTGCGTTGGCTGTCATGGCCCACTTGGCAACCATGTCAGTCACCTCTGTAAAGCCACTAGGCCCAGTGACATCTCGGGGAGCACTACCATGCAGGACAAAGGTAGTCCCGAAGCCTCCACCTGTTCAAAACCATGGGTAGGTGTGAGGTGAAAGTTCCTCTCCAAACATAAATGATGGACATGCAAAAAAAGGCTTATCGCTCGAAGGCAATAGTAGAACACATGGTTCATATCCATGCCTCTCGGTTGGGAGGCAGCCCAAAACACGGTATCCTCCAAATGCCGGATCACCTAGCTTTCCAAGCTAAGGCCGCTGTTTGACCTGCCTGCTTGAGTCGGGACCACCCAGCCGAGCACGAGACCTCCACGAACACCCTCCAGAATGAATCCCCTGATAGATCCGACTGTCTGCTCGATCACCCTAGGGCCTCCCTAGTTAGAAGGATCCACTAACATCCTCACCCCTAGTGAGCTCCTCCTGTAGTGCGGCTATGCGAAGATGCTCCCATTAAGGAAGCCACCGGTGATGGCCACCTCCTACGCTAGCCAGGAGAAGGCCTCAATAGAATTGGATGGGGTTATTGGTTCCCCCCGGCTGAGCTACCTCCGCCGGAGTAGGGGGTGGGGAGTCAAGGAGTATAAACCCTTCCAGCAATCCTAGAGGGCCAGAAAGGGAAGACGAGTCCACCGAGGCTTCCTCCACCTTAGTATCGCTCGAACTTTTAGGAGTAGACGTCGCTAACTGCATACTAGCAGGACCCCTCTTCAGGCGCTTAAGAGGAGGCCCCGCCTTCTCTTTGCTTCCCTCCCCCTCCTCCCTCTTGGGCTCCTAAGAATGGGAGGACTGGTTCCCCTCGCTCTGCTTCACAAGCTTCTCCTCCTTGTGATGCGATCCACGGTGGAAGGAACTGCTGCCTCAACATGTGGGGGTGTTCGGTTGAGTAAACCGACCAAAGGCTGCAAAGAAAAAAGAGAAAAGTCAAGCCATTAGGTAACAAATGAGGGGGATACGCATTCTAAAGCTATCACCCCTCTCCTACTTACATGGCGTGGGATAGGAATCTGCAACCCACAACAGAGCCGCCCAGACGTCTTCTCGCTTGAGCTCCGAGTAGGTAATTGGCCCAAAATTAACAATCCTATCGATGTTCGCCTGAGCAGCCGAATCAAGCTTCTCTGGCCTAGGTGGCAGATCCTTATCAAATGGACCTTGCTAGGTATAAGGGATGCCGTGGTCCTCATGATGGAAAATAAAGAAAAAATGATGATCTTGCCCCTTTAATCTATCGGGTAGATCAACTATCTAGTACTTGGTATGCTGGCTGTACAAGGTATAAGTACCTGAAGAGGGCTTGCCCTTCTTAACTTTAAGGGGCATAAGCCTAAAAAGTAGGCAGAATAGACCTAGGCAGGGGATGATCCTCAGATGGAAGCAGATAATGATAAAGGCATTCAAAATTGGCTAGCAATTGAGGCTAAGCTGTGAACGGCCATGCAGTAATAACAGAGGAAGGAACACAAAAAAGGATTCAAGGATATCTAAAGGCCATATTCTATGGTGTATTTACAAATAATAAATGAGTCCTTAGACCCGTCGGAACATAGGTGGGTCAGGGACCCATAGGGGTGAAACGAAACTCAATCGAGCTCGTACTCACTGAAAAACACCCTAATGGTAGAACGACTACCGAAGTCAAAAGGGAAGGTGTACAGATCCCTCTTCTCAAGAGAGATGCCGGTCAAGGATGAGGCGGGCTTACCCTTGCCAGTAAGTCTAGACATGACCGCGTCTTCAACACTCACTGAAAAAAGGAGCTTCGAGAACAGCACCTTCTCACTCCTTGCCTGAAAAGAGGGATTACACCAGCACCGCAGAGCCCTTGAAAGCTTCAAGAGGGTAGGTGGGGCATTTACTGTGCCCCACACCCCTTATTTATAATCCCCGTAATGGGCGGTTATCCCCTTGCAGGGTGCAAATTTCAAAAGGAAGAATCCCACAGGATACGACATAGATTTCGAAAGATACTGCTTGAAAGTAGTACCTTGGTAATCGTTACCGACATTAAATGCTCGTGCACGCATATCTTATATTGTAATAATATTGGTCACATCACTCGCAAGCGTGATATTGGAGGCTCTTACACCTCATTATGATGGCAATTAATGTCGGTCTTGTCACACAACAAGACAAAAATCAATCCTACAGTGATTGGCCATCACTCACAGAAGGTGGCACATATGTTACACTCACTCCTAGGAAGTTTCCTCTTAAGGCCGACAGTAACTCAGGTGGATGCGCCTAAAAGTTGCTTCTTAAGGCCGGTAATAACTCAGGCGGATGTGCCTAAAAGCCTCCTCTTAAGGCCGACAGTAACTCAGGCGGGTACGCCAAAAAATCGCCTCTTAAGGCCGCCAGGAGCTCAGGCATACCTGGCCACGTTCCCTTTAGCAAAAAGTCGCCTCCTAAGGTTGGCGGTAACTCAGTCATGCCTACCCACATTCCCGCCACTTAAAAGCCGCCTCCCGTGGTCGGCAGGAACTTAGGCACATCTCACTTCTGTTCCCTTTACTACAAAATCACCTTACTAAAGACGGCAAGACGAAAGGTGCCTTGCCAGCCTACCATTACAACTCTCGTGTCATGATAAATGCTCGCCCCGTTTTAATGAAAAAGCTGGGAAATCATTTGGGGGCATCATCTACTGCGGAGTTTTAAATACTTTAATTACTCTCTCAGCTGCATCCACTAGCTAGAGAGTAAGGGACATATGATGAGGGGAAAAGAGCACCCTCGAACTCAAAACTCCGCAAAAAGCCCAACAAGAGATCGGGTTACCTGGATAGGAGGTCAATAGGTGGATCTAGCCCTGCTTGATCCGTCTCCACTCAGGAGGATCTGAACTCGCCCACACATAGGCGGGTCAGGACAGACTCGACTCGCTATAAAGCCCGGTTTCAACCAATGCCAAAAAGATGGTAAAAAAGTCCAAGATGCCCATACCAATAATAAAGATGGCATTATCGCCGCCAATAATAGTCTGACAACATACATACCCTGACAATGGACTTATCCGGTTAGAAGATCATCTCCCAACACTATAAATAGCAAAGAGAGGCCCTTGAGGCTCTCTCTCAGGCAATGTAAGAGAGAAGAGAGATTGTATTACCACCTTTTACTAGTGAATATTTAGGAGTATTGCCCTCCCCCCATACGTACACCCCTCGTGGTGGAACTGAGTCACCAATCTCATTGTTTCTCTTGCGATTGCTAGTTCTTGATACGTTGAGTCGAACCCTCCGATTACTTAGGACGTTCGATCAGTTAGGGTTTTGGTCCATGGATAAGCTTGAAGTTTTAGGAAAGACACAACAATCAAAGACTTGCCTGGGCAACTACAACTCTAGCTAAAACTGGTTGAAGATCTTTGATCCATGTTAGAATTAGGTTGTAACACAATTGGGCTTCACCCTAGTCTTAGATCGTTGGTTTTCCTTCTCTTACACAAATTGTTGGCTTTGTCAATGCAAATTGTTATTCAATCACAGAGCAAGTTGAGTAAGCAATTGGATTTAACACTTATATTACTTTTCGTCTTGTAATTGTTGTGTCAGGTCTTCTTTTGTGCTCCAACACCCCACCCCACAACACTTGTATATCAAGGGTTGCATCTATATATGTAATCCACTTCTTCACCCCTAATAGTGATATCTTTGCCAAGAAAGGGTAAACGTCTAAAGGATGGAAGAGAAGTAAATCAAACACTATGGTTATTGAAATATAATTAGGCTACTGAAATAGGAAATTCTATATGTGATTCTCTGTCTGTCAACGTCTACCTAGGCCTGCTGCAATCTACAGTAGCGCTACCATCTTCCTACTGCTTAGTTTGTGAACTTTGCAACTTGCAATGCCAATCCAATTATTATTATGCATTTGTTGTATGCTAACATATTCTTGCAGACTCTTCTTCCTTCCACTTCTTGATAATTGAAACATTCATTTGCTTACTATTATCTACTCCAACTGTAAAGAAGACCTCTCATTGGTAATTGCTTTATAGTATAATCTATTTTCTACTCGATGACCATTTTGGTTGCAGAACATGGAGATAAAAGGTTGACTAGAGAACTATCAAGAATGCATAAACACATAGTTGGATTGACACATCGTAGCTATGTAACAAATACCAATAGTTGTGACCAAATACTCATTTTACAGTTAAAAACGTATCAGACAAGAAAAGTGCCATACAAGGGAGAAGATGATAAATTATTCCATAATTGAACGTCTAACATAACAAGCCTAGACACATCCTTTAGCTTGTAATAAAATTTAGCCCTTACCCATCCAAACAAGACATGGAATATCCCTCGCTTGATACTTCAGTGTCCCCTCTTGAGGAAAATTTTCCTCCCTTTATTCCTTAAAAAAATTAAAAAGAATAATAATAACAGGAAATAAAGAAAATCTCTTTCTCTGAGCCTCTTCCCACTCATCTACTTCCAAGGGAGATGGAATATCCTTCTTGCTAGAATATCCTTGTTGCTACCCTCTTACCCTTTTGTTCCTCTTAGAGCAAAGTAATAAAATAAAAAAAAATCAACAAAATAAAGAAAGAAAATGATTTACAAAGTTGTTCCTCCACTTACTCTTAGGTGTAACTTTAATGGTGCTAGGCTTTCTATGTATAGAGCCCAATAAGCTGACCCAGCCTTAGGCTCAAGCGCAACTCTAGATCTTACCAAGCATAAATTTTGCTTCGACTCGATCCGTTCCTTAAACTTCTGCACTTATCTCGTTTTGCCTTCACCCAAATCATAGCCACTTTTTTAGGTCTACAACATTTTGTAAATGGATGAGAGTATGGAAACGTGTATTGCAATGTATTTTACAATGTGCAATTAAGAATCAATCGGTTGAAAGTCAAAATTAATCGGTTGAAAATGAAAATCAATTGGTTGAAAATCAAGGAAATTAAAATACACCGGTTGGAAATAGTTTTCAACCGGTTGAAAATCAAAATACATTGTTGAAAATGAAAATACAATGGTGTGTTTCACCTTTTCACCGTTGGAAAATAGTTTTTCACTTGGAAAGTGATTTTTCATTAGTGAAAAGTGATTTCTACTTGTGGAAAATCAAAATACATTAGTTGAAACTACCACTCTCATCTGTGTGTTGCAAAATGCATTGCAATGTACGTTTGTTTACTTTTTTCTCTTTGTATATAGACACTATTTCGCGTACTTTAAATCCCACACAAGATCTCACATACCCACTCTCCACCAACAGATGAGTCATTATGAGACAAACATGCGTAATTTTGGTGGTGGGTCCCGATTTTGATAATCACTCTTATTAATTCTTACAAACAAACCAACCCTACTAAACCTAGACTTTGAAACAACATATCATTCATATCTTTAGTTAAACTAGTCTATTCCTATGTTAAATGAACGTTCCACCCATCTTATGTTTGGTTGATTTTATCTTTCCTTTCCTCCTCCTCCTCCCTTTACCCTCTCTTTCAATCCACCTCCCTCCATCCTCCTACCTAATGATCAACACAACTCCATCCACATCCACAACCTCAACTCATTCAGTCACCTCCTTCTCCCCACCACCCATGTCCTCACTCCCCTTCAATGCGTTGCGCCTGAGCTGCATCTCCAATTTTGCCTTCTATGATCATTGTTTATGAATGGAGGAACTCCATCAAATGATTCTCGAGTAAGAACAACCACATTGACTTCTCTACAATTATTGCCAACAAAAAGTCATATTTGTACTCCACTTTGAGCATGTCCTCACCCTTATCAACAAATTTAGTAATATTATTACCAATCAAATATCTTGTAATTGTACAAATGTGACTTTTATTATGTAAGTCTCCAATGGAATTGCCTTTTGAAATCTGACACTTATTCCCTTGGAAATATCATCTTTTGAGAAACCCCCTCCCACCCAGCCAACCTCGAACATAATCACATACTCTTATCTTGCACTTATTTTAATAGTTATTTTTTGGGTATTGATATTATACAAATGCAACAAAAATTGTAGCTTTAACCTCCATATAATGAATGGTGTCAGTAGCTATAAAAGTACCATTTTTTACTTGGTCCTTATCTTTTTTTTTTTTTGATAACCCAGAACCCCCTGTGTAGCTGCAGAGGTAAATTGGAGAGGGCCGATCCCACCGACGCAAGCATCGCACGTTCAACGGGGAACCCCAACAAGCAACATCGCCGTCTGATCCTATGAGTGTATGGGCCAAGGGGAACCCACCTAGACGCGGGGTTGAACCTGCGCCACCCCACTCAAGGAAGACTTACGTCACTTGGTCCTTATCTTTTATACTAGTATCTTCAGAGACATCCAATAAAATTAGAATAATAAAGATAAGATTAGCTTGGCACCTGCACTAGGATGAGACTCACAAATGAAGAAATGGCACCTGCACTAGGCTATTTGAATTTGAAAAAGTATGGTATGGTGCATCCAAAAGGGCTACTAGCTTTTATTGAAGTTAATCTTAAGAAGTTAAGGATACATGCATTCTATACTACTCAAACAACTTGTATTTAATTAATCCATGAGATCAACTTATATGTGGCCCATAAATGGTTTCCTAGCCAATTAATTGAGCTAACATATTTATCTAGTAGAGATTAAGCATTGTTTATAAGTGATGGCAGAGGATATTTTCATCCACGTAAAATAATTACTAGAAATAATCCTCCACCATAAGTAACAAAGAACACTTGAGAGTGCCCCATGTCCACCATAACATATCACAATCTTCTTTATAGATTCCCTAAGATTCTCAAAATGAACTCCTAAGGAAAGATAGGAAGATGCTACGAAGGGTGGAAACTCTCAAAGAAATGTAATCATCAAGAAATTCCAATAAGGAATCCTCGACCAATCAGGAAATGTACTTTCCCTAACCAACAAGGATGAATCCTTATAGAATTAGGATTGTTGTAGCCCATAATGGATATGCATAGGTGGAGTGCATGGGTGATCATCCAAATTATTTTGCATTTACTATTGTCTGATAGCAACTAGAGAAAGCAAGCACTTCCTGGATTGCAATTTTCATACTTGGTGAAAGTTGATGATTACATCCCCCTTCTAGACATACATGTTAGCTGGATGAACTGGATAAACAATTCTTTTGTGCCTTCTCCTAGTAATTCTATTACTGAGTCCATCCACTCAACTGGATTGGGTAGGAAATCTTGGGCTCTGGTCAATAAGATATAAACTAAATCCAAAATCCTCTAATTCTATGTGAATGAACTCCATAGTTGATGAGGCATGGCTCATCATAGGTAAAATGAAAAATTTAAGTTAGAAACTAAGTTAAAACACTATCAATTAACACAAGAAAAGGGTTAAGTTTGGGAATTATTCAAAATGACTTAAAACACCAAAATTGTGTTAAAAATGCATAATTAGGTAACTTTTAAGAAATTCTATACCTAAGTATGTAAATGGATGTTTCTAAAGTCAATTGAACTCCAAATTGACCTTAAATTCACAAATCACTTATTGGAATATGTTCTAATATGTTCAAAATATATGCCATAAAAGGTACATTGAGATTTAACTTAATTAGAGCCTTAGAATTAGTGTTTATCATTTAGTTCATTCTTCATAAACAAGCCTTCACATATTATTAACTTAAAAATTTGTCAGGGACCTATTTGAAAGCCATTAAGGACCTGCTGGGAATAGTTCCTATTACTTTTGGGTTTCATTACAAATTTTCTACCATTTCGATAAAAGGGCTCTCTAGCATTTTGCCCTTTAGACCTGCACCTGCGCAGCTCTTTAGTTGCTTGAGCTCAAAGAACTTGAGCTTTGTGGACCGTCCATTCACCCTTCCTTGATCCAACCTCCTAGCACCGGTACCATCACACTTGCACCATCCTTTAGATCTCATCCAACGGATAAAGTTCATTCCAAAATATTCCTGCGCTCCTTAGCCTCCATTTCCATCGTCCCTACCTAACAGACTTCCACCCTTGATTGCTAGTAACCTTGAACTTTAGAGCCTATAAATACACCACCCTTGAGCACCTATGAGTCATTACCAACTCCCTCCCCCTAACTATGGTCATCATCTACCCCTCTAGCTCTTAGTTCCCCTTCCTCGGCTATTGGTGACAGTAGTAGCTTCTTCCTACTCTTTCATCACGACAACAACTTGTTGTGGATCCAGGGATCCCATTCTCCACTGGAAATCTTTCCCATTTCGTCTCTATAGTGACCAGCTGCAGCCCAAAGGTCACCTTTCATCCATTTAGACTAGGATTTAATCACTTTATTAGATTAGTTTTAATGCTTTCCTAGCATAGATTAGAGTATTTTAGATAGTTTAGAGTAGATTCTGATTGTTGATTTGGTTTAGATTAGTTTAGGTTAGAGTAATTGTAGTTTTTCGACAATCCACCCTCTCTGATCAATTACGATTAGAAAGGAAGATCCACTCCTTCACATCAATCACAAACCTCCCTCCACACCTCATGACCACATTCAATTGACTCCATCACAATTTTAATCATAGATTACCTCACTTCATCTGAGCTAATTTGGATTTGAAGCTCTCTAGCTTCTAGATCTGAATTGCGCTCAAATCCACTTGAGCATTCTATCACTCACATCAACAGATCACAAGGACCCTCCCTGTGCACTAAATTGTGCCAATTTGGTCAATTAATTTTGATTGATTTTTGGGATTGATTGAGGAATTTATGAAATAATCATGTTTTAATTAGTGTTAATAGATGGAATTGAGATTATATTGGTTTAATTCGATTGAATGCGATAGGTGTGAGCTGATTTAATTTGATTTTATTGCTTAACAAGCTCACACCCAAATTCAATGTTGGGTACTATTTTGCTTCATTACCTGGGTAGCAGGGGCCAATGAGTTTCGATGTATTGAATTGAGGCCCTTGTGATGACCTAATCATTTCTAGAGGATCGCAAAGGTCTCTTGAACACCAATCCATGGTGTGTATGATTCCTATGTGACCAATTCACTGTGGCGAACTCACATTAAACACCCATTTGGGGTGTGTTACGACCAGGTTCCTGAATCCCTATAGGACACGAGACCGGACCGACTTGACTGATCCCAAGACCCAGTTGTCCAACAAGGAAGTAACCAAAAAGCAGTAAAATAAACCACATTCACCATGCAAGCAACTAACAGTAACAAAAGTACAGTAGTAAAGAAGTAAACTACTACAGTACACACCACCACAATAGTAGAAAATTTAAACAGGTACAGGAATATAAAGTTTATAATAAACGAGTACAGAAGTGTAACAACTACTCACTACAATAGGAACGGAGTACAACAGAAAACTACCACTACTGGGCTCTACTGGCCCAGCACCCTCTGTAGCCGTCGTCTCTGGCTGCTCAACACCTGGACCTGAAAAAGGTTATGAGTACAAAATGTCAGCGAATGCTGAGTAGAGTGGCAACCAGCTAACTAAAATAGTAAAGGTGGACAAGTAGCCGTTATTTTTCAATTTCTTTCTTTCTTTAACTAATTATTCTTTCTTTCATCACTTGGTTTATTTATCAGGTCTCTTTCTTGATCTCGAATGTTCCTGTTGGGAACGATC
Organism: Thalassia testudinum; assembly: GCA_037157565.1. Classification (NCBI taxonomy): domain Eukaryota; kingdom Viridiplantae; phylum Streptophyta; class Magnoliopsida; order Alismatales; family Hydrocharitaceae; genus Thalassia; species Thalassia testudinum. Next base: position 112,009,357 of record JAZHRO010000073.1, on the reverse strand, counting down.
TTGATTGCAGTCTTTTCCGAAGAGTAGAAGTAGCACGTGGTGCTCTCTTGGTCGGGAGGGTCCCCCGTGGTGGTCCTACACTCAGTCAACCACCCCAAGGTCACTGACAGACGTAACGGTGACTACGGCACGCGTGATAAATGCATGGGTAGCTACCCCGCACTGGCACGTGGTCAGTCATTTCCGTTAATGGGTGCGCGCAAAGCACAGCACGGAACTAGTATAGGGCATAACCCTCTCAGTAACAGGGGTCTAGCCCCTAAGAACCAAACAGGGGTCTCACCCCTCCACAGTCCGCGCACCCTTGCCTGACTACCCTGGTTTGCCCAGTGGACCTAACAAGTCGGTGTAGGGCGGCTAGCTGAACCCCAGGCTCCTTGGGGTGGCTAGCTCTCTTCCTACACTAGTAGCTCTCCCCGGTATTGTGTATGCGAGGGCCAGAAAGTTGGTACAAAGTGGCCAATCCTAACCTCGGGTCCCAACCCTAGGGCAGCTAGCTCCGCTCTGCACTAAGCAGGGGGACAGTCGCTCTCCTTGGTACTCCGTACTTGTAACGAGCGCGTACCCCAGACGTATTTTAAGACGTCTGGGAGGTGGCCCAGACGTCTGTAAAGACGTCTGGGATCACATCCAGACGTCTGACCAGACGTCCGGGATAGTTTACAGACGTCTGACGAACAGTTATACTCGCACGGGATATTCGTCTGCGCGCCTGTGCGCGCAGACCTGCGATCCGCATCTTCTCTGCGGCTGCAGGCGACTGCGGCCGTCTCTCTCTCCTCTCCGCGCGGCGTTAAAAGGGGGAGGGGGCGCGCCTCCCCTCCCGTCTCCACCATCTTCCTCCTCTCCTGCTGCGGGCGGAGCGAGCGGACGCGAGGGCGCAGCGGCAGCGGCGCAGCAGAAGGCGCGGAGGAGCTGCGGCGTGCGAGGGCAGGGCTCTGCCGTGAGGGCGAGCTCGCCGGGAGCGGCTTGGCCGACCGGCGGAGGGCGCAGGGGGCGCAGAGCGTCGCGAAGAGGGACCTGCTGCGGGCGGAGCAGCGGACGCGCGAGGTGCGACGCGGGCGGCGTCGCGAGCGGAGGCCGAGCGAGGTTCTGATTCTGGAAAAATCTCCAGAATCAGACGTCTGGACTGATATCCAGACGGCAAGGTCGACGTCTGTGTGATCATACAGACGTCTGAAAGGTGAGTTCCGCTTTCTCCTTCTTCTTTTGTCGACTGGCCGTACTGAAGGAGGAGGGTTGGCTGTGCGCAGGTGTTCGGATTCGTCATCCTTTGCGAATCCGACGTCTGGAAGTTGGACCAGACGGCGGGAGTGACCTCCAGACGTCCGGAGAGACCATCGGACGTCTGGGATCTAGGAGAGACGTCGCCACAGACTTCTGGACGTCCGGGGAACCACGCCGAACAGGTAATTCTCTGATCCACCGTTTAAGACGTCTGGAAGGAGTTCCAGACGTCTGATTTTGCACAGTATTGTCTTTCTCGACCCGTTTAGGGCCCGTTTGGGCTCCGTCTTCCACGATTCGAGTTGCGTTCGATTCAGAATTTATTCCTCTACCCGCCTACAGTAGCTATACACTGTTTTGAGACACTCCTTGTGTTTGATCCTTGTGATAGGACCTCGTTCGGTTGCCATCTTGAGAGTCACGGAGGCGCGCGGGATTCCCGACCACGCCCCCATTACTTCCGTTGTACCTGGTAGAGTGGTTTTATGTATTAATAAAATCTGTTAAAGTATGGAACCATAACTAGAACCTAGGGCATTGCATGAATCCTAGGAATGAGAAATATATGGAATGATAGCTCCTAGGTGTTGCATGAATCCTAGGGCCGGAAAACTAGATTGTATGATAGATCCTAGGATATGGCATGAATCCTAGGATGGAAAAACTAGTGGAATGTACATTACTGCAGTCTTGGAAAAATGGAAAGGAATATATAAAGCTGCCTGTAAATTTAATTAACAGCTGCCTGTTATGCATAGAGAATCATGTTGAGATCATGGAATGTGAGAACGTGAATCTGGAAAGTGAAACATATGATGTTCTGAGATAAAGAGCTGGAACCCTACGGGGAATTAGGAGTGGAACTCCTGGAAAGAAAAGGAATGGAACTGAGATGTAGTTTGTACTGTCTCTTGGGTACGCAGTACCAAGGGAAGTACCTGTACCTGTTTTAGTGCAGAGTGGGGCCAGCCGCCCCAGGGACCCGGGGTTAGGCTTGGCCGCTCTGTACCGACTTGTTGGCCCTCGTGTACGTAGTACCGAGGAGAGCTAGTAGTGTTAGGAGAGTACTAGCTACCCCACGGGCCCCGGGGTTCTGCTAGCCTCCTTCACCGACTTGTTAGGCCCACTAGGGCAAACCAGGGTAGTCAGACGAGGGTGCGCGGACTGTGGAGGGGCAAGGCCCCGGTTTGGTTACTGTGGAGGGGCTGGACCCCTGTTACTGAGAGGGCTCTGCCCTGGTTCCGTGCTGTGCTTTGGGCGCACCCGTTAACGGAAACGACTGACCGCGTGCCAGTACGGGCTAGCTACCTGTGCGTTTATCGCGCGTGCCGTAGTCACCGTTACGTCTGTCAGTGACCTTGGGGTGGTTGACTGAGGGTAGGATCACCACGGGGGACTCTCCCGGCCAGGAGAGCACCACGTGCTACTTCTACTGTTGGAAAAGACTGCAATCAAGATCGTCCCACGAGGACATTCGAGATCAAGTAAAGGATCCGAGAAGTAAATGAAATAGTGAGAAAAATTGAAAGATGTAAATAAAGGAAGTAATAGAACATAACAGCTACTGTACACTCTACTGTTGCCTTTAGTTAGTTTGCCACTCTACTCAGCGTTTTGCTGACGTGTTACACTCGTTACCTTTTTCAGGACCAGGTGTTGAGCAGCCAGGGTCGGCGGCTGCAGAGGACGCTGGGCCGAGTAGGGTCCAGTAGAGTTGCCACAGCTTTGTACCTTCTTTTGTTTCTGTTCTAGTGAGTAGTTTTGTTTCCGCTGTACCTTCCTTACCTGCAGTTTTTGTTATATGATAAATGTTGTTTTACTGTTGTGGTGGTGCCTACTGTAGTAGTTTCTTTCCTTACTGCTGTACTTTTTACTGTTAGTTATATTCATGCTGAATGTGGTTTATTTTACTGTCTTTTGGTTACTTCCTCGTTGGACGACTGGGTCTTGGGATTAGTCGAGTCGGTCCGGTTCTCGTGTCTCGTAGGGACTCGGGAACCGGGTCGTTACAAGATGGTATCAGAGCAAGGTCGTCCTGAGAAGTGAATCAACTGACTGGAAAGTAACCAATTCACATGTTTATAGCTAGAGTAGCCACCACAACATATCTCTTGACATGAGCTCTTAGAAGTGTTGTTAGGTACCGTCTGTTTTGACGTTTCCGTTTTGTTTCGCGTCTCCTTGCAGGAGATGCCTCGTCGTGGGACTGGCGAGACTGGCCGCGGGCGCGGCCGAGGGCGAGGTCGGCGAGGTGGACGTGCTGTCGTTGACGTCTCGGTGGACCAGCCACCACTCCCTGGCATCCAGGCCCAGGACCTCGCCAGACTGATACGGGATATTGTGCGAGAGGAGCTCCACCCACCGCCCCGAGCACCTCCTCCTGGGGTTGCAGAGGGGGAGTCCTCTGTGGGACCACGCGACGGACGCGGCGCCGGACACGAGGGAGGGGATGGGCCCCTGCCGCCCCCACCTTCCTCCGACACTTCTGTACACGAGACACCTTCGCCTGGAGGTGCACCAGCACCTCCCCTACAGCACCACTTCGAGCTTTTCGGACAGTTCCGGAAGCTGAAGCCCCCCTCCTTCAAGGGGGATGAGGACCCGACCGAGGCAGAGGACTGGCTTGAGCAGCTGGAGAAGATCTTCGACACCCTTCGCCCCCCGGTGGAGTGCCGCGTGGCCTTTGCCACGTACCAGCTGGAGAGTGCGGCACACCGGTGGTGGAGGGCGGTCCGGGGACAGGAGAGGGACGAGCCGACGTGGGACCAGTTCGTCACCCTCTTCTGCGAGCAGTACTTTCCCCAGACGTGGCAGGACCAGAGGAGGCGGGAGTTCCACACTCTCCGCCAAGGGACGATGACCGTGAGCGCGTACCGCACGCGTTTCTTGGAGCTGTCCCGCTTTGCAGCGACAGCGGTAGCCACTGAGGAGGAGCGCCTTTGGAGGTTCACCGAGGGGCTCCGGCCTGCGATCCGGGGGTATGTCAAACCCCTGAAGCTGCCGACGTTTTCGAGAGTGGTAGAGGCAGCCATGACTTACGAGGAGACCAACCCGTCCGCGCGAGAGACCGACGGCGGGCGGAAGAGGCCCTTTCAGCCAGACTTCTCACAGGGCCGGCGAGAACGGAGACACGTGGCGTCCGCAGGAGAGCCGTCACGTTGTGCAGGGCCATCAGTGGCCTTTGGGGGCCCTCGACAGGGGCCAGTCGCCAGCACCGGACCCCCGCCTAGCCGACAGCAGGGACTCACTGAGGGCGGGAGTCGGGTTCCCCTCTGCTACCAGTGTGGCCAGCCGGGCCACGTCAGGAGGGACTGCCCATCTAGGGCAGGAGGTCAGCAGATACTTCCCGCGCAGAGCACTGGAGGGCGCGCAGGAGGCCGCGGTTTCCAGGCGCGAGGAGGAGGACCGCAGTCGCGAGGAGGGTACCGGCCAGCACCTACTCGTCCGACGCAGAGTGTGGCTGCTTCGTCCGCACCTAGAGCTGAGGGGCGTATCAACGCCCTAACACACAGGGACGCCAGAGCTTCGGGATCCGTGGTAGCAGGTATGGTTTCAGTTTCTGGCAGACTCGTTTACACGCTTTTCGATTCCGGCGCTACGCACTCGTTTGTCGCAGACAGTTTCGCAGTTAGTTTGGACCAGGATTATACATTGTTAGAGAACCCGTTCGTAATCAGAGGTCCGAGTGGTCAGCTGTTTGTAGCTGAGGAGGTGTACACGGGTTGCGGGGTCAGCATCGGGGGACACAGCCTGCCAGCTGACCTGATTATGATACAGATGGAGGACTTTGGGGTGATCCTGGGGATGGATTGGCTGTCCGCTTACCACGCATTGGTGGACTGCTTTGAGAGGAAGATTGTCTTCTCCATTCCGGAGTTGCCTTCCTTCGAGTTTCACGGGCAGCCAGTGGACGGAGGTTTCAGGTGCATTTCGGCACTTCGGGCGGCGAGACTTTTGAGCCAGGGGTGTGAGGGCTTCTTAGCTTGTGTGGTGGCAGAGCACAGCCCCGTGGCAGACTTCCAGAGCATCCCGGTGGTCAGAGAGTACCCCGACGTGTTTCCAGACGAGTTACCAGGACTACCGCCCGAGCGTGAGATCGAGTTTGAGATCTCACTAGTACCAGGGACCAACCCCATCTCCACCGCGCCATACAGGATGGCACCGCTTGAGCTGCGAGAGCTCAAGTCTCAGTTGCAGGACCTTTTGGAGAAGGGTTTCGTGAGGCCCAGTGCGTCTCCCTGGGGAGCCCCGGTACTGTTTGTGAAGAAGAAGGATGGGACCCTACGCCTTTGTGTGGACTACCGACAGCTGAATAGGGTCACCATCAAGAACAGATATCCGCTGCCGAGGATTGACGATTTGTTTGACCAGTTGCGGGGTGCCACGGTGTTTTCCAAGATCGACTTGAGGTCTGGATACCACCAGTTGAGGATCAGGGAGACCGACGTCTCCAAGACAGCTTTCCGCACCCGGTACGGACACTACGAGTTTTTGGTCATGCCGTTTGGGCTGACCAATGCCCCCGCTGCTTTCATGGACCTGATGAACCGGGTGTTCAGACCGTACTTGGACCAGTTTGTGGTGGTTTTCATAGATGATGTACTCATCTATTCTAGAGATCGGACGCAGCACGGACAGCACTTGCGGATGGTTCTGGACACTCTGAGACGACGCAGGCTGTACGCCAAATACAGCAAGTGCGAGTTCTGGTTGAGGGAGGTGACCTTTTTGGGTCATGTGATCTCTGGAGACGGCCTGGCGGTGGATCCCGCCAAGGTCGAGGCAGTGCTCAGGTGGGAGAGACCGCGTTCAGTCACTGAGATTCGCAGTTTCCTGGGACTGGCAGGTTACTACAGACGGTTCATCAGAGGGTTTTCGCAGATTGCACGTCCTATGACACAGTTGACTCGGAAGGATGTGCCTTTCACTTGGACAGACGCCTGTGAGGCGTGTTTTCTGGAGCTGAAGGAGAGGTTGACCTCGGCTCCTGTGCTCACCATTCCTGACAGTAGTGGCGGGTTCGTTGTGTACACGGACGCTTCCTTGCAGGGGTTAGGAGGTGTGCTCATGCAGAGGGGTCACGTGGTCGCTTACGCTTCGCGGCAACTGAAGCCCCATGAGCATACCTACCCTACCCACGACCTAGAGTTGGCAGCTGTTGTCTTCGCGCTGAAGACATGGAGGCATTACTTGTACGGTGAGACCTTCGAGATTTTTACAGATCACAAGAGCCTCAGATATCTTTTTGACCAGAAGGAGCTCAACATGAGACAGAGACGTTGGCTGGAGCTCCTGAAGGACTACGACTGCAGCATCTCCTACCACCCGGGAAAGGCCAATGTGGTGGCTGACGCCTTGAGCCGTAAGGCGCCCGCACGCTTGGCCAGTCTACAGTTACAGAGTTGGAGCCTTTTGGAGGAGGTGGGTAGTTGGCGACCTCTAGAGTTACGAGGGTACTGTGGGGCAGTGACGGTGACACGGCAGACCAGACCAGAGTTGATAGACCGCATCTTCACGGGACAGATGGCCGATCCGTACTTGCAGTCTTTGCGCGACAGAGTACTGTCAGGGGACCCAGGGGACTTCTCTTTCACAGACCAGGTGTTACGCTTGAGGGGACGGCTGTGCGTCCCCAGAGACGAGGAGCTGTTGAGAGAGCTCCTGACTGAGGCACACGGTTCCAGATTCACCATACATCCCGGAAACACGAAAATGTACCATGACTTGAGACGCGAGTTCTGGTGGAGAGGGATGAAGCGGGATGTGGGTGAGTTCGTGCAGCAGTGCTTAGTGTGCCAGCAGGTGAAAGCCGAGCATCAGAGGCCTGCAGGGCCGCTTCAGCCGCTTCCAGTGCCAGAGTGGAAGTGGGAGAGCATCACCATGGACTTGGTGGTGGGTTTACCTGTTACCCAGCGAGGACACGACGCGGTCTGGGTAATAGTGGATAGGTTGACGAAGACGGCACGATTCTTGCCGATCCGAGTCACTTTGGGACCAGCACAGTTGGCAGAGAGGTACATCCGTGATGTGGTGCGACTACACGGAGTTCCGCGGGAGATCGTATCCGACCGGGATACCCGCTTTACGTCCCAGTTTTGGGCTGAGTTTCAGCAGGCTTTGGGGACGAGGTTGAGGTTTAGCACGGCTTACCACCCCCAGACGGACGGTGTAACGACCCGGTTCCCGAGTCCCTACGAGACACGAGAACCGGACCGACTCGGCTAATCCCAAGACCCAGTCGTCCAACGAGGAAGTAACCAAAAGACAGTAAAATAAACCACATTCAGCATGAATATAACTAACAGTAAAAAGTACAGCAGTAAGGAAAGAAACTACTACAGTAGGCACCACCACAACAGTAAAACGACATTTATCATATAACAAAACTGCAGGTAAAGAAGGTACAGCGGAAACAAAACTACTCACTAGAACGGAAACAAAAGAAGGTACAAAGCTGTGGCAACTCTACTGGACCCTACTCGGCCCAGCGTCCTCTGCAGCCGCCGACCCTGGCTGCTCAACACCTGGTCCTGAAAAAGGTAACGAGTGTAACACGTCAGCAAAACGCTGAGTAGAGTGGCAAACTAACTAAAGGCAACAGTAGAGTGGACAGTAGCTGTTATGTTCTATTACTTCCTTTATTTACATCTTTCAATTTTTCTCACTATTTCATTTACTTCTCAGATCCTTTACTTGATCTCGAATGTCCTCGTGGGACGATCTTGATTGCAGTCTTTTCCAACAGTAGAAGTAGCACGTGGTGCTCTCCTGGCCGGGAGAGTCCCCCGTGGTGATCCTACCCTCAGTCAACCACCCCAAGGTCACTGACAGACGTAACGGTGACTACGGCACGCGCGATAAACGCACAGGTAGCTAGCCCGTACTGGCACGCGGTCAGTCGTTTCCGTTAACGGGTGCGCCCAAAGCACAGCACGGAACCAGGGCAGAGCCCTCTCAGTAACAGGGGTCCAACCCCTCCACAGTAACCAAACCGGGGCCTTGCCCCTCCACAGTCCGCGCACCCTCGCCTGACTACCCTGGTTTGCCCTAGTGGGCCTAACAAGTCGGTGAAGGAGGCTAGCAGAACCCCAGGGCCCGTGGGGTAGCTAGTACTCTCCTAACACTACTAGCTCTCCTCGGTACTACGTACACGAGGGCCAACAAGTCGGTACAGAGCGGCCAAGCCTAACCCCGGGTCCCTGGGGCGGCTGGCCCCACTCTGCACTAAAACAGGTACAGGTACTTCCCTTGGTACTGCGTACCCAAGAGACAGTACAACTACATCTCAGTTCCATTCCTTTTCTTTCCAGGAGTTCCACTCCTAATTCCCCGTAGGGTTCCAGCTCTTTATCTCAGAACATCATATGTTTCACTTTCCAGATTCACGTTCTCACATTCCATGATCTCAACATGTTTCCTTGTTCATAACAGGCAGCTGTTAATTAATTTCACAGGCAGCTTATATATTCCTTTCCATTTTTCCAAGACTGCAGTAATATACATTCCACTAGTTTTTCCATCCTAGGATTCATGCCATATCCTAGGATCTATCATACAATCTAGTTTTCCGGCCCTAGGATTCATGCAACACCTAGGAGCTATCATTCCATACATTTCTCATTCCTAGGGTTCATGCAATGCCCTAGGTTCTAGTTATGGTTCCATACTTTAACAGATTTTATTAATGCTTAAAACCACTCTACCAGGTACAACGGAAGTAATGGGGGCGTGGTCGGGAATCCCGCGTGCCTCCGCGACTCTCAAGACGGCAACCGAACGAGGTCCTATCACAAGGATCAAACACAAGGAGTGTCTCAAAACAGTGTATAGCTACTGTAGGCGGGTAGAGGAATAAATTCTGAATCGAACGCAACTCGAATCGCGGAAAACGGAGCCCAAACGGGCCCTAAACGGGTCGAGAAAGACAATACTGTGCAAAATCAGACGTCTGGAACTCCTTCCAGACGTCTTAAACGGTGGATCAGAGAATTACCTGTTCGGCGTGGTTCCCCGGACGTCCAGAAGTCTGTGGCGACGTCTCTCCTAGATCCCAGACGTCCGATGGTCTCTCCGGACGTCTGGAGGTCACTCCCGCCGTCTGGTACAACTTCCAGACGTCGGATTCGCAAAGGATGACGAATCCGAACACCTGCGCACAGCCAACCCTCCTCCTTCAGTACGGTCAGTCGACAAAAGAAGAAGGAGAAAGCGGAACTCACCTTTCAGACGTCTGTATGATCACACAGACGTCGACCTTGCCGTCTGGATATCAGTCCAGACGTCTGATTCTGGAGATTTTTCCAGAATCAGAACCTCGCTCGGCCTCCGCTCGCGACGCCGCCCGCGTCGCACCTCGCGCGTCTGCTGCTCCGCCCGCAGCAGGTCCCTCTTCGCGACGCTCTGCGCCCCCTGCGCCCTCCGCCGGCCGGCCAAGCCGCTCCCGGCGAGCTCGCCCTCACGGCAGAGTCCCGCCCTCGCACGCCGCAGCTCCTCCGCGCCTTCGCTGCGCCGCTGCCGCTGCGCCCTCGCGTCCGCTCGCTCCGCCCGCAGCAGGAGAGGAGGAAGATGGTGGAGACGGGAGGGGAGGCGCGCCCCCTCCCCCTTTTAACGCCGCTCGGAGAGGAGGAGAGAGACGGCCGCAGTCGCCTGCAGCCGCAGAGAAGATGCGAATCGCAGGTCTGCGCGCACAGGCGCGCAGACGAATATCCCGTGCGAGTATAACTGTTCGTCAGACGTCTGTAAACTATCCCGGACGTCTGGTCAGACGTCTGGATGTGATCCCAGACGTCTTGACAGATGTCTGGGCCACCTCCCAGACGTCTTAAAAGACGTCTGGGGCACGCGCTCGTTACAATATAACAAACTCAAAGGAAGTTTCGTCCCCGAAACTTGCGCCAACTAGGGTGCGGAAAAAGGATGTCCAAATAACCATAACAAACTCAAAGAGGACCGAAGCCGGTCCGAAAAGATGTACCCGCGAAAAGCTCTGGGTACCGCTCCCGCATTGCCACCTCAGGCTCCCAGGTAGCCTCCTCGTACCGCTGGCTCCTCCACAAAACCTTTACCAGGGGTACTTGCTTTCGTCTCAACCTGCGGACGGCTCGGTCTAGGATCTGCACTGGCCGCTCGGGGTAGGTCAGGTCGTCGCTCACCTCGATGCTCTCGTGACTCAGTACGTGGCTGAGATCGGCTACGTACTTCCTGAGGTTGGACACGTGGAACACGTCGTGCACACCAGAAAGCTGCGGGGGAAGGGCAAGTCTGTAAGCAACGGGTCCAACCCGCTCCAGAACCTCGAAGGGCCCCACGAACCTCGGCGCGAGCTTCCCTCTCACCCCAAACCGCTGTAAGCCCTTCATGGGCGAAACACGAAGAAAAACGTGGTCCCCAACCTCGAACTGCACCTCTCTGCGTCTGCGATCTGCGTAGCTCTTCTGTCTGCTCCTGACAGTGCGGAGTCGTCTGTGGATCTGTTCAACTACCTCCTGACTCTGCCGGATCAACCTGGGGCCAACCTCCCACTTGGTCCCCACCTCAACCCAACTCAAGGGTGCCGTGCATTTCCGTCCGTACAGAGCCTCGTAGGGAGCCATGCCGATGCTCGAGTGATAACTGTTGTTGTATGCAAACTCTGCCAGGGGCAGGTGTTCCTCCCAAGAGCCCCTCCAGTCTAGTACACAGGCACGCAAAAGATCCTCAAGTGTCTGTATCGTGCGTTCCGACTGTCCGATCTCTAGAATAGATGAGTACATCATCTATGAAAACCACCACAAACTGGTCCAAGTACGGTCTGAACACCCGGTTCATCAGGTCCATGAAAGCAGCGGGGGCATTGGTCAGCCCAAACGGCATGACCAAAAACTCGTAGTGTCCGTACCGGGTGCGGAAAGCTGTCTTGGAGACGTCGGTCTCCCTGATCCTCAACTGGTGGTATCCAGACCTCAAGTCGATCTTGGAAAACACCGTGGCACCCCGCAACTGGTCAAACAAATCATCAATCCTCGGCAGCGGATATCGGTTCTTGATGGTGACCCTATTCAGCTGTCTGTAGTCCACACAAAGGCGTAGGGTCCCATCCTTCTTCTTCACAAACAGTACCGGGGCTCCCCAGGGAGACGCACTGGGCCTCACGAAACCTTTCTCGAAAAGGTCCTGCAACTGAGACTTGAGCTCTCGCAGCTCAAGCGGTGCCATCCTGTATGGCGCGGTGGAGATGGGGTTGGTCCCTGGTACTAGTGAGATCTCAAACTCGATCTCACGCTCGGGCGGTAGTCCTGGTAACTCGTCTGGAAACACGTCGGGGTACTCTCTGACCACCGGGATGCTCTGGAAGTCTGCCACGGGGCTGTGCTCTGCCACCACACAAGCTAAGAAGCCCTCACACCCCTGGCTCAAAAGTCTCGCCGCCCGAAGTGCCGAAATGCACCTGAAACCTCCGTCCACTGGCTGCCCGTGAAACTCGAAGGAAGGCAACTCCGGAATGGAGAAGACAATCTTCCTCTCAAAGCAGTCTACCAATGCGTGGTAAGCGGACAGCCAATCCATCCCCAGGATCACCCCAAAGTCCTCCATCTGTATCATAATCAGGTCAGCTGGCAGGCTGTGTCCCCCGATGCTGACCCCGCAACCCGTGTACACCTCCTCAGCTACAAACAGCTGACCACTCGGACCTCTGATTACGAACGGGTTCTCTAACAATGTATAATCCTGGTCCAAACTAACTGCGAAACTGTCTGCGACAAACGAGTGCGTAGCGCCGGAATCGAAAAGCGTGTAAACGAGTCTGCCAGAAACTGAAACCATACCTGCTACCACGGATCCCGAAGCTCTGGCGTCCCTGTGTGTTAGGGCGTTGATACGCCCCTCGGCTCTAGGTGCGGACGAAGCAGCCACACTCTGCGTCGGACGGGTAGGTGCTGGCCGGTACCCTCCTCGCGACTGCGGTCCTCCTCCTCGCGCCTGGAAACCGCGGCCTCCTGCGCGCCCTCCAGTGCTCTGCGCGGGAAGTATCTGCTGACCTCCTGCCCTAGATGGGCAGTCCCTCCTGACGTGGCCCGGCTGGCCACACTAGTAGCAGAGGGGAACCCGACTCCCGCCCTCAGTGAGTCCCTGCTGTCGGCTAGGCGGGGGTCCGGTGCTGGCGACTGGCCCCTGTCGAGGGCCCCCAAAGGCCAGTGATGGCCCTGCACAACGTGACGGCTCTCCTGCGGACGCCACGTGTCTCCGTTCTCGCCGGCCCTGTGAGAAGTCTGGCTGAAAGGGCCTCTTCCGCCCGCCGTCGGTCTCTCGCGCGGACGGGTTGGTCTCCTCGTAAGTCATGGCTGCCTCTACCACCCTCGAAAACGTCGGCAGCTTCAGGGGTTTGACATACCCCCGGATCGCAGGCCGGAGCCCCTCGGTGAACCTCCAAAGGCGCTCCTCCTCAGTGGCTACCGCTGTCGCTGCAAAGCGGGACAGCTCCAAGAAACGCGTGCGGTACGCGCTCACGGTCATCGTCCCTTGGCGGAGAGGGTGGAACTCCCGCCTCCTCTGGTCCTGCCACGTCTGGGGAAAGTACTGCTCGCAGAAGAGGGTGACGAACTGGTCCCACGTCGGCTCGTCCCTCTCCTGTCCCCGGACCGCCCTCCACCACCGGTGTGCCGCACTCTCCAGCTGGTACGTGGCAAAGGCCACGCGGCACTCCACCGGGGGGCGAAGGGTGTCGAAGATCTTCTCCAGCTGCTCAAGCCAGTCCTCTGCCTCGGTCGGGTCCTCATCCCACTTGAAGGAGGGGGGCTTCAGCTTCCGGAACTGTCCGAAAAGCTCGAAGTGGTGCTGTAGGGGAGGTGCGGGTGCACCTCCAGGCGAAGGTGCCTCGTGTACAGAAGTGTCGGAGGAAGGTGGGGGCGGCAGGGGCCCATCCCCTCCCTCGTGTCCGGCGCCGCGTCCGTCGCGTGGTCCCACAGAGGACTCCCCCTCTGCAACCCCAGGAGGAGGTGCTCGGGGCGGTGGGTGGAGCTCCTCTCGTACAATATCTCGTATCAGTCGGGCGAGGTCCTGGGCCTGGATGCCAGGGAGTGGTGGCTGGTCCACCGAGACGTCAACGACAGCACGTCCACCTCGCCGTCCTCGCCCTCGGCCGCGCCCGCGGCCAGTCTCGCCAGTCCCACGACGAGGCATCTCCTGCAAGGAGACGCGAAACAAAACGGAAACGTCAAAACAGACGGTACCTAACAACACTTCTAAGAACTCATGTCAAGAGATATGTTGTGGTGGCTACTCTAGCTATAAACATGTGAATTGGTTATTTTCCAGTCAGTTGATTCACTTCTCGGGACGACCTTGCTCTGATACCATCTTGTAACGACCCGGTTCCCGAGTCCCTACGAGACACGAGAACCGGACCGACTCGGCTAATCCCAAGACCCAGTCGTCCAACGAGGAAGTAACCAAAAGACAGTAAAATAAACCACATTCAGCATGAATATAACTAACAGTAAAAAGTACAGCAGTAAGGAAAGAAACTACTACAGTAGGCACCACCACAACAGTAAAACGACATTTATCATATAACAAAACTGCAGGTAAAGAAGGTACAGCGGAAACAAAACTACTCACTAGAACAGAAACAAAAGAAGGTACAAAGCTGTGGCAACTCTACTGGACCCTACTCGGCCCAGCGTCCTCTGCAGCCGCCGACCCTGGCTGCTCAACACCTGGTCCTGAAAAAGGTAACGAGTGTAACACGTCAGCAAAACGCTGAGTAGAGTGGCAAACTAACTAAAGGCAACAGTAGAGTGGACAGTAGCTGTTATGTTCTATTACTTCCTTTATTTACATCTTTCAATTTTTCTCACTATTTCATTTACTTCTCAGATCCTTTACTTGATCTCGAATGTCCTCGTGGGACGATCTTGATTGCAGTCTTTTCCAACAGTAGAAGTAGCACGTGGTGCTCTCCTGGCCGGGAGAGTCCCCCGTGGTGATCCTACCCTCAGTCAACCACCCCAAGGTCACTGACAGACGTAACGGTGACTACGGCACGCGCGATAAACGCACAGGTAGCTAGCCCGTACTGGCACGCGGTCAGTCGTTTCCGTTAACGGGTGCGCCCAAAGCACAGCACGGAACCAGGGCAGAGCCCTCTCAGTAACAGGGGTCCAACCCCTCCACAGTAACCAAACCGGGGCCTTGCCCCTCCACAGTCCGCGCACCCTCGCCTGACTACCCTGGTTTGCCCTAGTGGGCCTAACAAGTCGGTGAAGGAGGCTAGCAGAACCCCGGGGCCCGTGGGGTAGCTAGTACTCTCCTAACACTACTAGCTCTCCTCGGTACTACGTACACGAGGGCCAACAAGTCGGTACAGAGCGGCCAAGCCTAACCCCGGGTCCCTGGGGCGGCTGGCCCCACTCTGCACTAAAACAGGTACAGGTACTTCCCTTGGTACTGCGTACCCAAGAGACAGTACAACTACATCTCAGTTCCATTCCTTTTCTTTCCAGGAGTTCCACTCCTAATTCCCCGTAGGGTTCCAGCTCTTTATCTCAGAACATCATATGTTTCACTTTCCAGATTCACGTTCTCACATTCCATGATCTCAACATGTTTCCTTGTTCATAACAGGCAGCTGTTAATTAATTTCACAGGCAGCTTATATATTCCTTTCCATTTTTCCAAGACTGCAGTAATATACATTCCACTAGTTTTTCCATCCTAGGATTCATGCCATATCCTAGGATCTATCATACAATCTAGTTTTCCGGCCCTAGGATTCATGCAACACCTAGGAGCTATCATTCCATACATTTCTCATTCCTAGGGTTCATGCAATGCCCTAGGTTCTAGTTATGGTTCCATACTTTAACAGATTTTATTAATGCTTAAAACCACTCTACCAGGTACAACGGAAGTAATGGGGGCGTGGTCGGGAATCCCGCGTGCCTCCGCGACTCTCAAGACGGCAACCGAACGAGGTCCTATCACAAGGATCAAACACAAGGAGTGTCTCAAAACAGTGTATAGCTACTGTAGGCGGGTAGAGGAATAAATTCTGAATCGAACGCAACTCGAATCGCGGAAAACGGAGCCCAAACGGGCCCTAAACGGGTCGAGAAAGACAATACTGTGCAAAATCAGACGTCTGGAACTCCTTCCAGACGTCTTAAACGGTGGATCAGAGAATTACCTGTTCGGCGTGGTTCCCCGGACGTCCAGAAGTCTGTGGCGACGTCTCTCCTAGATCCCAGACGTCCGATGGTCTCTCCGGACGTCTGGAGGTCACTCCCGCCGTCTGGTACAACTTCCAGACGTCGGATTCGCAAAGGATGACGAATCCGAACACCTGCGCACAGCCAACCCTCCTCCTTCAGTACGGTCAGTCGACAAAAGAAGAAGGAGAAAGCGGAACTCACCTTTCAGACGTCTGTATGATCACACAGACGTCGACCTTGCCGTCTGGATATCAGTCCAGACGTCTGATTCTGGAGATTTTTCCAGAATCAGAACCTCGCTCGGCCTCCGCTCGCGACGCCGCCCGCGTCGCACCTCGCGCGTCTGCTGCTCCGCCCGCAGCAGGTCCCTCTTCGCGACGCTCTGCGCCCCCTGCGCCCTCCGCCGGCCGGCCAAGCCGCTCCCGGCGAGCTCGCCCTCACGGCAGAGTCCCGCCCTCGCACGCCGCAGCTCCTCCGCGCCTTCGCTGCGCCGCTGCCGCTGCGCCCTCGCGTCCGCTCGCTCCGCCCGCAGCAGGAGAGGAGGAAGATGGTGGAGACGGGAGGGGAGGCGCGCCCCCTCCCCCTTTTAACGCCGCTCGGAGAGGAGGAGAGAGACGGCCGCAGTCGCCTGCAGCCGCAGAGAAGATGCGAATCGCAGGTCTGCGCGCACAGGCGCGCAGACGAATATCCCGTGCGAGTATAACTGTTCGTCAGACGTCTGTAAACTATCCCGGATGTCTGGTCAGACGTCTGGATGTGACCCCAGACGTCTTGACAGACGTCTGGGCCACCTCCCAGACGTCTTAAAAGACGTCTGGGGCACGCGCTCGTTACAGACGGACAGTCGGAACGCACGATACAGACACTTGAGGATCTTTTGCGTGCCTGTGTACTAGACTGGAGGGGCTCTTGGGAGGAACACCTGCCCCTGGCAGAGTTTGCATACAACAACAGTTATCACTCGAGCATCGGCATGGCTCCCTACGAGGCTCTGTACGGACGGAAATGCACGGCACCCTTGAGTTGGGTTGAGGTGGGGACCAAGTGGGAGGTTGGCCCCAGGTTGATCCGGCAGAGTCAGGAGGTAGTTGAACAGATCCACAGACGACTCCGCACTGTCAGGAGCAGACAGAAGAGCTACGCAGATCGCAGACGCAGAGAGGTGCAGTTCGAGGTTGGGGACCACGTCTTTCTTCGTGTTTCGCCCATGAAGGGCTTACAGCGGTTTGGGGTGAGAGGGAAGCTCGCGCCGAGGTTCGTGGGGCCCTTCGAGGTCCTGGAGCGGGTTGGACCCGTTGCTTACAGACTTGCCCTTCCCCCGCAGCTTTCTGGTGTGCACGACGTGTTCCACGTGTCCAACCTCAGGAAGTACGTAGCCGATCCCAGCCACGTACTGAGTCACGAGAGCGTCGAGGTGAGCGACGACCTGACCTACCCCGAGCGGCCAGTGCAGATCCTAGACCGAGCCGTCCGCAGGTTGAGACGAAAGCAAGTACCCCTGGTAAAGGTTTTGTGGAGGAGCCAGCGGTACGAGGAGGCTACCTGGGAGCCTGAGGCGGCAATGCGGGAGCGGTACCCAGAGCTTTTCGCGGGTACGTCCTTTCGGACCGGCTTCGGTCCTCTTTGAGTTTGTTATGGTTATTTGGACATCCTTTTTCCGCACCCTAGTTGGCGCAAGTTTCGGGGATGAAACTTCCTTTGAGTTTGTTATATTGTAACGAGCGCGTACCCCAGACGTATTTTAAGACGTCTGGGAGGTGGCCCAGACGTCTGTAAAGACGTCTGGGATCACATCCAGACGTCTGACCAGACGTCCGGGATAGTTTACAGACGTCTGACGAACAGTTATACTCGCACGGGATATTCGTCTGCGCGCCTGTGCACGCAGACCTGCGATCCGCATCTTCTCTGCGGCTGCAGGCGACTGCGGCCGTCTCTCTCTCCTCTCCGCGCGGCGTTAAAAGGGGGAGGGGGCGCGCCTCCCCTCCCGTCTCCACCATCTTCCTCCTCTCCTGCTGCGGGCGGAGCGAGCGGACGCGAGGGCGCAGCGGCAGCGGCGCAGCAGAAGGCGCGGAGGAGCTGCGGCGTGCGAGGGCAGGGCTCTGCCGTGAGGGCGAGCTCGCCGGGAGCGGCTTGGCCGACCGGCGGAGGGCGCAGGGGGCGCAGAGCGTCGCGAAGAGGGACCTGCTGCGGGCGGAGCAGCGGACGCGCGAGGTGCGACGCGGGCGGCGTCGCGAGCGGAGGCCGAGCGAGGTTCTGATTCTGGAAAAATCTCCAGAATCAGACGTCTGGACTGATATCCAGACGGCAAGGTCGACGTCTGTGTGATCATACAGACGTCTGAAAGGTGAGTTCCGCTTTCTCCTTCTTCTTTTGTCGACTGGCCGTACTGAAGGAGGAGGGTTGGCTGTGCGCAGGTGTTCGGATTCGTCATCTTTTGCGAATCCGACGTCTGGAAGTTGGACCAGACGGCGGGAGTGACCTCCAGACGTCCGGAGAGACCATCGGACGTCTGGGATCTAGGAGAGACGTCGCCACAGACTTCTGGACGTCCGGGGAACCACGCCGAACAGGTAATTCTCTGATCCACCGTTTAAGACGTCTGGAAGGAGTTCCAGACGTCTGATTTTGCACAGTATTGTCTTTCTCGACCCGTTTAGGGCCCGTTTGGGCTCCGTCTTCCACGATTCGAGTTGCGTTCGATTCAGAATTTATTCCTCTACCCGCCTACAGTAGCTATACACTGTTTTGAGACACTCCTTGTGTTTGATCCTTGTGATAGGACCTCGTTCGGTTGCCATCTTGAGAGTCACGGAGGCGCGCGGGATTCCCGACCACGCCCCCATTACTTCCGTTGTACCTGGTAGAGTGGTTTTATGTATTAATAAAATCTGTTAAAGTATGGAACCATAACTAGAACCTAGGGCATTGCATGAATCCTAGGAATGAGAAATATATGGAATGATAGCTCCTAGGTGTTGCATGAATCCTAGGGCCGGAAAACTAGATTGTATGATAGATCCTAGGATATGGCATGAATCCTAGGATGGAAAAACTAGTGGAATGTACATTACTGCAGTCTTGGAAAAATGGAAAGGAATATATAAAGCTGCCTGTAAATTTAATTAACAGCTGCCTGTTATGCATAGAGAATCATGTTGAGATCATGGAATGTGAGAACGTGAATCTGGAAAGTGAAACATATGATGTTCTGAGATAAAGAGCTGGAACCCTACGGGGAATTAGGAGTGGAACTCCTGGAAAGAAAAGGAATGGAACTGAGATGTAGTTTGTACTGTCTCTTGGGTACGCAGTACCAAGGAAAGTACCTGTACCTGTTTTAGTGCAGAGTGGGGCCAGCCGCCCCAGGGACCCGGGGTTAGGCTTGGCCGCTCTGTACCGACTTGTTGGCCCTCGTGTACGTAGTACCGAGGAGAGCTAGTAGTGTTAGGAGAGTACTAGCTACCCCACGGGCCCCGGGGTTCTGCTAGCCTCCTTCACCGACTTGTTAGGCCCACTAGGGCAAACCAGGGTAGTCAGACGAGGGTGCGCGGACTGTGGAGGGGCAAGGCCCCGGTTTGGTTACTGTGGAGGGGCTGGACCCCTGTTACTGAGAGGGCTCTGCCCTGGTTCCGTGCTGTGCTTTGGGCGCACCCGTTAACGGAAACGACTGACCGCGTGCCAGTACGGGCTAGCTACCTGTGCGTTTATCGCGCGTGCCGTAGTCACCGTTACGTCTGTCAGTGACCTTGGGGTGGTTGACTGAGGGTAGGATCACCACGGGGGACTCTCCCGGCCAGGAGAGCACCACGTGCTACTTCTACTGTTGGAAAAGACTGCAATCAAGATCGTCCCACGAGGACATTCGAGATCAAGTAAAGGATCCGAGAAGTAAATGAAATAGTGAGAAAAATTGAAAGATGTAAATAAAGGAAGTAATAGAACATAACAGCTACTGTACACTCTACTGTTGCCTTTAGTTAGTTTGCCACTCTACTCAGCGTTTTGCTGACGTGTTACACTCGTTACCTTTTTCAGGACCAGGTGTTGAGCAGCCAGGGTCGGCGGCTGCAGAGGACGCTGGGCCGAGTAGGGTCCAGTAGAGTTGCCACAGCTTTGTACCTTCTTTTGTTTCTGTTCTAGTGAGTAGTTTTGTTTCCGCTGTACCTTCCTTACCTGCAGTTTTTGTTATATGATAAATGTTGTTTTACTGTTGTGGTGGTGCCTACTGTAGTAGTTTCTTTCCTTACTGCTGTACTTTTTACTGTTAGTTATATTCATGCTGAATGTGGTTTATTTTACTGTCTTTTGGTTACTTCCTCG
The DNA here is from genome assembly GCA_037157565.1 of Thalassia testudinum. Lineage (NCBI taxonomy): Eukaryota > Viridiplantae > Streptophyta > Magnoliopsida > Alismatales > Hydrocharitaceae > Thalassia > Thalassia testudinum. The sequence continues at coordinate 111,989,618 of JAZHRO010000073.1, read as the reverse complement.
TTGGACGACTGGGTCTTGGGATTAGTCGAGTCGGTCCGGTTCTCGTGTCTCGTAGGGACTCGGGAACCGGGTCGTTACAGTACTCAAGGGCCAGCTCACTTCCCCATTCACATTTCCAGTTCCATTTCATTTATTTCTAGGAGCTTTACTCATAATTCCCTGTAGGGTTCATGCTCATGTTTCTCAGGCCAAGCCATACTAGATTTCATCATTTCTATTTCCATTTCTTAGGTTCTACACATGTAGCATGCAACTTTACTATTCACATTCCAGGTTTATTCGCAGGTAGCTCATGTTTCCAACATTCAATCTTCCATTTCCAATTCATATACAGGCAACTCATATTTAATTGTAAACAACAAGAATTTACATGCAACAGTTGCTAACAACAGTACTTTACATTTCACAGGCAGCTGTTATCCATTTATAGGCAATTGTTATTATTCCATTTACTCATCCAAGACTGCAATTCATACATTCCATACAACCATTCCAGTGTTTCTAGTCCTAGGATTCATGCCATACCCTAGGATCTAACATTCATTCCAAATATGCATTCATGTTGGTAATTAAACTAAGGGAAGCCACTCTACTAGTAAACCCAGGAGTATTGAGGGCTTGATCGGCAGGTCCACATGCCTCAGCAAACCCCAAATCCGCAACGGAACGAGGTCCTATCACAAGGATCAATCACAAGAAACCACTCAGAACAGGATACAAAGTATTCCAACAAGTAGAGGAACTTATACAAAGAACAACGGAATCTTAATTGCAGAAATCAGACCTCAGATGGACCCTAAACGGGTCAAAATAGAAATTCTGATTCATATCAGATGTTTGGAACACCTTCCAGACGTCTTAAAAAAGTCTAGAACCATACTTCAACTTTGCGCTACTTCTCAGACATCCAGGGACTCTGCTGAACCGTCTGGACCTAGTTCCAGACGTCCAACCACCTCTCCGGACGTCTGCAGATGCTTCCCGCCGTCTGGTGCCTTGCCTAGACATCTGAACTACGTGGGAGGGCGTGGGACCCGAAGCGAATCCTGCACGCGCGACACAAATCTCCTCAATATGGCACGGAACAGTGCCTTGGCGGAACGACCTGCATGGCCATATCCATAAAGGGAGGTGTACGTCGCGGGATTTACCTCTCAGTCGTCTGGAGCCTCCTCCAGATGTTGTCTATGTCGTCTGGATGTAGATCTAGACGTCTGATTGTGGGAAAATCTTAGAACTAGAGATTGCCTTTGCCTTCTCGCGCAGCGCGCGGCCGTGCCGTGCCCGCTCGACCACTGCTATGGCTGCAGCAGTGTTGGGGAGGACCTCCTCGACGCACCTCTCTGCCTTGCGCACGCCCAACCGGCCGTGAGCTCTCTGGTGAACTCCCTCACGAGCTCGCGCGCTCCCCTGTCTTCCCCTCGCTGCTCCTCTCCTCCCACACCGCTCACGCTCATGCTCACTGCTCACTGCTTGCTGCTCTCGCTGGAGGAAGGAGAAGGGTGGATGGAAGTGGGGTGGTGTGAGGGAGAGGAGGGGGGTTTATAAGGGTGAGGTTTTAGGGTTTTCCCTGGGAGCTGAAGAGAGAGAGAAGATGGATGAAAACGAGGGGTACTATCTACGTGCAGCACGCTTGCAAATGCGAGTTCGTATCCAAGATTTTCGATTTTCAGATGTCTGGGAATGAGTCCAGACATCTTATAAGACGTCTGACCCTCAGTCTAGACGTCTTACTAGACGTCTGACTTAAAGTCCGGACATCTTAAAAAGGCTTAACAGCACGGGTCTTAACAGGGTGACATCTTAATCCACTTAAATTTGTTTTAATATGCTAATCGAAAGTTGAATGAGGTTTGAAAGATCCTAAGAAAGGTCTGGGATTGGTTTTTAGTTGACTTCATGGCATGAATTGAGTTCCCTCCTTCACGCTGTCTATAGCGTAGGAAGGGGAATCAATCAGGGTTTTGGAGGTTCTTTAACCTCTGATCTTATTTGTTTTAAATCCTAGATCTTCATAGGTGATTTACGATGGTGGTTATTTCAATATTTGAAGTGTTAATTCAAATCTGAGATATGTTCTTGTCAGTAAAATTAATAGATGCAATGCAACTATAGCATTTTAGTTTTGATTGGAGAGTTTCAAATGCCTTGAATGTGGATGTAAAATTGGTTTTTGAATGGAGTATAATCCCAATGATTTTTTTGCAAGAGATTTGATTGAAATTTAATTTCTATGATGCTTAGATGAGTCTTGAATGAGTGGATCGGACCTGAGAATGGCTTGTTGGTGTATTTGGATAGCAATAACAGTTCTATGGTCTGAATGTAGTATCCAATTGCAATTTTGAAGTAGATATCCTAGTGTACATGGAAGTTGTATGAATTTCTGAAGGATTGTGATATATAACAAGCATTCATGTACTTGTAGTGACTTTGGCTTGAGCTAAAAATAGTTGTTTATCACCGTTAAATATTTCTGTCAGCTACTGGTAAAGTCAATAACTGTCCAAATTTGAGTTTATACTGATTTAAATGCTTATATGACATCTTTGAGTTTGATTTTGATTTTAATTGATGTTTAGAAGTTTATCATGCGTAAATTTATTTTTCTAGCATTTATGTACAATTTTCTAGGCTTGATTTCAACTTCTCATCATTTTTGAGCCATTTTCCAGCATTTCTTCTAAAAATGGGGTGAAAAATATAAAAAGAGTGTAAATAAATAAAAGAAAAGTGTCTTCATAAGATTAGAGTATGCTTTAGGTGTTTGTATCCTTAGATTTAGGTTTTGAGTCCACTAGTTAGGACTTCACAGGATTAGAAATATAGAAATCTAAAACAAAAAGCCAAAAAGGGAATTATCTTTCACTCTTTCTTAGCTTTCTCTCCTATTTCTTTCTTCATATAAAATCCAAAAACAAAATAAAAAATATGAAAATTCCCGAAAGCTCATAAAAACCCTTGTGTATAGTGTAAATAATAAATATTGAGGTATTAATGTGTATATATGTGTATATAAATTATGTATATTATGTATAGATATTATTTATATGTAAATAAGTTATAATGTATACTTACAATCTTAAGTCTAACTTATCTTATCTATTAAGTTATAATGTATAGTATTATATATATTATGTAAACATATTTATATACATGTACATAACTTATATATATGTAAATTATGCGTGTACACTAGTGTATACACATATATAGCCTACTATATTAATTACAATATTTATTATGTAAAATAATATATTTATGTTATGTATACTTAATTATGTATTATATATATATAAGTTAATGATGTATATTAGTAATTTAAGCTAATCTAAATTAATAATTTACCTAAATAATATACTAAGCTATACTATATTCTAATAATTTACATTTTAACTTTTTTAAAATATATTTATAATCTTATTTATATTGTATAATATATCTATACGAAATAATTTATATGTACATACTACATACGTGTATCTAAACCATATAAATACCTTAATAAATCAAATTAAATTATTTAAAATTCTTAATTAATCTTGTATATATGTAAATTTACATAATTGGACTTTAATTAAGTAATTTATACAATAATTTATAGTGTACATAAGTAATTATAAGGTAATTTTAACCATATAATATACCTAACTTTAACTAATTTAAAAACATATATATATGTATGTATGTATGTATAACTTAGTCTAATTATCCTAATATATAGCCCTATATATCACCTTTAAGATTAAATAATTTATTTGTAAATTAGATCACTAATTAAACCCTAATTAAGGCCCTAAACATTGTAATAAATCACGATGAGCACAGCTGATAGCGCTACTTAGGATAGTGCCACATCGGAAGCGAACGATTGTTTGTGGCACTATATCTTGAATCCCTATTGTAGCCCCGTCGAGCGACTTCGACGCGGATGCTAAGCCTTGCCCTGTGTGTTATCTTAAACCCCATGCGTTGCGTGTGCTTGTGGATGAGCATATACATCCGGGTGCACACGTGCGCTATATGTACGTGTGCGTGGGACTGCGTATGGGCCTAATTAGGCCTAGTTTGAGATGAAATGTGGCATTGCCCTCCTCGTGTGGTGAGCTTAGTAGTGGCTGATCCGACCCATGGGCCATTGATCTGTGTGAATAGCCCACCATTCCTTTTGGGCCACAAAATGTTAAGTGTTAAACTGGCTAAGTGTGGGCTCAAACCTAAAAATAAGCTAAGTGTTGAAGCTATATGTGTGTGTGTGTGTTAGGTGTGTAAATATATGTTAGCTATACATGTATGAGGCTATGTTATATAAATTGAGTTAACTGTATATTATCTGGCCTAATATGTGTATATAACTTTTTGAGGCTTATATGTTTACGTTTAATTCTTCTTTTCATTTATTTTTAGCCTTGTTTGTATATAGTTTTTAAGGCTTTAATATATAGCTCTTTATTTATAAAGATTTAGTGATTCATTGTTGCCTTTATGTTCATAGTGTTTAAAGCAAAATTGTAAATAGGATTTCATTCATTTACTAATATTCATGCTTGTACACAATTAGTTGTAAATTACATAGATACAATTAGTCTAACCTAAATTCTTGTTTTTGATGCCTTTATTCTGTAACTATTCTTGAGGCATTAATATATTAACATTCATTCTTTTGTTATGACTTTTAAATAATTAATCTAGATTAATTGATTCTTTGATTGTATATATTCTAACTCATTCTTTTGTAAATAAACTTGACATTTTTGGAATACAAGATAGATTTTGGACCTTCAAGAGTGATGTATATCAATAACGACTTTCTAGTGAATGACCTAGAGTAAACCAGTAAAAATTATATATAAATAAAATAACATCCATCTGGGTTGCGACACTATACTACTACAATGATAATAAACCCTAATTAACTAGTGATTCGAATCGAACATCAATAGCCCAAATTTTAGACTTTTATTCAAAAAATTTTGATAGTCTAGTGGACTCAAAAACTATCTGTGTCATAGAAGTTACTTGTCAAATCTCTTAGGGGATTCATAAATTCCCACTATTATCTAAATTCACTCAATCATGTATTTTGTGCACCCTTGCCTCATATGAGCTCCACATAGGGCTCTCTCTTTGATGCACATGACATGGATTTGGAAATTTTACATTTATCTCCATTATATTTTATTTAAGAAAAGGGAAAACAAAGCATATTTTGGCTTGGGAGCTAGTATTTTGACCTTCTCAGGAATGCATCTTTAGAATGGAAGAACCTTTCCCTTTAGCCTTCTTTGATGTTATGGTACATCTAACGCTTCATCTTGCAAATGCAACAAGACTTGCTAGGCCTGTATAACACAAATGGATGTATCTAGTATAGCATTTTTTAAAGAAGATGAAAGATTACATCTTAAATGAGGCGAAGTCGGAAGGGTTAATCATTAAAGGGTATCTTCTTGAGGAATGCATAAACTTCTATACCATATATATATGGATGATCTAGACAACCGATTTAATTGACTTGAAATAAACTACGATGGGGGATACAGTGACAATGATGAAGATTGCCTTTCCATATTTGATATTAGAGGAAGGTCCATCATCTACACATATTATAAAATGATCTCATAAATGGACCAACAGTTAGTTCACTTGTACATGTTAAAGTAAATTCCGGAAGTCGATCCATTTGACAATGAATTCAAACACTCTTCACATCCATCTGTATGCGAATTGCATGCAATTTCTTGATTAGTTTAAGCAGCATGTAAATCTGATGAAAGAAAACAACGACCCATCTTAGGTAGAAGAATTTGATATAATAGCCGATACCCTGTTGGGTTATGCATGTTATCATTCTGGATACATAGTAACCAACTTTAGATTAAAAATAAGATTAATTAATGATGCGAAGGCCACACAGTGAGCTGGAGTTATTGTTAGTTGCAATCTATGCATGGTTTATAATGACTACTATGGGAAAATTGTAGAAATTGTGGAGATGAGCTTCAGATACGACTGCGGGGTGATTTTGTTTAAGTGTGATTGGTTCAATGTTTTTAAAGAATGTGTTGGTTTTAAAAGAGATAACAAACAAAGTTTTATAAGTTTAAATAATAACCACTAAATTCTTCAAACATATGAACCTTTTACAATAGCCTACCAAGTATCAAAAGTGTTGTACGTGCTTGATAATAGCAGAAATGAATGGATCATCCTTGTTAGAACAGTTCCATGTGATTACTTCGATGTACAAAAAGATAATGACCCTAGCATAGAATCTGAAGCCTACCAAGAGCTTCCACAAGAAGTTGGTCCCAATGTAATAGACATTGATATATTAGACATAACTTATCACAACTTCGTTCATATCTTGTATGCAAGAACTTATAAACAGTCAATAATAAGGATGTGGGTAGGGAAACGCACGCTGCAACGCATTTTGTAATGCGCATTCCTGCCTAACCAAGTGGTTCCCGCCCAACTCTAAGTGATTCAACTGGTGTGTTTCAATAGATTTTTACCAACTCTAAGTGATTTTTCACTTGGAAAAGTGACTTTTCACATTAGGGTTTAGGGTTTAGTCTTTAGTGTTTAGGGTAAAGACTAAATCCTAAATACTAAGGTGAAAAGCAATTTTCCAAGTGAAAAATCACCTTGCATAGGTGGAGGACCACTTTCCATAAATCTAAACCCTAAACTCTAAACCCTAACCCCTAAATCCTAAACCTAAACCCCATAGGTGAAATCACTTTTCACATTTTAAGAGGAAATCAACCAGTTGAAAATTTGGTTGAAAGGGAAAATCAATCGGTTGAAAATTAAGCACACCAAAACACACCTATTGAAAACCCATTTTCCACCGATTGAAAAGTAAAATCAACCGATTGAAAATCAAGCATACAACACACTAGTTGGAAATATTTTTCAACCGGTTGAAAATCAAAATACATCGATTGAAAATGAAAGCACATCGGTTGAAAATGAAAATATATCAATGTATTTGCCTTTTCACCAATGGAAAATGATTTTTCAACTTGGAATGTGATTTTTCACCTATAGGAAGTGGTTTCACTTGGACAGTAGTTTTTCATTGGTGAAAGGTGGTTTCGACTGGTGGAAAAGCACAATACACTGGGTGAAACGATCACTCTCATCTGTGCATTGTAAAATGCGTTGTAGTGCGTGTTTCTTTACTTTTTGGCTAATAACAAATACTTGTATGCAAATTTCCATAAGAAAAGTGAATATACTTATTTTTCATTGGTTACATAGTGATTGTGTGTATTTGTTCTAAACTTTCCTTTTTTGCTCTTTTATATTAGGTTGTTTATGCCATTCTTAGCAGGCTCTTCTTTGATACAAGTCCACTATATCGAGGTAATGGTCAAGTAATTGTGGTAATTTTTTATATGTCAATCAAAATGTGGGGTATGCTCATTGACAAGCGCGAAACGAGTTTCGTTAAAAGCATGTCGTAATATAGTCGAATCACGTAAATCAACTTTTTAAATTTGTATTTCTTGAAATAAAAATGTATTCTGAGGTCATCTCTGGGAGGAACGAAATGTCACTACAACAATTTCCACCTTTGTCGTCGGTTGAAAACCGATGGCAAACCTATTTTAACCGACACAATTAAGCTATGCCGTTATTAGCGTCGTCATTTCTTTTTACCCATGGTTATAAGGAACATCCGACATTGAAATATTGTCAGACCAACGGACTGATTGGATATTTCACCATCATTTAAAAATCGATGGAAAATTGATTTCTCGTCACTTATGCAAAAATCGATGGCGTTAGTACGTCACTTTTTCCTACCTTTGCATGTTCTTTCTTTAGGCTTCCCGTCATTTAAGTGAATACACCATTGCTTGTATAAGCGAGGGTAAAGGAATTTTTACTGTCCCTTAGCCAAATAAGCGACGACATATAAGTTTCAGGGAAGAGGAAAGGTTCTCTTTTTTGTTGTTACTTTTTAAAATAAGTGACGACATATAAGTTTCAAGGAAGAGGAAAACTTCTCTTTTTTGCCATTGCTTTTTAAAATAAGTGATGGTAAATGTACAATATTTGCGATCAGAATTCAACTTTAATGCGACAAATGTAGGGTTTTTTTTTTAAATTTAAAGTTGTGGAAATTACCTACTAAACTTACTTAAAAGAGCTGCATTTATACCAAAATAGTTAATGAAAATGAAGAGAAGTTTATATTTTATAAATATAAAGTCTAGTACATAAAAAGTTTGAAAATGAAATATCTACATAAAAAGGGTAACATGAAAAACATAACAAAAGGAAATGGATAAAAATCAAAATGCTGCTGCCCCGATCCACCAGCTTCACCTGCACCACCCATGTCATCGTTGTCTCGTCTGTAGACGTTGGGATCTGATGAAGATGGATGCTCTGACTGACCCTTCTTTTGAAGAAGGATTAGAAGCATCCTGATCTTATTATCCACCCTACTCATTTGTGATTGCATGGCATCCATCTGATTCTTCATATCTACCTCTCTCTTCTCCATCTCCTCCTCTTGTCTTTGTAGTTTGTTGATCTTTAGATGTAGCTGATTGACTATAGTAGATGAGACGACACCTTTCCTCCCATACCAGCTGGACATGGTGTGTGCCCTTCCCGCACTATGAACGAAACCACCGTCATCCGGTGGTTTCACTCTCCTAAATGCCTCCTTTAGATCTAAAGGTTGCTGACGTTGTCAGAGGTCTCGTCAGTGGGGGGATGTACCAGGTGTACCATTTGCTCATAAATGTATTAAAAAATATTATTATAATATATATACAAAGTATAATCTTTTTGAATTTAGGAAACTTACGTGTCTCTTATATATCTCATGAATCCACTTACGAGCACCCTCAGCTGCAGCCTTACTATGGGTGAACTCATAGATATCCATCCTACTTATCTCCCTCCTATCATGTGTAGTGGACTGAAAATATGAAAATGATACAATTATATTAAGATAACTTATAAATTAAGTAATATTCAAGTGCAGAATAGTTACAATACTTACGTAATAGCTCCTGACCATCTCGATGCTCCTTCGACCCAGACAATGGGTTTGTGGTGGACTTTGACCCTATTGGCCTTATTTTTCCTTACTTGCTCCTATAATAAAAGCATATATATATATGTATAAATTAATATACATAATAATATTTTTTATGAATTTAAGATATATGAAATTAATTGAATCATTTTTAATAAATTACTAACCTCTGCCTTGGGATCTAGCCAATGCTCACATGCCTACTTCCAATGTTCAGGCATGACATCAGGAGGATAATTTTCCATTGCCTCCTCAAGTGAACTACAGTTCGAGAAAAACTAAATGCCAAATATAAATTGTTAAAAATAATATATGAAATTATGTACATAATAAAAATGTAAATGTTTAAAAATTATTACCTTTCTCTTGCTCTCTGTCATCCAATCTATGTGGATTTTGGCAATGTGCTTAAGGATATATCGGGAGGCATTGGGGTCATCACCCTAATCATAATTTGCCTATATTTATTTAAAAAAAAATGTCAATCTTACTTGATAATAATTTTACGATAAAGTTATAAAAGAAATAATTAAGATAAATAGAATTACCTCCAATTGTCGGAGGAGCTACCTCTTCAACTCTGTAGGCACCTTCCTCCAGTCGACTCAACTGATGAAGCCTAGATGATTCTCTGCCTCTCCTATGGTTCTAAGCTTGATCATTATTCTCACGCCCTCGGGGATACGCTGGAGGTCTAAATTTTTTGTCTTCCCTCATCCTTTTTTTACTTTACAAGTGTAAACATTAATCACATTCATTATATTTTTTTGAAGTTGTAATAAGCTTTAAAATATAGAAGTAATTAACTTCTTAAAAGTAGAGGAGTTCTTATCAACACTTGTTCCTGTCGCTAAGGGGTCCACATGAACTAGGGACGTACTTCCCACCATCTCATCCTCTGCCTCCTCCCCCTCCTCTCCCTCTCCCTCCATGTCATCATTCTCATCTTTGTCCTCCTCATCTGATGCTCCATAATCTGGATAATCCTGTACTCTCTCTGGTAAGGTAGGAGCAATCTGCTTCCCCTTTCCCTTCCCCTCTGCATGTAGTAAACGTGCCAGGTCCTCGAGTCGTACGGAACGTGATTGGGGGGAGCCTAGTGTTGGAGGGGATGGTTGTGACTACTGTCGGGGGGGTGGCTAAGCTTGAGGAGACATATCGGGCTGCGTGGATGACTATGTCTTAGGGGGGCCATTTCTTTTGGGTTTTTTCTTAAACATATTCATCAGTTACAAGAAATAAATGCAATAATTAATATAGTTGAAAATCATTAATATATAAATCATTAATGAAGAAAGTTTGGCAAATGTTAAAAAAATATTTAAAAATTTCGACAGAGTTTCCCCTTAAATTTAGAGGTTTCTCTATAAATCTGCATATTAAAATAAAAGTGGGCACACCCCACATTAAAAAAAATTGCAAGGACAAACCACAGGACTTGCATATTTACAACTCTATCTTGTAACACCGTTCTTCGAAATAACAATAAGGAAAGCAAAAACATTCTAAATGTTCAAAGGGCTAACTACTACAAGTCTTTGTAGCATAATGCTACTTACACAAAGCACTACAAATACCTACAAGCCATGCACCACAAGGAGGGGAATAACGAAATTGACATGTGTGATTTGGGTGTGCCTTTGGTGCATCATGGCATGGAGTTGTGGGATGGGAAATAGAGATGGAGTGAAGGTAGTTGTAGTGTTGATAATGGGGGTGATTACTATCAAGTAGAGGGTCATTGGCCTAAGCTAGGTGAGTGTGATAAAGTGTGTGTAGGTGCCTAGAAGTGAGTGGCTTGATAATGTGAGTGATTATGTGCTCGTTAGTCCTACAGTGTATGGTGATTACTAGTGCGAAGGTTAGGGAGATGGTGATTTGGGCTCGGTCATGGGATTTGATGTGGTTCATGGAATGGTGAAGGGACGACCATGGTATAAGTTAATAATTGAGAGGCTAGGCATTCAACTAGTCTCCAAGAATGTGTTGATGGTGGTTATATGGTTGAGTTGGGTTCTTAAATGGATAGGCTAGAGTGGTGGTTTTAGGCATGGGTTAAGGTGAGGTGATTAGGAATAGGTCAAGGTATAAGCACTAGGTTGAAAGATGGTTCTAACAATTCTAATGTGGTGAGTGTTAGTGTGGGTGTGTCTAGGATTTTGAGAGGGTGTGCATGTGTTTATGTGAATGTGGGTTTATGTGAAATGAGTGAAGAGAGTGAGGTGAGGTGATTAAGTGCATGGCTAGGTGATGTAGTGTCTAATGGAGTGAGTAGGACAGTAAATAGGTGATTGTGTATTGTGATGACCATGGGGTAGTGTTGGTGTAGAGAGTGATTGAGTGACAAGTGCGGTGTCTGTGAGGGTGTTGACATGCAAAGTGATGGCGACGATATTGTGTTGGGTCAAGTGAGGAGTGATATTAGTGTGGGCATGTGAAAGTAAGGTGAACCTGCATCCCTTCATAAAAACAAACAAGTAGGTACATCCCACATTCATTAAAATAAAACAAATAAAGAACAGTAGTGGGTACACCCCACATTCAAAATGAAACAAACAAGTGAGTACACCCCATATCCATTTAATGAATTAAAAATAATATGTGAGCACACCCCACATCTAGCAAGAACTTCTAATATCATTCAATTAAATTAAAAACATTAAAATTATACTTCTAACAACAACAACCTTCGAGTATGTCCGTCACCGATAACCTATAATTTCAAAAATGAAAGTAATTAAAAAACACATTACAATCTTTTTAAAATAATTTAAATAAATAAGTAAAAAGTGTAGTGAGTAAGAGTAAAATATTGTGAACATGTGTGCATGATTAGTTTTAAGTTTTTGTGTTTCTAGTGTATAGAAAATGCTAGTATAAGTTTAGATTTGTTAGATTTTTATATAAATTAGATTTAAACAAAAGGCCAGAAATTGTTACTAACCATAGATATCCACATCTATTGTATTTGAATCCATATGACATTCTTCCGTTAATTCTTGGTATGCTTCATTCTGTGCGTCAAAATGATTGCAATGTACTATTTTTATTGGTATAACCCATCGCCTTTGGCAATTATCAGGGATGTAGAAAACTTGTGCCGCTTGACATGCCAATGTAAACGGTTTACCAGACTGAAGAATTTGACGATTATGATTTAAAATCAAGTAATTGAGTTTCTTGTCAATTTTGAAACTAGTACCTTCTTTAAAAACATCAAACCAATGACATTTAAATAGGACAACTCTGTGATCATATCTGATCCTGATCACCACAATTTCTTTGATTTCAACATAGTATCCGTCTTGATCAGTGGAAAGATCTGAATCAACAACAATTCCAGCCTATTGTGTAATCTTTCTATCATCAATTTCTTTTATTCTGAATCTAAACCCATTTATTATATACCCAGGGTGGTAATGTGCATAATGTAATGATGTATCGGTAACTACATCAAAATCTGTTATCCATCATGAGTCTTTATCCTCTTTCAATTGATTAGCTCGATCTTTAAACTAATCTAAGAAGCCAAATTCGGATGTCCTTGAATGAGGTAACCGTTTAAATTTCTCATAGAATGGATCAATTTCAGGAATTTATTTTAAAATATATAAATGTGTCAAACACCTGTTATTTTCTGAAATTTCCTTATACTATATAGGAAGAATCAACCTTCTTTTAATATCAAAAATTGATAAACGTTCTTTATCATTGTTATTGTATTCCTCCTCATAGTTCTTTTGAAGTTTATTAAAGCGGTTGTCTGTTTCATTCATGTACATGGAGGTGAAATTTATACACTCCATGAGATAACCTTCTACAATTCAACCTTCCGGCTTTGCCTTGTTCAAAACATAATCTTTAAGCTTTTCCAAAAGCTGCTCCACAGGATACATCTATCTGAATTGTATAAATCTATTGATTCTCGCTTCATTTGCAAGATGCAACATGAGATGAACCATTATATCGACGAAGACTGGGGGAAGAATATGTTCCATTTTATAGAGTGTAATAACTACTTATTTATCTTAGTGATCCATCATATCATTTTGCAGCATCTTTGAACAAACAACTTTGAAAAATCTGCTCCTCTGTGAATGAATCAACAACTGGCTCAGGTAGTATCCCACGTATCGCCAGTGGAAATAATACTTGCATATTAATATGGATATCATGACTTTTCAAGGCAGATATCTTTTTTTGCACTTCATACACACAACGAGAAAGCTACGACGAAAAACCATCTGGCGCTCGAATTTCCTTTAAGAAGAGAACGATCTACTCTTTTGGTCTTGATTCAAGCTGTAAATAGCAGGTGTGAAGTAGCAATCCTTCTCATGAATATGTAGCTCCGAACGTACCCCAAACTCTTCATGTCTTTTCTTATTTTCACCGTATCCTTTGGATCATCAGTCAGATTTAATGTCTAAGATGTTATCCATCATATTCTTTTCAATGTGTATAATATCTAAATTATGACATATTGTAAGATCTTTCCTGTATGGCGGCTCCATAAAGAAAATGCTTTTCTTTCAAAACCCAGAATTTCTAAAGGTCGTCTGTCTTGTTTGAATGGCCGACCCAACCGTATCTCACCAATTTCTTGTAATCTCTCCATTATAACCTGACTCGACAACGTGGTGGAATCTGTACTAGGTTTATTCTGTGGATTTTTCTTTGAATATTGACAAATCCTACCATCAATTTTACCCCTGAACTGTGACGTTCTCCATCTATGTTCAATGGGTAGAAATTTGCGATGTCCTAAGTAACAAAATTTCTTACTTTCTAGCAGTCGTAGGTGATGAGTATGTTCCATATAGACTGGGCAAGCAAGCTTTTCTTTAGTGCTCCAACTCGACAAATTTGCGTATGCTGGGAAGTTGTTTATGGTCCACAATAGTGTAGATTCCTACGGGAGGGGGTGAGATATGTGTGACGTAATATAAAATGAAAAATTAAAATAGACAATCTCATAAAAATAAGCAATCACATAATTACACAAGTATTTTTAGGTAGAAACCAAAATCAGGTGAAAACCACCACCTAACCCTCTCGAGTTAGGATTTCCAGATCTAGTTGACCAAATCCACTAAACCTGGTCACTTGAACGAGGGTGACTGAACCTCAATTACAACAACACTACTTAGGCCGAGGGTAGTATACCTCAAAACCCCTTCTCCTCACAAGAAGGATTTTGTCTCGCGAAGGAGATGAGAATTCGCAAAGTGAATACCCAACCAAAGAAAATAAAATGTACAACAATCCTATAGAGCCACAAATATTTAAACCTAGCTTCTATAGGAATTAGGAAACTTCCCTTTGGTTGAAGTGCATTAGCTTGATGACGCGGGTGCATGAACCATGCGATAGCGCTTTGTTGCTCTCGTAACACAGAGGGAGAGCGGTGTGCAACAGTACTGAAGCTCTCTAAATATGGAATAGATGCTTGGAGAGCTAGAGCTTCTACTACTTCTCTTGGACACAAAAGATGTGGAAGGTATGTTGCTAAGTGTATCTTGGTGTGGCAAGGGTTCTCCTCTATTTATAGAGGGCCTAGGAATGCTTTGGAAGGCCTTGGAAGGCTTCCATAGCTATTGGGTGCAGATCCAAGGCAAATCAGGCCGTAGTCAGAATTAATCATGATTCTGACAGGGTCATCAGACGTCTGGTCTAGATATCAGACGTCTGGAAAACCTGTTTAAGACGTCTGGGAACTAAGTCGGACATCTGATTCTAGGTGGGTTTCCTTCCTAACTTGATTCAGACCTAAATAGGGTTCTAGTTTATGGCCATCAGACAACATACAGGACGTCTGGCACTAGGTCTGGATGTTTAAAAACCTATTTGTTATGCGGGAATGGATTCCCAAGAAGGGTAACGGCTATAAAGTCTCTCAAAGGAGATTTTGGGTTAGTCAAGGCAAAACGGTCACATATCAGACGTTTGGGGTCCTCTACGGACGTCTGATACAAGCCTAACGGTCAAATTCCTCAACATTTACTTGAGAAGCCAACGTTCCAATAATTGGACATCTGGCAAAGGCATCAGACGTCTTCTAAGTCATTTGGACTAAGGTTTGAACGTCTAATTTCATTAGACAGAACCTATTAAGTCAAGCCTAAATGTTTTGGATGTCTGATCAAACAGTCAGATGTCTTAAAAGTCACTATCAAATGTTTGATTTCCAGATTGGACGTCTGATAAGGCTGTCTGAATCCTATTTTGATTTTCTAAGTTCTCTATAGAAAACCTAAGTATTCTAGGGTAGTGCAGGTGTTCCTAGGACTACTTTAAGGGTTCTTTGAGGCTTTTTAATAGATATTTTAAGAAATAAAAGAGCAAGAATAAAAGGACAAAAGTACATAGAGCAAGATAAAAAGAATTATATTCTATTCTTCTTATCCTTTCATCTTCAAGCTTTCACTCCTTGCAAAGCTCCTCCACCTCTGTCAAGCTACTCCAATCTGCTATGGATGCAAGCTCGAACTTCGTCTAAACACCTGTCTCCATTTGCAATTTGACCTGAAAACTAGGACTCAAAAGCAAATGTTAAAAGACACGTGTTTTGTTATCATCAAAATAAACGATTGTGGTGCTCTAGCACCAATAATCTCTCCCTTTTTGATGATGACAAAATCATAAATAGTAATAAATAAAATTCTCCTCCATTTTGACATTATCAAAAAGGTTTTTATCAATTTTAATTCTCCTAAACTCCCCCTTAAATCATGCTCTTCTAGTTTTTGGGTTAAATTTCTTTTAATCAAGAATGTTGTTCTCCCCTTTTTGTAATAACAAGATAGTTATATATTTTTCTCTCCCTTTCTAAAGGAAATATAGCTAACACCTCCCCTTAAATGATTGACAATAAGCTCATAATTTTAACGTCTCCTATCTATATGCTAATGATAAAAAGATAGGGTTAAGGGTTTTACCTGACCTACCATGGCCAATAAAATGGCCCAAATGGAGGTGGATACCAAATCAGATGGGGTTCCCATTTGTAGCTTGGAGGTCCAGGCATTGGCGTTGGTCTCCAATCGGGCGGTCGACATGTGGTGGGTTGTTCGTCATCTCGTCAGTCTTCTTGTTCTCCTCCTTGGTGTACTCCTTGTTCCTCCCAACTTGAGTTGACCATTCTTGAGCTTGTAGGTCCAGTCCTTTACGTTGATATCTTCTTTGAAACCTACAAAACAAGATTCTAATTCTTTCTTCAGAATCCAAGTGTGCTTGGATTCGGATCTATTAGCGGGTCTCCTTGATGGAGATCCTTTCTCAATCTTAGGGCTATGCAAATTTTCTAGTTTATTGATTAATTTGTTAGAATTTTCCCCAAGACATGCGATTTCTTTTTCTATAATATGCATCTTAGTCTTTAAATCAAAAATTTCTAGTTTTAGACTAATATTTTCCTCAATTAATTTAGTATTTTCATTGATTAACTCTTTATTTTCTAATAACAAGTTATTATCCTTAGGACTAGCTTCTAGATCCTTGAGTTTTATTTCTAATCTTTCATTTTTACTTTTAAGAAAACTAAGATTCCTTTTAATATTTTTATTTTCTACCTTAAGTGATTTACTAGGCTCAAATAATTCATCAAAAGCATCTTGTAAATCAGAATTTACCTCATTGTCGGAGTCGCTTTTGCTGTTGCCTGCTGTTGTCATGAAACCCATGCAGGTGGTTTCATTCTTCTTTTCGGGATTTTCTTCTTCATCCTCCGAGCTCGAGTCATCCCAAGTTGCTTGGAATGCCTTCTTCTTATACTTCTTCTCTTTCTCCTTCTTCTTGAGAAGAGGGCACTCAGGTCGTAGATGTCCTTTCTCATTGTAGTGGTAGCAACGTCTCGGGCTCTCTTCTCCTTCTTCTCCTTCTTGTCTTTCCTTGATTCCCTATAATACTTGGAAAACTTTTTAAGTAAAAATTTAAAGTCCTCGTCGTCAAAACTTACCTCGCTATCCGATGCGACTCTGAAGGCGAGGGTCTTCTTTGGCTTTAACTCCGGTGTATCCTTCTTCTTCTGCTTTAGCTTCGTCTTGTAGGCCATCAGATTTCCTAGGAGATCCTCCATGTTGAGTTTCTCCACCTCGTTTGCCTCCTCGATGGCGGTGACCTTTTGTTCCCACTTCGATCCGAGAGAACGAAGAAGCTTCCCTTGAAGCTCCCCCTTGATGAAGGTCTTCCCTAAAGCTTTCAAATTATTTACTATGAGAGTGAACCTAGTGTTCATCTCACTCAAAGTTTCGTTAGTCTTCATAGAAAATGATTCAAATTCTTGTGAAAGTAAATTAATTTTAGAAGACTTTACCTTAGAGGTACCCTTGTGAGTTACCACAAGTGTGTGCCAAATCTCATATGCAGTGGTGAACTGGGAGATTCGGTTGAATTCCTCCAGGCTCAACGCGCAATATAATGTGTTCATTGTTTTTGCGTTGAGAGAAAGCTCACGGATTTGTTGTTGCGAGTAGCCGCTTGCGAGTTTTTCCGAGATGTCAAACGGCATCTCGCATCTAGCCAAATCGTGAAGTCGTTGGCTTGTAGCCAAGTCTTCATTCTCAGCTTCCAGTAGGGGCAGTTGCTCCCGTCGAAAAAAGGTGGACAGGTCGTGTACTGTTCCTCGAGAATCCTCGTCGTAGAGCTGCTTCCCTTCATAATCTTCTTGCTTGGTTGTTGCGTCAAAACAGCAAGAACCTACTTTGATACCAATTGTAGATTCCTACGGGAGGGGGTGAGATATGCGTGACATAATATAAAATGCGGAATTAAAATAGACAATCTTACAAAAATAAGCAATCACATAATTATACAAATATTTTTAGGTGCAAACCCAAACCGAGTGAAAACCACCACCTAATCCTCTCGAGTTAGGATTTTCCGATCGATGTAGTTGATCAAATCTACTAAACCCAATCACTTGAACGTGGGTGACTGAACCTCAATTACAACAACACTACTTAGACCGAGGGTAGTATACCTTAAAACCCCTCTTCACAAGAAAGATTTTGTCTTACGAAGGAGATGGGAATTTGCAAAGCGAATACTCAACCAAAGACAATAAAATGTATAACAATCCTATAGAGCCACAAATATTTAAACCTAGCTTCTATAGGAATTAGGAAACTTTCCTTTGGTGGAAGTGCATCGGCTTGATGACGCAGATGCATGAACCACACGATAGCACTTTGTTGCTCTCGTAACGCGGAGGGAGAGCGGGTGCACAACAGGACTGAAGCACTTTAGATATGAAGCAGATGCTTTGAGAGCTAGAGCTTCTACTACTTCTCTTGGACACAAAAGATGTAGAAAGTGTGTTGCTAAGTGTGTCTTGGTGTGGCAAGGGTTCTCCTTTATTTATAGAGGGCCTAGGAATGCTTTGGAAGGCCTTGGAAGGCTTCCATAGCTGTTGGGTGAAGATTCAAGGCAAATCAGGTCGTAGTCAGAATCAATCATGATTCTGACAAGGTCATCAGACGTCTGATTTAGGTATCAAATGTTTGAAAAACTTATTTAAGACATCCAGGAACTAAGTCAGACGTCTGATTCTAGGTAGGTTTCCTTCCTGACTTGATTCAGATCTAAACAGGGTTCTAGTGTATGGCCATCAGATGACATACAGGACGTCTGGCACTAGGTCTGGACATTTGGAAACCTATTTGTTCTGCGGGAATAGATTCCCAAGAAGGGTAACGGTTATAAAGTCTCTCAATGGATATTTTGGGTTAGTCGAGGCAAAATGGTCACATATCAGACGTCTGGGGTCCTCTACAGACTCTGATATAAGCCTAACGGTCAAATTCCTCAACGTTTACTTGAGAAGCCAACATTCCACTAATTGGACGTCTGGCAAAAGTATCAGACGTCTTCTAAGACATCTGGACTAAGGTCTGGATGTCTAATTTCATCAGACATAACCTATTAAGTCTAGCCTAAATGTTTTGGACATCTGATCAAACAGTTAGACATCTTAAAAGTCACTATCAGCCGTCTGATTTCCAGATTGGATGTCTGATAAGGCTATCTAAGTCCTATTTTGGTTTTTGAAGTTCTCTACAGAAAACCTAAGTATCCTAGGATAGTGCAGGTGTTCCTAGGACTACTTTAAGGGTTCTTTGAGGCTCTTTAATAGATATTCTAAGAAATAAAAGAGCAAGAATAAAAGGACAAAAGTACATAGAGAAAGATAAAAAGAATTCTATCCTATTCTTCTTGTCCTTCCATCTTCAAGCTTTCAATCCTCGCGAAGCTCCTCTACCTCTGTCAAACTCCTCCAATCCGCCATGGATGCGAGCTCGAACTCCGTCTAAACACCTGTCTCCATTTGCAATTTGACCTGAAAACTAGGACTCAAAAGCAAATGTTAAAAGACGTGTTTTGTTATCATCAAAATAAATGATCATGGTGCTCTAGCACCAACAAATACTGCTACATGCATATTGTAAAGTTCTTTCTTTTCTATATCATACATCTTCTTGCCGGTGTACCACAACTGTTTTAGTTCATTGATTAATGGCTAGAGATAAATATCTATTGCATTTCTTAGTTGTTTTGGACTGGGGATTAATAGGGTTAGTATCAAGAATGATGATCTCATGCACAACTAGGGAGGTAAGTTATAAGTGACCATTACCACTGGCCATATAGAGTATGATGAGTATATATTCTTAAATGGATTGAATACAACACTTGCAAGACCTAACCACATGTTCTTTGCTTCTAAAGAGAATGAATTATTTCTTTTGCTAAATCCCTTCCACTCCTCTGAATCAGTAGGATGACGTATTCTTCCATCTTGAGATTTAGAATCCTGGTGCTATGTCATCCACCGTGTAATTTTAGTTGATATAAAAAGGCTTTGAAGCCTAGGTATCAGTGGGAAGAAACGAAGAACCTTTTGAGGTTGTTTCCTCTTACTTTCATTTTTACCTTCCTTATATCTCTCATGTCCACATTTGGGATAGTTATTTAAGTTTATGAATTCATTTCTAAAAAGATTACAGGCATTCGGACATGCATCGATCTTTTGATAGTCCAAACCAAGCTTACGAATCAGTTTCCTTGCCTCGTACCATGAAGTAGGAAAACCGTCAGGGTTATTTAGTAGCTCAGTAATAAACTGAAGTATTTCTGACATGAATTTAGCACTAGCTCTATTCATAACCTTCAGTTGAAACATCTTCAATAAAAATGACAACTTTGATATTCTCATAACACTAGAAGCAAAAGGATCCTCAACCACCTTAATAGCATCATAGAATGGATTATAACTGAACGAATCTTACTTATCTGTATTTATATTCTCTCCTACTCTCATCTCATTCAACATTTCTTGTATTTCTTCACCTCCACTATCAGCAATTTCCTCGTCAATCTCTTCTTAACAGTGTTTTCATTGTTTATGACTTGCTCAGTAAACTCTTCTCCATGAGCTACCTAAGTAGTGTATTGCTACCGCCACCCATTACAAATCAAGTGCTCGAGAACAGTATTACGATCGTGTAAGGAATCTTTCAAACATCTTCTGCATGGGCAGAAGATATTATCAAGTTAATCTCTTCACCTAAATTTCTTCTTATCGTCATCAAAGGCCTAATCCAAGAATGAAATTACTCCATCCTTATATCTGGTGTAATCTAAACCTGCAATCCAATCCAATATTTATCCATTATAACCTAAAATTTAATGTAAACAAATCACTTATTAGGAAGGAAAATGACTGTGCATCTTGATTAAGATTTTCACTTTATAGCCCATCCACAAATATTTAATCACAACTTAGGTTTGCTCATTACATATAACCTTAGTGAGGTAAAATTTTGGTAACATCTCCCCACAGTTCTCCAGTATATCCCTCAATACTAACCTTAGCTAGATTTTCTTTAACACCCAGTTAAGGGTACCATAGGAAACTAGATAAGATTAGTTTGTATACCAGAGAAGAGCATGAAGAAGCAACTGAAATTTCACTGCACATCTAACGAGCAAAACTAAGTTGTGATCAAATCTTTAAGGACCTTCTTTAGTTCGATACTTTACTGAACTAAAGTCGATCGAGTCTTATGGCATGGTACAAAGACAACACATCATGCATGTAAGTGAGACATACATACGCTTCTTGCACTGTTTGTATAACATGATAATAGGTCTCGACGGGTAAGTAATTTGACACAACTTACTCAGAGAACTTTTACGCTAGGGGTTAGAATACCTAATGTTTGGCTTCGCGTGCATATATGTTTTTTAGCAACTTTGTGTATCTAAAATAATACTCATAATTGCAAGGAAATTGACATTAAACATAAGTAATCATCTGATAAGAAATAAAATTATTTTCATTGAATGCTAAAAAGAAATGTACAAAACTGATATTTTATCACAACATGGTTAAAATAAGTTCTGTAGAGCTTCGAATTTCGATCCGAGCTCAAAGAACTCAACTATAAGCCATATGAACCCAAATAGAACATAAATTGCTAACAGACATAGGTAACTTCAAAACTTCATAGAATCTATTCGAACAAATTCCTTTCAACTTAAAGATCATTTCACGTCCATTAGAAGTGAGAAAAGAAGCTCCATGGTTTATTGTAGCTTCAGGTTGACCAGCATTAGACTAAAAATTGACTTTTAGATCTTCAGTAGTTCCAATCAAATTAATGACCTAGATAGTCCTTCTACGATATTAACAATTCATTAAACTTAAAAAGAAGAGAGATTGATCACTAGAATGCAATATTCCAGGTCCGCCGCCTAAATCCTAAACGCTAAAACTTCAAACCCTACTAAACATTAAAACAGTTGTCAAAAAAATTTGACAGAGTTTCTCCTTATATTTTGAAGTTCTCTATAAACCTGCATGGCAAAATAATACTCGCCATAAAAGTGGGCTCATCCGACATTAAATTTCATTTTAAGTAAACAAGTGGGCACACCCCACATTCTAAATAAAACATACAAGTGGGCACACCTCACATTCATTCAATGAAATTGACAACACTATGTGGGCATACCCCACATCTAATATAAACCTATATTATCATTTAAATAAATTAAAAACATTAAAATTATACCTATAAGTAGTACAACCTCTAAGAATGCCCATTAGTTATAACCTATATTTCAAAGAATATAATCAATTGAATCAGACTCAAGCATGATGAAAATTAAATTAATTAGATTTCAGTTTGAATTGGAGTAAATTAAGTTGGTTCAAATGTTTATTTGATTAATGATGTAGGTTGGGAGGAGGATGGGTAGGAGAGGAGGAAGGGTAGGATGAGGGGGGTGGTCATGAGAAGGAGGAGGGGGAGGAGGCAGGGAGGAGGAGGAGGAGGAGGAGGGGTGGTTAGGAGGAGTAGGAGGGAAAGGGGATAGTTAGGAGGAGGAGGAGGAGTGTTGCGACCCGATCCCATCTCCCTATAGGACCCGAGAATGGTTCGCGTCGACTAGATCCCAAGACCCAGTCGTCCAACGAGAAATAACCAAAAGCAAAAAATATTCTACAACCACACATGCAATGTAACTAAGCAGAAATAAATAAGAGACATTAATGGAAATTAGAACGAGAAGTCTCAAAAATATTACATGCCACAAGTGAAAGAGTACTATAACATACATAGCCATCACAACTACAACAGAGGGAAATAGAACAGAAATATAGTAGAAACAGCTAATACATACTAAAGGTACTCACTACTACAAAAGTCTCTGCAACGAAAAAGAGAAAAAACACTACAGCTTGGCTCGACTGGGCCCAGCACCCTCGGTAGCCGGTGGCGTTGGCTGCTCAACTTCCTGACCTGAACATGGTTATATAATTTGTGGTCTGCTAATGCTGAGTAGAGTGGTGGTTAAGCCAGTTACATGCAATTTAACATAAAGAAACAAGCAAATAACTAATCATTCATTTCCATTTATCTCAACTAGGTGTTTCTGATTCGGTTATTCAAATAAGGATCCACAACATTTCTTAATCCTCTTATTCCCTAAGGGAAAGATCTTGGTTGTAGTTTATTCCACGATGTAGGATGTACACGTGGCACTCTCCTGGCCGAAGAGCCCCCATGGTAGTCCTACACCTGGCCTACCACCCTGAGGTCACGGTCATGATGTAGCGGTGACTACGACATGAGCAATAAGCGCACAGGTAGCTACCCTGCACTAGCATGTGGTCAATTGTTTCCGCTAGCGGGTATGCCCAAACATACAACACAGAACATAATAGGGCCTTGCCCTCTCAGAACAAGGGTCTTGCCCCTCAGAACAGGGGTCTCACTGCTCAACAGTCTGCGTACCCTCTCCCGACTATCCCAATTTTCCCAATGGGCCTGACAAGAGTTGTTGTAGGGTGGCCAGTTCTAACCCTGAGCCTCATGGAGCGGTTGGCTCCCCCCCTACACTAAAGTAACAAGAGTCAGTGTAGGGGGCCATTCCTAACCTTGGGTCTCAACCTAACGGCGACTAGCTCCCTTTTACACTAAAGTGATGGTAGCTCTCCTTGGTACCGCATACACGAGGGCCAGCTTACTTTCCATGCAAAAGGGATAGTTGCTCTCCTCGGTATCGTGTACTCGAGGGCTAGATCACTTCCCTCCTACATACGACATTCATTCCGTATACGTGAGTTCCTCTTCTAGTTCCCCGTAGGGTTCATGCATTGTATTCATTTCATTTCGTTTCAAGATATGTATATCTTATTGTTCACATCTCGGTTTTTAACCATATAACAGGCAGCTCGTGACTTAATAATTGAAAGAAGCGTCACATCATTTAACTATTCATTTGCTAGCATGAAGGGTTTTAACATACATTTCAGAATAAACTGTGTGGCTCAAGCAATGTTCATTCACTCAATTCTGCCCTAGGGTTCATTTCATATCCTATGGTTCAATCAATTCATTCTAAGATGGCATGCATTTTGATTAATTAAGTCATAGTATTAAGAAAAATCACTCTACTGGGATACACGGATGGAATGGGGGCTCGAATTGTAAATCCCATCGTCTCTGCGGGCCCCGTATACTCTACTAGCTGGAGACTAATACAATTGACCAAATCACATGAAACGAGTTCCAATAGTATACAAGTGACACAAACATGTAGAGAACTCCGAACTGAAACCAACGATACTTTGTTTGCGCAAAATCGACTCCGTTTAGGCCCTAAACGGGCCAAAAACGTGCACTCTGACTAAAATCAGACATCTGGGACTAGACCCAGATGTCTGAAACGACAACAGAGACTCACCTTATTTCCTTGCGCTGATTTCAGATGTCTGGAACCCCTCACAGTCATCCTGGGATCCTTGCAGATGTCTGTCAGTGCACCTAGATGTCTAAGATGGTTGTCAAACATCTGTAGAGACATCCAAACGTCCTAAAGCACCTCGAAGGGCATGTCACCCGCCTTTCCAATGCCTTGCACCTGTGCATGCGAGCGCGAGTTTAAATGTGACACGTAAAAAAAATTATGTACATGCAAAGTAGGCTTGTCCATGGTACGTACCTCGGCCCCTTCGTACTGTCAGACGTCCGGTGCCTGCTCCGAACATCCTGAGGCTCCTCCAAATGTCTGGATAGCATCCTAGATGTCTGATACTGTGGAAAAATGATTCTATAGAATGCCTCGTGAAGCTTCTCCTTGCGCTCTGGCTGCTACAACCACAGCAGTGGCGCTTCCTCGCGTAGGTCTCCCCCTGCACAGCTTCTACTCCCTCTCAAGCTCCTTCGACCGACTCCCCTCTCCTCCTTTTCTCCCACATGCAGCTGTGAGGGGAGGAAAGGAGAAACAACGAATGGCGGGGGTGATGGCGAGAGAATGGAGGGCATCCTCTGACCGTGCTTAGTTCACTCACTCTCCTCTCCCTTCTCCTTCACGTTCTAGAGATCCCCCTAGCTCCTCCAACCACACCTCCTCTCCCACGCTCTCCCTCTCCCCTTCTCCTCCTTCTTGAGCTCCCTTCCTTCTTCGCCACTCATGGCTACAAGGGGGATGGGGAAAGAGGTGGTCACCGACGGCAATGGTGGGGGTGGAGTGAAGTGGAGGTGGTGGTGGTGGAGATGGAGAGGGTGGAGGGGGTATTAAATAGGGAGATGGTTAGGGTTTGTGAGGGGGGTATGTGTGCATGGGTGTGTTGTGGGGGAAGAGAGAGAGGGAAAAATTGTGAGAGTTTCCCCGTAAGGTTTCCACTTTCCCGCAAAGCCACAAACTTAAACCTAGGGTGTTTAAAATTACACATACACCCCTACCCTTTTGGGAAAACCTTGAATGACCCTTGGGAAGGGTCATTTCAAGGAGGAGGAGGGAGAGGGTGCTGACGGTTAGGAGGGTGGAGGGGCCTAGGAGGAGGAGGTGTGGTCAGGGGGAGGAGGAGGAGGAGGGGGTGGTTAAGAGGAGGAGTAGGAGGGGGGAGCCTAGGAGGAGGAGGAGGAGGGGACGGTCAAGAGGAGGGAGAGGAACTAGGGAGGAGGAGAAGGAGGAGGGCGTGCTGGTGGAGGAGGAGGAGGGAGAGGAACCAGGGAGGAGGAGGAAGGGGGTGCTGGCGGAGGAGGAGGAGGGAGACGAATAGTGGAGGAGGATGGGGAGGAACCAAGGACAAGGACGAGGAGGGCACCGGCAGGGCAGGGAGGAGGAAGGGAGTGCTGGCAGAGGAGGAGGGGAAGGAACCAAGGGGGAGGAGGGCATCGGTGGGGCGGGGAGGAGGAGGTGGAGAGGGGCACTAGCCGGAGGAGGAGGAGGGCGCAGAGCCATAGAAGAGGAAGGGGAGGGGATAGATTGCAGGAGAAGGAGGAGGAGGAGGAGGAGGTGAAGGTGGGGGAGGGTGAGGAGGAGGCTGAGCAGGAGGAAAGGGATTCACCTGAGGAGGGGGGCGGCATCAGGAGGAAGACCACGATGAGGGGCGGCGAGGACGAGGATTGGAGACAAGGGTTTGGGTTTTATGGGGAAGATGAACAGTACCGATGGGGGTCGTTGCGTCGTTATAGATTTAGGCACATATACCATCGATTTAATTAGGAAGCGACGGCAAATGTCAATGAAATTTTAGCCATGTGCCCCAGTGCTTCTTATAGCGGTGATGTCAGCAAGCAAATTTAAAACCCTGATTTGTTGTTGCTTATTTCAAGAACCAACAACAAATATATAGTTGTTGTCGCTCTTACAACCGACAACACAGATCACAACTACCCTTACGCGCATATTACTGCTTTTTACTAGCAATGGCGGAGGCCAAATTTAAAGCTTCCAATCGCCATCGCTTTCGCAACAAATCGACGGCACATATATTTTTTCCATCATTTGGATAACTAACGGTAGATCTCATTTTTCTAGTAGTGTGTGTGCAAACCAGTATTTAGATTATTTACAATGAACTTGTAATAAAGTGGAATTCTTTAAAAACCACAAGTCCAAAATTGCACCCTAATCTTATGAAATAGGAAGTTAAAATTTAGGATTTAAGTGGGAAGAATATATGTCAACCAGATTTATTATTGTTATTTTTTACCATATTTTAATGCTCAACAAAATAAAACAATCAAATGGGAATGTCGTTAGGCACTAAATAATTAATTATCAAGAAAGATCGATCAAGAAATTACATTAAAAACCCATTCAGGATCAAATCTCTAATCAAATCACCAAAACTTGCAAATCAAACCCGAA
Organism: Thalassia testudinum; assembly: GCA_037157565.1. Classification (NCBI taxonomy): domain Eukaryota; kingdom Viridiplantae; phylum Streptophyta; class Magnoliopsida; order Alismatales; family Hydrocharitaceae; genus Thalassia; species Thalassia testudinum. Next base: position 111,962,887 of record JAZHRO010000073.1, on the reverse strand, counting down.
AAACATTATTTTGTTGTGTGTTGGTCCCTAAAAGTGTGTGATTTGGTCCTTGGAAGCTTTTCTTTCTTGCAAATAGGTCTCTGCTAGTAGTGTAGGGGACCTTTCTTCTTCGTCACCGGTGGCTTCGTCGGAGAGAGGTTGGGAAGGTCGTTGGGGAGCTCTATGCATTGGATGGGGATGCTAAGCTGTAAGTTGGGTCACGAGAGGCCTGCCAACTTGATGGTAGCCTTGGATCGTCGGTTGGAGCATTGGAGGAGGCGAAAGCGGCGGAGGTCGAGGGTGCTTGTTGGTGCTTGAAACCATCCTTTGATGGTTGCTAAACACTCCGCGAGCTCCCACATAGCTTCTCGCGAAGCTTGGGGGCATGAGGATGGTTGGAGTCACTAGTCGACGTCGGAGAAGGAAGCGGTGGCAACGTTGGCATACCCATCGTGGGGGAAGGTTTCAGCATCAACCAAAGTGTTGAGAGGCTTCAGTGGTCCCTGCTAAAGGTGACGATGGTGATGATTTGTCGTGGGATGTCGGAGGAGGACGACCGAAGTCGAGGAAGGCACCGGTGATGGATGGTGTTCGGTGGCTTGGCAGGTGCATCGAAGGTTGAAATCAGTTGGGGGCTTCTGTTCATGGCAATGTGGTGGAGCTTCGAGGGTGGTTGACGAGTGGGGAGATTGTGTGCAGTGAAGAGGGTGGCGTGGTCGAAGCTCCACTGTAGCATAGCTGGCATCGGGGAAGAGGATAGGCATGGAGGTGGTTTCTTGTGAATATTTTCCTAATTTACAATGCTTAAGCTACTCTATGGGTCAAGAGGAGGAAGAAGAACTAGCTGAGAAACGACGAGAAGACAGAGAATGACCAATTTTGACCCATCGGCTACGATGAAAGAGGAGGGTCCGATGAGGAAGTTGGAGTGAGGAAGTGGTTGAAGAAGCCCACTTCTTTGACAAGAAGCACGACGATGACAAGAGGTGAAGAGCGGCTGCCTTTATTGGCAACAAGATGCGACGACGGAGGTAGGGAAAGATCCAACGGTCTCGTTAATGGCGACGTCAGGGAAGGAGGGTGAGGTGTTTACGCACCAAAACTTAATGACTAGACTCATAGGCGCATGGTGGAACTTTATAGCTCCTCGTCACGCGATGATAATGCTGGAGATGGCGTGGAATGATGGCCAGACTTCGCGAGTTTAGGCAAGCTCTGGGGAGGATTTCGGCCTCGAATTGCAGCGTCTAAAGATTGCATCTCGAGCTATAAAAACCATCAATGGATGCAAAAATGAATGGTGAATCATCCTACCAATTTTGGTGAGATTCCGTTGCATGGATTTAGCACAATCACAGCCAAAATCTCACAAAATACACGACTACCGACCTGCTTGAGGAAGATGATGGCTAACATCATCATGACTGATGAGCATGATTTCGTATTAAAAAAGATTTGGTTGAAACTCGTCGTCGTAGTGCGTAAAAATCCGCTACAATATAGAATTTATAATTGAAGCTCAAGGTGAGCCCCAGATTGAACATAGGGAGGCGAACATTTGGTTTTGTAAATCTACGTTTGATTTTATTTGTTTTTGGTGTTTTTATCTTTTGTGATTTTTTTGGAATTTTTATAAGATAAGAGATCAGATCGACAAAATCTTTATCTAGGTAATCTACTTGCAAAATAAGAGAGAGAGGGAGAGAGAATCATTATATATGTTCAATAAGAGTTTGCTACAAATAAAAAAGTGGAAAACTACACTTGAATGCAAATAAAAGGTAGAGAGTGGTGAGAAGAATCCCCCTCGATGACTGTTTGGAGGACGACTCGCTTTGGCGGTGCCTGGATGAAGGTGGTGAGAGGTTGGACGAAGAAGAACGACATCGAAGGAAGGAGGATTAGGGTAGGACGGCATCGCCGTAAGGATGTACTTCCGGGTTGAGGTGAGAGGAGGGCCACAGGATGCTCCACGAAGGGGGGTGAGAAGTGGGAAAATATTTTACTTTTCTACTCTAAGGAGCATCCGGGATGCAGAATGATGTATGCTATGCAATATTTATAATATGGAATGTATCTATAAGCTTAGGAACATGCATAAATAGGCATTTTAACCTAGATAAACATGTATACATCATACCCCCATGCCTATCTTTTGTTGGTCCCTAGCAAAATTAACCTAAATGCTATGTATAGAATAGAATTAAGTTTTGATTACTTAGGCAAAATTTGTTTATTAACGCTAGAAACATTCAACTAAGGATCTGATTACAAAGACTCAACAGTGCCCGAGTGCTTGCCAAAATGCAGACCACCCAAGTCCTCACTTTATTTTGTACAAAAATAAATCCATTTTTTTCCTTTCTTTTTCATCTTTTCTAATTTTTTTGGATTTTTGAGTTTAGAGTTTCGAGGCATCTTTCTACGGCTACCCAACCCACCTAAGACTCGAAAAAAACTTTAAGTTCTCTTCTCAAAAAAAAGAAACTTTAAATTCAAAGCATATTGTGAAAAGTGATAGACTCATTAAGAGGCAATTAAAACAGACTTTAAGTTTCTATGACCCTAGGTGACTTAAAAGTTTCTGTCGAAAGGTTTATCTTTTCAACCGGTAGCTTTCTCCCTACCTTTTTTATTTTTTTTATACGGGGTTAACACAAGGGTGAATCTAGTGCATATTTCCCCGATTTATTCTTCTCTGCTTCTTCCCTAGGTCTTTTGGGAATTATTTGTGCATTTTTGTGAGCTGGGCTCTAGACAACCGGCCAATGGGCTATTACCCACGGTAACTTGCCAGCTATGCTCGTGCGGTGAAGTGTGGCTCATTTATTTTTCTCCTTTTTCTATTTCTTTTCTTTTTTTTTCTTTTTGAGTATATATTCTTTCTTTTTCTAAATAGGTGACTTCCCCGATCTAAGATTTACCTAAAGACAGTAGAAAGAGAATGTAGCTGGGCTCTGGACAACCGACCAATGGGTTGTTACCCACGACAACTTACCAGCCATACTACCCTAGAAAGTTCATTAGCTATTTAATTTCTGTAAAAACCATTGAAAAGTGAGTCAGTGCAAATAATGTGAATGCTTTAGACTTAAAGTCCCCTCAAATCAAAGGGTGGGTTGATAAGTCATGTATTTATCACCCCAATTTATTAGAAAAATTAAAATAAAATTAACGTGGTGAGGACTCAAGAACAGGTCCACATTTTAGTGGACACATGGGTTGGTTAAGCCCGAAGACCTGAAGAGTCTAAATGTTCAAGTCTTATCATATCATTTCCTAAGGTTGATAACTCGTAATGCCTAAATTTCTTCTCGTAATTCTATTTCCTTTTCTTAAAGAGAAATAACAAGAAACTAATATTACGAAACTGACAAAATAATCATAAAGTATCCTCCCCCCATGCCTAGCTAATGAAATGTTATCATTGTAAAATAAAGGCATGAAACGGGGTAGAATAGAAAAAATATCACTTGTATTTCGTGAAAATCCGATCAGTTCTAGATAAATTGTACAGATGCTGAGTTTATTACCTTCAACTAGGCACAATCTTCAAATAAAAATTATAGACATCGAGATTGCAAGAGCACACTTTTCGGGCCCTAAGATATGGGTCCCAGAGGGTGAAGAGATGATCTATGAATGTGGCAAGCTGGTGATGCAGGGAGAGCCTAGATGGTCTCCAATAAGAGTTTTGCTGACTTTGTACAGAGGAGGTTTGGTTGGGTGTAAGATTTGTGTGATGGTTGGGTGATTGCAGCGCAAAAATACACCTGCAATTGTGCAGTTTTATGTTATTTCCTAGCATTACCAGTGCATATTAGGGTTCCATAGTCGCATTTGTAAAAATGCATGCATGCATGCATTTAATTAAGAGGGGAGGAGAGTGAAATAAAATCGCCTCGCGATTACATTTTTCCTCGAGTGTTGTCTCACAAATTTCCATCTTCATGTTTTATTTCTTTTTGATTTTTTTTGACTTTTTCTTCCCGCGGCTGCATTGCATGACAACATCTTCTTCCTACCATTCCCTGCTCTCCATCACCTCTTCCAGCTCAGACCCTTCCTTGCGGCTACCTCTCCCTGGCATGAGCCGTGCATGAGCCATGCACAGCCAGGGCATGGCTGTGCATGGCTTTCTTCTTCTATAAATACAGGGCATCTTCTTCTTCTTCAAAGAGCCTGGTCCTCCATGCCAAAAGAACCCACAACACTTCTCACTTCTAGGCCACCGTCCTCTCCTCCCTCTCCCTCCACACGCCGGCCCTCCTCGGAGACACCCGACGGACAGGAGCCCTCACTGTGGTGCACACCACCACAGTGAGACCACCACCGCCCAGCTCTTCAAAGAGCCGGTGGGCATGGTGGCTCTTTTCTTGGTTCAATGTTTCCAGCACCTTCAGCCATTGGAGTGGGAGCTTCAAGCTTGAAGCTCAAAGCTCCAGCAGTAGCAGCAGGGTGGCAGCAGCAGCCCCAGCCCCTTCTTCGCATGCCTGCAGGCCACCCTCGTCCTCCGCATGCGCCTGCAGGCCTCTCCACATCCCACTTCTTCACTCTGTCGCGCTCTCCCTTCCTCCCGCAACCGGCCATCGTGCGCCACTACAGCGGTCGGCCAAGCCTCTTCACGCACCCCAGCAGCACCCGCAAACTTCCGTGCACACCTGCAGACACCATCGCCCCCCGCTTCTCTGCTCTGTTGCGAACTTCTCTGTGCTCGCAACTAGCCGATGCAGACCTCCTTCCTCGCGTGCCAGCCGGCCGCACTCACAGCACCTGCAGCTCCCGGTTGCGAGGCGCGACCTTACACTGCAACCACTGTTCACGCCAGTCTGCGGGACACTGTGGCTACAGTGGGGTGACCGGTGAGCTTCTCACTTAACTGGTCACCCGACGCGCCGCAACCGGCCTTCACCCGCGTGCGCGCCTGCCCGCGCGTCTGCCAGCCCTCGTATGCCTACATTCGCCCGCCCCACTTGCCCGCGTGGACCCGCGTCACCCGCTTCACTCGCCCGCGTACACCTCTCCACACAGCGCTGTGCGCTGCGGCCCCTCCTCTCCGCGCCACTCCCTTCAGTGCACTCTTCTCTGCACGCATACGCGCCTGCGCGCGCGCGAGTGGAAGCTTCCAGACGACGCTCTGAAGCTGCGGACGTCTTAACTTGCCTCCAACAGCGCGGCTGCTCTCTCTCTCTCCCTCTCTCTCTCTTTCTCTCTCACTCTCTCTTACAACACTCTCTTTACCAACGCTCACACACACATGCACTCACACTTCCACACACACACACACACCTATACACTATTATATACATATATATATATATACGTATACATATATATATTGATATATATACATATATTATATATATATATACATATATATATATACTTATATCTGTATATATAGTGGTATTTATATAACTAAGTATTAGTATACACACATATATATATACATATATCTATATACTTATATATATATATACACATATATTTTTACGTATATACATATATATACATATATATATATATTTATACATATATCTATACATATATTAGTACTTATATAAATATGTATTAGTCTATATACATACACACACACACATATATATATATACATCTATATACCTATATATATATATATATATACATATATATATACACATATGCTTATACATACATATATATACATATATATATACATCTATATATGCATAAATATATATATATATCTATCTACATATATCTATATATACATATATTACTATATACATATACATACATATATATTTATATTTACATCTATATAGTTATATACACATACTCATACCTATATATATATATATCTATACACATATCTATCTATACATATACTTATATATATATATATATACACATACATATATACATATATAGCTACATATATATACCTATAACGGTATATATATATATATATATATATATAGATATATTTACATATATACATATATATATTTTTTCACGTTACTTATCATATGTGGTATCGCGGGAATATTTGCACCAGTTGCTGATATTCCCCGATACACGCGTACAAAAAGCGTGTTCGCATTCATCTTCCACCATCCATCCTACACTCCACGCGGCACCTCGTCCTATCGGTTGCGTCTTTCTAGACGACGACCGACTCGACATAGTGCTACACTCCTCCGCCTCCACCCCTACCCGTTTATACATATATAGTATATACATATATATCTATACTATATTTACTGTATTTCTATTTCTCTTGTATGCCCATAAAAAAGATAAAAAATATATATATAAAAGAGAAAAGATAATCTTTGACTTGCAAGTAATCCATCTTGCGAATAAAAAGACTAGTTTTGGAACCCTGTTTTGGCTCAAAGCCAAGAACTTAATTTTGAGGGTGTGCCTCAAGGACAAAGATTGCCAGAAAAAAAAATCTAAATAGAAAAACACCAAAAAACACAATAAACGAATGGAAGAGACTCGTTGTAGGAAAGGCGTAGAAACTTGACTTGTAACCCCACTTCCCTAAGTTCGACCCTGGGCCTAAAAGTGACCAAGATAAAATCAAGTAGGCTAGGTTAAAAATTTTGTAAAGAGATGGTTAGGTCCGATTTAGGTTAACCACTATACACACTTCAATGATAAAATCACCATATTAACAACCTATTCGGGTTCGACACCATCGGGCGAAAAAGGATTATGAGGTTTTTGTGATGTGTTAGGGGTTTGTAAGAAAAGCTTCCTAATAGTTTCTCCCCAAATTTCAATTTCATCCTCAATGTCTGGGGCTTCTTCCAGCCATTCTTATTTTCGTGTTTTCTACCCACTATTTGACCCTCAAACTCTAAAAATTCAGGATAATGGTCTTGTTGGGTTTTTAATTGATCAAGTAAGTCTTTCAACAAGTTTCCAGTTTCAAGAATATTTTTCTCATCCCGATTTGCCACAGTTGGTTACATGTCATTATTGTCATCGATTATCCCCATAACCTAGTGATTTTCTTCCTGAGTTTGGGTTGGGTTGGCCATTAGGGGGTTGTCGAATGTGTGTATGGCCATTACCTCATCTATTCTACCAAGCTCTTCAATCAAACCACACTTAATTTTATTCTTCTTTGAGGCCTCAAAAATATTAAATAGATTCATTTTATTTCCTGAGGCAATCTTTATATTTTTTGATTCGCAATCAATCCTTGCCTTGGCAGTGGCCAAGAAAGGTCTTCCCAAAATAATCGAGGTGTTGTTGAGCTATTTTGGTGCTTCTTTGTCAAGGACTATGAAATCAACATGATAATATAGATCATTAACCTTGACTAAAACATCTTCCAAAAGACCCCTTGGTTTTGTAATTGATCTATCGGCCAACTGCAAGGTTATGTCAATGTGTTTCAGGTGGCCTAGACCCAGTTTCCTATGAAGTGAGGTAAGGATCACATTAATGGAAGCACCCAAGTCGAGGAGGGCCCAATTAGAAGTAATGTTTCCTATTGTGCAAGAAATTAGTGGGGCTCCTAGGTCCCATTTCTTAGGAGGTAGCTTGTTTAAGATTAGTGTACTTGTGTAATCAGACAAAACTACCCTCCTAGTGTTTTCAGCTTTTGCTCTACGCTTCTCTTTATATGAATTCAATAAAAATATAGCATAGGCGGGAATTGATCCAATAGTTGCAAGGAGTAAAATGATTGTCAATTGGAAAGCCTACAACAAAGATATTCTTTCCTCCAATTTCTCCTCTGGCTTGTTGCATTTGCCCTTGCTACAACAGCATACTCCCAAATCAGATTCTGATTTCTGTTGATTGCATTCTTAATTGGGAGTTTAAAATTCTTATTATGGGTCCTAATGAAATTTACTTGGGAATGAATGGGACCCTTGTGTCTACTACCACTCCTCGAGGTAATTGTGTTTGCAGTGGCAAAGTGCTCTTGGTTCGTGCCTTGGGGAGGGTTGGGCAAAACAGGAGCCTCCTGGTTGGTTATAATGGGTGTTTGGTTGACTTTGGATGGGACTAGAGTAGCCTGATAGATAGCATGAGCTTGAGCATGTGGTTCCCCACCATTACCAAACCCTTGAGGCCCAACGCCTTAGTTCTGCACATTCCTTTGGTTTGGTACAGGTTGTGATGGTAGAAATCTGGGCTGTCGATTGTTTGCACTAAGTCCAGATTGCAAGGTGTCCAGCGAAGTTTTCAATTATTGCATGAGCTGGAGCATTGACCCTTTCATTTCTACCATCTTTAGGTTTAAATTAGCTTGCCCAATTGGTTGTTCGGCATTCTAGATGGGCTGATTAACCTAATTCAGAGGCAGCTAAGTATATACATAACCCTAACCTACTAGTTTTTGTGGCACATTGTTGTTGGGTCGATATTGGATCTACTGGTCCTAATCTTTCCAAGAGAAGTTAGGATGATTTTTCCAACAAGAATTATAGGAGTTTGAGCAAGGGTTGGACCTAATGTTCTCTTGTACAGCATAAACATCCTCGTAAGATGAGGATGAAGAGTAAGAAGGATAAGAAAAACTAGGATCAAAGGCCCTAGTTTGGAACCCATAAGGTTCCGAGAAGTACTGGCTCGAAGGTCGAGCCAACTCGAGCTGGTTCACAAACTCCTGTCCCATAGGAGCTTGCGAAGAATGAAATCTCGAGCTCTGGGATTGAGTGGATCTAGAAATATTAGGGTTTCCGGACATCCAATCTTCCATTCGTTTAGCAACCAGATCCACCTTATCTAATTTGTTGTAGATCAATTCCATATCAAAGGTATGAGAATCTTGGACCTCATTGGCATTTGATTTAGTTTGTTGAGATCGGTTGAAGGTTTCCATGGAGGCGTGGTTTATAGAGTTTTCGCTCATTTCCTCGAACAAATCATACGCGCTATTTGCGTCTTTGTTGATGAAATTGCCTCTGCAGGAAGCATCCATATGATTAAGGAGTTGATCATTCAACCCATGATAGAAAATCTACACAAGTTGCCATTTAGGCACCTCGTGGTGTGGACACTTCCACAATAGATCCTGGAATCGCTCTCAGGCCCCATGAAACAGTTCCCCTGGCCACTGGGTGAAAGTAGTAATTGTCCATCGCAAAGCATTTGTTCGTCCAATTGGGAAGAATTTCTTTAGGAAGGTCGATTTCAAAGCTGTCCAAGTAGCAATCGATCTTCCAATGGTATGGTAGCAATGTGTGGCCCTATCCTTGTGTGAATGGGGGAAAGGCCTCATGGGCATCTGTTTTTCATCCACATTTCGCGATTTGGTGGTCTAAACTAGAGTGATCAGATTCTCCAAATGTTGGAATGGGTCCTCTAAGCCAAGCCCGTGAAAGTGCTTAATCAAACTAAAAACATGGGGCCTGATCTCATCATCGCCAATGGGGATCACAACGTCGGGATGATCCCTGTAATTTGAAGGATCATAAAAATCCTTCTAGAGCCGAGTGCCCTGACCATTCATTTGTTGGAACCATTCCTGCATTTGTTGCAGCTAGTCCAACTACCTCTGAATTAGCTCCTGTTGGTTCGAGGGTGGGGGTGATGGTTGTTGATCAGCCATGGGGTCTAATTGCCTAAAACTCAACCTCTGCGTTCGAGAATGGTCTAAAGGTCCTTCAAATCGAGGATTCGGTGACCTTCTTCGAAGCATGCCCTGGAAGGAAGTTGGAAGATGGAAAAAATGGAGCCATACAGCAGAAAAAATACAAGCTTGTCCTTAAATTGGGTAGCTTAAGGACCTATGGTTCAGAAATAAACTTCGACCACACGATGAATTTGGTGTTGTCCTTACTCTCGAAGGTGGTAAAGCTGGGTTGGCGAAGCAGGGGGAGTGTGTCTCGAGGGTTGCTAATTATGCCAATCCATTCTTACTTAAGTCATTTGACAATCGGGCCCCCCAACTTAGCACCTTTTGAAGCAAGCAAACGTCACTAATTCGAAATGCATTCAAGAGAGTACCCTGAAACAGACTCTATGAATCCTAGGGCCAACGTCTACTCAATTTTAATTAAGGCCTAGGATAATAGTGCTTTTGGAATGTGATAGGCCCTGTTAATGGGTTGTGCTCTTAATAATTCATTGAGAATGTGTGTATGTGCACAACCAAAAGTTTTCAAGCAAGATTGTTAAGGGTGAAGTGAATTCTAGGGTTCGAATTTAGGTATGTTCAATCAGGTTTAATGAGACAAACCACGTTTTGAAAGCATGGATGTAGATATATTCCTTTAGAAATAAAAAATAATGTGGAGTGCCTGGTTAATCCTAAAAGTTGAACCCTACAGAGCAAGCAACAAAATGAATCAGCCTGGTTAAACATAAAAATTGAACACTACAGAGCAAGCTACAAAATGAATCAGTTTTAAAGTTAGGTGGTGTGGCCCAAGCAACCAAAACAATTGGCCCTGATGCACCACCAATTAAGGCTTGCAAAAAGTGATTAGCGTAATATGATTTCTAGTCTTTTATATGTTGATTTGTGCATGTATCGGTTCCATAGGTCGGAATCCCGGTTGAGTAGAAAAAATCAAAAGAGGTTATGTACCTCAAGTGTAGGTGCATGTTACTTTCGTCCCGCAATCAGATTAGATAATATAGATACTTTTTTTTAATTTTGTTTTTATGTAGGGGTAAGGTAGGTGAAGGTGACAAACAAGGCAAGCAAATCTCTCCTAGGGTTTATGAGAACACCTAAGTAGATTCGGGTCTTGATTATAAAGGTGGCGAAATGAACTAGTGGGTGGGGGAAGTGGGGGAAAACTTACAAATATCTCTACCTGCACTTTACTCCAATCTACCGCCTTCAGCTCCTCGATCGGGTTCCTGCAAGGTAGTTTATTGAAGAAGAAAGATATGTTAGAAACATATGTAAGTAATGCGAGAAAACGTGAAAAATCGAATCAAAGTCTGTTGCCTCCCTAGTAATGGTGGCAAAATAGTGAGCGAGATTTCGCATGCGAAAAGTTTTGAGTAAGAAAACCCGTCATTGTAGTGCATAGAAATCCACTACCAGATAAAATTTATAATAAAAAATCTAGGTGAGCTCCAGGTTGAAAATAGAGAGGCGATGTTTGATTCTTTGAAATCCATGTTTTGCTTTGTTTCTTTTTGGTATTTTGTATTTGCTAGTTTTTTTTGTATTTTGTGATAGTGAGAGGGAAAGAGAGAATATTATCCTCACTAAGATATTCTAAAAAGTAGGAAAAGCTATGCTACTTGCAAATTTTAAAGAGAGAGAAAAATACTTCTAGATGTATGCTTAAAGATAGAATGTCTATTATAATAAAATCTACACTAAGAAAGCTTAAAAAGATAAAGATGGGATAAATCCTCCTTATCGGTTGCTTGGAGGATGAGGTTGCATTGATTGGGCCCCGGGCGAAGAGGATGAAGAGCTGGAGGAAGGGGAACGGTGTAGGAAGTCGAGATGAGGAAGGGCGATGTCGCAGTGTGATCCGATTTCTAAAATGGGGTTGAGAAGACGATCGATGAGAGATCCACGAATGGTGGTAAGATGGTGGAAAAATATTTTCTTTTCTATAGTAGAGCATCCCAAGGGCTTGGGACACAAGCTCAAGATGAGTTTTGAGCACTAGAGTAGGTGAGGAGAGCATAGGAAGAGATAAAGAAGAATGAGAGGGGTGGTGGTCCTTTTATGGTCGAGGAGAGGAGGCAAAAATCTACCCATGGGTTATGGCGACATTCAAGTCGTCGTTGTAGCTCCACCACAAATGTTGCTGAAGGTCTAGCTTACGCTCAGTCGCAATTGTCGTGCGCATGCTCACAGCTATCTCACGCACCTACCGTTGGATAATTAATCAACGACCACGATCGTGCGAGGACTATGCCCTTTAGATTGCGTTAGATTGCGCATCGAATTGCGTGTTATTGAGATCACCTTCATCGGTTACACCACATTACTGCCTCTGCTACCATCTGATTGAGATTGTGAAGTCGAATTTCGTTTGCATGATTCAAGGTGAATTGGACGTGCGCGTAAGGTCTCAATCGTGCATCCCCTCGTTGTGAGTAATGAGAGCTACTATTGCAGCTCGTGGATGGATTACTGAGCTGAGGATCGAGGTGACATGAGATCTCGACCATTTGGTGGAGATCCAACGGTCGAGAATCAGAGTTGAGCTCCTCAGATGAAGCAGGCAACGTGGCATGTGTATGGCCGTTGGATGGGCATCCATTGTCCGAGATTGCGTGGAGCGTGTGCTTTAGAGGTTGAGTGGGCAATTTGGGTGACTTTGGGTGGCTTAGATGGTGCCATGTGGCACCATCTGGACCATTCATCTTTAGATGCTTGTCAGTGGCTCCAAGGACATTGTATTGGGTCGATTTTTGCACTGTTAGGCTACGATTGTTGATCTTAACCTATCCGTGCAATTGGATTTGTCGTTTGAAGTTTTGAATTAACCTATAATTTATACAAACTATTCTAAATGCAATATAATGAATGTTATGCATTATTCACAATGCTAAATGCAATGTTAAGCTTAGGAATTTGCGTAAATAGACATCTTATCATGAATAAATGTATATTTATCACGGTATTCCCGTAATGTAGGGCGTGCACGTGGCACTCTCCTAGTTGAGAGAACAACCTGTGTTTGTCCTACACCCGACCTTCCACCCTAGGGTCATGGTCAAAGCGTAGTGATGACTGCAACACACGTGATAAACTCATGGGACGCTACCCCACACTAACACGCGGTTAGTTATTTCTGTTAACGGGTGCGCACTAAAAACACGACACATAACAACGCAAGGGTAGTATTGATGGGTTGTGTTTTGAGAATTAAAATTAGGGTTTGGAGAACCCGTTGTTGACGGGTCGATTTTCCGCTACGCGTTGTAGTATTTAAGTGGTAGAAAAATTGACTAATCAACAATAGAAATAACCACTCACAGAAGAGCGGGTCGTGTCCACAGGGAGGCAATTATGCAATAAACTCTCGATTATTTCGTATTCTTTCGGTTAAGTGAGAAATCCCTAGTCAAATCTGACATAAAATGCGATGGAAAGAAGATTCACAATAACTCAAAAATATAAGGGTATATGTGCAATTTTCCCTCATTGAAATCTTCAATAAATATATGATGATTTTATGTAATTTTTAATTGACATATACTAGAGAAAATTGGTGCACATGTTAATCCCAAAACCAATCTTGAAACATGTGAATAATAATAACGTGCAATTATCAGAAAGTATGGGTGTGCATGCGTAATTTTTCCACAATAAAATAATAATAAATCAAAAAAATTAATTTCTGGTGCAATGGCATTAGATGTAATTTTTAATTGAATGAAAAATAGAGCATTTGCTCTCTCTCTTGCTCATGTGAGGGAAGGAGCATCGGTGGAGCTGTCAACACGCATTGGAGGTTGGCGAAGATGAGGCCGATCCGATGGAGGTTGCAGCGTCGACGGAGATGGCCGGAGGTGGTCGGCCGACGGAGGAGAAGAACGTCGGAGGAGGTGTGCCTGTGGGGCAGTGTGGCTGTGCAGCCCCTGCGGGCTGGTTGGAGGGCACGGTGGGCGGTGTGCGCCTGCAGGAGGGGACGCGCCTACCTGCGGGGGTGGCTACTGGTGATGGAGAGGGGTGCGGTGCGGTGTTTGCGGGTGTAGGCCTGGCAGTGGTGAAGGCGCGCAGCGCCTTCAGGCACGGCTGGAGGGAGTGTTGGGCGCCTGCGGGCGTGAGGCTGGAGGGTGAAGGCGGGCGGTGCAGGAGCATGCAAGGTGGCAACGAGCGCCTGCGGGCACTGGAGAAGGGCGCCTGCAGGGCGCTTGGTGAGGGTGTAGGCGTGTAGTGCCTGCGGAGGGGTTGGGCGCTTGTAGAGGTGCCTGGCTGGAGGTGTGATGGCGCTGTTGGAGATGGGTGTGCGACTGCGAGTGCGCAGGGTGGAGAAGGAGCGGGCACAGGCACAGTGCAAGCGGTGGAGCAATTCCCCATAGGGGGGAAGATGATCATCTCTTGTGCTCCTCCTCCTCTTAACTCTCTTCCGCGCTACACGGGATTTTCAAAATCCCCTCCTAATTTTAGTCGGTGGCCGTTTGCACTTGTTGAGGGTGGCCGGAGGATGAGGAAAAATGCCGCCGGTTGTTTGTTCGGGAAATTTACTCCCCAACCTTTGTTCTTTCTAAATATCATTTCTGCACATAAAAACAACAAAATCATTACATATTAAGTTATAGAATGTTATAAACTTAAATCATGATGCATACAAATATTGTACAACTTAATGTAGTTATTAACACACCTAAAAGGTAAGATTAAAGTTACTTAGGCGTAATACAAATCCATTAAAATGGATTTATCAAATACCCCCATGCCTAAGATTTGCTAGTCCCTAGCAAAAATAAAAACTTTTCTTATTTCAAAACGTTAGAGATCTAGACAAACGTGACGTGGTAATAGCCTAAGTAACGGATCCAAGTAAAAAAGCCAATTCGCACTGGGAGTTCGTACTTCACCCTTGGCAAATATTTCTGTCAGGATAGGCAACTACTTCCCTCAGGGATAAAGCAGAAGATAATCTGTAATTTGACTCTGGCATTTGGCTTAGGTAGGAGATATCGAGTAGCGTGGATTGTATTTGGTGGCACACACTCATTTGGTGCTACATATAGTCTAGTACTACAGACTCTAGATCTCTAGACTATTAGACAGGTAAACTCTGAGAGAGTCTACACAACTGTGCTCTCTTGATGTTCCTGGGCACTCCCTTTTCTTTTTCTTTCTGAGATCACAAATCTCGCCAGATTTAGAAATTGTACTCACTATTTGGTGGCCTCACATGGCATCCACACTTCAATTAAAGTCCTAATAACTCTACAACTAAGTTAGAGTCCTCAACCAGTATTTGGGCAATCAGAAATACTAAAAGGTAGGTATGGGTCATATTTGGTGGAACGTGATAGGTGTTCTGTTGCCTCAGAAATAATGTTACATTATAACTTGGACCTTTTATTTTATTTTATTTTATTTTTGTAATATAAATATTTCTTCTTTTCCTGTTTCTTCTTTTTCTTCTTCTTTTCTTTTCTCTCTCTCTTTTTTTTATAATATAGATTAACATAATACAACACAGACTTTTATTTATGAGGCATTATTCGAGATGGTGATAGTCAAGAGGATATTGTGTGGCTTATTTGGTGGAAGTGCCTATTCTCGGCACCAGGAAGGAATGGATAGGATAGGTGTATTTCTGACCTTTGACACTATTACCCTCCTTCAGTTGAGGACTTTATGAAGGATGGTCGTAACCATCCACCATAGTTATAACTTTATTAAGACTCAATCTTTGTGTATCTGCCTTATTTGGTGACTCTCAGGAATTCACACAAAATACACACACAGGAACAAAGAGTGAAAACTACGCCTAACTCTGAAGTATCATCATCTAATTATCTAAAACTTAAGAGTCCTTGCATTAGACTTAGTGCACCAGTAATCTCTCTACTTTCTTCTCACAAATATGAGGTGGATCTATTAGAAGATAGTATGCCTGACTCCCTATGAACTGTCCAAGGGTTTAGTGGACTACAAATGCTTATTGGTTTTCCTCGAGGATCCATTACTCAGTCTACGTGCACGTGAAATAAATGTACTGGATTCTAAACTTAAGAAATAATTCCGGAAGAAAAACCTCCAATGACAAAGGTATTCTAGGGCTAACCCAATCAGCTCAAGAAAAGAGGATTTTTTTTTTATGCTAACCTAAATGCATGAATACTTCCTAAAATGCAAATGCACCCCCCATGCCTAAATCCTACAATGTCCTCATTGTAAAATTAAAATAGGAGGAGAAAGGAAAAATATCACTTGACAACGGTGTTATTTTGACCGCTGGGTTGCCTCCCAAGAAGCGCTGCATTTTCTGTCAGCAGCCAGACTTAGAAGGAACCTAGAACTCTAGTTCCAAACAGACAAAGTTAGGCCCTAAAAATATGCGTAACAGTGCAGGCCTAGAAAACAGGTAGCCACGGATGTTGGTGAGCTGATGATGCAACGCAATACCAAATGCTCGCCAGAAGATATGAAAGCGAATAACTACGTTGGCTACCTTGGGAGGTTTAGGAATAATAAATGGAAAATGAAAAGGGACCTCCCGCAATGGAATAAGTGGAGGATAACAAGGATCCTCCAGAGCAGGACAGGTTTTAAAAGATATACACATTATTAGTTTAAACCCTTGAATGGCGAGAGTAAAAGTACAAGCATCAATCCACACTTGCCATTCTACCCGAGGATGTACTGGCCTGATATGTTCTTTAGAAACAATGTACATGAGCAGAGATCTGAGCTAAGGATCGATTAGGGAGTATAAGGGTTTTCTGTAGTGTTGGAAGGTAATGATTAAGTCCAACGAGGGCTTAGTCGGTGTTAGCTCTAATTCCAACAATGATTCAGATTGTGTACACTCCATAACAGTTGTAGAAAACTTCACGTTACCCTGCCTAGCATTAATGATTGGAGTCATATTTGAATGAAGGGTAGACTCCAAATTACAACTCTTTGATGCCAGCGTTAAAATGTAAGAATCATTATCATTCAGCTCATCCCCAGATTCGTTTGGTTTACTCAAATATTTGTCGGGGTGTATATGTGATTCATTAGGAGTTGGATCAGTATCCTCAACTATTTCTAAAGGAGGATCAGTCTTAATATTTTGGAGCAAGCCTATATCATTGAATTCGTTATTGTTCTCGGGGTATAAATCCTCAATTGACGTGTTTAGTCCCTGAGAGTCTTCCATAGACTTCTCATTATTTTGTTTTTCCTCCTTTAATAGCAACTCCGGTTTTGATGGAGGTTGATTCTCAAAAGAGGAGGAATCTGGATTTAATCATATTATTTCTATCCTATGGAGGTAAATCCTCAAATGATAAATAATTCCCCTATGATTCACTCCAGATTTTCAGTCCAGGTTCCTCTATTGGGGCATCCTCATTTCTGAATTAGACTCTTCATATCCCTGAGACCAAAATTGATCTAATTCATCCTCCATTCCATTAGGGTCACCTTCGTTGGGTGCATTTAAATCCTCAGGATACTGAATGATAGGTGTTGAATCCCTAAGTGGAGGCTCACTAAGGGTAGAATGAGATTCCACCAAATAATCAATAGGGAAAGTGATAGGAACAATACAACCTTGACCTGGTTTGGTAGGGGCAAAGAGAATACTATCATTGGGGTCAAGGTCCTCAAGAGGTACCATCTTCCCTTGCTTTTGACTCCAATATAGTTCAGGTGGATAATCACTATGATCGTTGTCCTCTAGTGGCTGTGTCTCATTGGGAGGGTCTAAGTGATAGCTACATAAAATTGGATCCCTATTGTCATTAGGTTCCTCAGAATTATTTTCATGATCATGGTCGTATGGGTAGGGATCAGAATTATTGGGAAGCGTGTAGCTAAGCTATCTTATTTCTTCATTTAGCTATTGACTATTCCTCAACATCTCTCCCATTGATTCCATCATTTCCTTTTGCTGTTTTTGCATTTCTATCATAAAAGAGGAGAGGCTACTATTATCAGGTTGGGGAGGATAGTCAATTTTAGGCTCTGGTTGCCTAGGGGTATCGGTCCAACCTCGATGCGGAAAATCATGAAGGGTGGGAGAGTTGGGTGTTTGCATGGAAGTAGGGATTTTACGGTTGGGAAGTCGCGCTCCTAGCTCTGCTCAAAAGTGGGAGTTATCAAGCCAGTACTCCCAAGATAAGAATAAGAATGATCCCATGAATTGTCAATGTACCCATCAAAGGATGGATACGCTCGGGACATGGGATCCTGATTAAAAGATGGGAAGTATTGACTCTGATAATCTAAATGCTAGGAGTAAGGGTAATCCATTTCTTTAAGCAAAACAGTTTTAACTCTCTTAGGATTTAGCAAAATTCAGAATACAAGCAGAAACTTCCTTGAGAGTTCTACTATCAAAACAAATGCAAATTCAGTGGGATCTTATTTTTAGTAGATTGTAGGTTTTAGAATTAAATGTTCAATTGGTGGCTAAACAATTTTTGCAAAAAATTACGCTTCCTAGGCCAACCTTCGCTGGTGCCTATAACCTACTCGGAAGGGATGGAAGTCTCGAATCGAGCCCACACACGAGGAACCGAAGTAACTTGGTGGATAGGCTTGTTGATTTCTGACTAACTTCCCTTGTGGTGCAAAAGAGGAGAGGTAGAAATTTATCTAGTGACCTTATGTGTGAGGTGCACAGTGTCTTAAGTATGGAAACATACGATCGTGTTTTGATTTTTGAAATTTCGCAAACAGGATCCTTTTGCAGACAATTTTCAGTCACAGATTTTAAGGTCCAACCTCTTAGTAGTCCCAATTTTTAAAGTGACCACTGAATTAATTTGATTCAAGCACTTTAGTGGTCTTAGATTTAGGTTCAATGCATATGCATGACAGGTAATTGATGCTCAAGAGAAGACATACCTTACTCCAGCTTTCTTCATGCAATAATGAATGCAATGCAGAAAAAATAAACTAGATGCTGCTCATTTAGTCTTAGATGGTCGTCCTATAGATATGCAGCTTCTAGCAGGCAGTTCAATTTTTTATTATTTTATTATTTTATTATTATTATTATTATTTGGTTAATAATAAACAAACAAACCTAATCTAACTAACTAACCGAAATTCAGTTCAAATAATCCTATAATCTAAATAAATGGGAACACGCTCTCGCATACAAGAGTGATAAGAAATAAAGAGGCACTAGGGACACGTTCCCAAAAATACCCGACAAGGGTCCAAAAGACAGTAATTAAATTCTAATGTCTATCTAACTAAATCTAACTAAGATCTACTGACTAAATCAGAAATAGGCTTCTTCATAAGCTTATGTGTGTGGGATCAATGCCCAGGTGTTCCTGTTGCCGTCCTCCAAGTGGCATCAAGGTCCACCAAAAAGATCATCTCCAATGTGCACGTCGTTCAGGGTCAATGTCGTCGCTTTGCTATGCCTGTCGCCGTGTCAGATTCCTCGCATAATAATAAAAATGATCAAATGATTGCACAACTCAGAATATTCAAAATAAAAAAATAATAACGTGAATCTATTGCGTCTGTTGCCTCCCCGGCAACGGTGCCAATTTGACAAGTCGATTTTCCGCTACACGTTGTAGTATTTAAGTGGTGGAAAAATCGACTAATCAATAAAAAAAATAACCACTCACAGAAGAGTGGGTCTTGTCCACAGGGAGGCAATTATGCAATAAACTCTCGATTATTTCGTATTCTTTCAATTAAGTGCGAAATCCCTAGTCAAATCTGACATAAAATGCGATGGAAAGAAGATTCACAATAACTAAAAAATATAAGGGTATATGTGCAATTTCCCCCCAGTAAAATATTCAATAAATATATGATGATTTTATGTAATTTTCAATTGGCATATACTAGAGAAAATTGGTGCACATGTTGATCCCAAAACCAATCTTGAAACAGGTGAACAACAATAACAAGCAATTATCAGAAAGTATGAGTGTGCATGTGCAAGTTTTCCACAATAAAATAATAATAAAACAAAAAATTAATTTCTGGTGGCAATGGCATTAGATGCAATTTTTAATTGAATAAAAACAGAGCATTTGCTCTTTCTCTTGCTCGTGTGAGGGAAGGAGCGTCGGCGGGGCTGTCAACACGCAAGGGAGGTTGGCGAAGACGAGGCCAATCCAATGGAGGTTGCGGCATCGACGGAGATGGCTGGAGGTGGCCGGCCGATGGTGGAGCAGAACACCGGAGGAGGCGTGCCTGTGGGGTAGTGTGGCTGTGCAGCGCTTTCGAGCTAGTTGGAGGGCGCGGTGGGTGGTGTGCGCCTGTAGGAGGGGGCGCGCCTGCCTACGGGGGTGGCTGCTGGTGATGGAGAGGGGTGTGGTGCGGTGTCTGCAGGTACGGGCCTGGCAGTGGTGAAGGCACACAACGCCTTCAGGTGCGGCTGAAGGGAGCGCTGGACGCCTGCGGGCGTGCAGCTAGAGGGTGAAGGCGGGCGGTGCAGGAGCGCGCAAGGTGGCAACGAGTGCCTACGGGCGCTGGAGAAGGGCTCTTGCAGGGCGCTTGGTGAGGGTGCAGGCATGTAGCGCCTGCGGAGGGGTTGGGCACTTGTAGAGGTGCCTGGCTGGAGGTGTGATGGTGCGGTTGGAGACGGGCGCGCGCCTGCGGGCACGCAAGGTGGAGGAGTGGGCACAGGCACAATGCACGCAGTGGAGCAATTCCCCGTAGGGGGAAGATGATCATCTCCTGTGCTCCTCCTCCTCTTAACTCCTCTCTTCCACGCTACCCGGAATTTTCAAAATCCCCTCCCAATTTTAGTCGGCGGCCGTTTGCACTTGTTGAGGGCGGCCGCAGGATGGGGATAAATGCCGCCGGTTGTTTGTTGGGGAAATTTATTCCCCAACCCTTGTTCTTTCTAAGTATCACTCATGCACATAAAAACAACAAAATCATTACATATTAAGTTATAGAATGTTATAAACTTAAATCATGATGCATACAAATATTCTACAACTTAATATAGTTATTAACACACCTAAAAGGTAAGATTAAAGTTACTTAGGCATAATACAAATCCATTAAAATGGATTCATCAGTCGTTGTGGCTTGCAAAACGCGTCTATCAAATACAATTTATAACCGAAACTCCAAGGGAGTTCCGGGTCGAACATAGGGAGGCGACGTTTACTTTGTGTGAAAATCGTGCTTCGTTTTGTTTATTTTTGGTATTTTGAGGTTTTGTTATTTTTGTGTTTTTGAAATGAAAAGACAAGCAATATAAGTTCACAAAATGAGATGGAACAAATATGATATATCACTCCAATGTTTATTACAATAATCTGCGAAAGCATAAAAGAGATAGGGGTGAGAGGAAATCTCCCGAATCGGCTGTTCGATGAGACAACAAAAGCTGGCGGAAGCTTGGATGAAGGAGGTGAGATGCAAGACAATGGAGGTGAGATGGAGGAGGATGTCCGGAAGAGGAATGCTTCACCGAGACTCTGGAATGGAGGTGACGAGACGGAGGTGATCTTCTACCAGATTGGAGGTGGGAGGACAGCTCCAAGGCAACCTATGAAGGTGGTGGGATAAGGGATGAATAGTTGGTGGGAAATAGGATCATTACACTAATAGGAGGCCTTTGGAGCTTGAGAGCAAGCTCTAATGGTGCTTTGGTAGGCTACTAGAGCTTAGGAGTAGGTGGGAGTAGAGTAGCTAGAGATGAAGAGGAATGGAGGGTGTAGGGGTGTTTATATAGTGGTGGAATGGAGGTGGTTTGTGCGCACGGGCCTTTAGTGACATTTAAGACGTCACTAAAGACCTATCAGGGACGTCACTAAAGCATTCACGCACCTTGGTTGGCGCTTGGAAGCTCAGTTGTAGCTGGTGCAGGGTGCAGCGATCGTCAGTCGTTGGATCAGGCTTGGATGGCTGGGATTGCGAGGAGAAAACGTGCGCTCGCTCGCATTTGAATCTCGTACCACTGGTGCATTTGTTGACAGTCATTGGATGAAGCATCACACGGCCGAGAGATGCTTGCGGATCGTGCCTTCGCTGCTTTGAATAAGCGCAGATCGCCCCTCACGGAGATCCAACGATCGACAATGCATCTGCTTGACTTAAGTGAGCACCTTTGATTGCGCGCGTGCGATCTGGCATGCGTCCTCTCGTCGGTGGGTGCTGTCAGATCGCGCGTGAAGAATCTCGACCACTCGATCGAGATCGAGCGGCCCTATTTCAGCTGGCGCTGTAGCGGCCACAGCGGATTGCGGCTCGAACTCGCGCTCGAGGTTTTTGAGTGCTTGTCTTCACCATTGTGCCAAAGCGGCGCTTTGTCGAGTGGAGGATGGTGCGGTCGTGCACACCTTGACCATTGGATGAAGATCCAACGATCGTGCCGAATCCTTGCTTGAGACCGGGTGCGATGGTTCAGATGGGGTGGCCTGGATGGTGCCACGTGGCTCCATCTGGTCGTCTGTCTTCTTCTTTTTGTAGAAAGTGCTACAGAGCTTTGATCAGGGTGATTTTCACGTTGACAGACTGCGATCGTCGCTTTAGATTCATCCGTACGGTTGGATTCTTCATCTGAAACCCGTAAAGATGTCGCACTACCTCTTGGTCATAGAAAAATGGAAGAATTAATGTGCATAACATACAAAGAACCTAAATGCCATGCAATGGATGTTATGCAATATTTATAACATAATTTGCAATGCTAAGCCTAGGAACTATCATAAATAAGCATTTTATCATGAATTCATGTGTGTTTATCATACCCCCAAGCTTACTTTTTGCTAGTCCCTAGCAAAACTAACCTAAATGCTATGTATAAAAGTAGAATTAGGATTCAATTACTTAGGCAAAGTTTGTTGATTGCTTTAGAAAATCCCAACCCCAAAACCTATTTACAAAAACTTGACAGTGCCTAAGTGTCTGCCAGAATGCAGACCGCCCAAGCCCTCACCTTATTTGAAAAGGGAAGATACACACATTTTTTTTCTTCTTTTCTAATTTTTTTGTACTTTTGGAGTTTGAGAGTTCCGGGATAACTTTTTACGACTACCTGACCCACCCAAGACTCGAAAAGGACTGTAAGTGCTAAGCATCTAGTGAAAGGAGTGAAAGACTCACTAGGCGGCTGTTAAAACGGACTTCGGGTTTCTACAATCCTAGGTGACCTTGCCTAAAGGTTTATCTTTTCGAACGATAGCTTTCTCCCTAGTTCTTTTATTTATGAGGTCAACACAAGGGTGAACCTAGTGTATATCTCCTCGATTTATTTTACTTCCCCATTTCTTCCCTAAGTGTTTTGGGAATTATTGTGCATTTTTGTGAGCTGGGCTCTGGACAACTGGTCAATGGGCTATTACTCATAGCAACTTGCCAGCCATACTCATGCAGTGAAGTGTGGTTTTGTTTAATTTTTTTTATTTTCTCCCTTTTTTTCCTTTTTTTTTTCAAGTAGGTGGCTTCCTTGATCTAAGATTTACCTAAAGGTAGTACGAAGAAAATGTTCTTGTGGCTGGGCTCTGGACAATCGGCTAATGGGCTATTACCCACGATAACTTACCAGCCATACCATCATAGATGGTTCATTAGATACTCAATTTCTGAAGAAACTGCCAAAAGTGAGTCAGTGCAAATAGTGTGTAGATGCTTAGGCTTAAAGTCCCCTCAAATCAGAGGGTGGGTTGATAAGTCGTATACTTATCACCCCAATTTATTGACTAAATTAAAATTGAATTACTTGGCAAGGACTCGAGACTAAGTCCGCATTCGAGTGGACACCCCAGCTAATTAAGCCCGAAGACCTGAAGAGTCCAAGTATTCAAGTCCCAAAGTATCAATTCCTACAGTTTGCAACTCCTAATGCCTAAGTTCTCATCTCCTAATTCTCTATTTTTTTCAAGAATAACAGGAAATTACTATTATGCTTGACAAAAAAAAAAATCATAAGATATATCCACCCCCCCATGCTTAGCTAATGCAGTGTCCTCATTGTTAAAAACGAAAGCATGCAGGAGAGTAGAAGTGGAAGAATAACACTTGGTTTCCGTGAGATTCTGGTCAGCTCGGAACAATCTTTACACGTGCTGAGTTTAGTGCCTTCAGCTAGGCGATGATCGACCCGCGGTGGTTAGGGCAAGGTAAGAGCAACCTTGTCCGAGACGGGTTTAGGGAGCACATGGTCAACAAAGGGTTTGAGACGATGTTCTTTGACCTTAAAGGAATTTCCCATCTTTGGGTCAGAGATTTCGACGGCCCCGTTAAGGAAAATCCGCTCAATAATGAATGGGTCGTCCCACTTAGACCTAAGCTTGCTGGGGAAGAGCTTATTCGAGAATCGAAAAGCCAGACATTCTAGTTCAGCTCAAAGCTCTTACGTGAAATCATCTGGTCATTGAGAGATTTGGTCCTTACCTTATAGATTTTGGCATTCTCATAGGCATCATTTCTATGCTCCTCCAACTCAGATAGTTGGAGTTTCTTGGTCTTCCCAACCAACTCTAGGCCAAAATTACATTTCCTGATGACCAGAATATACTGGTGTCCAAATGAAGGACGAAAAGGTCCCATGAAGTCGATGCCCAAGATGTCAAAAATTTCAACGAATAGTATTAGGTTTTGGGGCATCATATCTCTCTTAACCATGTTCCTGAGTGTCTGACATCAGGTGCACTACTTTGAGAATTCTTGGGCATCCTTAAATAATGACGGCTAGGAGAATCCAGATTGCAAGATTTTTGTAGCCATCTTTTTCTTGGAAAGGTGTCCACCACACACAGATGTATGGTAGAACTCAAGTATACTATGAAACTGGTGTCCAAATGGAGGAAAAGGTCCCATGAAGTCGATGCCTCAAATGTCAAAAATTTCAACGGATAGTATTAGGTTTAGGGGCATCATATCTCTCTTAGCCATGTTCCCAAGTGTCTGCCATCGGGCGCATGGCTTTGAGAATTCTTGGGCATCCTTAAATAATGATGGCCAATAGAATCCAGATTGCAAGATTTTTGTAGCCATCTTTTTCCTGAAAAAGTGTCCACCACATGCAAATGTATGGCATAACTCAAGTATACTATGGAACTCAATTTTCGGGATGCATCGACGAATAATCTGGTCTACATCGATGTGGTACAGCTCGGGGTTTGTGCCCCAGATTTATCCTTGATATCAAGATCAAATTCTTGAAGTAAGAGAATCCAGCGAATAAGCTGGGGCTTGGCATCCTTTTTAGCCAAGTGATGTTTCAAGGCTGAGTGGTCGGTATAAATGATTACTTGAAAACCTAAAAGATAAGCCCTAAATTTTTCTAAAGCAAAAACTACAGCTAGTAAATCCTTTTCAGTGACGGTGTAGTTCCTCTAGGCCTCGTCCAGAGTCTTCCTAGCGTAGTAAATCACAGAGGGCTTTTTCTCAATCTTCTGACCTAAGACAGCCTCGATGGCATAATTAGATGTGTTAGCCATAATCTCAAATGGGGCTGTCTAGATCGGTGGTTGCAACACCGGGGCACAGGTGACTGCCATTTTTAACAAATCAAATGCCTTACGGCATGCTTCATGAAACTCGAATGGCATGTCTTTGGCCAGAAGGTTACTCAAGGGTCAAGCAACCTTCAAGAAGTCCTTGATGAATCTTCTATAAAAACCCACATGCTCAAGGAAAGAGCGGATCTGTTTATGGATGTGGGTGGAGGAAGTCTAGAGATAGCATCCAACTTAGCCTTATCAACCTCAATTCTTGCTCCTTAGTTAAATCAGCACTAATAATCACAGGGAGCGTATTCTCAGGTCCTAAGAATTCGTATTTCAAATTTTTAGGCAATGATTTCAATTCAAGCTGAGGTGGGTTTAGTATAGAAGATAGGGAGGATGCTAATGAAGATTCATCAGGATGATCCAGTGAAAGAGGCTGGGAATGAACAAAATCAACAGCCTCTTTGGGATGTGGCAGGTCTGCCACGGAGGGTTGTGGGTTGGGCTCACTAAAGCTGGTGGAGTCCTCGAGTGCACTAATCATCATACAAGTCTCAAAATCATGATCCTTGAGCTCTTCAATGAATCCACAATCCTGAAATCCTCTTATTCCCTTAAAAGTATCAAGAGTTAGCTTCTTATTCCCAAAGGTGATCTCCATACTACCGCTCTCACAGCTTACGTTGGCCTTGGCGGTAGCTAGGGACGGGCACCTCGGAATGATGGGCGTGTTCCTCAAATTGTTAGGTACATCCATGTTAAGGACTAGGAAATCTACGGGAAAATAGAAATCCTTCACCTTGACAATTACGTCCTCAATAACGCCCTTCGGTGTGGTGACTGAGTGGTCTACTAATTGTTGCGTTGTTGAGGTTGGCCTAGGTTCGCCTAACCTAAACCTCTCGTAAAGAGAAGTCGGGATTAGGTTGATGGATGCACCTAGATCCAACAGTGCCCTATCAAAAGTGTATTCCCCAATAATGCAAGAAATCAAGGGGGCACCAGGATCTTTCTTCTTGAGGAAGGTGATGCAGGATGACAGAACTTGCCTGCTCAGAGAGAATCACCTTCCTCGGAGTGGGTTCTCTTGGCTTATGCTTTTGGGTACATAGTTCTTTCAGAAATTTACCGTAAGCATCAAGGAGAAGAATATTGATCTCTACGCTCTTGGATCCTAACCTGGAGCAGAGACCCCAATGGAGTTTGCAATTTCCAACTTAGGAAGTTTCCAAATTTGCAAGCAATCTCACAAATTTTAGGAAATTGAGGGTCGCAACCTCTTCTATATAAGTTCTAACACCTTCCCATGTGAAGAGGAGTCAATTTCTGGCCGAAATCCCCTCAAATTCTTCACTTCGGCCAGCATCATTGTCAGCCCTGGCGAGTTTCAACGAATTCACCCGACCTCCTCCACCTCTTAATAAACTTCAAAACCACTGCCATTACATTCCTCGCTTCACGACGAGGCCTTAGAACTATTTAATTGGGGCTTATGGCCCATTTTCTTGAATTTTAGGTCTCGCCGAAGCTCCGCTATTCACCGCCACCCTCCATCGTCGTCAGCCCATCTCCAACCTCGATTCAAACCCCAGCAGACATGGCTTATTGTAGTGAAATTGTTTCTATTTAAGAGGTGTGCTGTAATATGGGACAAAATCACTCAAACTATTTAAATTTATATGCTCAGATTCAGAAAATAGAGTCTGAGGTCATTCATAGGGAGTGAAAATACAATTTAAATTCACCAATCTCAAGAAATATATGCAATAATTAATTAAAATGATATTTCAATAAGATCAGAATAATAATGCAAAAGGATTGGGTTAAAATGGTCATTTAAATCACCAAATTAACTCCTCAAAGTTAAGCTCACAAGTATTCAAATAAATACACAGTAATCACAATTAAGTATCCAAAGTAAGGGCCTCAAACGATAGGCAAAGCTTCCAGATGACTTATTAGATCAATAAGGGCCTCTCAAGAGAAGCACAAAGCTCCTCCCCTTCAAACCTCCAAAGAACACAGTAGCAGCACCAATAGAGGCTCAAGGGCCTCACACAGAGCCTTCAGCGACTAGGTCCTGAGAGGAGATAAGGGATCAAGAGCAAAACCTTCCCCCGCCATCTCTCTCTGATTCTCTTTTTTCTTTGTCAATTCAGACTCGGATAAATAGTACCAGGTAATCGAGTATAGGGTCAGAGATGCAAACCCGCTGGCATGAAGGCGGGTGAGGAGTGCGCAGAGGTGTGAGAGGGACCCAACTTGATGGAAACACCATCATGAGCCATAACTAGCTCAATTTGATCTGATTAAGTCAGTAAATGCTCCTATATAACCGCCAAAGAACTGTAATTCATTGCATAATCATGCTGAGAGAAAGATAAGAAACTAGGGTTGAAACTATAATTTTACCATCATATCGTGAATGCAGAATAACCACAGGTTTTCTCAGGGGTTAATTAAGGGTCAAATGGTCCCAAAAGGCTAACAAGTTGGTTAGAATAGACGAAAAAGGATTTTCGTGTGTTTTGGGAATTAAATGACTTTTGAAATCCTAAAAGTAGACTCGCCTAATTAAGGTTCTGGTCAGGATAAAATTCATCTAAACCCTCTAAAATTCATATAAAAATATTCTCTAGGATTTGGTACCTTCAATTCGATCATCAGAACCCATCTTGACCCAAAATAGAGTCTCAGATTGACTATTGCCTTAATTTGGGTTTGTGCATAAATTTCCAAGTCAAACTTGTTCAAAACCAAAATCCAACTTCGCCATTGGATTCATTGGGGCCAAATTAGGTTTATACAAAAATTTGGGTCCAATATGAGATCATCTTGACCAAGTTTGCATTTTGGTCCGGTCAGACTCTTTTCTATCTCATTGAGACTGCCAACTTTCGAATTCTTAGAAAAAGGCCCCCTAGCTTTGTCATCTTCTTTGCAATCAGGTCCCTCCACCATTATCGCGGAGAATTCCTACTCCGGCGAGCTTATCTTTGGCAAAAACTCTGATTTCTTGATGAATCCCTCTCAAAATCGAAAGGGAAACTCGTCAGGTAATTGCCTTCCTTTTCAACCAGATTTGAAGCTCCAGATCTCGCCCAAATCCTAATGCGAATTCGTGGAAGAATTGGGTATCCTATTCCGGCAAACCTTCCAAGCTTGGAAGCTTGGAAGCTTGGCTTCCAAGCTCCTTCGACCCTCTAGACCCTTATAAAAGAACCGCCAGACCTCATCGAGTCTCCTCAGCTTGAATTTCGACCAAAAACCCCCCTCTTCCTCTCCCCTCTTCAGTTGAAAGTCTCCACAAGCTCCGACGAGTTCCTCGTCCACATTCCTCGTCCATCTTGCAAAACGAGCAGTGGATTCATCCTCCCCAACTTCTTCCACGTGCTGCAATACCAGCGGACGCCCTTTTCCATGTCTTCCTCGCCGCTTCATCACCAGAGAATTCATCTTCCCGGACGTCGGCCATACCAGTCAGTGTCGTCCTTCCCCTTTCATCCACTTAGAATAGGTAGTTAGGTCTCTCTATGTTCCTAGGTTAATTTCCTACCCAAAACACCAAAAACAACCCTTCGCTACCGCCGTTCACCCTTATCGTTTTCGTCTCCGACCGAACCTCTGGCGAGGCGCCTCCGTCGCTACAACCCTCTATCCACCTCGCCGACCACCTCAAAACCTTCACCTCACCTTCTTGTACAAAACCCTCTCCTATTTCATCCTCTCGCTCACCCAAACTCACCCTCGAACAGACCCACTCCCTCCAGCCATGTTTGTGTCTGTCCGACTACCGCAGGCCGCCATCCTCTACGAAATCACCACCACTCGCTTCCTTGTGTCACGAAAATGTTTTTGAACCTTTTAAGTAGAGATTTTAGCCCGTATTTCATGTTTCAATTGTACCAACAGACCTCCATCGCCATGACATCTCCTCCGGCTGTGTTTGTTGTGTTCTAGCCGTGTTCTTCATCGTCAACACTTCCAGGCACTGTGGCTTTGCTCAAGGCACATGCCCAGGTCTCCACTTGGGGGAGCTACCCTCAGCAACTGCTATAATCAGGAAGAGTCCCGCCTGCAAATGCTCATGCGAAGACGGTGGGATGTTTAGTCTCACCTCGGAAAGCAGTGGGGCTGAAACCCTACATAAATTGAAAAAGTGTTGAGGGCTTATCGCCTCAACACTTGGGGGGTGAGGTCCCCCACACCCTCGCGTGCCTCGTCTGCGACACTGGCCCCACAGACCTGGTGCACCCGATTACCCGCCTAACCCTCACTCCTTGCTCACCACCTACTGCCGGTAAGCCTGGACCCGAGTGTGCTCTAGCTCCGATTACCCATATACCTGGCACTGTTGAAGGCTCTAGGAGTATGTGACCTAAGGAGAGAAAGAGAGGAAAGCATGCAAGGGACAGGGCAGGGTTTTGTTCTTCTATGCATTAGCTAACACTTAGCCAAAATTGGAGCCCTTTCCCCTATGCTTGAAGAAGAGAAGATGAGCAGAAGAAGAAGACTAGAAGAGGAGAAGGAAGAGAAAGCAGAGAAGGAAAGAAGAGGAAGAAACCCTGAAAAGGAAGGCTGAAGAGGAAAGAAAGGAAGGAGGCTCATGCGTGAAGAGAGAGAGAGTAGAAAGAAAGAAAAGAAGAGGAGGAAGAAGAAGAGACAGAAACCAAAGGAAGGAAGAAGAAGAAAATCAAAGGCAGAAGCAGAAGTAAAAGAAAGAAGGAGCATTGTAGCAACTCACTTTAAGTCATTTGATTGTAAAATCAGACGTCTAATTATCTGTTCCTTCATTTGATTATATTTAAGTATTTGTTATATGCGTTAGATTAATAATTGGTGATCCAAATCACCATTATTTTGTCTAGAATTCTTTTTCTATTTTCATATACTCATATTATACATTGCATATTAAGTTTTTGAGTAATTAATTATACTCATTTATATTATCTATTGAAATTAGTATGTGAATTCCTATTTGCTTCCTGTGTTCAACCTTGGACTTCAAATTCGAGTAATAAATTTTATTTGTTTTGAAAGCGATTTCGGCTATACAACGGAGCACTTATAAACATCGATCTCACCTTGTTAACATTTTGGTGCCGTTGTCGGGGACTAACGTGCAATTCACTGCTATTCTCTTGCTATATTTGATTATATTTGAGCAGTGACTTACCCTATTTGCTTTCTTGTGATTTTACGAGGTACTTCACGAGGAGATCTTCCGCACAAACTAACCACTCCGGAGCAGGTAACTTCTATATTCTTCCCTAATCAATCTCCTAATCTTGGGAAGACAAAACAAGGAAATAATCAATTAGGAATCACCTGCCTCATTTTTCATAGTAATTATTATTTAAAGGGCAAGTTTCCTGATTTGCGAAATTTTTTCAAATCTCATTGACTTGAAGCAATTCTGTTTAGAGATCTTACCCCAAATTGCCTGTGCCTATTAGGGACTGCGCTTAATTTTTAATCACTTTTGAGCTAACACACTTCTTGCTTGAAACCCAGGGTAAACATATCAAGATCAATTGGACTTGGATGTAGAGCCAAGTAGGGTTTCAAATTTTAGGGATTGGACTACTAGTACACATTTTTGCTTGAATTAAAAGAAAGATACCCTCCCCCATTTGTGAGCTACCCAAGCCCTTGGTTGAAAAGATCTAATCACAAAAACCCTAAAATTAGGCTCTAAATTCACTTGAACCCTAAAATCCTTGGACCTAATAACCTGGGAGTCAAATCAGGGTGATTTCTAGGTCTTGACTTAGATCTCATTCTGCCATCTTTAGGGTAGGTCAGGTGAAGTTGGTCTACCTTGTAGGCCAATCAACCTCCAAATTAGGTCACAAGTTGAAATTAACTTCTAATCAAGTGAAACTCAAGGCACAAATTAGGACATAAAATTGGTAGACTTAGGGTCATAAGTTCGTATATTCCGGTCTACTTGGACCGTCAGTGACAAGGAAGGTCGGGTGGGGGAAATCCTATAACCCATGGGGACGCTCTACCGTGTAGGGGTCTTTGCGGGGCTCTCCCTTCCTGGCTGGCCAGGTATTTATCAGGTGTGCGAATTTCTGATTCAGAGGTATCAGCAGCCTCGAAAATTGCCTTTGTCATCCAAAGAATCTTTTTGGTGCCTTGATTGGGTCAAATCTCACATCCAATCCCTCATCCCTTCTATTAGAGCACATTAACATTAGAAGATTTTCTTGGGAATCTATTCAGATCTGATCAACTTCAATCCAACCTGAGTTTTGATTCTACATCTTGATTCCACCATTTGATTCAAAATGCAGCCTAGATATATAGGAAGATTATTTAGGAAACTTGAATCCCAAATGAGCTTGAAAGAAAAGATACTTGAGAATGCCTAAAGAAACCATGAAAAATATTATGCAAGGGACATTTAGGAAAGATTTGCAAAAATAATAGAAATCATCACTAACTGTGTAAAGATAATATGGACACAAATGAAATACGGTTCAAACCGGGATCTCCTATTAGTAAAACACAGTGAATTGGTGAAATTACACAACAATGATTGCCTGCAATGTTGGTCAAATTCTTCACTTCCAGAAAAATTCAATGAATTTTTAGATAACTAGGGAGAATTGCTGAATAAGTTATATATAACAATTGATCAAAAATACCCGTTAGAAACTAACAAAACATCTTGGAGTGAGATTAGTGATCAACACAATTTTCCAAATCCCAGGTTTGATGATCAAGCTTGTTATGGACCCCTAACCCGAATGGAACTTGATTCAAATTACAAACAAAACATTCCTAATCTTGAAATGGCTTGGGAGGATCCAATTGCAGGAGAACATGATTTCGAGCCTGCCCTAGAGATACAGAACCCAGGGTCACCAAGCTTGGATTTCCCAGACTCCTGTGATAATGAGATTAAATCAGAACCTCTCCAGGGTGTAAATTCCGCTCCTTATTCTGATAAGGTGATACTTGAGAGCAATTCTAACATCCTTGTAGAACCCAACCTAGATTCTAGTGATACAACCCACACCCTTAACCTAGAATCTGGATCTGAGCTTTCTTGGGTTGACTACAAGGCCCCGTGTGATGAAAATCAAATTTTAAATTTAGATTATGATTCTGGGAATTTATTTGATAAATGCACCTCTCCAACCTCTCCATAAACACAAATTAAATTTTCAGAAATCACATTGATCTACGATACAGAAATCGAGGAGTTGGAAGAGTTGGGTTTTGATTGAGTCTTCCTTACAAGCCAAGAACCCGAGCCCAGACCTAATAGGGACACCTTTTTGGGCTTAGAATCTGAGAATAGGCTAGACCCAAGTCAGGTTGCTGAGTCTACATCTTTTGATGTATTCTATGGTGGAACCTCTGATCCTGAATCAGATTCAAAACTTGATTCTCGCAAGTTCTCCAATGATTTCAAATCATACTATGATTTCGAAGAACCATTGTTTCCTAACGACTAGAAGCCAATCTATAACCTCAGCATACATGATCCATTCCTCGACTCTGACTCTAAGGTCCCTGATCCTGAGATCATTGATTCAAAATCAGGTTCCATTGAGATGGAATCATTTCTTTTTGATCATCTGGAATCAAAAACAGAAAATGCCGAGAGTGTCTGCAACCCAGAGTTTGAATATTTTCTTGACTCAGATTTCCTTGATCTTATAAACACTCTTCAAGCATTTACTTTTGATTTTGATGGCTATTATAAGGACTCTCAAGATGAACCCACCTTGGAATCCTTCCTAGAAGAGCCCTCATACACAAATCTTATTGATGCCACCTCTTCTACACATGTAGAACCTTCCCAAACCCGTTTTCAACCTCGACCTGCTACTAGACTCAGTTTCTACTCTGATTCTCCTCTCAAGGAGCCGGTCACACATGATTCTCCTCCACATTCCAATCAAGTTTCGGATATCGATCAGACTACAAATCATGCCTCATCCTTCTCTGATCATTTTCGTAGGGTTCCTACATCCTCCACTGATTCTTTTGAGGACTGCTACTCTTACCAGGTTGATTCGACTCAGCCAAACCCTAGCTATACACTTCCACATCCTTTTGAGCTTCAGAGCATGTGGTGGGTTCCGCATCTCTTGATCTACATCTATCAACCCGCTGGACTGATTGGGTTTGGGCTGCATCATTAGCCTATTGATTTGAACAAGTACCTGGTTGGACCAACTAGGCTATTGATCAAGGTGCTTGTTCATCAAAACTCATCTAATTTGACCACTCCTTCTAAATACCATTTTTTGCTCGGCTGAAGGCATTGAATTTAGCGCTTAACGGGAAGCAGCCCATCATTCCAAAAAACCTGAGATCCTTCTGATTATCCTTCTGTACTTCACGTCTATTGCACTCTGAGTTTGATTTTTTAGAACAGTCGATTCCACCTCTGGTACTCATACCAGGGCTTGAAATCATCCGCAACAGTTATCCCAACCTGTTCGCCCACCTGATAATCCTGTTCGAATTCCTGAACCTAAAACTGTTTCATATCCTCTGTTTGCAATGAGGACATTGCAAAACTTAGGCATGGGGGGGTGGTAAAGTGCAAACATACAAAAATCAAAGTTCGGAGGGGTTCTCACAAAAAAATTACATATTCCAAAACAAAAAAAATAGAAAATTGAGAAAGAACAAAAATGGGAGAAGGGAAGAAATTTTGAGTGCATTAATAGCATATCATTTTTTAGGAGGCAAATGGGAGGTGATATAAATGTCAAAAAGGAGCACAATTTGAAAAGAAAAAAAAAGATAGTCATTAGTAAAAGATTAAGAAATCGACTTAATTCTAGACCAAATCAAAAAGAAAGAAAATGAAAGACAAAAAGTGCTAAGAGACAAAAAGAGATTAGTATGAATGTTGATCTTAGGCCTCTTAGGTTGTGATTTTAGGCTTAAAAATTTTAGTATCAACTAAGATTTGGATAATCCTCAAGAGGTTGAGGAAAATGAGAAACATAAGTATTAGGTCTAGGGCTTAGGGATTATTTGACCTCGTTAACTGACCTCTGATTTGCAGGACTCAGTAACCTAAGCACCCCAATCCGCACACAATCTGGTTCAGTGTGCCTAATTATCAAAATCATGCAAATGCTTTAAATATGTTTTGAAAAAGCTACCTAGATTAGGAGCGGCTGATCAACACAAGTTGATTTGGAAGAGTTCCTTGCATGGAGAGGCGGGAAATTTCCCTCGAAGAAATGCAATAACATACAATCTCCTCGGTGCTTGTCTCCTAGGATATCTAAATATCCTACTGGGGGCATGTAAGCACCTTGTGTTGGTTCAGATGCCATGGGTGGCATTATCACGAAATGTTGATTGCCAGGGTCTAGATTTAGCTACAGAACGCCATGGGCGAGATTATCTCAAAATCTCGAAAGCAAGGGTTCTGGGGGTTGCCATGGGAGGTGCTATCTCGAACCATCGATTACTAGGGACCTTACGAGGATTGATGGTGGGAACTAGGAATCCGATACTGACCGTGTTGTAAAGCCAATCCGAAGTTAGAAGAAAAAAGAAAAGAGAGAGAAAACTCTCCAAAAACAAAGAAAAAATTCCTTTGTCTCTTTCTTACAAAAAACGCACTGCAAACTGAACCTAGGCTAAAACATGTCTTAAGCACAAGTGCTTTAACCACAGAGTTCAACGAACCTTAGGTTAGTTCCTGTGGACCTTAGAAACCTTTGTGGCAGACTGAGGTTAAAGCTAGTCAGGTCCGGATTTTGGTTGATACTTGAGTACCTCTAGGCCTACTATCAGCATTCTGACCTAATCTACAAAAGAAAGCACACATCAGAGTTCTAAGCATAAAAGCATGTGGTCCAAAATTTGAGTTAAATTCCTTGAGATTTTGCTAAGGGACTAGCAAAAGCTAGATATGGGGGTATGATTAGAACACCATCATTAGCCATAACTAGCTCAATTTGATTTGATTAAGTCAAAAAATGCTCCTACATAACTGCCAGAGGACTGTAATTCATTGCATAATCATGCTGAGAGAAAGACAAGAAACCAGGGTTAAAACTGTAATTTTACCATCATATCATGAATGCAGAATAACCATAGGTTTCCTCAGGAGTTAATTAAGGGTCAAATGGTCCTAAAAGGCTAACAAGTAGGTTAGAATAGACAAAAAAGGGTTTTCGCGTGTTTTGAGAATTAAATGACTTATGAAACTCTAAAAACAGATCCGCTTAATGAATTGAGGTTCTAGTTAGGAGAAAATTCACCTAAATCCTCTAAAATTTATAAAAAAATATTCTCTAGGATTTGGTACCTTCAATTCGACCATCAGAACCCATCTTAACCTAAAACAGAGTCTCGGATTGATATTTGCCCTAATTTAGGTTTGTGCATAAATTACCTAGTCAAACTTGGTCAAAACCAAAATCTAACTTCACCATTGGATTCCTTGGGTCTAAATTAGATTTATACCAAAATTTGGGCCCAATCTGAGATCATTTTGACCATGTTTGCATTTTGGTCCAGTCAGACTCTTTTCTATCTCATGCAGACCCCCAACTTTCGAATTCTTTGCAAAAGGCCCCTAGCTTTGTCGACTTCTTTGAAATCGGGTCCCTCCACAGTTATCACAGAGAATTCCTACTCTTGTGAGCTTATCTTTGGCAAAATCTCAACGATTACTTGACGAATCCCTCTCAAAATCGAAAGGGAAACTCGTCAGGTAATTGCTTTCCTTTTCAACCAGATCCGAAGCTCCAGATCTCGCCCAAATCCTAATGCGAACTCATAGAAGAATTGGGTATCCTATTCCGATGAACCTTCCAAGCTTGGAAGCTTGGCTTCCAAGCTCTTTTCTCCCTCTAGACCCTTATAAAGGAACCGCCAGACCTCGTCGAGTCTCAGCTTGAATTTCGACCAAAAACCCCCCTCTTCCTCTCTCCTCTTCGGCAGTAAGTCTCCACAAGCTTCGACGAGTTCCCCGTCCACATTCCTCGTCCATCTTGCAAAACGACCAGTGGATTCATCCTCTCCGACTTCTTTCGCATGCCGCAAAACCAGCAGATGCCCTTTCCACGTCTTCCTCGCCGCTTCTTCACCAGAGAATTCATCTTCCCCGACGTCGGCCATGCCAGCCGGTGTTATCCTTCCCCTTTTGTCCACTTAGAATAGGTAGTTAGGTCTCTTTAGGTTCCTAGGTTAATTTCCTACCCAAAACACTAGAAACAACCCCTCGCAACCGCCGTTCACCCTCATCGTCTCCATCTCCAACTGAACCTCCAGCAAGGCACCTCCATCGCTACAACCCTCCATCCTCCTCGCTGACCACCTCAAGACCTTTGCCTCACCTTCCCGCACAAAACCCCTCTAGTATTTCATCCTCTCGCTCACCCAAACTCACTCGAACAAACCTACTCCCTCCGGCCATATCCGTGTCTATTCGACCACCATAGGCCACCATCCTCCACGAAATCACTGCCACTCGCTTCCTCGCCTCACGACAATGCTGTTGAACCTTTTAACCAGGGCCTTTAGCTTGTATTTCATGTTTCAGGTGTATCATCAAACCTCCGTCGCCACGACGTCTCCTCCGGCCGCGTTCGTCATGTTCTAACCATGTTCTTCATCGCCAACACTTCCAGGAGCTGCTGCTTTGCTCAAGGCACATGCCCAGGTCTCCACTTGGGGGAGCTACCCTCAGCAACTGCTGTAATAAGGAAGAGTCCTGCCTGCAAATGCTCGTGCGAAGACAGTGGGATGTTTAGTCTCACCTCGGAAAGCAGTGGGGTTGAAACGCTACATAAATTGAAAAATTGTTGAGGACTTATCGCCTCAACACTTGGGGGGTGAGGTCCCCCGCACCCTCACATGCCTCATCCGTGAGACTGCCCCCACGGACCTGGTGCACCTGATTACCTGCCTAACCCCCACTCCTCGCTCACCACCCACTGTCGGTGAGCCTGGACCCAGGTGTGCTCTAGGTCCGATTACCCATATACCTGATACTGTTGAAGGCTGTGGGAGAGCGTGACCCAAGGTGAGAAAGAGAGGAAAGCGTGTATGGGGCAGGGGAGGGTTTTGTTCTTTTGTGCATTGGCTAACACTTAGCCAAAATTCAATTCCTTTCCCCTGTGCTTGAAGAAGAGGAGATGGGCAGAAGAAGACTTGAAGAGGAGAAGGAAGATAAAGCACAGAAGGAAAGAAGAGGAAGAAG
The DNA here is from genome assembly GCA_037157565.1 of Thalassia testudinum. Classification (NCBI taxonomy): domain Eukaryota; kingdom Viridiplantae; phylum Streptophyta; class Magnoliopsida; order Alismatales; family Hydrocharitaceae; genus Thalassia; species Thalassia testudinum. The sequence continues at coordinate 111,925,710 of JAZHRO010000073.1, read as the reverse complement.
CCCTAAAAAAGAAGGCTGAAGAGGAAAGAAGGGAAGGAGGCCTATGCGTGAAGAGAGAGGAAAGAAAGAAAGAAAAGAAGAGGAGGAAGAAGAAGAGAAGCTTAAAGAAGAAGAGACAGAAACCAAAGGAAGGAAGAAGAAGAAAATCAAAGGCAGAAGCAGAAGCAGAAGTAAAAGAAAGAAGGAGCACTATAGCAACACACTTTAAGTTGTCAGATTGTAAAATTAGACATCAGATTATCTGTTCCTTCATTTGATTATATTAGAATATTTGTTATATGTGTTAGATTAATAATTGGTGATCCAAATCACCATTATTTTGTCTAGAATTCTTTTTCTCCCTTCATATACTCATATTATACATTGCATATTAAGTTTTTGAGTAATTAATTGTGCTCATTTATATTATCTATTGAAATTAGTGTGTGAATTCCTATTTGCTCCCTGTGTTCGACCTTGGACTTCAAATTCGAGTAATAAATTTTATTTGTTTTCAAAGCAATTTTGGCTATACTACAACGGAGCATTTATAAACATCGATCTCACCCTGTTAACACAACCCCTGTGTGCTTGGGTGAACAGCAGGGGTCACTTTTCCCTTTTATGTGCGGTCACGAGCCCTTCGATTGACAATGTGGAACTATCCTTCCCATTGTTCTTCGCAATGCAACAGCAGACAGGGAATCTCCAATTGAGGTTGATGGCGAGGCTACGGTCTTCAATTGACTTCCTAGGAAGAGCCCTGGAGTTCAGCCGCGAGTCCTGGGGGTGGAGTCTTAAGGGATTGTGGCCAGAGGATGGAAGCCGATGTCGGAGAAGTCGAGGGCAGCGGTGGAGATTCGGCTATCACTTGAAAAGAGGAATACTATCTTTTGGCCACATCAGAGATGCTCAAAGGGTTCGCACGAGTGTGGCAAACGTGATGGTGGTGGTTTCATGTGGTGAGGTGTGTGGAGGTCTGGCGACCTCAAGAAGATAGTGCGATGAAGCTCGAGTTTAGTGGCATGTGTGCGTGGCCAATCCCCTCAATTTCTTGAGTGGTTTTGGTTGTGAGGTCGTGCGATGAAGGTGCAGTGGTCGTTGGCATGCATTTTGGTGTAGTGGAGTGGGTGGAGACCTTCGTCAGAGCTTAGCTAGAGTGGAGGGAGATGATGGTGATGTCGTGGTGTTTGTGGTCGAACCTAAGGGCTAAGCGGTTCTAAGAGATCAGGAAAGGAGGAGGAAGAGATAGAGGGACTCAAAGAGGGCCAGAGCTGAGGTTGTGGATGACCGGAGAAGAAGAGGGGATTTCTCAGTCCAAAAACTCATTAAGTGGCTCAGAGTAGCAAGAGGGGTCTATTTATGGACCTTAGAGAGGCGTCTAAGCATGGAAACAAGCTTCGCGAGCATGAGAACATAAGGATGAAAAAATCCCTAAATTTTTTAGCATTCGCATGAGAGATCTAGGGCAAATCAAGGTCCAATTCTTGTGTCCAGGAGGTAGAGGATCTCATGAGGAATCCCCCTTTCAATTTTGGAAGGGTTTGATTGAGAATCGAGCGAGAAATCCTCGCTCGAATCTCAACGGAGCTGCTGCGTTCACATCAATGGCGGCAGGGACCATTTGGAAAGAAATGATGACAAAGTTAGGGACCTGATTGCAAATATTTAAAAAGTTAGGGGTGTAATTGAGAGAAACAGATAAATGGACTAAAATACAAACTATGTGAAAATGGACTCTGATTGGTCCTAATTTTTGTACAAACCTAATTTGGACCCAAGAGATCTGATGGTGGGGTTGGATTTCAATTTTGACCAGGTTTGATTAGAAAATTTACTCAAAAACCCAATTTAGGGTAGAATTCCGTTTGAGACTCTGTTTGAGATCAAAATAGGTTCCAAAGGTCAAATCAAGGATACCAAACCTCATGAAATATCTTTAATATGAATTTTAGGATATTTAGAGAAATTTTAGCCTAACCACAACCTCTGTAATTTAAGCAGGTCTGAAATTACGATTTTGGGTGCTGTATTGGTTCTTGAAATGCGTGAAAAATCATTTCTATCTGTGTGGACCCACTTATTAGTCTTTATTGCTCAATTGACCTTTATTTCACCCCTAGAAACCTCTTAGTTATTCTATGTTCATGATATGCTATTAAAATTATAGAATTAATCCTAGTTTCATGTTCTCTTCTCAAAACAGCCTGAAGAGGAGTTACAACCCTCAGATGGTTATGTAGGAGTATTTATCTTTTAACCTGACTAAAAGTGGCCAATTAAGGCCTATGATGGCGTTCCCATCATACCCCCATTCCTAGCTTTTGCTAGTCCCTTAGCAAACATCCTATGGATCAAACCAGGTCTCTGGGTTGGATGTAACCGTCAGGATGCCCTACTAAGCTGTATCTCTAGAAATCAGATCGGAATACTAATAATAGGCCTAGAGGTAGTCAAGTACCAGCCATGATCCATACCTGATTAGCTTCAACCTAAGTTTGTCGCGAAGGTTTCTAAGGCCTGCAAAAACTGCCCAGAGGTTCGTTGACCCCATCGCTTAAAGCACCATTGCGTAGACGTAACATGTCCAGGTTCAGTTTGCTAGTGCATTTTTGTAAGAAAGAGATAGAGAAGGATTTTTCATTTGGAGAGTTTTCTCTCTTTTCTTTTTATTTTTCTTTAAATCCAGCCTCGAATTGGCCATAAACATGGTTTGTATCAGATTCCTTGTCCCCACCATCAATCCTTGAAGGTTCCCTAGCTTTTGATGCTTCAGGATAGCACCGCCCATGGAAAACCCCAGAACCCTAGCTTTCGACACTTCGAAATAGTGCTGCTTATGGCATTCTATAGCTAAATTCAGGCCCTAGCATTTCACATTTCGGGATAATCCCGCCCATGGCACCTGAACCAGCACAAGGTGTTTACATGCCCCTGGTAGGATATTTAGATATCCTAGGAGACAAGCACTGAGGAGACGATATGTTTGATGATAATGTCATCATCAACCATATCTAGCTTTATTTAGTCATATTTCATCATTAAATGCTCTTACATAACCGTAGAGGACCATAATTCATTGCAAATCCATTCTGAGAGAATAACATGAAAATAGGGGTAAAACTGCAGTTTTAATAGCATATCTCAATTGCAGAACAATCATGGGATTTCTCAATGGTTAAATAAAATTCAAATGGTCTTAAATGTCTAACAAGAGGGTTCGTGTAGACAGAAATGGGTTTTCACGAATTTCGAGAATTAAATGACATATGAAACCCTAAAAATAGACCCACTTAATTAACTGAGGTTTCGGTTAGGATAAAATTTATCTAAACCCTCTAAAATTCGTAGAAATTATTCTCTATAGTTTGGTACCTTCAATATGACCATCAGAACCGTCTTTACCCAAAATAAAGCCATAGATAGACTTTTGCCTTAATTTGGGTAATTATGCAATTTACCAAGTCAAACTTTGTCAAAACCTAAATCTAACTTCACCATTGGATTCTTTGGGCCAAAATTAGGTTTTTACCAATATTTGGTCCCAATCTGAGATCATCTTGACCTAGTTTGCAATTTGGTCCTGTCCAAGTCTTTTCTCTCACACACATGCCCCTAACTTTTGAATTTCCTACAAATAGTCCCCTATCTTTGTCGTCACTCTTTGCAAATATGTCCCTCCATGATTATCGCGGAGGAATCCTTCTCCAAGTCCTTCTCTGATCAATGAATCCCTTCCAAAATTGGAAGGGAGATTCCTTGAGAAGTTCTCTTTCCAATGAATCCGGTCTTGAGCCCAACAACCTTCCCAATCTCTCATGCGAATGCATGAGAGATTCGGGTATCCCACAAGTTTCCATCTCTAGCGACCTTCCAAGCTTGGGAATCTTGCTTCCCAACCTCTAATCACCCTCTAGAGACCTATAAAAGGACCCCCAGTTCACGCTGTCCATCCTAAGCTTGATTTTGGCTGGATATACCCTCATTTCCTCCCTCTAATTCCAGCCGAAAGGTTCCTCAAGCTCCGATGACTCCCTCTGCCTATCCTCATTGTTCGATCGCAATACCAGCGGCGTATTCTTCTTCCTTATCTTCCTCCGCATTGTGCAATACCAACCGCTGTTGCTCTCTCTCTATCGTCGTTGCCGTTCGCCTCCACTGGAGTGCTTTCTTCCCCAGCGCCGACCTACCAAAACCGGTGGCGTTCTCCCCCCTTCGTCTATTAGATTAGGGTTAAATTAGATCCTTAGTTCTCTTAGGTTAGTTTTACACCCCAAAAACCCAAGAATATCCCCTTAACACATGCTATCACCCTTGTCTTCCTCGTCTCTGGCCAATCCTCCGGTGAGGTGTCCTTGCCGCTACACCCCTTCATCTGCCTCGCCAACCACCTCATAAGCTTTGCCACGACTCCACCAATCAAACCCCTCTCCTATTTCTCTCCACCGCTCACCCAAACAAGCCCCCGAACAACCCACGTTCCTCCATCCAGTTCCGACTCCGCAAGCCACCTACATGCATTCTCGCAACACACTGCACCCACCACCACGTTCGCTATCCCACGACGATCCTGCTGAACCATCTGACGTGGCCGTAAGGCCCTTTTTCTTGAGTTTTAGGTACTAGGTTGAGCCCGCCATTGACGTTGTGCTTCGAGCAAGCTTGGAGCTTGCTATAACACTCACTTGCTCTAGGTGCTCAACCCAGGCTATGCGGAATCACCTAAGGCACTGCCCTAGGTGGTGAATTGGAGGCCTTGACCTCGTGAGCTGTGGCAATTGAAGGAAGGAGCCCTGTAGCTGTACGCGAAAAGGGTGTGGGACTTTAGTCCCACATCGTTTGCTGAAGAGCGTCTGCAGTGCAATAAGAGGAAAAAGTGTCATTGGCTTATCTCCTCCTAACACTCATTTACCCGCCTATACTCGCACACACCTCGGCTGCTACCCCACGCCGGCAGCCTTGGTCCCAGGTGTGCTCTAGATCGATTACCCTCCTACCGGGTATTGTGCGTGGCCCTGGGTTGGCATGAAAGAGGCGAACCCTGAGAGAGGAAGAGGAGAAGAAAGAGAGATAGGGAGCGCGGGGTTAAGGGGGGTTTTTCTCTTCAGTGTTCTCGACACTTTGCTGAATTTGAAGCCTTCCCCCCCTTGTGCATCAGAAGGGCCAGAGAAGAGAACAGGCAGAAGAGGAGGACCGTAGAAGAAGGAAAGAAGAGGAGGCACATAGAGAAAGAAGAGAAGGCTGAAGAAGAAGTACAGTGCCCTCTAAGCACTATAAAAAGGCTGACGTAAGCCATCTGGTTAAAGATTCTGTCGTCTGATGGAGTGCACTATGCAATTGGTGTGAATAGTGATATTATTTGAGTATTTACTACATGTGTTATACTAATAATTGGTGATCTAAATCACCATTATTTTGTCTAGATTTCTTTTTACTCGTAATATACTCACGTTTTACATTGCATATTAGATTTTGAGTAATTAATTATGCTCATTTGCATTAATTGTTGAGTTTAGCGATTGAATTCCATATTTGCTCCCAGCGAACGACCACGGACTTCATTCAAGTTATAAATTTTATCTATTTTGAGCGATTTTTTCCTATACTACGACACATCTCTTAATCAACGATGAATTCGCCCAAACAATGTTATTACGCATTTTCGAGGGGAATTTCTCACCTCTCCACGTCGGGAACTCGTCCAATCAACTTGTGTTGTCGACCGCTCCTATGCTAGAACTTCGAGATGGCTTTTCGTAACAGAACATTTTTGTCAGGTTTTTCTTTATTAAGCATACTGAACCAGACTTGGTGTGTGATTTTTGGGTGCTTAGGTTACCAAGTCTTGCAAACCAAAGGGCAGGCAATGGGGTCAAATAATCCTTAAGCCTTAGAGCTACTACATCAGCTTCACACTTTCCTCAACCTCTTGAGGATTAATCTAGATCTTAACAAATACTTGAGTGTTTAAACCCAAAAAATAGATTCAAGAGGCCTAAGGTCGGTACCCATCACTAATCTCTTAAGTTTTTAGCCTTCTAGGTCTTAATTCATCATTTGATCCGACCTAGAAGTTAGGTATGTTCTATACCCAATTTTAAGGGAATAATTCATTTTTTTCTCTTTTTTGTGGTCCTTTTTTCTTTTCTTTTCCTCTTCTCTTTTCATTCTGCTTAATTCAAGTTGGCTTCTCCTTTCCTCTCTTCTCTATTTTTTTTTGTACTGGTCTCAACCCTTCAAGATCATGTGCGATGCGTCTGACTACACAGTAGGAATGTTGATGGGTCAGAAAATCGATGGGAAACCAGTGGCATATATTACGCCAGCAAGACATTAGGCAAGGCTCAGCGTAATTACACTATTACAAAGAAAAGGCTACTGGTTGTAGTATTTGGCATGGAGAAATTTAGGTCATACCTTCTGGGTTCCTATGTCATCATTTACTCGAATTACACTACAGTGAGGCATTTACTCACGAAGAAGGATGCGAAACAAAGATTAATCCGCTAGATCTTGCTGTTGCAAGAATTCGATCTGGAAATTTGTGACAAGGCAGGAAAGCAGAACGTGGTAGCTGATCATTTGTCTCACCTTCCTTTTTCAGTCATTGACCAAACCAGACCTATTGCCGAGCACTTTCCAGATGAGCATCTCTTGGCCATTAACGAACTTCCTTGGTTTACCGACATTGTAAACTACTTGGTTATGGGGAAAGTCCCCCCAGGTTGGGCAACTTCCAAGCGGGACAAGCTGATTTCCGATGCCAAATATTGTGTCTGGGAAGATCCGTATCTTTTCCATATCGATAATGACCAAGTGATCCGAAGATGCATTCCTGAAGATGAGGTCAATGACATACTCTCATTCTGCCATGACCAAGCCTATGGTGGCCATTACTCTGGGTATAAAACTGCAGCGAAGATCCTCTAGTGTGAGTTCTTTTGGTCTACAATGTTTAAAGACGCACAATCCTATTGTAGGGCATGTGCCTGTTGTCAGACCCTCGGAACATGGGCCTACGAGATATGATGCCCTTGAATCCGATCATCGTGTGCGAAATCTTTGACATCTGGGAAATTGATTTCATGGGACCCTTTCTAGGATCTAATGGCTTCAAATATATCTTACTCGCTGTTGATTATGTCTCTAAATGGATCGAAGCCATCCCCACTAGAATAAGTGACTATAAAGTTGTTCTTCGGTTCATTCAGGAGAACATCTTTTCCAGATTTGGGGTTCCAAAAGCCATCATCAGTGATGACAAGTCTCATTTCATCAATGTGTACATCCAGTTCCTGATGAAAAAGTCTGGGGTGTCACATCGTATCTCGATTCCTTACCACCACCAGACTAATGGATTGGTTGAACTGTCAAATCGGGAGATCAGCAGAATAAAACTGGGATTCGTGCTTAAGTACTTAGGCAGATTTGTGAAAGATTTGACTGAGAGAGACGTCTGAAGGCTTTGGAATTAATCAATTAAGCTGTCTGTTGGCTTGAATTGACCGTTTAGTTGAGGCTCGGGCCGATACATCTGATTTGAGTTAAGATTTGATCTTGAGTAATAAATTAGTGGTTTCAACCACCATTCTTCTCTCTCTCTATGTATATTATTTTTGTTGTATAACTCTTGGCATAGATTGAATATATTTCATATTGAGTTTTGATTGATTATTGTGCTCATTGTCATATCATTTGATTAGTGATTGATTTGCAAAATACCTATTCCCTACGAACGACCTTGGAAGTCAATTTTTTTAGCTTTTTAATTTTAAATGTTGATTCAGTTTTCGTCACTATACTACAATGCTATTCTCTCCTAAACGACGATGATTTCCGCACCAACATTTTGGCACCGTTGCCAGGGAGCAGCGTGCATTTCAGCCACTAATCACACTTTTTGATTTAATTCTAACTTGTTATATTTGCTTTGTTTCTGCATGTGAACCTAAAGATCGACAACACAAGCAACCTCACCAAAGACAGGTAACCACATTTCCTTCTTCTTTAAGCCCATCCTTTATTGGAAAGATTGAAAGAGAAATCAATTAGGATCAACTTTCCTTATTCATTTAGTAATAATCATTCAAGTTTCTTGATTTGATTCGATTGATTGGAGTAGAGATCCCCATCCTGATACTTGCACCTATTAGGGACAAGGTACCTTGGGCTATTCACCTTCTTGATTGAGTCCAAGGTACCATCTTTGGAAGAATTGGACTTGGAAATAGAGCCAATCTAGGGTTTCCACATTAGGGTTTCCAGGACTAATACACACTTGCATACTTAAAAAGGAAATATATTTCCTCATTGTGTGCTACCCAAGCCCTTATTTGAATTGATCTAATCAAGCGAATCCTAAAATCAGGGTTTTATAATCACCTGGATTATTAAAATTTGGGACCTAATAACTTGTTTGAGAACCAACTCAGGTGATTTGGGTCTTTGACCCTCATCCTCCATTTTAGGATAGGTCAGGTGAAGTTGGTTCAATTTGTGAATCAACCAGCCTCCAAATTAGGTTAAAAATCGAATTAACTTCAAATTCAAGTAAAATTCAAGGCACAAGTCAGATTAAAATTGGTAGACTTAGGCTTCTAACTCACACATTCCGGTCTACTTGGAATCACCGTGACAAGGAAGGTCAGGTAGGGGAAAACTTATAACCCATGGGGATGCTCTACTATGTAGGGTTCTTTGAGGGACTCTCCCTTCCTGGCTACCTAAGTAATTCTTGGGTAGGTGAGTTTTTGATCCAGAGGTCCATCTGCCTCGAACTGCCATAGTCACCTAACCTTGCTGGGTGCCTTGATTGGGTCCAATACACATTCTTTCCCTCATCTAACTACGTAGTGCATGTACGAGATGAGGTCCACAAGACCAGTCTTGAGACCTCCATTAGCATTTCACTCTCATCGAGGTCAAGCCCCGACTTAATTATTTGGGTTCCCGTCCAATCAAATCAAGATCTCTTCTAATCATTCCACATCTGAGCCTAGTTTTCCAACCTTTGCTTCCATGGGGAATCAAGATCTTAAAGGTGAAGATGAGGTGACCAACTTTCAGAATCAATTGTATAATCTCCAAGATCTACTTCATGGATTCATAAACCCCCGATCGCGTCTGCAGATGCGAGATCACTACAATCCTGCGGCAATCGCTATCGAACCCAGGGTGCAAATCCCTACTAGAGGACCTGATACTGAATTAAAGTCGAATATGATCAACGCGATCCCAAAATTTCACACCTTGAACTCCGAAGACCCCTTCCAGCACATCAAACAAATGAAACATCTGACCTAGATCTTTGGACCACCTGTTCAAAATCGGCAGACCCTACTCATGAAGATGTTCTCCTTCTCTCTTATTAACAAGGTTGCCCATTGGTATCAAACCCTGACTCAACCAATCAACACATGAGAGGAACTCCAATCTGAATTCCTAAAGAAATTCTTCTTGGTTAGTCGCACTAATGCCTTGAGGCACCGGATCGTGCATTTCATGCAAAATGCGGGAGAACCACTTCATCAAGCATGGGATTGCTTCCTGGATCTCTTGTGGAAATGCCCTCATCCTAGAGTTCATAAATGGGAAAAAGTCCAGTCTCCTTACCTGGGACTCCATGAGGACATTAGATTATTTGTCAATGCAACCTATGGTGGCAACATCATGGGTCAACATAAAGACACCGTTTGGGAGATTCTCGAGAACAAGTGTGAGAACTCCATAAACAATGAGTCTATAGGTGTGTTCAACCAGATGACCACCGGTGCATTGCCAAACATGCAAGGGCCACATGAGACATGAGACCTATCCTCATCCATCGACTTGGAGTTGGTGGTCAGTCGCTTGGATAAGGTCTCCATCATCGAGAAGAAGATGAACAAATTGACTCGACATTTGTAGAGAGCCACCTCTTCACAACAAAACACGTATACACAGCAGCCTCGGGTAGGGAGGCCGTGCATAACATCGACCACCATGCATATCAAGGGATGGATGTGTATCCAACCCTGTTTGATCTTGGTTTCAGAGGAAACTCCAGACCATCCTACTCTAGTTGGGGGAACTCTGAACCCTCGTACGCTGATTACTCTGGAGTTCCTAAGACATGAGAGGACCTCCATGCCATCTAGAATGATCCTTTCTCCAACTTATATAACCCTGGATGGTGCAAGCATCCAAATTTCATGTGGTTGGGAAATAATCAGAACTCGAGACCTTAATTCGAACCCCGACCATAAGCTCCACGATCGTATCAACCCGTGTAGCCTTGTCCAACCTGAATTTCTAAACGAGCCTACAAAGGAAGATCAAATGAGCTTGATTTTGTAGACCTTAGCTGATATGCAAAAGACCAACACAGCCATGCAAAAATAACATAAGGAGGAAATCACAGAGGTTCGAAATCAACTCGCATAGATGGTTGGGACTAGCCAGCCTGGTGGACTTCCCTCCCAACCTCTGTCGAATCCAAATAACATGCCAAACCAGAGGCACGTTATTGATAAATGTCAGTTTTTCATGATTCTTATGCCTTAAAACTGATTTAGTTCTTTGAATTTTAACTCTGCAAATGGGTTTCCGAGCTACATTTAGGCATCACTTAGGTTAGGCATGCATTGCTTAGTTTTTGTGTTTTTGACATGTTTATTTGAGTGTTAGGGATGAACAAATAGCCAAATCCCTAAAACCCTAGCATTCAGGAAGGCAACAGGTGAAGAGGAAGATCATTTTAGCTGAACCTTAGCTGGACCTAGCTCATCATAGTTGGATATCAGCTCAACTAGGTTGAGTTAAGCTCATCCTAGTTGACTTTAGCTCATCCATTCAACTCATTTTAATTGGATGGTAGCTTAGGGTAGCTTAACTTAGCTCAACTCAGCTTAGATCCAATTCAACTTAGTTGAGTTTAGTTTTTCCTAGCTCCAATCAATTCACTGGGAGCTCTAGCTAGCTCAACTTAGTTGATAGTTCACCCCAGCTCAGGTCCAACTCTCCTTAGCTGCACTCAGCTCACGACAACTGAACTTCCTCCAGCTGAGCTACTACTTGTCAACTTAGTAGCTAAGCTAAATCAGGAGTTGTCAAGAGAAGCAGGTTAAGCTCAACCTAGCTCTAGATAAGTTGAGACCAGCTCAACTCAGCTCCACTACTCAAGCTTAGCTGCTAATAGAAGAACTAGCTAGCTAAGCTAAGTAGTTGAGCTCCTAAGAAGACCTCTTCAACCATCATCAACTCCAGGAAATTTGTTTCAGCTCTAGATCTACTTAAGATAGCTCCTAGCTACCCTCTTCAAGCTAAACCCTAGTGTCCTCTACTCTCCAACTAGCTAAGCTATCTTAGCTAGCTAACCTTAGCTCCTCTCCACTCCATGGCTGACCCCCCTCCTACTTAGCTCCACCTACATGGCTATCCAACCTAGCTACTAGCTCCACCAACAACCACCTACTCCCCTTCCTATTTTTGGTGCCAACCTAAGCATCATTTAGCACCTCAACCACCACCAAAAGACACCACCAATTTCCCTCCAAAACCACCTAGAAATGGCACCAATTCTTCCCTCCAAAAACCCTTCCATCTTGACCATCCATACACCCTTAAAGGCCATGACCACCCATCAAAGTTGGCACCACCTAAATCCTTCATCTAGAAGCCATCTTGGGGTCAAGTAAAGAGGCATCAAGGGAGGTAACCACCACCCAAAATACCCCTTCAAGTGGTGCCAACTTATGGTGGCCTTAGGATCAACTAACCACCCTAAAAACCTATCCTAGCCATCCACCCTAAGCCACCTATTCCCCCTTCAAACCTCTTCAAGTGGTGCCAACAAACCCTAGCCATAGGATCACCTAACCACCTCTTTGGTCTCATCCTAACCATCCATTCATCACCACGCCAACTACCCTGCCCCCTACTCCTATAAAAACACCATTAACTACCACCAAAAATTCCACCCACGGCTTCACATTTACATAGTACATCCACCATTACTCCACCATAGCCCATGGCCAAGGAGAAGAAGAGAAGAGGATTTAGGGGGTGCTCTTGCCCTCTTGGTGCCTTCAACTTCCTCCCTTCTTCTACCTTGTGTCCATGCCAAGCTAAAGAGTCAAGCTAGGCAAGGAGGATGTCTAGGAGGAGGAGCATATAAGGTGATTCGTGTCCACCATAAGAGGAGATTTGAGAGTGGAATTCTTGCACTCAATGAGGAGTCAGGCATGCCCCATCTAAGGCCTACCAAGAGGAGGAGGTCCAGGAGCAAGCTTCCTTTCATTCTGGGGCAACTAGAATTGGAGTGGGAGTTCTGCAGCAGCAACATCTTCTTCATCATAAGCTTTCCTCTATTTTTGTATTTTTTGCATTATAGTGTAGTGTTCGCTTTTGTGTTGGAGATTACAAGTGATAATCCTTCTCGCTTGTGAGTTCTCCAACCCCGTTTGTAAGACATTTTTCTTGTTTAAGAAGCATTCTGCTACTTTCCTTTTAGTTAGCTTGTGTTGATCTCTTGTTGTGTGTTGTTTGTCCATTACTCCAAGCCTCCCGTGGTTGGAGTGAGTTGGAGAAATAAAACACTTGTTGCTTCGTTTTTAGTTCCTAATTCCCATCTTCTCCGCATTCGCTTTTGCCCATTTTTAAAATCCTAAAAAATATATATTTCAAAATACAAAAAAGAAAGCTGATTTTCATGTTGTGAGCAAGAGAATATCATTTGCATTTCTACCTTCCTTGGGACAACTCGAATACTCTCTGAGTACTTGATAATTACAAATTTAAAAGCGATCAAATTTGTGTGTTGCAACGACCTACAAACTTGATTTTAACAAATCACACATTTTCACTATCACTTATAAACCCAAATCAGGGCCATGCTCACTCTGTCTATTAGGCCCCTTCTACACCTTCACCCAATAGGATGGAGGCTTCCACATCATAGTTGAGATATCAGCAGCAACCACCACTCTTGTCGACTCTGAATCCAAACCAGGCAGGCCTAAATGCTTTTACTACTCGTAGTGGCAAAATGACTCAGGATCTAGCTTATCCTAGCCACTCCAGCTCTAGTAGTTCAGAGCCCACCCCTAGGATGGTCATCCAGGACACACCTATCCCAGATCCAAAGCCTAAAGTAATCCTAGAGGAACCAACAGACGTTCCATTTCCTAAGGCCTTAAACAAAGGAAACAGGAAACCTAAACCTGTGGCACTTGAGGAGGACTTGGTCAAGCTCTTTGAGTAAGTCCAAATAAGCATTCCCTTGATGGATGCGATTCGCCACGTACCGACTTACGCACGATTTCTAATAGGACCTATGTACACCAAAGTGTAAGCTATGAAACAAAGACGGGAGTTCGATTGTGTGGTCTGAACAAGCCAATTCTATAATTTTGAGTAAACTTCCATAGAAAGTGAAGGATCTTGTTTGGTAGTCGTAAAATGTGTATTTACTTATAAAAGTATCGTAGTATAGCCTGAATCAGGATTCCAACAAAAATTTAATTATTGAGATAGTGAGTCCTAGTCGATCTCAGGGAGACATATAAAAGCAAAGTTGATTTTTGATTTTTAGTTCTTTACTTGCTTAGAATCAGACTCCAGTTTCAATAGTGCGAGAAAAGATGTGCTAGTTGCATTGTTAACACGGAAAACATGTGTGTGCATCATGTAAATCACAAAAGTGAGCGTGTGTGTTTGTGTTCGCATGACCGCTACTATACGATGGCGACTAGCAGAAAATAAATCTATCGCTAAATCATTCACATCCTTTGAAACCGACATATTTTTTGCACTATATATGGATGAAACAGGTAGCTGATGATTTTATTCCTTTCAAAATATTGTCATTACATTGCTAGAGGAAAGCTTGTACGTGGAACTTGAAAATTCTATTCTAGCTAACATAAAAGATATGCATGCATGGATCTAAGGTAGATTATGCATGCATTCTTAGAGAGGGTATTACTATTACTACTAGCAAGATATTAATGCAAGAATTTAACTATGAAGAACATTAATTTAGCTACTAGAAATTAGGACATTTGAGGTGGTCTCCAATGGCTGTGTAGCTGGTGGTGGTGGGAGGGGAAAGAGGGATGGCCAAGGTGGGTGGTCGTCCTCTTGAGAAGGTGGTGAGGAGCTTCTTAGATCTTGGACGAAAAGGTGGTGATGCTTGATGATGCTGGAGCTCATGGAGGGAGTTGTGACTATGGAGATGGCATCCCAAATCTAGATGGGGTGCATGGCCATTTAAGGGGGTCTTTAAATAGACCAAGGGATGGATCATCTAGAGAAGTATGGAATTCTCTAGAAGCGCTCCCAAGGTGGTCGTCCAACCCATGGGGAGTGGGTCTTCTAGATCCACTTTTCATGGGAAGGAATTGTGGACTTCTTTGAAAGACTCTTTTTAGTCTTTCAAGGTGGCGCCACTTGGAGACTATTCTAGAGAATTCTAGAGTGGATGACTAAGTGGTGGTGTGTGTGTATGAGTGCATGAGTATGGATGGTGGTTAAGTGGTCTAGGTTGAGTCCTATAGGTCTAGGCAATTGGGTTTAGGTAGGTCTCTAAAAATAGGTTTATAAACCCTAATACTAATGTGATAGGTGCAATTAAACTCACCCCAAGTTTAGTTGGGTAGGTGTGTGTGTAATTGGGAGAGAAAGTTCCTAATTAGGTTGGGCTTGAGTCAATTAGACTCTCATTGAGTCCAATTGGACTTGTTTTGGTTGATATTTGAGCTCAATTGGACTCTATGAGTCCAATTGATTAGGTGGATTGTCATTGACTTAGATCCAAGTCAATTGGGTTTAATAAGAACCTAATTAGGTTCTTAGGAGGGTCTTAGGGTATTGTACTGGGCTTAGGGCACCTTAATTCAGGTTCCCTAGGGTGTAGGATTGGGTTTAGGGTCATAAGAAATGAAGATCTAGGCTTGATTTCAAAAATAGCAAATGGAGAGGGGTCCTAGATGTCTGATTTAGTAATTAGATGAATTATCCTTCAAAATCAAAAGTCTAAGTCTCTGGTCTAGACGTCCAAAGTTGAATCAGGGTGAAGTTTAGGTTCTGTCTTGGATTTCTGTAGATATTGGACATCTGACACTTTGTTTAGACGTCCAATATTCCAGCAGATTGGGTTCTAGGTTTTACGAGTGGTGTCTAGGGGCCCTGGACGTCCAGCATACTACATGGATGTCCAGAGATGAGCTGGAATATGGGTTTTGAGTTATTCTAGGCTACGGTGACCTAATCTAAGGGTGGCTAAGGTTTGAAAAGGTATCTAAGGTTGTGCTATGGCTAAGAATATGTCCTATGTTCTTCATAATTTAATTCAAACATTAAAATCCTACAAGAAATGTAGTATACCCCTTCCCTACATTATGCCTTCATCTTGAGCAGCTTTATTCCCAAGGCTTTTGTTCCAGCTCTGCTACAGCTCTAGCTTCTTCCCTTCTTTAGGTCCAACTTCAGGCCATCTCCTGAGCTTCTTATTGCCTACAAACCAAATAGTACACTATTCAGTA
Source organism: Thalassia testudinum (assembly GCA_037157565.1). Classification (NCBI taxonomy): domain Eukaryota; kingdom Viridiplantae; phylum Streptophyta; class Magnoliopsida; order Alismatales; family Hydrocharitaceae; genus Thalassia; species Thalassia testudinum. The sequence goes on along the minus strand of JAZHRO010000073.1, from coordinate 111,910,210 downwards.
CATTATTGTATTATTTCATGAATATCTTAGTAAAGCAAAAGAGATGCAATGTATCCTACTAATGCATGAATTATATTACAATTATGCTAAGTTCTAACTCAATTCAGGTCATTTAAGTCCTATGATTGCTATGTAATCAGATCCTGGCACCTCTCTGATCTCCTGTAAGATAGGCAACCTAGAGTTAGATCAAGCATTATTGGATTTAGGAGCCTCCATAAATTTGATCCCTACATCCCTTCTAGATCATTTTGAGGAAATCAAGCTTAAATCGACTGAGGTGACTCTACAACTGGCTGACAGATCAATAAAGTCACCAAAAGTTCTTGAGGATGTTCTAGTTAGGATACGAGATTTCTACTTTCCGGTGGACATCATTGTATTAGACATGGATACTCTTGAAAATCTAAGAGACACACTGATCATCTTAGGGAGCCTGTTCCTAGCTACAACTAGGGAAAATATCAATTGTGAAGAGGGTCAGATTGAGTTGAAATTAGGGGATAACACATAAGATAGATATCTTTAAGGCTGAAAAGGGAATAAACTGTGGGGCAATAGAAGAAGTCTACGACATAAGTTCCCCGGTTAAGGACCCGATTGCAACGGAAAATATGATTCTCCCAGAACCTCAACCACAAGAAGATCTTGACCCACATATTGAGGAGCCCGAAGCTAATCTAAATCTATCCATAGAATCTACCTTGTCTTCTGAGGCCAATCCCAAACCCCCACCCGCTATGATAACCTAATGCTTGAATTAAAGCCCCTCTCGAATCATCTGAAATATGTGTTTTAGGTTCGAATCAAACGTTTCCTATGATCATCAACTCTCGACTCAATCCTGGTCAGGAAACAAAGCTAATTTCTGTCCTTTAGCAACATCGAAGAGCCATTGGATGGACTCTAGATGATCTGACTGGAATAAGTCCCCCACATTTCACGCATCGTATTTATACTGAAGATGGCTCACGACCGTCTCGAGGAATGCAGAGAAGACTAAACCCAAATCTACAGGAGGTTGTGAAAAAGGAAATTATCAAGTGGCTCGATGCAGGAATCATCTACCCTATCTCTGATAGCCGCTGGGTAAGCCCCATCCAAGTTTTGTCTAAAAAGGTAGGGCTCACCGTGATTATGACCGAATCTGGAGAAACCATCTCGACTCGAATTGCGAACTCATGGAGAGTCTACATAGACTATCGGAAACTGAATGCCTCCACAAAGAAAGACCATTTCCCTCTCCCGTTCATTAATCAGATTCTTGAGAAACTGGTGAAAAATTAGTTTTCTATTTCTTAAATGGATGCTTTGGATATAACCATGTGGCAATCCATCCCGAAGATCAAGAAAAGACCATCTTTACCTACCCCGATGGTACGTACGCATTCCGCAGGATGCCATTCAGGCTATGCAATTCACTTGCCAACTTTTAGCAGTGCATGATAGCCATATTCTTTGATATGGTAGGTAAATACCTTGAAGTCTTCATGGATGACTTCTCAATTTTCGGTGAATCTTTTGATGATTGCCTCTTGCAATTGATCCAAATCCTCCGAAGGCGCATCGACGTGAACCTGGTCCTCTCTTAGGAAAGGAGCCACTTTTTTGTTCTGGAGGGCATTGTGCTTAGACACCTCGTATCTAAGAGAGGTATCCAAGTTGACCGAGCTAAGGTGAATTTGACATCCAAATTACCTGTGCCTTCCTCGATCAAAGACATCAGATTATTTTTGGGGCACGTTGGTTTCTATTGTCAATTCATATTTGATTTCTTAAAGACCGCGTGCCCCTTAATGAATCTTCTCTCAAAGGACACGCCTTTCGAGATGACTAGTGAGTGCATTTACACTTTTGAAATCCTACATAACCGAGTTACCTGGGCTTCAATCTTACAAGCCCCTAACTAGTCTCAACCCTTCGAGATCATGTACGATGCATCTGACTGTGCAGTAGGAGCGGTGCTGGGGTAGAAAATCGATGGAAACCAATGTAATATATTACACCAGCAAGACATTGGATGAGGCTCAGCATAATTTCACGATTACGGAGAAAGAGTTGCTGGCTGTAGTATTCGATTTGGAGAAATTCAGATCATTCCTCCTGGGATCCCATGTCACATTGCGGTGAGACACTTTTTTACGAAGAAGGATGTAAAACCTAGATTAATCTGATGGATCTTGCTATTGCAAGAATTCGATTTTGAAATTGACGATAAGTCAGGAAAGCAGAATGTGGTAGCTAACCATTTGTCTTGTCTTCCTTCTTTGATTATTGACCCATCTGGACCTATCACCGAGCATTTTCCGAATGAACATCTCTTAGCCATTAATGGACTTTCCTGGTTTGCTGATATCATGAATTACTTGGTTACGGGAAAAGTTCCACCTGATTGAGCAGCCTCCCAACGGGACAAGCTAATTTTTGATGCCAAGTACTATGTTTGGGAAGATCCTTATCTATTTCAGATCGGTAATGACCAAGTAATCCAAAGATGCATTCTCGATGACAAGGACAAAGATGTCATCTCTTTCTATTATGACCTGTGGTGTCCATTTCTCTGGGCGTAAAACCGTAGTGAAGATCCTCCAGTGTGGGTTCTTTTGGCCCACTATGTTCAAACACGCGCAATCCTAATGTAGGGCCCTTGGCAACATGGGCCAGTGAGATATGATGCCCTTGAACCTGATTATTGTGTGCGAGATCTTTGACATATAGGGAAATGATTTTAGGGGATCCTTTCCCGAATCTATCGACTTTAAGTACATCTTACTTGCTATTGATTACATATCGAAATGGATCGAAGCCGTACCCACAAGAACAAATGATCATAAAGTTGTTCTCTGGTTCATTCAGGAGAACATGTATTCCAGATTTGGGGTTCCTAAAGCCATCATCAATGATGGCGGATCTCATTTTGCGGATGTGTACTTCCAGTCCCTAATGAAAATGTACGGGGTATCACATCGTATTTCGACTCCTTATCACCCCCAAACTAATGGACTTGCTAAGCTCTCCAATCAGGAGATCAAGAAAATCCTTTAGGTCATTGTTCAACCTGATAGCAAGGATTGGTCCACCCCATTTTTGGAAGCTTTGTGGGCCTATAATACCGCTCATAAGACCCAGCTAGGGATGCCTTCATTCAAGCTTGTGTGCAGGAAGGCATGCCACCTTCCTGTAGAGATGGACCATAAGGCCTACTGGGTAGTACGAAAGTGCAATCTAGATCTAATGAAGGCTGGAATCCATCGCCACCTGCAAATGAGCGAGATCGAGGAGTTATAGAATGATGCGTATGAGAACTCCTATATCTACAAAGAGTGGGTCAAAGCCTTCCATGACAAGTACATATCGCGAAAATCATTCCATCTTGGTAAGAAAGTCTCCTCTTTGATGCCAAACTCAATCTCTTCCCAGGAAAACTGAGATCAAAATGGATTGGACCTTTCCGCATTCAAAAATGGAGCTGTAGAAATCAGTGGGCTTAGCCATGACTTAGAACCCTTTGTTATGAATGGTCAAAGGCTAAAACCATTCCTCGAACTCACCGATTCGAATCTAGCCATTGTATCTTTTGATCTCCATTCTCCCTGAGCCGCATTGTGCCTAGCTGATGGTGTTAAACTTAACACTTAACGGGAGGCAATCCGCCATTTGAAAAACCCGAGACCCTTTTGACCTATCTCTGAGCTGAAGTCATATAGCACTTTAGGGTTTGTCCGTTGGAACAACCGACTCCACCTCCGATATTCATATTAGAGCTTAAAATCATCCACAACAGCCATCCCGGCCCGTTCACCACCCACCCAAACTTGTTCTAATGTACGGTCTAAACTGAACTCGAACCCACCTAATTTACAATGAGGACATTGCAAATCTTAGGCATGGGGGGTATTGAAATGCAAAACACTGTGAAATTCGATTCATGAAAGGTTTTCATTTAAAAGAAAAAGAAGAGAGGAAAGGAGGAGAGCTGAATTGAAAGATCAGAGTTGAGGAAGATAAAGAGGAGGAAAAGGAAAAACAGAGGAAAAAGGAACAAACAAAAAATTTGTGTTAGTCCATGTAATTGAATATGGAACTTATCTAAGTTCTAAGCTAAATCGGATGATGAATTAAGACCTGAAGGGCTAAATCTTACGAGATAAGTGTACAAACCTTAGGCCTCTTGGGCCTATTCTAGGGCTTAAACACTCATGTATTTGTTAAGATCTGGACTATTATTCAAGAAGTTGAGGAAGTTAAGAGGCTGATGTATTAAGTTTAAGGCTTAGGGATTATTTAGCTATGTTGCCTATCCTTTGGTTTACGGGACTTGGTAACCTAAGCACCCAAAAATCACACACTGGTCTAGTTCAGTGCGCGTAATGAAGTATAATGGCAAAAGTGTTCTATTCTAAAAATGTTTTCTCGAAGATCTAGCTTAGGAGCGACTCAAAGACACAAGTTGATTGGGCAAGTTCCTGGTGCAGAGAGGAATGAAAAATACTCCCCTCGAAGATGCATTATAATATATCATCTCCTCGGTACTTATCTCTTAGGATATCCAAATATCCTACTGGGTGAACGTAAGCACCTTGTGCTGGTTCAGGTGCCATGAGCGGGATTATCCCGAAATGTCAATTGCCATGGCCTGAATTTAGCTATAGAATGCCATGGACAGCACTATCCTGAAGTGTCGAAAGCCAGGGTTATGGGGGCTACCTTGGGCGTTGGTATCTCAAAGCATCGAAAGCCAGGGACCCTGTGAAGATTAATGGTAGGGACAAGTAATCTAACATAGATCGTGTTTAGGGCCAATCCGATGTTGGATTTAGGGGAATGTAAAAAGAAAAGAGAGAAAACTCTCAAAATAAATATCCATCTCTATCTCTCTTATAAAAAATGCATTGTCATGCTAAACCTGGACTTGCTACGAACACGTACAAGTGCCTTAACCGTTGGGGTCTACAAACCTCTGACTAGTTTTTGCAAGCCTTAGAAACCTTTGCAACGGACCCAAGGTTGAGTCGGGTCGGGTTTGGATCTTGGCTGGTACTTGAGTACCTTTAGGCATATTGTTGCAGCTCGATAAGGCATCTTGACAGTTAAAATCCTGCTTGGAGATCTGGTTTGGTCATAGGATTTTGCTAGGGACTGGCAAAGATTAGGCATGGGGGTATGATGATAACACGATCATTCTTCATAACTAACTAAAATTAGTCAGATTCAAGTGTTAAATGCTCCTAAATGATCGTCTGAGGATCACAAATCCATATGGAACTGATTTGAGAAGAAGACAGGAAAATGGGGTTAATTATGCTATTTTACCATACCATCATTAATGCAGATTAACCAAGGGTCTAATTTAATGTCAAATGAACTTAAAAGACCAAGAAATGGGCTCACATTGACTGGATCAGGGTTTCATGCTTTTCGAGAATTAAAACAGTACTCAAAATCCTAATTATCAGCCACACTCAAATTGAAAGGGTTATGGTAGAGATAAATTTAATATAAACCTCCTAAAAATCATTGAAAATATTCTAAGAGGTTTGGTACCTTTACTTTGACCATGGGAAACCATTTTTGACCAAAATAGAGATTTAGGTGGAAATTTACCTTGTTTTGGACTCATGTGAAATTTACCCAATCAAACATAGTAAAAATATAAATCTAAATTCACCATTAGATTCCTTGGATCCAAATTTGGTTCACACTAAAATTTGAGTCCAATCAGAGTCCTTGGCCTAGCCTGCATTTTAGTCCAAAATTCTCTATTCATTACATATGGGCCCCTATCTTTTGATTTAAATTCCAAAATTGCCCCTGCCAACCTCCTTCGCGGTCTGAACAAAACTTCAAACCCATGGTTGCTGACCTTCAATCACGGATTTCGCACTCGAATCCTAATCAAATCCCCTACCATTTGAAACCTAACTTGGAGTAGAGAGCCCCAATGGAGCTCGCGATTTCCAACTTTGGAAGCTTCCAAATCTATGAGAAATCTCATGATTTTTAGGAAATTGAGGGTCGCAACCTCTTCTGTATAAGTTCTAACACCTTCCTATGTAAAGAGGAGTCAATTTCTGGCCAGAATCCCCTCTAATACCTCATCTCCGGCTAGCACCACCATCGGCTTTGGCGAGTTTCTTCGAACCCCCTCCTCTAGCCAGCCAATCACCAAATTGGGAGGCTCACCCTCTTCCTCTCTTCCTCACGCTACTCACTCACCAAAGCTAGAGCATCTCCTACCCTTCTTCCTCGCCGATTCTTCCATCGGACTTTGTTGCCTTCCTTGTGTTCAACTAGTCAATGTCGGACGCTCTCCACCACTGCTCATCCTGATAAGTCTCTTTCTCTCATCCTCTTTGCCACTAGCCCCTTTCTACACCTTTAGTTTCTAAGTTCACTCACTGCACACTTTGTTCCACCGTCGTCTTCTCCATCTCCAGCTCAAGTCCGATGAGGTCACATCGATGCCACCAACCACCAAATATCCGCCACTACCGCCAAAAGTTTCCTCACCATCCATAGATCAAAAGCCCCAAGTAAATTGGAAGCTTTGATCACCGTAGCACCTCCTCGAACAAACCCATCGTCCACCATCATCTTTGAGTTCGTCCAACCTCCTCCACCTCTCAATTCACCTCGTAACCACCACCATTACATTCCTCACTTCATGGCAAGGCCTTATAACTATTTAATTGGGGCTTTTGGCCCATTTTCTTGAATTTCAGGTCTTGCCAGAGCTCCGTTGTTCACTGCCATCGTCCGCCACCATCAGCCCATCTCCGGCCTCAATTCAACCTCCAGCAGATGCATCTTAACATCGCAAAGCCTTCCAGGTCTTTGATTTGGAGGAAGAACACCATCAACAGCTGTAATTGATAGAGACCTTCACCATTGCTATGCACGTAAGAAAGTTGAAAACATAGTCCCACATCGTGGGGTGTAAAATAGAAATCGATACATATTGTTTTGCCCCCCCTTACCCTCCTACCCAAGAACACGAGGGGTCAGGTACCCCATACACACGCCCATACGCACATCGGTCCATTCGCCTTTGCCATGCAAGCTGAATTGACCCCCCTGTGCTGAATCAATTTAGATCTGAACCGAGTTTGAAAGAGAGGAGAGGATTTGTGAGAGAGTGGGGGGGTTTTGCTCTTAGGATTCATGCCTAACTACTTAGGTAAATTTGTGAAAGCTTTCGCTGAGAGAGACATCTGAAGGGTTTGGAATTAATCGATTAACCCATCTGTTTGGCTTGAATTAACCGTTTAATTGAGGCTTGGCTGATACATTTGATTTGAGTTGAGAAGAGTTGAACTTGAGTGACAAATTGGTGGTTTCAACTACCATTCTTTTTTCTCTCTCTATCTATATTATTTTTGTTCTATAACTCTTGGCATACGTTGAATATATTTCATATTAAATTTTGATTGATTATTGTGCTCATTGTCATATCATTTGATTAGTGATTGATTTGCAAATACTTGCTCCCTGTGAACGACCTCGGAACTCACATTTTTTCGGGCTTTACAAATTTAAATGTCGGTTCGATTTTCATCACTATACTACGATGCTATTCTCTCCTAAACTAGAATGATTTCAGCACAAACACGTATCCCTCAACAATTCCATGCACCCTCTCTCGACTATCCCTACCTTAGAGTTTAAGAGACCCATACCTGGTTGCTAACTGATTTGGGCATCACACCACCACTTTTCAATTTTTACAAAGGCATCTAAGACCTTCCTTAGGGTTCATATGCGTTCCTAATTTTATTGATAAAGCGTGTTCATGAAAGGAAATTAATTTTGATAACCATTTCCAGGGCCATACTTATGGAAACCCGCCATCCTCCCCCGAACTCTAACCATGTGAGGCACATAATTAATGGTAAATGTATTTAGAGTCGCTAATCATGCCTAGGAATAAACATGACAAAACCAGCAAATGCAGGTGGTATACGTGCACAGAATAAAGGAAAAGATTAGACCTTGCCATAAGTGGCTAAACATTTGTGGTCGACAGAATGGGCCTAACCAACATAGGGTGTCTATGGTTCAATTGAATCAAATAGAAGGAAATAATAGAGGCACCACTCTACCTTGATTCTCTGGGTGATATGGAGGCACAGTGATCTTGTCCAATAGTCCCACGGCCATTACACCTCTCTCCTCGAGACATATACCCCTCGTGGGCGTCAAGTTAGGGTGGACAAGGGTTCCAAAGAGACCAATAGGATTTCAATTAATTTTTCAAGAAGGTTAATGAGCTCAAAATGTAGCAAATAAGGTATCAAAAGATGGGAAATTGTGAGAGCTTTCCAACAATATCTTATTTGCACAATTCCTAGCCCGGCAAACCCCTGAATCGGCATCCGAAAGCACACTGGTCCACTTGGACCGACCCTGAGATGACTCGATCCACCAGTTCAGCCGAATCGGTCGTGACCCTCCTTCACCCCCACTCTGCCACGTGTCCCATCTAGACTAGCACGCACATGCGAGTTACGGATTGAGCACCACACGCCCTCCTCAATCGTCCGATCCTCCCCTCAATCATCTGATCCTTGCCCAACCGTTGGATGCTCATGCGGTCTCCCATGTGCCTGACTCGGCTCACGCGCCTTCTCCCTCATTCAGTGTGCGCTAGCTTGCTGCTACTGTTTCCTCAGGCAGCACTCATCCTCATGGGTTGCATAGCTACCGCGTCTCCGTCTACGCACATGAGCGGGAAAAAGAGGGTGCCCACGCCTCTTCCTGTGCCTCACGCCAGTGCGTGAAGCACCCTTCCTCCCCTCTCTTTCAAATTTGGGTGGAGCTCCGCTCGAGGTGGAGATGGAAGCGAGGAGGGGAGGCCGAATCTAGGGAGATGTGTATAAATAGTGGGGCATGGGGTAGGGTTTAGGGCTTGTAGGGGTCTTATGGGGTCGGAAAAATTATGGTTTAAGTCCTAAAATTACACAAATTCCTAAGGCCCCCTAACTTGAGGAATTTAGGGGGGTGGAAAAATTTCAGAAAACTCCCATCATGAGATGGGGATTCATAGGTTTCCCTAGCACACTCTCTATGATGCAGAAAATTCTGGAAAGCCCCTCTAAGTCTAGAAATACTCCCTGAGGCCATTTGGCACTGCATTAACATGCAGAAACTGTGAGGAAACCCTTGGGGTCTCAAAATTTTCAAAACTACCCTCGAGCACTCAATTTGAAGCTAGAAAAATGTAGAGTCCACCCCAGAAGAATTTGAAAATTTCACAACAGTCCTCGAGACCTGAATTTAGCTACACTACTCCATGGGTGGCACTATCCCAAAGTGTTGAAAGCCAGGGTTCTAGGGATTGCTATGGGCAGTGCTATCTCAAAGCATTAATTGCCAGGGCCCCTTCGAGGATTGATGGTGGGGACAAGGAATCCAATACAAACCGTGTTTAAGGCCAATTTGAGGTTGGATCTAGGGAAATATAAATGAAAAGAGAGAAAACTCTCAAAATGAAAAATCCTTCTCTATCTCGCTCTTATCAAAACGCACTAGCAAATTGAACTTGGACTTGATACGTCTAAGACACGGGTGCTTTAACTGCTAGGGTCAACGAAGCTCTGGGCAGTTTTTGTAGGCATTAAAAACCTTCACGGTAAACTCAGGCTGAAGCTGGTCAAGTTTGGATCGTGGCTAGTACTTGAGTACCTCTAGGGTTATTGTTGGTATTTTAATCTGATTTCTAGAGATGCGGCTTATTAGGGCATCCTGACGGTTACATCTGACCTAGAAACCTGGTTTTGATCCATAAAATTTTGCTAGGAACTAGCAAAAACTAGGCATGGGGATATGATAGGAATACCATCATAGGCCCTAACTAATCACTTTTAGTCCGATATGATTCATAAAAGCTCCTACATAATCATCTGAGGGCCGTAATTTCATATTATTCTGATTTGAGAGAAGAATGGGAAATCAGGGTTAATTCTGTAATTTTAATAGCATATCACAAGTACAGATTAACCACGGGGTCACTCAGGGATTAAATAAAGTTCAAATGAGCTCAAAAGTCCAAAAAGTGGGTCATCACTGACAAAAACGGGATTTCACGCATTTCGAAAACCAAAACAACACACCAAAACCCAAATTTCAAACTAGCTTAAAATAAAGAGGTTTTGGTCAGAATAAAATTCATCTAAACCTCATAAAATTTATACAAAAATATTCTAAGAGGTTTGGTACCCTTGATTTGACCATCTAAATCTATTTTGATCTAAAACAGAGTTGCAGATGGGATTTTACCCTAATTTGGGCTTCTATGCAAATTACTCAGTCAAACATGGCAAAAACTCAAATTTGAGTTCACCATTACATTCATTGGATCCAAATTAGGTTAAAGCCAAAATTTAGGCCAATTAGAGTTTATCTTAACCTAGTTTGCAATTTAGTCCTTTAAAATCTTATTTCTTGCATTTAACCCCTCAAGTTTCGAGTTTATTACAAAAAGGCCTCTAACTTCTGGTCATTTTCTTCAATTAGGTCCCTACTGCCATTGACGGTGGGAACACACTTCAGGCCAAGATTCTTGGAGAGATTTCTCTTTCAAATCAAGATCAAATCCCTCCAAATGTAGAGGGATTGATCTTAAGGGATTTTCCAATCAATCGAAGAGATCAAAGACCTTGATTCACGCCCTAGAGCTCGAACGAGCTCGAAGAAATCAAGGGATCTTTTTCCCTAATTTCGCGGCTAAGTCAAGCCGTTTTCCATGCTTAGAGCTTGATCTTGAGCTCTCTAAAGAGCCTTCTACTATAGCCATCCTCCTTAGCAAGGTTTAGGCCCAAAATTCCTCTTTAACTCCTTCCCTGGTCTTCTTCAACTGAGCTCCAGCAGACCTCCTCGACCTCCTCCTTCCGGCCACCCAACAGCCAAATTGGGTGGCCCAGTGCCTTCCCCGCCTTCATCCACTCCTCGATAGCTAAATCAGGGGTGCCTTCGACCTTTCCTCGTCACTGTCCTCTCTTAAGGAGACTTCATCCCCTCCGACGTCGACAATCACACCGACACGCCACTTTCTCATCCCCTTCATCCCTTAGCTAGGTAATCTTGTTCCTTCCCCTCTCCTCATCCTTTCTAACCCATTCCTATCTTGTTTTAACCGACAACCACCTCCCTTCCTTACTGTCTTCCCCAAGTCCGGCAAGAACACCAGTGAGCTTGCGCAGGCGATCCACACCACGAAACCTCACTCCATCTGGTCCATAAGTTTACCCACATTCAGGGGAGCAAAAGCCCTCAAGAAATTGAGGGCTTTGCTCACCCAAATCATCGGCTGGAGAACCCACCAACTCACCGTTCACCCCTTCACCCTCCGGCAACCACATGCCACCGTTCGCCCAATCACCACCACTATTAGCTCCGCCTCACCACGATGGAGCTTCCTAGTCATCTAACTAGGCCTCAAAGGTCGTATTCCTGTTATAGGTCTTCATCAACCGCCGCCATCTTTTCAGTTACCGTCCACCGTTCGCCGACCACTACAACCACCACTACCACCCCCAAGCCCTATGGACGAACACGATGAATCTTTCCAGGGCCTCAACTGGATTGCAATAGGGGGCATAGTAGCTTGATTCGAGCCCTTCCCATCTGATGCAACACGAAGGAAACGAAGGAAAAAGGTGGGACATTTAGTCCCACCTCGTGCATTGACAGAGCAAAAGAGGCACATAAAAGGAAAAACTAGTAAAGGCTTATCGTCCAACACACGGGGGGTCGGGTCCCCCATGCACATGCTTTCCACACCTCACCCACTATATCACGCAGGCGAGTCTGGTCCCTATGCCCGGATCTGATTACCCAATAACCTGGTTACTATGCTCCCATATACCTAATTTTGAGAAGGGAGGAGGAAGAAATCTGAGAGTGGGGGGTGGTTTTGCACTATTAATCCTCGAGTTGCATGCTTAAAAGCCTAACACTTAGCATCTTTGAGAGGCATCTTCTCTATGCTTGGCGCCCTTGTTCGTTTTCTTTGCTGAGGTCTTGTGCCTTGGCTGTTCTCTGTGCCTTAGTGGTTTAAGGCATCTGAGCCTTACTTGCGACGTATGACTGAGGTTGGCTTGAGTTATAATTTCTATATTTGTGATATATGCTGAGGTTAAATGATTGATTCAAAACACTGTTGAAGCATTTGGCAAAATTGAGAACTTGAATTGACTGATTTCATGTGCTTAAATGTGGATATCCTTGGTGATTTAAATCTCCATTTTGAGTTATTATATTCTTTTATCCCAGAGATACTCTTGTTTATTAATGAATATATTTGTGAGTATATTATTCATTGAATATCTTTGTGACAATTAATTATTGTACTTGTCTGTTTTATATTTCGATTAGTGCATGAATTTCACATTTACTCCTTACGAATGACCTCGGATTAATTTCCTATTTTCAAGCATTCTTATATATTTTCTTTTTTTTTTGAAAAAGAAAAGAATACTACCGTGAAGGATAGCAAACTCGAGGAAAATTTTATTAATTAATCAACTATATTGTAGTTACAAATATGCCTTCCACTGACTCTCGAAGGAAAAAAATTTCCTTCACAATATTATTTACATCAACGGACACTCCTCTGAAAGACTTTGTCATTTCGGACATGCCAAATGAACCATAGCACAGCTACTATCTTCGTATAGTGTGTACTCCTTGCTATGAAACAATTCCACAGATCTTCCCACATAGGTAAAGAGGTTCCACATACTTTGCACCATATTGTATCAGTTACGATGCATGTGGAAACACGATGTTGCACATTTTCAGTCGAGAAGTCACAAAGTGGGAAATGTTGTGTTGGAGTTTCCAAAAACTCCGTCGCAGATCTGCCGTGACCATTCCATCCCGTCTAGAGAGCCATAGGATAATTTTAATTTTTAATGGCAGCTGCAGGTTCCACAGCCTTGCACACTCCAGATCAATCAATTCTGAAGCCCCTGCAGCCTGAATAATTAATTCATCATATGCAGCAGCCACCGAGAAATTCCCCCCTTTCCATTCTAGTGTATCCTTTCCTCCATGCGGCGAGAAAGCACTTAAACTTTGTTGGAGTTCGGATCTTTCATCAGCCAAGTGTCCTCCCTGCCTGGAGTTGCTGTCAACAACATTCCAACGAAGATCTTCAGCATTCCAGCAGTCCCTTACTGATATGAGTTTATCCATTGCTGCATTAAATGCTCTTGGATTTCTATTCCCCAACACCCAAAGAAGACAAACAATCTGTCCAGAACTTCAGATTGCAGCCATCCCCAACAATAACCTAAAATCTGCTCCTGTTCTCCTGCAAGGCTCTCCATACAGAATGCCAGAACGGAGATGGAGAGGTGGGCTGAATCGTGGACCTGAGAATATGAGATTCACCATAAGATGTCTGGATCAATTGGGTCCAACTCTTCCCACTGTTTGCAAAAAATTTTACTGCCTACTTCAGTAGAAGAGTCATTAAATTCTTGCAAAGACCGTATGCCCATACCACCTTGTTTCTTTGGCAAACAAAGCTTCTTCCATTTAATTGGTTGCAAAAATCGGCTCGCTACAGCAGCAGCCCCTTTCCAAAAAAAATGCTTACGCAAAATTCAAGCCTCTTTCTGATGGACTCCAGAGCCCTGACATGGAGAAAAAAAAACACTGGAATGGCTTGAACAACTGAATTTAATAGTATGGGTCTCCCACCTTTTGATACATATCTACTACTCCAACTTTCCAACTTCGCTGCTATTTTTTCAAAAAGACACTTCCAGTCACTTTTTTTCAGTTTCATGTCTCACAACGGTAGACCCAAGTATTTCACTGGCAGGCTCACAATGGCCGTATGCAGAGCATTTGAAATGCAATCCTTCTCTTGATTTCTCATCCCAAAACAGACCAATGAAGACTTGCTACCATTCAGTTTTAAACCCAAAATTTCCCCAAAAATGTTGACCATCGTATACAGAATGTCAGCTTCTCTCTTAGTCCCTTTAACAAGAAACACTGTATCGTCTGCATATTGAAGAACTAGCACAATTGCATTGGAGTTAGTAATGGAATAACCACGTATCAGACTTGCTGCTGATAATTTGCATGCAAATCTCCCCAATGTATCAACTGCTACATTAAAAATCAAAGGGGCCAACGGGCAACCTTGATGTACGCCACACAATGGCTAAATCCAAGTTCCACACAAGAGACCATTAATAGGGGGGAAAACGAAGATGTTGTAATGCATCTTTTCATCCGTTGAATCCACAAAGTAGGGAACCCTCTTCTCTTGAAAATTTCCCATATGTAGGGCCAAGCCACTGAATCGTAAGCCTTACTGAAATCTACTTTTCATAAAAAAGCTTTACATCTACATCTATGCCACCCAACAACAATTTCCTATGCAACAATAAATGACTCCTGAAGGGATCTATCTGGCAAGAAGGCTGATTGCACTGGGGTGATTAAATTCTTAAGAACTACCCTCAATCTATTAGCGTGAATTTTGCTTACAGTGAGGTAGATCAAATTTGACAAAGCGATAGGTCTGAAGTCATTGACACATTCAGCACCTTGTCTCTTAGGTAGCAAGAACAAACATGATCTATTTAATCTTTCAAAACCTGAGTTTCCTTGCTGAAACTCATTAACTACATCCAAGCCATCGATTTTAATCATGGGCCAAAACTCTTTGTAGAAAAAAACCTAAAATCCATCCGGAACAGGAGATCGTTCCGCATTCAAGTCATTGATAGCATTCCAGACTTCAATTTCAGAAATGGGAACCACTAGAATCTTTTCTTCATCCTCCCCAACCCGAGGAAGATCAGAAGCTACTAGTCTCCATTGTCCTCTTTCACTGGATCTTGTGATGCCCTTAAAGTATCTGATCACCTCAGTTTTAATATCATTCAGATTAGTGAACATCTGTTCCCCATTTCTTAATGATATAAGATTTAATCTCCTTCTAGAACTGGCCGCCAAGTGAAAAATTTGGTATTCGCATCCCCCTCGTTGAGACAGAATTGTCTTGATTTCTCCCTCCAATCCATTTCTTTTTTCAGGTCTTCCTGAACCACAATTTCCTACCACCTAGCACGTTGTCTTCTATCTTCATCTGTAATCAGACCAGCATTCTCCTTGGTATCTAGCTCTCTGATACCTTCCAGAGCTTCCGATCTCCATTGTTCTCTAACTTTATTTGAAATAGCTCTATATTCCTTAAGCACAGTTTTTAAATCTCTGAGCTTAGTATCTAATCTGACCGTTGCAGTCCCAGCAACTTGTTTGCCATCCACCAGTTACAAATCAATTCTTCACATCCTTCCTCTTTTAGCCATGATCTCCTGAACTTAAAATATGTACCCATATTTGTTCCCTCCCCACTGTCCCAAAGCAAGGGAGTATGATTAGAGAATGGGCGGGTCAATCCCACCACAGACGACAATTGAAACTTCTCAAGAAGTTCTGCATTTCCAAAGAAGCGATCCAGGTTTGACATCTGCCCATTCCCATTCCTCCATGTGAATTCAGCCCCTGACGTCGGAGATTCATTCAAACCCAGCTCTTTCAGCAGAAGGTGGAAACCAACCGAGGCTTGATTTGTCCTTCCACTACTTCTATCAAAATCTGTCAAGGTGGAGTTGAAGCCTCCCCCAACAACCCAAGGTGTTCCCCCTGTCTTGGTGCTAACTTGCCTGAGTTCATCCCAAAAAGCTGTCCGCAAGCTCACATTGCATGGACCATAAACACAAGTAATAAAAAAATTAGAAGTCACCAGATGCCTCAGAATTTTCTAGTAATCTGAAATCTGTCTTTCCGGATACCTTGTAGGGTCAAGCAGGCCTTTTTCCACCAAATCACCATCTCACCTGCTCTCCCTAGCGTCGAGACTTCTCGTATCTCTGCCTGTCCAGACTGAATTAACGAACCCCAACCGTGTTCATTCCCCTCCTCAATATGTGCCTCCTGAATCAGAGCGCAATCTATCCCCCACTCCCGAAGACAACGGGCAAGAGCTGCCCGTCAACATCCTTCGCGCAGCCCACACACATTCCAGGTGAGGAGCTTCATCCCTTCACCAGAGCATTCCCCTTCCTTACAACCACTGCCCCTGCAACATTCAATACCGCTGCAATGTCCTGCTCATTTATTTTCTTCATTCTGCCTGATCCTAGTCCTCTAAGATTATAGGGAGGGCAATGAGCCTCTTTTTTCAAAGAAAAACTCACCCCAAACTGAATACCTTCTGGCGCTTCAAATGTAAACCCGTCTGCCAACACTTCTGCCTCCTTACCATCACTGTCCAGCACATGATTGTTTATAACCTCAAGAATGGCAGTTGACTCTCCTCCCATAGGCGTAGGTTGATCCTCCTTCCTATCCTCCTGCTTGCCTGCTGAACTTCCCTCCACTCCCATATCCTGATCATGCATTTCAGCAAAGTGGCGATCCTTCCGTTTCTTAGGTTCTGGCACATCCTCCTGCTCATTGCGTTTCTCACGCTCAACCCCTTTCTCCTTAACAACTTCAGCAAATGTTCTACCTGTATCTGGACACACGGCCTCCCCTTGTTGAAGAAAGATGCTTAACTTGAGCAACCAAGAAGTACCACCACATCGAAGAATCATCTTCTTCGGGACTGATCCATGATTGTGAAAATACATGATTTGTTAATTAAGATTTTGGAAATTATCGTAATGTGTAAATTCATCTTGCTTTTAAAATTTTTAGCTTAGATAGAGAAGTATTTAAGGTCGTTTAATGAGGTAATATTTTGCAAAATCAATCTCTTGTTTGGAAATAAAAATCAACTTTCTTTTTGTTATTTTTCAATATATCATTTTCTCTTGGGTTTTTGAAATAAAGGGACAAATACGAAATTGTTGACGGGAAAAAGTACCACAACTAAGATGCTAAAATCTAAGTGACAAAATTATTCTCTTTCTAAGCTCAACCTAGGCGCGTGAAGGCCTAGGTTAATTAGAAAGAGAAAGTGAGATTATACTAAGATAAAATAAGTAGTGCAAAAATTGCAACAATAATTGAAGGTAAATTTTTCTATATTAAAGGAAATTATCTACAAGTAAAGGAAAACCTCTAAAGAAAAGACAAATAAAGAAGAAACAAAATCCTTTAATTGCTAATGATGATGAAGGTGAAGCTCCTCTTACTCTAAGTCAAGTTGCTCCTTGACTTGAAAAGAAGGTTCCTTCTCTCCTTCCTGGACATCCTCCAAAGGCAAACCCTAGATGGGCGTGCCTTCTCCTTCATAGAGTGGATGGCTCCCACTCCAAGAACTCCTCCTTAAGGTGGCGTGGACCACCTTTGATGCTTCCT
Organism: Thalassia testudinum; assembly: GCA_037157565.1. Taxonomy (NCBI): domain Eukaryota; kingdom Viridiplantae; phylum Streptophyta; class Magnoliopsida; order Alismatales; family Hydrocharitaceae; genus Thalassia; species Thalassia testudinum. The sequence continues at coordinate 111,892,879 of JAZHRO010000073.1, read as the reverse complement.
CCAAGGGTGGTAGTGTACCACCCTCAAATCCTCCTCTTCCTAGGGTAGGCATGTACCCTAGTTTGTCTTCCAATGTTTGGCTTCCTCCCTTGGCTGGCGTGGGCACAAGAGAGAAAAGAAAAAGGGAAGGCACCAAGGGGACAGAGTATCCCCTTAATCTTCTTCTTCTTCTTCTCTTGACCTTCTATGTAGGTGGAAATATGGGTAGAAAAGATGTAGGCAAGGCTGAGTTTTAATGGTGGTGGTAGGGGGTTTATATAGGAATGGTAGGGGGTTAGGGGTAGTTAATGGATGGAGGGTTAGGATGGCTTGTTGGAGGTAGTTAAGGGATCCTAGGGTTGATAATGGTTGGCATCAAAATGGGGGGGTGTTAGGTGTTTGGCGCCAACCCTAAGAAAGGACTAGGGTTAGGATTTATGGTGGTAGAGTTAGGTGGCGTGTAGGTTATGTATAGGGTTAGGATGGTGCTGTTGGGTGGTGGTTATGGGATGAAGGGTAGATATAGGGTGGTGCCAAAGGGGAAGGTTGCTTGAGGTGGTAGTTATGGTGGAGTTAATGGAGTTGGCACCACTTTAGGTGTGTTAAGGGGGAGGTTTAGGTGGCGTCACTAGATGGAGGGTTAGGATAGGTTGGGGGGTAATATGTAGGGTGTAGATGGGAAGAGGTGTTGGCGCCAAATGAAGGGGTGTAGGGGGTGATTTTTGGCGTCAGCTGGGGTAGGGTTTAGGGTAGTTATAGGGGGTTAGGATTGGCGCCAATGGAGGGCTTCTAGAAGGGGTTAGGTGTAGGGTTTAGATGGCCTTGGTTGATGAGGTGTATGGTTAGGAATTAGGCACATGTTGGCGCTAAAATGAAGGGATGCCTAGGGCATTTTTGGTGCCAACATGAGGGGGTGTGAGTGGTGGTGGTTGGTGTGGGTTGGCGCCAAGGATAGGTTGGGTTAGGGTTTGGTTAGGGTTAAGGGTTGAAGAGTGGACAGCCATGGAGTTTTTGGTGGAGCTAAGGGCTTAGCTAAGCTAGCTTAGCTAAGCCCTTAGCTCCACCAAAAACTCCATGCTTAGCTAGTAGAGTGGAGGTGGAAGAATTAGGGTTTCATGGAGGAGGTGGGGAAGAAAATTTTGGAGCTGATGGCAGCTATGCTGGAGTTGGATCTGCTGAGGTAGCTAAAAGGGGAGCTCAGATGCAACTCATCTGAGGTAGCTAAGCTTAGTAGTTGAGCTCCCCTTTTAGCAATTAGCGAAGCCTGGGTAGTTGAGCTCAGATGAGCTGACCTCAACCTGGCTAGAGCTAGGTTGAGCTGGAACTACCTCTGATGAGAACTCTAGAGCTAGCTAAGCTACTAGTTGACAAGTAGTAGCTCAACTGGCTTGGAGTGCAGCTGCCATGAGCTGGGTGGAGCTGGGATGAGCTGTGGCTGAGCTGAGATGGACTCCTGCCAACTTAGTTGAGCTAGCTACAGCTCCCAGTGAACTGATAGGAGCTGAGATGAGCTAGACTCAACTAAGTTGAGCTGGATCTGAGCTGAGGTAAACTATAGTCAACTCAGCTGAGCTAGCTAGAGCTCCCTGTAAACTAATGGAAGCTGAGATGAGCTAGACTCAGCTAAGTTGAGCTAGATCTGAGTTGACCTGAGCTAGGGTGAGCTAAGATGAGCTCTCATAAGCTACCATTCAGCTAAGGTGAGCTGAATGGAGCTAACCCTAGTCTAAGGGAGTTGGTATCCGACCATTATGAGCTGGAATTAGCTGAGTCCTAGCCTGATTGAGCTTCCTCTTCATCAGTTGCCTTGCCAAGTGCTAGGATTCTAGGGATCTGACTCTCTGCTTATCCCTAACACTCCAAGAAACACATCAAAAATAAAATAACAAATGCAATGCATGCCTAACCTAATTTATACCTAAATGCAATCCAAAAACCCGTTTGAGGATCAAAATCCTAAGAGCTGGGTTTGTTTTAATGCATAAGAATGATGATAAGCTAGCGTTTATCAGTCCACCTCTTATCACTCTCACATTAACCACAATCGATCTGCCATCACCTTCTAGTAGCCCCACTGAAGATTCATCAGAAAGGATCGCAAAATTCTCAACCACTTTTGTCACCACTGTATTTGTTCGCAAGTGTAGTAGTAACCCCCATATCTCCAGCCTTCCTCTCCTCACCTCTGTCCTTTGAGGAGGACACTCTTGCAGTGACCCATCAAAAGGTGAAACCAATCTCCAAATAATAGAAAGGTCTCTGAAAGGACTCGATCGAAAACGCAGACTTTCAACATCTAGCATTCCCAAGCCAAACAACAGAAAGCACAATTTAGATAGAGTAGCTACCTTCCAGCTTAATGACGAGAGGGAGAGCGAATGAACCAGCCCTTGAAACTGCTCAAGAGAGGCCACACCTCCCACAACTTCTCCAATTAGAGCGCCGCAAAGTATCATCTCAGTTGGTGGAACATCATCTATGAATGACACCTCAACATCCATCACCTGCCCAAACCCCCCCTCGTAGTAGGTGGTGGTGGCCGTTGTAGATTTCCCTACTAGGAGGGGGTGATGTAATAAATTGCGGAAATAAAATATAAAACAATCTCACAAAATTCAATCACACAAGGTACACAATTATTTTTAGGTGGAAACCCAAACCGGGTGAAAACACCACCTAACCCTCTCGAGTTAGGATTTTTCGATCAACCAAGTTAATCAAATCCATTAAACGAATTACTTAAACGAGGGTGATTCAACCTCAATTTACAACCACGCTACAAGTGCGAGGGTAGCGTTCCTCAACCCCTTCTCTTCACGAGAAGGATTTTGTCCCACGAAGGAGACGAGAATTTGCAAAGCGAATACCCAACAAAAGAACAAACTAAAATAACAAATATAGTCCTATAGAGCCAACAAAGATTTAAACCTAGCTTCTATAGGAATTAGGAAACTCTCCTTTGATGGAAGTGCGTCGAATCGATGACGTGGGTGCGTGGGCTACACGATGGCGCAATGTCGCTCTCGTGAACTACAGCGAGAGAGCGGGTGCGCAAAGGCTTGATGCTCTCAAGATGAAGAACTTGAGCTTGGAGAGCAAGAGCTTTTCTTCTTAGGATCAAGAGACACAAAATGGTGTGAAAGTGTATTACTAGGTGTGTATTGGTGTGCAAGAGGTTCTTCTCTATTTATAGAGGCCTTAGGAAGGCTTTGGAAGGCTCTCATAGCCGTTGGGTGCAAAACCCAAGAGAATCAGGCCGAAATCAGGAACAATCATTGCATTGACAGGGTAATCAGACGTCTGATCCTGGCATTAGACGTCTGGAAGATCAGTTTAAGATGTCTGGGAACAAAGTCAGACATCTGATTTTAGGCGGGTTTCTTCTTGACTTGAATCAGATCTAAACAGGGTTCTAGTGCAAGTCCATCAGACGACATATAGGAAGTCTGGCACTATGTCTGGACATCTGGAAACCTACTTTTCTGTGGGAATGGATTTCCAAGACAGTGCAACGGCTAGAAAATCTCTGAGAAGAGATTTTCAGGTCAGCTGAGGCAAAACGGTAATTTATCAAACGTCTGAAAAGGCTTAAGGACGTCTGATAGGGCTCTAACAGTCATATCCTCTAGTGTTTGTTAAGCCAGCCAACGGTCCACTAATTGGATGTCTGGCAAAAACATCAGACATCTTCTAAGACGTCTGGTCTAAGGTCTGGACGTCTGATTTCATCAGACAAAGCTAACTAAGTCAAGCCTAAATGTTATCAGACGTCTGAATCAACAGTCAGACGTCTTAAAACATATTATCAGACATCTGATTTTGGAATTAGACATCTGAAAAAGCTGTTTGAACCCTATATTGGTTTTCTAAGTTCTCCATAGAAAACCTAAGTGTCCTAAGGTTGTGCGAGTGTTCCTAGGACTACTATTAAGGTACTTTGAGGCTCTTTAACATGATGTTCTAAGGAACAAAAAGAGCAAGGAAATAAAGACAAAAGTACATGAAAGAAATAAACAGAATTCTATCATATTCTTCTTGTCCTTCCATCTTCAATCTATCGCTCCTCGCGAATCTCCTTTGTTCTCCATCAAGCTCCTCCAATCCGTCCTACATGCAAGCTCGAATTCCATCAAATCATGTCTCCATTTGCAATTGACCTGAAATCTAATACTCCAAGTGCAAATGTTAAATGACACGTGTTTTGTTATCATCAAAACAAACGATCGCAGTGCTCTAGCACCAACAATCTCCCCCTTTTTGATGATGACGAAACCATAAATAATAATGCAAAAAATCCTCCCCCTTTTTGACATTATCAAAAAGGTTTGATTGATTTTAAATTTCCTATAACTCCCCCTTAAAACATACTCTTCTATGAATTTCTTTTAACAAAAGTAATGTCCTCCCCCTTTTTGTAACAACAAGATAGCTATTTTTCTTCTCCTCCTTACTAAAAGAAATTTAGCTATCTTACATATCCCCCTTAAAAATTGACAATTAACTTATAAGTTTTTAACTCCCCCTAGCTAAATGCTAATGATAAAAAGATAGAATAAAGAATTTTTTACCTCACCTACCATAGCCAATAAAATGGCCCAAATGATAGTGGTGGATGCCACATCGGATGGGGCTCCCATCCGTAGCTTGGAGGCTCAGGCATTGGTGTCGGTCTCCAATCTGGTGGTCGACGTGCGGCGGGTCCATCGTTTGTTCGCCGTTTCGTTGGTCTTCTTGTTCTCCTTCTTAGTCTACTCCATGGTTCTCCCAACTCGAGTTGACCAGCCTTGAGCTTGTAGGTCCAGTCCTTCATGTTGTAGTTATCCCTGAAACTACAAAATAGGATTCCAAATCTTTCTTCGGTATCCAAGTGAGCTTGGATCCGGATTTCTTAGCGGGTCTCCTTGATAGAGATTCTTTCTCAACCTTAGGGCTATAAAAATTATCTACTTTGTTGATTAATTTATTAGAGTTTTCCCTAAGACATGCGATTTCTTTTTCTATAGTATGCATCTTAGTCTTTAAATCAGAGATTTCTAACTTTAAACTATCATTTTCTTCAATCAATTTAGTATTTTCATTGATTAAATTTTTGTTTTCTAATAACATATTATTATCCTTAGGACTAGTTTCTATGTCCTTAAGTTATTTTTCTAACCTATCATTTTCATTTTTAAGAAAACTAAAGTTCTTTTTAATATTTTTATTTTCTATTTTAAGTATTTTACTAACTTCAAAAAGCTCATTAAATGCATCATATAAATCGAAATTTACCTCATTGTCGGAGTTGCTTCCGCTTTCACTATCGCTATCACTTCCTCTAGCCATGAAACCAAAGTAAGCGGTTTCTTCTTCTATAGACTTTTCTTCTTCTTCCTCCGAGCTCAAATCGTCCCAAGTAGCTTGGAACGCCTTCTTCTTAGATTTCTTCTCCTTGTCCTTCTTCTTCTCCTTTTTGAGAAGAGGGCACTCTGGTCGCAAATGCCCTTTCTTGTTGCAGTGGTAGCAACGTCTCGGACTCTCCTTCTCCTTCTTTAATTCCCTACAAAACTTGAAAAATTTTTTAAGTAAAATTTTAAAGTCTTCGTTGTCGGAACTTACCTCGCTATCCGACGTGGCTTTGAAGGCGAGAGTCTTCTTCGATTTTGGCTTCGGTGTATCCTTCTTCTTTTGCTTCAACTTTGTTTCGTAGGCCATTAGATTTCCTAGGAGATCTTCCATGTTGAGCTCCTCCACTTCGTTTGCCTCCTCAATGGCAGTGACTTTCTGTTCCCACTCTGGTCCAAGGGAACGAAGAAGCTTCCCTTGAAGCTCCCCCTTGATGAAAGTCTTCCCTAAAGCTTTCAAATTATTTACAATGAGAGTGAACTTAGTGTTCATCTCATTTAAAGATTCGTTAGGCTTCATAGAAAAAGATTCAAATTCTTGAGAAAGTAAATTTATTTTAGAAGTTTTTACCTTAGAGGTACCTTCGTGAGTTACCTCAAGTGTATGCCAAATCTCGTATGCGGTGGCGCATTGCGAGATTCTGTTGAACTCCTCTGAGCTAAGTGCGCAGTAAAGAGCATTCATGGTCTTCGCATTCAAAGAGAGCTCACAAATTTGTTGTTGCGAGTAGCCTCCAGCGGGTTTCTCTGGGATCTCAAATGGCGTCTCGCACCTAGCCCAAATCGTGAAGTCATTGGCTTGAAGCCAAGCCTTCATCCGCAGCTTCCAGTAGGGGTAGTTGCTCCTGTCGAAGAATGGCGAACGGGTCGTGGACTGCCCCTCGGAGATTCGGATTGCAGAACTGCTCCCCTCCATAGGATCTTCGCCGGTGTGTAACGCCGATAACGCGAAACCTGCTCTGATACCAATTGTAGATTTCCCTACTATGAGGGGGTGACGTAATAAATTGTAGAAATAAAATATAAAACAATCTCACAAAATTCAATCACACAAGGTACACAATTATTTTTAAGTGGAAACCCAAACTGGGTGAAAACCACAACCTAATCCTCTCGAGTTAGGATTTTCCGATCAACCAAGTTGATTAAATCCACTAAACGAATTACTTAAATGAGGATGATTCGACCTCAATTTACAACCACGCTACAAGTGTGAGGGTAGCGTTCCTCAACCCTTTCTCTTCACGAGAAGGATTTTGTCCCATGAAGGAGACGGGAATTTGCAAAGCAAATACCCAACCAAAGAACAAAGTAAAATAACAAATATAGTCCTATAGAGCCAACAAAGATTTAAACATAGCTTCTATAGGAATTAGGAAACTCCCCTTTGATGGAAGTGCGTCAAATCGATGATGCAGGTGCGTGGGCTACACGACGGCGCAATGTTGTTCTCGTGAACTATGGCGGGAGAGTGGGTGCGCAAAGGCTTGATGCTCTCAAGATGAAGAACTTGAGCTTGGAGAGCAAGAGCTTTTCTTCTTACGATCAAGAGACACAAAATGGTGTGAAAGTGTATTACTAGGTGTGCAAGAGGTTCGTCTCTATTTATAGAAGCCTTAGGAAGGCTTTGGAAGGCTTAGAAAAGCTCCCATAGCCGTTGGGTGCAAAGCCCAAGAGAATTAGGCCGAAATTAGGAACAATCATTGCACTGACAGGGTAATCAGACGTCTGATCCTAGCATCAGACGTCTGGAAGATCAGTTTAAGACGTCTGGGAACAAAGTCAGACATCTGATTTTAGGCGAGTTTCTTCCTGACTTGAATCAGATCTAAACAGGGTTCTAGTGCAAGTCCATCAGACGACATACAGGACGTCTGGCACTATGACTGGACGTCTGGAAACCTACTTTTCTGTGGGAATGGATTTCCAAGACAGTGCAACGGCTAGAAAATCTCTGAGAAGAGATTTTCGGGTCAGCCGAGGCAAAACGGTCATTTATCTGACGTTTGGAAAGGCTTAAGGATGTCTGATAAGGCTCTAACGGTCATATCCTCCAGTGTTTGTTAAGCCAGCCAACGGTCCACTAATTGGTCGTTTGGAAAAAACATCAGACGTCTTCTAAGATGTCTGGTCTAAGGTCTGGACGTCTGATTTCATCAGACAGAGCTAACTAAGTCCAGCCTAAATGTTATCAGATGTCTGAATCAACAGTCAGACATCTTAAAACATATTATCAGACGTCTGATTTTGGAATTAGACGTCTGAAAAAGCTGTTTGAACCCTATATTGATTTTCTAAGTTCTCCACAGAAAACCTAAGTGTCCTGGGGTTGTGCGGGTGTTCCTAGGACTACTGTTAGGGTACTTTGAGGCTCTTTAACATGATGTTCTAAGGAACAAAAAAAGAAAGAAAATAAAGACAAAAGTAAATGAAATAAATAAAAAGAATTCTATCCTATTCTTCCTGTCCTTCCATCTTCAATCTATCGCTCCTCGCGAATCTCCTTTGTTCTCCATCAAGCTCCTCCAATCCGTCCTAGATGTGAGCTCAAATTCCGTCAAATCACGTCTCCATTTGCAATTGACCTGAAATCTAATACTCCAAGTGCAAATATTAAATGATACGTGTTTTGTTATCATCAAAACAAACGATCGCAATACTCTAGCACCAACAGCCGTACCCTTCCTTCAGGCCGCACAGACTAGCTAAATGCCTCTACCCTCTTCCTCAACCCCATCTTCCTTCATGAATCCCCTTATGCCCTAACCCCCCACAAGCAAGGCATAGAATCGGTGACTTGCAACTAGCAACCAAGTGCCCTCACTGCCTACATCTATAACAAACCACATCCCCATTACCAAACCTCCTTTCCTTCCATTCAAAGCCCCCTCCAGCTCTCGACCTAGGAACGCGGAGTGTTTCCTTGTCCAGACTCTCTCAGTGACACTTCCGAGACCTCCAAACCTTCCAGTCGTCCTCGTTTCTGTCGCTCCCCTGCTGAACCCTACTCCCTTTCTCGCCATCTAAATATTTCTCCTTATCATTGTCCACCACTTACAAAAAAAAAAAAATCTTATAAATTTTAAATGTTGTAAAGTAGTTTTGTCGACGACACAACGACACAAGCATCTCTTTCTTCCTAAAACTCGACTCGAGCCCATCAACACCCATGTGCCTCTACCATAAGCTCTCTCAATAGCTCCTCATCCCTAGGAACGCATAACCACCCTCTCATGCACAAAATCTCATCATAAAGGTGAAGTCCCCTAGGTCTCTTGTCAATAATCTGTCTCGCTGTGTCTGCAAGTACGGATTTGTCATCTGCTAATGGTAACACCATCATGAGTCCTAACTAGTTGAAATTAGTCAGATTCAAATGATAAATGCTCCTAAATGATCATCTAAGGGTTATAATTCCACACTAAACTGTTCTGAGGAGAAGTCAAACAAACGAGGTTAATTCTACCATTTTAACAGTCAATCATAAATGAAAATTAACTAAGGGGTTGATCAGGGGTGAATTAAAGGTTAAATGAACTTAAAAGACCAAGAAGTGAGCTCACACTAATTGAATAAGGGTTTTACACATTTCGAGGGTGAAAACAATACTAAGAATCCTAATTATCAACCCTACTTAAATTGAAAGGGTTTTGGTCGAGATAAAATCAATCTAAACCTCCTAAAAATCATTGAAAAATATTCTAAAAGGTTTTTTACCATTACTTTGACTATCTAAATCCATTTTGATCAAGAACAGAGATTCAGACATGAATTTATCCTAATTTGGGCTTATGTGCAATTTACCCAATCAAACGTAGTCAAAACTCAAATCTAAGTTCACAATTATATTTCTTGGGTCTAAATTAGGTTAACGCCAAAATTTTGACCCAATCAGAGTCCATCTTGACCTAGTTTGCATTTTTACCCCTATAATCTCTATTTATTTCAGGTAGCCCCCTAGGTTTCAATTTTTCTTACACCCATGCCCCTAATTTCCTCTTCCTCTTCACAGAAAGGCCCCCGCTACCTTCTCTCTCCTCTACGCCATTCTCGCGGTCTGAACAGGACATCAACCCACTTGTGTCGACTTTGTAACTCAAAATTAGAGGAGCAATTCTCCACCAAATCTTGCAAGATTTGGTGAGATTGCTCCAAAGATCTTTTCCGAGCTGGTGAGATCTCTCTCGAGACCTAAGTCGATTGGAAACGTCGCTGGTGACCTTGTGAAACTTAGGTTGGAAAGTGGGTTTGAAGACATGCCAATTGCGGTCTTTTTGGCTTGATTAAGGTGGTGGTCCACTCTATATAAAGAGCACTAAGTTTGCAAGTCAAACTCGTGCTAGAATTAACTAGATTCTTCCCTTTCTTCCTCCTCACTGACGCAGATCGACGCACCATCGGAGCTTCTCAAAACTTCTTCGTCACCCCCTACCACGTACAATAGGTAGGGGGAACCTCTTCCCTAAGCTTCCACGAAGCTTCCAACGAAGCTTCGGCCCCCTCTATCACCTTCATCTGCTCTGGCAACTCCACCTTCTTCCACTACTCCGGTGTACCACAAGCAAGAATCTCCCGTCCTCTCTCAATTAGCATAGGGCTTTTCTTTCTTTCTCCCTCAATTCCATCCCTGGAGCTCCTGAGCTCCGTCTGACCACTTCCTCTCCTCCGACTCCAATTATCAGTGCTCCGCCCACCATCACCAACCCACCACTTCCATCTTCCTACGCCTAAATTAGGTTAGGCGAAACATTCCCCACACCTCCACAACCGTTTCGCCTAACCTAATTGCATGCTACATCACCTCCACCATCTTCCCCATCACCAAACGTTAGAGCTCTGCTCACCTTTATGCTCTGGCCACCACACTGCACCAAACACCAATTCACCACCACCACTATGTTCGCCAAATCTCGGCGAAGCTATTGGACCTACTGGTTGGGCCCTAGGGCAGTGTTTTCTATGCAGGTCACATTATCGTTGCTGGTCGTCTTCCTCATCTCCATCACTGATCGTCTCGTCGCCAACGGCCTCGCCTCCATCACCAATCATCGCAGCCTGACACTGCGATGACACCTGGACCCTCAATTGAGCGAAGGCAGACCAATAATAGCAGCAATCAATGAGTAGCATCTACTGCCGTCACGAGTGAAGGAGTTGGGACACTTGGTCCCACATTATAAAGAGCTAAAGAAAAAACATGTACAAATTAAATAGCGTGTGTAGGCTTAGCACCTCAACACACGGGGTGAGGTCCCTCTCAGTCTCACCCACTCACACCTCGGCCGCTACCCATGCCCGGATGGGCCTGATCTCCGGTCTGGATTCGATTACCCGTATACCCGTTACCTGGTTCTGGAGAGAGAAGGGAAATTCTAAGGGAAGGAGGGGGGTTTTTTTGCACTGTTCATCCTCAGGTTTCATCCCTAACACTTAAGGCAAATTCAGAGGATTTGGGCTTGAGAGTTAAGTTGCATGGGGCTTCTCTCAGATGTCTTATCTAAGAAGGAAATGGACTTTGGATTGAGATGTTGATTTGAGTACTATTGGGAAATTGAGATTAGGAATTGTGCCTAATTGTTAGGGCATAATTGGTAATTTCAACCATCATTTTTAGGCTTCTCTTCATATTTTTGTCCTTGACTCTTGAGATACATTTTAATTGAACATCCTTTTGGTATATTGATTCATTGCATATTATATTTGTAATTGATTATTGTGCTCATCATTTATATTTGATTGGTGGATTGAATTGCTATACTTGCTCCTTACGAACTATCTCAAAACTTATGATTCATTGAGCAATTATAAATTTTAAATGTTGATTCAATTTTCATCACTATATGTAAAGACCCGTCCCACTTATAGCCTTTCAAGATGTCTGGAGTCTCAGTCAGACGTCTGTCTAGAAGTTTGGACCCTTTCCCGGACATCTGAAAATGAAATTTTTGTATGTACTCTGCGCTCTGTGCGTGGGCAGCGTGCAGAATGTCTTCTTTCTCTCTCTCCTTTCCTCCCTTCCTGCCCGAACCCTAAACCCTAGCCATTTATAAAAGCTCCCCTCCCCTGCTCTCCTCTCCACTCCACACACCACCACCTCCACCTTCAGAGCTGCGGGAGTGGCGAGAGAAGGCGAGTGAGGGAGAGCGAGCGGGCGAGAAGGAGGAGGAGGCTGAGGTCAGAGAGCTTCGATGGAAGCTCGGCGGAGCTTGCACGACCACTGTGGGCGCGTGCAGGAGTAGAGATTCCGAAGAGGCGACCTCGACCATCTACAGCGGTTGGAGCTGCGATGGAGTGAGGAGGAGCGCGGCGGAGAGCGTTGGGAGCGGGTTCTGGTACTGGAAATTTTCCTGTATCAGTCATCCGGAGCGAAGTCCAGACGACTGGCGAAGCATCTGGACATCTGGGATTAAGACCAGGCATCTGAAAGCTCATTTATCGCGAAGGTATGTTCTTTTCGCGGTTATGGCCATGCATGCCTCATCGCAGAAGTGGTTGTCGGGCCTGATGTGTGGGCTGCAACTGTCGTATACAAGAGCAGCCTTGGGAAGGAGTGCGGAACGCTCTCCCATGCACTTTTGAATGTCTGATCAGCTCACCAGACATCCGGAGGTGCTTCCAGACGACCGGAGGAGTGGTCCGACATTTGAAACTGCCTTCAGACAATCGCAGAGGAGACCTGGACGTCTAAGGACACCGCAGGGACTTGAGGTAAGGTTCTATATCTTTTAAGACGTCTGGACTAATTCCCAAACGTCTGATTTTGGACAGTAGACATGTTTTTGACCCGTTTGGGGTCCGATCGAAATCTGATTTATGCAAACGAAGTACCTATAGTTTCCTTACGAGTTTCTCTACATACTAGAGACCTTGTACATTATTCTGAACCTTCCTTTTGTGATGTATTCCCTGGTATAGGGTCTCAGCCTACTACATGTTTGGGGCTCGCAGAAGCACTTGGGTCTACAGTTCGAGCCCCCAGTACTCCCGAATTGTCTGGTAGAGTGGTTTAATGCTTTTAATAATATTCAAATAAGCATGTGTTGTAGAATTAACTGACTGGAACCCTAGGATGTGGCATGAACCCTAGGATAGAGAAATGAATGCACCGTTTGGTACTTATATGCAAAATTGTGATAAATTACTAGCAATTGCCTGTAAAATAATTGTGGATTGCCTGTTAGAATACGAGCTGCATGTATTTTATAACCAATTTCCTGTGAAATCACCAGTGGCATGTATTGAATTGTGGAAACACGAGATGCCTACATATAAATGAGAACTGAATTGTGAATGTTAGAATCTGGATCGGAATAAATGTGGTGAATATGAGCATGAACCATACAGAGAATTTGGAGTAGAACTCCTGTGGTTAGTTGGAAACCTGGAATGTAAACAGGAAGTGTGTCGGCCCTTGAGTACGTGGTACCAAGAAGAGCGACTGTCTGCTTTTCGTATAGAGCGGAGCTAGCTGCCCTTGGGTTGAGACCCGGGGTTAGGATTGGCCACTCTACACCGACTCCTGTTGGCCCTCGTGTACATAGTATCGAGGCGAGCTAATAGTGTAAGGAGAGAGCTAGCCACCCTACACCGACTTGTTAGGTCCTCTGGGCAAATCGGGGTAGTCAAAGGAGGGTGCGCGGACTGTGGAGGGGCGAGACCCCTATTTGGTTTTGAGGGGCGAGATCCTTGTTCTGAGAGGGCAAGGCCTTATATTGTTCCATGCTGTACTTTGGGCGTACCCGCTAGCGGAAATGACTGACCGTGTGTTAGTGCGAGGTAGCTACCTGTGCGCTTATCACGCGTGCCGTAGTCATCGCTACGTCTTGACAGTGACCTTGGGGTGGTTGACTAGGTGTAGGACTACCATGGGGGGCTCTCCCAGCCAGGAGAGAACCACGTGTACCTTCTACTCTTCGGAAAAGACTGCAATCAAGATCGTTCCCATAAGGAACATGTAAGATCAAGAATATCTGAATGTTTAAGAAAAATGAGTAAAAAGGAAATACACATAAAACACAATAAATAGAAAAGAGAATTAAACCTGTTGCTTTTACTATTTCAGATAGTATAGATATCACTCTACTCAGCGCTCGCTGACTCTATCTTTTTCATAACACTGTTTAGGACCAGGAGTTGAGCAGCCCGAGCTTTCGGCTGCGGAGGGTGCTAAGCCCAGTCGAGTCCAGCCGTAGTTTTCTGCACTTTCTTGTTGTACCCTTACTGTTGTAGTAAGTATCAAACTTTTTAGCTACTGTTGTCTCTACTATTTACTTTCATCTCTATTGTTTCTGTTGTTGTGGTGATATGTAATGGAACAACAGTTTTACTTTCCTTTACTGCTTCGTACGTTTTTACTGCTTAGTTATATTGCATGTATGAATGTGGTTTACTTTCCTGCTTTTTGGTTATTTTTCGTTGAACGATTGGCTCTTGGGATTAGTCGAGGCGAGCCGGTCTCGGGTTCTGTAGGGATCCGGGAACCGGGTCGTAACACTATACTATGATGTATTTTTCTAAACTACGATGATTTTCGCACTCAACATCTACCCAGCGATAATGCAGTCTAGAAGCTCGGGTCGTGCCTATCTCATCACTGTCACTGCCCCATAGTATTCACGTGGCCCCTGAGGTCGCCAGCTACCAACCTCCTACATCAGCTGCCAACTCTGTGCCTGGAGGCTAGCCAAATGGGCGAGCACCTTCCGACTCAAGGTATCAGCCACCACATTAGCCTTCCCTAGATGGTACGAGATGCTACAGTCATAATCCTTCAAGAGCTCCAACTAACGCCTCCATCTCATGTTAAGCTTCTTTTGATCAAACAGATATTTGAAGCTCCTGTGATTTGTAAAAGTCTCAAACATCTCACCATACAGGTAGTGCATCCATGTCTTCAAATTTAAGACGACAGCCACCAGCTCCAAGTCGTAAGTAGGGTGGTTATGCTTATGGAGCTTTAGCTGCCGCAATGCATATGTGACAACGTGATCCCACTTCATGAGCACACCACCCAACTCTTGTAACGAGGCATCAGTATGTACCATAAATCCGTCACTGTTGTCTGGGATAGTGAGTACAGGAGCTGAAGTCAGGTTTACCTTCAATTCCTGACAGCAAACCTCACACTCATCGGTCAAAGTGAAGGATTGCGTCCTTCCTGGTCAATTGTGTCATAGGCATGCAATATAGGAAAAGCCCCTGATAAATCGTCTGTAATAACTTATTAGTCCCAAGAAGCTGAGTATCTCTATCACTGTACGTGACCTCTCCCACCTGAGTACGACCTCAACTTTGGTCGAATCCACATCTATCCCATCTCCGGAGATCACGTTCCCCAAAAAAGATAACCTACGTGAGCCAAAACTTATACTTGTTGTACTTGGTGTATAGTATGTGTCGTCTCAAAGTGTCTAGGATCATGGGAAGATGCTGCTCGTGCTGAAACTGATCACGGGAGTAAACTAACATATCATCAATAAAAACAACCATAAACTGGTTCAATTAGGAATTGAAGATGTGGTTCATCAAATCCATGATAGCAGCGTAGGCATTGGTCAACCCAAACGACATGACCAAAAACTCGTAGTGCCCATACATCATCTTGAAAGCTGTCTTAGAACATCTGTCTCCCTGATCCTTAACTAGTGGTAGCTGTATCTCAAATTTGTGGCATCTCTCAGCTGGTCAAAGAGGTCATCAATGCGAGGCAAATGATACTTGTTCTTGATGATAACCCGAAGCTATCTATAATCAACACAGAACCTAAGGGTACTATCATTTTTCTTCATAAACAAAACTGAGGTCACCCAAGGGGACACATTGAGTCTCACAAAATCCTTCTCTAATAAGTCCCGTAGTTGGGACTTGAGCTCCTGCAGCTCAAGTGGTGTCATTCTATATAGTGCGGTAGAGATGAGGCTAGTCCCTGACATGCTTGAGTCGGTATAGTTAAAATTACGTTGTTATAGTGCGATAAAAACGTTAAGCTTAAAATTTATATCGAACTATTAGTAATTTAATGAGCCTGAGTCATTTAATTGGGAGGCTCTAAAGTGATTCCTAATTAAGTTAATTAAGACAATTTATGCAATTAGAAATAAAAGTAAAAATTAACTTATAACTTAACACCCATTCAAAATATAATTTGGAGAGAGAAAATTTAATTACTACCATCACTACTTAACCAAAATTATAACTTAAACTATTAATAAATCCGACGTAGGTTAAATTACACAATTACGTGAAATGTGAATTTAGGTTGCTATTGAACAATAACAATAATTATGTATACATCTATTTTATAATTTATAAACATGTTAAAAGATGAACTTTGCAAGGTTTAAAAACTTAAAAATCTTAAAAACAAAATCGCATTGAATGTTGAAAGCAAGACATTCACACCTAATTTTATAAAGTAAGTTTAAGTTACTTAAACAAGGAAATAAGATATCTGATACAAAAGTTGTACGTTGCACAAATGGTACATTTACATTAAAATAATAAAAATAAAAAAACATTAGACGTAAAAGAGAGAGCGGAAATGAATAAGCTTACGTAGGTTCGAAGAAGAGAGAACGGTCGGGGAAGAGCTTTGCGGAGGAGAATGAAGGAGAAGGCCGTTTGTGCGATGGCAAAGTGACTCCTGGTGGTCGTCGTTGTCGCTGAGGGACTGCTTGGCTGTTGATGGGTGCTGCCGATGGTTGTTATGATGGGTGTGGAGAGGAAGAAGGGATGGAGGTGCTGTTGGCCGAAGATGGTAGCGGTGGCTGCGGCTGGTGGCGCGTGGAGGGGGGGGACACTGGGTGTTAGGTGTGGCCGGCAGTGGTTGTGAAGGTGGGTAGTAGTGGCTGTAACCGGTGAGAGAAGAAGAAAGAGAAGAAAAACAGGGAAGAACAAGGGAATGGAAGAGGAGTGTGGAAGGAGGAAGCAAGGTCGAAATCAGAGGAGTATGGATCGCAATAAGGCAGATCGAGTTGACGAGGGTGTATAGGAGGTATAGAGGAAGGATTGTGAGGTGGTTTCAAGTTCGACGGTGGTGAGGGTTGGTCGTATTTTCTGGCCGAAGGTGTTGGGTTGGAGGTGGTCGTTAATGGAGGTTGAAGGAAAAAGGGGGATGAAGATGGAGGTGATGTTGGTGGGTGACGTTGGTGGCGCTGTGATCCACACAGGGTGAAGGAGAAGAGAGGAAAAATGAGAGGAAAAAGGTGAGGAGGAAAGAGGAGTTTGGGAGGGAGAGGGAGTACGGAGGGAGTGGGAATGGGTTGTTTCTCGCTGGTGGTGGTGGTGGGTTGTTGTAAGGGAAGAAAGAGAAGGAAAAATGAGAGGAGGAAGGAGAGATTAAAAGGGAGATGGAGAGACGGTGAGAAAGATAGAGGAGCTGTTGGAGATGGCACAGCCCAGCGGCATGAGGCTGCTGGCGCGGAGGAGATTGAGAATGAGAGAAGTGAGGAAGGAGAGGAGGAGTGGGAGGCAGAGGGTGTGCCACCTGCCTTTCTCGGTGGGAGAACGAGATGGAGATAAAGGAGGAAGGGAGATGGTTACGAGAGAAAATGGGAGGGGAGGTTACGTAGGAAGTTATGGGATTGGAAGAGGTTGCGTGGATGTGGGCGTCGAAGGGATCGTGAGACGTTTAATTAGAGAATTTAAAATATATGAGAAATGGATAAAAAGGTGACGTGAATTAAAATTAGGTGGATGAGATGTTAAATTAAAATATAAAAATGGATTTAGAATAAGGTTAAAATGGGAATGGATTAACCTAAGAAAAATATGGTTAGCTTAAATAATTAAGATCGAGCCAATTTAAAGGATTCGACTAGACCTTAATTAATTACTTTAGGTAAAATCAAATTGAAATTCAAATAGATAGGAATAAAAAATAGGCACCTCCTCACCACGTCATTAGGATAATAGGATTCCTTTAAACTTGCATTACCTGCATACATAGAATAAATATGTAAAAATATGTAAACAAACATAATTTAATGCTATCTAGATTTATTATGTGCGCAAATGTTAATTAAGCTATTAGCTTTATTATTATGTTAATTACTTCTATTAAGCTATGAAACTACATTAAAATTAACTAATTATCACATGCAAATGTAGTTTCATCAGTCCCCGGTATCAACAAGATCTCAAACTCGATCTCGCACTCAGGTGGTAATCCCAGTAGCTGTTATAACTCTGGCATCAAATGTCATTTAAGACGTCTGGGAAGTGGTCCAGACGTCTGGAAGCCTTCCCAGACGTCTGGAATTTAATTTTTTCGACGTACGGGTTCTCGTCTGCGCGCATGCGCGCGCAGACTGAACCGCCGCCATCCTTCTTTTTCCTTCCTCCCTGCAGGCGCAACCACCTTTTTCTCTCTCTCCCCCCACGGTAGCCTTCAAATACCCCCCTCTCCTCTCCCTCACTCTCACTCCACTGCCTTCTTCTTCTTCCTGTCAGCGAGAGAGTGAGCGGGTGAGGGTAGCAACAATGGCTGCTGTGAGTGCGTGGGGAGGAGGGGCTGCTACGAGAGGGAGAGAGCTAGATCGCGAGGGTGCGAGCTCGCCGGAGCAGTCAGGGCCAGTCGGCGGATGAGCAGCAGGAGTGTGGTGTTGGGGAGGAGCTGCTGCAGCTCAGGCAGCAGGTGAGCGCGGCGTGGCACGGCCGTGCGCTACAGGCAGAGGGCGAGGAGGTCCTGATTCAGACGTCTGGACATATGTCCAAACGACGCAGGAGACGTCTGGAGGAAGGTCCAGACGTTTGAAAGGTACGATATTTTTCGATCCTTTCTATTTTCGCGCGTACGGCCATGCAGCCATCCCGCCAAGGAGTTCTCCCTCATTTCGTGTTGAGGACGATCGCATGTGCGTGCAGGTCTCGTTCGGGAAGGTACAAGGGCATGCCCTCCCACACAGATCAGACGTCTGGGCACAGCACCAGACGACGGAGAGGGTCTCCAGACGTTCGGAGTGACAATCGGACGTCTGGAAACTAAGACCAGATGGTTCAGCGGGATTCTGGACGTCTGAAGGACCGCACAGGATCAAGGTATGACCTGAGCCACCGTTTAAGACATCTAGAAGATGTTCCAGACATCTGATTTTGGGCAGACTTGTCGTTTTTAACCCGTTTAGGGTCTGTTCGAAGTCCGTTTTCCACGTCTCAAGTTTCGTTCTTCTCAGATTTAGTTCCTCTACCTATTTACAATAATTGTATCATATTCTGAGTAGCTCCTTGTAATTGATCCTTGTGTTAGGATCCCGTTCCGTTGCGGTGCTAGGGGTTGCGGAGGCACGCGGGCTTGCCGATCACGTGCCCATTACCCCTGATTTTGCGAGTAGAGTGGTCCCTTTAATTATTTATCAAAAAGTTATGCACTTGTGAAATAATTAATAGATTCTAGGGTATTGCATGAATCCTAGGACTGAAAAACTAGATTGAATAATAGATCCTAAGGTATTACATGAATCCTAGGACTGGAGAACTAGATTGAATGATATATCCTAAGATATGGCATGAATCCTAGGACTGGAAAACTAGATGGAATATATATATATATATTGCAGTCATGGAAAAGTAGAAAGGAAACGATAACTGCATGTAATTGGTTAACAGCTGCCTGTTTGTGAATGGATAATTATTGTTGAGAACATGGGCTATATGAATATAAAGCTGAAATAATGAAATCTAAATTGGCTGAGTTAAAAGAGCATGAACCCTACGGAGAATTAGGAGTAGAGCTCCTGAGAAGTGAATGGAATGGAATTGGGGAAGTGAGCTGGCCCTTGAGTACGGAGTACTAAGGAGAGCGACTGTCCCTCACTGTTTAGTGCAGAGCGGAGCTAGTCGCCCTAGGGACCCGAGGTTAGGTCTGGCCACTTTGTATCGACTTTTGGCCCTCGTGTACACAGTACTGAGGAGAGCTACTAGTGTAGGGAGAGTACTAGCTACTCCACGAGCCCCAGGGTTCTACTAGCCCTCTTACACCGACTTGTTAGGCCCACTGGGAAAATCAGGGTAGTCAGGAGAGGGTGCACGGACTGTGGAGGGGCAAGACCCCTGTTTGGTTACTATGGAGGGGTTGGACCCCTGTTACTGAGAGGGCTCTGCCCTATACTGGTTCTGTGCTGTGCTTTGGGGCGCACTTGTTAACGGAAACGACTGACCGCGTGCCAGTGAGGGGTAGCTACTCGTGAATTTATTGCGCGTGCCATAGTCACCGTTACATCTGTCAGTGACCTTGGGGTGGTTGACTGAGGGTAGGACCACCATGGGGGACTCTCCCGACCAGGAGAGCACCACGTGTTACTTCTACTTTTCGGAAAAGATTGCAATCAAGATTGTTCCCACGAGGAACATCCAAGATCAAGAGAAAGATCTGAGGAATAATTCAATAATTCAGTAAATGGAAAAATAAAGAAAGAGATTAAAAATATAACAGCTACTATCCACCTTAGTGTTTTTCTTAGCTTTTGGTTGCCACTCTACTCAGCGTTTCGCTGACGTGTCACCTTTGTCATCTTTTCAGGACCAGGTGTTGAGCAGCCAAAGCCGGCGGCTGCAGAGGGTGCTGGGCCTAGTAGAGCGCAGTAGTTTTTACTTGTGTAGTACCCACTGTACCTTTCCTTCTGTTATAGTGAGTAGTTTCTGTTACTACTGCACTCTTTTATTGTAAGCTTCATGTTTATGTACCTGTTTATTTCTTTACTGTTATGGTGGTGTATACTGTAGTAGTTCTTTTCTTTACTGCTGTATTTTGTTACTGCTAGTTATATACATGGTGAATGTGGTTTATTTTACTGCTCTTTTGATTACTTTTTCGTTGGATGACTGGGTCTTGGGATCAGTCGAGTCGGTTCGATTCTCGTGTCTCGTAGGGATTCGGGAATCGGATCGTAACAAGATGATCCTCTGGAAAAATATCTGGGTACTCGCAGACCACTGGGACGCTTTGCAGGTCAACTCTTAGACTAGACTCTACCACGACACAACCTAAGTAGCCCAAACACGCCAGGCTCAGCAACTTCGCTGCCCGAAGTGCAGATATATACTTGAAACCACTGTCCACTAGCTGACCATGGAACTCAAAAGAAGGTAACTCGGGAATGGAGAAGACAATCTTCTTCCCAAAATAATCCACCAAGGCACCGTATGAGAACAACCAATCCATCCTCAGGATCATGCCAAAGTCCTCCATGTGGATCACTATCAGGTTGGCATGAAGATCGTACCCTTCTATGGTGACCTCGTAGTCGGTAAAATCCTCTGCCACGAATAACGCCCCCCTTTCACCCTTATTCAATAATGGGTCCTCTAGCAGTGTACTGGTTTGTCCTAGGCTGATGACAAAGCTTGTGGAGATAAACAAGTGTGTGGCACCAGAATCAAAACGTATATAAAGTAATCGATCAGAAAATGTAACCATACCTACCACCACTGAACCAGAAGCATTGGCATCTCTGAAGGTCAGAGCATTGACACGCCCTTAGTCCTAGGTGCAGAAGATGCAATCACTGTTTGGGTTAGGTGAGTCACTATTGACCTATACCCACCCCATGAGTACTGTCTGAAAGTTCCGGCCCTACCAAGAGGGATGACGTAATAAATTAGGGAAATAATATAAAGCAATAAACAATCACACAGAAAGACAATCGCACAAAGTACACAAAGTATTTTTAGGTGGAAACCCAAACCAGGTGAAAACCACCACCTAACCCTCTCGAGTTAGGATTTTCCGATCAACCAAGTTGATCAAAATCCACTAAACCAAATCACTTTAAACGAGGGTGATTCAACCTCAATACAACCACGCTACAAGTACGAGGGTAGCATTCCTCAACCCCTTCTGTCCAGGAGAAGGATTTTCTCCCACGAAGGAGACGGGAATTCGCAAAGCGAATACCCAACCAAAAGACAAAGATAAAATAAAACAAGTAATCCTATAGAGCCAACAAAGTAATTTAAACCTAGCTTCTATAGGAAATAGGAAACTCCCCTTTGCAAGGAGTGCGTCGAGTTGATGACGCGGTGCGTGTGCCACGCGATGGCGCAATGTCGCTCTCGTGAACAACGGCGGGAGAGCGGGTGCACGAAGCTTGATGCTCTCAAGATGTAGAACTTGAGCTTAGAGAGCAAGAGAGACACAAAATGGTTTGAAAGTATATTGCAAGGTGTGTCTTGGTGTGTGTTTGTGTTGCAAAGGTTCCCCTCTATTTATAGAGGCCTTAGGAAGGGTTTGGAAGGCTTAGGAAATGTTCTATAGCCGTTGGGTGCAAAGCCTAAGAGAATCAGGCCGAAATCAGGACAATGATTACACTTGACAAGGTGATCAGACGTCTAATTCTGGCATCAGACGTCTGGAAGGCCACTTTAAGTTGTCTGATTTCAAGGTCAGACGTCTGATTCTATGCGGGTTTCCTCCTGACTTGAATCAGATCTAAACAGGGTTTTTGTTCAAGTTGATCAGACGACATACAGGACGTATGGCACTATGCCCGGACGTCTGGAAAGCAACTTTTTCTACGGAATGGATTTGCAACGGCTAGAAAATCTCTGAGAAGAGATTTTCGGGTTAGTCGAGGCAAAACGGTCAATTATCAGACGTCTGGAAAGGCCTATGGAGGTCTGATAAGGCTCTAACGGTCATATTCTGCAGTGTTTGCCAAGCTAGCCAACGGTCCACTAATTGGACGTCTGGCAAGTCCATCAGACGTCTTCTAAGACGTCTGTACTAAGGTCTGGACGTCTGATTTCATCAGACAGAATACTAAGTCCAGCCTAATAGTTATCAGACGTCTGAAACAACAGTCAGACGTCTTAAAATACTTTATCAGACGTCTGATTTTGGAATTAGACGTCTGGAAACTCTGTTTGAACCGTATATTGGTTTTCTAAGTATTCTACAGAAAACCTAAGTATCCTAGGGTTGTGCGAGTGTTCCTAGGACTACTTTTAGGGTTCTTTGAGTCTCTTTAACATAATATTCTAAGTAAAATAAGAGCAAGAAAATAAAGACAAGAGATACAAGAAAGGATTAAAAAGAATCTATCCTATTCTTCTTGTCTTCTATCTTCAATCTGTCGCTCCACGCGAACCTCTTCTGTTCTCCATCAAGCTCCTCCAATCCGTCTTGGATGCGAGCTCGAATTCCGTCTAAACACGTCTACATTTGCAATTGACCTGAAATCTAGGACTCAAATTGCAAATGTTAAATAACACGTGTTTTGTTATCATCAAAACAAATGATCGTGGTGCTCTAGCACCAACAATCTCCCCCTTTTTGATGATGACAAAACCGTAAATAATAATACCTAAAAATCCTCCCCCTTTTTGACATTATCAAAAAGGTTTGATTGGTTTTAAATTTCCTATAACTCCCCCTTAAGACATGCTCTTCTATGAATTTATTTTAACAAAGGTTATATTCTCCCCCTTTTTGTAACAACAAGATAGCTATTATTTTTCTCCCCCTTACTAAAGGAAATTTAGCTAACTTGCATCTCCCCGTTAAAAATTGACAATTAGCTCATCATTTTTTAACTCCCCCCATCTAAATGCTTATGATAATAGGATAGGGTTAAGAATTTTTACCTCACCTACCATGGCCAATAAAATGGCCCGAATGGTGGTGGTGGATGCCACATCAGATGGGGCTCCCATCCATAGCATGGAGGCCCGGGCATTGGCGCCGGTCTCCAATCTGGTGGTCGACGTGCGACGGGTCAGTCGTTTGTTCACCGTCTCGTCGGTCTTCTTGTTCTCCTCCTTGGTCTACTCCTTGGTTCTCCCAACTTGAGTTGACCAGCTTTGAGTTTGTAGGTCAAGTCCTTTGTGTTGTAATTATCCCTGAACCCTAAAAAACAAGATTCTAATTCTTTCTTCGGTATCCAAGTGGGCTTGGATCCGGATCTGTTAGCGGGTCTCCTTGATGGAGATCCTTTCTCAACCTTAGGGCTATAAAAATTGTCAACTTTGTTGATTAATTTGTTAGAATTTTCCCTAAGACATGCAATTTCTTTTTATATAGTATGCATCTTAGTCTGTAAGTTAGAAATTTCTAACTTTAAACTATTATTTTCTTCAATCAATTTATTATTTTCATTGATGAGGTTATGATTTTCTAATAATAGGTTATCATTTTTAGGACAAGCTTCTAGATCCTTAAGTTTTATTTCTAACCTATCATTTTTAGATTTAAGAAAGCTAAGATTCTTTTTCATGCTTTTGTTTTCTATTTTTAGAGATTTACTAAGCTCAAATAGTTCATTAAAAGCTTCTTGTAAATCATAACTTACCTCATTGTCTGAGTCGCTTCCGCTTTCGCTGTCGCTATTGCTTCCTCTGGCCATGAAACCAAAGCAAGCGGTTTCTTCTTTTTCTTCTTCTTCTTCCTCCGAGCTGGAATCGTCCCAAGTGGCTTGGAACGCCTTCTTCTTAGATCTCTTTTCCTTTTCCTTCTTCTTCTCCTTTTTGAGAAGAGGGCACTCTGGTCGTAGGTGCCCTTTCTCGTTGCAGTGGTAGCAACGTCTCGCGCTTTCCTTCTTCTCCTTTTTCTCTTTCTTTAATTCCCTACAAAACTTGGAAAATTTTTTAAGTAAAATTCTAAAGTCTTCGTCGTCGGAACTTACCTCGCTATCCGACGCGGCTCTGAAGGCGAGAGTCTTCTTCAGTTTGGGCTCCGGTGTATCCTTCTTCTGCTTCAACTTTGTCTCGTAGGCCATTAGATTGCCTAGGAGATCTTCCATGTTGAGCTCCTCTACTTCGTTCGCCTCCTCAATGGCGGTGACTTTCTGTTCCCATTCCGGTCCAAGGGAACGAAGAAGCTTCCCTTGAAGCTCCCCCTTGATGAAGGTCTTCCCTAATGCTTTCAAATTATTTACAATGAGAGTGAACCTAGTGTTCATCTCACTTAAAGACTCGTTAGGTTTTATTGAAAAAGATTTAAATTCTTGAGAAAGTAAATTAATTTTAGAAGTTTTTACCTTAGAGGTACCTTCGTGAGTTACCTCAAGTGTGTGCCAAATCTCGTATGCGGTGGCGCATTGCGAGATTCTGTTGAATTCCTCCGGGCTGAGAGCGCAATACAACGCGTTCATTGTTTTCGTGTTGAGCGAGAGTTCCCGAATCTGCTGCTGCGAGTATCCTGCGTCGGTTCGCTCCGGGATCTCGTATGGGGCTTCGCAATGTCCCCATAGAGCGAAGTCCGTGGCTTGAAGCCACATCCTCATCCTCAGCTTCCAGTAGCTGTAGTTGTTCCCGTCAAAGTAGGGTGGTCGGACGGTGGACTGCCCCTCGGATATTTTGATCGCTGATGTGCTTCCCTCCATTTGATCTCTTGCCGGGTGTTACTCCAATCTTGCAAGACCTGCTCTGATACCAAATGAAAGTTCCGGCCCTACCAGGAGGGATGACGTAATAAATTGCGGAAATAATATAAAGCAATAAACAATCACACAGAAAGACAATCGCACAAAGTACACAAAGTATTTTTAGGTGGAAACCCAAACCGGGTGAAAACCACCACCTAACCCTCTCGAGTTAAGATTTTCCGATCAACCAAGTTGATCAAAAGCCACTAAACCGAATCACTTTAAACGAGGGTGATTCAACCTCAATACAACCACGCTACAAGTACGAGGGTAGCATTCCTCAACCCCTTCTGTCCAGGAGAAGGATTTTCTCCCACGAAGGAGACGGGAATTCGCAAAGCGAATACCCAACCAAAAGACAAAGATAAAATAAAACAAGTAATCCTATAGAGCCAACAAAGTAATTTAAACCTAGCTTCTATAGGAAATAGGAAACTCCCCTTTGCAAGGAGTGCGTCGAGTTGATGACGCGGTGCGTGTGCCACGCGATGGCGCATTGTCGCTCTCGTGAACAACGGCGAGAGAGCGGGTGCGCGAAGCTTGATGCTCTCAAGATGTAGAACTTGAGCTTAGAGAGCAAGAGAGACACAAAATGGTTTGAAAGTATATTGCAAGGTGTGTCTTGGTGTGTGTTTGTGTTGCAAAGGTTCCCCTCTATTTATAGAGGCCTTAGGAAGGCTTTGGAAGGCTTAGGAAAGGTTTTATAGCCATTGGGTGCAAAGCCCAAGAGAATCAGGCCGAAATCAGGACAATGATTACACTTGACAAGGTGATCAGACGTCTAATTCTGGCATCAGACGTCTGGAAGGCCACTTTAAGACGTCTGATTTCAAGGTCAGACGTCTGATTCTATGCGGGTTTCCTCCTGACTTGAATCAGATCTAAACAGGGTTTTTGTTCAAGTTGATCAGACGACATACAGGACGTCTGGCACTATGCCCGGACGTCTGGAAAGCAGCTTTTTCTACAGAATGGATTTGCAACGGCTATAAAATCTCTGAGAAGAGATTTTCGGGTCAGTCGAGGCAAAACGGTCAATTATCAGACGTCTGGAAATGCCTATGGACGTCTGATAAGGCTCTAACGGTCATATTCTGCAGTGTTTGCCAAGTTAGCCAACGGTCGACTAATTGGACGTCTGGCAAGTCCATCAGACGTCTTCTAAGATGTCTGTACTAAGGTCTGGACGTCTGATTTCATCAGACAGAATACTAAGTCCAGCCTAATAGTTATCAGACGTCTGAAACAACAGTCAGACGTCTTAAAATACTTTATCAGACGTCTGATTTTGGAATTAGACGTCTGGAAACTCTGTTTGAACCCTATATTAGTTTTCTAAGTATTCTACAGAAAACCTAAGTATCCTAGGGTTGTGCGGGTGTTCCTAGGACTACTTTTAGGGTTCTTTGAGGCTCTTTAACATAATATTCTAAGGAAAATAAGAGCAAGAAAATAAAGACAAGAGATACAAGAAAGGATTAAAAAGAATCTATCCTATTCTTCTTGTCTTCTATCTTCAATCTGTCGCTCCACGCGAACCTCTTCTGTTCTCCATCAAGCTCCTCCAATCCGTCCTGGATGCGAGCTCGAATTCCGTCTAAACACGTCTACATTTGCAATTGACCTGAAATCTAGGACTCAAATTGCAAATGTTAAATAACACGTGTTTTGTTATCATCAAAACAAATGATCATGGTGCTCTAGCACCAACACTGTCCTCCTCCTCGAGCCTGATATCCACGACTACCAGCTCGCCTCCTATGCTTGGCACGGGGAGCATCTGAGCTACTCTTTCCCTAGACGGGCAGTCTCTCCTCATGCGGCTCGGTTGGCCACACTGGTAGCAAATATAGACACGACCTTCTCCCTCGATCTGTCCTTGCTGGTAGCTGGATTGGGGATTGGAGTTGGCAGTTGGTCCCTGCTTGGGGCCTCCAAAAGCCGCTGACAACCCTACAAAATGGGACACCACTCCCGGAGGTGCAGTATGTTTTGGCGGGAAGTGCCTCCTCTCTTGACGATCCTGGGAGTGGGAGTGCCCGACATAGAAGGGCCTCTTCCGACCCCCTCCGTCGATGTCTCATGAGACTGGGTTGGTCTCCTTATAGTTCATCGCTGCCTCGACCATGCGAGAGAAAATGGATAGCTTCAGGGGCTTCACCTACCTTTGTATGACAGGTCAGAGGCCCTTGATTAGGTGAAATTTTGCTTTTGCAGATAATAGCAAGAAAATGTCTTCGTAGTAATTTATGTGGTTGAAAATTTTCAATAAAAAATTAATAAAAATATACTGAAATTATGTCACAACTTCAGGTCATATCACAGAGAAGTATAAATGCAATAAAATCACAAATATGTATCATTTTCAATTAGAAATTCAAGATCTGTATTACAATTTGGTGTGAAATGAGGTAATAAGAAGAAGCTATGTAATAAATCAAGAGTGTAAGAATCATACAAGCAACTCTACCTTAATAAAATAATAAAAAATCAAATCCAAAATTCTACCAATGACGTGAAATATAATAACTAATTGAACCTAAAATAGAGGATCTGTTCCTTTCTATCGTGCGTGTTCGTGGGGCTGCGGCGGTTGGCGAGGAGCTCGAGGAAGGTCGGCGTGGTCGAGTGCTTTGCGTTGGTGGTTACGGTGTGGTCGATGGCGGCCAATGGTGGTCAGCTGAAGACGTGGGGTGGCCACCGGTTATGGGTCATGCTGGAGGTGTTGGGGATGTCGAGGCCAAGAAGAACGAGGCGATGGACGCTGCTGTGTGATGAAATCGCTGGCGAGCTCGTCGTCGCAGCACTGGTGGCATTGGCGTTGAGTTGAGTGGTCAGAGATGGCGTGGTGTGAGGTGGTGGTCTACGTTGACAATGCAGGGGGCTCTGTTCCAGACGCAGCAAGAGACGGAGACCGATGTTGTGCGTGGAGAACGGAAGCTGCAGTTGCGTGAGAGGACGGAGCCGCAAAGAGGAAGGTCGTGGTCGAAGACGCGGGGATGGTGTCGATCGTTGAAGATGAAGCTGCTGCTACATGGACGTGTGAGGGAGAGCCAAACGAGAGGTTCAGGAAGCGCGGTCGTGGGTGGTGGAGCCAAGGAAGAAGATCGAAGAAGAGGAATGGCGGCGATGACACGGTGATGGAAGTCGAGGTGGTCGCGGTGGTTTCGTCGGAGCTGTCACCTCCGACCACGGTGGTGGCACGCGGTGTCGCGGTGAGGTCGTAGAGGTTGCGCGGTCATTCCTGGGAAAGAGGCTGAGGAGGAGCGGGAGTGTGGGAGGCTCGTGGTTGTGAAGTTGTTGGCGTGTGGCCGTGAGGACGAGGCCGAGGAGGAGCGGTCGTGGATGTGGCTCACAGTGATGAAGGTTGTCGTGGACGAACAGCCTAGTCGGGTGGAGGGATTACGTAGAGTGGATGGGGGAGCGTGTGTGGAGAGAGGGGAGAAGATGATCGAAGGGGAGAAGGGTGATGATGCTGTCGTGGGTGGTTTGGGCCAAAAAAGTACATATGAGGAGGGTCGTCAGGCTGATGGCAGGGAGCAAAAATGAAGGGGAAGGGGAGGCAATCAGCCGAGCCCTACCAAAAATGAGAGGGAAAAATAAGGGAAGAAGATGGTCGTGAGTGTTTGATTGAGAGAGTTTGAGTGCTGTGTAGGCTTTACAAAAAAAGAATATCTCCTCGATGATTTCTTTCTCCGAAAGAAATCCTTCCTTCCTAAATTATTTTTTAACCCTCAATTAATAGAATACAAATGTGCATCATGTGAATTATTACAAGTGCAGGAGTGGTAACTTATAAGCTTATTAATTTTACAATGCAAAGCAATGTTCGAAATCTATTTTAATTCCCAAATTGAATGTTCTTAGGTATAATTGTAATCCACTAACATGGACCTCTCAAATGCCCTCATGCCTAAGTTTAACTAGTCCCAAGAAAAATCATATGAAACAGACTAGGTCTCTTGGTTAGATTTTATCGTCAGGACACCTTATTGTACCGCACCTCTAGAGACTAGATTGAAATATGAACTCTAGGCTTAAAGGTACTTAAGTATCAGCTAAGATATGGACTTGACCAGCCTCAACCTTGGGTCTGCAACAAGGGTTTCTAAGGCCCCAGAATTTGCTTTGCATTTGTGTAGCAAGGTCCAAGTTCAACTTGCCAATGTATTTTTCAAAAGAGAGGGATAGATATTTTTGAGGTTTTTCTCTTTTTTTTTTTGGTAATTTTTTGTGATTTCCCTAAATCTAACATCGGATTGGCTCTTAACACGGTCTGTATCAGATTCCTCATCTCCATCATCAATCCTTGAAGGGTCCTTGGCAATCGATGCTTCAGGATAGCACCGCCCATGGCAATCACCAGAACCCTGACAATCGACATTTCGTGATAGTGTCGCCCATGGCATTCTGTAGCTAATCTAGGCCCTCGCATTTGACAATTCAGGATAATGCCACCCATTACACTTGAACCAGCATAAGGTGCTTACATGCCCCGTTAGGACATTTAAATATCCTAGGAGACAAGCATCGAGGAGTCGATATGTTATAATGCATCCTCAAGGTGAGTATTTACTCCTCTCAGTAGTGGGAACACCTCTAATCAATATGTGTTTTCGAGCTGCTCCAAAGTCAGATATTCAAGAAACCATTTTCTTTTTTAGAGTAGAACACTTTTTGGCATTATTCTTCATTAAGCTCACTGGACCAGACCAGTGTATGAGATGTAGATGCCTAGGTTACCAAGTCTCGCAAACCAAAGGGCGGACAATGAGATCGAATAGTCCCTAAGCTTTAACTTAATACATCAGCTTTGCAACTCCCTCAACCTCTTGAGAAATAGTCCATATCTTAACAAATACTTGAATGTTTAAGCCCAAACAAGCCCAAGAGGCTTAAAGTCGACATCCCTCACTTATCTCCTTCTCTTTGGCACTTCAGAACTTAATTCATCATCCGATCTAGCCCCGAACTTAGGTATGTTCCCTACTCAACTGTAGTTTTTACTTTTGTTCCTTTTCTTTCTGTATTTTCCTCCTCTTTTTCCTCCTCAATATACTTGGAATTCAGGTCAAAAAGATCTCTCCTTTCCTTTTTTTTTTTGATAACTACGACTGCCCTAACTACATGCATGCAAAAAATGTATAAATGCTATACACAACCTTAGGTTATACTCCCCCATGACCAGATCTATCAATGTCCTCATTAGAAAGCAAAAAACAAGGAAAGATAATACCTGAGGTAGAGAGTGATTTGAGCTAAGGCTCCTCCAACTTGTAGGTATCTACAACCTAGCCATCAGAAAGAGTAACATACGATTTCAAACGTTGACCATTTACCTTGAAAGTCTCACCATATAAGGGATTTTGGATCCAACAATATATACTTTTTGTCATTATTCTTCATTAAGCTCACTGAATTAGACCAGTGTGTGAGATGTGGATGCCTAGATTACCAAATCCCGCAAACTAAAGGGCAGACAACAGGATCAAATAGTCCCTTAACCTTAGACTTAATACATTAGCTTCGCAACTCCCTTAACCTCTTCAGGAATAGTTCAGATCTTAACAAATACTTGAATGTTTAAACCCAAACAAGCCCAAGAGGCCTAAAGTCGATATCCCTCACTTATCTCCTCTTTAGCACTTCAGGACTTAATTCATCATCCGATCTAGCCCAAAATTAGGTATGTTCCCTACTCACTGCTGGGACTAACACAATTTTTACTTTTATTCCTTTTCTTTTTGTGTTTTCCTTCGCTTATTCCTTCTCAATATCTTGGAATTCAGCTCAAAAAGATCTCCTCTCCTTTCATTTTTTTTTTTGATAACTACGACTACGCTAATTACATGCATGCAAAAAAATGTGTAAATGCTATGCACAAACTTAGGTTATACCCCTCCATGACCAGATCGGACAATGTCCTCATTGGAAGGCAAAAGACAAGGAAAGATAATACCTGAGGTAGAGAGTGATTTGAGCTAAGGCTCCTCCAACCTGTAGGCATCCAAAACCTGGCCATCAGAAAGAGTAACATATGGTTTTAAACGTTGACCATTTACCTTGAAAGTCTCTCCATATAAGGGATTTTGGATCTCAACAGCATCGTGGGGGAACACTTGCATGACAATATATGGCCCATCCCAACGGGACTGAAGTTTTTGAGGGAATAGCTTGAGTCTGGAATTAAGCAGGCAGACTCATTGGTTTTCTTGAGGATGTGCTTATCATGAAATATCTTTGTGCGCTCTTTATAAGCTTGAATAGTCTCATAGGCCTGATTCCTCAACTCTTCAAACTTAGTCAGTTCTAATAAGCGTACTTTTCCTACTTTATCAAGATCCATGTTGACATTCTTGATAGCCCAATAAGCCCTATGCTGAATCTCAATAGGCAGATGGTAGGCTTTGTCATACACTATATGAAAGGGAGTCATACCCAAGGGGTTCTTATATACAGTTCTGTAAGCCCAGAGTGCACCATCTAATTTCTTCGACCAATCTTTCATGTTGGGCCTTACATTTTCTCAAGAATTCTTTTGATCTCCTTATTGGACACCTCGACCTGTCCACTCGTTTGTGGATGATACGGGGTTGCCACCTTATGAATGACACCAAGACTTTTGAGTAGACAGGTGAACTGAGCATTCCTGAAATGAGATCCCCCATCATTAATAATCATCCTCAGGCAACCAAATTGGGAAATGATATTGGCCTTAACAAAATTTAGGGCCACAAAGTGATCGTTGGTCTTATTCAGGCTGGCCTCTATCCATTTTGACACATAATCAACTATCATGAGGATATATTCATAGCTGTGGAACGATGGGAAGGGGCCCATGAAATCAATGCCCCAGACGTCGAATATCTCAATCGGAAGAAAAGGTGCTAGGGTATCTCATCCCACTTTTTGATTGTTTCAATATGTTGACAATGGAGACATACCCCCTCATAAGTATGAGTATCTTTGAATAGTGAGGGCCACCAAAAATTGGACTGGAGAAGCTTATAAGTAGTCTTCTTAGCACTAAAGTGTCCTCCATAGTGCAACATGTGACAAAAATTCAAAACACTCATTCTTCCTCTAGCACACACCTACAGAAGGCTTAGTCACGACCTATTCTAAATAGCTCAGGGTCCTCCCAGTGATAATGTTTCATGTCAGTAAGAAATCTATCTCACTTCTGCTTATTCCATGTAATAGAGGTCTTGCCAGTGACCAAGTAGTTGATGACATCATCATACCAAGGCGTCATCGGGTGTACCTCCATTGCTATTTTGTTAGGAAACATGTCATGAATGTCTCATAATGGGGTTGAAGCCTCAACTGGGATCCTGAATAAATAATGCTACTACATTTTTGGCCCCTTTCTTTTCACATATATCAAGGTCGAACTCGTGTAGTAATAGAATCCATCTAATAAACCTAGGTTTGGTGTCTTTCTTAGAAAGAAAATGTTTTAAGGTAGAATGATCAGTATAAACCGCAACCTTAGACCCCAGAAGATAAGACCTAAGATTCTCCAAAGTAAAAACTACCTCAAGGAGTTCTTTTTTGTTAGTGCAGTTTTGTTGTGGACCAGTAAGGGTCTTACTAGCATAATACTCACATGAGGCTTTTTATCAACCCTCTACCTGAGGACTTGATGAGAACCTCATCATGAACCCTAACTAGCATAATTTAATCCAAATAAGTGTGAAAAAGCTCCTACAAAATTTAAAGAGAGGCTTAACTCAGAGAATTCTGAGTTAAAGAATAAGACAAATCATAAGGGGTAAAACTGTAATTTCACCAATGCAGTGTGCAAACAGGGTAATTAAGGGTCCAAACACAGGTCAAATGAGATTAATAAGGAGGGAAGTGGGATGATCTGATCTGAAAAGGGTTATAACAACTTCTAGGAATTAAATGACATTCTGTAACCCTAAAATAAACCCACTTTAATTCACGAGGTTCGATGTAGGATGAAAGACAACTAAACCCTCTAAAATTCATGGAAAAATATTCCCTAGGGTTTAGAACCTTCAATTTGGCCTTTGCAACCTATTTTGACCTAAAATGAGAACCATGCCCAATTGATAACTTAATTTGGGTTTTTATGCAAATTGATCTGTCAAACATGGTCCAACCTAAAATAAAATTTCACCATTAAAATCCTTAGGTTCAAATTAGGCTGGTATAAAAATTTGGGCCTAAGAAAAGACCATCTTGACCGACTTTACAAATTAGTCCTCTTGAATTACTTTTTGACCCTTATCTTTTGAAACCCTTGCAAAAGGCCCCCTAACTTTCTCATCATTTTTTGCAGAAAGGTCCTCCCTGCCATTTCTACGCGTGCCATACCAACGGCGACCTTGCGCGGAGGATGGCGCCGCACAGGGCAAGGCGCCCGTCCTCAGGAATGAGTGGGGGGTTCCCTGCGACCTCTATCGCAGGGACCCTCCCCTGACCACTGCAATCGAGCATGCCTCTCGTGCGAACGCACGAAAGGCATCGGTGTCCATTTCCAGCCATCTCCGGCGAGCACAGCACGTCGCCTCCTCGGTCCCCTCTCCTCGCCAGTGCCTATATAAGGAGAGGCAGGGTTTACCGTCTCCCTCAAGCTACTTTTGGCGGAGGAAAACCCTAGATTTCGTCTCTCCCCTCTCTGGTCAGAGAGCCCTAGCTTCCCGCAATCCTCCCTTCCTCCTCGTTGCTTTGCTGCCATACCTGCAGTAGAGCCTACTTTGCTCCGTCTTCCTACGCTAGGCCGCACCAGCTGGCATCCTCAGATTTCCTCCTCGTCGCCAATAACCCCCTCTTAGGCACCTTCGTCCCCAGCTCCGGCATGCACGAGTCGGGCGCCTTCCTCTCCCCCTTCGTCGACTAAGTAGGTAGGAATCTTCCTCTCTCTCTCCCTTATATTTTCCCCTTCCTAATTTACCATTTTAACCCACCGACCGCCATTGTCCATCGCCACCTTTCCCATCTCTGGTCGCCATCTCCGGCGAGGTCGCTCCACCTCCACAGACCACCTCACCCCTCGCCGACAAGCCCAGAAGCTCCCCCTCACTCCACTCAAACGTTTCCCCCACTCCATTCACCACCCTTCACCTCTCGACCACCCCCCGAACACACCCATTTCCGCGCACACAGTCTGCCCTAGGCTCACCTCCACAAGCACACTTGCGCCTCGCCGACCCTCGCACCGCCTTCGCCACACTCCTGCGAGGCTCCCTATGTTGTCTGATGTGGCTGTGAGGCTGTCCTTGTGATTTCAGGTCTCCGCCTCCTCACCGCCATTGACGAGCTGCTGAAGCTCCTTTGCAAGCAGCTCCAGGACTCGTCTAGCCCAAGCGCGAGCTCCAGGCAACGCGGGCTGATTTCACGAGTGTGCCTAGGTTTGCAATTGGGGTCGCGAGCTTTTGCTGCTGCCCCAATTGGTAGTGCCTTCTCTCCTGCGGGCGTGCAGACTGGTGGTGGGACTTTAGTCCCACCTCGTAAGTGTGTGACCTCGCGCACACACTTAAATTGATTTTGTGAATTAAGCTATTCGCCTTTGATACATAGGGGTCAGGTCCCTCACCCACACGCCGTGCACCACGCGCTCGCACCCGCCCTTGCCCGCGCTCACGCCCCGCAGGTCTGGGCCGAACCCGACTACCCGACCAAGCACTCCTCGCCCACCACCGCACGCCGGTGGGCCTGGTCCTGGGTGCGCAACCCGAACCCGATTACCCGACTCTGGGAGAGCTTTCCAAAGAGAGATTCAAAGAGAGAGAGAGACGCGGGGAAGGGGTAGGGGTAGGTTTTGCACTGATAGTTGTATGTGAGTGCAGGGAAGAAGGAAAAGGAAGGAAGAAGCAGGCGAAGGAAGAAGAAGAGAGGAGGAGGAGCGGCTGAAGACTTAGCCGCACTGAGCAGCTGCTGAAGAAGAAAGGAAGGAGAAGGAGCTGAAGGAAAAGAAGAAAAGGAGCTGCACTGTAGCAAACGCATAGTTAAGCCGTTTGAGCATTGAATTAGACGTCGTAAGGTCAGCGGCCAGAGCAGAAGAAAGAAGAAAAAGTAGAAGAAGAAAGAAAGAAGAGGAAGGGCCAGAGCAGAAGAAGAAGAAGAAGAAGAAGAAAAGAAGGAAGAAGAAAGGAAGACTTAGTAGCTGAAGGAGAGAGAGAAGGCAGAAGCTCTGCAGCCGCAAGGAAGAAAAGAAGAAAATCAGAGAGGAAGAAAGGAAAAAGAGAAGGGGTCACCACAGCTACAGCAAAGAAAAGAAGAAAGAAGAAGGCAGATTGAAGAAGAGAAGAATCAGCTGAAAGAGAAGAAGAAAATAGAAGAGGAAGAGAGAAGAAGAAAAAGCCAAAAAAGAGAACTTTTGCCCCCCCTCTCTCTCTCTTAATTTTTGTAAAACCTTATATTGTGAATTTATCATAGTTTAGGGAAATACGCGTTGCAGTATAGCAACAAAAATCGAATTGACACTTAAAATTTATAATCTCGAGAAATGTTAGTTTTCGAAGTTGTTCGCAAGGAGTAAAGATAATTGCAAATCAAACACCAATATTCAGTCAAAACTCAATATATATGAAAAATATATTCAATGAATTGCAAATTGTATGTCAGAGGCAATGAACAAAAATAATGTAGAGAGAGATAGCAAAAAGAATGGTGGTTGAAACCACCAGTGTAACCCTTTGATGCTTAGACTATTCTCTCAAACTCAAAGTCAGGCTGCTACTCTCAGACGTGTCTTGTAGGCACCAGATGCCTAAACTCTTCTTCAGCACTGAGGTTCAACACTTAGCGATTTTCAATTCACCTTAACTTCAGACTTAGCCAAATTTTGGAGTCAAAGCCTCAGGTTAGACATCTCACTAAGGCCTCAGTTCCATGCTCAAATCCTCTTGAAGCAAAACCCCCCCTTCACTCTCTCTCGAAGCTAATCCCTTCTTTCCTCTCTCACCTTTTTCTCTAATCGAGTAAACAGATCTAGAGCCCAAACCTGTGTGAGTGGGAACGGGCGAGGGCGTGTGCATATGCGTGTGTAAGGACCTAACCCTAGTGTCTTAAAGGCAACCTGCCTATGAGAGCTATTCCTTAAATATCAATATCCAAATTTAACGTTTTCAATGTGGGACTATCTGTTGTCCTTCCTCTTTACATTCTTTAGCTGATGAAGTATCGAGCAATTGATGATGCTGCTATCGTTTGTTCAATTGAAAGCCTGAACAGCTTCATAAGCTTGTTCCACATCCTGGAGGTGTTATCGAGGGCAGAGAATGGCTGACGATGGCAAGTGGTGGCAGCGATGAGTGTAGCTCTAGTGAGTACCTGTAAATCACAAATATGGGCTAAAAACCACAATTAAATGGCTCAAAAGTCTTGCTGTGAAGTGAGGAAGGTGAGACGATTTGGTGCTTTGTAAGGTGTAAGTGGCTAGACGATGTCGAACTTGGTGGATGATGATGGGTTTGTCTGGCGAGGACTTGCAGAGGTCAAAAGCCTCAATAACCTTGGGGCTTTTAATCGCTGGAACAAGGGAAGGTGTGGGTTGTTGTGGCATGATTCTTGGTGGACTGTGGTGCCAGCACGAGATCGCTGGAGCTCGTGCCGGAGTTGGAGAAGACGAAGTGGGAGCGAATGATATAGTGGATAAAACTAGAACCTAAAGACCTAGACGTACTCTAGAGATGGAGAGAGAGAGAGAGTAGGGTGCTTATTGGGACGAGCAAAGGCGGGAAGCATTCGACATTGGTCAGCTAGACGCAAAGAAGGCAATGAAGTCCAGTGGGTTGAATGGTGAGGAAGAAGGGGTGGAAAGCGTCCTTGCTTTGGCCAGCAAGGTGCGCGAAGAAGAGAAGAAATTGGGCCACCCAATTTGGTGGTTGGGTGGCCAGAATAATGAGGGTGGAGTTCACCGAGTTGAGGATGGAAGTGGCCAGAGAAGAGAAAATAGAGGGAATTTCGACCAAAACTCGACTGACTAAGACGTTAGGATGTAGAGGAGCTTATATAGAGCTTAAATGTGATCTCAAATTGGAAGAATTTGCGTGTTTGATTTTGGAATCAGAGAGTTTCCTATTTGCAAATCCTAAGCTCAATGGAGTTTCTTAGACTCCAAATTGGGCCAACCATCAGGTGCATATGGAAGGGGATCTCCTAATGAGCAATCCTTCCAAATTTGGAGGGATTTGGGTAGGAAATGGAGGAGATTTTCACAGTCCAAGCTCGGTCTTGATGGTCGTGATAGATTTTCACGGTCAAAGTTTCCTAATCGCTCGGTCTTGATGCAATTAGGAAACAAGGGGGTTTTAGGCAGCAAGGACTATTTTGTGATGAAGGCGAGCAAGTTAGGGGCACATGTGTAATAGAACATGGAACCTAGGGTTTTGGATGTGAGAAATAGAGATTTCAAGGGCTAAAATACAAACTCGGTCAAGATGAATTCTAATTAGATGCAAATTTTGGTGTTAACCTAATTTGGACCTAAGAAATCTAATGGTGAACTTGGATTTGGATTTTTACTATGTTTGACTGGGTAAATTACACAGAAGCCTAAATCAAGGAAAATTCCCATCTGAATCTCTATTTTGGCCAAAATAGGTTCCGATGGTTAAAGTGAAGGTACCAAACCTCTTAGAACATTTTCAATGATTTTTAGGAGGTTTAGGTTGAATTTATCTCTACCATAAACCTTTCAATTTAAGTGAGGCAGATAATAAGGATTTTTTGTAATATTTTGATCTAAAAAATGCATGAAACCCTGATTCAGTTATTCTGAGCCTACTTCTTGATTTTTTAAGTTCATTTGACCTTGAGTTAACCCTTGATTAACTCCTTAGTAAATCTGCATTAATTATGACATGTTAAAACAATAGAATTAAGCCATTTTCTTATCTTCTCAAATTCACTTCAAAATAGAGTTACGATCTTCTAGTGAATATTTAGGAGCATTTATTATAGTAGTTAGGCTAATTCAAGCTCATTAACATCAATGATGGTGCTACCATCAATGGTAAAATCTGAGGCATCGCACATCAACTCAAATGGGAGGTTCCAATCAGGTGCTTGGAGGATAGGCATGGTTATGAGGGCCTCCTTCAAGACTTGGAAGGCCTCAGCATAGTTTGCATAAAAAATGAAGGCAGTGTCCTTCTCTAGTAAGTCACAAATTGGCCAAGAAATCTTTCTGAAGTCTTTAATGAAGCGCATATAAAAGCCTGCATGGCCTAGAAATAATCAGATTTCCTTGACATTGGTGGGCGGTGGAAGCATGGGAATGGATTCAACATTAGCTTTATCCACTTCTAAGCCTTGCTTAGAGAGTACATGACTAAGAACAATGCCCTGCTGAACCATGAAATGGCTTTTCTCCCAACTAAGCACCAATCTTGTCTCTTCGTAGCGGGTGAGAACTTTTTTTAAATGTAAGAGATAGTGTTTGAATGATGAGCCATATATGGAAAAGTCATCCATGAAAACCTCTAAGAACTCATCAATCATGTTTGAAAAGATGGACTTCATACACCGCTGGAATGTTCCCAGAGCATTACACAATCCAAATGGCATCCGGTGGAAGGCAAATGTGCCATAAGGACTCGTGAAAGTAGTACACTCCTAGTCGTTTGAAAAGACGGCAATCTGATTATACCTAGAATATCCATCTAGAAAACAGAAGTATTTATTCCTCGTCAATTTCTCTAGTATCTGATCAATAAATGACAAAGGGAAGTGGTCTTTCTGGGTTGTGGTGTTTAGGTGGTGGTAATCTACACAAACCCTTCAACTAGCTGTGGATTTAGTGGTGACTTTCTCCCCTTTTTCATTTGTCTCAACAGTAAATCCCACCTTTTTAGGCACCACATGAATAGGGCTGACCCATTTAATATTAGATAAGGGGTAAATTATCCCAGCATCCAACCACTTTAGGATCTCCTTCACCACTTCCTGCATGTTGGGGTTTAACCTTCTTTGCATATCTCGAAAGGGTTTCACGGAGTACATGTGGTGCATGTAGAGAGTTGAGTCAACCCCTTCGATGTCTACTATAGACCAAGCAATGGCTTCCTTGTGCCATTTTAGGTATTCAATCAATGCTCCTTCCTATGTCTTAGATAAAGTAGTTGAGATATGACCGCGATCGTATCATTAGGTTTGAGGAAACATACTTGAGGGACTTTAGGAGTGGTTTAAGCTCCAAGTCAGGAGCTTTTTGAATTGAGGGAATTAGGTTCGATGACCCTGATGTATACAGATCCATTTTGGTTAAAGTGCCTATTTATGCATTTCATATTATAAATATTGCATAACATGCACCATATTGCATTTAGAATAGATTATATAAATTATAGGGTAATTCGCTTCTTCTTGTAGGCAGGAGAGAAGGAGATTTATTTCAAGGCCTCGGATTGATGATCCGACCATACGGACTTGATCAAGATGACGATCGGAGTGCAACGCCTCCAAAATTGTCTTGATCCTAGTTCTGTAGCAGCTGATGTAGTTTGGGGAAGATAAACGACTAAGGGTATAGGTGATGCAATTCAAAGCTTCAAATGACAAATCCAACTGTGCAGATGGATTCGGATTGATGATCGTAGCCTAACGGCATGAAAATTGACCCAATCCAATATCTGTGGCATCATTTATGTGCAAATGAAGGTGGACGATTTAGATGGAGCCACATGGCACCCTCCAGATCACCCAGGACCTCCCATCACCGTTGTCTACCCTCCCCTTTCATAGTTGCCTTTAATCTCAGTCGTTGGATGAAGATCCAACCGCTTGAGTGTGAGAACCTTAAATCGTAAACGCAACACTTGGGATTCTTTGGCACAACAATGGGTGAAGGCACTCCCAGACGGAGGGTGCGGGTTCGAATCGCCCCACTCAATTGAGATCTAGCTGCGACAATAAAGCCACATGGTAGCAAAGATCAACGCGGATGTGGCTAGGTGGGAAATGTGCGATTGCACTCTCAAATGCATGCATGATCACACACACTAGAGTGCGATCTGAGGCCTGTGGGCATGTGAAATCCAAGCTCTTCGATGGCCATCCAATGATCCATCTCTCTTTGTAGGGACAACTACGACCTTCAGCGATGAAAATGAGCGGGTCATCAGTGATGTTTTAAATGTCACTGTTGACTCGTACCTTTTTTAGTCACCTTTTCTCCACTTTAAAAAGCCTTCACCCCCCTCCATTTATCTTCATCTCTTCCTCTTCTTCCCCCACCTCCTCCAAAGCTCTAAGGAGCTAGTCCCAAGCCTGGGATTCTCCCTAGAGTTGAAAAGTAAAATATTTTCCCACTTCTCACCCCCTTCGTGGAGAATCCTATGGTCGTCCTATCATGTCGATTCAGAAGTAGATCGTTGCCACGACGCCGTCCTGCCTCGTCCTCCTTCCGACCCCGTTCTTCTTCGTCCAGCCTCTTACCACTTTCATCCAGGCACCGTCAAAGCGAGTTGTCCTCTAAGTAGCCATCGAGGGGGATTTCTTCGTCTCATTCTATCTTTTTATCGCTATCTAGTGTAGTTATAATTTCTTTCTTGATTATCTATTGCAAACTCTGGTTAGATATATATATATATATATATATATATATATATATATATATATATATATATATATATATATATATATTGATATTCTCTCTCTCTATCTCTTATTTTGCAAGTAGATTAGCTAGATATTATCAACTTGATCTCTTGCCTTATAAAAATACCAAAAAAATCGCAAAAGATAAAAACACCAAAAACAAATAAAAGCAAATGTAGATTTTCAAAACCAACATCCGCCTCTCCGTGTTTGACCCGAGGCTCACCTTGAGCTTCAATTATAAATTTTATCTAGTAGCGAGATTTCAACATATACTACATGTATTTTCTACACTCGATTTCTCGCCAACCATTTTGGCGTCGTTGCTGGGGAGGCAACGCTTTTTGGTTTTTCCCACATTTTTCGCCTTACCTAACTTTTATCTCACTTTTTCTCTGATCTTGCTGTGATTGTAGACACTATTCCAAGGAGGGCCAAAGTGGTTAGGTTGGAGAAAAGTCTTGATGAAGGTTCTGTAAGTGTATCCCCACCACCCAACCCCCTAGATTTCATTCTACTACCTAATAACTCAAACTCAAATCAACCTAGGTGCTTTTATAAACTCTAGGATTGATCTGATTGTTTAATTGTCACTTCACCTCACCTCACCCTTACTTATAAAAAAAAAAAACTCCTCTCTTTTTATGGGATCGGATTAAAAGTGACACACTTAACACCCACAAATTTCTCGACCTAAGGTGCACCACTTTTCTTTGATTTCGTCACTAACCTGGATTTTGACCTGTGCACCTGGTACACTTGAACTGATTACACATTTGTGACTAGGATTATTTTGTGTGCCTTAGTCAAGTGGTGCTACTAGCCAATTGTCTAACTTATTTGGACTGCACCACTAATATTAAAATTGATTCATATAGTAGCTTGCTCTCTAGGGTTAATTTTTACGGTTGGATTAGGCACTCCACATTATTTCTATTTTTTAAAGGAATATATCTACATTCGTGTTTTCAAAACTTGGAGTGTTCCACTAAGCTTTGATTGAATATAAGTTAAACCCTAAAAGCTACCATGAAAGATTTTAACTTTAAAATCAACCTTATCTTTAATAATCTTACTTGAAAATCATTGGTTGTGCATGCACATACATTGGAATTGATCTTTAAGGGCACAACCTATCTAAAGGGCCCATCACATTCCAGAGCACATTCAAACCTAAGCCTAACTAAAATTGAGTAGACGTGGGCCTTAAGGATAGAATTACTCTTCGGGATTCAAATTGAGATTATTTTCGATTAACATGATTTTACCAATCTATCTAATGTCTAGCTAGGGGTGTAGTGTCAAACGACCGCAGTTGGGGGATATCAAAGGAACCTGAGGCAAAAGCCAAGGGAAGTACCTTCTCCCCAATCCCTTCCTCTAACTGGTTGGATTGATCGGATAAAAGTAGACTAAACCATTTACAATCTTAAGACAGGTTCTGAGAATCTATAGATCTTTAGGCTAACCCACCTAAGGACAAGTTTGATTATTTGTATTATAGGGCTCCTTTTCTTTCTCTTTTCCTTCCCGCTTTGCTATGTATCCTTCCACATCCTACACACATTTCCTATCCTACCCTCCTACCACCACTCATCCCTAAGATGATTACTATTCTGACCTGACTTATGACTACCCATCCATTAGTCAGAATAACCTGGATTGGGGATACAATTCCAGATCTCAATGTCCAAGGTCTAACCCTGGACATCATGATTATGATTATTATCCTTCCTAGAGCAACATCGATTATAGATCATCGCCCTTTTATGAATAAACCAACTCGATCTACAATCAAGAAAGATATGGTTTTAACACCTACCCTCCCTAGGATTTTGCTGAATATAGGTCACTACCCCTTAATGAACAACCTGAAATGACCTATTATCAGGGAGGGTCTCAAGAACCTCAATTCCTTAACTCCCCTAGATTAAACCCAAGCCCACCCAACCCTGAACCAAACTAGGTGAACCAAGTTCAAGATAGGGTGTTGGCTAACTTGAGGAACACCATACA
The DNA here is from genome assembly GCA_037157565.1 of Thalassia testudinum. Classification (NCBI taxonomy): domain Eukaryota; kingdom Viridiplantae; phylum Streptophyta; class Magnoliopsida; order Alismatales; family Hydrocharitaceae; genus Thalassia; species Thalassia testudinum. The sequence goes on along the minus strand of JAZHRO010000073.1, from coordinate 111,850,569 downwards.
ATCTTTGGAAACTCAACCAACACCTTGCACTAAAGCATTGGATCCTATGATCAAAATGATTAATGAGCTTAATAGTTCTTTATTAGTTGGCTCCAAGACGTTAAGGATAAGGGCCCAGGTGAGTTTTTGCTTGGGAAATTATCGAGATTGAAGATGAAATTCGTGGTTGCCCTAGTCTAATCTTGGGATGATTCTCAAGATGAACCCCCTTCAAGAGAGCCAATGCCAGAAATCGCTTAGGCACCTGTCAGGGAGGACAATTGTTATGGGACTGGGGATGACCAGGTTGGTCTAGAACAATACATTGAGGATGAATCAATTTTCTTACCTGAGATCCCTGAGCTAGAGAGCGAAGAAAATTATGTACCTTGATGTAAACATGTTTATATTACATAAAATGTCTATTTATGCATGTTCTTAAGCATAGAATTGCATTACATATTATAAATATTACATATCATGCATCATCTTGCATTTAGATTAGTCTGAATAAAATGGAGGTTAATTGTCTCCTTTTATGGTCAGGGATAAGGTGACTGTTTATCGGGGCCTCGGATCGAAGATCCAACCGTATGGATTTGATCAGGGCGACGATTGGAGCTCAGCGACTCCAAGATCGCCCTAATCGGATATCCGTAACATTAGATAGAGATCGAGGAACCCTATAAGATCAAGGGACAAGATGGTGGTAATCCACACTTCAGACAACAAATCTGACCGCACGGATGGATTCGAATCGACGATCGCAACCTAACGGTGTAAAAATTGACTCAATCCGATACCCGTGGCACCATCTACATCACCCAGAAGATGGATGGCCAAGATGGCGCCATGTGGCGTCATCTCGACTGCCCAACTGGCCGCACACAACTGCTGAAGCCTTAGCACCAACGCCTCTCTGCCGTTGGATCGAGATCCAATGGCTGTGAATCGCCCGTGCTTAAGTTAGGCTCTCGACGCAAACACACCCGCAGCGCGTTGGTCGAGTGCCTTAACTCAGCATTAAGGCGCGGGTTCGAGACGCGAGAAGCACGTGGGTGAAGCTGGTGAGCAGGCACATTTGACCGTGCAATGGAGATCGAGCATCTATGACCGCCCAATCGAATCCACGTGCCATCTGATGCAGCGAGGCGACGTGGCATCGCACGCGATGAGGTGCGCGATTGAGGTGGGAGAGGATACGCTCTCAACCGTTCGATCTCACGATCGAATGACTGAGATTGGGAGATCCTGGACGCGCGTTGAGGCACAGGGAGGCGAGCGGGCACACGCGCACTGGCACTACGGCCATGTTCAGGCCTTTAGTGATGGATTTATTTGTCACTAAAGGTCCTAAATTAATGATTTTCAACATGTAATGACAAAATTACCCTCACTCCTTGCAACTATAAAAGGAGACGCCCTCCATACGAAATTCATATCCCTTCTTCTCTTCTCTCACCCCTTTCAAAGCTCTAAGAGCTTATCCCAAACTCGGGATACTCCTCTAGAGTAAAAATCTTAATTTTTCCACCTTCGTCCCCCTTTGTGGAGCATCTTACGGTTGTCCTCTCTCTGCATTCGAGAAGTGGATCCCGTGATGATGATGTACTACTTCGTTCCCGTTCTTCCCGCTTCATCCTCCTTCCCATTTCGTTCCCCGTCTTCCAGGAGTCGTCCTGTCCGGCTCATCCTCCAAGCGATCGTCGAGGAGGATATCTCTCTCTCCATTCTTTTTACTTCTTTTTAGAGTAGATTTACTGCTTTCTAGTGTAATCATTTTCCACTTTCTAGTTGTAATGAGTAGTGTAATGAACAATTTTTGATAATGAAATCCATGTTTATTTTGCATCCCTTTTTCTTTCATTTGTAATATTCTCTCTCTTCTATTTAATATTTGTTAAATGGATGACTAGTTTTCAACTAGCTATTCTGTTTCGTGACAAATAAAACAAATGCATATTTTTAATCAAACATTCGCTTCCCTTAGTTCGACCTGGGATTTCTATTGAGCACGAGTTCTTCTCTATTCAAACTATAATGACAGGTTTTCAAAACCAAATTCAATAGCGTAGTAACCCGTAGCTTCACCATTTTGGCGTTGTTGCCGAGGAGGTGATGCTCTTTGATTTTTTTCGCATTTTCTAACTTACGAATCATTTACCTCACTTCTTTCCTTTCTTATTGTGATTGCAGGTACTCTTTTGAGATGAGGAAAAGTGGTAGATTGGAGCAAAGTGATGTTGAAGGTTCTGTAAGTTTTCCCCCACCTACCACCCATTAGTTTTCATTTTACCATGTAATAACACAAACATAGATCAACCTAGGTGTTTTTATAAACTCTAAGGTTAGTTTTGTTTGTTTGTTTGACACCTACACCCACCTCAACCTCCATATTTAAAAAGAAAAATAAAAAAAAAACTCACAGAGGTATACAACCTCATCTGATTTTCAAACTCAATCGGTAAATCAATCTTTGGAATCGGTACACACATCCAAACACATAATTAAGTAGAAATTAGATTAGGTAATCACTTGTGTGCTTAATTAAGTGGTACAACAGGCCAATTGTTTGAGTTGATTGGGCCGCACCACTTTAATTAAAATCAACTCATCAAGTAGCTACCATATAGGTTCAACTATTAAGGATTTACCAGGCACTCCACATTCTTTTAAGTTTTAAAGGAAAACATCTTCACCTGTGCTTTCAAAACCTGGTGTGCCAACAAAATTTGTTTGAAAATATCTAATTGAACCCTAAAATGCGCTGCATCAAAAATAATATTTCTTGAAAACCACTGGTTGTGCACACACACACACATCAATCAATCATTAAGGGCACAACCCAGATAAAGGGTCCATCACATTCCAAAGCACATTCAAACCTAGCCCTAAATAAAATAGAGTAGATGTTGGCCTTAAGGATTCGACTCGCTCTTCGGAGCCCAGAACAAGATTATTTTTTATTAGTCTGTTTCTACTGTTCAATCTGATGACGAGCTCAGGGAGTAGAATCAAACGATCGAGGCTGGGGGGTACACTAGGAACTGAAGGCGCAAGCCGAAGGAAGAACCTTCTCCCCAGTCCCTCCTTCTAACTAGTTGGATTGAACAGACAGAAGTAGATTAAAGTGTTTCTTCATCTCAAGACAGGTTCTGGGGGTCTGTAGGTCTTTAGGCTAGCCCACTTAAGGATAGGTTTGATTGCTTGTATTGCAAGTCACCTTTCTTCCTCCCGTCTATCATGAATTCTTCCACATTTTATACGTATTCCCACTCTTTCCCTCCTATTATGAGTTATCCTCAACATGATGATTATCCCGACTTGTACTGTAATCAGCCATTAGTTAGTTGGGATAATTCGAATTGGAAATGCAGTTTCGGACCTCCGTGTTTAGGGTCTAACCCTAAACACTATAGTTGTGATTTCTATCCTTCTCAGAGCCACATCGATTATAGATCGCCACCCTTTCATGGACAACCTAATACGATCTACAATCAAGGAGGATACACTGATCCTTATCCATCCTCTGATTACACTGCCTTTAGGTCATCACAACCTTTTGAACAATCCAAAATGACCTATTATCAGGAGGGGTATCACGAATCTCAATTTGTTAACTCCTCTGCACTGATCTCAAACCTACCCAACCTTGAAACAAGTCATTTGGTTCAGGGTAACTAGGTTCAAGATAAGGTTTTGGCTAACTTGAGGAATATCATACAATCTTTAGAAGTTTAGCCAATACCTTGCATTGAAAAATTGGAGCCCTTGATGGAGATGATTGATGATTTGAACAAGTATTTGTTGGATTGGCTCCAGGATGTTAACGATAAGAACCCGGGTGAGTTTCTACTTGGGAAGTTAGCAAAATTGAGAATGAGATTTGTGGTTGCTTTAATTCAATCGTGGGATGATTCCCAGGATGAACCCCCTTTAGGAGAGCCAATGTCAGAACGTGCTCAGGCACCTGTTGGGGGGATACGCGTTACGAGGTTGACCAGATTGAATTAGAGCAACCAATTAAGGATGATCTGATTTCTTCACCTGAGATCCTTGAACCGGGGTACGAGGAAACGTATGTCTCCATGAATCAGAAAGTGATGGATGATTTTGGGACATACATTAATACAGATTTTGATTTCATTGATTCTGATGGTGAAGATTCAGTTTGCGAAGTCTCACGTGAGTTTATAGAACACGATTTCTGTGAGATGATTGGACCCGAGGAATCTGATAGATCATTTGATAGCCCAATAATTGAGGAAACTGATCTTATTGGGGCTCACATGACGGATCCAGAATCACATTTTCTGGAGGATGCAATCCAATGCCTTGATTGTCAGTTACACCCCATTGAATTTACTCATAATTCTATTTTTGAGATAATTAGACCCAAGTCAATTCTGATTCAGCCACATCTTTTAGACTTAGAAATTTTAGATGGGGTGATTAATATCCAGAATTTGACATTCTGAAGGAGGATAGGAGCTGGGAAATTTTGATTTGGGAAGTAAACTTTGGAGGAAGTAGAAGACTGAGTCTAAGGGTTCCAATGAAGCTGAAATCATCAAACCAGGACCCTTACGACATTTGTTCTGAGGATGTCCAACCCAAGCACACATTCATTGATTATCCTTTCAAGCTTGATTTCTCTGTAACCTAACTCTTTGGTCTTGGGCTGCATCCTCATAAATCGCAGGTCCCACCCCGCTTGCATACTAATTTTAGGTTTTGGGTAATTTTTATCTAGAACCTTAGATATTCTTGATTATGGGGTATGGGTCTGCACCACAATCTGGTCCACATTTGTGGACTTCTGTTGGCAGGTCAGAGGTTTCATCTTTTTATTCTGATTCTGACCTACACCTGTGAATTCTTTATTTCTCTTCTTTGTATAATGTGCCTAGCTGAAGGCATTAAATTCAACACATATACAATTTTTCTTTATCTCAGTGCGGACCCGTCATTCACACAATCCAGGTGCTTTCTACTCTATTCCACTCTATTTTATGTTTTTCTAATACAATGAGGATATTACATTAGATAAGCATGGGGGGTGGATATTCATCTCTGAATTAATTCATCAACTATGTAGATTCATTTTATTTTCTTTTATTTCTATATTAAAAAAAAATTATGGAATTAGGAAGGAATATTTGGACATTAGGACTTTTCAATCTCAGAAAATATTACAATAAGATCTGAACACAATGACCCTTCAGGTCTTTGGGCTTAATCGGCTTGTATATCCACTAAAATGTGGATTTGTTTTTCAAGTCCTCGCAAACCTAAATTCTATTTGAATTTGAGTAAATAAGTTTGGGTGATAAGTACACGACTTATCAACCCACCTCTGATTTGAGGGAACTTTAAGTCTAAAGCATCTACACACTTTCTTTTCACTGACTTGTTGTTCGACAGTTTTAACGGAAATTGGGTAGCTAATGAACCTTCTAGGGTGATATGGCTGGCAAGTTATCGTGGGTAACAGTCCATAGGTAGGTTGTCCAAAGTCCAGTCACTGGACCATTCTCTTTTTACTGCCTTTAGTAAATCTTAGACCGGGGAAGCCACCTACTTAAAAAAAGAAGAAAAAAAGAAAGTCAAAAAGAAAAGAAACAAAAAGGAGAAAATAAAAAGAAAACAAAAGAAATAAATCACACTTCACCGCATGAGTATGGTTAGCAAGTTGTCAGTGGTAATAGCTCATCGACCGGTTGTTCAGAACCTAGCTCAAGAAATGCACTTAAAATTTCCAAAACACTTAGGAAGAAGCAGAGAAGTAGAATAAACTCGGGAGATATACATTGGATTTACCCTTGTGTTGATCCCATAAAAATAAAAGTAGGGAGAAAGCTACCGGTTGTAAAGATACACCTTTAGGCAGAACTCTCTTTTTAAGGTCACCTAGAGGTGTAGAAACCCGAAGTCCGGTTTAATTGCCGATCAACGAGTCTATCACATTCACAATAAGATACATAGAACTTAGGATTCTCATCAAATCTTGGGTGAGTTGAATAGCTGTAGAAAGCCACTCTTTAACCCTAAACTCAAAAATCCAAAAAAATTAGAAAAGAAGAGAAAGAGAAAAAGAAATTTTTCTTTGAATAAGGTGAGGGCTTGAGGCGGTCTGCATTTTGGCAAATATCCGGGCACTGTTGTGTCTTTGAAAGTTCAGATCCTAAGTAAACATTTTCTTAATGTTGAAAATAACTTATGCCTAAATAATCCAACCTAATTCTTTTATAAATAGCATGTAGTTTTTGCTAGGGACTAACAAAAGATAGGCATGGGGGTGTGATGTAAACATGTTTATATTACATAAAATATCTATTTATGCATGTTCTTAAGCATAGAATTGCATTACATACTATAAATATTGCACAGAATACATCATCTTGCATTTAGATTAGTCTGAATAAAATAGAGGTTAATTGTCTCCTTTCATGGTCAAGGATAGGGCAACTATTTATTGGGGCCTCGGATCGAAAATCCAATCATACAGATCTGATCACAGTGTAATGAATAATTTTTGATAATGAAATCCATGTTTATTCTACATCCCTTTTGCTTTCATTTGTAATATTCTCTCTCTCTCTTGTATTTACTATTTGTTAAATGGGTAACTAGTTTTCAACCAGCTATTTTGTTTCATGACAAATAAAACAAACGCATTTTTTTAATCAAACGTCCGCCTCTCTGAGTTCGACCTGGGATTTCTATTCGGTATAAGTTTTATTTGTTAAACACGAGTTCTTCGCTATTCAAACTACAACGATAGGTTTTCAAAACCAAATTCAATAGCATATTAACCCGTAGCTTCAGCAGACTTGGAAATGATAGATAATTTTGAGGCATATATAAATGAGGATCAAGAATTCTTTGACTCTGAGGGTGACGAATCTTTAGGTGAAGTCTCACTTGAGCTTAAGGAAGATGATTTTAGTGAGACAAGCGGGCCAAAGGAACTTGATCAACCATTTGATAGCCCTATAATTGAGGAATTTGATTCGATTGGGGCTAACTTAGAGGATAAAATTCTTGATTTAATGGAAGATTAAATCAGTAGCCCCATTCCTCAACCACACCCTAAAGAGCTGAATGATGATATTTTTGAAATCATTGTACCCAAGTCAACCCTGATTCAGCCACAATTGTTTAACTTGGATATTTTAGATGGGGTGTACAATGATTTGGAGGTCTCGGAAACCCTGATTTAGGAGGGTAGAAATTTGGAAATGAAAATTTAGGAGCTACTTCTAAGGGAAATACAATTTTGGATCTAAGGGTTCCTATTGACCTAAAATGACCAACCATTATGACACCTTTGATTTTCAAGATGTGCAAATCAAATGTAAAATAATTGATTATCTTTGTTATTTGAATTGTAAAAGGTCAACTCGTCTATTGATCTGGACTTCCCTATTGTCCGACATTTTGGATTTGGGTTGTGTTCTAATAAACCGCAGACTTGGCCCCATAAGCTAAAATATCTTTGGTTCTGGATTTTTATTATACAGAGCCTTAGAACTACCCGACCTTAGGGCATGGGCCTGCATCACAATTTGGTCCACATCTGTAGACATCTTTTGCTGGTGGGTTTGAGGATCAATCTTTTTATTATGAGCTTGAACTGCACTTCCCATTTCTTAATTTCTTCTCTTTATTTGTATAATATGCCTAACTGAAGGCAATAAACTTAGCACGTGTGTATGCTCCACTTTCTTTGCAGAGCAGATCAGATTTTCATGAAATTTAGGTGATATTCTATTTATTCCACCCTTTTCATGTTTTTATTTTACAATGAGGACATTGCATCAGTTAGGTTTGGGAGGGTGGATGCTTAATCCTGAAAATATTTTTTTAGCTCCGTAGAATTTCTTTTATTAAAAAAAAAAGAATTAGGAGAAGAGAACTTAGGCATTATGAGTTATTAACTTTAGGAAATGATACAATAGGACCTGAACACTTAGACTCTTCAAGTCTTTAAGCTTAATCAGCCCGGGTGTTCACTAAAATGTGGGCCTATTTCTCAAGTCCTCGCCATGTTAATTTTATTTTAATTTGATTAATAAATTGGGTGATAAGTACACAACTTATCAACCTACTCTTTAATTTGAGGGGACTCTAGGTCTAAAGCATCTACACATTATTTATAATGACTCACTTTTTGATTGTTTCTAACGGAAATTAGGTAGCTAATGAACCTTCTAAGGTGGTATGGCTGGCAAGTTGTCGTATGTTCGACGCCCCATTAGTCGGTTGTCCAGAGCCAGAGCCACTTGACAATTTTCTTTTATTGTTTCTTTTAAGTAAATCTTAGATTAGGGAAGCCACTTACTCAGAAAAAGAAAATATAGGTATATATACTCAAAAAGAAAAATAAATAGAAAAAAATATAGAAAAAGGAAAAAAAATAAATAAGCCACACTTCATCACATGAGTATGGCTAACAAGTTGCCGTGGTTTTAACGCCCCATTGGCCGTAAGTTTGATGCCCTAGCTTACAAAATTACACCAATAATTCCTAAACAATTAGGGAAGAAGCGGGGAAGTAGAATAAATTGGGGAGATATACACTGGGTTTGCCCTTGTGTTGACCTCATAAAAAATTAAAAGTTGGGAGAAAGATACCGATCGGAAAGATAAACCTTTAGGCAGAAACTTTTAAGTCACCTAGGGTTGTAGAAACTTGAAGTCCATTTTAATTGCCTCTTAGTAAGTCTATCACTTTTTCAGAAATAAGATGCTTAGACCTTAGAGTTCTTTTGAAGTCTTGGGTGGGTTAGGTAGTCATAGAAAGCTGCCTCGAAACTCTAAACTAAAAAAAAACCAAAAAAATTAGAAAAGAAGAAAAAATAGAAAAAAAAATGTATCTTCCCTTTTCAAAATAAGGCAAGGACTTGGACAGTTTGCATTTTGGTAGGCACACGGGCACTGCTAAGTCTTCGTAGTTTAGAATCTTCGTTGAAATTTCTTCTTGTTAATAAACAACTTATGCTTAAGCGATCAAGTCCTAATTCTATTTTTATACATAACATTTAGTTTAATTTTGCTAGGGACTAGCAAAAGATAGGCATGGGGGTATGATGTATACACATCCATTCAAGAAAAAATACCTATTTATGCATGTTCCTAAGCTTATAGATGCATTCCATATTATAAACATTTCATAGCTTGCATTATTCTGCATTTACGATAGACCGTATAAATTATCGGTTAATTCGCTTCTTTTTCTGGTCAGGAGAAAAGGAGATTTATTTTAAGGCCTCGGATTGATGGTCCAACCATACGGATTTAATCATGGCAATGATCGGAGTCCAACGCCTTCGAAATCACCTTGATTAAAGTCCTGTAGCACCATATACAATTTGAGGAAGATTAATAGCCAAGGGGCAAGGTGATATAAATTCAAACCTTAGATGCCAAATCCAACCGCTCGGATGGGTTCGGATCGTTGATCATAGCCCAATGGCACTAACATCGACCTAATCAGGCATCCGTAAAGCCACCTACAAGATAGAGAAGATGGACGGCCAAGATGGCACCACGTGGTGCCATCCCAGCTGCTCAAATCCGCTCAAGCCCTTTCGTTCAGCCCTATGTGCATCTCCATCATGCGATCCCCGCCATTGGATCACGATCCAATGGGCGCGAACAGTCCCAATTTGGATGGTCTACTTGATAATCTGCGGACTTGGCTTAGTGGCGAAGAGTGCCACTCTCAACTCACAGACGCGCATTTGAAACCTCGCACTCTCGTCCAATCCGTTGAAGGAGATGGAGACGAAATTTGATCTCCAGATCTTGATCCAATGTTTTTGAAGCTCACACGTGGCAGTGCAGATGTACCCTTGCAGGTGATGGTAACACTATCATTCGTCATAACTAACTTGAATTAATCAGAATCAAGAGATAATTGCTCCTAAATGATCGCCTGAGGATAGTAATTCCAACTTAATTTATGTTGAGAAGATAATAAAATAGGGTTAATTCTGTTGTTTTAACATCACATCATAAATGCAAATTAACTACGGGGTCACCCAGGGGTTTATTAGAGGTCAATTGAGCATAAAAGACTAACAAGTGGGTCCGCACTGATAGAAACAGGGTTGCACACATTTCGAGGACAAAAACATGACACAAAACCCTAATTATCAACCTTGCTTGAATTGAAAAGATTCTGATCAGGATAAAATTAATATAAACCTCCTAAAATTCATAGAAAATATTCCAATAGGTTTGGTACCTTTGGTTGGATCATCTGAACTCATTTTGACCTAGAATAGAGTTTCAAACATGAATTTGCCTTGATTTGGGATTCTCTACAATTTACCCAGTTAAACATGGTCAAAACTCAAATCTAAGTTCACCATTAGATTCCTTGGGCCCAAATTAGGTTAACACCAAAATTTGGGCCTAATCGGAGTCCATCTTGACCTAATTTGTAATTTAATCCATAAAATCACTATTTCTCACATTCAAGCCCCTAAGTTTCATGTTTCTTGCATTTAGCCCACTAGCTTTCTCATCTTCTTTGCATTTGGGTCCCTACCACCATTGATGAGTTAGACTGAGCAACTCCGGCCTTTGACCGACTTGAAACTTCATCAAATCAACACCAAATCCCACCAAATTTGGTGGGATTGGTGTTCAGAAGATGAAGAACCATTTAAGCAAGATCTTAGATACTGATTAGGAGCAGAAAGACCACATGAATTCAAAGAAATCAGGGGTTCTCTTTTGATTCCTAATCCTCCTCCCATGGCTCAAATCTCCCAAATTAAGCTTGGAAACTACTCTATAAGAGCTCCCAGAAGTCCGGGGACCCATCATAGTCCAATTAAGGCCATAAATCATTCTTCCTCCTCTTCTCCGACCTCTTCCGACAGCGACTCCGGTGAGTTCCCAAACCCCTTCATCAGGCAAGTCAATGGTCAAATTGATCGGTGCTACTTCTTCCCTAAGTGGATCCGCTCCTTGCCAATCACAGTGGGGGCCTCCTCCATCTTCTTCCTTGCCAACTGACCTCACTGGAGGTTTCATCTCTTCCACATCTGGCAAGCCACGCTGACGTGGAATTCCACCCCCTTTCATCTAATAGATAGGCATTTATTTCCCTCTCTCTCCCTAGCTTAGAGTTAGCTCCTTAGGATCCCAATTCGATCGTCGTTCTCCACTTTGCCCCATCGTCTTCCCCAACGATGGTCACACCTCTAGCAAGACCACCACTCCGCTACACCGTACCAATCACCTCTCCACCACTCCCAAAAGCTTCGCCTCGACTTCACCACCAAAAGCCCTAACTCTATTGGGTGTTCATCCACTCCTTCACTCCCTCGAACAACCCATCTCACCGCCACCTTCGTTGTCACGGTCTGGCCACCCCACGCACACTCACACCAAATCACCACCACTATTAGCTTCACCTCACATCAACGAAGCTCTTCAAGTGTTTAATGGGAGCCCTAGGCTCGTATTTCCTTGCAGGAGCTCACGCCAGCACCGATCATCTCCTCCACTGCCATTTGCCGTTAGTCAGCAATCAAAGGTAGGTCTACCACCTCCAATAGTTGCGGGCGAGCACTGCGAAGCCCTCTGGAACTTCAAATTGAAGAACCATCAGCTGCAGCCGCTTCGATTTAGACAAAGCTTCCACCTATTACACATGCGAAGAACATGACCCAAGATAGTGCCATATCGTTCATGACAAAACACAAATGGCGTATAAAATGCTTTTGTGTTGTAGGGCTCGTTGCCTCTACACAGCGGGGGTGAGGTCCCTGCCTCACTCTACCTTATGCACACCACGCTCACCACTGATGCCAGTGGGCCTGGTCATTGTTCAAACTCGATTACCTGGTTACTGTGGACACCTAAATACCTGATTAGAGAGAGAGAAATCTAAGAAGGTGGAGGGGGGTTTTTGCACGGTTGGCCTCGAAATTTGTGCCCACACATGCCCAACACTTAGGTGTTTTGAGAGGTTGATTCTCTATGCTTGGCTGGCCCTTGTGCTTGAGGACCTTGGCTCTGACACTATGGACATATTGACATATTTGATTGATGTGGATATTTGAATAAGTGATTCAAAACATTGTTGAGAAATTGACTTGATTTGATACATTGGGATCTGTGCTTAAATGTGAAAATTAATTGGTGATTCAAATCATCCTTTTTTAGGCCCTTATTATTCTTTTTATCCCATTATTTTCTGAGATACAATTGCTATTATTTAATATCATTTTGAGTAGATTTTATTCATTGAATATCTTTATTGTGATTAATCATTGTGCTCATTTATTCCTTATATTTCGACTAGTGATTGGATTCCATATTTGCTCTCTGTGAACGACCTCAGACTTATATTTCATTTTTGAGCACTTATAAATTTAAATGTTGTATTGATTTTCATTACTATAGTACAACGTGATTTTTTTCTGAATACAGTGATTATTGACAATGCTACAACAACGGGAGATGTGTGATCATACGCACTTAAGGCAAGATTTCTAAGCATGCGTTGATCACGCTTTTGCGCAGTTTGCAAAAGTGATGTTTTAAGTCGCTGCAACGTGCAAAAATGGATTCGCTTTTAAAATTTGTAAAACTAGATAGGGATATATCTAGGGTCATCCAAGGAGGCAACTTTTGCGAAATTGAATCTCTTGCTTCAAAATGGAAATCAACTTTTTTTTTTGCTCTTTTCAAATTTATATTTTTTATGTTTTGAAATAACTGGAAACACATGAATTGTTGATAGCGAGAAAATGGTCTACACCAATTCACTACACTACTACTAAGGTGACAAGTAGAGCCTCTCCCTAAGCTCACCCTAGGCACGTGGAGGCCTAGGATAATTAGGAAGAGGGTGTGAAGAAAATGCTAGACAAAAATTCTAAAAGACTATGCAACAAAAAGATAACTGAAGGCAACTTGAATTAAAGGAAATTGTTCACACAAAACCTATAGAGGAATGCTTCTACTCTACTTGAAAATACAAGAAAAGAAAAACGCAAATCCTCTATATAAAATGGTGAAGAAGAGGGGGCTTCTTGCTCCAAGCTGAGTAGTTCCTTGACTTGAAAAGAGGGTTCCTTCTTCTCCTTCCTTGAAAGGGTCCTCCAAGAAGGTGTCCTCCAAGATAGTTGCAAGCCCGGGGGGGGGGGCATGCACTTGCTTCTCCCAAGGGTGGACGTCCACCCTAAAAACTCCTCCTTTTCCTGGCTGTCCTCCTAGTAATGGAATGCTCCTCCTCCTTGGCGTGGCACAAGAAGAAGAGAGAAGGGGAAGAAGACACCAAGGGGGCGGGTAGGATGCCCCCTTAATCTTCTTCTCTCCTCCTTTTTCTTGGCCGTGAGTTGTAAGTGGATATAAGGTAGAGTTAACACTAATGGAGGATGGATTTTTAGTGGTGGTTAGGAGGGGTATATATAGGGTAGGAAAGTGGTGGTTGGCGTGGAGATGATGAAGGGTTAGAATTAGGTTTAGGATGGTGGCTAGTGATCCTAGGGTGGAGGATGTTGGCGCCAACCTAAGGGGTTTGTAGGGTGGTAGTTATGGTGGTGTTGGTGGCTCTTGGTGGCGGAGAGACACCACCAAATTGGTGCCAACCTAAGGGCTTCTAGAAGGGGGTTAGGTGGATGGTGCAGATGGGTTGAGGGAGTAGGTGTAGGGTTGAGATGAGGGTATTTTTGGAGGGAAAAGTTGGCGCCAAAGAGGGGGTAGTTATGGGTGTTTTTGGCGCCAACTTTTGGTGACCTTTGGGGGTGGTTGAGGGGTGAAGAGGTGGCTATGTTGGCGCCAACTTAGGGGTAGACTAGGTAGAGCTTAGGTGGACTTAGATTGGGTTACTCGGTGGAGCTAGTTAGGTAGGGTTTTAGGGTGGTGGATGGCCAAGGGAGCTATAGCATAGCTAAGCTAAGCTAGCTTAGCTAGTAATAGAGTAGAAGAGGAGGCAATTGGAGCTAGGGTTTAAGGGGAGGAGTTGGACAGAAGAAGTCTGGAGCTGAATTGGAGTTGGCAGCTGTTGAAGAGGGTGGCATGGAGCTACTTTAGCTGGCTTAGCTTGCTAGTTCTTTGCTAGCTGCTAAGCCAAGCTAAAGTAAGCTAGCTTCAGCTAAAAGGAGTTGAGGTGAGTTTGGTCTAATGCTCTTGGGGAGGACCTAGCTAGTTGAGGTAGCTAAGGTAGCTTAGCTCAACTAAGTTAAGCTGAGTCCTCGGGAGCTGGACTTGAGCTTCCTGAACTAAGATGAAGTCATCTTCAGTTGGCTGGAGTTGAGTGGAGTTGGACTTGAGATGGGGTAAACTCCAGTCAACTCAGCTAAGTTAGCTAAAGCTCCCAGTGAACTGATAGGAGTTGAGATGAGCTAGACTCAGCTAAGTTGAGCTGAATCTGAGTTGTCTTGAGCTAAGGTGAGCTAAGATGAGCTCTCTTGAGCTGCCATTCAGCTGAGATGAGCTAAATGGAGCTAGGATGAGCTAACCTTAGTTCAAGTGAGCTGGATTTCAGCTATGATGAGCTGGATAGAGCTGAGTTTCAGTTGGTTTGGGCTTCTCCTTTGCCAGTTGTCTTTTTAAGTGCTAGGGTTTTAGGGATCTGTCAATCTGTTTATCCTTAACACTCATAAAAACACATCAAAAACACAATAAAAAATGCAATGCATGCCTAACCTAATTGATGCCTTAATGCAACCCAAAAATACATTTGTGGAGCAAAATCCTAAGAGCTAGGTTTGTTTTAATGTATAAGAATGATGATAAACTGGTGTTTATCATGCGTGAAGCGTGATCATGGCCGCTCATCTTGGATCGGACGGTGGCGATTAGCCTTGTGTGATGGCAACTGTAAGTGTGTGGAGCGTCAGCAGGCACGTGAGTTGGGATGTTCAGCGACGTTTGAGGTGGACCTATAGCGACAACTTGAATGTTGCTATTGACCCATGAACGAATTTTGCCTCCTCTCCTCCACCATAAAAGGAGCACCACCCGTCCCATTCTTCTTCATCTCTTCCTCTTCTTCCCTCACCTCCTCCAAAAGCTCTAAGGAGCTGGTCCCAAGCCCGGGATGCTCCTTAGAGTAGAAAAGTAAAATATTTTCTTGCTTCTCACCTAGTTTTGTGGACATCCCGTGTCGGTCCTCTGACCCCGATCCGGAAGTAGGTCGTCACTGCGATGCCGTCCTGTCCCATCCTCCTTCCTTCGACTTTGTTCTTCGTTTAGCCTCTCACCACCTTCATCTAGGAGCTGTCGAAGCAAGTTGTTCTCCAAGTAGCCGTCGGGGGATTCTTCTCACCTCTCTCTATCTTATATTCGCTTTCTAGTATAGTTGTAATTTCTTCCTTGAATATTTGTAGTAAACTTTGGTTAGATATATATTGATATTTTCTTTCTTTTTTTTTCTCTCTCCCTCTCTCTCTGAGTTTGCAAGTAGATTAGTTAGATAAGGATATTGTTGACCTAATCTCTTGCTTTATAAAAGTGCCAAAAAAATCACAAAAGATAAAAACACCAAAAATAAATAAAATTAAAATGCGGATTTCTATAAATCAAACGTTCGCCTCCCCGTATTCGACCTGGGGCTCACCTCGAGCTTCAATTATAAATTTATCTGGTAATGGATTGTTACTCACTACAATGGTGGGTTTTTAACTCAAACTTTTTACATACAAAATCTCGCCGACCAGTCCCCACCTCTAGTAGCGAATCTACACTGATTGTCCATGGCGGGGAGAGGGACTCGGCCTTAATTCTATCATATCTTCCTCTCCTTCTTCAAGATTCGGGGCATGGTCTTTAGAAATGACCATTTGGAGGGGATCATCACACAAAAGAGCTAGTGTCGTATCCTTTACAATCTCATCGATCACCATGATTTTGGAACAATCTTTCAATCTGGGTTGTTTATAAGCATCAAGCACATTCAGTCGGATTTTCCAGTTCCCGAAGCCCATCTTGAGTGCCCTTGATTTGCAATTGATGGAGGCATTGGATGTAGCCAAAAAGGGATACCCTATGATAATTGAAGGTCTGGTGGGCATGTTGGATGGGTCAGTGTCTAGTATCAGAAAATCAACGGGAAAGAAGTCCTCTACTCTCACTAGGACATCTTCTAAGAGCCCGCGTAATGTTTTTAGTGATCTACTAGCTACTTGGAGGATAACACGACTAGGCTTCAACTCACCTCATCCTAATAGCTCATAGATTGAGCTCGGCAATATATTAACCCCCGCACCCAGATTTAGGAGTGCCTCATCAATGTGTTGGTCTCTAATGACCATAGAAACATACAGGGCTCCTGGGTCCTTCATTTTCGGGGGTGTACTGTGTTGTAGGATTGAGCTGACTAGGTTGGGTAGGATGACCTTGATTGCGCAGCAATCATAGGTCTTAATTGATCTAAATTAGGCTAGGACGTAGCATAAGTTAGGGTAGTTCATGCATGCATAAGCATTATTTACATCTTTACCATTTTTTTGTAGCTATGCATAAAATAATGCTATAATGTACTGATTAAATACATTATATAATTTGCAGGTAATAAGAAGCTTAGGAGCTGAATCTGAGACTGGATCTGAAGCTAGACTTGAAGCTAGTGTTGCATCAGAGCTGGAGTGGAAGATTAGAATAAAATGTAGTAGAGAAATAATCTAAAGGGTTGAGGTATGCCATTCTATTAAGTAGAAGTAAAAGTAGTTAAATTATGAAGAACTTAGGTCTAATCCTAGCCTTAAGATAGCCCTAGAAGCCTTCCCAAGCTTTAGCCACCCTTAGATTAGGTCACTATAGCCTAGGAAGCCTCAAAACCCTAGTTCCAGCCCTTATCTAGACTTCCAGATAAGTTATTGGACATCCAGGATCCTTAGCCATAGCCCGCACACCTTAATCCATGTCTGCAGTGTTATTAGATGTCCAGACACTTGGTTAGACGTTCAATTTCTGCAGAATACCCAAGACATAACCTAGAATCCCTCTTGACTCTAGTTGGATGTCTAGGACTTCTGATTTTTCATTATAAGATGTCTGATAACTTTATTGGATGTCCATAACTATTCTCCAGTTCCTGTTTTGGAATTCAAACCTTGATTTTGAGTTCTTAAGTCCCTAAACCCAATTCTAACCCCCTAGGAACCTAATTTAAGGTACCCTAACCCTGTACATCACCTCTAGACCTCCCTAAGGACCTAATTAGGTCTTCACTAAACCTAATGGACTTGGATCATAGTCAATTTCATCAGCCAACTCAATTGGACTTAGTGAGTTCAATTGAGCCCTGATCTCAGCACACACAGCCCAACTGGACTTAGTAAGAGTCCAATTGACCTAAACCTGACTTAATTGAGTTATTTTACTCTCAGTTAGGTTTTCACACACCCAATTAAACTTGTATAAAGTTTAATTGTATTTTACCTTAGTGAATTAGGGTTTGCAACCTAATTTGAGACCTACATTGACCAAAACCCACTCGAACCTAACCTAATCAACCTAGCCACCTAGGTTTTGACCCACACACACCCACACACACCACCTACATGAAATTATCCTAGCTAGAGTTCTCTAGAACTCTCTACCATGTGTTGTTGCCTTGGTTGCTAAAAATAGCAACCAAGATGCATTCAATATTTAGATCCACCAAATGTGGATCTAAAAACCACCCATCCACCCTCTCTCTCTCTCCCACGAGCTCCCACCATAGGCCTCTCTAGAGAATTCCATAACTCTCTAGTGAGCATCCCTTAGGCCTGTAAAAAGACCTAAGGGTTGGCCATTTGATCAATCTTTGCTCTTTGGCTCCATTCCACTCATTCTACCTACACCTCCACCTCCATCTCCACGAGTACACCATGGCCATCACCACCTCCATGCCAAGAGCCTAGATCACCTTCTCCAACTTCTCTCCAAGGGTCGGCCTAAGCACCATTGGCCGCCCCTCTTTCTCCTTTCACCCACTCAAAGGCCATCGGAACCCACCTCCGAATGCCCTTCGTTCTGTTAGCTAGATAAGTAGCATAGTTCTTCATAGATTTATTGCTTTATTTACTGCTTAGTAGTTTAGCTATCTCTCCCTCCTACATGGTGCACGAACAGTCTCTTGCAGATTTGCACGTGCACGCATTTTCTATTAGCTAGATTTAAATTTCCTTGTACAAGCATTCCGCTACCTATGCTATAACCACCATCATGCCTCAATGAAAATATTATATATATATGTTGAAAATCACCATGTGCCTGGTTATCATCTTTTAGTGTGTGATTAAAGTGCATGCTTTAAATTTCTGATATTCTGACAACAGCATGTCGTATATCAATACGTATTTAGTACAAATTGACATGCAATTTTGAACGAGTAGAGCGAGCGAGATCGAATTTGAATTTGAATTTCCAAAATGTTTCCTAGAGACGAACAACTGAGACTCCAAGTCTCATTATTTTAAAAATTATTTTTGACGAGTGGATTTCGCGACTATATTACGACGTTGTTTTCCTTAAACACACGATTTCCACACTGTGTTAGACCTTAGCTTGAACCTGTTTCCATGAATTTCTATTTTGCGTGCATAGGTCCTTCAGAAATCTAACATGGGATGGAATCTGCTTGATAGCATCCAATAGAGGCAAGTTGATGTGAACTTGCTTGAATGTCTCTATAATTTCTTCCATCCTACCTTTGGTTCCACATGAGCCAGCAGAAGATGCCTCAGGGGCGGATAAGCGCTCAAGGAATGGCACTCTCGGCCTCTGGGTGGAGGGGTTGCCATGGAGGGATAGAGGTGGAATGGTGACAACATCCTTCGGATGTGTGATTTTAAGTGAGGAGGGGCTGAGTAGCTCTTCCTCAGTGGATGTGTAAGTTGGTGTCGGGTTGGTAGGAGGTGTGACCATAGGAGTGATTTCAGGTTTGGAAATCTCTTTTCCACTCCTTAGAGCGGTCACAGGCTTAGCATGCTCCCTTATGAAGGGCCCTTTACCTCTAAGATTCTCCTCAGATGAGTTAGGTAATTTCCCAAGATCACGTTGCCTAATAGCCTCAACAAGGTGGCTAATTTGACATTACATTTCTTGGATTGCCTTATTCTGAGATTGAATGATAATACTTTGGCTTTCTGGCATGGCCTTCATCACTGCTTTAAGGTCATCCAACTTAGAATTGTTGGGCTGAGGAGGAGGTTGGTATTGTTGTGCCTGAAAGGGTTGGGTGGGTTGGGCTCTTGAGTTCCCCGAGTTGGAAGCATCACCTTACTTCCACGAGAAATTGGGATGGTTTCTCCATCCAGGATTATAGGTGTTCCCAAAAGGGTTGTTCTTGGGAGGTGGACAAAACCCTTGGGCAACATTTAGGTCTGCCTGAACTAACTCGGGGAATTGATTAGCCAAGTGACACTCAACAGTGGCGTGAAGAGTGCTTTGGCAAATGGAGCATTCAAACATAGCCTGGACTTGGAAAGCTAATTGCGGGAATGTGCCAGGGTTTGACATGAGCCTTTCAAAATTCTAGTTCAACAATTGGATTTGGAAGGTTAAATTCTGAGTAGCCTTGGCTTCACTAGCTCCCACTTTCTTTTAGAGGATGGATGTTTTTCTATCCTGATAGGTTGAGGTCAAGTGGATAGAATTATCACTCAATGACTCAAATAAGGTCCAGGCCTCATCCTTCGTTTAGGTAAGAAAGGTTCCAGCATAAGCAATATCCATTGTTTGCTTATGCCTATCAGATAGCCCAGTATAGAACCTTTCTACCAATTGCCATTTAGGAACTTGATGATGGGGGCATAATCGAATCTGATCATTAAAGCGCACCTAAGTCTTGTAGAATTGCTCCCTATCTAACTGAGTAAAACCCATATTTCCTACTTGAAGTCGTTGATTTTGCTCATTGGGAAGTATTTCTTCAAGAATTCTCCTTTAAGGGAATTCCAATCATTTACCCTTGCATCTATGGTGTGATACCAGTGTTTTTCCTTGTCCTTAAGGGAGAATAAAAAGGGGGTTCTCATCAGAGCTTCATCAGTAAAGTTCTAAAGTTTCACCGTGGAACAAACCTCTGTGAATTTCTCTTGATGTAAACACATTTACACTATTTAAAATGTCTATTTATGCATGTTATTAAGCATAGGATTGCATTTCATGATATAAATATTGCATAACATGCATCATCTTGCATTTAGAGTAGTTTCAATAAAATGGAGGTTAATTGTCTCCTTTTATGTGCTTGGACTGGGCAAACATTTTATCCAGGCCTCGGATCAAAGATCCAACCATATGGATGTGATCAGGGCAACGATTGGAGTTCAACGACTCCAAGATCGCCCTAATCAGGCATCCGTAGCATCAGATAGTGATCGGGGAACCCTAGAAGATCAAGAGCCAGGATGGTGTAAACCCGCACTTTAGATGACAAATCCGACCGCACGGATGAATTCGGATCGACGATCGCAGCCCAACGACAGAAAAATCGAGTCAATCCGACATCCGTGGCACCATCTACAACTTCCTGAAGATGGACAGCCAAGATGGCGCCACGTGGTGCCATCTCGGCTGCCCAAATGGCCGCTTACATTCTATGAAGCCTCGCACCCGCTCGCTCTCCGCCGTTGGATCTTGATCCAATGGCTGTGGTCAGCCGCGCCTAAAAGCGTCCGCTCGACCATCCGCGCCCCGTAGCGCAGCGGTCGAGCGCGCTTACGCGAGCGGCGGGCACGGGTTCGAGCCGCAGCGAAGGGCTGGAAGGCGTGGGCGATTGAGTGCGGGCGGGTGTTGGATTGCGATTGGACGACCGTGCGCGCCCAATAGCGTTTATGCACGATTGAACGGGTGGCATGGATGCGCGATCGCATGCGCCAGGCGGGCGCACAACGAGCGGGCGGAGATGCGTCTTAAGCCATTCGATCGCTGAGAACTGATGGACGTGCGTATGCGTTGAAGAAGCGGGCAGTCGTGGAGGTGCGCGTGGGTGCGGGAGCTATGCCCACATTGGGGGCTTTAGTGACGGATTTATCCGTCACTAAAGACCCCTCATTTATTATTTTAAAGTTGTAATGTCCATTTTGCCCCCACTCCTTGCAACTATAAAAGGAGATCCCGTCCATACGAAATTCTCATCCCTTCCTTCTCCTCTCTACCTCTCCAAAGCTCAAGAGAAGCTTGTCCCACACCCGGGATGCTCCTCGAGAGATAAAGTCTAAATTTTTGTCCCCCTTCAGAAGTGGATCCCGCGACGACGACGGCGTGCTGCTCCGTTCCCGTTCTTCTGCTTCGTCTTCCTTCGTCCTACTTCATTCTCCTTCATCCAGGCGTCGTCCCGTCTGGCTCATCCTCCAAGCAATCGTCGAGGAGGATAACTTCTCTCTCCCATTCTTATTTACAGCTTTTCTAGTGTAGAATTTTCCTGCTTTATAGTGTAATTGATTTCCCACTTTCTAGTGTAACTTTTATTTAGTTTGATTGTATAAACAGTTGAAATATTGAATGCATGTTCTCTTTCTCTCTCTCTCTCTCTTTCTTTTAGTTTGATAGCTCCATTGTAATTATATCGCCTTGCTTATCAAAAATCCTAAAAAAATATAATTGGGAATATAGATCAACGTAGCCTCCCTGTGTTCGACACGGAATTCTTTTCGGTATTAATTTTATTTGTTGAACATGAATTCTTCGTTTTCAAGCTACGATAGGTTTTCTAAAACCAAACACGTTAGCGTAGCGATTCGTGCGCTCAACATTTTGGCGCCATTGCCGGAGAGGCGACGATCTTTGATTTCTCTTCGCGTTTTGTAACTTACAAATCATTTACCTCACTTCTCTCCTTTCTTATTGTGATTGTAGGGACTCTTTTGAGATGAGCAAAAGCGGTAGATTGGAGTAAAGTGCTGTGGAAGGTTTTGTAAGTTATCCCCCATTCTTTCCCCCTCCATAGATTTCATTCGCCACATTGAATCCAAATTCCAATTAACCTAGGTGTTTGTATAAATCCTAGGAATAGTTTGGTTGTTTGGATTTCCACTCACATTCATTCCACCCTCATTCATAAAAAAATAAGAAATAAAAAGATAATTTTGTGGGGCAATTTTCAACAAACACACAATGTACACTCACATTCAAAGGCACTTAGCCGAATTGATCCGTGGGACCGGTACACACAAAGCAACACATAAAAGAGTAGAAATCATTCTAGGTTAACCATCTTTGTGTGACTAACTTAGTGGTGCATTTGTGGCCAGTTGTTTGAGCTGTTTAGGCCGCACCACTTCAAATAAAATAAACTCATCAAGTAGCTGCCACTTAGGTTCAACTCTTAAGGATTGACCAGGCACTCCACATTCTTTTTAAGCTTTAAAGGAAAACATCTTCACCTGTGCTTGTAAAAACTGGTGTGCCAATGAAACTTGTTTGAAAATACCTAAAGTTGAATCCTAAAAGCTACTAAGCAAGATTTGAGCCTTAAAGTTCACCGCATCAAAAATAATCTTGCTTGAAAATAATTGGTTGTGCACGCACACACGAATCAATCAGTCATTACAGGCACAACCCATTTAAAGGGCCCATCACATTCCAAAGCACATTCAAACCTAGCCCTAAATAAAACAGAGTAGACGTTGGCTTTAAGGATTGAACTCGCTCTTCAGAACTCAGAACGAGATTATTTTCGATTAGTCTGTTTCTACTGATCAATCTGATGTCTAACTAGGGGAGCAGAGTCAAACGATCGTAGCTGGGGGTACACTAGGAACCGGAGGCGCAAGCCGAAGGAAGAACCTTCTCCCCAGTCCCTCCTTCTAACTGGTTGGATTGAATAGACAGAAGTAGATCAAATCGTTTCTTTATCTTAAGATGGGTTTTAGGAGTCTGTAGGTCTGTAGGCTAACCCATTTAAGGATAGGTTTGATTGTTTGTATTGAAGGGCGCCTTTCTTCCTCTCGTGTCTCTTGAATCCTTCCAAATATTTCACGCATTCCCGCTCTTTCCCTCCTGTTGTGAATTATCCTCAACATGATGATTATCCCGACTCGTATTGTAATCAACCATCAGTCAGTTGGGATAATTCGGATTGGGGATACAGTTCCGGACCTCCGTGTTTAGGGTCTAATTCTGAACACTTTGATTCTGATTTCTATCCTTCTCAGAGCTACATCGATTATAGATCGTCTTCCTTTCATGAACAACCTAATACGATCTACAATCAAGAAGGATACACCGATCTTTACCCATCCTCTGATTTCACTGCCTTTAGGTCATCACCACCTTGTGAACAATCTGAAATGACCTATTATCTGGAAGGGTATAACGAATCTCAATTCGTTAATTCCTCTGCATTGATGTCAAACCTGCCCAACCCTGAACCAACTCATTTGGTTCAGGTTAACCAGGTTCAATATAAGGTTCTGGCTAACTTGAGGAATATTATTCAATCTTTAGAAGTTCAGCCAATACTTTGCATTGAGATTGGAGCCCCTGATTGAAATGATTGATGATTTAAACAAGTCTTTGTTGGATTAGCTCCAGGATGTTAAGGATAAGAACCCGGGTGAGTTTCTACTTGGGAAATTAGCGAAATTGATGATGAGATTCGTGGTTGCTTTGATTCAATCTTGGGATGATTCCCAGGATGAACCTTCTTCAGGAAATCCAATGACAGAACCCGCTCAGGCACCTGTTGGGGGGACACGTGTTATGAGGCTGATCAGATTGAATTAAAGCAACCAATTAAGGAAGATCTGATTTCTTCACCTGAGATCCTTGAGCTGGGTTACGAGGAAACGTATATCTCCTTGGAACAGAAAGTGACAAATGATTTTGGGATATACATTGATACGGATCCTGATTTCTTTGATGGTGAAGATTCAAGTTGCGAAGTCTCACACGAGTTTTCAGGACACGATTTTTCTGAGATGATTGGGTCTGAGGAATTTGATAGATCATTTGATATCCCAATAACTGAGGAAACTGATCTTATTAGGGCACACATTACGGATGCAGAATCGCATTTTCTGGAGGAATCAATTCAATGTCCTAATTATCAATTACACCCCGTTGAGCTTATTGATGATTCTAATGCTAAGATAATTAAACCCAAGTCAATTTTGATTCTGCCACATCATTTAGACTTGGAGATTTCAGATGGGGTGATTAATATACAAGAGGTCCTGGAATTCGACATTCAGAATGAGGAGGATAGGAGCTGGGAAGTTCTGATTTGGGAAGTTAATTTTGGAGGAAATGGAAGATTGAGTCGAAGGGTTCCTTTTAAGCTGAAACTATCAAATCAGAACCCTTACGACATTTGTTTCGAGGATGTCAAACTCAAGCACACATTCAACGGTTATCCTTTTGAACTTCAATTCTCTGTAACCTGACTTTTTGGTCTTGGGTTGCATCCTCATAAATCGCAGGCCCGACCCCGCTTTCATTCTGATTTCAGGTTTTGGGTAATTTTTATCTAGAACCTAAGATATTCTCGATTATGGGGGATGGGTTTGCACCGCAATCTGGTCCACATCTGTGGACCTCTGTTGACAGGTCGGAGGATTCTTCTGTTTATTCTAATTCTGACCTGCACTTGTGAATTCTTCATTTCTTTTCTTTGTATAGTGTGCCTAGCTGAAGGCACTAAACTCAGCACATATACAGTTCTTTTTTGTTTTCATCTCGAAGCGGACCTGACATTCACGTAATTCAGGTGCTTTCTACACTTTTCCACTTTGTTTTGTCTTTTTAATACAATGAGGACATTGCATTAGATAGGCATGGGGGGGGTGGATATTTATCTCTGAATTCATTCATCAGCTCCGTAGATTTATTTTATTTTCATTTATAAAAATAAAAAAATAAAATTAGGGAAGAGAATTTGGGTTTAAGAAAATTTTCAATCTTAGGAAATACTACATTAAGATCTGAACACAAAGACCCTTCAGGTCTTTGGACTTAATCAGCTCGTGTATCCACTAAAATGTGGATTTGTCTTTAAGTCTTTGCCATCTTAATTCTATCGTAAGTGGAGTAAATAAGTTTGGGTGATAAGTACACGACTTATCAACCTGCCCTCTAATTTGAGGAAATTTTGAGTTTTAAGCATCTACACACTTTCTTTGCACTGACTCGTTGTTCGACGATTTTAACTGAAATTGGGTAGCTAATGAACCTTCTAGGGTGATATGGCTGGCAAGTTATCGTGGGTAACAGCACATAGGTAGGTTGTCCAGAGCCCAGTCACTGGACCTTTCTCTTTTTGCTGCCTTTAGGTAAATCTTAGACCAGGGAAGCCACCTATTTAAAAAAAAAAAAGAAAAGAAAAAGAAAAAAGAAAAGGATAAAAGAACAAAAAAAAATAAGCCACACTTCACTGCATGAGTATGGCTGGCAAGTTGTCGATGGTAACAGCTCATAGACCGGTTGTCCGGAACCCAGCTCAGTAAATGCACCAAAAATTCCCAAAACACTTAGGAAGAAGCGGAGAAGTAGAATAAATCGGGGAGATATACACTGGATTCACCCTTGTGTTAATCCCGTAAAAAAATAAAAGTAGGGAGAAAGCTATCGATTGTAAAGATACACCTTTAGGCAGAATTCTTTTTGAGGTCACCTAGAGGCGTACAAATCTGAAGTCCGTTTTAATTGCCGGTCAATGAGTCTATCACAATCACAATAAGATGCTTAAAGCTTAGGGTTCTCATCAAATCTTGGGTGAGTTGAATGGCCGTAGAAAGCCAATCTTAAACCCTAAAATTTGAAAATCCAAAAAAATTAGAAAAGAGTAAAAAGAGAAAAAGAAAATTTTCTTTGAATAAGGCGAGGCTTGAGGCAGTCTGCATTTTGGATGATACCCGGGCACTGTTGTGTCTTTGAAAGTTCAGTTCCTAAGTAGACAATTTCTTAATGATTGAAAATAACTCAGGTCCAAATAATCCAACCTAATTCTTTTATAAATAGCATATAATTCTTGCTAGGGACTAGGAAAACATAGGCATGGGGGTATGATGTAAACACATTTACACTACTTAAAATGTCTATTTATGCATGTTCTTAAGCATAAGATTGCATTTCATGATATAAATATTGCATAACATGCATCATCTTGCATTTAGAGTAGTTTGAATAAAATAGAGGTTAATTATCTCCTTTTATGTGCTTGGATAGGGCAAACATTTTATCGGGGCCTCGGATCAAAGATCCAACCGTATGGATGTGATCAGGGCGACGATTGGAGTTCAACGACTCCAAGATCACCCTAATCAGGCATCCGTAGCATCAGATAGTGACCGGGGAACCCTAGAAGATCAAGGGCCAGGATGGTGTAAATCCTCACTTCATATGACAAATCCGACCGCACGGATGAATTTAGATAGACAATCGCAACCCAATGACACAAAAATCGAGTCAATCCGACATCCGTGGCACCATCTACAACTTCTAGAAGATGGAAGGCCAAGATGGCGCCACATGGCACCATCTCGGCAGCTTACATTCTATGAAGCCCCGCACCCACTCGCTCTCCACCGTTGGATCTTGATCCAACGGCTGTGGTCAGCCGTGCCTAAAAGCGTCCGCTCGACCATCCGCGCCCCGTAGCGCAGCGGTCGTGCGCGCTTACGCGAGCGGTGGGCGCAGGTTCGAGCCGCAGCGAAGGGCTGGAAGGCGTGGGCGATTGAGTGCGGGCGGGCGTTGGATTGCGATCGGACGACTGCGCGCGCCCGATAGTGTTCACGCACGATTGAACGCGCGGCATGGACGTGCGATCGCATGCGCCAGGCGGGCGCACAACGAGCGGGCGGAGATGCGTCTTAAGCCGTTCGATCTCGCGATCGGACGGCTGAGAACTGATGGACATGCATATGCGTTGAAGAAGCGGGCAGCCGTGGAGGCGGGCGTCGGCGCGGGAGCTACGCCCACGTTGGGGGCTTTAGTGATGGATTTATCGGTCACTAAAGACCCCTCATTTATTATTTTAAAGTTGTATTGTCCATTTTGCCCCCACTCCTTGCAACTATAAAAGAAGACCCCCTCCATACAAAATTATCATCCCTTCCTTCTCTTTACCTCTCCAAAGCTCAAGAGAAGCTTGTCCCACACCCGGGATGCTCCTCGCGAGATAAAGTCTAAATTTTCGTCCCCCTTCGGAAGTGGATCCCGCGACGACGATGGCGTGCTGCTCCGTTCCCGTTCTTCTGCTTCGTCTTCCTTCGTCCTGCTTCGTTCTCCTTCATCCAGGCGTCGTCCCGTCCGGCTCATCCTCCAAGCAATCGTCGAGGAGGGTAACTTCTCTCTCCCATTCTTATTTACAGCTTTTCTAGTGTAGAATTTTCCTGCTTTATAGTGTAATTGATTTCCCACTTTCTAGTGTAACTTTTATTTAGCTTGATTGTATAAACAGTTGAAATATTGAATGCATGTTCTCTTTCTCTCTCTCTCTTTCTCTCTCTCTCTCTCTTTCTCTCTCTCTCTTTCTTTTAGTCTGATAGCTCCATTGTAATTATATCGCCTTGCTTATCAAAGATCCTACAAAAATATAATTGGGAATATAGATCAACGTAGCCTCCCTGTGTTCGACCCGGAATTCTTTTCGGTATTAATTTTATTTGTTGAACACGAATTCTTCGCTTTCAAGCTACAACGACAGGTTTTCTAAAACCAAACACGTTAGCGAAGCCATTCGACCGTTTAACACCTCTAAATGCTAATAGGGGTCCTCCCTAGTGGTATCATAAAAGGAGGGCAACAAGGATATGGTACTACTCTTGATCTCATGTGGATTATCCTCTGCCGGTCTCCTCAGTGCTTAAGCAGGTTGGTTGATCGGAATGAAGTAGACTTTCAGAGTTCTTTGTTGATTTGCTCCTTGATCAACCATCTCTTCTCTCCTCTCTCTTTAGTGGGCTCTCCTAAGAATTCTCTCGATCTCAAGATCAAATACTAAACTACTCTCAAGAGAGTGTTTACCAAGCATACAACACACAATTTCAAGTTCTTACCAATTGAGTATGTGCAACCTCCAACCCAAGTTCATAGATCAGTCAAATAAGGTCAAGGTGGCGTCCCTCCATTCCCACTTAAATGGTATAAGAGGAAAGGGCCACATGAGATCCTGAGCAATTCTATTTTGAAGAAGGTTGAGGTCTAATTAGTTGATATAGATGGCTAAACAAGTTATCCAATCAGTTACGCGACCTAAGCCAACCTTCGAGTGCCGTAAGTCCTACACCTTACTTCAATGATATTCTCAAGTGACCTAGTAAGAAGTTACTCCAAGGACAGAACTCAGGGATGTAAGTAGGGTGAACCCTTCCTTTGAGGCAATGTGTATGCGGTTCCTTGTAAGTACCCTTTTGTTCCTTTAAGGGGTGTCCCCCTCTTTAAAGTGTTAAAATACTTAGTCACAGGATAATACTACTACCACAAAACTGAAATAGGAGGGTCTGTACCGATAAAGAAATCGATGCCTATAGCCTTAAGGAACTGAGATCTAGTGTGGTTCTTATAATGCATGCTTAGTACTAGAAGTATGCATCACATCATAAATCAGTTTGTTTTATTGTAAGAGTTGCACGTAAGTCCTTTTCATTAGATCAAATGTGATTTTGTTTTTAAGGTTAGATCTGACTAGCAATCTCAATTTTCATTAGGCAACCACTGAATTAAGTAAATTCAATCAGTTTGGTGATCTTGAAATTTAGTCCCAATGCAATGTGTGAATAGGAAATGGATGTAAAGATAGAAAAGTATACCTGACTCTAGCAATCTTCATGCAGATAATGGATGCAATGTAAAGAAGTAGATCTAACGTGCTACTCAATTATCCCTAAATGCGTGTATCTAAGGGTATGCAACTCCTAAGCAAGTAGCTCGATAGTTTATATATATATAATAATAATAAGCAAGCAAATAAACTATGAGACGAAGGTCTAAGTCTATCACAAAATAATCCTATTAGCTACAGAAAGTGGGGACACACCCCTGAAAACCTGCCCCAATGCTACAAGGGCGAAAAGACTGAAAATGTAAAACTAGGAAACTACGCTTCTAATCCAATCAACGTCGAAGGAGAATCCCCTACTGGATCTAGGTCTCCTGTCTCCTCCTGTCATCTCGTGGGTGCAGCTTAAGGTCCATGTCAGGGCTCTGTCGCGCACCTGTTGTCTCGACCCATCACGTCCTCGCACAAAAAAAAAAGTCACAACAATTTTCACCTCCAACTAGATTAGAGATAGAATCCAGTGAACCTATAATGACGGTTGCCTCCTAGCAATGACATCATTTGATCGGGAGAATTTTTGCTATTGCATATAATATTAAAAAAATATATCGTCGAAGTAATTCGTGTGGTAGAAAATCTACAATAAAAAATTATTAAAAATATACTAAAATTATATGACAACTTGAGACTATATCACAAGGAGTCACAAATGCAATAAAAGCACAAATATGTATGATTTCTGATCAGAAATTTGCAGCTTGTATCACAATTTGGTGTGAAATGAGGTGTTAAGAAGAAGCTACATAATAAATCAGGAGTGCAAGGTTATGTAAGCATTCCACCTTAATAAAATAATAAAAATAAAATCCAAACTTCCACCAATGGCATGAATGTAATAACTAATTGAAGTTTTACAGGATTCGTTCCTCTCTGCCGTACGCGCACCTGGGGCGGCAATGGTCGGCGAGGAGCTCGAGGATGTTTCGCATGGTCGAGTGCTCCACGTTGGTGGTTACGGCATGGTCGATGGCGGCCGGTGGTGGCCGGCCGAAGACGTGGGGTGGCCACCGGTTACGGGCCTTGCTGGAGGTGTTGGGGACGTCAAGGCCGATAGGGGGGAGGCGGTGGACGCTGCTGTGTGATGAAGACGCCGGCGAGATTGCCGTTGCAGCGCCGGTGGCGTTGGAGTTGTGTTGAGTGGTCGGAGATGGAGCAGTGCGAGGTGGTGGTCTGCGTCGACAATGCAGGGGGGGACTCTGTCCCAGACGCAGCAGGAGACGGAGACCAATGTTGTGCGTCGTGAACGGAGCTGCTGCAGCGTGAGAGGATGGAGCCGCGAGGAGGAAGGTCGTGGTCGCAGACGTGGGGATGGTGTCAGTTGTCGAAAATGAAGCTGCTGCTACGTGGACAGGTGAGGGAGAGCCAAACGAGAGGGTCAGGAAGCGCGGTCATGGGTGTCGGAACCGACGAAGAAGACCGAAGAAGAAGAGGAGCGACGGCAGTGATGCGGTGATGGAAGTCGGGGTGGTCGCCGTGGCAGCGTCGGAGCTGTCACCTCCGACCACTGTGGTGGCACGCGGTGTCGCGGTGAGGTCGTAGAGGTCGCACGGTCGTTCACGGGAAAGAGGCCGAGGAGGAGCGGGCGTGTGGGGAGGCTCGCGGTGGTGAAGGTTGTCGTGGACGAACGGTCTTGTGGTGTGGAGGGAGTACGTAGAGGGGATGGGGGAGCGTACGTGTGTGGAGAGATGGGAGAAGATGACCGATGGGGAGAGGGGTGATGATGTTGTCGTGGGTGGTTTGGGCCAAAACAATATATATGAGGAGAGGGTCGTCTGGGTGATGGCAGGGAGCAAAAATGAAGGGGAAGGGAAGGCAATCGGTTGGGCACTACCAAAAATGAGAGGGAAAAATAAGGAAAGAACATGGCCGTGAGTCTTTGATTGAGAGAGTTTGAGTGCTGTGTAGGCTTTACAAAAAAAAGAATATCTCAATGATTTCTTTCTCCCAAAGAAATCCTCCTTCCTAAAATATTTTTGAACCCTCAATTAATCTTGCAAAAAAAAGTGCACTTAATACAAATGTGCATCAAGAGAATTATTACCTACAAATGCATGAATGTTAATTTATGAGCTTACTAATTTTCTAATGTAAAGCAATGCCGAAATCTACTTTAATTTTCGAATTGAATGCTTTAGGCAAAATAGTAATCTACTAACATAGACCTATCAGCCCTCAGTGAACCTCCACAGATGCTCTTCCTCGGTAACTACTGTAGATGGGGTGAAGCGTGACAACTCCAGGAAATGCATGTGGTACGTGCTAGCTGTCATCGACCCCGACGAAGAGTGTGGAACTCCCGCCTCCTTTGGTCCTGCCACGTCTGTGAGAAGTACTGCTCACAGAATAGCATCACGAATCGGTCCCAAGATGGCTCCTCCCCCTCCTACCCTCGAATCGCCCGCCACCACCTATGGGTGGTGCTCCCTAGTTGGTACATGGCAAAGGCCACGCGACACTCTGTAGGAGGGTGGAACGTGTCAAAGATCTTCTCCATTTGCTCCAACTAGTCCTCTACCTTTGACGGGCTCTCCTCCCCTTTGAAAGAAGGGGGCTTAAACTTCCGGAACTACATGAACAACTCATGGTGAAGCCACAACAGGGGCACGGGTCCACTCCCAGGTAGGGAGGACTTCTGCTCGGTACTGTCTAACGGTAGTGGGGGTGGTGGAGGGTCACCCTCTCCTCCTTCAGCTCGCCTGATGCTATAGCGACTCCCTTGCCACACAGAAGATTCCCCCTCCGCGTCCTCTGATGGGACAGGAGGAGGTGATGGAGGCAATAAAGTGGGGTGCGAAAATTCTTCTCGTACAATCTCCCGAATTAGCTAGGTGAGCTCCTAGGCCTAGACACCCTGAGGGAGGGGCGGGACAACCCCTACCTCAGGCCTGGTGCATTCGCCCGTATGATCGCACCCCGCAAGCTGCACAATGAGGCATCTCCTGTAGAGGAGATGAGAAATTAATGATCACTAGCAACATAAAATCGACATGAGACTCAGAAATGAGATCAAGAGAGTTTATGATAGCTATTCTAGTTTTAACTTCATCGGTGAATTTTTCCCAGATCTATTTTAGTTCGGGATAACCTTACTCTGATACCATCTTGTTATGACCTGACCCAAATCCACATGAGAATCGGGCTGGATCACATCAACTATCCCAAGACTTCGTCATCCAAAGAGCAATAAACCAAAATGACAACATTTTCACACATGCATTATAACAAGAAAATAATTAAATGGTAGGGAAGCAGTTGGATAAACCATGAGCTGGAAAATAGCACCAAAATAAGAGAATCAGGTTCTTACCATAGCCATCACAAATACAATAACAGAGTAAAAGCAGAAACTAAAAGTTCTAAACATGGAAATGTACTACAATAGCAAAAAGAAATCGCTAACTACAACTAGGCGTGACTGGACCCAGCTCCCTCTACAGCCAGTGGAACAGGCTACTCACTCCCCTAACTTGGGTACAAACAGTAGGCATCAGCAAAAAGCTGAGTAGAGTGGCAGGACAACGGTAAACGTGTAAAAAGTTGAAACGAAATAAGAAATAATTATGTAGGCATTTAATGTATTTTAACTGTTCGCTAATTACTTGTCTGATTTCTAATGTATACTAGCACAAGGTCATTCTTCCTCTTTAGTGGAAAGATCTTGTTGCAGTATTCCTGTAATGCAGGGCATGCACATGGCACTCTCTTGGCTGAGAGAACACCTTATGTTTGTCCTACACCTAGTCTGCTGATTAACCCATAGTTGTAGGCTATTTAAGTATTTAAGTGCCAGGTTAATTCTAACATTTATTTAGCATAAAATAAGATGTAAATAGATTAATTCATATTTTTAATTTAATTACATAATCCTTGCATTGCATTCATATTTTAAATGCATTTAGAATTAGCTTAGAATGGCATTCATTTAATTAGTTAACTAATTAGGTACATCGTTTTAGTTAACATAAAAGTTGAAGGTTTGTATATAAATAACCATAATATCCTTTATTCTTCTTCTTCTCAGCAACGGTTCGGCTGCCGCTGCAACGCCTCCGGCCGCACTAAAGCACATTCATGGATTAGCGGAGAAGGTGGATCTGCTCCCGCCTCTCCATTCAAATTCGTGAAGTCAGCTACAAAAGGAGGAGAGAGGCTGCTGAGCGGGGGAGGCCTCCACCACCGACCCACCACTGTGCAGAGAGTGCTTCTCTCTTCCATTCCACACCGCCGGCCTCAACCGCGGCGACGACCCTCCACCACCGTGGGCTTGTGGTGTGACAGGCCACACCACCATCCGGAGGTCGTTCGCATTACCATGAGCACCTCACCGTCGTCATCAACAACCACCGTCGCTGCAATCATCTTCTCAGTCAGTTAACACGTCCGGGAAATTTCCCGGACGTCTGAAGCCCACCCCCCACTCCAGTAGCAACCACCGTCCGTACACTTCACCTCCAGCACCTGAATCGCAACCCTTGCTCGCTCACTCCACGTCCACCCGCATGCCCTCCAGCCGTACGCAAGACGGGCACAGCCTCCACCGCACCCGTGCCTCCCGCGCCTGCAGCGTCTCACTACTCACGCTCGCAGCACCACCCCCACGCCTGCAGCCTTCATCCGTGCGCACCCATGCTTGCAGCAACCGCGCTCACCTCCAACAGAGAGCGCACCCACGCCTGCAACAACCGCGCTCACTGCCAACAGAGAGCGCACCCATGCCTCCAGCCAACGCGCAGCAGTCTTTCCATGCCCTCCAGCCAGCGCGCACCCGCCTACAGCGTGCGCACTGCCCGCCAACAGCAGCTGCAGCACCGCTTGCAACCATCTCTGCCAGAGCTCCGTCCAGCTGGCTCCGGCCGCCGCGCGACACGCCGCCACCACCGCTTCGAAGCCCTCGGTCCAAGGAACTTCCTCCGAGCTTCCCACGTCCGGCCGTCCACTCCTCGTCGCGCACGGCCAAGGGAAAAAAAATCCCCTATTTTGCTACAGTAACATGGCCATTAATAATTACATTTTCTACCATTGTCAATTTTTAATGATATTTTATTGATTCTGCATTGCGACAAATATCCTCTAGTTATTCAGAATTGTTATTTCAACATAATTTCTTAATTCAACCTTAATGTGAAGGCAATTTTGGCTTGATTCTTGTCCAAACTAACTACGAACAAATGTTTTTAATTGGTGCGAATTTAAATATGTCATTGCCTCCCTATGGATACGACCCGCTCTTCTGTGAGTGGTTATTTCTTTTTAAATATTGATTAGTCGATTTTTCCACCACATAAAACTGCAAACGACTTTAAAGCGAACAATTGACTCGTCAAATGGCGCCGTTGCCGGGAGGCAACAGACGCAATAATTTCACCTGATTTTATTTTGATTATTTGTCAATTGCACAGTGATTTGACCATTTATTATTTTCTTTTCTGTGCGAGAAAATTTGTGCAAGAATCAGCCAGTGTGAGAGGCGACCCTTGACGTCGCCAGAGGAGAAGGAGGAGGATGCGACGGACATCATTGTATATTTAGTCACTAGTTTGATTAGAATAGAATTAAGACTTTAGATTTAATTTTTCATTGCATTTTGTTTGAAACCCTTGTTCTGGGGTATATTTTGACGGGTTTGTTCCGCGATTTTGTTTTGGGCCTGTGTTGGGTAATTTTTGGGAGCCTGTTCCCTTTTCTTTAGATTTAGGTTTTTAGTTTATTGATTACTTTTATTTGCTTGTGCATAAGTAGTTTAAAAATTAAAAAAATAAAAAAAATGAGCTGCCTGCCCTAGGACGAACCATTTAGGTCTGTATGAGCAGCCTCTAGATTTACTTTTTTGCATTGCGTGCATTCTTGCATCGTTGATTGCTAGAAGCAAGGTACACATTCTCTTACTTTGCATCCTATTCTTGATCACGCATTGCATTTAGATTTAATTCAAAGACCACAAAGTTTGTCTTGAAGCGATCTAACAAGTGGTCACATATATTCGAAAAAAAAAAAGGACTAATTAAAGGAGGGACATCTAGAAATCAAGGACTTGATTGTAAAACGTGGTGTACGATTCAAAATTCAAAATCCTTTTGCGATGAATGCACACTTATATCTGTTGCACCATAGCACTCATTTAGATACTCCTAAGTCTTGAAACAACTAGGACAAGAGCCCTCCTACTATTGGATTCTGAAGTGTTCAGAACTTGAGATCAAAGGTTTTGTAAATCCAAAGAGGGGGATACCCTGTCACGGATTTTTGGGGGTAGTTGAGAAGCATCGCGAAAGCACAGCTTCAAAGGAAGGCTTAGGCCTACTTACATCCCTCGATCTTCCGTCTTTGGATTTACTTGACCATTTGAGATTTAGGGAAGAATACCTAAGCTCCAACTAGGTCTTTTTACGCATTTCGAAGGTTGAAAATAGGTGCGTAATTGATTGGGCAACTTGTTTTGTCACCTACAATTTGAACTAAAGTCAAAAGCCTAAATCTGTAAAGACTAAACAAGTCCTTTTGAATTGTATTTATAGTGCATGATTGGTAGGAGTTCTCTTAGGAGACAACTTGTATTTGATCCTGAACCTGAAAGAAACCTAAGAAGAGACCTTCCAAGGGTAGAAATGGCCGGTCAAAGGAGCCTTAAGGAATATTTCATCCCAACCAATCAAGCTGGCCCTACACTACGTAGACCTGGAGGGGGCAATCCGTATGAGATCAAAAGTAGTACCATATCCTTGCTACCCTCCTTTTATGGTACTACTAGGGAAGACCTTACAGGCATATTGAGGAATTCATCGAAGTCTGTTCCACTGTGAAGCTGCAGGGCGTTACTGATGATGCTCAAATGCAGACCCTCTTTCCCTTCTCCCTAAAGGACAAAGCCAAGTATTGGTATCACACCCTTGATAATATAAATACTTGGGATGCCCTGAAGAAGGAGTTTTTGAAGAAGTACTTCCCCATGAGCAAAACAAATCACTTTAGGAGGGAAATTATGAGTTTTGTTCAAAAGGATGGGGAATCATTCCATGATGTGTGGGAGCGCTTTAACGATTTGCTGAGACTTTGCCCACATCACCAGGTGCCTAAATGGCAACTGGTTGAAAGGTTCTACACCAGACTTAATGGTTCGCATAAGCAAATTGTGGATGGTGCTTGTGCAGGAACCTTTCTATCTAAGACTGAGGATGAAGCTTGGAACTTATTTGATACTTTGAGTGAGAATTCTATTCACTTGAATTCTACCTACATGGATAGAAAGCCCACTCTCATGCAAAGAAAGTTGGAGGCGAATGAAGCAAGGGACACCCAGAATTTAGCCTATCAGATTCAATTATTGAATCAAAACATGGAAAGGCTTATGTTGAACCCGAGTTCATTCGTACCTAACACCTCCACATCCCAAGCTTCCGAATGCTTAATTTGTCAAGGCAATACACACGCCATTGTGGATTGCCACTTGGCCTCCCAATTCCCTGAGCTTGTACAAGCGGATTTGAATGTCGCTCAAGGGTTCCGTCCAAGACCTCGTAATGACCCTTTCTCCAACACTTATAATGAGGGATGGAGGAACCACCCAAACTTTTCATGGAGACAAGGAAATGTCTCAAATTCAGGGAATTACAAACCACAATCCTTTCAAAACCATCAAATGAACCAACCTCAGACCTTTGCCCAACCTAAAACCTCTGAGATGGATGAATTGAAGGCGATGTTGAAAACTATGCAAGAAAGCCAAAGCGCCATCATCCAATCTCATGACAAGGCTATACATGAGATGAAATCACAAATTGGACACCTTGTTGAGGCCGTTAGATAGAGGGAGACTGGGAAGTTCCCTAGTGCTGCTGAGGAAAATCCTAAAGGAAAAGGGATTGTCTTTAGGGATCATGCTCAGGCGGTGACTATTCTGAGGAGTGGGAAAGAAATTTCCAAACCCGATGCTCCTATAGTCTCACCCCCTAAAAAACCATCCACCCCGACTTTCACCCCCACCGGAGAAGACTTGCCCAAATCTTCTCCGCTTGAAATCACCTCACCGGAAGAAGTTGCCCCTGTCCCACCCTTACTCAACATGACAACCCTTCCACCCAGAGATCGAGAGTGCCTTTTCCAGAGCGCTTACCCACCTGTGGGCAGACTTCTGCTAGCTCATCTGGAGCCAAAGATAAGACGGATGAGATTATGGAAACTTTCAAGCAAGTGCAGATTAACCTGCCTTTGCTTGAAGCCATCAGGCAGATTTCGTCTTATGCCCGCTTCTTAAAGGACCTGTACACGAAAAAGCGATAATATAGAAAACAGGTCCAATCAAAAGTTGTCCTGCCTGATTCTGTTAGCTCAATTGTTCAACATGGCACACCCCCAAAACTTAAGGACCCAGGAGCCCCATACATCTCTGTAGTTATTGGTCACTTACAAATTGATGAGGCTCTACTTGATCTGGGTGCAGGGGTGAACATCCTTCCGAGCTATGTGTATGAACAACTTGGGGGAGGCAATCTGAAGCCTAGCCCTGTAATCCTTCAAGTTGCTGTTTGATCACTTAAGACACCACGAGGAATTTTGGAAGATGTCCTCATAAGAGTGGAGGATTTCTTCTTTCCCGTTGACTTCTTAGTTTTGGACACTGACCCTACCAATAAGCCAACCAAACTCTCCATCATTTTGGGCCGCCCCTGCCTTGCAACTTCGCATGCTTCAATCAATTGCAATATTGGGGCATTGAAAATGGGCTTTGGGAACAGGAAAATCCGGCTTAATGTGTTTGATGCTTACAAACAAGCCGGACTTGAGGATTGTTCTCAAGTTGAGGTGATAGGTGACCTGATTGAAGAGGCAACTCCTGCAATGTTATGTGATGACCCCCTTTAGCATGTCATGCTAAATGAGCATTCCCATCTCTTGGAGGAATGTGAAGGGGATATACTAGAACTAGAGGAATTGCTAGGAGTTTCTGCTGAGTCTCTTCCCCCATCATTTCCGCTGAAGGTAGATTTGCTACCTGAGATGGGGACATCTATTATGAAACCCTCAACCATACAAGCCCTCGACCTTGAGTTGAAACCCCTCCCTGACACTCTCAAGTATGTTTTCCTAGGTTCCAATGATACGCTCCCCGTTATCATTTCGGCTGTGCTATCTGAGGCACAGGAGGGAGCCTTGATTGAATGCCTGTCTAGGCACAAGGAAGCTATTGCTTGGAGCATTGCTGACATTAAGGATATAGACTCTACACTCTGCATGCACCACATTTATACTAATGATTCCATCAAGCCTTTTAGGGACATGCAGAGACGTCTGAACCTTAATATGAGGGAGGTTGTAAAAAAGGAAATCCTGAAGTGGTTGGACACTGGAATCATATATCCCATTGCTGACAGTAAATGGGTCAGTCCCATTCATGTGGTGCCAAAGAAGGCAGGCTTTTCTGTGTAACTCAACGACCAAGGTGAACAAGTTGTCACTAGACCCTCAACTGGATGGAGGGTCTGTATTGATTACCGCAAGTTGAACACCGCTACCCAGAAGGATCACTTTCCTTTGCCTTTTATTGATCAAATTCTCGAAAAATTGGCAAGGAATAAGTATTATTGCTTTCTCAATGGATATTTTGGATACAATCAGGTGGCAATCTTTCCTGATGATCAGGAAAAGACAACATTCACGAGTCCTTACGGTACTTTTGCATTCAGGCGTATGCCGTTTGGATTATGTAATGCCCCTGCAACTTTCCAGCGGTGTATGATGTCTATCTTTTCGGACATGATTGACGAGTGTGTTGAAGTGTTTATGGATGACTTCTCCATTTATGGCTTGTCTTTCGACCAGTGTCTCCTGCACCTGGAAAATGTGTTGAAACGATGTAAGGAGACTGGTTTAGTCCTCAGCTAGGAGAAAAGTCACTTCATGGTACAGAAAGGAATTGTACTTGGGCATGTTGTATCCGAGCAAGGTTTGGAAGTAGATAAAGCCAA
Source organism: Thalassia testudinum (assembly GCA_037157565.1). NCBI lineage: Eukaryota > Viridiplantae > Streptophyta > Magnoliopsida > Alismatales > Hydrocharitaceae > Thalassia > Thalassia testudinum. The sequence goes on along the minus strand of JAZHRO010000073.1, from coordinate 111,811,884 downwards.
GATTCATTCTATTTCCAAACTTCCATTTCCTACGAATGTCAAACAGATTAGATCCTTTTTGGGCCATGCTGGCTTTTACAGGCGCTTTATTAAAAATTTTAGTAAGATTTCTAGGCCACTTTGTGACTTGTTGGCGAAGGAATCTTCCTTCAGTTTTGATTCAAAGTGTGCCGAGGTCTTTCAAACTCTAAAGGAGGCCTTGATCTCTGTGCCTATTCTCCAAGCTCCTGATTGGACACTCCCATTTGAGCTTATGTGTGATGCTTCGGATTATGCAGTGGGAGCAGTCCTTGGACAAAGGGTTGAGGGAAGACCTCATGTGCTGCATTATGCAAGCAAGACTTTAACCGAACCTCAGCAAAACTACACCGTCACTGAAAAAGAATTACTTGCTGTAGTTTTTGCTCTGGAGAAGTTTAGGTCTTATCTACTTGGGTCTAAGGTAGTTATTTTTACTGATCATGCAGCAGTGAAACATTTCATTGCTAAGAAAGATTCTAAGCCACGTCTGATTAGGTGGATCTTACTCCAAGAATTTGACTTGGAAATACGTGAAAAGAAAGGAGTAGAAAATGTTGTGGCTGACCACCTGTCTCGCCTTCCTCTTAATGACTCTCTTTCTGGAGACATTCGCGAGACATTTCCCGATGAAACGCTGATGGCGGTAACACCAACTTTACCTTGGTATGCTGACACTGTAAATTACTTGGTCACTGGACAAACTCCTGGCTCTTGGGATGAGCAGAAAAGAAAGAGATTCATTTCTCAAGCAAGATATTTTCATTGGGAAAAGCCAAAATTATTTAGAATTGGACAAGACCAAGTATTGAGACGTTTGTGCCTGAAGAGAAACAACAAAGTGTGCTGAGTTTCTGCCATGAACTTCATTGTGGACACTTTGGTGCTAAGAAAACTGCTTTTAAGGTTCTCCAGTCCGATTTTTGGTGGCCTTCCTTATTTAAGGATTCTCATAATTTTGTTAAGGCTTGTATTAGATGTCAACGGACTGGAACGATTGGGAAGAAGAATGAAATGCCTCAACAACCTATTCAATCTGTTGAAATTTTTGATGTGTGGGGAATTGACTTTATGGGCCCCTTCCTATCATCCCATGATTTTGAATATATCTTGGTGGCAGTTGATTATGTCTCTAAATGGATAGAAGCCATTCCTACACGCACAAATGACCACTCTGTGGTTTTGAAAATTGTGAAGGCCAATATCATATCCCGTTTCGGCTCTCCCAAGACTATTATAAGTGATGGGGGACCTCATTTCCGAAACCACCACTTCAATCGGTTAATCAAGAGTTTGGGAGTGACTCATAAGGTTGCTACCCCTTACCACCCTCAGACAAGTGGCCAGGTTGAAGTATCAAATAGGGAGATAAAAAATATTTTGGAAAAGACCATTAGACCTGATAGGAAAGACTGGTCCCAAAAGCTCGATGATGCTTTGTGGGCTTATCGAACGGCCTATAAGACCCCTTTGGGTACTTCTCCGTTTCGGATTGTGTATGAAAAAGCATGCCATTTACCTGTTGAGTTGGAACATAAAGCACTTTGGGCTATTCGAAGTGTTAACATGGATTTAGAGAAGGCAGGTAAGGCACGACTTCTAGAATTAAGTGAGCTTGAGGAGCTGAGGAATGATGCTTATGACACCTCTCAAGCTTATAAAGAAAGAACTAAGGTCTTGCATGATAAGTTTATTCTTCGAAAGACCTTTGAGCCCAACTAACAAGTCTGGCTTTTCAATTCCAGACTTAAGCTTTTTCCTGGGAAGTTAAAATCTCGTTGGGATGGGCCTTACATAATCACCAAAGTATTTCCGCATGGAGCTGTGGAGATCAAAAATCCTTCCTCTTCAGCAACTCCCTTTATCGTCAACGGTCAACGGTTAAAACCGTACATTACTTTAGATAGCCATCTGGTTGACAAAGTCACTCTTGAGGAGCCTTAGCTCCTACCATTCTCCACCTCAGGTAATATCTTCCTTTAGCTATTTTTGTTTTCAATGAGGACATTGTTTGAACCAGGCATGGGGGAGACGACCTGAGGCATTTTGTTTATAGCATGCATATATAAAATAAATAAGAGAAAATGACAAAAAAAAAAAAGTTTTGAGCTTAACTAGCTAAGTCTTGCATTCTTAAGCAAATCAGAACTCTACGGTAGACTAAATTAATTCTAGGGTCAAACTTTAGAAGCTAAATGAGCTGCTAGTTTTAAACCTTTAGGGTTCTTTGTGGACTTAAAAACTTAAGTAGGAGTTAAGTTGCGGACCATTCCTCAAGAGGTTGTGGAAGGGAAGCTAGTGTTTGAGTTAAAAGGTGGGGTAGTACCTGGAGTCTTGTTCTACCTTTTGGTTTACGGGTCCTTGTAACCCAAGCATCCAAATTTCACACACTTGGTCTGGTAATTAACTTAATTTCTTTCTTTCTGAAAAGAGATTTGGTTCTCTTAGTTTTGACTTAGGAAAGGCTTGAAAACACATTTTGATTGGAAGAGTTCCCGCCGCAGGAGAGGTGGAGTATATACTCACCTTGAGGATGCGATGATAACATATTACCTCATCGGCGCTTGTCTCTTAGGATATCCATCCTACTGGGGGCATGTACACGCATTGTGTGGTTCAGGTACCATGGGTGGCCCTATCTCGAAGTGACGATTGCCATGGGCCTGAATTCACTTAAGAAATCCATGGGCGATACTATCTCGAAGTGTCAATTGCCAGGAGTTCTTGGGGTCGTTATGGGCGGTGCTATCTCGAAGCATCGAAAGACAGGCACCCTTCGAGGTATGGTAATGGGGACAATGAATCCGACACAGACCGTGTTGATAGCTGATCTGAGGTTAGAGTTAGAAGAATAAAAAAAAAAAAAAAAAAAAAAAATATATATATATATATATATATATAAATTTAACTCAAATAACTTAGACCAATGCACAGGCACAGATGCTTTAATCTCAAGGATCAATAAACTTTAGGGTAGAGTTAGAAATCAGGGAAACTTGTGCTTGCAACTTGTCTTTAGCCGACCTAGTCTGTAACTTAGCAACTACTTAGGAACCTTGGGTCCAATGTCTGAACTTAATATGCTTCTGAAGGAAGACTAAGTGAGTTGACTAGTCTATTTGGAGTGCTAGGTTTCGCTTAATTTTGCTAAGGACTAGCAAAAACTAGGCATGGGGGTATTGATTAGCCCATAGTTGTGGGCTATTTAAGTATTTAAGTGCCTAGACATTAGGTTAATTCTAACATTTATTTAGCATAAAATAGGATATAAATAGATTAATTCATATTTTTAATTTAATTACATAATCCATGCATTGCATTCATATTTTAAATGCATTTAGAATTAGCTTAGAATATCATTCATTTAATTAGTTAACCAATTAGGTACATTGTTTTAGTTAACATAAAAGTTGAGGGTTTGTATATAAATAACCATAATATCCTTTATCCTTCTTCTTCTCAGCAACGGTTCGGCTGTCGGTGCAACACCTCCGGCCTCACTAAAGCACATTCATGGATCAGCGGAGAAGGTGGATCTGCTCCCGCCTCTCCATTCAAATTCGTGAAGTCAGCTACAAGAGGAGGAGAGAGGCTGCTGAGCGGGGGAGGCCTCCACCACCGACCCACCACTGTGGAGAGAGTGCTTCTCTCTTCCATTCCGCACCGCCAGCCTCAACTGCGGCAACGACCCTCCACCACCGTGGGCGTGTGGTGTGACAGGCCACACCACCATCTGAAGGTCGTTCGCATTACCGTGAGCACCTCACCGTGCACCTTCCTTGCCATCGTCATCAATAACCACCGTCGCTGCAATTATCTTCTCAGTTAGTTAAGACGTCCGGGAAATTTCTCGGACTTCTGAAGCCCACCCCCCACTCTAGTAGCAACCACCATCCGCCCACTTCACCTCCAGCACCTGAACCGCAACCCTTGCCCGCTCACTCCACGTCCACCCGCACGCCCTCCAACCGCACGCAAGGCGGGCACAGCCTCCACCGCACCCGCGCCTGCAGCGTCTCACTGCTCACGCCCGCAACACCACCCTCACGCCTACAGCCTTCATCCATGCGCACCCATGCCTGCAGCAACCACGCTCACCGCCAACAGAGCACGCACCCATGCCTGCAACCTCACCCATGCTCACCGCCAACAGGCTGCGTGCGCGCACCCACGCTTGCAGCAACCGCGCTCACCGCCAACAGTGCGCGCCCACACCTCCAGCCAGTGCACAGAAGTCCTCCTGCGCCCTTCAGCCAACGCGCACCCACCTGCAGCGCGCGCACAGCAGCTGCAGCACCGCTTGTAGCCATCTTCGCTGGAGCTCCGTCCGGCTGGCTCTGGCCGTCGCACGACACGCCGCCACCACCGCTTCGATGCCCATGGTCCAAGGAGCTTCCTCCGAGCTTCCCGCATCCGGCCGTCCACTCCTCGTCACGCACGGCCAAGGGGAAAAAAATCCACTATTTTGCTACAGTAACATGGCCATTAATAATTACATTTTCTGCCATTGTCAATTTTTAATGATATTTTATTGATTCTGCATTGCGACAAATATTCTCTAGTTATTCGGAATTGCTATTTCAGCATAATTTCTTAATTCAACCTTAATCTGAAGGCAATTTTGGCTTGATTCTTGTCCAAATTAACTACGAACAAACATTTTTAATTGGTGCGAATGTAAATATGTCATTGCCTCCATGTGGATACGACCCGCTCTTCTGCGAGTGGTTATTTCTTTTTAATATTGATTAGTCGATCTTTCCACCACATAAAACTGCAAACGACTTTAAAGCGAACAATCGACTCGTCATCTGCCACCCTGGAGTTATGGTCGTAGCATAGCGGTGACAACGGCACATGTGATAAATGCACTGTGGGCTACCCCGAATTGACATGCGATCAATTGTTTCTGCTAATTAGTGCGCACTAGCAACACAACACAGAACAACGCAGGGGTCGTACCCCTTAACAAGTCCACGCACCCTCGCTCAACTATCCCTGTTGGCTCCATTAGGCTAATAGAAGTCGGTGTAGGAAGGTTGTACCTGACCTAAGTCCATACCCGAGGAAGTCAGCTCTCTCCCAACACAATGGGGTAGTTAACTCTCCTCGGTACACATGTACCCAAGAGTTAGCTCATCCCCTTAACAAAACCAACACTCGACCATTTAGGCCCCATATCCACTCCAAGGACTTTCATGCACTACCGTATGTTATCTCTGGTTTACCTTAGAGTTCAAAAGATCCCTACCTGGTTGCTAACTGATTTGGGCATCGCACCGCCACATTTCAAATTTTACAAAGGCATCTAAGGCTTTCCTTAGGGTTCATAAGCATTCTTAATTTTATTGTAAGTGCATGTTCATGAAAGGCAATTAATTTAGATAACCATTTGCAAAGCCATACATATGGAAACTTGCCATCCTCCCCCAAACTCTAACCCTATGAGGCACATAATTAATGGTAAATGTATTTAGATTTGTCGATCATGCGTAGGAATTAACATGACAAAACCAACAAACTTTGGTGGTATATGTGCACAGTACAAAGGAAAAGATCTGACCTTGCTACACCTGGCTAAACAATCGTGGTTCACAGAATAGGCCTAACCAACATAGGGTGTATATGGGGAAATTGAATCTAGATAGAAGGAAACAACAAAGGCACCAACCTACCTTGATTCTCTGAGTGATATGGAGGCACGGTGATCCTGTCCAACACTCCTATGGCCACTACACCTCTCTCCTTGAGACACGTGCCCCTTGTGGGTGTCAAGTTAGGGTGGATGAGGGTTCAAAAGAGACCAATAGCATTTCAATTAATTTTTTAGGAAGGCTAATGAGCTCAAAACATAGGAAATAGGGTCTTAAAAGATGGGAAATCAGGAGAGCCAACGATACCTTTCTTTTGCAATTCCAAGCTCGGTAGGCTCCTGAACCGACCTCCAAAAGTTCATTGGCCCACTAGGACCAACCTTGAGCTAACTCGTTCCACCTGTTTAGCCGAACCAGTCATTGCACTCTTTCACCCCCATGATGCCACATGTCACGCATCGACTAGCATGCACACGCGAGTTGTTGATCAAGCACTGCGCACCCTCCACAGCTGTCCATTCCTCCCCTCAACCATCCAATCCTCCCCTAGCCATTGGATGCTCGCCCGGTCTCCCACGAGCCTAACCCCAGCTCATGTGCATTCTCCCTTGCACAGCGTGCTCTCTCTTGCTGCTACTGCCTTGCACAAAAAGCATCTTGTAGGCTGCACAATGGTTATGCCTCAGTCCACATGTGTAAGTGAGAAAAGGAGGGTGCTCGCACCTCCTCGTATGCCTTATGCCCACGTGAGGAGAACCTCGCCTCCCCTCTCTTTCAAATTTGGGTGAAGTGCCGCCTAAGGTGGCATTGTAAATGAGGATGGGAGGCTGAATCTAGGGAGACGGGTATAAATAATGGGGCATGGGGTAACGTTTAGGGCTCGTAGGGGTCTTGTGGGGATGGGAAAATTACGGTTTGATGTTTGCGCAAAATCATCGATGAATAGGAACTGTGTCATAGTATAGTTGACAAGATTGCTCAAAACATTTAAATTTATAAACTTAGAATCTAATTGGAGTCCGAGGTCATTCGCAGGGAGCAAATGTGGAATTCACACATTAATCTTCATTCAAAATTAATGAGCATAGTAAATTAAGCAAAATAAAAGATATGCAATGAATGTATCTCAAAAGATCATGGGATAAAAACAATTGGAAAGATAAAACAATGGTGATTTAAATCACCAATTATTCTTCTTAATTAAGCATATATTCCAAGCATTTAAATAAATCAACAGTAACTATAATCAATTAATCCAATTCAACTTATGTACTTAAATAATGTCATAGTGCCTTTTGGAATCAAATAAGATGACTTAACCTTCACAGCACAACCCCACAGAAGGCACAAGGACAACAGCCTATCAAGGCCTTCTCTTCTTCAAGCCTTCACAAGCACACAAGAGGGCTTTCCCTTTTCTCAAAGCCTTTCTTAAGCATAGGGTCTATCCTTCCCAGAGGCTAAGTGTTAGCCTCCTCTTCAGCATGCACCCAAGGAATTCAGAGCAAAACCCTCCCCCTCCTCCTCAAAGATCTCTCCTCTTTCTTCTCTCTCAGATAATCAGGTATATATTTGGGTAAGCCAGGTAATCGGATCCTGAACAGTGGCTAGACCTGTGAGTGTGATTGTGGGCGAGGAGTGAAGAGGCTCGTGAGCGGGGATCTTGACCCCCTAGTGTTTTGGGTGAAAAGCTAAAGGGAGGAATTCAATTTATGTCTAGTGGCGAGTTTATCTCACACAATGTGGGACTAAACATCTTGCTTCCTTCGCTCGCGCATAGCTACTGCCAAGCCTGGTGAAATTGAAGGTGTGTTGCTGCTTCACATCTCAGTTGGAGCTACAACTGGTCACGTGGATGTTGCCCGTGTCACCTGGAGGTGGTGATGATGATGATGATGGCCGGATGAGGCATATCGGCATCGGGGAATATGGTGGTAGCGGCGGTGGCCTACGTTGTACGTTCAAGGAGAAATATGGGCTAAACACCTCAGTTAGATAGCTCCTGAGCTTCGCTGGAGGACGGCGAAGGTGGTGGCGGTGTTCGTGCAGTGTATGGGGGTGTGTGGAGGGCATGCTAAGTCGGAGGTGTCATTGATAGGTGGTGTTTGGTGGGGTGATTGGGTGTGTAATCCCCTCAATTTCTTGAGGGGTTTTGGTCATGGAGGTGTGGCAGAGGTTGTGAAGGTGATAGCGGGTCGTTTGGAGGTTTGCGGAGGGTGGAAGGCCTCATTGGAGTTTGGTTGGAGCGGAAGAAGATGCTAGGAGAACGGATGTATAGGGAGAGAAAGAGATAGGGAGATTCAAGAGAAGGAGAGGGAGAGGTTAAGACCTAAATTAATGGACGAAAGGGCAAGGGAGGCGCCAGCTTTGATTGGCCGGTGTCGGTGAGGGTGAAACCTCCGGTGGTGGAGCGGCAACGACGAGAGGGGTCTGGGGACTCCTACTATGGCTGGCGAGGAGCGGAGAAAGGAGAGGAAGACGGTCTTGTTGCCTATAGTATGTGGCAGCGGGCGAGGAAGTCAGAGAGAGAGGAAACCCCAGAGCTATGGTGGATGCGGTCGAAGAAGAAGAATTTGTGAAGTGCAGCCAAACTGAGCTAGTTTTGGACGGCAGAGGCTCTAAAGCTTATATAGAGATTCTGGGCGTGCTCTGGATGAGGAAACCATGCTAATTGGCTTGAAATCTAAGTCATAAGGAACCCATGATTTTCGTGTGTTTACATGGACTAATTCGTGCGATTTAGGAGGCAAGATCTGTCTGAAAGGATTCCTCATAGTGTCAACATCAATCCCACCAAATTTGGTGGGATTTGATGATGATTTGAATATGTTTAGGTGTGGTCAAAATCGGCCTGGAGGTCGGTTGCCCTCCAGTGGTACCAGGGGTCGTTCTACAAGAAAGATGACAAAGTTAGGGACTAATATGCAAATATTTCAAAAGTTGGGGGCTTGATTGAAAGGAATAGAGTTTAAATGGACTAAAATGCAAACTATGTCAAGATGGACTTTGATTGGGGCCAAATTTTGGTACAAATCAAATTTGGACCCAAGGAATTTGATGGTGAAGTCAGATTTTAGTTTTGACCAAGTTTGATTGAGCAATTTGCGCAGAAACTTAAATTAGGGTAGAAATCTATCTATGACTCTATTTAAGGTTAAACTAGGTTCAAATGGTCAAATCAAGGATACCAATCCTCAAAGAATACTTTTCTATGAATTTTATGAGATTTAGATGAATTTTATCTTGACCAGAATCTCTATAATTTAAGCGGATATGAAATTAGGGTTTTAGGTGCTGAATTAATTCTCAAAATGCATGAAACCCTGTTTATGTCTGTGTGGACACTCTTATTAGACTTTAATACTCATTAGACCTTAGATTAACCCCTGGAAAATCCCATGGTTACTCTGCTTTCATGATATGATGTTAAAACTGTAGAATTAACCCTATTTTAAAGTCTGTTTCTCAGAAAGGATATGTAATGAATCATGACTCTCTGGTGATTATGTAGGAGCAGTTGTCAATTGATTCTGACTAATTAAAACTAGTTAAGGTTGATGGTGACGTTATCAGTATAGGTTTGGCCCTACCAGGAGGGGGTGACGTAATAATTGCGGAATTGAAATATAATCTGACAAATAAGCAATCTCACCAAAGAAAACCAATCACACAAAGTACACAAAGTATTTTTTAGGTGGAAACCCAAACCGGGTGAAAACCACCACCTAACCCTCTCGAGTTAGGATTTTTTGATCAACCTAGTTGATCAAATCCACTAACCGAATCACTTTAAAACGAGGGTGATTCAACCTCAGTACAACCATGCTACAAGTACGAGGGTAGCGTTCCTCAACCCCTTCTCTCCACGAGAAGGATTTTGTCCCACGAAGGAGACGGAAATTCGCAAAGCGAATACCCAACCAAAAGACAAAGATAAAATAAAACAAGTAATCCTATAGAGCCAACAAAGGAATTTAAACCTAGCTTCTATAGGAAATAGGAAACTCCCCTTTGCAAGGAGTGCGTCGAGTTGATGACGCGGTGCGTGTGCCACGCGATGACGCAATGTCGCTCTCGTAGACAACGGCGGGAGAGCGAGTGCGCAAAGGTAATTTAGCTCTCTAGGTGATGGAACTTAAGCTTGGAGAGCAAGATCTTTTCTGGACACAAAAGAGTGTGAAAATGTGTAGCTAAGTGTATCCAAGTGTGTGTTGGTGTGTCAAAGGCTCCCCTCTATTTATAGAGGCCTTAGGAAGGCTTTGGAAGGCTTAGGAAAGGTTCTATAGCCGTTGGGAAAAAGCCCAAGAGAATCAGCCCGAAATCAGGAACAATCATTGTTCTGACAGGCTTATCAGACGTCTAATTCTAGCATCAGACGTCTGGAAGTTCACTTTAAGACGTCTGATTACAAGGTCAGACGTCTGATTTTGGGCGGGTCTCTCCCTGACTTGGATCAGATCTAAACAGGGTTTTTGCGCAAGTCCATCAGACGAGATATAGGACGTCTGGAACTATGTCTGGACGTCTGGAAACCTACTTTTACTGTGGGAATTGATTTTCCAAACGTTGCAACGACTAGAAAATCTCTGAGAAGAGATTTTGGGTCAGCCGAGGCAAAACGGTCAATTATCAGACGTCTGGAAAGGCCTAAGGACGTCTTATAAGTCTCTAACGGTCATAATCTTGAGTGCCTGCTAAGCTAGCCAACGGTCCACTATCTGGACGTCTGGCAAGTCCATCAGACGTCTACTAAGACGTCTGGTATAAGGTCTAGACGTCTGATTTCATCAGACAGAACTAGCTATGTCAAGCCTAACAGATATCAGACGTCTGAAACAACAGTCAGACGTCTTAAAATACTTTATCAGACGTCTGATTTGGGAATTAGACGTCTGGAAGTGTTGTTTGAGCCCTATATTGGTTTTCTAAGTATTCTACAGAAAACCTAGGTATCTTAGGGTTGTGCCGGTGTTCCTAGGACTACTGTCAGGGTACTTTGAGGCTCTTTAACATAATATTCTAAGGAAAATAAAAAGAGAAAGAAAATAAAGACAAGAGATACAAGAAAGGATTAAAAAGAATCTATCCTATTCTTCTTGTCTTCTATCTTCAATCTGTCGCTCCATGCGAACCTCCTCTGTTTTTCGTCAAGCTCCTCCAATCCGTCCTGGATGCGAGCTCGAACTCCGTTTAAGCACGTCTACATTTGCAATTGACCTAAAATCTAGCACTCAAATTGCAAATGTTAAATAACACGTGTTTTGTTATCATCAAAATAAATGATCGTGGTGCTCTAGCACCAACAATCAGCTAATGAATTAGATTCTCACGTGGAAAGGATTGGATTTGGAAAACCCATCATTGTAGTTCGATTCGCAAGAAAATCCGTCGATCACATAAAAGTTATAACTAAAATTTGAAAAGTGAGTCTCGGGTCGAACATAGGGAGGCGAACGTATAGTTTGAAAAATCCACGTTTCGCTTTTTATTTGTTTTTATCATTTTTATCTTTTGTTATTTTTTTGGTATTTTCATCAGGCAAGAGGTTAGTTCAATGAATTCTTATCTAACTAATCTACCTACAAAATATAAGAGAGAGAGAGAAACAATAACGTATATCTCAATAAGTGTCTCTACAACTATGAAAGTAGGAAAAGTTACACTAGAAAGTAGTAAAGATAGATGGAGATGAGAAGAATCCCCCTCGACGGTCGCTCGGAGGATGACTCGCTCTGACGTAGCCTGAAGGAAGGCGGTGAGGAGCGGGACGAACGAGGATGGAGTCGAAGGATGGAGGGCGAGGTAGGATGGCTTTGCGACGAGGATCTACTTCCCAAAGTAGGTGAGAAGATGGTCACGAGATGCTCTATGAATGGGGATGAGGGGAGGGAAAAATATTTGATTCTACTCTAGAGGAGCATCCCGAGCTTGGGACAAGCTTTCTCTAGAGCCTTGGAGGTCATGAGAGGAAGAAAGGAAGAGATGAAGAAAAATGGGAGGGGTAGGGGTCCTTTTATAATGGAGGAAAGAATCAATTTCGCATATAGGACATTTAGTGATGGTCATAAACGTTGCTGAAGACAACCCACGCATCCACCAACCGTTGCACTAGCGAGTGCTCCGCTCACCCATGCACGCTCGCTGCGCTACTGCCCATGTGTGCCTCCATGTGTACGTGTGCACTCGCGTTGCTGCGCGCGTGCGGTGGCGCTTGTGTGCACCTGGGAGGCCTGGGTTGCGCCATGTGGCACAATCTGGGCCGTCCATCTTCTTTGCATTGTAGGGGCTGCTATAGAGATCAGATTGAGTTGATTTTTACACCGTTGGGCAGCGATCGTCGATCTGAATCCATCCACATAGTCAGATTTGTCGTTTGAAGCTCAGAATTATGTCACCTAGTCCCTTGTCCATTGATATTCCTCAGACTGCATATGGTGCTACGGGTCTCCGATTAAGGCGATTTCAGAGGTGTTGGACTCCGATCGTCGTCCTAATTAGATCTGTATGTTTAGATTGTCAATTCGAGGCTCTGAAATAAATCTCCTTCTCTCCTGACCACGAAAAGGATGCAATTAACCTAAAATATACACAACTACTCTAAATGCAGAATGATGCATGCTATGCAATATTTATAATATGGAATGCAAATCTAAGCCTAAGAACATGCATAAATAGGCATTTTAACCTAAATGGATGTGTCTAAAACATACCCTCATGCCTATCTTTTGCTAGTCCTTAGCAAAATTAAACGACATGATATGTATAAAAATAAAATTAGGACTCGATCGCTTAGGCTTAAGTTGTTTATTAACAATAGAAAATTTCAACTAAGGTCCTAAACTACGAAAACTCAACAGTATCCGAGTATCTGTCAGAATGTAGATTGCCTAAGTCCTCGCCTTATTTGAAAAGGGAAGATACATTTTTTTATTTTTCTTCTTTTCTAATTTTTTTAGACTTTTGGAGTTTGAGAATTTTGGGATAACTTTTTATGGCTACCCAACCCGCCCAAGACTCAAAAAGGACTCCAAGTGCTAAGCATTTTGTGAAAGGGTGATTGACTCACTAGGTGGCCATTAAAATGGACTTTAGGTTTCTACGACCCTAGGTGACCTAAAGATTTCTGCTTAGAGGTTTATCTTTTCGAACGATAGCTTTCTCTCTACTTTATTTTTTATGGGGTCAACACAAGGGCGAACCCAATGTATATCTCCCTAGTTTATTCTACTTCCTCGCTTCTTCCCTAAGTGTTTTACGAATTATTGTGCATTTTTGTGAGCTGGGCTCTGGACAACCGGCCAATGGGCTGTTACCCACGGCAACTTGCCAACCATACTAATGCGGTGAAGTGTGATTTTTTTTTCTCCTTTTTCTATTTTTTTTATTTTTATTCTAAGTATTTCTTTTTTTCTCTATTTTTTTTCCTAAGTAGGTGGCTTTCCTGATCTAAGATTTACCTAAAGGCATCAGGAAGAGAATGGTCGTGTGGCTAGGCTCTGGACAACTAGTCGATGAGCTATTACCACTAACAACTTGCCAGCCATACCACCCTAGACGCTTCATTAGCTACCCAATTTCCGAAGAAACCGTTGAAAAGTAAGTGCAAACAGTGTGTAAATAGGTTTAAAGTCACCTCAAATCAGAGGACGGGTTGATAAGTCGTACACTTATCACCCCAATTTATTGACCAATTTAAAATAGAATTACTTGGCGAGGACTTGAGACTAAGTCTATATTCGAGTGGTCACTTGGGCTAATTAAACCCGAAGACCTGAAGAGTCTAAGTGTTTAGGTCCTCTCATATCATTTCCTAAAGTTAATAATGCCTAATGCCTAAGTTCTCTTCTCCTAATTCTATTTTTTTCCTTTTTCTTATCTTTTTCAATATTCAATTTAAAAAAAAATAAAATAAAAGAAATTCTACAGAGCTAACGAAATAATTTCAGGATTAAGTATTCACCCCCCATGTCTAAATGATGCAATGTCCTCATTGTAGAAATAAAGACATGAAACGGATGGAATAACAGAATATCACCTGAGTTTCATGACAATACGGTCAGCTCTGCAGAGAACGTGGAAAATACACACGTGCTAAATTTATTGCCTTCAGCTAGGCATAAAATACATATAAGGAAGAAATGGAGAATTCACAAGTGCAGGTTAGAATCAAAATCAAAAGATTAATCCTTAGACCCACCAGCAAAAGATGTCCACAGATGTGGACCAAGTTGTGGTGCAGACCCATGCCCCAGGGTTTAGTGGTTCTAAGGTTCTGGATGAAAATCACCCAGAACCGAAGATTGTTGTATTTACGGGGCCGGGCCTGCAGTTTGGTGGTGTGCAACCCAAGACTAAAGTGTCGGACAATGTGTAGAGATGGTTCAATAGGTTTGGATGTCCTTTTAGATTTCAACTCAAAAAGATAATCAATGATTTTGAGCTTGGGTTGCACGTGAACGATATCATAAGGGTCCTGGTAGAAAGTAGGTGGTTTGAGGTCAATAGGTACCCTTAGATCCAAAATCATAGTTCCCTTAGAAGTTGCTTCCCAGATCTTTATTTCCAACTTCATATCCTCTAAAATCAAGGTTTCTGGACCTCCAGATCGTTGTACACCCCATCTAAAATACCCAAGTCCAACAATTGTGGCTGAATCAGGATTGACTTGGGTTTGGTGATCTCAAAAATATCATAATTTAGCTCTTCAGGGTGTGGTTGAGCAATGGGGCTACTGATTGAATGATCAGGATTCGGATTGTCCAAGTTAGCCCCAGCATGATCATAATCTTCAATAATCAGGCTATCAAATGGTTCATCTTGCTCCTCGAGCTCATTAGTCTCATTAAAATCATTCTCCTTAAGCTCCAGTGAGACTTCACTAAGAGAGTTCTCACCCTCAGAATCAAAGAATTCATGATCCTCATTTATATATGTCTCAAAATCATATGTCATTTCATGGTCCATGGAGACATATTTTTCATCCTTCCCTAGCTTTGAGATCTCGGGTGAGAAACTCAGTTCATCCTCAATGGGTTGCTCTAGCCCAACCTGGTCATCCTCGGACTCAACATATGTATCCCCCCTGATAGGTGCCTGAGCAGGTTCAGACATTGGCTCTCTTAAAGGGGGTTCATCTTGAGAATCATCCCAAGAATGGACTAGGGAAGCCACAAATTTCATCCTCAACCTTGACAATTTCCTAAGTAGAAACTCACCCAGGCTCCTATCCCTAACATTTTGAAGTAAATCCAATAGAGAACTATTAAGTTCATCAATCATTTTGATCATAGGCTCCAATGCTTCAGTGGATGGTGTTCCTCAAGTTAGCCAACACCTTGTCTTGGACTTGGTTCACCTGAACCGAATGGTTCAGTTTAGGTTTGGGTGGGTTTGGGTTAAATCTAGGGGAGTCAAGATATCGAGGTTCTCAGGTCCCTCCTTAATAGTAGGTCGTTTCTGGTTGTTTAAAGAATGGTGGCGACCTATATTCAGTGGAATACTAGTGAGGGTAAGTGTTATAATCAACATATCCTTCTTGATTGTAGATCGGGTTAGCTCGATCATCAAAGGGTGGAGATCTATAATCATTGTAGCTCTAGGAAGGATAGTAATCATAGTCTTGTTGTCCAGGGTTAGGTCCTGGACACTGAGGTCCAGTATCATATCCTCAATCAAAGTTATCCTGGCTAGTAGATGGGTAATTATAAGTCGAATCAGGATAGTAATCATCTTGGGTGTAAGTGGTGGTAGGAGGGTAGGATGGGAAATGAGTGTAGGATGTGGAAGGATACATGGTAGAATAAGAGGGGAAATCAGAAGAAAGAAAGGAGCCCTGCAATACAAGCAATCAACCTTGTCCTTAGGTGGGTTAGCCTAAAGTCCTATAGACTCCCAGGACACGTCTTGAGATTATAGCCAATTTGGTCTACTTTTATCAGATCAATCCAACCAGTTAGAAGGACGGGTTTGGGAGAAGGTTCTTCCTTTGGCTTGTACCTTTGGCTCCTAGTGTACCCGCCAGTCGCAGTCGTTTGACACTACTCCCCTAGCTAGACATCAGATGGACTAGCAGAAGCAGATTAATTGAAAAAATCTCAGTCTGAGCCTCGAAGAACGAATCAATCCTTAAGGTCAACGTCTACTTGTTTTCATTAGGCTTGGGATGATTGTGCTCTTGGAATGTGATGGGCCCTTTAGATGGGTTGTGCCCTTAATGATCAATTCAAATGTGTGTGCGTGCACAACCAGGGTTTGCAAACAAGGTTATTTGATGATGTGTCTTTTAGGGTTTAACCTTATTTAATAGCTTTTAGGGTTTAATCTTAGGTGTATTCAATCAAGTTCAAGAGAACACTCCAAGTTTTGAAAGCACTGGTGATGATATATTCCTTTAGAAATCAAAAAATAATGTGGAGTGCTTGGTTCAGCCCTAAAGATTAACCCTAAGTGGCAAGCTACTGATGAATGACTTTTATCTTCAGTGGTGCAACCCAAACAACTCAATCAATTGGCCTATTGCACCACTTAGTTAAGGCACACAGATGTTTAACCTATTCAAATTTCTACTCACTTATGTGTATTGAGTTGAAGTGTACCAGATCCATAGGTCAGATCCCGGTTAAGTGGTAGAATCAAAGTGGAATGGTGAGCCTTAAGTCGAAAGTTGTGGGTGTTTAATGTGTGTCACTTTCAGTAAATCCCACAAGAGAAGAGTATTATATATATATACGAGGATGAGATGGGTGGAGGTGGCAAACAAACAACCAGATCTATCATAGGGTTTATAAAAAGCACCTAAGTTGATTTGGGTTTGAGTTATTAGTGTGGTGAAATGAATTCTAGGGTGGGGGTGGTGGGGGAAAACTTACAAATGTCTCTACCCACACTTTACAATAATCTACCACCTTCGGCTCCTCGATCAGGTTCCTGCAAGATAATAACTCGAAGAAGAAAGATAGGTTAGAAAACTATGTAAGTAATGTGGAAAAAAGCAAAAAAACCAAAGAGCGTTGCCTCCCAGGCAATGGTGCCAAAGTTATGACGTCGAATTCGCACGCAGAAAGGATTGGATTTGGAAAACCCGTCGTTGTAGTTTGATTCACAAGAAAATTCATCGATCACATAAAATTTATAACCGAAACTCGAAAAGTGACTCCCGAGTCGAACATGGGGAGGCGAACATTTGGTTTGAAAAATCCGCATTTTTCTTTTTATTTATTTTTGTTGTTTTTATCTTTTATTATTTTTTTGGTATTTTTAGCAAGCAAGAGATTAGGTTGATGAATTCTTATCTAACTAATCTACTTTCAAAATATAAGAGAGAGAGAAGCAATCACATATATGTCTACAAGTGTTTCTACAACTATGAATGCAGGAAAAACTACACTAGAAAGTAGTAAAAATAGATGGAGATGAGAAGAATACCCCTCGATGGTCGCTTGGAGGATGACTCGATCTGAGTTTCCTGGAGGAAGGTGGTGAGGAGCAGGACGAACGAGGACGGTTTTGGAGGACGGAGGGCAGGGCTGGATGGCATCACGGCATGGATCTACTTCTCGAAGTAGGCGAGAAGACGACCGCGGGATGCTCCACGAATGGGGATGAAGGGAGGGAAGAATATTTGATTCTACTCTAGAGGAGCATCCCGAGCTTGGGACAAGCTATCTCTAGAGCCTTGGAGGTGGTGAGAGGAAGAAACGAAGAGATGAAGAAAAATGGGAGGGGTAGGGGTCCTTTTATAGTGGAGGAAAGAATCAACTTCGTATACAGGGCATTTAGTGACGGTCATAAATGTCACTGAAGATCCACTGCAAACGTCGCTGAAGACAGCCCACGCATCCACTAATAGCTGCGCTGGTGCACGCTCCGCATGGCTGTCTTGCGCACCAATGCGCTCTCGCTGCGCTGCTACGCATGCGTGCCTCCGCATGCACCCACGCTACTGTGCACGTGCGGTGGCGTGTGCGTGTGTATGGGTGGCCTGGGTTACACTACGTAGCGTGATGTGGGCCTTCCATCCTCTTTTCATTGTAGGGGTAGCTACAGAGGTCAGATTAAGTCAATTTTCGCATTGTTGGGTTGAGATCATCAATCCGAATCCATCCATGTGATCGGATTTGTCATTTGAGGCTCTGAATTACATCACCTAGTCCCTTGGCCATTGATCTTCCTCGGACTGCATATGGTGCTATGGGACTCCAATCAAGGCGATTTTGGAGGCATTGGTCTCTGATCATCGTCCTAATAAGATCCGTACGGTCGGATCATCAATCCGATCCTCTGAAGTAACTCTCCTTCTCTCCTGATCACAAAAAGGATGCAATTAACCTAAAATATACATAATTACTCTAAGTGCAGAATAATGCATGCTATGCAATATTTATAATATGTGATACAAATCTAAGCCTAGGAACATGCATAAATAGGCATTTTAACATAAATGGATGTGTCTACATCATCATCATAGTCCCATGCCTAACATTTGCTAGTCCCTTAGCAAAATCTTATGAAAAGAACTAGAGTTCTAGACCATGCATTGATGTTCTTGCTTTATTCTTTTAGAAATTAGGTCAGAATGCTAATAGTTGGCCTAGAGGTACTCAAGTATCAATCAAGATGCAGACCTGACCAGCTTCAACCTCAATCTGCCGCGAAGGTTTCTAAGGCCCCCAAAGACTACCTAGTGGTTCGTTGAACCCAGCGATTAAAGCACCTGTGCATAGATGTAACATGTCCAAGTTCAGTTTGCTAGTGCATTTTTGTAAGAGAGAGGGATAAAAGTAGATTTTTCATTTGGAGAGTTTTCTCCCTTTTTTCTTTTTAGATTTCCCTAGATCTAACCTAGAATTGGCCCTAAACACGGTTTGTATCGAATTCCTTATCCCCACCATCAATCCTCGAAGGGTCCTTGGCTTTTGATGTTTCGGGATAGCACTGCCCATGGTAACCCCCAGAACCTTGGCTTTCGACACTTCGAGATAGTGCCGCCTATGGTGTTCTATAGCCAAATTCAGGCCCTGGCAATCGACATTTCGGGATAATCCCACCCATGGCACCTGAACCAGCACAAGGTGCTTACATGCTCATAGTAGGATATTTAGATATCCTAGGAGACAAGTATTGAGGAGATGATATGTTATTACGCATCTTCGAGGGGGATTTCTCACCTCTCTACGTTAGGAACTCGTCCAATCAACTTATGTTGTCAAACCGCTCCTAAGCTTAGATCTTCGAGATGATTTTTCAAAATATAACACTTTTGGCATATTTTTCTTTATTAAGCATATTGAACCAGACTAAGTGTGCGATTTTGGGTGCTAAGGTTACCAAGTCGCACAAACCAAATGGCAGGCAACGGGGCCGAATAATCCCTAAGCCTTAGACCTAATACATTAGCTTCGAGTTTTCCTCAACCTCTTGAGGATTAATCTGGATCTTAACGAATACTTGAGTGTTTAAACCCTAGAATAGATCCAAGAGGCCTAAGATCAGCATTCATTAATCTCTTTCTCTTTGTCATTTCAGGACTTAATTTTTCTTTTCTTTTTTATTAGGTTTATAACTTAAGTAATTTCCATAATCAAGTGCTAATGACAATCAATTTTATTCTTGAATGTTGCTCCTTTTTGACATTTTGAATCATTTCCTCCTTTCCTCCTCATGAATGATATGCAATCAATTCTCAAAATTTTCCTCCCCTTTCTCTATTGTTTGTTTTTTTTTCATTTTTTTTGGTTTTTTGAATACATATTTTTTTGTGAGAACCCCTCAGAAACTTGAATTTTTATGTGTTTGCACTTTAACACCCCCCCATGCCTAGGTTTTGCAATGTCCTCATTGTAAATCAGAGGGTATGAAATTAGGTTGGTTCAAGGATTTGAACAAGGTCAAAGGGTGGGTGAATGGGTCGAGATGACTATTGCGGATGATTTTAAGCTTTGATACAAGTACCAAAGGTAGAGTCTACTATTTTAAAATTGAATTCAGAAGTGCAATAGGAGTGTAGCTTAGAAGATGATCAGAAGGGTCTCAGGTTTTTGGAATAATGGGTTGCCTCCCGTTAAGCTTTAAATTCAATGCCTTCAGCCGAGCAAAAGGTGATCAAGGAGAAGGGGTGGTTGATAACACTACATCTTGGGGTGCTAATTCTGTCAATTGAGGTTTATCTTAAGAGCAAAATGCACAGATAACACATCATAAATAGGAATAGGAGCATCGCATGCATTGCACATCAAGATTGCTTATAATGCATTATTAATGGCCATGTGTAGAACATGTCAAAACAGGTCTCAAATGAACAATCGGACCACACGGATGGATTTAGAGCAACGAACGGAGTCCAACGGGCTCGAAATTGGCCAAATCTGACATCCGGAGCTCCTGCAATGGGTCCAAGAAGTTCTGACCGTTGATCTGATGATCAACGGCCCACAGCGCACCACGTGGCGCTCGCTCATCGCACCCTCACCACCACCTATTTTTGCCTTCACCCGAAGGATAACTCTCAGCCGTCGATCTTCAATCGAATGGCTGAGTGCTGCTGGCGCACCCGCCCTCTCCACGACCAATCGCTGTGACAGCACAGCGGTAGACTGCTCCACGCCTGCGCATCTGATGCGGGATCGAACCGCGCTGCACAGCAAATGGAAGGCGAAGGCGCACTGCAGGAAAATCGAGCCACCCGATCAGTAGCGAACGACGAAGATCGAACCGCGTGGCGCAACGGATGCACGCGGACGCTTATGCGCGCAATGACGCGGCAAAAGCGCGTGCCTCTACAGCAATCCGCAAGCACGCCCTTCGTAAGATCTCAGCCGTCCGATTTTCGATTAGATGGCTCATAACACGCGTGCGCAGATTGCCATAGAGGAAGCACAGGGTGCACTGATGACCGACGGGCAAAGGGGGCTACACTGACGGATTTGGTATGGGTTTAGCGACGTCCCAGATGTCGCTAAAGCCCATACTTAAATTAGAAAACCCTTTTTCCTATGTAAACTCCATACAACCACTCATGGAAGGGCATTGATTCACTTGCAGGTGCTCTTCCCCACTCCTAGCCACCATTAGCTCTCTTTGTAATCACCGGAGTTGACAAGCCACTGACGGAACCCCTCTCCACCGCCGTGGCTGCCTTGCCATCTTCTCTCTCTCTCTCCCTCTTTATCTTAAGCTTTACTTTACTTGTGTTTAAGCATTTATCTAGTGTTGTAATTGTAAAACCAAAGTTGCATGTCAAATGAAGTTGTTTCCTATCTAGTTACTTGCCCTCTTTTGTGTTTAAGTTGCATGTAGTGAATGAAAGATTCTAACCCTATTCTCTCTCTCTCTCACTCGCTTTTCACCCACGTCTTCTCGCAAGCAAAAACCCATCATTTCCATAACATTAAGTGACCAGAAAAATCTAGTTTTCATGCCTCCCTGAGATCGACACTTGGACTCACATCCGTTTCTTCATTTAAAATCGACATTGCGAGCGCAAGCTATAACGACCCTTTTAAACATATGCGTCTTCCCTACATCAATGGTCAAATCAGAGGAGTTTTGTAGAATAAGCACCTTGATCAATAGCCTGGTTGATCCAACCAGGTGCTTGTTCAGATCTACAGGCTAATGATGCAGCCTAAACCCAATCAATCTGGTGGGTTGATGGATGTGAATTAGTAGATGTGGAGCCCACCAGGTATTTTGTGGCTCAGAAAGATATGGCACTGAGAATATGGGGTTTGGCTGAGTCGATTCAGCCTGGTTAGAGTAGGGATCCTCGAAAGAAAATGGAGCTGTAGAGGATGTAGGACCCTATTGATAGGATCAGAAAAGGATGAGGAGTGGTTATTGGTCTGATTAGAGTCCGAAACTTGATCAATAGATGGAGTAGAATCATATGTGACCAGATCAACGAGAGGTAAATCAGAGTAAAAGTTGATTCTGGTGGCAGGTCGGGGTTGAGAATGGGTTTTGGAAGGCTCTGTATGTGGATCAGAAGATGTGGCTTCTATGAGGTCTATGTGTGTTGATAGCTCCTCTAGAAAAGATTCAAAGGTAGGTTCATCTAGAGAGTCTTCATGAAGCATATCAAAATCAAAGGTAAATGCCTAGAGAGCGTTATAGGATCATGGAAATCTGAATCAATAAAAGATTCGAATTCTAGATTGCAAATACTCTTGGCACTATTGTTTCTAATTCCTAAAGATCAAAACGTAATGATTCCATTTCAATGGAACTTGATTTTGAATCAATGATCTCAGAATCAGGGACCTCAAAGTCAGAGTCGAAGAACGGATCATGGATACTGAGGTCATAAATTGGTTCATAGTCATCAGGAAACAAAGGTTCTCCGAAATCAGAGTAAGATTTGAACTCGTCGAAGAATTTGCAAAGTTCATGTTTTGAACCTGATTCCAGATCGAAAGCTCCACCATAGAATAAATCAAGATGTGAAGAAGCAACAACCTGACTTGGATCAAACCTAATTTTTGATTCTGAGCTCAAAAAGGTGTCCCCATTAGGCATGGGCTCATGTTCTTCATTAATAGGGTAGATCCAATCAATTCCCAACTCATCCAATTCCTCGATTTTTGTATCATAGATCGGCATGACTTTTTAAAAATCAATTTGTATCTTAGAGGCAATTGGAGAGGTGTAATCATCAAATATAGGCCCATAATTATAATCTATGTTCAAATCTGATTCTCATCACATTGAGTCTCATGATTATCCTAAATAAGATTGAATCCAAATTCTAGGTTAAGGGTAAGGGTTGGATCACTAGAATCTAGGTTGGGCTGTATTAGGATGTCAGAATCATTCTCGAGAGTTACCTTAACAGGACAAGGCTCGGGATTGACACTCCCGAGAGGTTCTATTTGAAGCTCATCATTACAGGTATCTGGGAAATCTACGCTTGAAGGACCAGCTTCATGATTTGTAGTGTTGGTACGGAATTGTGAACACCTGCAATCGGATCCTCCCAACCCATTTAAAGATTAGGTGTGTCATTCTGTATATAATTTGAATTAGATTCCATCCAGGTTGGGGGTCCACAACAACCTTGATTCTTGAACCCAGGATTTGGGAAATCATATTGATTCTCAATCATACTCCAAGATGTCTCATCATCTCTTGAAGGAATGTATGGGTATCTTTGATCATTGGTTTTTTGTAATGTGTTTAGCAATTTTCCCCATTCCTCCATGAGATCTTAGTGTTTTCCAAAAGTGAAGGATTTGACCAACATTGCAGACACTCGTTGCTATGTAATTTCATCAATTCAATGTATTCTGCTAAGAGATCATCTTGGGTTGAACCATGTTTCATTCGTGTCCATATTATTTCGATATGGTTCAGAATGTGGTTTGTTATTTTTCCAAATTTATCCTAAATGTCCCTATCTAAGGCTCTATAATATTCTTCATGGTGTCTATAAGTAGCCTCAATGATCTTATCTTTGATAGTCATTTGGGACACAAGTTTCCTAATTACTTTTCCTAAAATCTTTGGTTGCATTTTCGAATCAGGTGGTGGAATCAAGATGTAGAATCAAACTCAGGTTCAGATTGAAGTAATCATATCAGATTAGAAATTCTCGAGAAGATCTAATGAGGTCTCCTAGGTTAACAACCTAATGACCTTTCCTGTATATGTGCTCTACAGAAGGGATGAGGGACTGGATGTGAATTGGACCCAATCAAGGCACCCAAAGATTTTTGGATGACTAAGGTTATTTCGAGGTGGATGACACCTCTGAATCAAAAATCTGCACACTAGAGAATTACCTGGGCAGTCAGTAAGGGAGAGCCCTGCAAAGACCTCTATACGGTAGAGCATCCCCATGGGTTACAGGGTTTCCCCCACCCAACCATCCTTGTCAATGCTGTTCCAAGTAGACTGTAATGTACGAATTGACACCTTAAGTCTACCAATTTTAGCCTAATTTGTGTCTTGGATTTCGCTTGATTTAGAAATTGATTTGATTTGTGACCTAATTTGGAGGTTGAGTGATCCACAGAGTAGACCAACTTCACCTGACCTATCCTAAAAGGTGAAGAATGAAATCTAGGTCAAGACCCAGAAATCACCCCGAATTGACCTCAGGTTATTAGGTCCACAATTTTGAAGGTTCAAGTGAAATTTAGAACCTGATTATAGGGTTATTCTTGATTAGCTCTTTTCAATCAAGGGCTTAGGTGGCACACAAATACAGGAGGGTATGTTTCCTTTGATTCAGGCAAGTATGAACTAACACTTCAAAATCCTAGAGTGGAAACCCTAATTGACTCTATTTCAAGTCCAATTAAATCTCAAAATGTACACCTTGGACTTCAAACAAGAAGGTGAGTAGTCCAAGATGATTTGAATTAAGCGTAACTCCCTAGTAGGTATAGGTAATTTGGGTAGGGATCTCTAAACAGAATTGTCTCAACTTTAATCAGATATTGATTTTGAAATTGCAAATTAGGAAACTTGCCTTTTAAGTGATTATTACTATGAAAATAAGGCAGTTGGTTCCTATTTGATTTGTTTCCTTTTTTATCTTCTCAAGATTAAGAGATTGATTAGGGAAGAAAAGAGATTACTTGCCCTGGGAGTGGCTGATTTGCAAGGAAGATCGCCTCGTGATGTACCTTGCAAAATCACAAGAAAACATCTAGGGCAAGTTAGTGCTCAAGTTGAATCAAGTAAAATAAGAATAGCGGTGAATTGCACGTTGCTCCCCGGTAACGGCGCCAACATGTTTGCCAGGCTAGATAGGAGTTTTAATGTTTTGTCGTCGTAGCAAAGCATCCTAAATAGCTCGATCAACAGATAAAATTTATTACTCAAAATCTAAATTAAAGTCCGTGGTTGAACACAGGGAGAAAATATGGAATTCATTTGCTAATATTTAATTGCATGTAAATGAGCATCATAAATGAAGAACAAAGAGATATTCAATGAATAATATCTACTCAAATTGATATTCAATGACAAACATGAGTACTTCAAGAGTTTGATATGAAAAAAAGAATTCTAAGACAAAATAATGGTGACTTAGATCACCAATTATTAGTCTAAGCAAACATGCATATTACAATAAGTGAACATTATTATCAATTAGAAATGCCATGCAAGATAAGTGGCCACAGTATCAGCCAAATCAATTGGAAATGTTTCCACAATATCAAGCTTCAATGCCACATCAGAGGCCGCCCAAAGTCTTTAGACTTCTTAAGTGATCAAGGTTCTCAAAGCCTTCTTCCTTGTTTCTTCTCTTCTCTATCTCCTCTTCTGCTTTCCTTCTTTTCAACTTCTCTCTCTTTCTCTTCTTCTTTCACGAGCCTTCTCTTCTCTTCTAAGCCTCAGCTTCTTCAGAGCCTTCCCTCCTTCACAAGACAAGGGATCCAAATCCCTTCAGCGACTAAGTGTCACATAGGGGTAGACCTTCGAAGAGCAAAACCCCCCCAGCTCTCTGTCTCTTTCTTTCCTCTTTTGTCAGACCCCAGGTCTATTCGGGTCTCAATCGGGTTAACAGGTTCTGTACAGGGTCTAGGGCTACCAGTGTGGGTGATAGCTGAGGTGTAAGGATAGGTTGGGTAAGCAGATTGTGAGGGTGAAGGGGACTTGACCCCCGTGTGCTTGGGAGATAAGGCCTATGCACAAAATCAATATATGTGCAGGTGTTGCTTTGGAATCCCACTATGTGGGACTATCTTTCCCACATCTTCTTCGCACATAGCTGCAGAGGGAAAAGCTTCTAGTTATGGATGAAGGATGGCTGCTTTACTTCGATTGCTCGCCTGAGAGTCTTACTGGAGCTAGGCTGCAGTACCTAGAGCTGATCTTGTCAAAGAACATGACCGTGGCATGAAGAACAAGGTCGGGGAAGACGACGTGGTAGCAGAGCTCTAGCTAGGATATGAAATACAAGATATAGCCTTACGGCCACATTAGAATACCTCAAGAGCTTCGCTTGGGCTGGGCGAAGGTGATAGTGGTGGTAGCATGGCGTGAGAAGGTCTATGGAGGTGGGGCAAACGTGAAGAAGGTGGTCGGCAATGGGTGTCTTCGGGGGCGTGATGGAGGTGATAATCTCGTCAATTTTTTGAAGGGTTTGAAGCAGGTTGATGAGGCGAAGGTGTAGGAAGTGTTGGCGAGGTATTTGGTATGGTGGAGCGACAAGGAGACCTCACTGGAGGGCTACCGGAGATGAGGAAGATGACGGGCGTGAGGCAACGTCGGTGATCGGAATGAGAAGGAAAGATGGTAGAGGGAAAGGGGAACCTAATTAGCCTAATCTAGCTGGGCGAAAGGGGAGGATTCCCACGCCGGTAGTACGTTGAATGTGGGGAATATGAATGCTCTGGTGGGTGAAGCAGTGATGATGAGGGGAGATAGAGGATGCTCGTTGGTATTGCGATGTGTGGAGGAGTTTGGGGAAGATGGTACCGTTGCCTATTGTATGTGGTGGACGATAAAGAGGTCAAATGGAGGGAGACGCTGGAGTTGGTGGAGATGGAGGTCAGGGAGAAGGGAAGGAGAGTCCAGCTTCCAAAGCAAGCTAATAATGAAAGGTTTGCATCAGGGGGTCTTTTATAGGCCTCAGGGGAGCATTCCAAACTTGGAAACTAAGCTTGGAAGCTCAGAGATTACGCGCCTGTGGGATACCCACATCTTGTTTCCAAGCTTGGAAGCTTAGAGATTGCACGCCTATGGGATACCCACATCTTCTATGCATACACATGGAAGATTGGGGAGGAAATAGGAATCATGGTTGGTCTCAATTGGAAGAGAATTCCTCAAGGAATCTCTCTTTCAATTTTGGAATTGATTGATTGAGAATCGAGCAAGAAATCCTCGCTCGAATCTCAACGGTGGGCTTCTATTCACACTAATGGCGGTAGGGACCTATTTGTAAAGATGACAAGAAACTTAGGGACCTTTCTACAAGAATTTCAAAAGTTAGGGGTGGTGTGAGATAAAAAGAGTATGATTGGATTGAAATACAAACTAGGTCAAGATGATCTCTGATTGGACCCAACTTTTTTTTTCAAACCTAATTTGGACCCAAGGAATTTGATGGTGATGTTGGATTTTGGTTTTGACCAAGTTTGACTAGGTAATTTAGGCAGAAACCCAAATTAGGGCAATTTCCTTTCTAAGACTCTATTTTAGGTCAAAATAGGTTCCAATGGTCAAATTAAAGATACCAATCCTTATAGAATATTTTTAAATGATTTTTAGAAGGTTTAGGTGAATTTTATCTTGACCTGAACCTCATTTAATTAAGTAGGTCTGAAATTAGGGTTTCAGATGTCTGTTAATTCTCGAAATGTGTAAAAACCCATTTCTATCTGTATGAACCCTCTTGTTAGTAATTAATGATCATTTGACCTTAATTTAACCCCTTGGAAACCCCATGGTTACTCTGCATTTATGATCTTCTGTTAAAACTGTAGATTTAACCCTATTTTAATGTATGTTTCTCAGAAAGGATATGCAATGAATTATGACTCTCCGGTGATTATGTAGGTGCAGTTGTCAATTGATTCTGACTAATTAAAGCTAGTTATGGCTGAAGATGACGTTATCATTTGTCAACTAGCCTTATCATCAAATCTCGCCCGTTCTACCCCTTCTACTTCTCCCCCACCTCATAGACAGTATGCCGATGCAAATGCTGTCACCTTGAGGAGCGAAAAAGCTACAAAGGACCCACCATGTAGGTAGGAGGGTCATGATACTTCTCAGGCTAGTTCATGTTCCTATTCTATCCCTTCAAAGGAGAAGCCTAAGAAAAAGGAACCAATCACTGAGATCACCGACATCCCTTTACCCTTCCCTAGAGCCTTAACTAGTGAACCTAAAGGAAAGATAAAGGGAATCAAAAGCAATGAGGACTTAAAGAAAATCTTCAAAGATGTTCACATTAAGGTTCTCCTCCTTGATGCCATTGATCACATCCCCACTGTTGCTAAATGTTGGGCGAAAGATCTACGCAAAAAGGATCAGATTTTTAAAAACCGTCATCGTAGTATGATTTGAGAAGAAATCCATCAATAGGTAAAATTTTACCGAAATTCATAAAGAAATTCTAGGTCGAACACAGGGAGGTGGATGTTTGATACAAAATAGGCGTTTGATTTGTTTGTCACGAAATAGATTAGCTGGTTGAAAACTAGTTATCTATTTAACAAATAATAAATAGAAGAGAGAGAGAATATTAAAAATAAAGACAAAAGAGAGGTAGAATAAATATGGATTTCATCATCAAATGCTATTCGTTACACTAATCACTACAACTAGAAAGCAGGAAATCTACGCTAGAAAGTAGTAAATCTACTCTAGAAAGCGGTAAAGAGAATGGAGAGAGAAATATCCTCCTCGACGATTGCTTGGAGGATGGGCCAGACGGGCAATGCCTGGAAGACGGAGGTCGAAGTGGCAAGAAGGAGAACGAAGCCGGAAGAACCGGGGGCGAGGCAGGACGCTGTCGTCGTGGGATCCACTTCCTGAATGCAGTGAGAGGACAACTGTGGGATGCTCCACGAAGGTGGGAGAAGGTGAAAAAATTTCTAATTTTAACTCTAATGAAGCATCCTGGGTTTGGGACAAGCTCTTAGAGCTTTGGAGGGGTTGAAAGAAGAGAGGAAGGGATGATTGAAATGTGGGGGGCGTAGGCCTTTTTATAGGTGTAGAGGTTGGGGGCAAAAAGGCCATTTTATGTTAAGAACATTAATGCAAGGGCCTTTAGTGATAGAATTAAGCATCACTAAAGCCCCTTAATGTGGGTGTAGCTGTCGCGCATGCCGCGCCTCTTCTTCTCCTTGTGCCTCAACACACGTGCATGTCCTTAGATTCTCGGCCATTCAATCGCAAGATCGGATGGCTTAAGATGCACCATGCCTGATCTCCTTCAATGCCTGTTAAGAGGCGACGCAGCCTCCTTCATCGCCATTGGATCGAAGATCAACGGCTCAGGACGAACACTCGCCCGCCTTCACAAGAGCACGTCTAATGGCACGTACACGCTCCTCGCATTTGGGTGCACCACGTTGCCCGCATCCATGCCATCCGCTGGCCATCCAACAGCCTGATTTAGCAGCTCCCACGCCCGTGCCTTGATTTGAGGCACAACGGGGATCGAACCCACGCCTCTCACTCAAGAAGAGGCAATAAGCCATTGTGTTGCGGCTGTTGCTTTGTCGCACTTATGTTTTAAGCGTGCGTGCCCATGGCTGTTGGATTAAGATCCAACGGCCCTGATCTTGCCTCGCCCACACCTTCAAAGGTTGAGAAGAGGTGCTGTGGTCGGCTTGGGTGGCTGTGTTGGTGCCACGTGACACCATCACGGCCGTCCATCTTCTATGAGTTGTAGATGGTGCCACGGATGTTGGATTGGATTGATTTTCACGTCGTTGGGCTGCGATCGTTGATCCAAACCCATCCGTGTGGTTGGATTTGTCTTCTGAAGTACGAATTTACACCATCTTGGCCCTTGATCTCTAACCTTCCTCGGATTATATTTGATGCTATAAAAGTCTGATCGGGGTGATTTTGGAGTCGTTGAACTCCAATCATCGCTCTGGTCAGATCCGTACGGTTGGATCTTTGATCCGTGGTCCATGATTAAAAGTCGCCTGTCCCTGGCCATCGGAAAGAAGAAATTACTATACAATTTGTACAATTTGACCTAAATGCATGATGATGCATGTTATACAATATTTACAATGCATGATGTTAATATGATACTAAGAACATGCATTAATAGACATTTTTGGCAGTTCAAAGATATGCACATCACACCCCCATGCCTATCTTTTGCTAGTCCCTAGCAAAAACTATATGCTATTTTTTCGTCACTCTGAAATGGGTTTTAAAATCGTCGCGTTGTAGTATAGGTTGAATTAGTGCGAAAAACAAATACAATTTATTACTCGAATTTGAAGTCTGAGGTTAAACATAGGGAGCAAATAGGAATTCATGCACTAATCTCAATAGATAATATAAATGAGCATAATTAATTACTCAAAAACTTAATATACAATGTATGATATGAGTATATGAAGAGATAAAAAGAATTCTAGACAAAATAATGGTGATTTGGATCACCAATTATCAGTTTAACACATAGAACAATTACTCAAATATAATCAAATGAAGGAACAATTAATTGAAGTCAGATTTTACAATCAGACGACTTAAAGTGCATTGCTACTATGCTCCTTCTTTCTTTTACTTCTGCTTTTGCCTTTAATTTTCTTCTTCTTCCTTCCTTTGGTTTCTGTCTCTTCTCTTCTCTTCTTCATGAAGAGGGGGAAAGGGTCTTCAGATTTGACTAAGTGTTAACCACTTCTCCAGAGAGCAAAACCCCCTAACCCCCGCACTCTCTCTCTCTTTCTCTCCTTAGATCATGCTCTCCTAGAGCCTTCAACAGTACCAGGTATATAGGTAATCGGACCTAGAGCGCACTTGGGTCTAGGCTCCCTGGCAGTGGGTGGTGAGCGAGGAGTGGATAGCATAGGTGGGTAGTCAGATTTGCGCCAGGCCCGTGGGAGGTGTCATGGGAGAGGCATAGTGAGGGGCATGAGGGACCTCACCCCTGTGTTTCTGAGGCAACAAGGTATATGCAGTTTTGCATCTTATTCGACTGCACTTGCTCTAAAATCCACGATGTGGGACAATCCATCCCCCGTTCCTTGCACACACAGCCATAGTGAAGATGGCTCGAATTGGATCACGACTGTGCTGCTTCCTTCCAATTGAGAACCTAGGAACCTACAGCTACTGAATCCGCACCGTCTGAGCGTGTCGCCTGGAGCTACAGGTGAAGAACAAGCTTTGAAGCTTGCTTTGGAGCTATGCATCAATGGAAGAGGGGGGCTGGTACTTGAAATCAGTGGAAAAGCCTTTTGGCTGCATCAAAAAGCTCAGGGAGTATTGCCGGACCATGATGAGTGTAGCGGAGGTGGTTTCGTGGCGTGTGCATGTGTGATGAGTGCTGGCGGAAGCGAAAAATGAAGGTGGAGGTGGTTGTGTTCGATGGAGGGTTTGGGTGAACGAGAGGATGAAATAGGAGAGGGGTTTTGTGCAGGAAGGTGAGGCGGAGGTCTTGAGGATGTCGGCGGGCGGATGGAGGGTTGTAGCGACGGAAGCACCTCACAAGAGGTTCGGTCGTAGACAGAGATGATGAGGGTGAACGGTGGTAGTGAGGGGTTGTTTTTGGTGTTTTGGGTAGGAAATTAACCTTGAAACCTAGAGAGACCTAACTAATTAATCTAAGTGGACGAAAGGGGGAAAATGACACTGGTTGCAGTATGGCCGGTGTCACGGAAGGTGAATTCTTCAATGGGTGGTAACGGCGATGACGACGGAGATTGGGAGGCACCCGCTGGTATGGCGCGACGCGGAAGAAGTTGAGGGGGAGGAATCCACCGCCGATATTGCGGTTGGACGATGAGAAAGATCAGGAGAAGTCGTCGGACGTCGTGGAGTCTTTCAGCTGGAGAGGAGGGAGGAAGGAGGGGGATTTCTAGCCAAAAGCAGGCGTAAAGAGAACGGTGAGGTTTGGGTGATCCTTATATAGGGCACAAGGAGGCCTTCCAAGCTTGGAAACTAAGCTTGGAAGCTTGGAGCTTACGCACAAGTAGGAGACCCAATCCTTCAAGCGATTCATATGAGGATTTGGGCAAGAATTGGAGCCCAAGATGCAGCTCAAATTGTAGGGGAATCTCTCGGGAGTTTCCCTTCTAAAATTGGAAGGGATTCGCCAATCAATCAGGGAGAAATCCCTTGTCGAAGGTCACTGGAGTAGGAGTTCTTTTGCGATAATGGAGGGACCTGATTGAAAAGAAGTTGACAAAGCTATGGGGCCTTTTGCAAAGAATTCAAAAGTTAGGGGTCTGAATGAGATAAAAAGAATTTAACTGGACCAAAATGCAAACTTGGTCAAGATGATCTCAGATTGGGCCCAAATTTTGGTACAAACCTAAGTTGGATCCAAGGAATCCAATGGTGAAGTTAGATTTAGGTTTTGACCAAGTTTGATTGGGTAATTTATGTAAAAGCCTAAATTAGGGTAAATGTCAGTCTGGGACTGTTTTGGGTCAAGATGGGTTCTGATGGTCAAATTGAAGGTACCAAACACTAGAGAATATTTTTTATGAATTTTAGAAGGTTTAAGCGAATTTTATCATGACCAGAACCTCAGTTAATTAAGCGAATTTATTTTTAGGGTTTCGGAAGTCATTTAATTCTCAAAACACACGAAAACTTTTTTCTGTCTGTTCTAACTCACTTGTTAGCCTTTTAGGATCATTTGATCCTTAATTAACCCCTGGAAAAACCCGTAATTGTACTACAATTGAGATATGATGGTAAAATTATAGTTTTATCCCTATTTTCTTATCTTTCTCTCAAAATGATTATGCAATGAATTGCAGTCCTCTTGTGGTTATGTAGGAGCATTTAATGACTTAATCAGATCAAATTGAGCTAGTTATGGCTCATGATGGTATTCCCATCATACTCCCATGCCTAGCTTTTGTTAGTCCCTTAGCAAAATCTCATGGAATTAACTCAAATTTTAGACCATATGCCTTTTTATGCTTAGATTTCTGCTGTGTGCTTTCTTTTATAGATTAGATTAGAATGTCGATAGTAGGCCTAGGGGTATTCAAGTACCAACCAAGATTCGAACCTGACTAGCCTTAGCCTCAATCCACCGTGAAGGTTTCTAAGGCCCACAGGAACTAACCTAAGGTTCGTTGGACTCCACGGTTAAAGCACCTGTGCTTAAGACATGTTTTAGCCCATGTTCAGTTTGCAGTGCATTTTTGTAAGAGAGAGATAGAGGATTTTTTTATTTTTGGAGAGTTTTCTCTCTCTTTTCTTTCTTTATTTTTAGCTTCGGATTGGCTTTACAATACGGTCTGTATCAGATTCCTAGTTCCCACCATCAATCTTCGCAGGGTCCCTGGAAATCGATGCTTCATGAAAGCACCGCCACTAGCAACCCCCAGAACCCTGGCTTTCGAGATTTCAGGATAATCCCACCCATGGAGTTTTGTAGCTAAATCCTAACCCTGGCAATCGACATTTCGTGATAGTGCCGCCCATGGCATCTGAACCAGCACAAGGTGCTTACATGCCCTCGGTAGGATATTTAGATATCCTAGTAGACAAGCACCGAGGAGATGGTATGTTATTGTGCCTCTTCGAGGGGCATTTCCCGCCTCTCCATGTCGGGAACTCTTCCAAATCAACTTGTGTGGATCAGCTGCTCCTAATCTTGGTAGCTTTTTCTCAAAACAGATTTAACGCATTTGCGTGATTTTGATAATTAAGCGCACTGAACCAGATATGTGTGGATTAGGGTGCTTAGGTTACCGAGTCCCACAAACCAGTGGTCAGTTAACGAGGTCAAATAATCCCTAAGCCTTAGACTTAATACTTGAGCTTCGTATTTTCCCCAACCTCTTGAGGACTATCCAGATCTTAACGGATACTTGAATTTTAAGCCTAAACACAAGCCCAAGAGGCCTAAGATCAGCATTCATACTAATCTCTTTTTGTCTCTTAGCATGTTTTGTCTTTTGTTTTCTTTCTTTTTGATTTAGTCTAGAACTAAGTTGATTCCGCAATCTTTTACTAATGACTATCCCTTTTTTTCTTTTCAAATTATGCTCCTTTTTAGCATTTATATCACCTCCCCTTTTCCTCCTTAAGAATGGAATGCAATTTGATCTCCCTTCTCCATTTTTCTTGTTCTATTTTTTTTTTTTTTTGGTTTTTGGAATATGTAATTTTTTTGTGAGAACCCTTCCGAGCTTTGATTTCTGTATGTTTGCACTTTACCACTCCTCGATGGCTAAGTTTTGCAATGTCCACATTGTAAATGAAGGGTGTGAAATAGTTTTGGGTTTAGAAATTAGAATAGGATTATCAGGTAGGTCAACGGGTTGAGAATGATTATTGCAGATGATTTGAAGCCCTGGTACGAGTACCAGAGGTGGGATCGACTGTTCTAAAACTGAACTCAGAGTGCAATAGACGTGAAGTACAAAAGGATAATTAAAAGGAACTCGAGTTTTTGGAATGATGGGTTGCCTCTCGTTAAGCGCTAAATTCAATGCCTTCAGTCGAGCGGAAAATGGTATGGGGAAGGAGTGGTCAAATCAGACAAGTTTTGTAGAACAAGCACCTTGATCAATAGCCTGGTTGGTCCAACCAGGTGCTTGTTCAGATCAACAGGCTGATGATGCAGCACAAACCTAATTAGTCTAGCAGGTTGATAGATGTAGATCAAGAGATGTGGAACCCACCATATGCTCTGAAGCTCAAACGGATGTGGAAGTGTATAGCTAGGGTTTGGCTAAGTCGAATCAGCCTGGTTAGAGTAGGGTTCCTCAATTGAAAAAGAATCAGTGGAGGATGTAGGAACCCTATGAAAATGATCAGAGAAGGATGGGGCGTGATTTGTAGTCTGATCGATGTTCGAAACCTGAATGGAAAGTGGAGGAGAATCATCTGCAATCGGCTCATTGAGAGGGGAATCAGAGTAGAAATTGAAACCCGTTGCGGGTTGGGATTGAGAACAGGTTTGGGAAGGTTCTGTATATGTAGAAGAGGTGGCATCAATAAGAATTGTGTATGAGGGCTCTTCTAGAAAGGATTCAAAGGTGGGTTCATTTAGAGAGTCCTTATAATATCCATAAAACTCAAAGGTAAATGCCTGAAGAGTGTTTATAGGATGAACGAAATTTGAGTCAAGAAATGATTCGAACTCTGGGTTGTAGACACTCTCGGCAATTTCTGTTTCTGATTCCTGAGTATCAAAAAGAAGTGATTCCATCTCAATGGAACCTAATTTTGAATAAATGATCTCAGGATTAGGGACCTCAAAGTTAGAGTAGAAGAATGGATCATGTATGCTGAGCTTGTAGATTGGCTCATAGTCGTCAGGAAACAATGGTTCTCCGAAATCATAGTAAGATTAGAAATCATCAGAGAACTTGCGAGAATCATGTTCTAAATCTGATTCGGGATCAGAGGTTCTACCACAGAATAAATCAGGAGATGTAGACTCAGCAACCTAACTTGGATCTAACCTATTCTTCGATTTCGAGCTCAAAAAGGTGTACCTATTAGGATTGGGCTTGGGTTCTTGGCTTGTAGGGAAGACCCAATCAAAACCCAACTCTTCCAACTCCCTGTATCATAGATAGGCGTGACTTTAAAAAATCAATCTGTGTTTCTAAGGAGGTTGGAGAGGTGCATTCATCTAATAAAGGCCCAGAATCATAATCTAAATTTAAAATCTGATTTTCATCACACGGGGCCTTGTAATCATCCCAAGAAGACTCAAATCCAAATTCTAGGTTAAGGGTGTGGGTTGTATTACTAGAATCTAGGTTGGGTTCTATAGGGATGCTAGAATTTCTCTTGAGAGTCACCTTATTAGAATAAGGAGCGGAATTTACACCCTCGAGAGGTTCTGAGTCAATCTCATTATCACAGAAGTCTGGAAAATCTAAGCTTGGTGACCCAAGGTTTTGTATCTCTAGGGTTGGCTCGAAATCGTGTTCTCCTACATTTGGATCCTCCCAACCCATCTCAAGATTAGGAATGTTAATTTGTTCGTAATTTGAATCAGGTTCCATTCGGGTTGGGGATCCATAACAAGCTTGATCATCAAACTTAGGATTTGGAAAATTGTGTTGATCACTAGTCTCACTCCAAGATGTTTTGATAGTTTCTAATGGATATTTTTGATCAATTGTAATATATAACTTATTCAGCAATTCTCCCCATTTTTCTAAAAATTCATTGAATTTTTCTGGAAGTGAAGGGTTTGACCAACATTGTAGACAATCATTGTTGTGTAATTTCACCAATTCACCGTGTTCTGCTAATAAGAGATCTTGGTTTGAACCGTATTTCATTTGTGTCCATATTATCTCCATACAGTTCGTGATGATTTCTGTTGTTTTTGCAAATCTTTCTTGAATGTCCCTTGCATAATATTCTTCATGGTTTCTATAGGCAATCTCAAGTATCTTTTCTTTCAAGCTTATTTGGGGAGCAGGTTCCTAAATAGTCTTCCTATATAGCCAGGCTGCATTTTGAATCAAATGATGGAATCAAGATGTAGAATCAAAACTTAGGTTGGATTGAAGCTGATCAGATCTGAAAGAGATTCCCAAGAAAATCTGTGTGTGTGCTCTAATAGAAGGGATGAGGGATTGGATGTGAGACTTGACCCAATCAAGGCACCCAAAGATTTTTGGATGACTAAGGAAATTTCGAGGCGGATGATACCTCTGAATCAGAAATTAGCACACCCAAGAAATACCTGGGCAGCCAGGAAAGGAGAGCCCCGCAAAGACCCCTACACGGTAGAGCGTCCCTATAGGTTACATGGTTTCCCCCACCCGACCTTCCTTGTCACTGAGAGTCCATGTAGACCGGCATATACGAACTTAAGACCTTAAGTCTACCAATTTTATGTCCTAATTTGTACCTTGAGTTTCACTTGATTAGAAGTTAATTTCAACTTGTGACCTAATTTGGAGGTTGGTTGTCCTACAATGTAGACCAACTTCACCTGACCTGTCCTAAAGATGGTAGAATGAGATCTAGGTCAAGACTTAGAAATCACCTTGATTTGACTCCCAGGTTATTAGGTCCAAGGATTTTAGGGTTCAAGTGAATTTAGAGCCTGATTTTAGGGTTTTTCTTGATTAAATCTTTTCAAACAAGGGCTTGGGTAGCATACAAATGCAGGTGGGTTTGTTACCTTTTATTTCAGGCAAGCACTCCAAAATCCTAAAAATTGAAATCGTAATTGGCTCTATTCTGCATCCAATTTGATCTTAAAATGTTTTCCTTGGACTTCAAACAAGAAGTGCGTCGTCCAAGAAGATTAGAAATTAAGCATAGTCCCTAATAGGCACAGGAAATTTTGGGATAGGGAATTCTAAACAAAATGGTCTCAATCTTCAATTAGATTTGAAAAGAATTTTCGCAAATCAGGAAACTTGCCTTTTAAATGATGATTACTATGAAAAATAAGTTAGGTGATTCCTAATTGATTATTTCCTTTTTTGTCTTCCCAAGATTAGGAGGTTGATTAGGGAAGAATAGAGAAGTTACCTGCCCTGGAGTGGCTGTTTTGCGCGGAAGATCACCTCATGAAGTACCTCGCAAAATCACAAGAAAGCAAACAGGGCAAGTCAGTGCTCAAATATAATCTAATAATGTAGAGAATAGTAGTGAATTGCACGTTGCTTCTCGGCAGTGGTGTCAAAATGTCCATCGCTCTGAAACGGGTTTTAAAATCGTCATGCTGCAGTATAGGTTGAATCAGTGCAAAAAACAAATACAATTTATTACTCGAATTTGAAGCCTGAGGTCGAACATATGGAGCAAATAGGAATTCACGCACTGATCTTAATTGATAATATAAATGAGCATAAATAATTACTCGAAACTTAATATGCAATGTATAATATGAGTATATGAAGAGATAAAAAGAATTCTAGACAAAATAATGGTGATTTGGATCACCAATTATCAGTTTAACATATAGAACAATTACTCAAATATAATCAAATGAAGGAACAGATAATTAGACATTTGATTATACAATCAGATGACTTAAAGTGCATTGCTACAGTGCTCCTTCTTTCTTTTACTTTTGCTTCTGCCTTTGATTTTCTTCTTCCTTCCTTTGGTTTCTGTCTCTTCTTCTCTTATCTTCTTTCATGGTCCAGGACTTCTTCCTTCTCCTTCCTTTCTTCTCTTCTTCACGCAGAGGGGGAAAGGGTCTTCAGATTTGGCTAAGTGTCAGCCGCTTCTCCAGAGAGCAAAGCCCCCTAACCCCCGCACCCTCTCTCTCTTTCTCTCCTTAGATCACTCTCTCTCAGAGACTTCAATAGTATCGGGTATACGGGTAATAGAACCTAGAGCGCACCCAGGTCCAGGCTCACCGGTAGTGGGTGGTGAGCGAGGGGTGGATAGCGTAGGTGGGTAGTCGGATCTACGCCAGGCCCGCGGGACTAGTGTCACGGGCGAGGCATAGTGAGGGGCATGAGGGACCTCACCCCTATGTTTCTGAGGCAACAAGGCATATGCAGTTTTGCATCTTATTTGGCCGCACTTGCTCTAAAATCCACGATGTGGGACTATCCGTCCCCTGTTCCTCTTGCACACAGCTACAATGAAGGTGGCTCGAATTGGGTCACGGTTGTGCTGCTTCCTTCCAATTGAGAACCTGGGAACCTACAACTACTGAATCTGCACCGTCTGAGCGTGTCGCCTAGAGCTATAGGTGAAGAACAAGCTTTGAAGCTTGCTTCAGAGCTGTGCGTCAATGCTGGGGGGGGATGGTACTTGAAATTAGTAGCAAAGCCTTTCGGCCATGTCAGAAAGCTCAGGGAGTATCGTCGGATCGTGACGAGTGTAGAGGAGGTGGTTTTGTGGCGTGTACGTGTGTGATGAGTGTTGACAGAACCAAAAAATGAAGGTGGAGGTGGTTGTGTTCAGTGGAGGGTTTGGGTGAGCGAGAGGGTGAAATAGGAGAGGGGTTTTGTGCGGGAAGGTGAGGCAGAGGTCTTGAGGTGGTCGGTGAGGTGGATGGTGGGTTGTAGTGACGAAGGTGCCTCGTTGGAGGTTCGATCGAAGACGGAGATGATGAGGGTGAACGGCGGTAGCAAGGGGTTGTTTTCGGTGTTTTGGGTAGGAAATTAACCTAGGAACCTATAGAGACCTAACTACCTAATATAAGTGGATGAAAGGGGGAGGACAACATCGATTGCAGTATGGCCGACGTCGAGGAAGGTGAATTCTCTAGTGGGTGGTAACGGCGACGACGACGGAGATTAGGAGGCACCCGTTGGTATGGCACAACGTGGAAGAAGCTGAGGGGGAGGAATCCATCGCCGGTATTGCGGTTGGACGGCGAGAAAGATCAGGAGAAGTTGTTAGATGTCGTGGAGTCTTTCGGCCAGAGAGGAGGGAGGAAGGAGGAGGATTTCCGGCCAAAAGCAAGTGTAAAGAGAACGACGAGGTCTGGGCGATCCTTATATAGGGCTCAAGGAGGCCTTCTAAGCTTGGAATCCAAGCTTGGAAGCTTGGAGCTTACGCACAAGTAGGAGACCCAATCCTTCAAGTGATTTGCATGAGGATTTGGGCAAGAATTGGATCCCAAGATGCGGCTCAAATTGTAGGGGAATCTCTCAGGAGTTTTCCTTCCAAAATTGGAAGGGATTTGCCAATCAATCAGGGAGAAATCCCTAGTTGAAGGTCATCGGAGTAGGAGTTCCTCCATGATAATGGTGGAGGGACTTGATTGCAAAGAAGACGACAAAGCTAGGGGGCCTTTTGCATAGAACTCGAAAGTTGGCGGTCTGAATGAGATAGAAAGAGACTAACTGGACCAAAATGCAAACTTGGTCAAGATGATCTCAAATTGGGCCCAAATTTTGGTACAAACCTAATTTGGACCCAAGGAATCCAATGGTGAAGCTAGATTTAGGTTTTGACTAAGTTTGACTGGGTAATTTATGTAAAAGCTCAAATTAGATCAAATGTCAGTCTAGGACTGTTTTGGGTCAAGATGGATTCTGATGGTCAAATTGAAGGTACCAAACCCTAGAGAATATTTTTCTATGAATTTTATCTCGACCAAAATCTCAGTTAATTAAGCGGGGCTATTTTTAGGATTTCAAAAATTATTTAATTCTCAAAACATGCGAAAACCCTTTTCTGTCTGTTCTAACCCACTTGTTAGCCTTTTAGGATCATTTGACCCTTAATTAACCCTTGGAAAAACCCATGATTGTACTGCAATTGAGATATGATGGCAAAATTATAGTTTTATCCCTATTTTCTTGTCTCTCTCAAAATGATTATGCAATGAATTGCAGTCCTCTGGCGGTTATGTAGGAGTATTTAATGTCTTAATCGGATCAAATTGAGCTAGTTATGGCTCATGATGGTGTTCCCATCTCTATTTATAAAAGAATTAGGATAGATTTCTTGGGTAAAAGTTATTCTTCAACACTAGGAGATTTTTACTAAGAACCTGAACTACAAAGACACAACAGTGCCTAGGTATCTACCAAAATGCAGACCGCCTCAAGCCCTCACCTTATTCAAAGGAGGATCTTTTTCTTCTTTTCTATTTTTTTTTTGGATTTTTGAATTTAGGGTTTTAGAGCAGCTTTCTATGGCCACTCAACCCACCCATGACTCGAAGAGAACCCTAAGTTCTGAGCATCTTTGTGTAAAATGTGATAGATGCACTGATCGACGATTAGAATGGACTTCGGCTTTCTATGCCCCTAGGTGACTTTGAAAAGAAATTCTACCAAAAGGTGTTTCTATTCGATCGGTAGCTTTCTCCCTACTTTTATTTTTATGGGGTCAACACAAGGGCGAACCCAGTGTATATCTCACCGGCTTATTCTACTTCTCCGCTTTTTCCTAAGTGTTTTGGAATTTTACGTGCATTTCTTGAACTAGGTTCTGGACAACCTACCAATGGACTGTTACCTATGATAACTTGCTAGCCATACTCATTCGGTGAAGTGTGGCTTATTTCTTTTTCTTTTCTTTTCTTTTTGGATTTTTTTTTTAACTAGGTGGCTTCCTTGATCTAAGATTTACCAAAAGCATCTTGAAAAGAATGGTTGTGTGACTGGGCTCTAGACAACTTACCAATGGGCTGTTACCCACAATAACATGCCAGCCATACCACCTTAGAAGGTTCATTAGCTACCCAATTTCTGTAAAAATGAGTCAGTGCAAATAGTGTGTAGATGCTTAGACTTAAAGTCCCCTCAAATTAGAGGGCGAGTTGATAAGTCATGTACTTATCACCACAACTTATTTAACCAATTAAAATATGAAACTAGAATGGTGGGGACTCAATAAGCAAATCCACATTTTAGTGGACACCCGAGCTAATTATGCTCGAAGACCTGAAGGGTCTGAGTATTCAAATCCTACTGTATTATTCCCTAAGGTTGAAAAATCCTAATGCCCAATTATTCTTTCCTATTTCAATTTTTTTTTTCATTTTTTTTAAACTAAATAAATAAAAAGAATCTATGGAGCTGATAAAATAATTTAGTGATGAATATCCACCCCCCATGCCTATCTAATGCAATGTCCCCATTGTATTAAAAAGACATGAAACAGAGTGGAGTAAAGTAGAAGGGACCTAAATTGTGTGAATATCAGGTCTGCTCTGAGATGAAAAGAACTGTATACATGCTGAATTTAGTGCCTTCAGCTAGGCACACTATACACAGAAGATGACATAAAGAATTCACAGGTGTAGGTCAGAATCAGAATAAAGAGATTCACCTCAGGACCTGCTAGTAGATGTCCACAGATGTGGACCAAATTGTGATGCAAACCCATACCCCATGGTCGAGTATATCTAAGGTTCTCGATAAAAATTATCCAAAACCTGAAATCAGTATGCAAGTGTGGTCGGGCCTGCGATTTGTGAGGATACAACCCAAGACCAAAAAGTCAGGTTATAGAAAGATTAAGCTCAAAAGGATAATCAAAGAATGTGCGCCTGGGTTGGACATCCTCTGAAAAGATGCCATAAGGGTCTTGGTAGAAGGTTGGGAGTTTTAGACAAATTGAAACCCTTAGACTCGATCTTTTGCTTCCTCCAAAATTAACTTCCCATATCAATATTTCCGAACTCCTATCCTCCTCAATCAGGATTTCAAATTCCGGGACCTCCTACATATTAACCACCCCATCTAAAATTTCCAAGTCTAAAAGATGTGACTGAATCAGAATTGACTTGGGTTTAATGATCTCAAAATCAAAATTATCAATATACTCAAAAGGGTGTAATTGAGGATCAGGGCTATGAATTGAATCCTTCAGAAAGTGAGGATTTGAATCTACCCTGTGAGCCCCAACAGGATCAAACTCCTCAGTTATTGGGCCATCATATGATTCTTCAAATTCCTCAGACCCAGTTGTCTCACAAAAATCGTGTTTCGTAAACTCATGTGAGACTTCGCATAATGATTCTTGACCTTCAGAATCAAAGAAATCTGAATCCACATTAATATATGTCTCAAAATTATCAATCACTTACTGATCCATGGAGACATACATTTCCTCGTACCCTGGCTCAAGGATCTCCAGTGAAGAAATCAAATCATCCTTATTTGATTGCTCTAGAATAACCAGGTCAATCCCGGTCTCGTAACATGTGTCCCCCTCAATAGGTACCTGAGCAGGTTCTAACATTGGCTCTCCTGAAGGGGGTTCATCCTGGGAATCATCCCAAGATTGAACTAAAGCAACCACAAATCTCATCCTCAATTTCGATAATTTCCCAAGTAAAAACTAACCTGGGCCCTTATCGTTAACATCCTGGAGCCAATCCAACAGATACTTGTTCAGATCATCAATCATTTCAATTAAGGGCTCCAATTCTTTTGTGCAAGGTGTTGGCTGAGCTTCTATAGATTGTATAATATTCCTCAAGTTAGCCAACACCTTCTCTTGGACTTGATTAACCTGAACCAAATGGTTTGGTTCAGGGTTGGGTGAGTTTGGGTTCAGTGCAAGGGAATCAACGAATTGAGGATCTTGATACCCTCCCTGATAATAGGTCATTTCAGGTTGTTCATAAGGTGGTGATGACCTAAAGGCAGTGTATTCTGGGGAGGGGTAAGGATCAGTGTATCCTTCTTGATTGTAGATCATATTAGGTTGTCTAAATGAGGGCGATGATCTATAATCGATGTAGCTCGGAGAAGGATAAGAATCAAGATTATGGTGTCCAGGGTTAGACTTTGAACATAGAGGTCCAGAACTGTATTCCCAATCAGGATTATCCCAACTAGAAGATGGTTGAGAATAAGTCTGGTTGGAATAATAATTATTTTGGGAATAAGTAGTGGTAGAAGGGTATGAGTGGAAGTGCGAATAAAATGTGGAAGGATCCATGACAAAACAGGAGGAAGAAAGGTGCCCTGCAATACAAACAAACAAACCTGTCCTTAAGTGGGCTAGCCTAAAGATCTATAGACTCCTAGAACCCGTCTTGAGATAAAGAATCGATTTATTCTACTTATTTCTAGTCAATCCAACCAGTTAGAGGGAGGGATTGAAGAGAAAGTTCTTCCTTTGGCTTGCACCTCAGGTTCCTAGTGTACCCCCTAGCCGCGATCGTTTGATTTTGCTCCCCTAGCTAGACATCAGATTGAACGGTAGAAATAGACTAATTGAAAATAATCTTTGTCTGGGCTCCGAAGAGAGAGTCCAATCCTTAGGGCCAACATCTACTCTGTTTTAATTAGGGATAGGTTTGAATGTGCTTTGGAATGTGATGGGCCCTTTATCTGGGTTGTGCCCTTAATGATTGATTGATATGTGTGTATGTGCATAACCAATGGTTTTCAAGCAAGATTATTTTTGGATGTGGTGAATTTTAGGGTTTAAATCTTACTTAGTAGTTTTTAGGATTCAACTTTAGGTGTATTCAATTAAGTTCAGTTGGCACACCAGTTTTTGAAAGCACAGGTGAAGATGTTTTCCTTTAAAGCTTAAAAGAATGTGGAGTGCCTAGTAAATCCCTAAAAGTTGAACCTTTGTGGCAACTGTTTGATTAGTTGCTTTTAGTTGAAATGGTGCGGCTAAAACAACTCAAACAATTGGCCTGATGCAAAACTTAGTTAGGAACACAAGTGATTACCTAATCTGATTTCTACTCAATTATGTGTTGGTGAGTGTACCGGTCCCAAAGATCGGGTTACCAGTTGAGTTTGAAAATTAGAAGAGGTTGTGTACCTTTATGAGATTTTTTTATTTTTCCTTTATATGTGGAGGGTGAGGCGGGTGGTGACAAACAAATAATAAAAAAC
This sequence comes from Thalassia testudinum, assembly GCA_037157565.1. Classification (NCBI taxonomy): domain Eukaryota; kingdom Viridiplantae; phylum Streptophyta; class Magnoliopsida; order Alismatales; family Hydrocharitaceae; genus Thalassia; species Thalassia testudinum. The sequence goes on along the minus strand of JAZHRO010000073.1, from coordinate 111,768,389 downwards.
TAACCTTAGAATTTATAAGAACACCTAGGTTGATTTGTGTTTGTGTTATTACGTGGTGGAATGAAAACTAGTGGGTAGGAGGTGGGGGTAAACTTACGGACCCTTCAACAGCACTTTACTTCAATCTACCACTTTTGCTCGACTTGTAAGAGTACCTGCAATCACAATAAGAAAGGAGAGAAGTGAGGTAAAAGATAAGTAAGGTGGGAAAACATGAAAAATTAAAGAGCGTCGCTTCCCCGACAACGGTGCCAAAATGTTGGGTAGAAGATCTACGCTAAAAGGATTGGATTTTGAAAAACCTGTCGTCGTAGTATGATTTGAGAAGAAATCCGTTAACAGATAAATTTTTACCGAAATTCATAAAGAAATTCCAGGTCGAGCACAGGGAGGCGGATGTTTGATACAAAATACGCGTTTGTTTTGTTTGTCATGAAATAGATTAGCTGGTCGAAAACTAGCTATCTATTTAACAAATAATAAATAAAAGAGAGAGAGAGAGACAATATTACAAATAAAGACAAAAGAGTGGTAGAATAAACATGGATTTCATCATCAAATGATGTTCATTACACTAATCATTACAACTAGAAAGCAGGAAATCTACACTAGAAAGCAGTAAATCTACTCTAGAAAGTGGTAAAGAGAATGGAGAGAGAAGTATTCTCCTCGACGATTGCTTGGAGGATGAGTCGGACAGGCGACGCCTGGAAGACAGAGGTCGAAGCGGGAAGAAGGAGAACAAAGCGGGAAGAACCGAGGGTGAGGCAGGATGTCGTCGTTGTGGGATCCACTTCCCGAATGGAGTGAAAGGACTACCACAGGATGCTCCGTGAAGGAGGGAGAAGGTGGAAAATTTCTAATTTTAACTCTAATGGAGCATCTCGGGTTTGGGACAATCTCTTAGAGCTTTGGAGGGGGTGAGAGAAGAGAGAAAGGGATGATTGAAATGTGGGGGGAGTAGGCCCTTTTATAGGTGTAGAGGTTGGGGGAAAAAAGGTCATTCTCTGTTAAGAACATTAATGCAAGGGCCTTTAGTGACAGAATTAAACGTCACTAAAGCCCTTGAACGTAGGCATAGCTGCCGTGCACGCCGCGCCTCTTCTTCTCCTTACGCCTCAATGCACACGCACGTCCTTAGATTCTCGACCGTCCAATCACAAGATCGGACGACTTAAGATGCACCGCGCCTGATCTCCTTCAAGGCCTGTTAAGAGGCAATGCGGCCTCCATCGCTGTTGGATCGAAGATCAATGGCTCAGGACGCACGCTCACCTGCCTTCATAAGAGCGCATCTGATGGCGCATTCGCGCTTCTCGCATTTGGGCACATCACGTCACCCGCATCCACGCTGTCCACTCGCCATCCAATAGCCTGATTTAGCTGCTCCTGCACCCGTGCCTTGATTTGAGGCACAGCGGGCATCGAACTTGCACCTCTCACTCATGAAGAGGCACTCGATCGCTGCGCTGCGGCTGTTGCTTTGTCATGCTTATGTTTTAAGCGTGTGTGCCCATGGCCGTTGGATCAAGATCCAATTGCCTAGGTCTTGCCTCATCCGTGCCTTCAGAGGTTGAGAAGAGGTGCTGCAGCTGGTTTGGGCGGCTGTAATGGCACCACGTGATGCCATCATGGCCGTCCATCTTCTGTAAGTTGTTGATTGTGACACGGATGTTAGATTGGACTAATTTTTGCGTTGTTGGGATGCAATCGTCGATCCGAATCCATCCGTGCAGTTGGATTTGTCATTTGAAATGTGGATTTACACCATCTTGGCCCTTGATCTTTGACCTTCCTCGGATTATATCTGATGCTACGGAAGTCTGATCGGGGTGATTTTGGAGTTGTTGAACTTCGATCGTCACCTTAATCAGATTCGTACGGTTAGATCTTCGACCTGAGGTCCCTAATTAAAAAGTCACGTATCCCTGGCCACCAAAAAGAAGAAATGACTATACAATTTGTACAATTTGACCTAAATGTATGATGATGCATGTTATGCAATATTTACAATGCATGATGCTAAAATGATACTAAGAATATGCATTAATAGACATTTTTGGCTGTTCAGATGTATGCGCATTGCTAAATTCTTTAAGGAATATTGTACACCCAAGTGACAGCCGAGGAAAAGCAATAAGGTGGTATTGTCTAAGGAAGCTAGTGCAATCATTCTGTTTGACCTACCACCTAAAAAGAAAGACCTAGGAGCCCCACTCATTTCCTGTTAGCTACAGGATGCTCCTTTTGACTGGGCCTTGCTTGATTTAGGTTCAACCATTAATTTAGCCCCCACTGCTGACTTTAAATTTGGGGAGCTAAAACCCACTTCGATCAGTATCTAGTTAGCCGACAAATCAGTCAAAATGCCTTGAGGTGTGGTAGAGAATGTCATTGTGAAAATCCATGGGCTCTACTTCCCAGCAGATTTCTTCATCTTGGATATGGACATTCCTCCTAGTCCCTGTGATGCACCTATTATTTTAGGCCGATCATTTTTAGCGACCACTCAGGCTAACATTAACTATGCATCCAGGTGTATGGAGATCACCCTAGGGAATGAAAAATTTTAATTGGATATTTTTAGGGCAAACAAGAACCCACATTGCAACTTTATTGAGGAGGACTCAGATGATGATGAACCTGAACACTGTGGGAACATAGAACTTCTTGGTGAAGTAACTCCTCACACAGCTTCTGTTGGGCTCATTGATTTGAACACTGTGGTGGACACTGATCAGTTGAGGACAATTGATGAGACACATGATTCTTGGAGATCTAGAGTGGAATTTCCTAAAACCCTCTTGACAAGCTTAGATGATAAATACATTGATTTACATGAGATTCCATACATCCATGGGGGTGATTTTGAACTGTCAATGAATCCAATCGAAGTTGAGGAAGAATATACTAAAAACTCCATTTCTGATTGTAAGGAAAATCTGAAAAATCTTGAGGCATTTTTGGATTTGGAGTTAGATGAATCTATCACATCTTCTTTCACATCTTCGTTCTTGGATATTGAGGATTTCACAGAAGCCATAGAGCACAAAATGAAAGAATTTGAGGCTTTGTTGAATTTAAATTCTAATTCTTCACACCTTAAGGAAAATGAATTGCTGCCCATTACATTTGAAGATTGGCACCACGACTAGAATTTGGGCAACCTGTAGAAGAGTTCTGATCAACCCAGAGAGGAGAATGATTTGGGTGAATGTAAAGTTGCTAGGATAGCGCACCGCATCTTATTCAGCACACTCACTTCACAACCACCAGCACCCAGATCCACTCATGAAATGGTTCTGTATACCATTTCAGATTACACTACTCGGGTCCCTCCTTTCATTTTCCACCACATTCAGGACCCATATGATTTGTCTCCCACTCCAGACTCCTTATCCATCTCATCTGCATTACTTATACACTACTCTTCAAGGCTGCCACTTGCTATCTATCAACCTGGCACCCAGATTTATTCCTCTTGTAGCACCTGGCTACAACCAATTCCAAGCCTTGATATTTTATTCTGTAGACCTTGTGGGCTTGGTATTCATGGGCAGCTGCTCTACATTTTTGTCCCATGGATGACGATGGAACTCCAAGTGCTTACCATCTTGACTTTTTCTCTTGTAGTTATTGATCCATCTGAGGGAGTTTTCGCCAACTAGAGGCGTTAAACTTAGCATGGCATTTAAACTCAACTTTTAGGCATAGTATTTAAACTCAACACTTATAAATATCCTTTATACATAGCATATTTCATTCTGGTATATTATGCATATTGTGATTACTATTGTAGTGTTAGCATGAGCTGAATGACAAATCAAGAGCAACTCTAGGTGATTTCTACCCACTTACGCCCTGTCTTATTTCATTTTCTCTTATTCATGCATGAGGACATGCAATAACTTAGGCATGGGGGGATAGTACATATAAACTAAAAAATTTTCTGCCAACACCTTAGGGAAATAGATCCTTTTATCAAGAGTTTTTATTAGGAATTTATTCTTTAGTTGATTCCTGAACTTAGAATCTAGTACACTTTCACACTTGCACGTAGAATTTGTAATGGATCCACTGTGAAGACAGATAGACATCTCTAGTTTGTCGAGAAGAAGCCAAAGGTTTAGGAGAAGAAGCAATGCTTCTTCTCCTAAACCTTTGGATAGTAATCAGGGAGTCTGGCAAACCATCTTCTAATAAATCCACCAAACATGTGTGAGGTGAAAGTAGAGAGTCTACTAGTGCTCTAAGACTAGTGTGAGAAATCTTAATTCTGGATAATTGGATAATGATACTCGGAGTTAGGCATAGTTTTTTCTCTCAGTTCTTGAGTGCAATTTTTATGTGAGAATCCTTGTGAGAGCCACCAAATAGGGCAAATACACAGAGAGCGGGTTCTAATAAAACTAATACTAAGGTGGATGGTCATGATTGACCTTTACGGAATCCTCAGATGAAGGAGGGTACTAATGTCAAGGTCGAAAATACGCTACCCTATCCATTCCTATCTTGGGGCTAAGAATAGTCACCTCCACCAAATAAGCCACCCGATATCCTTTTGAACATCCCCAATCCCAAATGATGCCATGTGAATAAAAATATGCATGCTATATTGCGTTGTGTTAGTAGATATGGTGTTATGTTAGTAGATATGGATATGAAAGAAAAGAAAAGAAAAGAAAAAAAGTATATAGAAAAAAAAAGTAAAAAAAAAGGAAGAAAAAGAAGAGAAGAAGAAAAGAGAGAGGGAAAAAAATTACCATGTTAAGAAGTGTGAGTTAGGTTTAAGTTTTGTCAAGTACATTGAGGTAACAACACCTATCACCCTCACGATCCACCAAATATAGCCTTGACCTACTTTTCTTGTATTTCTGACCACCTGAATACGGGCTGAGGAATTCTGACTTAGTTATAGAGTTATCAGAATCTACTTGAAGTGTAATGCCATGAGAGACCACTAAACATATTTACAAATCTGGCAAGATGTGAGCACAAGAAGAAAAAGAAAAGAAAAGGAAAAGAGAGGAAAAAGAGTGAAGGAGTACAAAGGACTTAAGAGAGCATAGTTTTCTAGCCTCTCTAAGTTGAATTTATTTGATAATTTGGAAATCTAGATTCTGAAATACTAGTCTCTATATAGCACCAGAGGAGAGTAAGCTACCAAATGCAAATCCATTTAACTCAGACATCTTCTACCTAAGCCAAAAAGCTGGGGTTAAAAACTAGAGGTTATTCTATGTCCTAGAGAGAAGAGGTTGCCTATCCCAACAGAATTTTACTAGGGGCCTATCCTAATAGAAAGTTATTCTGTGTATTAAATTTTCACTTGGATCTGTTGCATAGGTTACAATACTATACTTTCTTGATTATCTAGATTCTAAATTTCTGGATGAAGACAAAAAGAAACAAATCTCTAGTCAAACTCATAGTAGAATGCATTTAGTCTTGCACTTGCTAGGGAGTAGCAAGATTTAGGCATAGGGGTATGATTGCGTAGCAATCATACCTAATATACCTGAATTAAGTCAGATCTTAGCTTAACGTAGGCATTCTACATATATACACATCATACTTTGCATCATAGTTGATTTATTAGTTTTGTAAATAATAATGTCATATTATGTTCTAATTGAGAGGCATTAACAATCTTAGGAAATTCAGGGCTGCGGATGACCAATCCAACCATATGGATCTGCTCAGAATGACGACGGGAGTCCAACGCCTCTGAGATCTCATCGATCAGACTCTCGCAACATCCTATCGAGTCAGTAGAAGAATAAGGGCCAAGAGGCAAATAGGTGGAAATCTAAATCTTAGATGTCAAATCCAATTGTACTGATGGATTCAGATCAACGATCACAGTCCAACGACGCAAAAATCATTTTGATTGAAGATCTATAGGACCATCTGCGAAGAAGAGAAGATGGATGACCACGATGGCACCACGTGGTGCCATCACAGCCGCCCAACGACGGCACCCCAACCTCTGAAGGCACCTCCCCATGCATTATGGGCCATTGGATCATCATCCAATGGCCATAAAATGCCCACGTCAATCGCACCAACATGCCTCATCAACAAAGGAAGATCCTTAGCTGTTGGATCTCCATCCAATAGCTAAGGGCAACCGTGCGCAAATAGAAAGTGCGTCCAACCGTGACCTTAACGCATTGGTTAGCATGCTGGAGCAGAAGGTTGCGATGCACGTTCAAAGTGCAATTTGTAGAAAATCAAGGCGACAGAGCCCGCGGATGAATCTTAAGCGTCGGATTCGCATCAAGTGGCAATGGCACCACTGTGTGGTGCTCATAGGAGTGTCGGATGGCCACGCATGCGATGACGTACAACTGAATGCGCGCACGTGCATTTGAAATCTAAATGCGGTGGTTGCGAGGCGTTTAAGCCATCCGATCGTGAGATCGGACGGCTGAGGCTTGAATGCACGATTAAGGTGCATGCGGTTGATGAGCATGAAGGCGGTGCGGGCAAGCGCAAGGCACAGCTGTGCATGACGATCCAAGGGATGAGGGCATGCCACGTGTCAGCTCCAGAAATGATCCGAGCGTTGGAGGCATTTTGGAAGGCCTCTTGAAGCATGATCTGATCTATTGATCTCCCGATCGACAGATTTGATCAATCTGAGGTTGTTACACATGTTGAAGGGCTTAAATGCCCATCTTGCTCCTCTATGAAGCTATAAAAAGAGCCCTAGGTCCTCCAGTTGAAGAACAACTCTCTTCAGACCCTCTCCAATCCAGATCTTCTTCTCTGGCTCTCTCTCCCTTTGAAGCACCCACCAAGCCACCTTGGTGTACCACTGCTGCTCTCCCCAACCTCTCCAAAAGGCCACCGTGACCACCCGTGGTGCCCTTATTCTGCTAGATTAGATAGTGATTTTATTCATGTTCTAGTTTATTTTTGCAACTCTATTAGCCATAAACTCTAGTTTGGCACTTCATGATCAACCAACTTACTTGATTTGCTTTATATATATATATATTAATTAGTTTGCAAGTGTAGCATGCAATTCTAATTCATTTTATGAAATCAGAAGTGTTTTCTGCCTCCCTGAGTTCGATCGGGATTCACCTCTCGCTAAATTATACTTTTTTCAACGTATTTCATGCTATACTATGACATATTCATTCTTTTAACACGATCTACACCTCTAATAAGGAGTGTTCCAAACTGGAAGGAGCTGGTAGGTTACTTGCTCATCAAATAAAGAACCAAGTGGTTCTAGTTGAACTACTTATTCTTAAGAAAGGCGTAGAGGGTGATGAGCGTAATACTAGGGCAGTTCGCAAAGGTGGTAGACTTAGACATGAAGTTCCACAAAAAAACTTTATTCAGAAACCATGGAAGATGAGGAAAATAAGGTGACTTGGCAGGACGTCCCAAGTCATAATGAGTGGGAATGAGAAGGGATTCTCGAATAACATCAGTCTATGTTTGCTGGTGAAGCTTAAGAACAGTAGAACCAACAGAAGGACAACCAAGAATCTCAGAAATAACATCCACATTGACCAAAACCTCAATGCCATAGACATTTGAGGTAAGCTCAATGTTGAACCCCTCACCTATGCTCTTAAGATTGGCATAAAATAGGTGACAAGGCATGGGGCCAAAATCGCGAATGCAGCTATTCTTGGAACCTGCAAAAAAATTTCGCTCAGAAAGGCAAAGAATCTGGTGGTAAGCAAACTTCTTGCGAATCTCGGGAATGATAGACTCAAAGTATGAAAAGTCGACAGGTCTACCAATGTGTGGGGAAAGCTTGGCAAGAATAGAGAAACACTCATGAGTAGCCTTGATAATTAAAAATCTATTGAAAGTATCATTGCAAGAACCTGAAGAGGAGGCACATACGTGTTTCGGAGACAAGGAAGTACTAAAAATTGATGTTGGTCGATCAACCAAGAAGGATCGGTCGATCAAAAATAGACTAGACAGAGTTCTGAGAAACTGACTTTTGGTCAATCAACCAAGTAGATTGGTCAACCAATGGTGAACAGAACACAAAAAATTGAGAGTTTCACGAGTGATAAGCTCACAAATACTATCAACATGGCATGCCAACACAAGATCCACACAAGATCAACATCAGATCAAGTCATAGCACAACTATACTTAAGAAAAATCCACATGAAACAGACTTAAATTAAGTTTTAGAGGTTACCATGGTTGATCAAAATGGTCCATCAAGAGGGAGCCACATGGTCGTCAAGGACGTGGAGCATGATCGGCAAGGGAGGAGGATGCACGGTGAGGGCATGCTCCTGAGAAGCTCCTTCACAGCAAGGATGGCATCGACGGACGGAGAAGAGTCGACGGGGAGGTTGCATAGTGATTAGCCCATATTTGTGGGCTATTTAAGCATGTGAATGCCTAGACATTAAGACATCTTTAACATTTAGTTAACATCCATTAGGATGTAAACAAATGAATTTATATTTTTAGCTTGATTGCATACTTCATGCATTGCATTCATATCTAAATGCATTCAGAATTGACTTAGTTAACCAATTAGGTGCATTACATGCATTATTTAAGGTTTAACATAGAAGTTAAGGGTTTGTGCATAAATAACCTTAATATCTTATTTTATTTTATTATTCTTCTTCTTCGCAGGTAACGGCTCCGCTTCCTTCTCCTGCGACCATTCACTCTAGCCATGAAATCTCCTTAATGGCCATGAGAAGTGGATTTGCTCCCGCCTCTCCCATTTCAAATCCAAGCAATGCAACTACAAAGGGAGCGGGGGTCAGCCATGCTCAGCAGGTCTCCACCCCCATTCACCCCTATGTAGAGAGCCAACCTCTCAACTGCTCCATCACGGGTGGCCTCAACCATGTGCTCAAGTTCACACCACCACAGGTAGGAGGGGTGATAGACCACCGCGCCACCAGTGACTTGTGCAGCCCACCGTGAGCTTGTGCCTGAAGGCCACACATTTATCCTTCTTCTTCTTATTCCTCTTATGCGTCCTCAAGGAACCCATCATCACCACCTCCAGCAGGCCGCAGTTCCACGCTCATGACTCCACCTCTACGCACCACCACCATCAACGTCCCTCTCTTTCTCATAGTCTTCCTTCTCCCTTGTGTGAACCAACACCACTTCCACCATCACCAACACCACACCATTCATCTTCATCGTCATCATCTCCCCTGAAAGCACCATCATCTCCAATGTCAACAGCTACCAGCTACTACCTTCTCCTTCCTACACGTGGACACTAGCCATGTCATAGTGCATGCCCATGCCTTCACATCCCACGCGCGGCCAGCGCATCCGCACGCACCTCCAGCAGCCCATGCACGTTCCTGCCTCCTTCCCCTCGTTGCACCTCCACCCGCGTGTAGTAGAGGTCACGCTCACCTTCAGCAATTGTGCATGCCCTCTCCTCCCTGCGCATGCCTCCCCTCGACGTGTCTCCACGTGCAGCCATGCACACCTCCACCAGCAGCACGCGCCTCTCCTCGGCGCACCCTCTCCTTTCCGTGAGCAGCAAATAAGGCTTGCAGCCGATGACCCACCACCCACATCTCTGTCAATCAATGAGCTTCAGCCACCTCGTACCTCGTCGCGACCGCCATCGTGAAGCCTCGGTGCCAACTACCTTCGGCGTCCAATTTCTACGGCTACTCATTGTGAACATATAGTTTTCGATGTGCGCGAGTTTTTAACAGGTGTAAGCCTCCTTGTGGAGACGACCTGCTCCCTTGTGAGTGGTTATTTATTTTTCATCTATTTTGATCGCTCGTTTTACCACTCGATTTCTATACTACAATGCAATCTCAAATCATATTTTCAAACACTGTTATAATGCCCGATCAAATGGCACCATTGCCGGGGAGGTAACAGGCCTGTTAAACTCACACTTATTTATTTATTTGTTCACACATTATTTTTGAGGCATATTTAATTTTGATCATTTTTGTGTGAGGTATGCATATCTCTTACATCTTGCCGCACCAGCCTCAAAGATTAGGCGACCATTGACGTCACCAGTGGGCCACACATTGGAAGCATCATAGCTACCGCGTGCACAATTGAGGTGGACCTTGAGCCACGAATCGGAGGAAAACATTTCGAGGGTGCTGTAATCATCATCTCCTCCATTTTGAGTAGATAGAATTTAGGTTTTTGAACTTTATTTTTTTCTTTATTCTTGCACATTCATTCAGTTTGAGACCCTTGTTCTGGGGTACATTTTAGAGGTTTGTTCCCCAACCTTCTTTTAGGCCCATGTTGGGTAATTTTTTAGGAGCATGTTCCATTTCTTTAGATCTAGATTTTCATTTTATTTTGTTGGAGTTTATCCTTTCTTGTTTGTGCTTAAGTAGTATTAAAGAAAAAGGAAAAAAAAAACATCACGAATTGCCTGCTATAAGTTGCATGCTCCTAGGTCGAACCATATAGGTGTGTATGACAGCATCTAGATCCTTCTTTGATTGCATTGCGTGCATCTTGCATTGTTGAAGCTGAAGACAATGTACTTTTCTCTATATCCTTGCATATCTTCCTGATCACGCATTTGCACTTGGACCTAATTTATAAGACCACATAATTTGTTGTGAAACGATCTAACAATGTGGTCACATTAAAACTTTTGAGGTGGACTAATTAAAGGAGGAACACTTTAAATCGAAGACTTAATTCTTGCAACCTTGTGTGCGATTCAAAACTCAAAGTCAAAAATCTTTTACCGTGGATGCACACGTGCATGCTTTGAGCACCAAGGCACACATATAGTCACTTCATAAGTCTTGAGCTACTAGGAAAGAGCCCTCTTATTGCTAGGGTCTGAAGTGACCCCAACTTTAGCTTGAAGGTTCAAGCACCTCCAAAATTACGAATTGAGGGTAGTTAAAAAGCACCACGACAACACCACTTCAAAGGAAGGCTTAGGCCTACTTGCATCCTTCTTTGTCGGCTTTGGAGGTCACTAGAATTTTTGGGCTTTAGGGAGGATCACCTAAGTCCCAGCTAGGTTTTATTAGGCATATCATAGGTCGACAAGTACATGCATAACTATTTGGGCAACTTGTATTGTCACCTACAATTGGACTTAAATCTCAAAGGCATTAATTGATTAAAGACCTAAAAAGTCCTTTGATTTGTGTTTGTTTGCTTGGGGAAGAATTGGACTGTGGTGTGAGTTAGAATGGACCACCTTGACTTCCATCCTTTCACATCTTGCCCACACTCTTAACCCCACTTTGCGATCTTTGATCCCATATGCCAAGATGGTCCATCCGTTGATGGACATAATGATAGTCATTGGGATCCTTTTTACTCCTACTATAGGAGTATTGGCCTGGTTAAGCCCTAAATCAGTGAGTAGAGCCTAGAAGTGGGATTTGCCTTGCCCGATATCCCACGCACCATAAAAATACCCAACCCACCCTCCCTTAATGATTTTAATGGTTGGATAGAAACTCCTAGGTACTATAATCCTGAGCTTAACTTCTCTCCTGATAGTAATGATGATCTCTCCTCCTTGAAGATGAAAATACAGAAAATGCAGGATGAAATGATTGAATTATTAGGAGAATCTTTGAGAGCAGGCAAACAAGGAAAAGAAGACATTAGCCACCTAACTTACACTATTGAGGATGACTTCCACCCCTCTACGCCAGATGCATCTCCCATGTGAGAGCCGCGCCCTAAGTTGGAGGGGAATTTTGGGTATTCTGAAAGGAGGAATAGCTACTTCTATGGGATTGATTTTGAATCTTCCTCGCTAAATGACACTTCCTTTAAAGGTCCACTCCTTAAGCGGGAGGAGGATATGTATGAAAGTAGCTATGCATTGGATAAAGAAAGGTGGCAACCCGTGGATGACATTGAGGTTAAGTATCTAGTTGAGCTATATTGGAGTCAAAAGAAGGGAATGATGGTACCATTGGAAGACCTCGACCCAGACGATAGTATTTTCATGACATTTGATGAAGTGGGTCGAAGTCAAGTTGTTAATCCTGTTGGAACCTAGTTCCACTTCTCTTTTATGTTTTGGTGTTAACAAAACTATTTTAAAACTAATGAGTTTATGAAGTGTCTTTTTCAGGAAATTATAGGATTTAGGAAGTATGAAAGAAGTGGTGATGACATGAAGAATGAAGATTGGTTTCATATTATTTTTATATCTTGCAATCTAGATTTTGTATGTCTCCTAACAAGAAAAATGATTTAGGAATTAAAATCAAAATAGAGATAATTAGAAATCATACTCCTATTCTATTATTCATTTGAAAAACTAATATCATTTTGTTGTCATATTGATTGTATATTTACATTCAAATATCACTTAGATTGATGAACAAAACGTATTCAAGGTACTTGTTGCAAGTACCGGTACTGTTCACCAGTATCGATACCTGCTAGGCACAGGTTTAGGTCTTAGTCCCAAACTATGAACAAGTACCGGTACTCATCATGAGTACCGGTATCAAGTGCTCATAGTTTGAAGACTTGGGAAATGCCTGTACCTTACAACTACTGGTACTAATCACCAGTATCGGTACATGTAGGTCACAGTTTATATCTTGACCCGAATTTGTGAGTCACAAGTACTGGTACTTATCATGAGTACCGGTACCTAGTGATTAACTTGGTACTCAACTGTAAGCACTGAGTATTGGAACCCATGATGAGTACCGGTACCCAGGCTTTCTTGGGCTGGCTGCTAGCTGTTGGTTAACTGTGAGTAGTTAGTACCGGTACCACAACTTTAGTAACGGTACCAACTAACCGTTGAGCCTAATTTGAACGACTATTTTGCAATTAAACCTACCTCTAATCTTGCCATTTTGCCCCTAATGGCTAGTAATCGTAGGAAAGGTGTTTAGTGGCTTATATAAACACCTTGTGTGTGTCATTTGCACACAACATACGCATAAAAAAATCTCCTTGCTCAAATTTCTAGATTTCTCAATTCTAGCTGCAAGGGTGGTTGATTTGTTGCATTCTCTTAAAGGCGATTTACTCTTTGCAATAAGTTTTTTCAGGCGAATTTGTTCTTCATTGTAAAATCATTCTTTTTCGCTTTAGTATTTTTTGCTAGATTGGTATATAAACTTTCTGTTAAGCTAATTCTTGTTGGAGATTTAGGAACTTAGTTGTAAGCTATATTGTTTCTTGCTTACACCTGTATGTTTTTGTTCTTATTTAATCTTATAATTGGGTTGAGGTAACCCATTAATTACCTCCATTTATAGTCAATTAATTCCCTCCAAGTTGAGGGAAAAGGGCTAAAAATGCTAAGTAGGGAGACTTAGGTAGTAGAGTACCCAAGTGAGGGGAACTACTATACGTCTGGTGTTGTATTTTGTGGTTTGCTTTATTTGCATAATTTTTGTTTACCACACTATTCATCCCCCCTTATAGTGTGCTTGTGCCTTTTATATCCTACAAATCCTACCTCCCCTTCTGATGATGATCAACTAATGGAACTTAAACCCACCCTTAGGGAACCTGACCCTAATGAAATTCACCTATCTGAGGAGTCTGATGTTACCAGTGTGAACCATTTACCGCAAATAGAGTGCTCTAGGGGATCTGTAGAGGTTTTAGATGATTCTAGACCTCGGGTAGATGATGAATTACTTCTTGAGGAGGAGGATGAATTATGTGAGGAACCTACATTCAGGATTTGGAGTGACACTAAGGGCGATTATGTCTTATTTGAAGAATTAGTCCCTAAGGATGTCACTAATTTGATCAACTTAGGTTTCCTCCATGCTCCTATTGTTGATATCCCTCATCATGATGAAATAATGGAAAACGTGGAAGCAACTTCTGAGATTAATGTAGATTCACATATAGACTCCGAGGATGATTTGAGTAAAGAACAAGAACCTGGGGATGAGATTGATAGGGTAATCCCTAAATCTGTTGCTTCCAACCTACCTTCATTTGACTGGGAGTCACCCTTTGATTTGCCTATGTCTGAAAGTGAAATTTTGACTTCATACATTGAACTGATCACTGATGAAGAGCAAGTAGATACTTGTGATATTACAAGAGATGCTAGGGATGCAATTGAGGAATTAGAAAGATTGTTAGGGATGGACACCGAGCCGACTAAACCCAACTTAGATCTTATGGCCATCCCACAACCTTGAAACTTGGACACCCTAGACAATCTTTGGCTTAAAAACATGCTCACTACTATTTTGACTGGGAGACTTATCAGACCAACAATTCCTATATTGGGGTACCGGGTGTGGATTGATGTTTTCATTGGTCAGTCCATCACCCTGGGGGTATATCTTTTCACCATTCCTTCCCCATCTCTATTGGAGGATCCTTGTCATCCTCTCCCTACCCCTCTGGAGGTCGTTATTCTTGACTTTCATTTAGAGCCTCCTTTAGTGACCTGGGAAGATTTCAATCCCATCTTGGTTGGGCGAGCATTTGCCATTGGTATTCATCATCAACTCACCAACATCCTAGGTTACCTATTTTCTAGGCCTATTGATGGGAACACCATCATGAGCCCTAACTAGCCTATTTTGGTCTGAAAAAGGTGATAAAAGCTCCTACATCACCATCAAAAGGTCTTATACGCATGATGTTGTGTTTTGAGAAGAGAACAAGAAACCAGGGTTAATTCTATAATTTTAACATCAAATCATGAACACAGAATAACCAAGGGGTTGGCTAGGGGTGAATTAAAGGTCAAATGAGCATTAAAATCTAATAAGTGGGTTAATGCAGACAGAAATGGGTTTTCGCACATTTCGAGAATTAACAGTAACCCAAAACCTTAATTTCAGACCTGTTTAAATAATAGAGGTTCTGGTTAGGATAAATTCCATCTAAACCTTCTCAAAATCATATAAAAATATTCCATAATGTTTGGTATCCTTGATTTGACCATTGGAACCTATTTTGACCTAAAATAGTCTCAGATAGAAAGTTGCCCTAATTTGGGTTTCTACGTAAATTGCCCAGTCAAACTTGGTAAAAAAAAAAATCCAACTTCACCATCATATTCCTTGGGTCCAAATTAGGCTTGTACCAAAAGTTAGGCCCAATCAGAGTCCATCTTGACATAGTTTGTATTTTGGTCCAATCTGACTCTTACTCTCATTCATACCCCCAACTTTCGAAATCCTTACAAAAGGCCCCCTAACTTTGCTTCATTTTATTCAAATGGGTCCTTGCCGCCATGGCAGGTGTGAACCCAAAGGTGCCGAGCTTCAATCAGGGATACCTCGATTTCTCCATCAATCCCTTCCAAAATTGGAGGGGATGATCTTGAGGTCATCCCTAAACAACTAAAGCTAATTTTAGATCCCAAATCCGCCCAAGAAACTCATGCAAATCCTTGATTTCCAAGGATCTTCTTCCTGAAAAATCGAGCCTTTCAAGCTTGTTTCCAAGCTTGGGAGCTTGCTTGAAGGCCTATAAAAGACCCTCATCGATTGCCTCACCTCAGCAAGTTTTTAGGCCAACAACCTCCTCTTTGGCCTACTCCAAAGCTTGCTCCAGTGACCTTCTCCATCTGACTTCTTCGCCCACTGCCACATACAATAGGTAGTGGGATCATCTTCCTCAAGTTCTTCCATGCCTTGCAATACCAGCAGACGCCTCCTTCCTCCATCTTCCTTGCCGTTCTCCCTCCCGGAGTGTTCTTCATCTCTAGTGCCGACCATCACAGCTAGCACTTCCTCCGACTCCCCTTCGATTGCTATCTACTCTCTTCGACGCCCCTTCATCCATTGATCATCCTAGCACCTCCAAACTTTGTTTTCGACCTTCAACTCGCCCGCTCCACCATCGTCTTCCAAATCGCTGGCATACCTCCGGCGACCTCCACAACATGCCGTGCTCCACCAAATCACCTGCTTTTGAATCCTACACCTTCGCCCAATCCACACAAGCATAACCCCTCAAGAAATTGAGGGGATTGCTATGCTAATCAATCCACCGAACACCTCCCCCTTCGCTTCCATATTCTGACTTCTCCAGCCCTCTACGACCACCTTCACGGCACGCCACCACCACCACCTTCGCTGCATCCACGTGATCATCCTAAACATTTTTGACATGGCCAATAGGCCATTTTTGTCTTTGCAGGTGTTCACCCTCGGCCACCATTAACAGAGCTTCTTCGCACAACCTTGAAGCTGTGTTCTAGAAGCATTCACGCGTGCCTGCACCTCCAGGCCACGCGGAAGGTCTTTAGGAGTACGCCTAGATCAATAATTGAGGGAGTCACCCACCCCTTCGCCTGCAATCAAACAATACTTGCTGCTGCTTCACGAAAAGAAGGCTGTGGGTTTTGTCCCACATCGTAAACGAAGGACTGATTCGCAGCGTACAAAGGGAATTCGGCCCCTGGACCCCTCGCCTAGTCACGAGGGGTCGGGTCCCTCCTCATGCCTGCTTGCACACCTCGGCTACCCGCACATCCAGTAGCCCTGGTCCCTGTACTTGACCTGATAACTCGATTGAGACCTGATTACATGGGTTTGAGAGAGAAGAGGAGAGAGAGAGAGGGGGGGTTTTGCCCTTGCTCCTACCCTCTCTATACTTAGCTATTGAGAGGCTTTCGTGCCTTTGATTGGTGTTGTGCCTTGTCTCTCTTGAGGCTTGAAGGAAGGAAGAAGAGGGCTTTGCCTCTCTGTTGAAGTTGCTCCTCCTAAACACTTAAGCCATCTAGGGCTTTATCTTTGTCGTCTGATATCTGTTGGTTCTAAGCTACTGTTGAAATATTGATAACTTGGTGACGTGGATTACTGGTTGATAAATACTGTGCATTTATTTGAGCTTATCATATAGGATTAATTTGGTAATTTAAATCACCATTTCAACCCATCCTTTTTGCACTGTGATACTAAATTTCATTCATATATCATTCTGAGTTGTTCTGAATCAAGTTTTGATTATAATTGCCTATATTTATTATGATTGGTGAGATTGAATTGCTATTATTGCTCCCTATATTCGACCACGGACTCTTTCTGAATTTGAGTTACAAATTTAAATGATTTGAATGCATTTGTCTTATACTACGACACATTTACTTAACAAACGACGAATTTGCTTGAACATTTTGGCATTGTTGCTGGGGAGCGATGCACAATTTGATTTCACTGATTACAATTTCTGATTTGAATCTAACTTGATTTATCTGATTTGTTGTGGTTGTGCGAGGTACACAGGGGAAGATTAGCTGCACGACAACCACTCTAGGGGCAGGTAACCTCATTTCCTTCTTTGTAAACCCCTATTTTTGGAAGGATTAAAAAAGGAAAAATCAATTAGGTCAACTTGCATTCAGAATTAATCACTTCTGAGTTGCCTAACTTGATCTATTTAGAAACCCTTCTCTAGATTCCTGAGCCTACTAGGCATTTAATGTACCTAGGGTTACTCACCTTCTTGATTGAGCCCTAGGTACCAGATCTGAAAGAAATTGATTGGACAAGAAAGAGCCAAATTAGGGTTTTCATCTTAGGGTTGAGAAACACATGTGCTTGAAATAACAAGAATTGACTTTCTTGCATCGTGTGCTACCTAAGCCCTTGCTTGAAGTTACCTAATCAAGAAGACCCTAAAATCAAGCTTTAATCATCAACTTGAATCTTAAAATTGGGACTTAAGAACACAGACAGGTCAGGTGAAGTTGATCCACCTTGTGGGTCAACCAATCTTCAAATTAGGTCACCAAGCACAAATCAATTCTAAAGTCAAGTGAAATTCTAAGCACCTCAATTCAAGTTTAAAATTGGTAGACTTAAGGGGTCAAGTGGTTCATTCTAGTCTACCTGGATCCGTGGTGACAAGGAAGGTTGGGTGGGGAAAACCCTGTAACCCATGGGGACGCTCTACCATGTAGGGGTCTTCACAAGACTTTCCCTTCCTGGCTGCAGAGGTAATTCTCAGGTGGACGACTTTTTGATCAAGAGGTATCATCTGCCTCGAACCTCCTTAGTCATCCAAACTTATTTGGGTGCCTCAATTGGGTTTGTCAGACATTCTATCCCTCATCTCCTCCATTTAGTGCATGTTCGGGAGGAGGTCCTTAAGACCACCCTTAAGGCCTCCATTAGCTTTCCACTCTCGTCGAGGTCAAGCCTCGACCCATTTGTTTGTGCAACTTCCCAATCAGATCAATATCTCATCCGACTCCTCCGTTTCTGAGCCTAAATCTCTAGCCACAGCCATGGAATACCATGAAGAAGAACCCGACCTTCAGCATCGAGTCCATGGCCTCAGAGATCTCGTCCATGCATACATCAACCCACCGTAGCATCCTCAAATACGAGATCACTACAATCCCGTTGCGGTGGAAATCGAGCCTAGAATACAAATCCCTGTGGGAGGACCTAAGGTGGAGCTCAAGCCAAGTATGCTTCACAAGATCCTGAAATTCCATGGCTTAAACTCTGAGGATCCCTTCCAGCACATCAGGCATCTAAAGCATCTGGCTTAGACCTTTGGGCCATCTATACAAAATCGGGATGGCTTACTCATGAAAATGTTCTCCTCTCTCTCAGATAAAGCCGTCGATTGGTTTCAGACTTTGACTCGTCCGATCACCACTTGAGGAGAACCTCAGACTTAATTCTTACAAAAATTCTTTTCCGTTCGTCAGACGAAAGCATTGAGGCATCAGATCACACACTTCTCGCAAGATGCGGGAGAACCTCTTCATGAGGCATGGGACCATTTTCTGGATCTCATGAGCAAGTGCCCCCATCACGGAGTTCCAAAATGGGAACAAGTCTAGTATTTTTACCATGGGCTCCGTGATGATATCAAGCTCTTTGTCAATGCAACCTGCAGTGGCAGCATCATGGGTCAACATGAAGACATGATTTAGGAGATTCTTGAGAACATGTGTGAGAACTCCCTAAACAATGAGTCATTGGGTGTGTACGACCAGACGACCACCCACGCATTGGCGAATAATTGAGGGGTACGCGAAACCCAAGGCCTTTCCACATCCATCGATTTGGAGTTGGTAGCCGGTCACTTGGATAAGGTCTCAATCATTGAGAAGAAGGTGGATGACTTGACTCGACACTGGAAAAGAGCCACCTTAGCACAACAAAACCCATTTGCGCAACCTCCCTTAGGTAGGGAGGCTGTGCATAACATCTATCACCACTCTTCTTAGGGGATGGACCCATATTCACCCTCATATGATGTCCTCCGGAACCTCCTACTTAAGTTGGGGGAACTCTGAACCCTCATATTCTGACTTCTCTGTGGTTCCTCAAACTTGTGAGGACCTCAACGCCATCCAGAATGATCCATTCTCTAACACTTATAACCCTGGATGGCGAAATCATCCCAATTTTGCGTGGTCGAGAAATAACCCAAATCCGAGATCTCAATTCCAAACTCGACCACAAGCTCCACGACCTTATCAGCCTGCTCAACCAAGGCCCAATCCAAATTTTAGGCCACCTAAGGAAGACCAAATGTCTCTGATTCTTCAAACCCTAGTTGACATGCAAAAATAGTAGAAAGAAGAGATCACAGAGGTTTGCAATCAGCTTGCACAAATAGAGTGGACTCGCTGATGAGCCCACATTTGTAGGCTATTTAGGTATTTCAATGCCAAGATATTAAGTTATCTTTAACATTTATTTAGCATGTATTAGGATGTAAATATATTAGTTTATGTTTTTAACTTAATTGCATAATTCATGTATTGCATTCATAATTAAATGCATTTAGAATTAAATTAGAATGGCTTGTGAGTGCATTACATGTATTGTTTGGTTATAAATAACCCCTCATATCTTTTCTTTATTTTATCTGTAACGGATGCATGCAGAAGAGTTGCACCAGCTACAATGCACAAGTGACAATCATGGATCTTTGTTCCCCACGATGTTCGTCGCTTCACCTCCTCTTCAACCAACGTCTGCCTGCATGCATCCTCTTGCAGCATAAAAGATGACTCCAGCCACCACTACTAGCAGGCCACCACCCCTGACCCCCCACTATGCGTGCGACAAGTACTCCATTCCACCACTGTAGGCCTCCTACCGTGTGCACAAGTCCACACCACCGCGGGCAGGCAGGGTGACAGACCGTCGCGCCATCAGTGGCTATGCAGATTATTGTGAGCACCTCAACATGAACTACTGCCATCACCAACACCAGCAATCACTGCCATAACCACGTGCCAGCAGCCATCCACACTCATTTAAGATGTCTGCGAATGTTCCCAGACATTTGACCTCCCAACAGCCACCCTCTCTTTCTCGTGCACCATCTTCCTCTCCTTCAATTCATTGCCAACATCACCAGCAACACCACCTCCATCAATCCCTCACACATCCAATCACAACCGCCTACCCCTTCTCCTTCATCTTCTTCTTCTCCACGTGCCTCCCCTACCACCAACAAAAGGGACCGAAAGTTGCAGTCGGCCCTTCTCCTCCAGTGCACACTCCCCCTCGCTGTGCCTTCTCTTACGCACATCTCTAGCACGTAGCTGCAACCATCCCACGTGCGCATGCGCTCGTGCCACTACGCCCCCTCCCCTCTCCATGTGAGCCTCTTTTTCGATGTCAACAGCAGCAACGCGTCGCCATTACCGCGTACATTGCACCTTCCCATGCTCCATGCATGGCCAGCAGCAACTCCAGCACACAGCAACAACCATTCTCCTTCGTGCGCTGCACCTCCTCGCACAGATGCCTTCACGTGCCTGCGTATGGCCAATAGCTATCTAGCAGCCATCAGAACCCACCTTCACCATAGCTTCATCTGGCTGGCTCCAGCAGCCTCGCGCTTTGCCACGACCGCCATCGCGAAGCCCTTGGTCTAGAGATCCTCCTCCAAGCTTTGCACCTCCGCCCACTCACCGCTCCTTGCGCACGGACATGGAGAAGAAATCCTTTATTTTTGGGTTCATTTCTATTTACATTTAAGTGCCATTGCCACAAAAAGGATTTTTGATTTATTAATATTTAATTATGGTGAGTTTATGCAAAGGACCTCCCTCTTTCTCGTAAATGCAATATCAACTCATCTAATCATTGTTACATTGATTTAAAGGCGATTTTGATTCGATTTCTTAGGGAAATTAATCATGAACATCTGCTTTTAACCTGTGTGGATTTTAATAGGCCACCGCCTCCCTGTGGATACTACCTACTCTCCTGTGAGTGGTTAATTGCAATTCAATACCTTGATTAGTTGATTTTTCCACCACTTAGAAATACAACGAGAAATCTTTTTTTTTTCGAAAGCGAAAATCGACTCTTTAAATGGAGCCATTGCCGGGGAGGAAATAGGCTTGTTAAATTTGCATTTATCTATTTATTTGTTCACAATTTAGTTGAGGCATATTTTAATTTGATTATCTGTTTGGTGAGAGGTACTTGTATTCCGAGATGAGTTGATGCATCAACCTCAGTGACACTGAGGTGGACCTTGTTTCCACCGCTTGGAGGAGAGACCAAGCTTCGCATCTACAAGGAGGAGCTTGAACATTGGTGAACCTTGTTGTCACCAACTGGGAGGAGGACATCCGGAGTGATCATCTTCATCTTCGTCGATTTTTCAGTAGATAGAATTTAGGTTTTAGAACTTTACTTTTCTTTATTTTCTTGCACATACATTTGGTTTGAGACCCTTCTTCTGAGGTACATTTTAGGGGTTTGTTCCCTAATTTTGTTTTAGGCTCATGTTGGGTAATTTTTCGGGAGCCTATTCCCATTTCTTTAGACTTAGGTTTTTCTTCTCTTTTGTGGATTAATTTTATTTGTGCATAAGTAGTTAAAAAAAAAAACAAAACGAAACACGAGCTGCCTGGTAGAAGTTGCCTGCCCCTAGGACAAATCATTCAGGTGTGTATGAGCAGCATCTAGATTTATTTTCTACATTGCGTGCATTCTTGCATCGCTGATTGCTGGAAGCAAGGTACGCATCCTCTTACTTTGCATCCATATCTTGATCATGCATTTGCATTTGGACTTAATTCCTATACCACATAATTTGTCTTGAAATGATCTAACAAGTGGTCACATTAAATTACTGAAAAGGACTAAGTAAAGGAGGAACACAATAAAACCCAAAGAGTTGATTTGAGACATTGTGCTACGGTTCAAAATTCAAATTCAAACTTTTACGGTGAATGCACATGTGCATGACTGCACACTAAAGCACGCAATTAGACACTCCTAGTTTTTGACCTGCTAGGAAAGAACTCTCCTACCATTGGAGCTTAGGTGCTCTACCTTAAAGATCAAATGGTAAAGTACTCCATGGACGGAAGATTGAGGGATGCAAGTAGGCCTAAGCTTTCCTTTGAAGCTGTGCTTTCACAGTGCTTCTTAAATACCCTCAAAAATCCGTGACAGGGTATCCCCTTCCTTGGAGTTACAAAATCTTTGAACTTAAGTTTCAAGTAGTTTGGTATCCACCACTTCAATCGGCTACTTATGAGTCTGGGAGTAACTCACAAGATTGCTACCCCTTACCATTCTCAGAAGAGTGTCAAGGTTGAAGTGTCAAATAGGGAGATCAAGAACATTTTAGAAAAGACTATTAGGCCAGATAGGAAGAATTGGTCCCAAAAGCTCGATGATGCTTTATGGGCTTATTGAACGGCCTACAAAACCCCTTTGGGTATGTCTCCCTTCCGAATAGTGTACGGGAAAGTGTGCCACTTACCCGTTGAACTTCAACATAGGGCACTTTGGGCTATTTGAAGTGTCAACATGGATTTAGAGCAAGCTGGTAAAGCAGGTTTACTAGAGTTGACTGAGCTTGAGGAGTTGAGGAATGATGCTTATGACACCTCCCAAGCTTATAAAGAGAGCACTAAGGTCTTGCATGATAAGTATATTGTTAGAAAGACCTTTGAGCTCAACCAACAAGTCTGGCTTTTCAATTCTAGACTTAAGCTTTTTCCAAGGAAATTGAAATCATGTTGTGATGGGCCTTACATTATCACCAAAGTGTTTCCGCATGGGGCTGTGGAGATCAAGAGCCCTTCCCCTTCAGTACCACCCTTTACCGTCAATGACCAACAATTAAAACCTTATGTTACTTAGGATGGCCATCTGGTTGACAAGGTCACTCTCGAGGAGCCTTAGCTCCTTTCTTTCTTGCCTCTGGTAACATCTTCCCTTGACCATTTTACTTTCAATGAGGACACTGTTTGAACCAGGAATGGGGGGATAGCACTTGAGGCATCTATACATAGCATTTATACATAGCGCATTCATGCATTTACTTAAAACATTTTGCATTACATACATTTGCATTGTTTGCAAAAAGAAAAAAAAAATTACATTTTTTAGCTTAACTGGCTGGGCCCTGCATTCTTAGGTAGACCATAACTTTAGTTTAGACTAAGTTGACTCTAGGGTTTGACTTAGAAGCTAAGTTGAGCTACTAGCTTTAGACCTTTAGGGTCCTTTGTGGACTTAAAAACTCAAGTAGGAGTTAAGTTGTGGACCATTCCTCAAGAGGTTGAGGAAGGAAAGCTAGAGATTGAGTTAAAGGCTAGGTAGTACTTGATGTCTTTTTCTACCTTTTGGTTTACGGGTCCTCGTAACCTAAGCATCCACATTTCACACACTTGGTCTTGTGTAAATAATGATAACCTTAATTCCTTTCTTGGAGAAAAATTTGGTTATCTTAGTTCTGACTTAGAAGATTGAAAACACAAGTTGATTGGAAGATTTCCTGCTACAGGAGAGGTGGAGTATATACTCACCTTGAGGATGCGATGATAAGATGTCACCTCCTCGATGCTTGTCTCTTAGGATGTCCATCCTACTGGGGGCATGTAAGTGCATTGTGCGGTTCAGGTACCATGGGCGACCCTATCTCAAAGTGGCGATTGCCACAGACCTGAATTCACTTTAGAAATCCATGGGCGATATTATCTTGAAGTATTGATTTCTAGGAGTTCTTGGGGTCGCTATGGGCGGTGCTATCTCGAAGCATCGAAAGCTAGGCACCCTTCGAGGTTTGGTGAGACCGTGTTGATAGCTGATCTAAGGTTAGACTTAGAGGAATCAAACAAAATAAATATATGACCGAAAAAAAAAATCCTCTTTCTAGGTTGGCAATCAAACCAACCTCAAATAAATCAGACCATTGCACATGCACGGATGCTTTAATCTTTGGGACCAAAAAACCCTAAGGTAGAGTTAGAAATCAAGGAGACCTACGCCTGCAACTCATCCTTAGCTGACCTAGTTTGTAACTTAGCAACTACTTGGGAACCTTAGGTCTAAAGTCTGAACTTAACATGTTTCTAAAAGAAGACTGACTGGGTTGGCTGGTCCACTTGAAGAGCTGGGTAATTGCTTGAATTTGCTAGGGACTAGCAAAAACTAGGCATGGGTGGAAATTTGATGAGCCCATATTTATAGGCTATTTAGGTATTTCAATGCCAAGATATTAAGTTATCTTTAACATTTATTTAGCATGTATTAGGATGTAAGTATATTAGTTTATGTTTTTAACTTAATTGCATAATTCATGCATTGCATTCATAATTAAATGCATTTAGAATTAAGTTAGAATAGGTTGTGAGTGCATTACATGTATTATTTGGTTTTAACATTGAAAGTAAGGGTTTGCATATAAATAACCCCTCATTTCTTTTCTTTATTTTATCTCCAACGGATGCATGCAGGAGAGTTGCATCAGCTATAATGCACAAGCGACAATCGTGGCTCTTTGTTCCCCACAATGTTCGTCACTTCACCTCCTCTTCAACCAATGTTCTCCAGCATGCATCCTCCTACAGTATAAAAGAAGACTCCAGGCACCACTACCAGCAGGCCACCACTCGCGACCCACCACTGTGTGTGCGACAAGCACTCCATTCCACCACTACAGGCCTCCTACCGTGTGCACAAGTCTACACCACCGCGGGCAGGAGGGGTGACAGACCGTCGCGCCATCAGTGGCTATGTAGATTACTTTGAGCACCTCAGAGTGCACTACCGCAATCACCAACACTAGCAACCACCGCCATAACCACGCACCAGTAGCCATCCACACTCATTTAAGATGTCTGGGAATGTTCCCAAACGTCTGACCTCCCAACAACTACCCTCTCTTTCTCAAGCACCATCTTCCTCTCCTTCAATTCAACGCCAACAGCACCAGCAACACCACCTCCTTCATTAATCCTCAGGCATCCAATCACAGTCGCCTACCCTTTCTCCTTCATCTTCTTCTCCACGTGCCTCCCCTGCCACCAACAAAAGGGACCCAAAGTTGCAGTCGGCCCCTCTCCTCCAGCACGCGCACCCCTTCTCTGCGCCTATGCTTGCACAAATCTCCACAACGCAGCGGCAACCATTTCACAGGCGCACGCGTGCGCCCCTGCGCCCCCTCCCCTCTCCATGTGTGCCTCTCCTTCGACGTCAACAGCAGCAGTGTGCCGCCATCTCCATGCACACCGTGCCTTCCCGTGCTCCACCCAGGGCCAACAGCAACTCCAATGCATAGCAGTTGTGCCTTCACCTCCGTGCGTTGCTCCTCCTCGCGTGCGTGCCTCCGCATGCCTGTGTGTGGCCAATTGCCCTCTAGCAGCCGTCAGAGCCCACCTTCACCATAGCTCCGTCCGACCGATTCAGGCTGCCTCACGCTCACCATGACCGCCATCGCGAATCCCTCAGTCTAGAGATCCTCCTCCGAGCTTTGCACCTCCGACCATTCCCTCCTCACGCACGGACATGGGGAAGAAATCCTCTATTTTTGGGTTCATTTCTATTTACATTTAAGTGCCATTGCCACAAAAAGGATTTTTGATTTATCAATATTTAATTGTGGTGAGTTTATGCAAAGGACCACCCTCTTTCTCGTAAATGCAATATCAGCTCATCTAATCATTGTTACATTGATTTAAAGGAGATTTTCATTTGATTTCTTAGGGAAATTAATCATGAACATTTGCTTTTAACCCGTGCGAGTTTTAATATGCCACTGCCTCCCTGTGGATACTACCCGCTCTCTTGTGAGTGGTTAATTCAATTCAATACCTTGATTAGTCAAATTTTCCACCACCTAGAAATACAATGACAAATCATTTTTTTTTCGAAAGTGAAAATCGACTCTTCAAGTGGTATAAGAAACCACCTGGCAAGTCAAGTTAGGTATGGATGGATGTCGAGTAGGTGAGTCAAATAAGATCCAGTTGTCCATCTCACTAGTTTCAGACTTATCAGAATCCTCAATTTTATCCCTGGGGTGATCAAAAATCTTATTTGAGTCGCCCAAATTATGATGCAAATCTTCAAATGTAATGGACGGAAATTCATTATTCCTTAAAATCACAGCTCAAGGGGGAGTAAGATCAGAATCTAGATTAGTCAAGATCTCGAATTCTTTTAGTTCTGTGTGTAGATTTCACCCTACGAGGAGGGGGTGACGTAATAAATTACGGAATATAATATAAACAATCTCACAAAAAATCAATCATACAATGTACACAATAATTTTTAGGTGGAAACCCAAACCGGGTGAAAACCACCACCTAACCCTCTTGAGTTAGGATTTTCCGATCAACCAAGTTGATTAAATCCACTAAACGAATCACTTAAACGAGGGTGATTCAACCTCAATTACAACCACGCTACTTTATACGAGGGTAGCACACCTCAAACCCCTTCTCTTCACGAGAAGGATTTTGTCCCATGAAGGAGACGGGAATTCGCAAAGTGAATACCCAACCAAATAACAAAGATAAATGACAACAATCCTATAGAGCCAACAAAGTAATTTAAACCTAGCTTCTATAGGAATTAGGAAACTCCCCTTTGCAAGGAGTGCGTCGAATTGATGACACGGGTGCATGAGCCACACGACGGCGCAACGTCGCTCTCGTGAACTTCGGCGGGAGAGCGGGTGCGTGAAGGCTTGATGCTCTCAAGATGTAGAACTTGAGCTTAGAGAGCAAGAGATTCTTTTTGGACACGAGAGTGGAAATGCTTGTTCTTGATGTGTCTAGGTGTATCTAGGTGTGTATGTGTGTGCAAGAGGTTCCTCTCTATTTATAGAGGCCTTAGGAAAGCTTTGGAAGGCTTTGGAAAGCTTCCATAGCCGTTGGGTGCAAAGCCCAAGAGAATCAAGCCGAAATTAGGAACAATGATTGCACTGACAGGGTTATCAGACGTCTGATCTTGGCATCAGATGTCTGGAATATCACTTTAAGACATCTGGCATAAAATTCAGACGTCTGATTTTAGGCGGGTTTCTTCCTAACTTGAATCAAATCTAAACAAGGTTCTAGTGCAAGTCTATCAGATGACATACAGGACGTCTGACACTATGTCTGGATGTCTGAAAACCTACTTTTTCATGGGAATGGATTTCCAAGAGAGTGCAACTGGTAGAAAATCTCTGAGAAGAGATTTTGGGACAGCCGAGGCAAAACGACCATATATCAGAAGTCTAGAAAGGCTTAAGGACGTCTGATAAGGCTCTAACGGTCATATCATTCAGTGTTTGCTAAGCCAGCCAATGGTCCACTAATTGGACGTCTGGCAAGTCCATTAGACGTCTTCTAAGACGTTTGGACTAAGGTCTGGACGTCTGATTTCATCAGACGGAGTTAGCAAGTCTAGCCTAAATGTTATCAGACGTCTGAATCAACGGTCAGACGTCTTAAAACACATTATCAGACGTATGATTTTGGAATTAGACGTCTGGAACCGCTGTTTGAACCCTATTTTGGTTTTCTAAGTTTTTTACAGAAAACCTAAGTGTCCTAGGGTTGTGCCGGTGTTCCTAGGACTACTGTTAGGGTACTTTGAGGCTCTTTAACATGATTTTCTAAGGAACAAAAAGAGCAAGGAAATAGAGACAAAAATACAAAAAGGAAATAAACAGAATTCTATCCTATTCTTCTTGTCCTTCCATCTTCAATCTATCGCTCCTCGCGAATCTCCTCTATTTTCCATCACGCTCCTCCAATCCATCCTGGATGCGAGCTCGAACTCCGTCTAATCACATCTCCATTTGTAATTTGCCTGAAATCTAAGACTTCAAGTGCAAATGTTAAATGACACGTGTTTTGTTATCATCAAAACAAATGATCGTGGTGCTCTAGCACCAACAATCTCCCCCTTTTTGATGATGACAAAATCATAAATAATAATGCAACAAAAAATCCTCCCCCTTTTTGACATTATCAAATAGGTTTGATTGATTTTAAATTTCCTATAACTCCCCCTTAAAACATGCTCTTCTATGAATTTCTTTTAACAAGAGTAATGTCCTCCCCCTTTTTGTAACAACAAGATGGCTATTATTTTTCTCCCCCTTACTAAAGGAAATTTAACTAACTTGCATCTCCCCCTTAAAAATTGACAATTAGCTCATAATTTTTTAACTCCCCCTATCTAAATCCTAATGATAAAAAGATAGGGTAAAGAATTTTTACCTCACCTACCATGACCCATAAAATGGCCCAAATGATGGTGGTGGATGCCACATCGGATGGGGCTCCCATCCGTAGCTTGGAGGCCCGGGCATCGGCGCCGGTCTCCAATCTGGTGGTCGACGTGCTGCGGGTCCATCATTTGTTTGTCGTCTCGTCGGCCTTCTTGTTCTCCTCCTTGGTCTACTCCTTGGTTCTCCCAACTCGAGTTGACCAGCCTTGAGTTTGTAGGTCCAGTCCTTTGTGTTGTAGTTATCCCTGAACCCTACAAAACAAGATTCCAATTCTTTCTTCGGTATCCAAGTGAGCTTGGATCCGGATCTGTTAGCGGGTCTCCTTGATGGAGATCCTTTCTCAACCATAGGGCTATAAAAATTATCTACTTTGTTTATTAATTTGTTGGAGTTTTCCCTAAGACATGCGATTTCTTTTTCTATAGTATGCATCTTAGTCTTTAAATCATAGATTTCTAACTTTAGACTATCATTTTCCTCAATCAATTTATTATTTTCATTAATGAGGTTATGATTTTCTAATAATAGGTTATCATTTTTAGGAATAGCTTCTACGTCATTAAGTTGTTTTTCTAACCTATCATTTTCATTTTTAAGAAAACTAAGGTTCTTTTTAATGCTTTTGTTTTCTATTCTTAATGATTTACTAACATCAAATAGTTCATTAAAAGCTTCTTGTAAATCGAAATTTACCTCGTTGTCGGAGTCGCTTCCGCTTTCGCTGTCGCTTCCTCCAGACATGAACCCAAAGCAAGCAGTTTCTTCTTCTATAGACTTTCCTTCTTCTTCTTCCTCTGAGCTCGAATCGTCTCAAGTGACTTGGAACGCCTTCTTCTTAGCTTTCTTCTCCTTTTCCTTTTTCTTCTTTTTTAGAAGAGGGCACTCTGGTCGTAGGTGCCCTTTCTCATTGCAGTGGTAGCAACGTCTCGGGCTCTCCTTCTTCTCCTTCTTCTTTGATTCCCTACACAACTTGGAAAACTTTTTAAGTAAAATTTTAAAGTCTTTGTCGTTGGAACTTACCTTGCTATCCGACGTAGCTTTGAAGGCGAGTGTCTTCTTCGGTTTAGGCTCCGGTGTATCCTTCTTCTTCTGCTTCAACTTAGTCTCGTAGGCCATTATATTGCCTAGGAGATCTTCCATGTTGAGCTCCTCCACCTCGTTTGCCTCCTCAATCGCGGTGACCTTCTGCTCCCATTCTGGTCCAAGGGAACGAAGAAGCTTCCCTTGAAGCTCCCCCTTGATGAAAGTCTTCCTTTAAGCCTTCAAATTATTTACAATGAGAGTGAACCTAGTGTTCATCTCACTTAAAGATTCGTTAGGCTTCATAGAAAAAGATTCAAATTCTTGAGAAAGTAAATTTATTTTAGAAGTTTTTACCTTAGAGGTACCTTCGTGAGTTACCTCAAGTGTGTGCCAAATCTCGTATGTGGTGGCACATTGCGAGATTCAGTTGAAATCCTCTGAGCTGAGCGCGCAATACAACGCGTTCATTGTTTTCGCATTGAGCGAGAGTTCCCGGATCTACTGCTGTGAGTATCCTGCGGCAGATTTTCCTGGGATGTCGAAGGGGGTCTCGCACCTAGCCCAAATTGTGAAGTCGGAGGCTTGAAGCCATGTCTTCATCCGCAGCTTCTAGTAAGGGTAGTTGCTCCCGTCGAAGAACGATGGACGAGTCGTAGACTGTCCCTCGGAAATCCTACTCGCGGAACTGCTCCCCTCCATAGGATCTTCTCCAGTGTGCAACGCCGATAATGCAAAACCTGCTTTGATACCAATTGTAGATTTTGCCCTACGAGGAGGGGGTGATGTAATAAATTGCGGAATATAATATAAATAATCTCACAAAAAATCAATCACACAATGTACATAATAATTTTTAGGTGGAAACCCAAACCGGGTGAAAACCACCACCTAACCCTCTCGAGTTAGGATTTTCCGATCAACCAAGTTGATCAAATCCACTAAACGAATCACTTAAACGATGGTGATTCAACCTCAATTACAACCACACTACTTTATACGAGGGTAGCACACCTCAAACCCCTTCTCTTCACGAGAAGGATTTTGTCCCACGAAGGAGACGGGAATTCGCAAAGCGAATACCCAACCAAATAACAAAGATAAATGACAACAATCCTATAGAGCCAACAAAGTAATTTAAACCTAGCTTCTATAGGAATTAGGAAACTCCCCTTTACAAGGAGTGCGTCAGATCGATGATGCGGGTGCGTGAGCCACGTGACGGCGCAACGTCGCTCTCGTGAACTACGGCAGGAGAGCGGGTGTGTGAAGGCTTGATGCTCTCAAGATGTAGAACTTGAGCTTAGAGAGCAAGAGATTTTTTTTGGACACAAGAGAGTGGAAATGCTTGTTCTTGATGTGTCTAGGTGTATCTAGGTGTGTATGTGTGTGCAAGAGGTTCCTCTCTATTTATAGAGGCCTAAGGAAAGCTTTAGAAGGCTTTGGAAAGCTTCCATAGTCGTTGGGTGCAAAGCCCAAGAGAATCAGACCGAAATCAGGAATAATGATTGCACTGACAGGGTTATCAGACGTCTGATCCTGGCATCAGACATCTGGAAGATCACTTTAAGATGTCTGGGATAAAAGTTAGACGTCTGATTTTAGGTGGGTTTCTTCCTGACTTGAATCAGATCTAAACAAGGTTCTAGTGCAAGTCTATCAGACGACATACAGGACGTCTGGCACTATGTCTGGACGTTTGGAAACCTACTTTTTCGTGGGAATAGATTTCCAAGAGAGTGCAACGGCTAGAAAATCTCTGAGAAGAGATTTTGGGTCAGCCGAGGCAAAACGGCTATATATCAAACGTCTAGAAAGGCTTAAGGATGTCTCATAAGGCTCTAACAGTCATATCATTCAATGTTTGCTAAGCCAGCCAACGGTCCAATAATTGGATGTCTGGCAAGTCCATCAGACGTCTTTTAAGACGTCTGGACTAAGGTCTGGACATCTGATTTCATCAAACAGAGTTAGCAAGTCCATCCTAAATGTTATCAGATGTCTGAATCAACAGTCAGACGTCTTAAAACACATTATCAGACGTCTGATTTTGGAATTAGATGTCTGGAACAACTGTTTGAACCCTATATTGGTTTTCTAAGTTTTCTACAGAAAACCTAAGTGTCCTAGGGTTGTGCCGGTGTTCCTAGGACTACTGTTAGGGTACTTTGAGGCTCTTTAACATAATTTTCTAAGGAACAAAAAGAGCAAGGAAATAAAGACAAAAATACAAGAAGGAAATAAACAGAATTCTATCCTATTCTTCTTGTCCTTCCATCTTCAATCTATCGCTCCTCGCGAATCTCCTCTGTTTTCCATCAAGCTCCTCCAATCCATCCTGGATGCGAGCTCGAACTCCGTCTAATCACGTATCCATTTGTAATTTGCCTGAAATCTAAGAATTTAAGTACAAATGTTAATGGACGGAAATTCATTATTCCTTAAAATCACATCCCAAGGGGGAGTAAGATCAGAATCTAGACTAGTCAAGATCTCGAATTCTTTTAGTTCTGTGGACTTCTGAATTTGATCCCAATTGTCTTTCTCTTGGATTACATCTTCTAAGGGATTATTTTTCTATTCCTCATCAATCAAATCAAACTCCTTAGGATTCCATGATTCAGATAAATTCTTTACTTCTTCAGATAGATCTTGATAAGTCATCCCCAGTAATTCTACAATTTCTTGAACATCTTTTTCATGAGGGGATTGTTTGTCTTATTCAATCTTGAGATGTTGAGGATAAGAGTCAGGGTTTTCCTCAGGACTCTGGTGGATGGGAAGAGAAGGGTGTGAATTAGTTGAAACAGAAGTGCAAGCAGATTCGACTTCAATATGGGATATCTTAGAATGATTAGTATCGCCAAATCCATATATCAAATCATTTAAGGGCATCTGATCATTGTAATCCTCAGACAAGATGACATCAAAGCCATCCAACTGTGCTTGGATGGGAGTGTCACTGTCCCTAATCTTTCTATATTCTTGATCTTGCTCTGATTTTCCTAAATCAACCGTGTAGTCCAATTGTGTGTCTTTAAATATGAAAGACTCATACTCCAGCTCACCATGGATTGGTTCCCCAAAATAGAATGGTTGCAATTCAGGGCCTAAATCAAGATATAATTCCTCAATTGAGCCTTCCTCCTCAAAGTCAATTTTTGGGATATCAAAAAGGATCTGTTCTATATAATCACAGGGCTGGTGGGTGGGCTTAGTGTATGTAGAGGTTGGGATTGGATAAGATGTCATACTTAAGGTTGGATCCTCAACCTTGAATGGCATACCACCAACTTGTGGCATACTCGAACCAGTTTTATCACCTTATGCTTTCCAGATTCTATTGAGCTATTTTGTCAGATTATCTGTATTTCTTTTATTAGCTTCTCTCATCCCCTGAACTACTTGGAGTAATTGGGTGATCTCAGGATCACCGCCATGGTTAGGGATTTGATCAGGCTGAGGATAATAATTTCCAGGATTTCTTTCCTCAATTGAATTAGAATATCAATCATCCGAATACCTAGGATAAGAATCATATCCTTGGTTTAGTGTTGTAGGGTTATCCCAATAAGAAGGTGAAGTTGTTTGTGTGGGATTGGGATAATTTGCATAGTGATTTTGAGGATAGGATTGGTATTCTAGGTATTGGGATTTTGAAGCATATCGCTAATATGGGGAGAGATGAGTTTGGTTGAACAGGTCAAGATAGTTGGTCATGCCAATTAGGTGTTGGTCCTGCATGGAGAGTGTCTTTTAAGGTTGTAGAGATCCTTGATATCCAGCGATTCATGTGGGATTCGAGGTAGGCCTAGCTATACTCAGGGAATATGAGGTGTTGGCAAGGGAATCAAGTCCTGGGTGTTGAGGAGAGTTCTCCCATCCTAAAGAAGTTGAAGTAAGGGAAGGGTTGGGATAGGGAGAATAGTGTGAGGCAAAAGAGTATGGGTCCATGGTTTCCTCCTCAATCAGTTCTTCCTCATGGCAATTAGTCATTGGAATGTATTTAGAAAAATTAGGTCTTCTCCTTAGTTTACTCTCTAAAGTTGGTACCGAATTAGGGTTCAGAGACCTTTTAGTATCCATGTACCAGAAGACAGTTAATAGATGAGAAAATACCATGCCCTTTCAATACAAGCAATTAAACTAGTCCCTAGGGTGTCAACCCTAAATAGACCTAATCTTGGATCCCCAAAACATGACTAGGTTAGATTAAACCTTGAATTACTTGGCTAGCTAGAAGGGTGGAACCTCTTAGGACACCCCGCACAGTGGGACACTACTAAGGGTTAACTCGGTTACTGCACCGACCTTTCTTGTCACCCGTGGGTCTAAGTAGACAAGGCATTGACCTTAGCTCAATCTAGTTTCAAGTCCCCAAGTCTATTAGTTCTGTTCAGGGCACGTCTACTCAATTTTAGGTGTGGGTTTGATGTGCTTTTGGAATATGATGGGTGTTAGAGGGGTTTTTGCCCTTAAAATTGATTTTGAAATGTGTGAAGTACTCAGGTAAATCGGGTTCACAAGTAATTTCTTATGATGAAATGAATTTTAAGATTTGAATGCTTGTGTTATTGCGATTTAGGGTTCACTTGAGTTAACAGTTTCAATCAAGGTTTTGATGAGGCACACAAGAGTTTTGCAAATCCTAATTTTTTTGATAGATTTCCTTTAAGTATGGAAATGCAAATGTGCTCTATCCATTGCATGAAATCCTAAATGCAGATAGTTTTAGACGTTCTTTTGAGTCAAATTCAGAGAAGTGGTGCAACCCAAGCAATGAAATCAATTGGTCTTATTACACCACTAACTAGGCACTCAAAAATATTTTTTAAGAATTTTTAATGCATGTTTTCTATTCTTTTCTGATTTCAAGTGTATTGGGGGTTTTGCAGTCTATTTTGACCCTCAGTTTGTGATTGGGTAATCCATGTAATCAAACATTTAATAATTTTTTCTTCAAATTTTTCCTAAATTTTTTATTATCTCAAAAATTCAGTATCTCAAATTTCAAGCCAATCGGAGTTGTATAAAAATTCCTATCATATTTTGAACTCTAAAAAATTAGGAATAATAACAATATTGATAATAGATCAGTGGGAAAATTTTTAAAATTTTTCTATAACTCTGATTTGTGTGAAATTTGAATATATGGTTTCTAACTTTAGAATCTACGTCCAGTTAAAATGTGAGAATTTTTGGGCATACGAATCTCTGCTAATTGAATTTCTAAAATAAAACTTTATTTTAACCCAAAAATCAAGAGAGAATTTTTTTTATGCAAACAAATTCTAACTAATCCTAGGGTTCAAGCAAATCCTAGATCTAACTAATCTAAACTATGGATACTTACCTGAGGTTTGAACCCGCAATTCCCGTTGTCGTGTTTCGTTCTAATTTCCTTGCTTTCGTATACACATGAAATCAACCTCTCTCTTTCTAATTAACCTTGCCTTCATTTCTTGTTGCATTTTTTTTGCACTACTTGCTTTATCTCAGTATAATCTCACTTTCTCTTTCTAAGTAACCTATGTCTTCATGCACCTAGGTTGAGCTTAGAAAGAAGATATTTTTGTCACTTTGATTTTAGCATCTTAGTTGTGGTACTTTTTCTCGTCAATAACTTCATATTTGCCTCTTTATTTCAAAAATCCAAAAGAAAAAAAATGATATATTGAAAAACAACAAAAAGAAAGGTGATTTCTATTTTTGAAGCAAGAGATTGATTTCGCAAAATATTGCCTCCTTGGACGACTTTAGATACTTCCCTATCTAGGTTAGAAATTTTATAAGCGAAATAGATTTACGCATTACAATGATTTCCAAAACCCAAATTAACAAATCACGTATTTTCGCTATCAGTCGCCTTGCCTCCCTGACAATAGTGCTAATTTGTTCGGGGCGTAGATCTCGTAAAAGATGCGCACATTGTAGTATAGTGCGAAATACGAGTCGAGCAATTTAATTAATGGAACCGGTGGGTCCCGGTTGATCTCAGGGAGGTAGGAAGCGCTTTTGATTTCATGCGTTTGTTCCAAATATAAATACCAAGTAAAAGAAATAATCAATCACAATATCCACATCACAAAGAGAGATTGAATTTGGTATATGTAATAGAATGAAAACATGAATGCAAACAAACTACTACCGTAACAGAATGAGGGCACCACGGGTGTTCCGTGGTGGTCTTCTGGAGAGGTTTAAAAAAGAAGAGCAGCAACGATCTGTCAAGGTGGCTCAGCAGATGCTTCAGACAGAGATGCAAAGACGGAGGCAGAGAAGACAAGAAGAAGAAGGTAGAAGAGTTGTACAAGGAGGAGGAAGAAGAAAAACATGGAATGAATTCAAAGGGGACCCTTAGGCCACTTTTTATAGATTTTGTGAATGGCATTTATGGCATTGGAGCCCTTACTTTCGTGCAAAAGCTTCAGATTAATTAGATCCATTGATTGAGAGTTTAACGATCTTGATTAAGCCTTCCAAATCCTTCTTCCATTCATGGTTTGATCTGGTGCTGACACGTGGCACACTGTGCACCCTTGGATCTACATCTGACGACCTCCGCTTGCTCGCCACTCGCCACTACCTCCGCACGCCGGTTGCACAACACTTAATCCCGCCTCAAATCCTAAGCCCTCTCAGCCGTCTGATCGACAAAAAGTGTGCACCATGCCCGGCTGACTCCTAAGGCACGCGTCATCACACGCGTCTTCATCTGACGCTCCCGCATCCACCACGCGTCTACGTCTAATCCATCCGATGAAGATCCTAGGGATGAATTTCATCCTTGCACGGTCGACTCCCACATTGCTACTCAAACCCACATCATGCGTTGATTGTTAAGCGCGCTCTGCGCTGTGCTACGTGCGTGGGTTGTTGTAGTTTCCAATTCTCCGCACGGCTATTCTTAGTCATTGGATGGATATCCAACGGTCGAGATTGTGTCCTCATCTGATGAAGCGGTTGGAGGCGGGCGGCATGGATGCATCGCAGCCGTTGGATGATGATCCAACGGCCCACGGCTTTCCTTCTAGGATTGGGGCACAGTGAGGTGCGGCTGAGATGGTCCACGTGGCCGTCCATCTTCTTCTCCTTGTATCTAATGATGTAGGCCTCCGATTGAGTTGATTTCTACGCCGTTGGACTGCGAACATCAATCCGAATCCATTGGTTTGGTTGGATTTGTCATCTGAGGTTCGGATATTCTTCAACTTGCCCCTTGGATCTTGCTTCTTCTATAGACTCCCTAGGGTGCTACGGGAGTCTGATTGATGTGATCTTAGAAGTGTTGGACTCCCGTCGTCATTCCAAACAGATCCATAATGTTGGATCGATCATTTGTAGCCTTGAATTACGTGCAATTATTAATATCTCTCAAATAGCACATTATTATGTATAAAACATATAAATCATCTAGGATGCAAAGTACCGTGTGTATACATGCAGAATGCCTATGTTAAGCTAGGTTCTTCCTTAATTTAGGCAAATTAAGGCCTATGATTACTGCGCAATCATACCCCTATGCCTAAATCTTGCTAGTCCCTAGCAAGTACAAGACTAAATGCATTTTATCAAAAGTTTAACTAAAGGTTTATTTCTTTTTATTTCATCCAAAAATTCAGAATCCAGATAACCATGAATATGTAATGTTGTAGCTTCTGCAACAGATCCAAGCGAAGAGTCGATATACATTTAGAGCTTGTACTTGACCCCTAGTAAAATTCTGTTGGGATAGGCAAACCTCTTCTCTCTGGGATATAAACTATTCTATGATTTTAGCCACGGCTTTTGGCTTAGGTAGAAGATGTCTGAGTTAACTAGATTTGTATTTGGTGGCTCATCTCTTCTGGTGCTACACAGAGACTAGTATTTTAGAATCTAGATTTCTAAATTATTGAATAAATTAACTTAGTGAAAGGGTGGAAAGTTGTGCTCTCTTTAATCTTTTGTACTTTTTCATTTCTCTCTCTCTTTCTCTCTCTCTCTCTTTCTTTTCTTTTTCTTTTTCTTCCTAAGCTCACATCTCACTAGATTTGCAACTATATTTGGTGGTCTTGCATGACATCACACTTTAATTTGGTTCTAATAACCCTATGACTAAGTCAGACTCCTCAACCTGTATTCAGTCGGTTAGAAATACAGAAAAAAATAGGTTAAGGCTATATTTGGTGGTTCGTGGGGATGGTAGGTGTTTTTGCCTCAAAACACTTTGATTTACATAACTCAAACTTCTTAACATAACACCTTTTTTTTTTCAAGAAAATGCCTCTATTGTATGTTTTTTTTTTTCATATCTACTGGCACAATGCTGTTACTAACATAACATAATGCAACAATGCAACACGACATACGTACTTTTATTCATGAGGCATTATTTGGGATTTTTGGGGATGACCAAGAAGAGCTTGGGTGGCTTATTTGGTGGAAGTGCCTACTCTCGGCACTTGGTAGGGAACAGATAGGATGGTGTATTTCTTACCTTGACATCAGTACCCTCCATCAGCCGAGAATTTCGTAGAGGATGGTCGTGACCATCCACCTCAGTCCTAGTTTTATCAGAACCCTCTCTCTGTGCTTTTTTCTTATTTGGTGGCTCTCATACGAAATTTCTCACAAAATTTGTATGCAAGAACTGAGCACGAAAACTATGCCTATCTCCAAGTGTCATTATTCAATTATTCAAAATTAAAGATTCCTTACACTAGCCTTAGAGCACTAGTAGACTCTTTACTCTCATCTCACATATGTTTTGGGGATCTACTAGAAGATGGTTCACTTGACTCCTTGATTGCTGTACAAGGGTTCAGGAGAAGAAGCAATGCTTCTTCTCGACTAATTAGAGATGTCTATCGATTTTCACAATGGATCCATTGCAAATTCTATATGCAAATGTGAGGTTACACTAGATTCTAAGCTTAGGAATCTACTAAAGAATAAATCTTTAATAAAACCTCATGATAAAACTATCTAATCCTCGACTTGCTGGCAGAAAATTTTCAATTTTTATGGACTACCCCCCCATGCCTAAGTGTTTGCATGTTCTCATGCACGAATAAAAGAAATTGGAATAAGGAAGGGTGCATGTGGATAGAAATCACCTGGAACTGCTTTTGTGTTGTCGTTCAGCTCATGCCATCACTGTAATGCCATACACAATATGCAAAAATGAAATATGCTATGTATATGTGGTATGTATATATGTATATGTGCTGAGTTTAACGCCTCCAATTGGGCAACTCGTCAGTCATACATCCTCGAGAAGATGTATCGTTTTATCAGTAGGAGGAGGTTCTTGGGCAAAGCATGGTTTGAGGTGTTGGCCATTAACCGTAAAAACATGCCTAGATTTTGGGTCTCTAATTTGGACCACCCCGTTAGGATACGGGTGGACCACCAAAAATGGCCTCGTCTACTTGGACTTGAGCTTTCGCACAAAGAATTTGAGTCAGGAGTCAAACAACCAGACCTGCTGGTTAGGTGTGAACTCCTTCCTCCAAATGTGTTGATCATGGAAAGCCTTTGTCTTGTCTTTGTATATTTTTGAATTTTTGTAAGCTTCCCACCTAATCTCCTCTAACTCACTGAGCTGGAGCTTCCTTTCATAATCTCCGGCATCGAGGTTAAAATTACACTTCTACACTGCCCAAAAGGCATGGTGGTCCAACTCCACAGGAAGGTGGTAGGCCTTTCCGTACACCATGTGGTATGGCGACATTCCCAGTAGGGCCTTGTACGCGGTCCGATATGCCCATAGTGCATCAATCAACTGATCGGACCAATCCTTCCTATTAGGTCTAACCGTCTTTTGAAGGATAAGCTTGATTTGACAGTTCGATACTTCAGCCTGCCCATTGGTCTGTGGGTGATATGGGGTAGCAATGCAGTGCTGCACCCTATATTTCTTCAATAATGACCTGAAATGGGCATGGATGAAGTGACTACCCCCATCACTTATCAAGGTGTGGGGAACTCTGAATCTCGCAAAAATGAATTCCCGGACGAAGGATATAATAGTCTTATGATCAGTTTGTCTTGCCGGGATAGCTTCTACCCACTTTGAGATAGTCTACTGCGAGGAGTATGTACTCAAAGCCGTGCGAGTTCGGGAAGGGACCCATAAAGTCGATGCCCCAGATGTTGAACACTTTTATGATGAGAATGGATTGGAGAGGCATCATGTCTCTCTAGGTCATAGAACCAACCGACTGGCACTGCTTACAACACTTGGCAAACAAGTGTGGATCTCTGAAAATGGTTGGTTAGAAAAATCCCGATTGCAAAATCTTTGCAGCAGTCTTTCGGCTAGAGAAATGACCCCCACAAGCATCATTGTGGTAGAAGGATAGCACACTAGAGATTTTCGAATTAGGGATGCATCTTCGGATGATTTGATCAGCCCCAATGTGAAAGAGCAGTGGGTCATCCCAAAACTAGAATTTAGCCTCTGATATAAATTTGAGTTTTTGATCCTTGGGTAATCCCGCAGGTAGCCTGCCTGCGACGAGATATTTGCTATATCAGCATACCAAGGAAACTCAATTGAGTTAATAGACAGTAGAGACTCATCCGGAAATCATTCTGATATCTGAAGAGAGTACGAAATATAGTTTGGGTGTAGCCGAGACAAGTGATCTGCCACAACATTATGTGCTTCACCTTTGTTGCGGATTTCAACATCAAACTCCTGCAAAAGAAGGATCCATTTGATAAGGCGAGGTCTCGTGTCCTTCTTTGCCAACAAATGCCAGAGGTGAAATGGTCAGTGTAGATAGCTTTGGACTCGAGTAAGTATGACTAGAAATTTTCCAACCTGAATACCACAGCTAGCAATTCTTTCTCAGTGATTATATAGTTACATTGAGCCTTGTTTAGCGTTTTTCTAGCGTAGTATATTATGAATGGATGGCGCCCCCGACGCTGGCCAAGAACGGCTCTGATGGTGAAGTCGAAGGCGTCACACATCATCTCGAAGTTGAGAAACCAGTCGGGAGTTTGGAGAACAGGTGTACTTGAAACAATGCTTCGTAAGGTCTCGAAAGCGTTGAGACATGAGGAGTCGAAATCAAAGGGAGTGTCAGTTACCAGAAGATTTGTTAATGGACGAGCAATTTCAAGAAATCTCGAATGAATCTTCAATAAAATCCAACATGCCAAAAGAACGATCTGATTTGCCTGACTGAGCTAGGCGGAGGTAATTGTGAAATGATTTCGGACTTAGCTCGATTGACCTCGAGTCCATTAGAGGAGATCCTGTGACCTAGTATGATGCCATCCCTCACAATAAAATGGCTTTTTTCCCATGAAAGTACTAGGTTAACTTCTATACATCTCCTCAGGATCTTTGTGAGGTTATCAAGACAAGACGAAAAATCATCTCCAAACACAGAGAAGTCATCCATGAACACTTCTACATAGTCCCCGCTCATGTCTAAAAAGATGGCCATCATCCATCGCTGAAAAGTAGCTGGTGCATTGCAAAGGCCAAAGGGCATTCGCTTAAAAGCGAATTCTGAAGGGACATGTAAAAGTCATCTTGTCTTGATCTTCCAGGTTGATTGCTACTTGATTGTACCTGGAGTATCCATCCAAAAAGCAGGAGAAACTATGCCTGGCCAGCTGTTCTAGAATTTGATCAATAAAGGGTAAAAGAAAATGATCCTTTTTGGTAGCCGAGTTTAGCTTCCTGTAATCAATGCAGATCCCCCAAGAAGTCGTTGTGCGGGTCAGGATGGATTCGCCCAATTAATTTTTGATCACGGTGAGTCCCTCCTTTTTGGGCATAATCTGAATGGGACTCACCCACTGGCTGTTGGAAATTGGATAGATAATGCCTGCATCCAGCCATTAATGATCTCCTTCTTGACAACCTCCAACATATTTAGATTTTGGCATCTCTGAGGTTGTCTCAATGGTCTCACACCTTCATCAGTGTAGATATGGTGAGTGCAATATAAGGAGTGAATCCCGTGGAGATCAGTAATGCCCTACCCGATAACATCCCTATGTGCTTGCAGAACGAAGATCAACTGGTATTCCTGGTCTAGAGTTAAGTGAGCATTGATAATCATGGGATGCATCTCACTTTCTCCTAGAAATAGGTACTTGAGCGAATCAGGTAAGAGCTATAACTCTAGTAGTGGAGGGTGGGGACAGGGTTTATGTAGGGGAGGAGAGGAAGCGACAACGGAAATTTGTTGATCTTGACTAATGGAGAATCCTGTTGGTGCTAGAGCACCACGATCATTTGTTTTGATGATAACAAAACACGTGTTATTTAACATTTGCAATTTGAGTCCTAGATTTCAGGTCAATTGCAAATGTGGACGTGTTTAGACGGAGTTCGAGCTCACATCCAGGACGGATTGGAGGAGCTTGACGAAAAATAGAGGAGGTTCGCGTGGAGCGAAAGATTGAAGGAAATGAAGAATAGGATAGATTTCCTTCTTTTGTACTTGTATTTTTCGTTTCTTTTGTTGCTCTTTATTTCCTTAGATATTTCATGTTAAAGAGCCTCAAAGAACCCTAACAGTAGTCCTAGGAACACCGGCACAACCCTAGGATACTTAGGTTTTCTGTAGAATACTTAGAAAACCAATATAGGGTTCAAACAGACTTTCCAGACGTCTAATTCCCAAATCAAACGTCTGATAATGTATTTTAAGACGTCTGACTATTTTTTAAGACGTCTGATAACTGTTAAGCTGGACATAGTTAGTTCTGTCTGATGAAATCAGACGTCCAGACCTTAGACCAGACGTCTTAGGAGACGTCTGATGACTTTGCCAGACGTCCAATTAGTGGACCGTTGGCTGGCTTAGCAAACACTCCAGATATGACCATTAGAGCCTTATCAGACGTCCATAGGACTGTCCAGACGTCTGATAAATGACCGTTTTGCCTCGGCTGACCCAAAATCTCTTCTCAGAGATTTTCTAGCCGTTGCAACGTTTGGAAATCAATTCCCACAGTAAAAGTAGGTTTCCAGACGTCCAGACTTAGTGCCAGACGTCCTGTATGTCGTCTGATGGACTTGCACAAAAACCCTGTTTAGATCTGATTCAAGTCAGGAGGAAACCCGCATAGAATCAGACGTCTGACATTTAAATCAGATGTCTTAAAGTGGCCTTCTAGACGTCTGATGCAAGAGTTAGACGTCTGATGACCCTGTCAAATGTAATCATTGTCTTGATTTCGGCCTGATTCTCTTGTGCTTTGCACCCAACGGCTATAGAACCCTTCCTAAGCCTTCCAAAGCCTTCCTAAGGCCTCTATAAATAGAGGGGGACCTTTGCAACACAAAAACACACCAAGAGAAACACAATATACACCAAGAGACACCTTGTAATACACTCTCACACTCTTGTGTCCAAGAAGCTCTTGCTCTCTAAGCTCAAGTTCTACATATTGAGAGCATCAAACCGTTGCGCACCCGCTCTCCCGCCGTTGTCTACGAGAGCGAAGTTGCGCCGTCGCGTGGCTCACGCACCGCGTCATCGTCGACGCACTCCTTGCAAAGGGGAGTTTCCTAAATCCTATAGAAGCTTAGGTTTATTACTTTGTTGGCTCTATAGGTTTGTTGTTTTATTTTATCTTTGTTATTTGGTTGGGTATTCGCTTTGCGAATTCCCGTCTCCTTCGTGGGACAAAATCCTTCTCGTGGAGAGAAGGGGTTGAGGAACGCTACCCTCGTACTTGTAGCGTGGTTGTACTGAGGTTGAATCACCCTCGTTTCAAAGTGATTCGGTTAGTGGATTTGATCAACTAGGTTGATCGGAAAATCCTAACTCGAGAGGGTTAGGTGGTGGTTTTCACCCGGTTTGGGTTTCCACCTAAAAACTTTTTGTGTACATTGTGTGATTGTCTTTTTGAGATTGCTATATATTTTATTTCCGCAATTATTACGTCACCCCTCTTCAAAGGGAATCTCATTTGGTATTAGAGCAGGTTCTTGCGAGTTCGGAGTAACACCCGGCAAGAAGATCATGGTGGGAAGCTGTTCCACAAGCAGGATTTCCGAGGGGCAGTCCACAACCCGTCCGCCATTCTTCGACGGGAGCAACTACCCCTACTGGAAGTTGCGGATGAAGACGTGGCTTCAAGCCACCGATTTCACAGTCTAGGCTAGGTGCGAGACCCCCTTCAACATCCCAGAGAAACCCGTCGGAGGATACTTGCAGCAGCATATTCGAGAGCTTTCACTCAACGCAAAGGCAATGAATGCCATGTATTGCGCGTTGAGTCCGGAAGAGTTCGAGAAAATCC
This sequence comes from Thalassia testudinum, assembly GCA_037157565.1. Classification (NCBI taxonomy): domain Eukaryota; kingdom Viridiplantae; phylum Streptophyta; class Magnoliopsida; order Alismatales; family Hydrocharitaceae; genus Thalassia; species Thalassia testudinum. The sequence continues at coordinate 111,724,697 of JAZHRO010000073.1, read as the reverse complement.
AAGAGTGCACCACCGCCCACGAGATATGGAGGAGGTTGGAAGGCACTCATGAGGAGACAAGCTCGAAGGAAGAAGAAGAAGAAGAAACCGCTTGCTTTGGTTTCATGGCCAGAGGAACCAACAGCGACAGCGAAAGTGGAAGCGACGACAGCGACAACGAGGTAAATCTCGATCTTCAAGAAGCATTTAATGAACTTTTTGAGATTAGTAAATCACTTAGGATAGAAAATAAAAGCATTAAAAAGAATGTTAGTTTTCTTAAAAATGAAAATGCTAGGTTAGAAAAGCAACTTAAGGACATAGAAACTAGTCTTAAGGATAATAACCTGTTATTAGAAAATCATAACCTCATCAATGAAAATAATAAGTTTATTGAGGAAAATGATAGTCTAAAGTTAGAAATTTCTGATTTAAAGACTAAGATGAATACTATAGAAAAAGAAATTGCATGTCTTAGGGAAAACTCTAACAAACTAACCAATAAAGTAGACAAGTTTTATAGCCCTAAGGTTGAGAAAGGATCTCCATCAAGGAGACCTAACAAATCCGGATCCAAGCCCACTTGGATACCAAAAAAAGAATTAGAATCTTGTTTTGTAGGGTTCAGGGATAATTACAACATAAGGGACTGGACCTACAAACTCAAAGCTGGTCAACTCGAGTTGGGAGAACCAAGGAGTAGACCAAGGAGGAGAACAAGAAGACCTACGAGACGGCAAACAAACGACGGACCCGCCGCACGTCGACCACCAGATTGGAGACCGGCGCCAATGCCCGGGCCTCCAAGCTACGGATGGGAGCCCCATCCGATGTGGCATCCACCACCACCATTCGGGCCATTTTATTGGCCATGGTAGGTGAGGTAAAACCCTTTACCCTATCTTTTTATCAGTAGCATTTAGATAGGGGGAGTTAAAAAATGATGAGCTAATTGTCAATTTTTAAGGGGGAGATATAAGGTAGCTAATTTTCCTTTAGTAAGGGGGAGAAAAATAATAGCTATCTTGTTGTTACAAAAAGGGGGAGTATATCACCTTTGTTAAAAGAAACTTATAGAAGAGCATGTTTTAAGGGGGAGTAATAGGAAATGTAAAACCAATCAAACCTTTTTGATAATGTCAAAAAGGGGGAGGATTTCTATGCATTATTATTTATGGTTTTGTCATCATCAAAAAGGGGGAGATTGTTGGTGCTAGAGCACCACGATCATTTGTTTTGATGATAACAAAACACGTGTCATTTAACATTTGCAATTTGAGTCCTAGATTTCAGGTCAATTGCAAATGTGGACGTGTTTAGACGGAGTTCGAGCTCACATCCAGGACGGATTAGAGGAGCTTGACGAAAAACAGAGGAGGTTCGCGTGGAGCGAAAGATTGAAGGAAATGAAGAATAGGATAGATTTCCTTCTTTTGTACTTGTATTTTTCGTTTCTTTTGTTGCTCTTTATTTCCTTAGATATTTCATGTTAAAGAGCCTCAAAAAACCCTAACAGTAGTCCTAGGAACACCGGCACAACCCTAGGATACTTAGGTTTTCTGTAGAATACTTAGAAAACCAATATAGGGTTCAAACAAACTTTCCAGACGTCTAATTCCCAAATCAGACATCTGATAATGTATTTTAAGACGTCTGACTGTTTTTTAAGACGTCTGATAACTGTTAGGCTGGACATAGTTAGTTCTGTCAGATGAAATCAGACGTCTAGACCTTAGACCCGACGTCTTAGGAGACGTCTGATGACTTTGCCAGACGTCCAATTAGTGGACCGTTGGCTGGCTTAGCAAACACTCCAGATATGACCGTTAGAGCCTTATCAGACGTCCATAGGACTGTCCAGACGTCTGATAAATGACCGTTTTGCCTCGGCTGACCCAAAATCTCTTCTCAGAGATTTTCTAGCCGTTGCAACGTTTGGAAATCAATTCCCACAGTAAAAGTAGGTTTCCAGACGTCCAGACTTAGTGCCAGACATCCTGTATGTCGTCTGATGGACTTGCACAAAAACCCTGTTTAGATCTGATTCAAGTCAGGAGGAAACCCGCATAGAATCAGACGTCTGACATTTAAATCAGACGTCTTAAAGTGGCCTTCCAGACGTCTGATGCAAGAGTTAGACGTCTGATGACCCTGTCAAATGTAATCATTGTCCTGATTTCGGCCTGATTCTCTTGGGCTTTGCACCCAACGGCTATAGAACCCTTCCTAAGCCTTCCAAAGCCTTCCTAAGGCCTCTATAAATAGAGGGGGACCTTTGCAACACAAAAACACACCAAGAGAAACACAATATACACCAAGAGACACCTTGTAATACACTCTCACACTCTTGTGTCCAGGAAGCTCTTGCTCTCTAAGCTCAAGTTCTACATCTCGAGAGCATCAAACCGTTGCGCACTCGCTCTCCCGTCGTTGTCTACGAGAGCGAAGTTGCGCCGTCGTGTGGCTCACACACCGCGTCATCGTCGACGCACTCCTTGCAAAGGGGAGTTTCCTAAATCCTATAGAAGCTTAGGTTTATTACTTTGTTGGCTCTATAGGTTTGTTGTTTTATTTTATCTTTGTTATTTGGTTGGGTATTCGCTTTGCGAATTCCCGTCTCCTTCGTGGGACAAAATCCTTCTCGTGGAGAGAAGGGGTTGAGGAACGCTACCCTCGTACTTGTAGCGTGGTTGTACTGAGGTTGAATCACCCTCGTTTCAAAGTGATTCGGTTAGTGGATTTGATCAACTAGGTTGATCGGAAAATCCTAACTCGAGAGGGTTAGGTGGTGGTTTTCACCCGGTTTGGGTTTCCACCTAAAAAATTTTTGTGTACATTGTGTGATTGTCTTTTTGAGATTGCTATATATTTTATTTCCGCAATTATTACGTCACCCCTCTTCGAAGGGAATCTCAAATCCATCCGCAGTGGTTATGTAATCCTATCTTAAGATATTAGCTCTAGATAGGATAGGATAGTCAGGATCAGGGGTGTTGGAAGCAGATGAACACCCATGACAACCAGATCCATGGGATGAAATATGTATGTCATTAGTCTCAGTCCCGTGTGGACAGTGATCTATGACCCCTGATAGTGAAGATGAATGTGCCATTGGGTCGCTGCAGAGAAGCCCAATGTTCCCACAGAAAGCTGAATCTTCATCTTCACCATCCTCCTCGATTAAATCGCAATCGAAGTTCTTTGATGCCCTGAAAATGTCCAGTCTAGGCTTTTCGTTCCCTGGGGCAATCTTCATTCACCCTGATGCATAGTTGATGTTTGCACGGGCGGTTGCCAAGAACGCATGACCTAGAATAATTGGTGCATCACAGAGATTAGGAGGAACCTCCATATTAAGAACAAAAAAGTTCACTGGAAAGCAGAATCCTTGGACTTTCATGATCACATCTTTAATTACCCCCTCGGTGTTTTCACCAATCGGTCAACCAACTATATGGTAACTGAGGTGGGCTTTTACTCCCCGAATCGAAATCGATCAAATACTGCGATGGGAGTTAGGTTGATGGATGACCCCAAGTCAAGAAGGGCCCTGTCAAAAGGGGAATCCTGCAAAAAGTAGGAAATCAGTGGTGTGCTCGGGTCCTTTTTGGGCGGTAAGTCGGCTAAGATAACAGTGTTGGCTTCCTCAAATAATACCGCCTGTCGTCCGATTCTCTACTGTCTCTTTAGAGTACAGTAGTCCTTGAAGAACCTAGCAACAGTAGGGATGTGATCTATTACTTCCAGGAGAGGGACCTGAATGTGAACTTCCTTGAACAAAGATTTCAGGTCCTCAAAATTTCATGTATCCTTTTTCTGTGCTAAATCTCGCGTTAGAGCTGTAGGAAAAGGGATGGGAATCTCAGGGTCTAGGGGATTCTTTCCTTTATCTAATGAAGATGCCTTGAGAGAGGAAGAGGGTTGTGAGCCTTCTTGCGGTAGAGCACAGGAAAAATCATTACCCGCTTGCTTAGGTAGCGGGTCCTGTGTAGTCTTTCTGCTCCTTAAGTTGATAGCTTTTGCATCGGTGTGCTGTCCATGAAGGGGCAAAGGAGCGGGTTGGTCTAGATACATAGGGTTTGGCAATAGAGGCGGTTGACCGAGCCCATAACCAGGTGGTGCGGGAGGTGCTTGCAGAATAACATGTGCCTGCCCCTGTGGTGCTTGGAATTTAGGTGGAGTGCCCTAATTCTGCACATATCTCGAGTTTGGGACAGGTTGGGAGGGCAAAGATCCCTGTGACTTATGCTCCTACATCATTTGGTTTTGCATGTTTTGTATGCTTTGAATTTGGTCAACCATTGCCCTCATTATTTGCAGGTTGTCATGAGTAAATTTCCGAATTGATGCCTGCAATTCCTCCTTCAGAGGCTCCAAAGGGTTGTATAGTGATTGCTGCAATGCAAGTGTTGTAATGTGTTTGTTGTAGTAATGTTGCACTGAGGGTGTCAAAGTGGTGAGTTAGGGTGAGTACCAGTCATTACAACCATTATTATTATTTACTTATCTAATTTTTACTGATTTTGTTCCAGGTCATTCACTGGGAGGCAATTTATTGAATTACATCGTTCACTCTTTGATCTCAAAATTATCTTATAATTCAAAAAAAAAACTTTACAACTCATTAAAGAATGAATATAAAAATGGTTTGCCTAATTACAAGTTAATTGTAATGCTTGTAAAAACTAACTAAAAACAAGCATCAAACAATTTATTACTATACCTCAAACTATGTATTTACAATTACTAACATGATAATACATAATACACTAAGATGTCAAAGTATACTAGCTTAACTTACTAGTCTGTTATCTACAGTAACACATACAGTAGTTTTAGTGACAGACATAAGCGTCGCTAAATCTCGGAAAACACCCGAAAGAGGGAAAACTGAGGTCTTTAGCGATGCTTATGGTGTCATTTTACTCTGTTAGTAATTATATAGGTTTACTTATACAAATAATAGACATATACTACGTGTACATATGTATATACATATATATATTTATCTTTTTATTGTATTTGTATTTACGTATGTATATGTCTTCTATCTTTCTCTGTATGTACACTATGTTTCTTCTATTTCTCTTCTCTATTGTTTTTGCGTTATCTTTCTCTGTTATGTACACTTAAGTCGTCATTAACTTTTATTAAGTAGTTCAAAATGTGTTCAATCAGTTCGAAATGTGTTCAATTTACGGGCGCGCCTTTCGAGGGATACGCTGCACCCAGAGGGTGGGACCAAACCTCTACTAAGCGCACCCTAACCTTGATTAGGCCGTTTAAGTTTAATTATGCTTTCAGAATCAGGGTAGGGCCACTGCCCCACGCACACTCGGGCCCCTGGCCCCCACACACATTCGTATACTCATCACATCTCAGACAGAATGGCCAAGGAATGCTCAGATAGTAATTGGATCAAATATGTGTATGTTGTGTTTCGGGCGCCCGGCGCCCGTGATGACTGCTTAAGCAGGAAGACGAATTCATCTTATAGCGCTGCGCTTGATTTGCAGCGCACGATGTGGCGCTATTCCAGCGCCACATCTGCGCTAGAAATTGGGCGCAGCTGAGTCTGGAAGCGCATTTGGCCCTCGATTTGAGGGCCATAAATTATTTAAAAAATAAAATAAATTATGGACAATAAAGCATTAACATAATACTACATAATTGTTTAATTAATTTTGAATTTTAATTAGGTTTACTATACAAATAAATTCATTAAAGTGGGCTGTTTGTACAGGCTGATTTAGGTGCTTTTTTAGTTAATTACTTATAAATTAGTTAGTAAATGGTCTAATTGACCTTAAACAGATTTAAATTACATACTTAAGTATTTTATACATATTTTTATTATATTTTTCCGAATTTATTTATGTTTTATTTATATTGAAATAGCAGTTTTTGGCTGTTTAATTTATAAACTAAATAACAATAATAAAAAATGGGTATAAATATACTTTAACTAGCTTAAATTACTTAATATAAATTAACCTAAGTCTGTAGATTCACTTAACTTAGTTATAACCCTAAATTACTAATTTAGCTAAATTAACTTAACACTCTAACTATAAACTGAATAAATTCATTATTTATATTTGTATATACAATTCAGTAATTATATATGTATAAATTCAATTCAGTAATTCAGTATTTATGTATATATGTCTGTAAGTTACATATATATAGATATATACAATTTTATACAGTATACAGTATATATGTATATATACTTACATAGTTATTATATTCATTATAGTTAAAGTTAGTAGTATACGTATATATACAGTATTAGATTTAAGTATTTACAGTTAGATTTCAATAGGAGGATGAGGAAAGAAGGATTGATTGTGTTCAATTTTCTTGTCTAACAGCAGCTTTAGCCACTATCAGATGGGTGGAGAAGGGGGAGAGTGTTAAGAATTCAGTGTTTCTTTCAGGAGCCTAAGCTACTGTCAAATGGGCTAACTGCTGCTGCAGTTAGTCCATTTGAAAAGAGAGATGAATCCAAATGGTGAGAAGGGAAGAGTTTAGAGAGGAGGAAGATATGTAGCTGCAAGATGCAGCAGTTTACTGTGTACTGGGATTAAAAGCAATCAAAATCAACTAAAAAGTAGATAAGTGAATCCCAAATCTGACAAGGGTTTAATTCCTCACGAAAATCACAAAATGTCTTAATTTAAATGCCCAAAAACCCTCATCAAAAACCTCATTTCAGATTAAAACAAAAAATAACACTTAATTAGCTCTTCCTAATGCTATAGACAGCATGAAGGAAGAATTAATTCAGCCAATTAAAACCATAAAATCAAATCCCAGTTTCTTGCAACCTTAAGGAGTATTGAGAACTCCTTAGGTTAGGAATTCACCATACAAATCACCATAGTCATTATCACATTAATTATCAAAACAGATAGTGTATGGAAATTCTGAATTATCAAGACAGTACTGAGAATTCATTAAGGGAATTCACAGTAACTTGTAAATGGATTCAAAACATAGCAAAACAGATAATGGATGGCTCTTCTGAGATAGTTTCTGTCACCAGAAATTCTCTCAGAGTCCTTGCCAACAGGAAATTCCAATCCTCTTCAATCTGTCAGATCAGGCAATGAAATCCAGAAAGTAAAAATCCTTAAAATCCATGTTGAAAAGAAATCTGACAAACTGAAGAATTCAACCCAAAATCAAGGGACTTTTGTGAACAAATATGGGGTGAGTGAGAAGCCCCAAAGGTGCTTGTGACGCCAATTTCAGATCTGAGGTTGTAAACCACCAAATCTGAAATTGGATCAGGGTGTGTGGGTGAAGGATGAGAAAAACTTGTCGTTAAAAATAAATCAGAACTGGATTGTGAAAAAACATGGAGAGGGAGATAATTTGAAAAATGATTTGATGAATTCTTCCCCTCTGATCTGGACTGATCAGAGGGGGTGAGGGAAGGGAATTAAAGCTAATTCTACTCCTACAGCTACTTTAACCTACAGCGAAAATTAAACACTAACAATTATGCTAATTCTACTCTAAACTACTTAACTACAGCTAAAACTAATTATGCAGAATTAAAAACCTAAACTAACAGGAAGTCCTCAGGTGTTACGAAGTCCTTAGCGAAGAGGATTGTCGAGAGAAGGTGATGATTTCACAGCCGGGGCTGTGAAATCAGAGGCTGGATGGGGAGGAGAGACTGGAGTGGATGAATTGATCGCTAAGAGGTGTAGGAGGGAGCGATCCTTTGCGCGCGACACCACTGAGGTGCTTAAGTAGCAGCTCAGTGGTTGAGATCACCGCGCAGGTGAGAAATACAAGATGCAACCGGCGGCAAGGATGTGAGGGGCAGAGCGTGCGGTGAGCTGAGCACAAGATCTGACCGTCATATGAGATCTGGGGAGAGAGGTGAACGCACGCACCAAATTACGTGAAAGTTCCAATAGAATCCAATCGCAGATCAAGATGTAAAGGGCGACAGACGACTGAGATTGGCCGTGTTCTTCGCATGCTACAGTGCGTGTGAAGAGCAGCAGGCTTCTCTCTAAAATGAGGGAAAAATTATAGGAAGACCCTTGAATGAAGGGGTAGAAGAATAGCATGCAGGCCCATAAGTGAAAAGAACTATAATTGGAAGGACCCTGCAGCCTTTCAAAAGGGTCCCTGCGGCTTACAAGTAGGTCCAAAGAGGAGTTTTTAAGGGTAAGAGTGTAATGCATGAAGGACCTAAGTGTAAACTACCTATTTCATAACCTAATTAATGTCCAATTGCCTTCAAGTTTTTATATGTTTTTAATTGAACATTTAAGACATTGATTATACTTCTGATTTGGCCTTTCAAACTTATTTATGTGTTCAATTGATGCATGGATCATCATTTGTATTTTGCTTTCAGAATATCTCATTTTTGTGACCTAATTATGAAGTTTTAACACAGAGTAAAGGTTTTAGGTCTTTTTCTTTAATTCCCACACTTAACCCTTTTTATCTGTTAATTTGATATTGTTTTGCTTAGTGTCTAGCTTAATTTCAGCTTTTTAGCCATGATGAGTAGTCACTCATCAAGGGTCGGCCAGCTTTGGAGGATAGTTGGCAGCTTGGTGCAGCGACAGATAGATAAAGCATGTATGTTGCATCAATGGGAATGGCTGCTGCCTTAGGTATGTGTTCTGTGCATTCCCGTATTGCCTGGTCAGGTAGATTGGAGCTTGACTCAGTCTTTGTGGGTTACCAGACAAGGAGAAATTGGGATGTTGGCACCAACCAGGGTTATACGTTTCAGAATACGGGTTGTTACACTTGTAACCCCGAATAGCATTGACATCTTCGTAGGCCGAAGATGCCTCAGATGTAAATTCATCAAAAGAATACTCACTTGTATTGTCATGTGGTGTGTAACCATGGTTGTACAGCACTAGATCCACATTGTTCATGGGTTCCTAGTATGCAGGATCCCACGGAGATGGAGAGAAAACATCCTGAGTGAACAGATATGTATGAGCAGAGGGGGCTCGGGATGCTTGAGAGGAGTAAGATAGAGCAATGCTGCCAGAAGATCCAGATCTCGCTCGCATTAATTCATCAAGCTTCTTATCGAGCAGATCCACCTTGTCCAGCTTTTTGGTGATAATGTCCATGTCAGCTCAGGCAGACTCGGCTTGAGCTTCGTGGATAGTGACTCGTTGCTGTCTAGGTCGTTGGAACTGGTTCATTGAGGCAGCATTCATCGAGTTCTCTGCTAAGGACTCGAATAGTTCAAATGTGTTGTTCTCGTCCTTCTCAAGGAAATTCCCACCGCTAGATGCATTGGCCAGGTACCGATGTGTGTCATCCAGTCCATGGTAAAAGACTTGAGCGAGATGCCATTTGGGTATACCATGGTGTGGGCACTTCCTGAGAAGATCGTGGAATCTATCCCAGGCGTCATACAACCTCTCTCCAGGGCCTTGGGCAAAGGTCGTGATCACGCGCCCCATAGCATTTGTTCGACCAATTGGGAAGAACTTTTGATGGAATTCATGACATAATTCCTCCCAGGCTCCAATTGGCCTCTCGATATTCTTGAACCAAGAAGAAGCTTTAACCTTGAGAGAAAAAGGAAAAAGCTTGATGAGAACAATTCCAATATCTACATTCCTGGGTTGAACTAACTTTGCAATCTGACTTAGATCTTCGATGTGTTGGAAGAGATCCTCATTCGAGTGTCCATGGAAATGAGTCTGAAGCAGACTTATGATATTCGGCTTCAACTTGAATGTGTCCCCACCTACGGGAATCCAGACCTAAGGTGCTATAATTGTTGCCGTCAGATCGTAGAAGTCCCACAATTCTCCCCGTGGTAAATGTTGCATCCTGTCGAGTGTTGTGAGAATCCTGTCAATGCTCTGCTCGTATTTCTGTTCCTTTTCCTCGACCCTAGATTCTAGACGAGCCATTGGGTCCTGATTCTCAGGGTCTTGACCAACTTGAGGATCAGGATTAGCCATCTCAGCTAATCAAGTGGAAGAAGGTTGAGAAGAGAGGTCGGGTGAGAATCGCCTTTACCGCCTTGGGTTCGTCTCCCAAGGTCCCACAAGTTTAGGTCTTAACGATCTTCTTCCTTGCGTACAACAACTCAAAGGGTTGGTGTAGTCAAGCAGAACAAGGCTAAGGCCTTGTTAATCAGAGTGCTCTTTTAGATCACATGATCAAATTTTTCGTTTAAGTTTGTGTTATTAAAAACATTCGGCGAGAGACAACTGTAAGGAATTCCCACCTCTCAAGTTAACCCAGCCAGGTTGGTTATGAGGAGACTACGGGAAAGGTTCTTCTATTGGCTTTCACCTCCATTTTTGTTACCCCACAGCCGCGATTGTTTGACACTACTCCACAGGCTTAGTCACCAGGTTTTGCAGGAGAGGTTGGAACTATCCAGTAGTTTCAAGCCAAATGCAGGTTATTTGATATATTTTTGTGAATTTTAACCTGATTCATCAATTTAGTAGATGGTGGGCGGTCCACAAGGTGACTCGCCTCACCGAGTAACTCTTGGGCTCGTCGGAGTTCAAGTTAGTCTATGTGGTCATATTGGCTCATGCACTTCTAAGTTTTTTTTCAAATTGAAGGCCATAATTCAAATGTATACTATCAAGTAAGATGAAATCTAAATGATTTGAAACTAGGCAAGAAGTCCTTTTTTCAATAAGCTTTTCAGAGAGTATCTTTTCAAAATTTTTACTATTTCCAAAAAGAAATAAATTTTTAACAAACCAGGGGTCAAATCTGGAATTTAGACCCCATGTTGGTTTTTCTGTTGGAAACAATATCAAATATGCTCTAAAAAATTTTGTAAAAATATGATAATTAAAGATAATTTGATTATCTTTCAAACCCCACAAATCATGAGTAAATCTGATTTGTATGTTGGTCAAAATTGATTTCTAAAATTTATAAAACTTTTGTTTTCAAGCAATCTGACTAGTATGTACTCCACGAATTTTTAAAAATTCCACAAAAGGAATTTCCTTTTGGAAAAGATGGCGTTGGAAAGAGAATTTGAAAATCTAGTTCTAGTCCAAATTTTAGGATTTTTGGAGCATTAGAAACATGGCTATTGAATTTTAAAGATGACACTTGATTTTTGGAAGAGTTTCTAATAAGAATGTATGCACCTGATTTTCGCAGCGCCTATTGTGCCTCATTCGCCGCTTCATGTCGTTGTACATGCCCACAAAAATACTATGTTAGAGATGAAATCAAAATTCGCTGATAAATGCCAATTTATCATCATTCTTATCATTAAAACAAACCTAGCTCTTAGGATTTTGATCTGCAAATGGGTTTTTGGGTTGCATTTAGGCATAAATTAGGTTAGGCATGCACTGCATTGGTTATTGTATTTTTTGATGTGTTTCTTGGAGTGTTAGGGATAAGTAGAGAGTTAGATCCCTAGAACCCTAGCACTCGAGAAGGTAACTAATGAAGAGGAAGCTCAATTAGGCTAGGACTCAGCTAATTCCAACTCATTATGGCTGGATACCAGCTCCCTTGGACTAGGGTTTGCTCCATTCAGCTCACCTTAGCTGAATGGTAGCTGAAGAGATCTCACCTTAGCTCACCCTAGCTCAGGTCAGCTCGGATCCAGCTCAACTTAGCTGAGTCTAGCTCATCTCAGCTGTTATTAGTTCGCTGGGAGCTCAGGTCAGCTCGGATCCAGCTCAACTTAGCTGAGTCTAGCTCATCTCAGCTGTTATTAGTTCACTGGGAGCTCTAGCTAGCTCAGCTGAGTTGACTGGAGTTCACCTCAGCTCAGCCCCAGCTCATTCCAGCTCCTCCCAACTCATGGCAACTGGACTCCAAGCTAGCTGAACTACTACTTGTCAACTAGTAGCTTATCTAGCTCTAGAGTTCTCATAAGAGGCAGTTCCAGCTCATCCTAACTCTGGCCAGGGTGAGGTTAGCTCAACTGAGCTCAACTACCCAGGCTTGTTTACTTGCATAAGAACTAAGTAGCTGAGTTCAATAGTTGAGCTCCCTTTGAAGCTGCCTCAGCAAACCCAGCTCCAACATAGCTTCCATTAGCTCCAGAGTCTTCTCTCCCATCTCCTCCTTCATGAAACCCTAGCTCCCCTACCTCTACTTTACTAGCTAAGCTAGCTTAGCTAAGCTCCAACTCCACCTAGAAATCCATGGCCATCCACTCCTCCACCTTAGCCTTAACTAACCTTAACCTAACCCAATCCTTTTTGGCACCAACCCACCATAACCACCACCCTGTACACCCCTTCATGATGGTGCCCAAAGGCCCTATGCACCCCTTCATTTTGGTGCCAACATGAACCCCCATCCTAGCCCTACACCTCTCCCTCTATCCCCATCTAAACCCTACACCTAGACCCTTCTAGAAGACCACTAGTGGCACCAACCCTAAGCCACCATAACCAAACCCAAACCACCACTAATTTGGTGCCAAAACACCACCCACACCCTTCCATCTTGGCGCCACCTATATCTACCCTTAATCCCATAACCACTACCATAAAAAGCCATTCTAGCCTTCCCTTATGTCCACTCCAACCCTACCCCTTTAACCACACTAAAGTTGGCACCAACTCACCCCTAACCACACCTACTCATACCTCTTCAAGTGGTGCCAACACACTTTAGCCCTTCACCTCATAACCACCACCACATAACTCCATCTCCACCCTACAACACACCTAACCAAACCCTTAACCCTAGCTACCACCTAGGGTTGGCGCCAACCACCAAGTACCCTTCCATTTTGGTGCCAACAACCCTAGCCCTAGGATCCTATAACCACCATCTATCCCCCATCATAACCGTCCATCCTATAACCAACCCTACCCCCTCCTACTCCTATAAAAACCCGCTACCACTACCATTAAAATCCAACCTTGGCTACATTTCTTCTACCCATATTTCCACCAACATAGAAGGTCAAGAGAAGAAGAAGAAGATTATGGGGATACTCTGTCTCCTTGGTGCCTTCCCCTCTTCTCTTCTCTCTTGACTCCATGCCAGCCAAGGGAAGTAGCTAGGCATTGGAAGGAAACCTAGGGTGCACGCCTACCCTAGGAGGAGTGAAGGGTGGTACACAACCACCCTTGGAGGAGGAATCAAAGGTGGTCCACGCCACCTTAGGAGGAACTTTTGAAGGTGGAATTCCATTCACCTTGGAGGAGATCAAGCACGCTTCCTTGGGCTTACTAGGTGGAGTACATCAAATTGGAAGAGCTTGACAGAAAAAGGAGAAGGAACCTTCTTTTCAAGCCAAGGAGTAACTTGACTTGGAGTAAGAGGAGCTTCACCTTCTTCATCATCATTAGCAATTAAATGATTTTGTTTCTTCTTTATTTGTCTTTTCATTGGAAGCTTTCCTATACTTATAGATAATTTCCTTTAATATAGAAAAAGTTGCCTTCATTTCATGTTGAATTTTTTTTGCACTACTTGCTTTATCTTAGTATAATCTCACACTCTTTCTAATTAACCTAGGTGATGGGAACACCATCATGAACCCTAACTAGCTCATTTTGACCCAATGAAGAGAATAAATGCTCCTATATAACCAACTGAAGGTCATAATTCACTGCATAACCTTTCTGAGAGAAACACAAGAAACTAAGGGTAAAGATGTAATTTTACCAATGCAGTACAACCATGGGTTTTCTCAAGGGCTAAACAAAGTTCAAGTGGTCTTAAAAAGATAAAAAGTGGGTTGGATTTGACAGAAAAGGATTTGTGTGTGTTCTGTGAGTTAAATGACTTCTTGAAACACTAAAAGTAGACCCACTTGATTAACCAAGGTTCTGGTCAGGATAAAATTCAATTAAACCTTCTAAAAATCATATGAAAAATATTCTCTAGGGTTTAGTACCTTTAATTTGGCCATTAGAACCTATCTTGACCTAGAATGGGGTCCCAGATAGATATTTACCATAATTTGGGTTTTCACATAAAATTCCCAGTTAAACGTGGTCAAACCAAAACTCCAACTTCACCATTGGATTCCTTAGGTCAAAATTAGGTTTGTACCAAAATTTGGACCTAAGGGGAACTGATCTTGACCTAGTTTGCAAAAAGGTCCTATCTGATTACATTTCTAAACCTAACTTTCAAAAACCCTTGCTAATAGCCCCCTAGCTTTCTCGTCGTCTTCACAAGTAGGTCCCTCTACCATTATTGCGGAGGAATCCTACTTCGGCGACCTTTAACTTGGAATTTCTCCTTGATTGTTCAGACGATCTCTTCTAAAATTGGAAGGGAGATCCTCTGAGAAATTCTCGTCAGTAAGAACCTATCTTTGTGATTTGATTCCCTCCCAATCTTTCATGCGAACGCATGAGATATGTGGGTATCCTAACAGTTCCCATCTCTGGTGCCCTTCCAATCTTGGGAGGCTTGCGAAGCTTACTAAGCCCTAACCAACCTTTAGAGACATATTTAAAGAAGCCCAGATCGCCTCGACTCCTCCACGCTTGATTTCGGCTGCGAATACCCTCAAATTCCGCTCTTCCCCTCACGGCAGTAGGCTCCTCTATGTCCAACGACCTTCCCTGCTCCTCCTCGTCATTCAACCACCATACCTGCGGCAGATCTAACTTCGTTCGCATCTCGCCGTACCAGCAGGCGCTACTCTCTCTTCCTCCTCGCCGATCCCACCTCACTAGAGTCGCCTTCGTCTCCGGCGCCGACCATACCAGACTTGATGCCCTCGCTCACCCCCTTTGTCCCTTAACGCCCTTGCTAAGTTCCCTGTTCTCCTCTCTTTACTTCCCCTCTCTTTATTTCTCAAAATCCGCCACTGACACCCGTCGCACCAACTCTAGCGAGGCCATCCCACCACAGGTCACCAAAACCCTCGCCGACATGCCCACAACCTCTGCCTCACTTCCCTGATCACTTCCCCTCACTTCACTCACTGTACCACTCACCCAAACCATCCCCCGAACACACCCACTCGCACACAGTATACCCTAGGCATGTACTCACGGCACTGCAACGCCACGCCACCACTCCCAGCACATCCGCCTGCTCCGATGATCCTCTCTGAATGATTTGATGTGGCCGCAAGGCCATTGTTGTGTTTTTAGGTTCAGGCACCATCTGCCATTGGCAAGCTCGCTTGAAGCCGCTCTAGGTGCTACCGCTTTAGGTGCTGCTATCCCAGGCTACGTGGAATTCTCTTGCGCACTCATCTAGGCTCTCAACTCCAGTCGAAGGACTCTGCAGCTGCTACAATTGGAAGCCTTGTCTCTGTTGTAGGTGCGTGAGAAGGGTGGGCGGATAGTCCCACCTCGGATACGAAAGAGCACCTACGCCTGAGTAGGCTTATCACCTCAATTACCATGGGGTGAGGTCCCACTCACCCTTCACTGGCCTCGTCCGTGACCTTGCCTCCATGGACCTGGCTTGACCTGATCCGACCTGTACTCCTTGCCCACCACCGCACGCCGGTGGGCCTAGTCCCGGGTATGCACCCGACCTGATAACCTGACTACCTGTGTGGCTTTGGGTGAGCAGATCCTAAGAGAGAAAGAGAGGAGAGTCGCGCGGGTAGGGGGAGGGTTTCGTTGTGGGGATCCTTGGTTGACACTTAGCAGATTCTGAGGAAGAAGAGGTGGCCAAAGGAAGAAGCTGAAGAAGAGGAGGCCAGAAGAAGAAGAATGGAAGAGGAGGAAAGGCTAAAGACAGAGAAGAAGGAAGAAGAAGAGGCCAAAGCAACAGCTAAAGAGAAGGAGAAGAAGAGAAAGCCATCAGACACTTTAAGTCGTCTGATTCCTTCATCAGATGACAGATCATAGCTTACATAGCATAATCATACATTGAGTTCCTTGGTGATATTGTAGGAGTATTTGGTGATCTAAATCACCATTTTACTCCTATATTTTTGCACTTTGCTATTGATATTATTGCATATTCTTTTAATTCTGAATTGTGATCTTAATTTCTAAATACCAATTTACTCCCTGTGTTCGAACTTGAAAATCTTTTCGAGTAATAAAAATTATATTTATTTTGAATGCTATTTCGGTTGTACTAAAACGCAACACTTTTTAAACCCCGACTTAGGGATTAAACATTTTGGCTCCGTTGCCGGGGAGTAACGGGCAATTTAGAACTCTTAATTACAATTTCTGATACAGATTCTAACTTGCTATATTTCTTTTCTTATGGTTGTTTCAGGGAGAAGAAACATTAAAGAAAGTCAGCCGCACAACAAACACACCAGGGGTAGGTAACTTCTGATTACTCTCTCTCTTAAGCCCCTCATTCTGAAATGGTTGAAAGGGAAAAAATCAATTAGGGTTACTTGCTTTCCATTCTTAGATAATTCATCAAGTTGCTTGATTTGATTTCAACAACAAAACCTAATTTGTGCACCCACTTAAGGTAACTAGGGCTATTACTTTCTTGTTTGAGCCTTAGATACCACATTTGGCAAACAAAATTTGGACCAAAATTAGAGCCAATTAAGGATTCCAATTTAGGGTTATAGAGACACACTTACATAAGCAAGAATCAACTTTTCCAAATGACGTGTGCCTAAGCCTTGGTTGAATTGATCTATTCAAGCAAACCCTAAAAATCAAGCTCTTAATCTCTCTTGAATCCTAAAAGAGGGACCTAAAACTTCTCAAAGGACAAATAGGTAAAGTTGACCCACCTTGTCGGGTCAACCAATCTTGAAATTAGGTCACTTTTGCACTCAATACATCGTTCAAGTGAAATCCTAAGCACCCTTGCTCTTAATTAAAATTGGTAGACTTAAGAGGTCAAGTCCCCATTCTGGTCTACCTAGAACATCAGTGACAAGAGAGGTTGGGTGGGGGAAACCCTGTAACCCATGGGGGTGCTCTACCGTGTAGGGGTCTTTGTGGGACTCTCCCTCTCTGGCTGCCCAGGTAATTTTTAAGTGGACGGCTTTCTGACTAAGGGGTATCATCCGCCCCAAACCTCTATAGTCATACAAAATTTTTGGTGTCTTGATTGGATCCATCACATTCTACTCTCATCCAGACCATCGGTGCATGTTTGGTAGGAGGTCCTTAAGACCATCCTTGAGGCCTCCTTTAGTCATTCACTCCCGCCGAGGCTAGGCCTCGACTTCCATATTTGTGTAGCAACCCCATCACATAAACATCTCTTCTGATTCATCTAAACCAAATTCTCCTTCATCCATCATCATGGCACAACCCGCAGAAGAAGAGAATAACCTTGAGAACCAACTTCAGTGCCTTAATGATTTATTCCAAGGCTATGTGAATCCACCGCAGCATCCTATGATGCGAGATCATTACAATCCCGTTGCGGTGGCGATCGAACCTCAAGTCCAAATCTCGGCTGGAGGTCTTGATTCTGAACTCAAGCCCAACATGATTCATGCGATTCTAAAATTCCATGGGCTTAATTCCGAGGATCCTTTCCAGCACATCAAACAGCTCAAGCATCTGGCCCAGACCTTTGGGTCAGATGTTCAAAATCAGGACATTCTTCTCATGAAAATGTTCTCCTTCTCTCTCATTTACAAAGCAACTCACCGGTTTCAGACTCAAACGCATCCAATCAACACATGGGTTGAACTACAATCTGAGTTTCTGAAAAAGTTCTTCCCAGTTGGTCGAACGAAAGCTTTACAACACCAGATCACACGCTTCACACAACAGCCTAGAGAACTACTTCACGAATCATGGGATCGTTTCCTGGATCTCATGCGAAAGTGCCCCCATCACGAAGTTCCTAAATGGGAACAAGTCCACTCTTTTTACCAGGGACTCCGTGAAGATATCGTTTATTCGTCAATGTAAGTTGCGGAAGAAATATCATGGGTCAACACAAAGACACTGTGTGGGAGATTCTCAAGAATATGTGCAAGAACTCCATCAATAATGACTCCATGGGTTTATTCGACCGGACGAATACCCACACATCGACGAATCCAAGGTGAGCACATGAGACGCAGGGCCTGTTCTCATCTGTCGACTTGGAATTGATGGCCAGTCGTTTGGACAAGGTCTCTATAATCGAGAAGAAGGTGGATGAGCTAACTTGACATTTGCAGTGAGCCACCTTTGTGCAAAACCCATTCACATAGCCACCCTCTGGGAGGGAAGCTGTGCATAACGTCTACCACTGATCTTCTCAGGGGATGGACTCGTATCACCCCCATCTGACTCTAGGGCCGGAGGAAACTCTGACCTTGCCTACTCTAGTTGGGGGAACTTTGAACCCTCGTACTCTGACTTTTCTGAGGCTCCTCAGACCTACGAGGACCTCAACTCCATCTAGAATGACTCATTCTCTAATACCTATAACCCTGGATAGTGCAATCATCTTAATTTCCTATGGGTGGGAAACAATCAGAATCAAAGACCACCATATCAGCCCCATCCACAAGCTCCTCATCCATATCAACCGCCTCAGCCTCGACCCAATCCCACCTATCAATCTGAGCCAACTCAGACAGATCAAATGACTTTTATCCTTCAGACTCTGGCTGACATTCAAAAGATGAATGCAGCTATGCAAAAATGGCGCAAAGATGAGAAGACAGAGGTTCGTAATCAACTCACCCAGATGGTGAATTCTCGCCAACCTGGCACACTCCCTTCGCAACCTTTGCCAAATCCGAATAACGTGCCGAACCAGAGGCGCGTTATGAACCCAAATTCGGGCCAAACTCACATGATTTATCAGGCCCCTTCTGCTCCATCACCCGACGGGATGGAAGCTTCAACATCATACTCGGGATTTCAGCAGCAGCCACCTATTTTTCCCACACCAAACTAGAACCAAGCAGGTCTAAATTCAATAGCAACGCGTAGTGGCAAAGCAACACAGGACCCACCTTACCCAAGCCACTTTTAGCCTGGCAGTAACCCAAACCCTAGGATAGTCATCCAGGATACCCCTGTCCCAGATCAAGAACCTGGACCTATTCTAGAGGAACCATCCAAGGTTCCATTTCCTGAGGCCTTAACCAAGGGAAAGAGGACAACCAAATCCGTGGCACCTGAGGAGGACCTGGTCAAGCTCTTTGAACAGGTCCATATAAACATCCCCTTGATGGATGCGATTCACTACGTATCGGCTTACGCATGATTTCTGAAAGACGTGTGTACACCTAAGCATAAGCTGCGAACCAAAAGTGGGAGCCCAATCGTATTGTTAGAGCAAGCTAGCTCTGTAATTTTGAGCAAACTCCCATCTAAGGCAAAAGACCCAGGTACTCCCCTGATTTCCTGTACAATTGGTGATATCCAATTTGATAGAGCATTATTGGATCTAGGAGCCTCCATAAACCTAATACCTACATCCCTACTTGACCATCTTGAGGAATCTGAGCTGAAACCAACAGAGGTGACATTATAGTTGGCATATTGATCTATTAAGTCACCTAAAGGAGTTCTTGAAGATGTCATTGTTAGGGTTCAAGATTTCTATTTCCCGGTGGATTTCGTAGTCTTAGATATGAATGCTCCAGAAAATCTAAAAAACACACCAATCATATTAGGGAGACCCTTTCTAGCCACTGTTAAGGCCAACATTAATTGTGAGGAGGGCCAAATTGAATTGAAATTTGGGAACCAGACATTAAAGATTGGCATCTTTAAGGCTCAACAAGGGATTAATTGTAGAGTTATAGAATAGATATGTGACATTGAAGCTGTGGTTGATGATTAATATATTGAGGAAAACCTAACTACTTCTGATCAACCACAAGATGATCAAAACCCGCAATCAGAGGAGTCCGAACTTGACCTGGACACACCCATAACTCACTCGTAAACCACCTGCTGCTGCTGATAACCCTGTCTTGGAACTCAAGCCTCTTCACGATCATCTGAAGTACGTCTTTTTGGGTTCCAATCAGACATTTTCTGTGATTATCAATTTCAGACTCACACTTGGTCAGGAATCTTGTCTGATTATTGTTCTCCAGCAACATAGAAGATCCATTGGATGGACTCTCGATGATTTGACCGGCATCAGCCCCTCTTATTGCACACACTGCATCTATACCGAAGAGGGCACATGGCCTTCCCGTGAAATGCAGAGACGTCTGAATCCTAATCTACAGGAAGTCGTGAAAAAGGAGATCATAAAGTCGTTAGATGTTGGGATCATCTACCCGATCTCCAACAGTCGGTGGGTGAGTCCAATCCAGGTTGTGCCTAAGAAGGCAGGACTCACCGTGATCATGACTGAAATCAGAGAAATCATACCAACCCATGTAACAAATTCGTGTAGCGTCTGCATTGATTACAGAAGACTTAAAACCTCCACAAAGAAGGATCATTTCCCACTACCGTTTATTGATCAGATCCTTGAAAAACTAGTGGGAAATAGATTCTTCTCCTTTTTGGATGGGTACTCTGATTATAACCAAATGGCAATCCATTCTGAGGACCAAGAAAAGACCACTTTCACCTGCCCCTTCGGGACGTATGCGTTCCGAATGATGCCCTTCAGTCTCTGCAATGCACCCGCTACTTTTCAGCGGTGCATGCTTGCCATATTCTCAGATATGGTAGGTGATTATCTGGAAGTCTTCATGGATGACTTCTCAGTGTTTTGCGAATCATTTGACGATTGCCTCCTACACTTGGTCCAGATCCTCAGGTGGTGCATTGACGTTAATCTGGTTCTTTCTAGGGAAAAGAGCCACTTCATGGTGCCAGAAGGAATTATCCTGGGACATCTCACCTCAGAAAAAGGCATCCAGGTTGATCGAGCCAAGGTGAATCTGATTTCCATACTCCCTATGCCTAGCTCGATCAAGGACATCTGATCTTTCCTGGGGCACATCAATTTTTACCGTTGATTCATTCTTGATTTCTCAAAAATCGCATGCCCCCTGATTACTCTAATATTTAAGGATGTTCCTTTTGAAATCTCCAAGGAATGCACTCAAGCATTTGAAATCCTATGTGATCGAGTTACCCAAGCTCTGATCCTACAGTCCCTTGATTGGTCTCAACCCTTTGAGATCATGTGCGATGCATCAAATTTTGCTGTAGGGGCAGTACTTGGGTAGAAAATTAATGGGAAACTCGTGGTCATCTACTACGCTAGCAAGACACTTGACGAGGCTTAGCGTAACTACATGGTTACTGAGAAAGGGCTGCTAGACGTAGTATTTGCCTTAGAAAAGTTCAGATCATTTCTTCTAGGTTCTCGTGTTATCATTTACTCTGATCACACAGCTATGAGGCATGTCCTTGCGAAGGACACAAAACCTCAACTAATCCACTGGATCATGCTGTTGCAAGAATTTGACCTCGAGATTCATGACAAGGCAGGAAGGCAGAACGTGGTAGCTGATCACTTGTCTCTCCTTCTTTCTAATATTATTGACCCTTCCGGACCCATTAAATAACATTTTCCTGATGAGCACCTGTCAGTACAGGGCTTCTATGGTTTGCTGATCTAGTAAACTACCTGGCATCACATCAGATTCCGTCCAATTGGCCGAAGGCCAAGAAGGACAAATTGCTTTCTGGTGCCAAGTACTACTTTTGGGAAGACCTGTATCTTTTTCGCATCGATGCTGATCAAATCATTCGACGGTGTATCCTGGAAGCGAAAATTCAGGGCATCTTGTCCTTCTACCATGACCAGGCATGCGGTGAATACTTCTTTAGTCATAAAACTGTAGCTAAAGTCCTCCAGTGCGGCTTCTATTGACCCATGATTTTCAAAGATGCATACAATCACTTTAAGGCATGCACTCGTTGTCAGACCTTAGGCAACACTAACCACCATGATATGATGCCCTTACAGCCGATTCTCGTATGCGAAATCTTCGACATCTAGGGGATCGATTTTATGGGACCCTTTCCTATTTCAGAGGGCTTTTAGTACATTCTACTCGTTGTTGACTACATGTCCAAATGGATCGAAGCCATTCCGACCTGAACCAATGATCATAAGGTGGTTATCAAATTCATTCATTAGAACATCTTTTCTCGGTTTGGGATTCCACATGCTATAATCTCTAATAGAGGGACCCATTTTACTAATGCTCAGTTTAGGTGACTGATGACCAAATATGGGGTGTCACACCGAATCTCTACTCCTTATCACCCCCAAACTAACGGTCTAACTGAGCTAAATCGGGAGATCAAGAAAATCCTCCAGGTCACTGTTCGACCTGACAGGAAAGACTGGTCATCCCGACTTTTGGAAGCTTTGTGGGCTTATAGGACCACCCACAAAACCCAATTAGGTATGTCTCCGTTTAGATTGGTGTACGGGAAGGCATGTCACCTCCCTATCGAATTGGAGCACAAAGCCTATTGGACAGTATGGAACTACAATCTCGATCTTTCTAAGGCAGGAACCCACATAAAGCTTCAAATGAGCGAGATCGATGAATTACGCCACGACAAGCACATATCCAGAAAGATCTTTTACCCTGGTCAAAAAGTCCTACTCTTTGATGCCAAACTCAAACTGTTCCCAGGAAAACTTAGATCAAAATGGATCAGACCTTACCTTGTCTGACGAATCTTTGGAAATGGAGCGATCAAAATCAGTCAACTCAGCCACAATTCAGAACCTTTTGTTGTGAACGGTTAGAGACTCAAACCATTCATTGAAATTGCCGATACAAATTTGGCTGAGACATCTTTTACCCTCCATTCTCCATAGGCTCATTGCGCCTAGCCGATGGCGTAAAACTCAGTGCTTAATGGGAGGTAACCCATCATTTTTGAAAAACCCAAAACCTTTCTTGACACATTTCTATGCTGAACTCATATTGCACTTTAGGGTTTATCCATTAGAACAACCGACTCCACCTTTGGTACCCATACCCGAGCTTGAAATCGTCCGCAATAGTTATCCCGATCCGTTCACCCACCCAAGACCTGTTCTAATGAATGATCTAAGCTGAACTCGAACCCACCTAATTTACAATGTGGACATTGCAAATTGTAGGCATGGGAGGTTATGAAAGTGTAAAACTCCATGAAAATCATCTCACAAGAAAAGGTTTCATCAAAAAAATCAAATATCCCAAAAATACCAAAAAAATGAAAAAATTATTGAAAAAAAAAACAAAAAAATGAGAGGAGAGAAAATTTTGAAAGCATATCAATTTTGAGGAAAAAAAGGGGAGAAGTTAAAAATGCCAAAAAGGAGCACAAGTTGAAAAGAAAAGAAAAGAGATAGTCATTAGTAGGAAATTAAGGAATTGACTTAGTTCTAAACCATAACAAAAGAAAATGAAAATGCAAAAAGTGCTAATGAAACAGAAAGAGATTAGCAGGAACACTGATTTTAGGCCTTTTGGGCTATGGTCATAGGCTTAAAAATTCAAGTATCCGCTAAAGATCTGTATAGTCCTCAAGAGGTTGGGGAAAATGCGAAGCTTAAGTATTAGGTCTAAGGCTTAGGGAGTATTCGGCCTCGTTATCTACCCTTTGATTTGTGGGACTTGGTAACCTAAGCACCCCAATCCACACATAGTCTAGTTTAGTGCGCTTAAGTATTAAAATCACGCAAATGCATTTAAATTGTTCTAAAAAAATCACCTAGATTAGGAGCGGCTGATCAACACAAGTTGATTTGAACGAGTTCCCAACGCGGAGAGATAGGAAATTCCCCTTGAAGATGCACAATAGCATATCATCTCCTCGGTGCTTGTCTCCTAAGATATCTACATATCCTATTGGGGGCATGTAAGCAACATGTGTTGGTTCAGATGCCATGGGCAGCATTATCCTGAAATGTCAAGTGCCAGGGTCTGAATTTTGCTATAGAACACCATGGGTGAGATTATCTCGAAATCTCGAAAGCTAGGGTTTTGGGGGTTGCCATGGGTGGTGCTATCTCGAAGCATCGATTGACAGGGACCCTTCGAGGATTGATGATGGGGACAAGAAATCCGATAGAAACCGTGTTGTGAAGCCAATCCGAAGCTAGAAATAAAAGGAAAAGAGAGAGAAACTCTCCAAAAATAAAGAAAATTCCTCTGTATCTCTCTTACAAGAATGCACTGCAAACTAAACCGAGGCTAAAACATGTTACAAGCACCGGTGCTTTAATTGCGGAGTTCAACGAACCTTAAGATAGTTCGTGTAGGCCTTAAAAAACGTTCATAGCAAACTGAGGCTAGAGCTGGCTAGATCCGGATCTTGGTTGGTACTTAAGTACCTCTAGACCAACTATCGGCATTCTAACCTAATCCATAGAAGAAAGCACACATCACAGTTTTTGAGCATCAAAGGATTTCATGGTCTAGAATCAAAGTTAAAACCTTAAAATTTTGCTAAGGGACTAGCAAAAGCTAGGCATGGGGGTATGACGGGAACACCATCATGAGCCCTAACTAACTCATTTTGACCTAATGAAGAAAATAAATGCTCCTACATAACCAACTGAAGGTCATAATTTACTGCATAACCTTTCTGAGAGAAACACAAGAAACTAAGGGTAAAACTGTAATTTTACCAATGCAGTACAACCACGAGTTTTCTCAAGGGCTAAACAAAGGTCAAATGATCTTAATAAGATAAAAAGTGGGTTGGATTTGATAGAAAAGGATTTATGTGTGTTCTGTGAATTAAATGACTTCTTGAAACCCTAAAAATAGACCCACTTGATTAACCAAGGTTTTGGTCAAGATAAAATTTACTTAAACCCTCTACAAATCATAGAAAAAATATTCTCTAGGGTTTAGTACCTTCAATTTGGCCATTAGAACCCATCTTGACCTAGAATGGGGTCCCAGATAGATATTTGCCTTAATTTGGGTTTTTGTATAAATTTTTCAGTCAAACATGGTCAAACCCAAAATCCAACTTCACCATTGGATTCCTTATGTCCAAATTAGGTTTGTACCAAAATTTGGATCTAAGGGAAACTCATCTTGACCTAGTTTGCAAAAAGGTCCTATATAATTACATTTCTAACCCTAACTTTCAAAAACCCTTGCTAATAGCCCCCTATCTTTCTTGTCATCTTCACAAGTAGGTCCCTCCACCATTATCGCAAAGGAAACCTACTCCGGCAACCTTTAATTTGGAATTTCTCCTTGATTGCTTAGAGGATCTCTTCCAAAATTGGAAGGGAGATCCTCTGAGAAATTCCCATCAGTATGAATCCAGCTTTGAGATCTAATTCCCTCCCAATCTCTCATGCGAATGCATGGGAGATGTGGGTATGCTAACGGTTCCCATCTTCGGTGACCAACCTTTAGAGACATATTTAAAGAAGCCCAGATCGCTCTGACTCCTCCACGCTCGATTTCGGCCGCGAATACCCTCAAATTCCTCTCTTCCCCTCACGGCCGTAGGCTCCTCAACGTCCGGCGACCTTCCTTGGTCCTCCTTGTCATCCGACCGCCATACTTGCAGTAGATCCATCTTCCTTGACTTTGTCCGCGTCTCACCATACCAGCAGGTGCTACTCTCTCTTCCTCCTCGCCAATCCCACCTCACTGGAGCCGCCTTCATCTCCGACGTCGGCCATACCAGACTTGACACCCTCACATACCCCCTTCGTCCCTTAACGCCCTAGCTAAGTTCCCTGTTCTCCTCTCTTTACTTCCCCTCTCTTTATTTCTCAAAATCCACCACTGACGTCCATCGCACCTCCATCCCTTCCATCTCCGACCACCAACTCCGGCGAGGCCATCTCACCTCCACAGGCCACCAAAACCCTCGCCGACAAGCCCACAACCTCTGCCTCACTTCCCTGATCACTTCCCCTTACTTCACTCACCGTGCCACTCACCTAAACCATCCCCCGAACACACCCACTCACTCGCACACAGTACGCCCTAGGCACGCACTCACAGGCATTGCCATGCCACACCACCACTCCTAGCACATCCGCCGTGCTCCAGCGATCCTCTCTAAACTATCTGACTTGGCTGCAAGGCCATTCTTGTGTTTTCAGGTTCAGGCACCATCCGCCATTGGCGAGCGAGCATGAAGCTCGCTTGAAGTCGCTCTAGGTGCTGTCGCTCCAGGTGTTGCTATCCCAGGCTACGCGGAATTCCCTCACGCACGCATCCAGGCTCTCAATTCCAGTCGAAGGCCTCCGCAGTTGCTACAATTGGAAGCCTTGTCTCTGCTGCAGGCACGCAAGAAGGGTGGGCAGATAGTCCCACCTCATATACGAAAGAGCGCCTGCACCTGAATAAATTGAAAAAGTGGTGTAGGCTTATCGCCTCAGTTACCACGGGGTGAGGTCCCACTCACCCTTCACTGGCCTTGTCCGTGACCTTGCCTTCGTGGACCTGGCTTGACCTGACCCAACCTGCACTCCTCACCCACCACCGCATGCCAGTGAGCCTGGTCCCAGGTACTCACTCGACTCGATAACTCGACTACCTGTGTGGCTTTGGGAGTGTGGATCCTAAGAGAGAAAGAGAGGAGAGTCGCGTGGGTTGGGGGAGGGTTTTGTTGTGGGGATCCTTGGCCAACACTTAGCAGATTTTGAGGAAGAAGAGGGGGCCAAAGGAAGAAGCCGAAGAAGAGGAGGCTAGAAGAAGAAGAGAGGGAGAGGACGAAAGGCTAAAGACAAAGAAGAAGGAAGAAGAAGAGGCCAGAGCAGCAGCTAACGAGAAAGAGAAGAAGAGAAAGCCATCAGACACTTTAAGTCATCTGATTCCTTCATCAGACGATAGATCATAGCTTACATAGCAAAATCATACATTGAGTTCCTTGGTGATATTGTAGGAGTATTTGGTGATCTAAATCACCATTTTACTCCCATATTTTTGAACTTTGCTATTAATATTATTGCATATTCTTTTAATTCTGAATTATGATCTTGATTTCTAAATACCAATTTGCTCCCTGTGTTAAACGCCAGAAATCTTTTCGAGTAATAAAAATTATATTTGTTTTGAACGCTATTTTGGCTGTACTACAACACAACACTTTTTAAACCCTGACTTAGCGATTAAACACTAGGCCTTCACATGCCTAGGTTGAGCTTAGAAAGAAGATAATTTTGTCACTTAGATTTTAGCATCATAGTTGTGGTACTTTTTCCCGTCAATAACTTCGTATTTGCCCCTTTATTTCAAGAACCCAAAAGAAAAAAAATGATATATTGAAAAACAACAAAAAGAGAGGTGATTTCTAGTTTTCAAGCAAGAGATTGATTTGGCAAAATATTGCCTCCTTGGATGACCGTAGATACTTTCTTATCTAGGTTAGAAATTTTAAAAGCAAAACAGATTTACGTGTTACAATGATTTCCAAAACCCTAATTAATAAGTCAGGTATTTTCGCTCACTTTTTGGCGCCATTGCCGAGGAGGCACGACTTTGCTTGATTAATTCTCTTGCTTGAAGTGGATCTCATCCCCTTGTCTCTCTTTTCTCTTGTGTGTGTAGGAATCAGTTACGGGAAGAAAGCGAGAAATTTTGAGAAGCTTGAAGTATCTTGTCTTCCCACGGAATTCCAGGTTAGCATTTCTTTTCTTGTCACACTTAGCCTAAAACCTACCAAAAAAAATACTAGGCTTTCAGGATCCTAAATATCTTAATTAAGTGGAGTGGTGAAAATTAAAATCCATTGTTTGTTTGTTTGCATCATTAAACACCACTCCACCTCAAGTGTTGGTAGCTTGATTTTCAGGTTTAGACTTCTGTCCAGATTCCAAAAATCAATTCCCGACACTACAAGCCTTCTAAAATCATAAAATTTCACCCAGTGATTCCAAATCAAATAAGGAACATCTGCTCCAAATTTCAGAGTTATTGGATTTGTAATTAATTTTGAAAAATTCGTGCACTGCATAGAGGGCATACCCTCTGATCTTCCTTTTTTCTACTATCCATGAATTTTTAGAATTTTTATACTCATCCAATTTTTGTGAAATTTAGTTTTCTAGAATCTTTGTGAAATTCTACACATCATATAAAAGCACCAAAATTTTCTGAGGTCGGTGGTGATACTGAAAAGTCCAAAATACCCACGGGTATCATTTCTGGACTTTAACACCAGCACAAAGAAAAATTCAAAACAAATATCAAACAAATTCCTAAAATCCTAAATAATTCTTTTTTGGAATCCTTCTTTGATTTTCTTCATAGTAATGGTGTTGTTTGATTTGTTTGGACCACTACTTAATACAGAAAGCCTAAAAAAGATTCATCGATAGTAATTTTCTGTCTTAGGGCTAATTGGGTTAAGGTTTCTTTCCTTCTTTTTAGTCCCACAACATAAAGGAAACATATCCTCACCCATACAACTTGATTTCCTCCTATTTGTGGATCTCAAAACTTATTTGAAGTCTGAAGAAAGGAAGCCCTAAAATGCAGTAGTTTAAAGCAAATCTTAAAAGGCAGAAATACATAAAATTGTGTGACATCTTGTTTGAAATTGGAACCATTTTCCAATTCCTACACACACACTAAAAATTGAAATAACAGGGAATTACCCCAATTAACACCCTCCACATTTTATATGCACTAGAGTATCCTAGACCTAACTAAAATCCATAGCAACTTGACCCCTAAGGTTTTATCAACCTAGGCTTACTATATAGGTCTTAAATTTTTTTTAGTTAATACCAGTTCCATCATCTATATCTGGTGTCAGGCCAAGGGATCGTGTCAAACGGCCAGGCGTGGGTTTGCACAAGCCCCTTGGGATTTTCCTAGGAAATGCTTGGGCCCAAACCTCCCCTTAAGCAACTTGGCCAGATTTATTGATGGAACGGGTATGCACTATTGATTACTTATTTCCTAGGTAGACCAAGTCTTAGGTTAATTTTTAGGGAGTCACAATTAAGTTAGTTCTAGAATTTGTTATTTGAATTGCACACTTTCTCTCATCTCTCTCTCTCCTCCTCCCCTCCAATTCTTCCAAAAAAGTGCATACACGGGCGAAGGTCCCAAAAGCCACATTTTGAGGGACCATCTGATTTTGCCCCCCGCACAAGAAATTTTTGTTTTCTTCTTCTTCCTCTTCTAAAATTATGGAAAACCTAAAAAATTGACCAAAGAAATCTGCTTCTGCTTCTAACTCGTCAGCCGACCCATCCTTAACTGACTTCCCCATCCCTAACCTCCCTCATCTGGAGCAACTAGAAAATTCTGCAGGGCCAGGTAGCCCTTAAATCTAAATGCAAAATACAAACCCCTTTGCCTTTATGGTCGACCATTTGGTTCGCCTACCAAAAAATAAGAGAATTTGGCTAGGATTGTGACGAACCTAGCCAACCAGGGCAAAACTCGCCACCCCGCCAGTAGCTTGTCGTTCCTCTTAAGGATTTTTATGATCCTTCCCACTATGAGGAAAGAGTTAGGGTGGTCATACCATAAGGGGATTTTGAGATCAAGCCAACTATTCTGAACCTGATCAATCATTTCCATGGTCTTCCGAGAGAGGACCCTTTTTGTCATCTCGAGGAATTAACTGCCCTCACTCAAACCACTCATTCCCACAATATGCAAGAAGATGTGTGGTTAATGAGACTTTTTCCTCTCTCTTTAAAAGATAAAGCTTCACACTTGTTTAGAACGGTTGGGCGCCCTATCACCACCTGGCCCCAATTAAAGAGCACTTTTCTAAAAAAAAATTTTCTGGTCGATCGAACTAACACTTTAAAAAGATCCATAACGACCTTTCAACAAAAAATTGGTGAACCCCTCCATGAATCTTGGGAGAGATTCCAAGAACTTTTAAGAAGTTGTCCTTACCATGAAATTCCACAATGGCAATTGTGCAAATCCTCTATCATGGATTAGAAGATCAATTAAAGAGATTTGTGGATGCCTCATGTGGGACAATTTCCTTAATAAAGATGATGAAAGTACCTACCTCCTCTTTGAAGAAATGAGTGAAAACTCATTTAATATGACTTCAATGGACACTTTCGGTAGAACTCAAAACCCCAGACATGGAGTCAATGAAATTGACTCCAAATCCACCTTTGTTCCAGTCACTCAGGATGATCTATATATGTTAGCTCAATGACTGGACCTGATGCAAATTCACCAGAAAGAGGTGGAAGAAAAGCTCACTCACAAACATGCTCCACACCTTAATTTTCCACACTTTCACTCTCCATACACTAACACTCCACAACTTCTCTGAAGAGAAAATCTACACAACATTGAGTTTTCTACTGATTTTACACAAGATTTGACTGGGAATTTTGATTATCTGAATCAGAATATTCTTGATCCCACCACAGAAAATATTTATGCTCTCCAGGAGCAATTTAGAAACCCCTCCAACACTTACAATCAAAACTGGAGGACCAACCCGAATCACTCCTAGAAAGCCCTGAACCCGATTCTGTTTCCCAAACAAAATTACTTTGGGAATTATGGGAAACCCGCATGTCAACCTGGACCATCCCAGGAAGATATCAATACCCAGGTCATGAAAACTTTGCAAGGTATGCAGAACCAAATGACAGAAGTAACCTGCATGATTACCAACTTGTAACACCAAGTTAAGGTTACTCTTGATCATCGACCTGCTAGAAATTTACCTTCCCAACCCATGCACAACCCAAATAATCAACGGAATCAGTTCCAAGGTGGATATCCCAATGAACCCATTAACCCAGCACCTCAGCATCGCCCGAGTTTCAATAACAGTTAAGCTTCCCATCCTCATCCTAGAAACAACCAAACTGCAAATGCAATTGCTTTGAGGAACGGGAAAACCACTCAAGACCCCTCGCCTGTTAAAGAAACTCATTTTAATGAAAAATAGATCAACTCTTCCCCCTCTTCCTCTAATTGTGTTCAAGAACCTAATAATGCAAAATAGGAAAACCTTGTACCATTTCCACAAGCCCTCCATTCTTCATAAAATAAGAAAAGGAAGAAATCCGAACCCACTAATAAGGAATTGATGGATTTATTTGGGCAAGTTGAGATTAGCATCCCTCGCCTAGATGCCATAAAATACATTCCTACCTATGCAAAATTTCTAAAGGATTTGTGTACCCCAAAAAGGCAACCCAGAAATTTAGGAAAGGTGATCCTTCCTGAGACAGTCAGCTCAGTTGTGTAGAGTCGACCGTCTCTTAAGAGAAAAGATCTAGGCACTCCCCTGATTCAAGTAATCATTAATGACACTTCTTTTGATCATGCCTTATTGAATCTCAGTGCCTCAATTAATCTTATCCCTACAATTATTTTTGAGGAATTTAAGATCGGTGAATTAAAGCCTGTTGTGGTTACTCTTCAATTAGTAGATCGATCTACAATTAAACCAAGGGAAATTGTTGAGGATGTTCTTGTCGGGGTCAAACATTGTCTATTTGCAAAAGACCTTTTAGTCCTGGACATAGAGGTACCAGAAGCTTTAAAGTTTGCCCCTATAATTCTTGGAAGACCATTTTTAGCCACCACCTGTGCAAGTATTGACTGTGATTCTGGCAAAATGAAGATCATGTGTGGCGGTGAATCTGTAACCCTAGATATTTTTCAAGCTTCTAGGAGGTTCCAAGAACATGATTTCTTTGATGACTCGGATTCAGAAATGAAAAATATAGTGGAGGAAACTTTGTAGACCTCACATTTGGGTTCCTATCTTGCCATTAACATGATTCCTGAACAATCCACTTCATTCCACCCTCCCACCCTCACCACACATTCAGCGAACACTCTAGCTGACCCTTTCACTCTCACTTCACCAGTAACACAAAGAGCATAAATTCTTTCGGAGCCAGTCCACAACTAGAGTTAAAACCTTTGCTCGACTCCCTTAAATATGTTTTCCTAGGTCCAAATCAGACCCTACCCCCGATTATAAATTCTGGACTTACTGGGGCATAAGAACACAAACTTATCTAGGTTTTGAGTAAAAATAGGAAAGCTATTGGTTGGACCCTTTCTGATCTTAAGGGTATTCACCCATCCTACTGTACACATCGTATATATCCAGAGGATGATTCTCGCCCCTCCCACCACCCACAAAGGCACTTGAACCCTAATATGCAGGAGGTGGTAAAAAAGGAGATTATTAAGTGGCTTGATGCAAATATCAACTACCCCTTTTTTGACAGCTCCTGGGTTAGTTCTACACAAGTAGTGCCCAAAAAGGCTAGACTAACAGTTGTCACCAATGAAAATGGGGAGAATATAGCCACTCGAACTGCTGCTTCTTGGTGCGTGTGTATTGATTACAGAAAATTAAACACTGAAATTTCCCTACTTGGAGGGGGTGAGATCAGTGTGACGTAAAAAATGCGTAATAGAAATATAAAGCAATCTCAAAAAGACAATCACACAATGTACACAAAAAGTTTTTAGGTGGAAACCCAAACCGGGTGAAAACCACCACCTAACCCTCTCGAGTTAGGATTTTCCGATCAACCTAGTTGATCAAATCCACTAACCGAATCACTTTGAAACGAGGGTGATTCAACCTCAGTACAACCACGCTACAAGTACGAGGGTAGCGTTCCTCAACCCCTTCTCTCCACAAGAAGGATTTTGTCCCACGAAGGAGACGGGAATTCGCAAAGCGAATACCTAACCAAAAGACAAAGGTAAAATAAACAACAAACCTATAGAGCCAACAAAGTAATAAACCTAAGCTTCTATAGGATTTAGGAAACTCCCCTTTGCAAGGAGTGCGACGAGGATGACGCGGGTGCATGAGCCACGCGACGGCACAACTTTGCTCTCGTAGACAACCGCGGGAGAGCGGGTGCGCAACGGTTTGATGCTCTCAAGATGTAGAACTTGAGCTTAGAGAGCAAGAGCTTCTTGGACACGAGAGTGTGAGAGTGTAGTACAAGGTGTCTCTTGGTTTTCTAAGTGTATGTTTGTGTTGCAAAGGTTCCCCTCTATTTATAGAGGCCTTAGGAAGGCTTTGGAAGGCTTAGGAAAGGTTCTATAGCCGTTGGGAACAAAGCCCAAGTGAATCAGCCCGAAATCAGGAACAATCATTGTTCTGACAGGCTTATCAGACGTCTGGAAGTTCACTTTAAGACATCTGATTCCAAGGTCAGACGTCTGATTTTGGGCGGGTCTCTCCCTGACTTGGATCAGATCTAAACAGGGTTTTTACGCAAGTCCATCAGACGACATACAGGACGTCTGGAAACCTACTTTTACTGTGGGAATTGATTTCCAAACGTTGCAATGGCTAGAAAATCTCTGAGAAGAGATTTTGGGTCAGCCGAGGCAAAACGGTCATTTATCAAACGTCTGGACAGTCCTATGGACGTCTGATAAGGCTCTAACGGTCATAATTGGAGTGTTTGCGAAGCCAGCCAACGGTCCACTAATTGGACGTCTGGCAAAGTCATCAGACGTCTCCTAAGACGTCTGGTCTAAGGTCTGGACGTCTGATTTCATCAGACAGAACTAGCCTAACAGTTATCAGACATCTGCAACAACAGTCAGACGTCTTAAAATACATTATCAGACGTCTGATTTGGGAATTAGACGTCTGGAAAGTCTGTTTGAACCCTATATTGGTTTTCTAAGTATTCTACAGAAAACCTAAGTATCCTAGGGTTGTGCCGGTGTTCCTAGGATTACTGTTAGGGTTCTTTGAGGCTCTTTAACATGAAATATCTAAGGAAATAAAGAGCAACAAAAGAAACAAAAAATACAACAAGTACAAAAGAAGGAAATCTATCATATTCTTCATTTCCTTCCATCTTCAATCTTTCGCTCCACGTGAACCTCCTCTGTTTTCCGTCAAGCTCCTCCAATCCGTCCTGGATGCGAGCTCGAACTCCATCTAAACACGTCCACATTTGCAATTGACCTGAAATCTAGGACTCAAATTGCAAATGTTAAATTACACGTGTTTTGTTATCATCAAAACAAATGATCGTGGTGCTCTAGCACCAACAATCTCCCCCTTTTTGATGATGACAAAATCGTAAATAATAATGCAAAAAATCGATTTCATCAGACAGTATCCTAGGGTTGTGCCGGTGTTCTTAGGACTACTGTTAGGGTTCTTTGAGGCTCTTTAACATGAAATATCTAAGGAAATAAAGAGCAACAAAAGAAATGAAAAATACAACAAGTACAAAAGAAGGAAATCTATCCTATTCTTCATTTCCTTCCATCTTCAATCTTTCACTCCACGCGAACCTCCTCTGTTTTCCGTCAAGCTCCTCCAATCCGTCCTGGATGCGAGCTCGAACTCCATCTAAACACGTCCACATTTGCAATTGACCTGAAATCTAGGACTTAAATTGCAAATGTTAAATTACACGTGTTTTGTTATCATCAAAACAAATGATCGTGGTGCTCTAGCACCAACAAACACTGCCACCAAGAAGGACCATTTTCCACTCCCCTTTATTGATCAAATCTTGGAGCGGTTAGTCGGACGGGATTTTTACTATTTTCTGGATGGTTACTCCCGTTATAATCAGGTAGCGATTCATCCTGAGGACCAGGACAAAGTAGCTTTCACTTGCCCCTTCAGAACCTTTGCTTTCCGAAGAATGCCCTTTAGTCTTTGCAATGTACCTGTGACTTTTCAAAGGTGTATGCTTGCAACATTTTCGAACCTGGTAGGTGAATGTTTAGAAGTCTTTATGGTTGACTTCTCTATTTTTGGAGATTCTTTGACCATTGTCTCAAGAACCTTGAAAGAACTCTCCAAAAATACATAGAAGTCAATCTGGTCCTCAGCTGGGAAAAAAGTCATTTCATGGTTCCACGAAGGTATTGTCCTGGGCCATGTTATTTCAAAACAAGGAATTATGGTAGATAAAGCAAAAATAAATGCTATATCTAAGCTCCTACCACCCACTACTGTAAAATAGATAAGATCTTTTTTGGGTAATGTGGGTTTCTACCGTAGATTCATACAAAATTTTTCCCAAATCTCTAAACCCTTAAGTCAGCTACTTACTAAAGACCAGCCATTTGATTTCAATGATAAATGCCTGGAGAGTTTTTTGAGGTTAAAGAAAGATGTTACCGAGACACCAATTTTGCAGGGACCTGATTGGAATAGTCCCTTTGAATTAATGACGGATGCCTCAGATTTTGCTGTAGGGGCCATTTTAGGGCAAAGAATTTATAAGAAGCCCATTGTGATCTATTATGCTAGCAAAACTCTTGATGAGGCACAACGAAATTACATGGTTACTGAAAAAGAACTTCTTGCCATTGTATTTGCCCTAGAAAAATTTAGATCTTATCTTTTGGGGTCACATGTCACTGTATATACCAACCACTCAACACTTAAATATTTGCTGACAATAAGAGATGCGAAACCCTGCCTTATCTGTTGGATCCTGCTGCTCCAGGAATTTGACCTGGAAATCAAGGATAAGGTGGGATCGCAAAATGTAGTGGCCGACCATCTCTCTTGTCTTATGGCGAATGACATAATGACCCCCTGATCAATTCCCTGATGAAAGCATTTTAGCTGCCACCACTCTCCCTTGGTTTGCACCCATTGCAAACTATTTAGCAGTAGAACGAATTCCTGCTGATTGTCCAAAAACAAAAAGGGATAAGTTCTTTGCTGATATTAAATACTACTTTTAGGAGGAGCCTGACCTTTTCCGCATTTGTGCCGATCAGGTCATTAGACGATGTGTGCTTGATTTAGAAATCCATGATATTCTGACACATTGTCATTCAATGGCCTGTGGTGGACATTTTTCGGGTAAGAAAACTGTAGCTAAGTTCCTTAATGTGGGATTCTTTTGGTCCAGCTTGCATAAAGATGCTCATAATTATGTTCTGTCAAAAGGGGGAGAAGATACATTGAAGAAAGTTCAGTAGCACAACAAAACACACCACGGGCACGTAAATTCTGATTTCTCTCTCTCTTAAGCCCCTCATTCTGAAAAGATTGAAAAGGATAAAATCAATTAGGGCTACTTGCTTTCCATTCTTAGATAATTCATCAAGTTGCCTGATTTGATTTCAACAACAAAACCTGATTTATGCACCCATTTAAGGTAACTAGGGCTATCACATTCTTGTTTGAGCCCTAGATACCACATTTGGCAAACTAAATTGGACCAAAATTAGTGCCAATTAAGGATTCCAAGTTAGGGTTTTAGAGACACACATAATCAAGAACTAATCTTTCCCAAACAATGTGTGCCTAAGCCTTGGTTGAATTGATCTATTCAAGCAAACCCTAAAATCAAGCTCTTAATCCCATTTGAATCCTAAAAGAGGGACCTAAAATTTCTCAAAGGACAAATAGGTGAAGTTGACCAACTTTGTTGGGTCAACTAATCTTTAAATTAGGTCACTTTTGCACTCAATACATCTTAAAGTTCAAGTAAAATCCTAAGCACCCTTGCTCTTAATTAAAACTGGTAGACTTAAGAGGTCAAATCCCCATTCTAGTCTACCTGGAACATCAGTGACAAGAGAGGTTGGGTGGGGGAAACCCTGTAACCTGTGGGTGCGCTCTACCGTGTAGGGGTCTTGGTGGGACTCTCCCTCTCTGGCTGCCTAGGTAATTCTCAGGTGGACGGCTTTCTGACTAAGGGATATCATCTACCTCGAACCTCTTTAGTCATCCAAAATTTTTAGGTATCTTGTTTGGGTCCATCACATTTTATTCTCATCCAATCCATCAGTGCATGTTTGGTAGGAGGTCCTTAAGAGCACCCTTGAGGCCTCCATTAGTTATTCACTCCCATCGAGGCCAAACCTCGACCTCTGTGTTTGTGCAGCAACCCCATCACATAGACATCTCTTCTGATTCATCATCTGGGTCAATATCACATCCAGTCCCTCACCCCTTTTATTTAGAGCACACACACAAATTTTCTGGGGAATCTGTTTTAGATCTAATCAATTTTGATCAAAACTTGAATTTTGATTCTACATCTTGATTCCACCATCTGATTCAAAAATGCAGCCTGGCTACTTAGGAAAACCATTGAAGAAACCTAAATCTCAAAGATTCATGAAAGATAGAATGGTTGAGGATGCTCGTAGATTTTATGAGATTGATTACAGAACCTCAAACCCAATTGAAGACATTTAGGTTAATGTATCGAAAATAATAACCTTCATCATAAACTATGCCCAAGTAATTATAACACAAGTAACAAATGGATCCACCCAGGATGTTCTCATGACAGGATACATTGAGTTTGAAAAATTACATAACTTTGAATACCTCCAATGCATGACAAATCTTGTACTTTAGGGAAGACACCAAGATGATCTTGAAAAACGGGAGGAGATGATAAAATTATTAAAGCAGATAATTGATCAAAAATACCCATACATTCCCCAAACATTCAGCAAAATATCTTGGAACAATACTAAGGATCTTTCTGAGTTCCCAAATCCCAAGTTTGAGACAAAATTTTGTTGTGGATTCCCAACCCAGATGGAATATGATTTGACTGATCTTGAAATAGGTTGGGAGGTCCCAATTGTAGGAGAACATGATTTTGAGCCAGCCCTAGAAAACCAAAACCCTGGTTCACTAAGCATAGAATTCTTAGACTCCTGTAATAATGAGATTGAATCAAAACCTATCAAGGGTGTAAATCCCACCCCTTACTCTGATAAGGTGACCCTTGAAGGCAATTCTGACGTAGATTCTAGTAAGTCAACCCACATCCTTAGCCTAGATCTAAATCTAAATCTTCTTGGGATAATTACAAGGCCCTGTATGACGAAAATTAAAGTTTGAATTTGGATTATGATTCTGGGCCTTAATTTGATGAATGTACCTCTCCAACATCCTCAAAAATACAGATTGATTTTTCGGAAGTCACGTTGATATACAATACATAAATCGAGGAGTTGGAAGAGTGGGGTTTTGATTGGGTCTTTCCTACAAGCCTAGAACTCGAGCCTAGACCTAATAATGACAACTTTTTGAACTCGGAATCTAAGAATAGGATAGATCCAAGTCAAGCTGCTGAGTCTACATCTTGTGATTTATTCTGTGGTGGAACCTCTGATCTCGAATCAAATTCAGAACTTGATTCTCGCAAGTCCTCCGACGATTTCGAATCTTATTATGATTACGGAGAACCATTGTTTCCTAACAACTACGAGCCAATCTATGACCTTAGCACACATGATCCATTCTTTGACTTTGACTCTAAGGTCCGTAATCCCAAGATCATTGATTTAAATTCAGGTTCCAATGAGATGGAATCATTTCTTTTTGATACTCAGGAATCAGAAATGAAATTGCTAAGAGTGTCTACAATCCAGAGTTTTAACCATTTCTTGACTCTGATTTCTTTCATCCTATAAACACTCTTCAAGCATTTACCTTTGAGTTTGATGGCTACTATAAGGACTCTCTAAATGAACCCACCTTTGAACCCTTACTAGAAGAGCCCCCGTACACAATTCTTATTAATGCCACCTATTCAACATATGCAGAACCTTCCCAAACCCATTTTCAACCTCGACCCACAATCGGACTTAATTTCTATTCTTATTCCCCTCTTAATGAGCCGGTTGCAGATGATTCTCCTCCACATTTTTTTTGAGTTTCGGACTTCGATTAGACTACAAATCATGCCCCATCCTTCTCTGATCAATCTCGTAGGGTTCTCACATCTTCCAATGATTCCTTTGAGGAACCCTACTCTGATCAGGCTGATTCAACTCAGCCAAACCCTAGCTATACATTTCCATACCCTTTTGAGTTCCAAAGTATATGGTGGGTTCCACATCCCCTAATCCACATTTATCAACCCACCAGATTGATTGGGTTTGGGCTGCGTCATCAGCCTGTTGATCTGAACAAGCACCTGGTTGGACCAACTAGACTTTTGATCAAGGTGCTTGTTCTACAAAACTCATCTGATTTGGCCGCTCCTTCTCCATACCATTTTCCGCTCGGCTAAATGCGTTGAATTTAGTGCTTAACGGGAGGCAACCCGTCATTCCAAAAAATATGGGAATCCTTCTGATTATCCTTCTGTATTTCACGTCTATTGCACCCTGAGTTCAGTTTTAGAACAGTTGATCCCACCCCTGGTACTCATATCAGGGTTTGAAATCGTCTACAACAATCATTCCCGACTAGTTCGCCTACCCGATAATCCTGTTCTAATTCCTGAACCCAAAATTATTTCACAGCCTCCATTTATAATGAGGACATTGCAAAACTTAGGCATGGGGGGGTGGTAAAGTGCAAGCATTCAAAAATCAAAGTTCGGAAGGGTTTCATCAAAAAAATCACATTCCAAAAATACCAAAAAAAATAAAAAGGCTTGAAAAAGAACAAAAAAAATTAGAGGAGAGGAAATTTTGATGGCATATCAGATTTTGAGAAAAAGGGGAGGAGCTAAAAACGTCACCAAGGAGCACAAATTGAAAAGAAAAGAAAAGGAGTCATTAGTAAAAGATTAAGGAATTGACTTCGTTTTAAACCATATGAAGAGAGAAAATGAAAGGCAAAAAGTGCTAATGAAATAGAGAAGAGATTAGTAGGAACACTGATTTTAGGTCTTTTGGGCTATGATCCTAGGCTTAAAAATTCAAGTACCCGCTAACATCTAGATATTCCTCAAGAGGTTGGAGAAAATGCAAAGCTTAAGTATTAGGTCTAAGGCTTAGGGATTATTCAGCCTCATTAAATGATCTCTGGTTTGCGAGACTTGGTAACCTAAGCACCCCAATCCACACACAATCTGGTTCAGTGCGCTTAAGTATCAAAATCATGCAAATGCGTTTAAATTGTTCTAAAAAAGTCACCTAGATTAGGAGTGGCTAATCAACACAAGTTGATTTAGACGAGTTCCCATCCCGAAGAGGTGGGAAATTCCTCTTGAAGATGCGCAATAATAGATCGTCTCCTCGGCGCTTGTCTCCTAGGATATCTATATATCCTACCGGGGGCATGATAGCACCATGTGCTGGTTCAGATGCCATGGGAGGCATTATCTCGAAATATCGATTGCCAGGGTCTAGATTTGGCTATAGAACGCCATGGGCAGGATTATCTCGAAATCTCGATAGCCAAGGTTTTGGGGGTTGCCATGGGCGGTGCTATCTCGAAGCATCGATTGCTAGGGACCCTACATGGATTGATGATGGAGACTAGGAATCCAATACAGACCATGTTGTAAAGCCAATCCGAAGCTAGAAATAAAAAAGAAAAGAGAGAGAAAACTCTCTGAAAACAAAGAAAAATTCCTCTATCTCTCTCTAACAAAAACGCACTCCAAACTGAACCAAGGCTAAAACATGTTACAAGCA
Source organism: Thalassia testudinum (assembly GCA_037157565.1). Taxonomy (NCBI): domain Eukaryota; kingdom Viridiplantae; phylum Streptophyta; class Magnoliopsida; order Alismatales; family Hydrocharitaceae; genus Thalassia; species Thalassia testudinum. The sequence goes on along the minus strand of JAZHRO010000073.1, from coordinate 111,684,601 downwards.
CGGGTGCTTTAACCGTGGAGTTCAATGAACCTTAGGTTAGTTCCTGTGGGCCTTAGAAACCTTCACGGCAGACTAAGGCTAGAGCTGGTCAGGTTCGGATCTTGGTTGGTACTTGAGTACCTCTAGGCCTACTATCAGCATTCTAACCTAATCTACAAAAGGAAGCACACATCAAAGTTTTTAAGCGTCAAAAGATTTTGTGGTCTAGAATCAAAGTAATACCTTGAAATTTTGCTAAGGGACTAGCAAAAGCTAGGCATGGGGGTATGATGGGAACACCATCATGAGTCATAACTAGCTCATTTTGACCTAATTCAGTCAATAAATGCTCCTACATAACCGCCAGAGAATCATAACTCGCTGTATAACCACTTTGAGAGAAAAATAAGAAACTAGGGTTAAAACTACAATTTTACTTACTTATCATGAATGCAGTACAACCACAGGTTTTCTCAAGGGCTAAATAAAGGTTAAATGGTCTTAATTGGATAACAAGTGGGTTAGATCAGACAGAAAATGGTTTGCGTATGTTTTGAGAATTAAATGACTTTTGAAACCCTAAAAATAAATCCACTTAATTAAATGAGGTTCTGGTCAGGATAAAATTCACCTAAACCCTCTAAAAATCATAGAAAAATATTTTCTAGGGTTTAGTACCTTCAATTTAACCATTAGAACCCATCTTGACCCAAAATGGAGTCACAGACAGATATTGGTCGTAATTTGGGTTTTTGCATAAATTACCTAGTCAAATGTGGTCAAAACCAAAATTCAACTTCACCATTAGATTCCTTAGGTTTAAATTAGGTTTGTACCAAAATTTTGACCCAAGATGAATTTGTCTTGACCTAGTTTGCAAATTTGTCCTATCTAATTTCATTTCTGCCCTTAACTTTCAAAATCCTTTCAAATAGCCCCCTAACTGCTTCATCTCTTCACAATTAGGTCCCTCTACCATTATCGCGGAGGAAACCTACTCCGGTGATCTTTGATAGGAGATTTCTCCCTGATTGATTGATAAATCCCTTCCAAAATTGGAAGGGAGAATCATCAAGTAACTCCCTTCAATCTAAGATCATCCATGTGCTTTGATTCTCTCCCAATCTCTCATGTGAACGCATGAGAGATTTGGGTCTCAAGATCTCCCAAATTCGATGAGTATTCCTAGCTTCCCAAGCTCAAAACTTCTTCCTGAGACCTATAAAAGACTCCCCAGGGTTCAACCATTCTTCTCAGCTTGAAATTTGGCCGGAACTCCCCCTCTTCCTCTCTTCTCTTCGGCCACAACTCTCTGAAAGCTCTGGCGGTCTCTCTCCGACTCATCTCATCATCCAACCACAAAATCGGTGGTGGATTCACCTTCCTCACAATCCTCCACGTCGTGCAATACCAGCCATCGCCATCCTTTCCCCATCTTTGCTGCTGTCTCTCCTATGGAGGTTCGTCTTCCCCACGTCCGACAACCACACGGACATGGGAATCTCCTTAATTTCTTCCATCATAGTAGCTAGTTAGGTTTAGTTAGACTCGTAGGTTAGTTTCCCACTATATATTTCTCAATTCAACCCCTCGACTACGCCGCTCACCCTCTTCGTTCTCCGCTCCGGCCACTCCTCCAGCAAGGTGTTCCCACCACTACGCACCTCCATCCACCTCTCCAATAATCTCACAACCTCCACTGCACCTTCCACTCATTTCCCCTTACTCCATTCGCTCTGTCATCCACCCAAACACCTTCTCGAACAAACCCACTCTCACCGACCATTCCCGTCACCGTTCGGCCACCACAGCCACTCGTGCAACACACCACTGTCACCATCACATTCGTCGTGCCACGACGATCCTTGTGAGCATTCTGACACAGCCATAAGGCCCCTTATCTTGAATTTTAGGTGTCAGGTCAAAACCGCCATTGACGTCATGCTTCAAGCAAGCTTCAAGCTGCTCCAGGGTGTTTCCGCTCCAGGGGATACCTCCAAGCTGTGTGGAATAGAGGCCTGCAGGAGTCCAAGTCCTCACGCGAGGACTTCAGCAGCTGCAGCCTTATTAATTTGACCAAGCACCTTGGTACTACGCTGCGCAGAAGAAAGGTGGGACATTTACTCCCACCTTGGATATGAAGAGTCGCTTGTAGCCACATATTACCCAAAAGTGAATGGGGCCATTTGCCTCCAATCACTGAGGGTGAGGTCCTCCTACACCTTCACTGGTCTTGTTCGTGACACCTCCCCAATGGACTTGGCCGACCTGATAACCTGCCTGACCTGCACTCCTCGCTCACCACCGCACGTCGGTGAGCCTGGACCTGGGTATGTGCTAGGTCCGATTACTCGACCAACTGTGGCTTTGGGAGAGCGAGACTAAAATAGAAAGAGAAGAGAGGAGAGTTACGTGGGGGAAGGGGGGTTTTTGTCCTGAGAAGTTTGGCTCCAACACTTAGTCGGATTCAAAAGGTAGAAAAGCCAGAGAAGGAAGAAGAGAAGAAGAGGAGAATTAAAGCACTGAGGAGAAAGAGAGAAAGAAGAACAAAAGAAGGAATAAAGAAGGGTTAGAGAAGAAAAAAGCTTGAGGAAGAAGAGAAGAAGTGAAGAAGAAGAAGAAGAAGAGGAGTTACAAAGAAAGGGTCAGAGAAAGAAAAGAAGGAAGCGGCATGTAGACAAAGGGGTACTGTAGCAAATGTCATTTAAGACGTCTGATTGCAAAATCAGACGTCTGATTTCATACTCCCTTCTTTAGTAAATTTGAGTAATTATTCTATGTATTAGACTTATAATTGGTGATTCACATCACCATTATTTTGTCTAAAGTTCTTTTTACTCTTCATACACTCATATGCTCTACATTGCAAATTAGTTTTTGAGTAATATTTTGTGTTCAATTTACATTAATTGTTGAGATTAGTGTGTGAATTTCATTTGCTCCCTGTGTTCGACCTCAGAACTTTTTCAAGTAATAAAGATTGTATTTGTTTGAATGCTATTTCGGCTATACTGCAACGCGATTATTTTTTAACATTGATTTAGCGTGACAAACACATTGTCAGAGCATCGACAACATGACTCGGAAGGATATGATGCCCCCTAATCCAATTTTAGAGGTTGAAATTTTCGATGTATGGGGCATCGACTTCATGGGACCGTTCATCAACTCTGGTGGGTATTTATATATACTTGTTGCAATTGACTATGTTTCTAAATGGATTAAAGCAATACCCTCCCACACCAATGATCATCGTGTAGTTGTCGAATTCACTAAGAAAAATGTTTTCTCAAGATTTGGCATTCCAAAGGCCATTATCAGTGACGGAGGCTCACACTTCACTCACAATTCCGACACCTTTCTAAATATTGGGTTAATCACAAAATTTCCACACCTTACCCCTAAACAAATGGTCAAGCAAAAGTTTCTAGCCTGGAAATGAAAAATATTTTACAAAAGACGGTTAGGCCCAATCGTAAAGAGTGGTCCACCAAATTGGATGATACTTTATGGGCCTACCATATAGCCTTCAAAACCCCGCTTGGCATGTCTCCCTTCCATCTGATTTTTGGGAAGGCATGCCATCTCCCAGTAGAACTCGAACATAGGATTTTTTGGGTAATAAAGCAATTAAATGTGGACTTATCTGACATCAGTATCCACAGAAAATTACAATTGACTGAACTGGACAAATTATGTAATTTTTTGTATGAAAATGCGTGGATTTATAAAGGCCGAACAAAGAAATTTCATGATAAATAATTGTTCGGAAAAATTTTGTTGTTAATCAACACATTTGGCTTTTTGATGCACGATTATGTATTTTTCCTGGAAAGTTAAAATCAAAATGGATTGGCCCCTTTATTGTCCTAAAACATATCCATATGGTGTTGTTGATCTTTTTGATCCTAAAACTAATATGACTTTTCAAGTCAACGGCCAACGTTTAAAGCCCTATTTTGATCATGTCTTGAATCTTCTGTCTGAATCTTTTGATTTAATCGAACCAACCACAGCTGATCACTGATGCACCTACGCCCGACTGAATGGCGTAAAAGATAGCACTAGATGGGAGGTAACCCATCATTTTTCCTGCTTTCTTTTTCTTTCTTTTCCCCAGGTTTTGACTATCCTAAATCCGACTACCTTTTACTAAGGTAATCCTTCTTTCCCTCCTAATGCATGAGGACGTTGTATATCTTAAGCATGAGGGGGTGTTTTTAAATTTTGATGATCAATTTAGGATTTTCAAAACCTAAAAACATACATTTTTCTTTAGTCATTTTGATTTTCCTACTTGCATACAAAAAAAAATAAAAATATTGAAAACTTTTTGAGGAAAATTTTGAAATTGCGACCAAGGTTGAAAGCTCACTTTTGGTACAACGGGATTTTATCTTTAACAAACTAGGGATGAGGATACAGATCTGATCATTAGAATTTCAAGGTCTTTCTTTAGACTAGATCAGTTATCCTTCTCCAAAATTCCACCTGAACGCATGATAGTTCAGGTGACTTGATCCTCTTTTGTAATATGAAAAGTATCTGGCTTAGTTTCTGATTCAAAAACTTGCATTTCATGCGAAACTTCCTATGTCAAAGTTCACACACAAGCCAACACATAAAAACTACTAAAAATTAGAGAAACCCCTTTGTTTGGCCTTAGTAAAAGTCTGAAACAAATCATTGGTTTGAGTTCCTACCATTGAGGGGGAAAATGCCTCCTTTGAGAATGCGATGTCAACATGTTACCACCTTGGCGCTGCTCCATATCTATATTTCATATCTTTAGACAAAGCATTAAAGTGCTTTTTTGCAGCTCAATTGTCTTGGACGGTGCTCTACCTATAGTGTCGGAGCAAGAGCTTGAGTCTACTTGGAGTGCCCCTTTACACCGCATTGTGTTTTGGGGTTGTGAGCTCCTAGGTGGTGTCATGGACATTGCTATCTCGAAGTACTGGTGCCAGAGCTCCCTCGAGGATTGGTAACGGGAATGAAGATCTCGACACATCTGTTGCAAGACTAAACTAAAAATAAGTATAGGGGAGAGAAAAAAAAAGTTTAAAACCAAAAACACGCCCTTATAAATGTTGGCCTTTCACAAGCACGGACACAAAGTTTTAAAGGTTATTGCAAGTTGCGAATCAAACTCAAGAGCTAGAAAAATCCTAAAAACAAAATTTCAATTCATCTAAATTAACAAGGGGTTAATCTCTAAATTTTTTGGAGAATATTTGATCCCATTTTTGTCTAATTTTTGGATCCAAAAATAAATCCCGATGTTTATCCTTAACAAACCCTATACCTCTTGTGTTTGGATCATCCTATGTCCCGTAACCCCCTTCTCCTCAAAAGTGGAAAAAATTAGATTTCCTAAAAATTTTGTTTTGTAAAAATTAAAGGTTTGCTAAGAGACTAGCAAAAGATAAGCATGGGGGTGTGATAAACACCAGTTTATTATCATTCTTATGCATTAAAACAAACCTAGATCTTAGGATTTTGATCCGCAAACGGGTTTTTGGTTGCATTTAGGCATAAATTAGGTTAAGCATGCACTACATTGGTTACTGTATTTTTTGATGTGTTTCTTGGTGTGTTAGGGATAAGAGAGAGTTAGATCCCCAGAACCTTAGCACTCGGGAAGGCAACTGATGAAGAGGAAGCTCAATCAAGCTAGGACTCAGCTAATTTCAGCTCATCATGGCTGGATACCAGCTCCCTTGGACTGGGGTTAGCTCCATTCAGCTCACCTTAGCTGAATGGTAGCTCAAGAGAGCTCACCTTAGCTCACCTTAGCTCAGGTAAGCTCAGATCCAGCTCAACTTTGCTGAGTCTGGCTCATCTCAGCTCCAATTAGTTCATGGGGAGCTCTAGCTAGCTCAGTTGAGTTGACTGGAGTTCACCTAAGCTCAGCCCCAGCTCATTCCAGCTCCACCCAACTCATGGCAGCTGGACTCCAAGCTAGCTGAGCTACTACTTGTCAACTAGTAGCTTAGCTAGCTCTAGAGTTCTCATAAGAGGCAATTCCAGCTCAACTTAGCTCCCTCTAGGTTGAGGTCAGCTCAACTGAGCTCAACTACCTAGGCTTGTCTACTTGCATAAGAACTAAGTAGCTGAGCTTAGTAGTTGAGCTCCCCTTGAAGTTGCCTCAGTAGACCCAGCTCGAGCATAACTTCCATTAGCTCCAGAGTCTTCTCTCCCATCTCCTCTTTCATGAAACCCTAGCTCCTCCACCTCTACTTTACTAGCTAAGCTAGCTTAGCCAACTTAGCTAAGCTCCAGCTCCACCTAAAAATCCATGACCATCCACTCCTCCACCTTAACCCTAACTAACCTTAACCTAACCCAACCCTTTTTGGTGCCAACCCATCATAACCACCACCCTATACACCCCTTCATGTTGGTGCCAAAAATCCCTATACACCCCTTCATTTTGGCTCCAACATGAATCCCCATCCTAGCCCTACACCTCTCCCTCTATCCCCATCTATAAACCCTACACCTAGCCCCATCTAGAAGCCCACTAGTGGCGCCAACCCTAAGCCACCATAACCAACCCCAAACCACCACTAATTTGGTGTCAAAACACCACCCACTCCCTTCCATCTTGGCACCACCTATATCTACCCTTAACCCATAACCACCACCATAAAAAGCCATCCTAGACTTCCCTTATGTCCACGCCAACCCTACCCCTTTAACCACACTAAATTTTGCGCCAACTCTCCCCTAACCACACCTACTCATACCTCTTCAAGTGGCGCCAACACACCCTAGCCCTTCATCTCATAACCACCACCACCACATAACTCCATCTCCACCCTACAACACACCTAACCAAACCCTTAACCCTAGCTACCACCTAGGGTTGGTGCCAACCACCAAGTACCCTTCCATTTTGGCGCCAACAACCCTAGCCCTAGGATCCTATAACCATCATCTAACCCCCATCATAACCGTCCATCCTATAACCAACCCTACCCTCTCCTACTCCTATAAAAACCCCCTACCACCACCATTAAAATCCAACCATGACTACATTTTTTCTACCCAAATTTCCAGCTACATAGAAGGTCAAGAGAAGAAGAAGAAGAAGAAGAAGAAGAAGAAGATTAAGGGATACTCTGTCCCCTTGGTGCCTTCCCCTCTTCTCTTGTCTCTTGACTCCATGCCAGCCAAGGGAAGTAGCTAGGCATTGGAAGGAAACCTAGGGTGCATGCCTACCCTAGGAGGAGTGAAGGGTGGTGCACAACCACCCTTGGAGGAGGAATCAAAAGTGGTCCACACCACCTTAGGAGTAACTTTTGAAGGTGGAATTCCATCCACCTTGGAGGAGATCAAGCACGCACCCTTGGGCTTGCTAGGAGGAGTACATCAAATTGGAGGAGCTTGCCAGGAAAGGTAGAAGGAACCTTCTTTTCAAGCCAAGAAGCAACTTGACTTGGAGCACGAGAAGCTTCACCTTCTTCTTTATCATCAGCAATTAAAGGATTTTGTTTCTTCTTTATTTGTCTTTTCCTTAGAAGATTTCCTATACTTGTAGACAATTTCCTTTAATATAGAAAAAGTTGCCTTCATTTCTTGTTGCATTTTTTTTGCTCTACTTGCTTTATCTTAGTATAATCTCACTCTCTCTTTTTAATTAACCTAGTCCTTCACGTGCCTAGGTTGAGCTTAGAAAGAAGATAATTTTGTCACTTAGATTTTAGCATCTTAGTTGTGGTACTTTTTCCTGTCAATAACTTTGTATTTGCCCCTTTATTTCAAAAACCGAAAAGAAAAAAAATGATATATTGAAAAACAACAAAAAGAAAGGTGATTTCTATTTTTCAAGCAAGAGATTGATATATTGAAAACAACAAAAAGAAAGGTGATTTCTATTTTTCAAGCAAGAGAAAAAATGATATATTGAAAAACAACAAAAAGAAAGGTGATTTCTATTTTTCAAGCAAGAGATTGATATATTGAGAAACAACAAAAGGAAAGGTGATTTCTATTTTTCAAGCAAGAGATTGATTTATATTGAAAAACAACAAAAAGAAAGGTGATTTCTATTTTTCAAGCAAGAGATTGATATATTGAAAAACAACAAAAAGAAAGGTGATTTCTATTTTTCAAGCAAGAGATTGATTTCGCAAAATATTACCTACTTGGACGACCGTAGATACTTCCCTATCTAGGTTATAAATTTTAAAAGCCAAATGGATTTATGCGTTACTATGATTTCCAAAACCCAAATTAAAAAATCATGTATTTTCACTATCAGTCGCCTTGCCTCCCCAGCAATGGTGCCAATTTGTTCGGGGCGTAGATCACATAAAAGATGAACGCGTTGTAGTATTGCGTGAAATACATCTCAAGCAATTTAATTAATGGAACTTGTGAGTCCCAGTCGATCTCAGGGAGGCAGGAAGCACTTTTGATTTCATGCGTTTGTTCCAAATATAAATACCAAGTAATAGAAATAATTAATCACAATATTCACATCACAAAGAGATTGAATTTGATATATGCAATAGAATGAAAACATAAATGTAAACAAACTACTACTATAGTAGAATGAGGGCACCATAGTTGGTCCATGGTGGCCTTCTGGAAAGGCTGGGAAGAGCAGCAACGATCCGTCAAGGTGGCTCAACGGATGCTTCAAATGGAGATGCAGAGACAGAGGCAGAGAAAATGGGAAGAAGAAGAAGGTATAAGAGTTGTAGGAGGAAGAAGAAAAACATGGAATGAATTCAAAGGGGACCCTTAGGCCTCTTTTTATAGCTTTTGTGAAGGGCATTTAAGGCATTGGAGCCCTTAATTTCGTGCAAAAGCTTCAGATTAATCAGATCCATTGATCGAGGGATCAACGGTCTTGATTAAGCCTTCCAAATCCTACTTCCATTCACGGTTTGATCTAGTGCTAACACGTGGAGCACTGTGCGCAGTTGGATCTGCATCAAACGACTTTCGCTCACTTATCGCTTGCGGCTACGTCCGCACGACCGTCGCATAGCGCTTAACCGCTCCTCCAATCCTAGGCCCTCTCAGCCATCCGATCTCTCGATCGGACAGCTTAAAAAGCATTCACTGTGCTCGGCCGACTCCTAAGGCGTGCGTCATCACGTGCGTCTTCATCTGGCGCTACCATGCCTGCCATGCGTCCACGTCTAATCCACCTAATGAATATCCTACGGTTGAATTTCATCCGCCTACGACTGACTCCCACATCGTGACTTGAACCCACGTCATGCGTTGATTATTAAGCGTGGTCTCTGTTGTGCTACGTGCGCGGTTTGTTGCAGTTTCCAAATCTCTGCACGACCATTCTCAACTGTTGGATGGATATCCAACGATTGAGATTGCATCCTTATCTGATGAGGCAGCTAGAGGCGGGCAGTGTTGATGCATCGCGGTCGTTGGATGATGATCCAATGGCTCACGGCTTTCCTTCTAAGATTGCGGGGTAGTGAGGGACGGCTGCGATGGTGCCACATGGTGCCATCATGGCCGTCCATCTTCTTCTCCTGTATCTGACGATGTAGGTCTCCAATTGAGTTAATTTTTGCACCGTTGGACTATGAACATTGATTTGGATCCATCCGTGTGGTTGGATTTGTCATTTGAGGTATGGATATTCTTCAACTTGCACCTTGGCTCTGGCTTCTTCTACGGACTGCCTAGGGTGCTATGAGAGTTTGATTGATGCGATCTTGGAGGCGTTGGACTCCCGTCTTCATTCGAAGCAGATCCATAAGGTTGGATCGATCATCTGCTGCCCTGAATTACCTACAATCATTAATGCCTCTCAATAGCACAATATTATGTATAAAACATATAAATCATCTAGGATGCAAAGTACGATGTGTATGTATGTAGAATGCCCATGTTAAGATAGGTTCAACCTTAATTCAGGCGAATTAGGGCCTATGATTGTTGTGCAATCAGTGGCAACACGTGGCTTGCTCTCGTGCCTTGGATCGGGATCTGACGGCTCCGATAGCACCTCATGCCTACCCAATGCCCACTTGCTGCTTCTCTCTCCTCGTGTGCCTACACCAATTCAAATCACACCCAATGATCTCAGCCATCCAATCTTATGATCGGACGGCTTACGCTCATGCAACTCCTCATTTTCGCAAAACGCGTGGGATCGTGCATCCGCCCACAGCGCACTCTGATCATGCCACATGGTTACGCCTTTGCCCTTCGATGGCATAATTGTGCTTGCGCCCAATGCCACTTCAATTTCACGCAAAGCCTAGCTCAAATGCATGTCACACACTTTCGGGCTTGCGCGTGAGCCATCACGTTGCACGAATGTTTTGTTATACATACTTGTTTCTTTCTATTTATACTTATTCAGCTGGACGAGTGACGCGGCATGCTCGTGGCCGTTGGATGATGATCCAAAGACCCAGAGTGTGTGAGGTGGCCTTCTTAAATGGGGCGGTGGTGAGGGAGTGGCTGTGATGGTGCCACATGGCGCCATCATGGCCGTCCATCTTCTTTTCCTTATATCTAGTGATGTAGACCTCAGATCAAGTTGATTTTTGCATTGTTGGACTGCGACCGTCAATCCGAATTCATCTGTGTGATTAAATTCTTCATTTAAGGCTCGAATCTTTGTCCTTTGGCTTTATGATCTCCATTCTTTTATGGACTTCACAAGTGCCTTGGTTGTCTGATCAAGACAATTTTGGAAGTGTTGGACCCCCGTCGTTATTCTGATCAGATCTGTTTGGTCTGATATGATATCCGCGGCTTTGAATTATCTACAATTAAAATCATCTTTCTTTTAGGTCATAAAATGACGATATTATCTAAATGACTAATAAACTAGTTGTTGTGCAAATTACGATGCCTATGAATGCATCATTCCTAAGTTGTGTTAGAATCTAGCTTAATTCAGGTGATTTAGGTTGCATGATTGTTGTGCAATCTCCTTCTCATCCACCTCCACATCATGATTGTCCAATGATGAATGTTGTGGGCATAAGAAAAAATCACAAACTCAATACCCAAGGCTCATCTCCCAAATCTCACCCAACCTATGATCAACATAACAAGGTCAAGGACAAAACCAAGAGGTGGAAACAGAAACCTGTCCCCAAAGATACCTGATGTAAACACATTTACACTAAAGTCCTACTGATTGTAAAGTGCAGTTGAAGACAACTGTAAGTGCTCCCCATTCTTTCCCCCCCATCCATAGATTTCATTCGCCACATTAAATCCAAATTCTAATTAACCTAGGTGTTTACATAAATCCTAGGAATAGTTTGGTTGTTTGGATTCTCACTCACATTCATTCCACCCTCATTTACAAAAAAAATAACAAAAAGATAATCTTGTGGGGTAATTTTCAACAAACACACAACATACACCCACATTCAAGGCACTTAATCAACTTGATTTGTTTCTACTCAATCGGGTTCTGATCTGTGGATCAAAATGTCGAATGTATGAATTGCTATGCTAACGTGTTTGGTTTTAAAACCTTATCGTTGTAGCTTGAAAGCGAAGAATTCGTGTTCAACAAATAAAATTTATACCGAAATTTGAATTCCGAGTCGAACACAGGAAGGCTACGTTGATCTATATTCGCAATTATATTTTTTTTAGAATTTTTGAAAAGTGAGGTGATATAATTACAATGAAGCTATCAGACTAAAAGAGAGAGAGAGAGAAAGAGAGAGAGAGAGAGAACATGCATTTAATATTTCAAAATGTTTATACAATCAAACCAAATAAAAATTACACTAGAAAGTAGGAAATCAGCTACACTAGAAAGCAAGAAAATTCTACACTAAAAAAGCTGTAAAGAAGAATGGGAGAGAGAAGTTATCCTCCTCGACGATCGCTTGGAGGACGAGTCGGACGGGACAATGCCTGGACGAAGGAGGACGGAGCAGGATGAAGGAGGACGAAGCAGAAGAACGAGAACAGAGCAGCACATCGTCGTCGTCACGGGATCCACTTCTGAAGGGGGACGAAAATTTGGACTTTATCTCGCGAGGAGCATCCCGGGTGTGGGACAAGCTTCTCTTGAGCTTTGGAGAGATAGAGAAGAGAAGGGAGGGATGAGAATTTCGTGTAGCGGGGGTCTCCTTTTATAGTTGCAAAGAGTGAGGGCAAATTAGTCATTACATCTTTAAAACATTAAATAAGGGGTCTTTAGTGACGGACAAAACCGTTGCTAAAGCCCCAACGTGGGTGTAGTGGGCGCTCCCCACGCGTGCCTCCTCGGCTGCTCACTCTCAACGCCCGCCGCACGTTCAGCCATCCACAGCCGTCCGATCGTGAACGGTTGTGATTGCACCTTCCCCTCCCACCCCAACGCGAACGATGTCGCGTGAGGTGTAGGCATGGAATAGCGCATCATCTCTATTGAGCACAGACGACCGTCCGATCAAGATCCGATGCACGCCCGTGTCTGCTCGTCCACACCCTTCGCCTCCTCGCTGCGGCTCGAACCTGCGTCCACTGCTCTCGATAACACCCTCGCCCACTGCGCTGCGGAGTGTGGATTGTCGAGCAGGCGATTTGAGGTGTAGCCGTTCAACAGCAGAGAGGGGACAGATGCGGAGGCTTCAGTGGTTGCATGCGGGCGTTTGGGCGGCTGAGCTGGCACCACGTGGTGCCATCTTGGCCGTCCATATTTTGGATGTTGTAGATGGTGCCATGGGTGTCGGATTAACTCGATTTTTGCGTCGTTAGGCTGTGATCGTCGATCCGAATTCATCCATGCGGTTGGATTTGTCATTTGAAGTGTGGATTTACACCATCCTGGCCCTTGATCTTCTAGGGTTCCCCAATCATTATTTGATGCTACAGATGGTTGGTTAGGGTGATCTTGGAGTCGTTGAACTTCAATCGTCACCCTGATCACATCTGTATGGTTGGATCTTCGATCCGAGGCCTTGATAAAAGTTTGCCCTGTCCAAGCACATAAAAGGAGACAATTAACCTCCATTTTATTCAAACTACTTTAAATGCAAGATGATGCATGTTATGCAATATTTATATCATGCAATGCAATCCTATGCTTAAGAACATGCATAACTAGACATCTTAAGTAGTGTAAATGTGTTTACATCATACCCCCATGCCTATCTTTTGCTAGTCCCTAGCAAAAACTATATACTATTTATAAAGGAATTAGGTTGGATTGTTTGAGCATGAGTTATTTTCAATCATTAAGAAATTGTCTACTTAGGATCTGAACTTTCAAAGACACAACAGTGCCCGAGTATCTGCCAAAATGCAAACCACCTCAAACCCTCACCTTATTCAAAGAAAAAATTTCTTTTTCTCTTTTTACTCTTTTCTAATTTTTTTGGATTTTCAAATTTTAGGGTTTAAGAGTGGCTTTCCATGGCCATTCAACTCACCCAAGATTTGATGAGAATCCTAAGTTTTAAGCATCTTATTGTGAATGTGATAGACTCATTGGCTGGTAATTAAAATGGACTTCGGATTTCTACGCCTCTAGGTGACCTCAAAAAAGAATTCTGCCTAAAGGTGTATCTTTACAACCGATAGCTTTCTCCCTACTTTTATTTTTTTACGGGGTCAACACAAGGGTGAATCCAGTGTATATCTCCCCAGTTTATTCTACTTCTCTGCTTCTTCCTAAGTGTTTTGGAAATTTTTAGTGCATTTATTGAGCTGGGTTCTGGACAACCGGTCGATGAGCTGTTACCACTGACAACTTGCCAGCCATACTCATGCAAGAAGTGTGGTTTTTTTTTTCTTTTCTCCTTTTCTTTTTGATTTTTTTTTTTTTAAGTAGGTGGCTTCCCTGGTCTAAGATTTACCTAAGGGTAAGAAAAAGAGAAAGGTCTAGTGACTGGGCTCCAGACAACCTACCTATGGGCTGTTACCCACGATAAATTGCCAGCCATATCATCCTAGAAGGTTCATTAGCTACCCAATTTCCGTTAAAATCGTCGAACAACGAGTCAGTAACAAGATAGTGTGTAGATTCTAGAAACTCAAAATTCCCTCAAATTAGAGGACGTGTTGATAAGTCATGTACTTATCACTTAAACTTATTTACTCCAATTAAAATAAAATTTAGGTTGGTGAGAACTCGAAAAATAAATCCACATTTTAGTGGATACACGGGCTGATTGAGTCCAAAGACCTGAAGGGTCTCTATATTCAAATCATAATGTAATATTTCCTAAGATTGAAAATTTTCTTAAACCCAAGTTCTCTTTCCTAGTTCAATTTTTTTTTAATAAAAGAAAATAAAATAAATCTACGGAGCTGACGAATGAATTCAGAGATAAATATCCACCCCCCTTGCGTATCTAATGCAATATCCTCATTGTATTAAAAAGACATAAAATAAAGTGGAAAAGCGTAGAAAGCACCTGAATTGCGTGAATGTCAGGTCTGCTCCGAGATGAAAACTAAAAAGAACTGTATATGTGCTGAGTTTAGTGCCTTCAGCTAGGCACACTATACAAAGAAGAGAAATGAAGAATTCACAAGTGCAGGTCAGAATCAGAATAAATAGAAGAATCCTCCGACCTATCAGCAGAGGTCCACAGATGTGGACCAGATTGTGGTGTAGACCCATACCCCATAATCGAGAATATCTTAGGTTCTGGATAAAAATTATCCAAAACCCAAAATCAGAATGCAAGAGGGGTCAGGACTGCAATTTATGAGGATGCAACCCAAGACCAAAAAGTTGGGTTACAGAGAAATTAAACTCAAAAGGATAATCGTTGAATGTGTGCTTGGGTTTGACATTCTCAAAACAAATGTTGTAAGGGTTCTGATTTGATGGTTTCAGCTTAAAAGGAACCCTTCAGCTCAATCTTCCATTTCCTCCAAAGTTAACTTCCCAAATCAGAACTTCCAAGCTCCTATCCTCCTCATTCAGAATGTTAATTCTGAGACCTCTTGCATGTTAATCACCCCGTCTGAAATCTCCAAGTCTAAATGATGTGGTAGAATCAGAATTGACTTGGGTCTAATTATCTCAGAAACAGAATTATCGATAAGCTCAACGGGGTGTAATTGACAATCAGGGCATTGAATTGAATCCTCCAGAAAATGCGATTCTGGATCCTTAATGTGGCCCTAATAAAATCAGTTTCCTTAGTTATTGGGCTTTCAAATGATCTATCAGATTCCTCAGGCTCAATCGTCTCACAAAAATCGTGTTCAGAAAACTCGCGTGAGACTTCACAACTTGAATCTTCACCATGAAAGAAATCAAGATCCGTATCAATGTATGTCCCAAAATCATCTGTCACTTTCTGTTCCTAGGAGACATACGTTTCCTCATATCCCGGCTCAAGGATCTCAGGTGAAGAAATCAGATCTTCCTTAATTGGTTGCTTTAATTCAATCTGGTCAACCTCGTAACACGTGTCCCCCCTAATAGGTGCCTGAGCGGGTTCTATCATTGGCTTTCCTAAAGGGAGTTCATCCTAGGAATCATCCCATGATTGAATCAAAGCAGCTACAAATCTCATCCTCAATTTCGCTAATTTCCCAAGTAGAAACTCACCTGGGTTCTTATCTTTAACATCCTGGAGCCAATCCAACAATAACTTGTTCAAATCATCAATCATTTCAATCAAGGGCTCCAATCTCTCAATGCAAGGTATTAGCTGAACTTCTAAAGATTGTATGATATTCCTCAAGTTAGCTAGAACCTTATCTTGAACCTGGTTAACTTGAACCAAATAAGTTGGTTCAGGGTTAGGTGGGTTTGGGGTCAAAGCAGGGGAATTAACGAATTGAGATTCGTTATACCCTTCCTGATAATAGGTCATTTCAGATTGTTCAAAAGGAGGTGATGACCTAAAGGCAGTGTAATCAGAGGATGGGTAAGAATCAATGTATCCTTCTTGATTGTAGATCGTATTAGGTTATTCATGAAAGGCTGACGATCTATAATCTATGTGGCTTTGAGAAGGATAGAAATCACAATCAAAGTGTTCAGGGTTAGACCCTAAACATGGAGGTCCGGAACTGTATCCCCAATCCGAGTTATCTCAACTAACTGATGGTTGATTACAGTACGAGTCGGGATAATCGTCATGTTGAGGATAATTCACAACAAGAGGGAAAGAGCGGGAATGCGTGTAATTTGTGGAAGGATTCATGAAAAGCGAGAGGAAGAAAGGTGCCCTGCAATACAAACAATCAAACCTGTCCTTAAGTGGGTTAACCTACAGACCTACAAGCTCCCAAAACCCATCTTGAGATAAAGGAATGATTTGATCTACTTCTGTCTGTTCAATCCAACCAGTTAGAAGGAGGGACTGGGGAGAAGGTTCTTCCTTCGGCTTGCGCTTCCGGTTCCTAGTGTACCTCCAGCCGCGATCATTTGATTCTGCTCCCCTAGCTAGACATCAGATTGAACAGTAGAAACAGACTAATCGAAAATAATCTCGTTCTGGGCTTTGAAGAGCGAGTCAAATCCTTAAGGCCAACGTCTACTCTGTTTTATTTAGGGCTGGGTTTGAATGTGCTTTGGAATGTGATGGACCCTTTAAATGGGTTGTGCACTTAATGATTGATTTATTTTTTTGTGTGCGTGCACAACCAATGATTTTCAAGTAAGATTATTTTTGATGTGGTGAATTTTAAGGTTCAAATCCTCCTTAGTAGCTTTTAGGATTCAACTTTAGGTATTTTCAAACAAGTTTCGTTGGCACACCAGGTCTTGCAAGCACAGGTAAAGATGTTTTCCTTTAAAATTTAAAAGAATGTGGAGTGCTTGGTAAATCCCTAAGAGTTGGACCGAAGTGGCAGCTACTTGATGAGTTGATTTTATTTGAAGTGGTGCGGCCCAATCAACTCAAACAATTGGTTTGTTGCACCACTTAATTAGGCACAGAAATGATTACCTGATCTGATTTCTACTCAATTATGTGTTTGAATGTGTGTACCGGCTCCAAAGATCGATTTACCGGCTGAGTTTGAAAGTCATATGAGGTTGTGTACCTCTGTGAGATTTTTTTAATTTTTCTTTTTTTAATGTGGGGGTTGGGGTGAGTATGGGTGTCAAACAACAAACAATCTAACCTTAGAGTTTATAAGAACACCTAGGTTGATTGATGTTTGAATTATTATGTTGTGGAATGAAATCTAATGGGTGGGAGGTGGGGGATAACTTACAAAACCTTCCACAACACTTTACTCCAATCTACCGTTGTTGCTTGTCTCGAAGGAGTACCTGCAATCACAATAAGAAAGGAGAGAAGTGAGGTAAATAATTTGTAAGTTAGAAAACGCGAAGAGAAACCAAAGAGTGTCACCTCCCCGGCAACGGCGCCAAAATGTTGAACGTACGAATTGCTACGCTAACGTGTTTGGTTTTAAAACCTTGTCATTGTAGCTTGAAAGCGAAGAATTTGTGTTCAACAAATAAAATTTATACCGAAATTTGAATTCCAGGTCGAACACAGGGAGGCTACGTTGATCTATATTCGCAAGTATATCTTTTTTAGAATTTTTGAAAAGCAAGGCGATATAATTACAATGAAGCTATCAGACTAAAAGAGAGAGAGAGATCGAGAGAGAACATGCATTTAATATTTCAAAATGTTTATACAATCAAACCAAATAAAAATTACACTAGAAAGCGGGAAATCAGCTACATTAGAAAGCAGGAAAATTCTACACTAGAAAAGCTGTAAAGAAGAATGGGAGAGAGAAGTTATCCTCCTCCACGATCGCTTGGAGGATGAGCCAGATGGGACGACGCCTGGACGAAGGAGGACAGAGTAGGACAAAGCAGAAGAACAGGAACGGAGCAGCACGTCGTCGTCGTCGCAGGATCCACTTTCGAAGGGGGACGAAAATTTAGACTTTATCTCGCGAGGAGCATCCCGAGTGTGGGACAAGCTTCTCTTGAGCTTTGGAGAGATAGAGAAGAGAAGGAAGGGATGAGAATTTCGTGTGGAGGGGGTCTCCTTTTATAGTTGCAAAGAGTGGGGGTAAATTAGTCATTACATCTTTAAAACATTAAATAAGGGGTCTTTAGTGACGGATAAAACCATCGCTAAAGCCCCAACGTGGGCATAGTGGGCGCTCCCCACGTGCGCCTCCTCGGCTGCTCACTCGCAACGCCCACGTTGGGACTTTAGCGACGATTTTATCTGTCACTAAAGAGGCCTTATTTAATGTTTTAAAGATGTAATGACTAATTTGCCCCCACTCCTTGCAACTATAAAAGGAGACCCCCTCCACACGAAATTCTCATCCCTTCCTTCTCTTCTCTACCTCTCCAAAGCTCAAGAGAAGCTTGTCCCACACCTGGGATGCTCTTCGCGAGATAAAGTCCAAAGTGGATCCTGCGACGACGACGACGTGCTGCTCCATTCCCGTTGTTCTGCTTCATCCTACTCCATCCTCCTTCGTCCAGGCGTCGTCCCGTCCGGCTCTTCCTCTAAGCGATCATCGAGGAGGATAACTTCTCTCTCCCATTCTTCTTTACAGCCTTTCTAGTGTAGAGTTTTCCTGCTTTTTAGTGTAGTTGATTTCCCGCTTTCTAGTGTAATTTTTATTTGGTTTGATTGTATAAACATTTTGAAATATTGAATGCATGTTCTTTTTCTCTCTCTCTCTTTCTCTCCTTCTCTCTCTCTCTCTTCCTTTTAGTCTGATAGCTTCATTGTAATTATATCGCCTCGCTTTTCAAAAATTTTAAAAAAATATAATTGCGAATATAGATCGACGTAGCCTCCCTGTGTTCAACTCAGAATTCAAATTTCGATATAAATTTTATTTGTTGAACATGAATTCTTCGCGATAGCGCCCTCGCCCACTACGTTGCGGAGCGCGGATTGTCGAGCGGGCGATTTGAGGTGTAGTCATTCACAGCCATTGGATCGAGATCCAACGGCAGAGAGGGGGTGGATGCGGAGGCTTCAGTGGTTGCATGTGGGCATTTGGGTGTCCGAGATGGCACCACGTGGCACCATCTTAGCTGTCCATCTTTTGGATGTTGTGGATGGTGCCACGGATGTCGGATAGACTCGATTTTTGCGTCGTTAGGCTGCGATCATCGATCCGAATTCATCCGTACGGTTGGATTTGTCATTTAAAGTGTGGATTTATACCATCCTAGCCCTTGATCTTCTAGGGTTCCCCTATCACTATTTGATGCTATAGATGCCTGATTAGGGCGATCTTGGAGTCGTTGAACTCCAATCGTTGCCTTGATCACATATGTATGATTGGATCTTCGATCCGAGGCTCTGATAAAAAGTTTGCCCTATCCAAGCACATAAAAGGAGACAATTAACCTCCATTTTATTCAAACTACTGTAAATGCAAGATGATGCATGTTATGCAATATTTATATCATGCAATGCAATCCTGTGCTTAAGAACATGCATAAATAGACATCTTAAGTAGTGTAAATGTGTTTACATCAATAGCCAATCCATTCCCTTATCCCAAATCTTATCCTACCGCCATACTAGAGGGCCGTCAGAATCTGATGTAATAGGACCATTGAGGAATGCACAAGTCACTATTCCATTACTTGATATCCTCACTCTCAATCCCACCTCACCTGACTTATCCAAAAAGGAGGTGGAAGAACCATCATAAGGGAAGGTAATACTGTCTGAAAGTGTGAATGCCATAATCCAAAACAGTCTACCCCCTAAGAAATCCGATCCAGGCACCTCGCTGATCCCTTGCAAGATCGGTGCTACAAATTTCAAGCGGGCTGTACTGGATCTTGGTGCTTCAGTCAACCTAATCCCAACCACCCTATTTGAAAAACTACAGATTGGACAACTGAAACCCACTGATGTTACTCTGACCGAACCGTAATCACCCCGATTGGGTTGGTAGAGGATGTGGTAGTTAGAGTCAAAGATTTCAGGTACTTAGCTGATTTCTTAGTTCTTGACATGGATGCACCACAACCAATACCAGATATGCCCTTGATTTTGGGAAGACCTTTCTTGGCTACTATAAGAGCCATAATTAATTGTGAATCAAGGCACATGGTAATTGCCTCTAGAGATAAATGAAGTGAGATCAATATTTTTAAGGCATCATCTAAAGGAAAAGGAGAATGCTCAGTAGAACAACTAGGTTTGATTTAGGATCTCATGACCATTTCAGTGGTAGAAAACCTAGAGCCAGAACTGGAAGTTTTCCACATGATAGAGGATCTCGATTTAGTCGAGCTTGATTCTAGTAAATTGAGAGTATTAGAGACTTTCACCTTTAATATTAAGGAAACATTCATGGATTTGGGGCAAAAGGACAATAATCAATGGGATTCAGATTTTTATTCCATGGATCTGGACACATATCATTATGATGATTGTTTTAAGGATCTCTAGGAATTGAGCATGGTGGATACCGAGAGTGACCACAACCCAAAGTATGAATCCTTTATAGATTTGGAATTGGATGATCAAAAAGGCACTCTCCAGACATTCATATTTTGGGATGAAAACTTTAGAGAAGAATCAGATAACCATATCTTTGAGTCATGTTTTGAGTAATTGATCTTATACCCAATAGAGAAAAATCAACATGATTCATTAGAAAAGGATCCATTAGGTCACATTGCACAAAAGGAACCACACATCTGCGATATGCTGATTAGATTCACCTCTATTGAATTATGGACCCATGATGGCCTTACCTCAGAACTTCATCATCAATACATCTTTCGAGTGATTCCTCTGCGAAAACTCCTAACTCATATTATAGATCTTCTGGAATGACTCTTCATCATAATTTGATACTCATTTGTGGCCATTTGATTCTCATTCACCACAATCACATATTTTCCCTTATCACTCATCATAATGCATTAGTTGACATAATCTTTTGAGCTTATTGTGCTCAGCTGATGGCGTTAAACTTAGTGCTTAATGAGAGGCAACTCGTCATCTTTTGAAAAACCCGAAACCTTCTTGACATATCCTTTTGCTAAATGCATAATGCACTTTAGGGTTCGTCCATTAGAACAGGCGACTCTACCTTTGGTACTTGTATCAAACCTTGAAATTGTTCGCAACAATCATTTCGACTCATTCACCACCCACCTATTCTAATGTATGATCTAGATTGAACTCGAACCCACCTAATTTACAATGAGGCCATTGCAAATCATAGACATAGAGGGGTATTAAAGTGCAAAACACTATGAAATTAATGCATGGAAGGGTTTCATCAAAAAAAAAAAGGGAGAAAAGAGGAAAGGAGAAATCAATTTGAACAGAATGAAAAAAGGAGAAGAAAAAAAAGCCAAAAAAAGAAAAATAGAGCAAATCGAAAAGGAAAAAAATGAGTCCCTTCAAATTTAATATGGAACCTACCTAATTTCTAGGTTGGATCAAATGATGAACTAAGACCTGAAGGCCAAACCTTAGGGAATTTGTGCCGAATACCAACCTTAGGCCTCTTCGATCCATTTTTAGGGTTTAAACACTCAAGTATGTGTTAAGATCCTGATTAATCCTCAAGAGGTTGAGGGAAGTGTTAGGATTAGGGAGTATTTAACCCCATTGCCTGCCCGTTGGTTTGCAGGACTCGGTAACCTAAGCACCCTAAATCACACACAAGTTTGGCTTAGTGTGCTTATTATGAAAATCTTTCAAAAGGCATTCATTCTGCTCTAAAAAGCATTTCTAAGATCTAGATTAGGAGCGGCTCAAAAGCATTGTTGATTTGGACGGGTTCCCAGCGTAGAGAGGTGGGAAATTCTCCTCGAAGATGCATAATAACATATCATCTCCTTTGTGCTTGTCTTTTAGGATATCTAAATATCCTACTAAGGACACGTAAGTACCTTGTGCTGGCTCAGGTGCCATGGATGGGATTATCTCGAAATGTCGATTGCCAGGACCTGAATTTAGCTACAGAATGCATGGGCGGTACTATCTCGAATTGTCAAAAGCTAGGGTTCTTGGGGTTGCCATCGATGGTGTTATCCCGAAACATCAATAGCTAGGGACCCTTCGAGGATTGATGGTGGGGATGAGGAATCCGATACAGATCGTGTTTAGGGCTAATCCGAAGATGGATTTAAGAATAATCTAAAGAAAAGAGAGAGAAACTCTCCAAATGAAAAACCTTCTTTTATATCTCTCTGACAAAAATGCACTAGCAAACTAAACCTGGACTCAATTTATTGCATGCACGGGTGCTTTAACTGCTGGTTTCAACGAGCCTCCGGGAAGTCTTTGTGGGCTCTAGAAACCTTCGTGGCAGACTAAGGCTAAACCTAATCAAGTCTGGATCTTGGTTGATAGTTGAGTACCTTCAGGCTTATTTTTGGTATTAAGATCTGATTCCTAGAGATGCGGCTTAGTAAGGCATCCTGATGGTTACGTTCGACCTAGAGAATTGGTTTGATCCATAGAATTATTGCTAAGGGACTAGTAAAAGCTAGGCATGGGGGTATGATGGGAACACCATCATGAGCTCTAACTAGCCTGTTTTGGTATGAAAAAGATGATAAAAGCTCCTATATCACCATCATAGGGTCTTATATGCATGATGTTGTGTTTTGAGAAGAGAACAAGAAACTAAGGTTAATTCTGTAATTTTAATAGCAAATCATGAACACAGAATAACCAAGGGGTTGTCTAGGGGTGAATTAAATTTCAAATGAGCATTAAAATGTAATAAGTGGGTCCATGCAAACATAAATAGGTTTTCGCACATTTTGAGAATTAACAGTAACCCAAAACCCTAATTTTAGACCCACTTAAATAATAGAGGTTTTGGTTAGGATAAATTCAATCTAAACCTTCTAAAAATCATATAAAAGTATTCCAAAAGGTTTGGTATCCTTGATTTGACCATTGGAACCAATTTTAACCTAAAACAGAGTCTCAGATAGAAAGTTGCCATAATTTGGGTTTCTACGTAAATTGCCCAATCAAACTTGGTCAAAACCAAATTTGACTTCACCATCAGATTTCTTGGGTCAAAATTAGGTTTGTACCAAAATTTGGGCCCAATCAGAGTCCATCTTGACCTATTTTGCATTTTGGTTCACTTTGACTCTTACTCTCTCATTCATACCCCAATCTTTCGAAATCCTTACAAAAAGCTCCCTAACTTCTCTTCATTTTCTTCAAATGGGTACCTGCCACCATGGCAGGTGTGAAGCCAAAGGTGCTAAGCTTCAATTAGGGATACCTCCCTGATTTTTCGATCAATCCCTTTTAAAATTGGAAGGGATGATCTTGAGGTCATCCCTAAACAACTAAATCTAAGTCTAAATCCCAATTCCGCCGAAGAAGCTCATGCAAATCCTTGATTTCCAAGGATCTTCTTCTTGAAAAATCGAGCCTTTTAAGCTTGCTTCCAAGCTTGGGAGATTGCTTGAAGGCCTATAAAAGACCCTTATGGACTGCCTCACCTCCTTAGCAAGTTTTTAGGCCAACAACCTCTTCTCTTCTCCCTCTTTGGCCTACTCTAAAGCTTGCTCTGGTGGCCTTCTCCTTCTGACTTCTTTGCCCCTTGCTATGTACAATTGGCGGTGGGATAGTCTTCCTCAAGTTCTTCTACTCCTTGCAATACAAGCGGGTGTATTTGTTCGACACGTAATTTGCATTTTAAAAGTTTATTAGTTGTAGTATAGCACAAAAACACGTCGACAATATATTTATAAAACTCCAGTGAGTACCAGGACGTTCGTAGGGAGGTAATCTCAATTTATGCAGAAGCGTTTCAATAAAACTAATTCTAACTAGATATATATAGATGTATATATGTATAAAGCAGATATTTAGAGAATTAGAATTTTATTGCAATTAGATAAAGTTTTTCACAGTAGAAAATGTTAATAGAGACAGATAGATAGATAAAAAGAGAGAGAGAGAGATAGAAGGAGGCAGAGAGATGACATCGCTTGTGGGATGCTTGTGAGAGATGCAGCAGCACCTCAGATCCAGAGCGCTTGGATGGAGAATTGCAGAGAAGACGGTAGAAGAGATTTGGAGTTGATGGGAGAGAGAGATGCTTGAACTGGGGGGCCTTGGGTCTTCTTTTATAGTTTTGATGGAGGCCAAAAAGGGTATTTTGGCCTTAAAACTGTCCAACAATCCCTGGTTATCAGATCTATCGATCAAGAGATCGATGGCTCTGATTTGGCCTAAAAATATCTTCATTTGCTCCTAAAACACTCAGATTTGCTCTGGTGGCAACACATTGCAGCCGTTGCATCCTCAATCTTCGATCACGCAACTCTGATTCCTCCTTACGCGTGTGCTTATCTTCTTCGCTCACCGCTCACCTTCAAAACCCGCCTCAACATTAGCCGTCCGATCGTAACAATCGCCGTTACCTTAGTGTCGAAGAAAGCATGTGAGATCGCACATCTGTCCGCAGCTCGCTCTCATCATGCCACGTGTCCTTACAATCATGCAATTGCGTCCGCACAACCAAAGCCGCTTCAATTTCGCGCAACACATGGGCTAAAATGCACGTCACTCGCTTCCACTCGTGCGTGGGCGAGCTAATGCGCTACGTGAACCTTTTGTTATTTGCACTTGTTTATTTATATTTATGCTTATCCAATCTGGGTGGGTGATGTGGCGCACTCGTGACAGTTGGATGGAGATCCAACGACCCACTACGTGCGGTGTGGCATGCCTAGATGGGACAGTGGTGAGGGTGCGGCTGTGATGGTGCAACGTGGTGCCATCATGGTCATCCATCTTCTTTTCTTTGTATCTGGTGCTGTAGACCTCCGATCGAGTTGATTTTAGTGCCATTGGATTGCGATCGTCGATCTAGATCCATCCATGCGGTTGGATTCATCATCTGAGGCTCGGATCTTTGTCCTTTGGCTACATGATCTCTATTCTTCTATGGACTATACACGATGATCTGGTTGTCTAATCGGGACGATTTTGGAACCGTTGAACTCCCATCGTCATTCTGATCAGATCTATCCAGTCTGTCCTGACATCCACAGCTTCGAATCATCTACGATTAAAATCATCTCTCTTTTAGGTCATAAAATGACAATATTATCTATATGACTAATAAACTAGCTATTGTGCAAATTACGATGCCTATGAATGCTTAGTCCTAAGTTATGCTAGGTTCTAGCTTAATTCAGGTGATTTAGGTTGTATGATTGCTATGCAATCATACCCCCATGCCTAAATCTTGATAGTCCCTAGCAAATGCATGACTAAATGTAAAGTGGTCCTACATGAGTAATTTTTATCAAGAGTTTGACTAAAGGTTTATGTCTTTTGTTTTCATCTGAAGCTTTAGTAATCCAAATAATTGTGATTGTGTTTTCTTGTAGCCTATGCAACGGATCCAAGTGAAAGCCAATCCTCAACTAAAGCTCATACTTGACCCTTAGTAAAAATCTATTGAGATAGGCAAACTACTTCCCTCAGGGTTATAAAGTAACCTGTATATTCAGCCCCAGCTTTTGGCTTAGGTAGAAGATTTCTGAGTCAAGTAGATTTGTATTTGGTGGCTCATACTCATCTGGTGCTACATATAGACTAGTACTTTAGAACCTAGATTTCCAGATTATTAAATAATTCAACTTAGAGAGAGGTGAGAAACTATGCTCTCTTTAGTTCCTTTGTACTCATTCTCTCTCTTTCTTTCTCTTCCTTTTTCTTTGTCTTTTTCTTTTCTTTCTTATTGAGCTCACAATCTCACCAGATTTATCAGTATATTTGGTGGTCTCTCCTAGCACTAACACTTTGATTAGGTTCTGATAACTCTACAACTAAGTTAGAATTCCTCAGCCCGTATTCAGGCGACCAGAAATATAAAAAAGTAGGCTAAGGCTGTATTTGGTGGATCGTGAGGGTGATGGATGTTGTTACCTCATTACACTTGAAATAACCTCTAAGAACACTTATGAACTCTTTTTTTTTATTATTTTTCTTTCTTTCTTTTCTACATTTTTTTTTGTATATAGATATTTTCTATATGCATAGACATATATACCTCCTTTTTTTGTCTTTTTTTTTCTAGGAATCTACTAATGCAACACAGTAACACATACGACTTTTATTCACGAGGCATTATTCGGGATTGGGGGATGTTCAAGAGGATATCAAGTGGCTTATTTGGTGGAAGTGCCTATTCTCGGCACCGGGAAAGGAGTGGATAGGACAGTGTGTTTCTGACCTTAACATTAATACCTTCCTTCAGCTGAGGATTCTGTAAAGGATGGTCATGACCATCCACCTCAATCCTAGTTTTATCAGAACCCATTCTCTACATATTTGCCTTATTTGGTGGCTCTCAAGAGATTCGCACTAAGAACTTGTACGCAAAAATCGAGTGTGAAAACTATGCCTAACTCCGAGTATCATTATCTCATTATCTTGAGTTTAAGATTCCTCATATTAGCCTTAGAGCACTAGTAAACTTTCTACTCTCACCTCACACTTGTTTGGTGGATCTATTAGAAGATAGTTTGACTGACTCCCTAATTACCATCCAAGGGTTTAGGAGAAGAAGCATTGCTTCTTCTTAACAAACTAAAGATGTTTATTGGTCTTCATAGAGGATCCATTGCAAATTCTACTTGTAAGTGTGAAATTGTATTGGATTCTAAACTCAAGAATTAACTTAAGAATAAATCCCTAATAAAACCTTAATAAAAATTCTTTATGCCTAAATGCAATTTTTTTTTTGACGTAAAAATTAGGCATGCAATGTCCACCCCCTCATGCTTATTCATTACAATGTTCTCATTGAAATGTATGCATGAAAATAAAAATATAATAAGCAAAAGGAGAGGATATCACTTGACTATGCTTGTTAATCCAGGTCAGTATGGATGCAGAGGATGCAGAGCTACCTATACAGAGTACTGGGTTGCCTCCCAGCTAGCACTAAGTTTGACGTCATTTGCCGGACTTAAACCCAAAAATATGTAGTTCAAATAAATGGGTTTAGTCAAGATTAAAATGAAGATGTGATCATGTAATGCAAGGATCAATGAACCACAAATGCAGATCAGTTGATGGTGCATACCAAGCCTAAAGGGTTGGAAAAATAAAGTGAATGGTCTTGCAACTATTTGTAGCCAGATGCTACAAAAGAGAGGAGTATTAGTGCTGGTGCCAGAGTGGAAAGTAAATCGTGGCAACCTTAGGATGTAATGCATGAGGAAGAAGGATGAGGTGGATACAATATGGTCTATGGGGAATAGATCGTACGGGTCCTGAAGTGATGGGAAATGAAAGGAGGAACCCAAGAGGTGTAGTCTGAAATGGTATAAGAAACCATTTGGCAAGTCAAGTTAGCTATGGATGGATGTCGAGTAGGCGAGTCAAATAAGATCTAGTGGTCGATCTCAGTAGTTCCAGACTTATCAGAGTTCTCAATCTTATCCCAGGGGTGATCAACAGTCTCATTTGAGTCACCCAAATCTTGTTTTAATTCATTTTTCCTTAAAACCATAAGATCGGGGTTTGGATTAGTCAACACCTTAAATCCCTTTTGGACTATATCTTCTGAGGGAATGTCTTCTTGTTTCTCATCAATCAAGTCAAATTCTTCTAAATTTCATGATTCAGCTAAAGTTTTTGCTTCCTCAGATAGATCCTCATAAGTCATCCCCAGTAATTCTGCAATTTCTTGATCTTTTTCATAAGGGGATTGTTTATTTTCTTCAATCTCGAGATGTTGGGGATAAGGGTCAAGTTTCTCCTCAGGACTCTGGTGGATGGGGAGAGAAAGGTGCGGATTAGCTGAAACAGAAGTGAATGCATATTCGGCATCTATATGGGAATGATCAGTATCGCCAAATCCAGATATCGAATCATTTAAGCATATTTGATCATGGTAATCCTTAGACAAGAGTTCATCAGAGCCATCCAACCATTTTTGGCTAGGAGTGTCACTGTTCCCAATCTTTCTTTCTTCTTGATCTTGCTCTGATTCTCCCAAATCATCCATGTAATCCAATTGTGTGTCTTTAAATATAAAAGTCTCATACTCTAGCTCAATATGAATTGGCTCCTCAAAATAGAATGGTTGCAATTCAGGGCCTAAATCAAGATATACTTCCTCAAGTGAGCCTTTCTCCTCAAAGTTAGCTTTTGGGATATCAAAAAGAATCTGCTTTGCATAATCACGAGGCTGGTGGGTGGGCTCGGTGTATGTGGAGGTTGGGATTTGATAAGATGTCATACTTAAGGCTGGATCCTCAACCTTGAGTGGCTTACCACCAACTTGTTTCATACTCGGACCAGTTTTATCACCTTGTGCTTTTTGGATTCTATTGAGCTATTTTGTCAAATTATCTATATTTCTTTTTTTAGCTTCTCTCATCCCCTGGACTACTTGGAGTATGTATTTCTTTTTTTAGCTTTTCTCATCCCCTGGACTACTTGGAGTAATTGGGTGATCTCAGGATCACCGCCATGGTTAGGGCTTTGATCAGGCTGAGGATAATAATTTTAGAAATTTCTTTCCTCAATTGAATTAGAATTTCTATCATCTGGATACCTAGGGTAAGAATCATATCCTTGGTTTGGTGTTGTAGGGTTATCCCAATGAGAAAGTAAAGTTGTTTGGGTAGAATTGGGATAATCTGTAAAGTGATTTTTAGGATAGGATTGATATTCTAGGTATTGGGATTCTGAGGCATATCCCTGATCTGGGAGAGATGAGTTTGGCTAAATCGGTCAAGATAGTTAGTCATGCCAATCAGGTGCTGGTTCTGCATGGAGAGTGTCTTTTGAGGTTGTAGAATCCTTGATATCCAGCGATTCGTGTGGGATTCGAGGTATGCCTAGCTATACCGAGGGAATATGAGGTGTAGGCAAGGGGATCAAGTCCCGGGTGTTGAGGAGAGTTCTCCCACCCTGAAGAAGTTGAAATAAGGGAAGGGTTGGGATAGGGAGAATAGTGTGAGGCAAAAGAGTATGGGTCCATGGTTTCCTCCTCAATTAGTTCTTCCTCATGGCAAATAGTCATTCGAATGTATTCAGAAAAATTAAGTCTCCTCCTTAGTTTACTCTCTAAAGGTGGTACCAAATCAGGGTTCAGAGACCTTTTAGTATCCATGTACCAAAGGATAGTTAATAGATGAGAGAATACCCCACCCTTTCAATACAAGCAATCAAACTGGTGCTTAGAATGTCAACCCTAAATAGACATGATTTTGGCTCCCCAAAATATGATTGGGTTAGATCAACCCTTGAATTACTTGGCTGGCCAAAAGGGTGGGACCCTTTAGGACACCCCGCACAGTGGGACACCACTAAGGGTTAATGTGGTTACCACATTGACCTTTCTTATCACCAGTGGGTCCAAGTAGACAAGGCTTTGACCTTAGCCTAATCTAGTTTCAAGTCCCCAAGTCTATTAGTCCAGCCTAGGGCATGTGTACTCAGTTTTAGGATTGGGTTTGATGTGCTTTTGGAATATAATGAGCATTAGGGGGTGTTTGACCTTAAAATTGATTTTGAAATGTGTGAAGTGCTCAGGCAAACAGGGTTCACAAACAATTTCTTATGATGAAGTATCTTTTAAGATTCAAATGCTTGTGTTAATGAATTATAGGGTTCACTTGATTAAATAATTTCAATCAAGATTCTGATGAGGCACACAAAGAGTTTTGTAAATCTCAATTTGTTTGATAGATTCCTTTAAGTATGAAAATGCAAGTGTGCTCTATCCTTAGCGTGAAACCCTAAGCATAAATAGTTCTAAATGATTCTTTTAGGTCCAAAATGATGAGTGGTGCGACCCAAGAAATGAAATCAATTGGTCCTTATTGCACCACTAATTATGCACTCATAAAATATTTTTTCAAGAATTTTAATGCACGTTTTCTATTTTTTCCTAATTTAAAGTGTACTTCGGGTTTTGTAGTCTGTTTTAACCCCCAGTTAGTGATTGGATAATCCATGCAAGCAACATGAAAGCAATAATTTTGTTATATTTTTCATAAATTTTTTATTATATCAAAAATTCAGTGCCTTAAATTTCAAGTCAATCGAAGTTTTATAAAAATTACTATGAGATTTTGAACTTTGAAAAATCAGGAACAATAACTGTATTGATAATAGGTCAATGCACAAATTTTTAAAATTTTTCTGTAACTCTAATTTGAGAAAAATTTGGATATGTTGTTCCTGACTTTAAGGTCGACATCCAATAAACATTTGATAATTTTTGAACATACAGTTCTCTGGGAATTGAATTTTTAAGATAAACTTTTATTTCAGCCCGAAATCAAGAGAATATTTTTTAATAAGCAAACAAATTCTAACTAATCCTAGGGTTCAAGCAAATCCTAAATCTAACTAATCTAAACTATGGGTACTTACCTAAGGTTTGAACCTGCAATTCCCATTGTTGTGTTTCGTTCTGATTTCCTTATTTTCCTGCACACACGAAATCAATGAAAATACCAAGTTAGAAATCTCAAATTCGCATCAAAGAAAGCTTCGAAAATTTTTATTGCCTCCCTGGCAATGATGCCAATTGGTTTGGTGCATAATTCACGTTTTAAAAGTTGATTAGTTGTAGTATAGCATGAAAACACGTTGACAAATAAATTTATAAAACTCCAGTGAGTACCGAGTCGTTCGCAGGGAGATAATCTCAATTTATGTAGATGCGTTTCAATAAAACCAATTCTAACTAGATATATATATTTATGTATATATGTATAAAGCAAATATCCAGAGAATCAAAATTTTATTACAATTAGATAAAGTTTTTCACAGTAGAAAATGCTAATAGAGACGGATAGATAGATAGAGAGAGAGATAGATAGATAGAAGGAGGTAGAGAGATGACTCCGCTCGTGGGATGCTTGTGCGAGAAGTGGCAGCACCTCAGATCCAGAGCGTCGAGACAGAGAATTGCAGAGAAGACAGTAGAAGAGATCTGGAGTTGATTGGAGAGAGAGATGCTTCGACTGGGGGGCCCTTGGTCTTCTTTTATAGTTTTAAAGGAAAACAAAAAGGCTATTTTGGCCTTAAAATCGACCAACAATACCTGGTTGATCAGATCCCTCTATCAGGAGATCGACGGCTCTGATTTGGCTTCAAAATATTCTCATTTGCGCCTAAAATGCTTGGATTTGCTCTGGTGGCGACACGTAGCAACCGCTGCGTCCTCGATCTTTGATCGCGCGACTCTGATTCCTCCTCATGCACGAGCTTATCTTCTTCGCTCACCTCTCACCTTCAAAACTTGCCTCATTGTTAGCCGTCCAATCGTAACGAGCGTCGCTACCTTAGTGTTGAAGCAAGTGCGTGAGAACGTGCGTCCGCCCGCGGCTCACTCTCATCGCTCCACATGGCCTTACAATCATGCACTTGTGCCCTTACAGCCAACGCTGCTTCAATTTTGCATAGCGCACAGGCTCGAACGTGCGTCACCTACTTTCGTGCACGTGTGTGAGAGCAAATGCGCCATGCGAACCTTTTGTTATATATACTTGTTTATTTATATTTATGATTATCCAGTAGGGGAGGGCGACGTGGCACGTTCGTGACCGTTGGATGGAGATCCAACAGCCCACAGCGTGTGGTGCAACCTTCCTAAATGGAGCGGTGGTGAGGGAGCGACTGTGATGGTGCCATGTGGCATTATCATGGCCGTCCATCTTTTTTTCTTTGTATCTGGTGCTGTACACCTCCGATTGAGTTGATTTTTGTGCCATTGGACTGCGATCATCGATCCAGATCCATCCGTGCTGTTGGATTCTTCATATGAGGCTCAAATCTTTATACTTTGGCTCCATGATCTTTGTTCTTCTATGGACTGCACACAATGCTCTGGTTGTCTGATCGGGACGATTTTGGAACCGTTGGACTCCCATTTTCATTCTAATCAGATTTGTCTAATCTAATTTTACATCCGCGGTTTCGAATCATCTGCGATTAAAATCATCTCCCTTTTAGGTCATAAAATGACGTTATTATCTATATGACTAATAAACTAGCTATTGTGCAAATTACAATGCCTATGAATGCATTAATCCTAAGTTATGCTAGGTTTTAGCTTAATTAAGGTGATTTAGGTTGCATGATTGCTATGCAATTAGTCTCCTTCCTCCATATTCCTCGTTGTTCTCCCTCCCGGAGTGTTCTTCATCTCCAGTGCTGGCCCATCACAACCAGTGCTTCCTCCGACTCCCCTTCGACTACTAGCTACTTTCTTCGACGCCCCTTCATCCACTAATCTTCCCAGCACCTCCAAACCTCATTTTCAACGTTCGACTCACCCACTCCACCGTCGTCTTCCAAATTACTGGCATACCTCCGGCAACCTCCACAGCACACCTCACTCCACCAAATTGTCCACTTTCGAATCCTACACCTTCGCCTAATCCACATGAGCAAAGCCCCTCAAGAAATTGAGGGGATTACTGCGCCAATCAATCCACCAAACACCTCCCCCTTCACTTTCATATTCCGCCTTCTCCAGCCCTCTATGACCACCTTCACAGCATGCCACTGCCACCACCGCCTTCGCCGCATTCGCGTGATCATCCTGAGCATTTCTGACGTGGCCGATAGGCCGTTTTCGTCTTTGCAGGTGTTTGCCCTAGGTTGCCATTAACAGAGCTTCTTTACACGACCTTGAAACTGTGATCATGCGCATCTGCACCTCCAAGCCACATAGAAGGTCTTCAAGAGTACGCCCAGGTCGACAATTGAGGGAGTCACCCTCCCCTTTGCCTGCAATCAAATAGTACCTACTGCTGCTTCACAAAAGGAAGGTTGTGGGTTTTGTCCTACATCGTAAACGGAGGACTGATGTATAGTGTACAAAGGGAATTTGTCCCTTGGACCCCTCACCCAGTCACGAGGGGTCGGGTCCCTCCTCATGCCTGGCTGCACACCTTCGCTACCCGCACACCTGGTAGCCTTAGTCCCTGTACTCGACTTGATAACTTGATTGAGACCCAATTACATGGGTCTGAGAAAGAAGAGGAGAGAGAGAAGGGGGGCTTTTTCCCTTACTCCTACCCTCTCTATACCTAGCTGCTGAGAGGCTTCATGCCTTTGATTGGTTCTGTGCCTTGCCTCTCTTAAGGCTTGAAGGAAGGAAGAAGAGGCCTTTACCTCTCTGTTGAAGCTACTCCTCCTGAACACTTAAGCCGTCTGGGGCTTTATCTCTGTTGTCTGATATCTGCTGGCTCTAAGTTACTGTTGCAATATTGGTAACTTGGTGATGTGGATTATTGGTTGATAAATATTGTGCATTTATTTGAGCTTATCATATAGGGTTAATTTGGTGATTTAAATCACCATTTTAACCCATCCTTTTTGCACTATGATACTGAATTTCATTCATATATCATTCTGAGTTGTTTTGGATCAAGTTTTGACTATAATTGCCTATATTTATTGTGACTGGTGAGATTGAATTGCTATTCTTGCTCCTTGTGTTCGACCTCGGACTCTTTCTTAATCTGAGTTACAAATTTAAATGATTTCAGCACATTTGTCTTATACTACAATGCATTTACTTAACAAACGATGAATTTGCTTGAACACCTATACTGTTACACTCATTTCTAGGACCTATTTCTGCGAGCCTTGAACGTGACTTACAGGTTTGTTTGGCTACTCGATTTCTAAGAAAATAATAGTAGCCCAACTTTGACCCAGGTAATACCCTTCTATGCAATGGGGACATTGCATATTTTAGGCATGGGGGGTGTACTTAGGAGATATACATAGCATTTATACATAGTGCATTCATGCATTTAGTTAAAACATTCTGCACTAGATACATTTGCATTTATTAAAAAAATTCATTGAGCTTAACTAGCTGGCCCTGCATTCTTGGGCATAAGACTAGGGCTTTAGGTGAGATTAAGTTGACTCTAGGTGTCTGACTTTAGAAGCTAAGTTGAGCTACTAGATTTAGACCCTTAGGGCCCTTTGTGAACTTAGAAACTTAAGTAGCAGTTAAGTTGCAGACTATTTCTTAAGAGTTTAAGGAAAGCTAGGGTTTGAGTTAAGGGTGGGGTAGTACCTAGTATCCTTTTCTACCTTGTGGTTTACGAGTTCTCATAACTTAAGCATCCACATCACACACACTTGGTCCTGTGTAAATAGTGATCACCTTAATTCCTTTCTTGAAGAAAATTTGGTTCTCTTAGTTCTGACTTAGGAGAAGCTTGAAACACAACTTGATTGGACAAGTTCCTGTCTCATGAGAGGTAGAGTATATACTCACGTTGATGACACGATGATAACATGTCACCTCCTTGATGCTTGTCCCTTAGGATACCCATCCTACTGGGGGTATGTAAGCGCATTGTGCATTTCAAGTACCATGGGCGGCCCTATCTCGAAGTGCCGATTGCCACATGCTTGAATTCGCTTAAGAAATCCATGGGCGATACTATCTCGAAGTGTCTATTTCCAGGAGTTCTTGGGGTCACTATGGATGGTGCTATCTAGAAGCATCGAAAGCCAGACACCCTCCAAGGTTCAGTGATGGGGACAATGAATCCAACACAGACCGTGTTGATAGCTGATCCAAGGTTAGACTTAGAGGAATCAAACAATATATATATATTACAATTAAAAAAAAATTCTTTTTACTCTCTTTCTAGGTTGTTAATTATACCAACCTCAAATAACTCAAACCAATGCACATGCACGGATGTTTTAATCTCTGGGATCAATAAACCCTAGGGTAGAGCTAGAAATCAAGGAAACGTGTGCCTACAACTTGTCCTTAGCCGGCCTAGTCTATAACTTAGCAACTACTTGGGAACCTTAGGTCTAAAGTTTGTAACTTAACATGTTTCTAAGGGAAGACCGATTGGGTTGGCTAGTATACTTAGAGAGCTGGGTTAATGCTTGAATTTGCTAGGGACTAGCAAAAGTAGGCATGGGGGCATCTGATTAGCCCATATTTATGGGCTATTTAAGTATGTGAATGCCTAGACATAAAGATATCTTTAACATTTAGTTAACATGCATTACGATGTAAATAAATTAATTTATATTTTTAGCTTGATTGCATAATTCATGCAATGCATTCATATTTAAATGCATTTAGAATTGAATTAGTTAACCAATTAGGTGCATTACATACATTATTTTAGGTTTAACATAGAAGTTAAGGGTTTGTGCATAAATAACCCTAATATCTTATTCTATTTTATTATTCTTCTTCTTCACAGGTAATGACTTTGCTTCCTCCTCCTACATCCATTCACTCCAGCCATGAAATCTCCTTAATGGCCGTGAGAAGTGGATCTGCACCCGCCTCTCCCATTTCAAATCCAAGCAATGCAGCTACAAAGGGAGAGTGGGTCTGCCATGCTCAGCAGGCCTCCACCCCCATTCACCACTGTGTAGAGAGCCAACCTCTCAACCGCTCCATTACTGTCGGCCTCAACTGTGTGCAAAAGTTTAGACTACTGGGAGTAAGCAGGGAGACAGACCGCCGCGCCACTAGTGACTTGTGTAGCTCACCGTGAACGTGTGCCTGAAGGCCACTCATTTATCCTTCTTCTTTCTCCTCTTATGCGTCCTCAAGGAACCCATTATCACCACCTCCAGCAGGTCGCACTTCTACGCTTATGACTCCACCTCCATGCACCACCATCATCAATGTCCCTCTCTTTCTTATAGTCTTCCTTTTCCCTTGCATGAACTAACACCACTTCCACCATCGCCATCACCGCACCATTCATCTTCATCTTCATCATCTCCCCTGAAAACAACTCATCACCCTTAACGTCGACAGCTACTAGCCGCTACCTGCTCCTTCCCACATGCGGCCACCAGCCACGCCACTGCGCACACCTGTGCCTTCACATCCCACGTGCGACCAGCAGCACGTCCGCATGTAGTCTTGCCTCCTTCCCCTCGTCACACCTCCTCCTGCGTGCAGCAGTGGTCACACACCTTCAGCAGTCGTACACACCTTCAGCAGTCGTGCGTGCCCTCTCCTCCCGACACGTGCCTCCCCTCGTCGTGTCTCCACACGCAGCCGTGTGAGCAGCCGCACACACCTCTAGTAGTAGTGCACACCTTTCCTCGGTGCACCCTCTCCTCTCCATGAGTAGCAAACAGAGCTTGCAGTCGACCACCCACCACCCTCATCTCCGTTGTTAAACGAGCTCTAGCCACCTCGCACCTCGCCGCAACCACCATTGCGATGTCCTTGGTGCCAACTACCTCCGACGAGCTTCATGTCTCCAGCTATCCTCTCCTCCGTGCATGGAGAACACTTGTAACAAGTGCTCTATTTTGTGTGAGATTAAAATTTACATTCATGTACGATGAGGGGGAGAGGATTTTTAGTTTTGAATATTTTATTCTGCTGATTTTATGATCATAACCCTCTTCTTTCATATAAATGAGATTTCAGCATTATCTCGCATTGATTTCCTAATCTAAAAGGGGATTTTGGCTCAATTTCTATGGCTACTCATTGTGAACATATAGCTTTTGACATGTGTAAGTTTTTAACATGTGTAAGTCTCCTTGTGGAGATGATCCACTCCCTTATGAGTGGTTATTTATTTTTCATCTGATTGGTCACACATTTTACCACTCGATTTCTATACTACAATGCAATCTTAAATCATATTTTCAAACCCCGTTATAACACTCAATCACACAGCCAAGCAAGAATGAGCGAGGAAATCAGAGGTCGATCCTGTGACGTGCAGTGGTGGTCGGTGGTGCCGGAGGTGTTGGTCGATCACGGTGGCCGGAGGTGGAGAAGTGGGGTCGTGGTGTTGGTCGGTGGATGAAGTGGGGACAACAAAATGTGGGGTAGGTGTTTTTGTGAGGTAGATGTTTGGAGTAAAAAAATTAGGTATTGTGGTAAAAAGAGGATATTTTATATAAAGTTGGGTAGGTAAATAAGGTAAAAACATTTAGGGTAGGTAATCATAGAGATTAGGTACGATTTAGAAAATTAGGAATGAGATTAGAGATGATTAGGATCACAATGACAGATTTGGATTCTGCACAAGTTTGGTCGATCAAAACCATGTTTTGGTTGATTAGAAGAGAAACTTGTCGATCAATTAAGATCATTGATTGATCATAGTTCAAAGGTTTGGAGGGAAATTTCTTGTCCAATCAGATTGGTCGATCAATTAACAAAGTTGGTCGATCAAACTTCAAATTTTTGGAGGAAAAATTCCCGCTGAAGATTTGGTTGATCAATTTGAGAAGATTGATCGATCAAACAATTTTGTCGGTCAATTTGAAATTTTTAATCGATCAAAGGCTAGTAATAAGGTAATCAAAATTATCAAATAGCTCTTTCAACCTAGATAGTCCTAGTGCATGGTAGATAAGGTTAAATCTATCTTTTGGTAGAGGTTTTGTAAGGATATCAGCTATCTGATTTTCAGTTTTAATAAACTCTGAGTTAATCTCACCTTTTAGGCCATAGTCCCATAGGAAGTGATGCCTAACATAAATGTATTTGGTCCTAGAATGTTGGACAGGGTTTTTAGGTAGATTGATAACACTAGTGTTATCACAAAGTA
The DNA here is from genome assembly GCA_037157565.1 of Thalassia testudinum. Taxonomy (NCBI): domain Eukaryota; kingdom Viridiplantae; phylum Streptophyta; class Magnoliopsida; order Alismatales; family Hydrocharitaceae; genus Thalassia; species Thalassia testudinum. The sequence continues at coordinate 111,647,172 of JAZHRO010000073.1, read as the reverse complement.
TTTTGTTATTTTTATCGGATAGGCTAAAATCTCCTAATGTTTGTTTCATCCACAATAGTTGTGAACAAGCTAAAGATGTAGCTACATATTCGACTTCTGTTGTAGATAATGAAACAGTATGTTGTTTTCTAGTAAACCAAGAGACTAGGGAATTTATGAGAAATTGATATGTTCCACTAGTACTCTTTCAGTCAATAAAACTACCTGCATAATTAGCATTAGGAAAGGAATAAAGATCAAATGTGGCTCACTTTGGATGACATAGTCCTAGATCTGGTGTGTGGTTTAGGTATTTAAGTATTCTTTTAGTTGCATTAGGTGTAATTCATTAAGGTTGACTTAAAAACGAGCACATAAGAAGGTGATAAATAGAATATTAGGTCTACTAGCTGTTAAATACAGTAGAGAACCTATCATGTTTTTGTACAACTTTTGATCTATAGACTTACCTATCTCATCAATTTTGAGTTGTGTAGAAGTTGCCATAGGTGTTTCCTTTCCTTTCACTTTGTCTAGGGAGAATTTCTTCAAGATCTTTGTGGTGTACTTGGTTTGGGATATGAATATCTCAAAGGATATTTGGTCAATTTGAAGTCCAAGAAAGAACCGAAGTTCTCTCATCATACTCATTTCAAACTGATCCTACATAACCTTGGCAAACTCTCGGCATAGAAGATAATTAGTAGCACTGAAAATGATTTTGCCAACATATATTTGTACTATTAATAGATCATTTTCTTTTCTTTTTGTAAACAAAGTTGGATCTACTTTGCTAATTTTTAAATCATTTTCATTTAGGTAAGTTTTTAATCTATCATACCAAGATTATGGAGCTTGTTTTAGACCATATAATGCTTTATTTAGTTTATATACGTATTCTGGATGGTTTGCGTCTTCAAAACTTGGAGGTTGTTTAACATAGACTTCCTCCTTGATAAACCCATTTAGAAAAGCACTTTTGGTGTCCATCTGAAAGAGTAAACTCCATGCGAGCAGCAAAGCCTAACAACATTCTAATGGATTCTAGGTGAGCTACAGGTGCATATGTTTCATCAAAATCTATTCATTCTTCTTAATTATACCCTTAGGCCACAAGTCTAGCTTTGCTCCTAACTACTTCTCCTAATTCATTCAGCTTATTCCTGAAGACCCATTTGGTTCCTATGATAGTCTAAGAGTCAGGTTTTGGAACAAGTTCCCATACTTGATTTTTCTCGAATTGATTTAATTCATCTTCCATTGCAATAATCCAACAATTATCAGAAAATGCATCCTTGACATTTTTAGGTTCTAATTGAGAAACAAAAGCTATAAAAGCTAAGGTGTTGATAGAAGATTTGGTCTGAACTCCTTTAGATAGTTCTCCTATTACCAATTCTTTTGGATGATCCTTCATATAAGATTTATCTTTTGGTAGTTCATCTGATATGTTCTCTTCTGGTTTGTTTGAAGGATCTCCTATGTGGTGATCATCATCATTTAGAGAAGATTGTGGTTGAACTAAATTCTCATCGAAAGATACATGCACAGTTTCCTCAACAACAGAATTCTTCTTGTTAAATACTCTATAGGCCTTACTTCTTGTCGAATAACCTAAGAAGATTCCTTTCGAGCTCTTAGCATCAAACTTGTCAAGATTATCCTTTGTATTAAGTATAAAGCGTTTACAACCATATATCTTGAAATAGGAAATTCTAGGTGTTCTTCCATAATAGAGTTCAAAGGGGGTTTTCTTTAGGATAGGTCTAATTAGGGATATATTTTAGTTATAGCAAGCAATGCTTACTGCCTCAGCCCAAAAATATCGAGGCAGCTTTGACTCGCACAGCATCGTGCGGGCACACTCTTACAAGGTCTTATTTTTCCTTTCAACAACTCTATTTTGAGGTGCGGCTCTAGGAAAAGCAAACTCATGTTTTATCCCATATTGATCACAAAAGTAAGAAAAAGATTGATTCTCAAATTCTCCGCCATGATCACTTCTAATCCTAATGACTTCAGATCCTTTCTCATTTTGCAACCTTCTTACAAGTTTACTAAAAACATTAATAGTTAGATTCTTATTTTTCAAGAAGGATACCCAGGTAAATCTTGAAAAATCATCGATTATGACTAAACAATATATGCACCCACTTAAGTTTTTGGATTTGGTTGGTCCGAATAAGTCTAAGTGAAGTAATTTCAAGGGTCGAGAGGTGCTAATCATCCTTTTAGGTTTAAAGGAATCTTTGGTTTATTTACCAATTTGATAAAAAATGCAGACTCTACTTTTTTTGAAATTGATCTTTAGTAGGCCTTTGACAAGCTCATGTTTCACAAGTCTACTGATATTTTTCATGTGAACATGACCTAGCTGCTTGTGCCAAAGTATTGCTCTTCGTCAAATGCCAAGAGACATTCAAAGTTGTCGCATTTGTTGAAGTTGACAATGTAAAAATCTTATGTTTGTTTCCTTTAAGAAGAATTTGTTTGATTTCTTTATCTCTTATTTGAAAACCAGTTAAAGTGAAAGTAATTTTATATCCTTTATCACAAATTTGACTTACACTAAGTAGGTTATATTTTAATCCTTTAACAATATGTACATTATCAAAAGAGGTAGAAGAGTTACCAATTTGGACAGAACCAATAATACAGCCCTTGTGGTTGTTCCCAAATGTAACTGTACCACCTTCCTGGCAGTTAAGTTGCAGGAACAAGCCTTCCTCTCCTGTCATGCGCTTGGAACATTCATTGTCTATGATCCATCTTCTTTCTTCTCAATCCTATCATTTGTTTGCATTTATGAGGTTGTGGATCATTGGGTCGATTAATTAAGCTAAATGGTAGATCAAAGGTGTATTTATCAACTTCCTAAAATGGGCTATTTTGATCAATTGACTAAGCTGATTGATCAATCAATTCATTTGGTCGATCAATATTATTATTTGGTTGAACACTAACCTAATAACTTCATTTTTATGTTAAGTGCGAAAAATTATTTGAAGCTTATTTGAGGTTCCTTATAAAATAATCTAGACTTCATAAAATAAAAAGACACTGAGAAGAAATCAGCAATCTTCTAGCTTTAATCCAAGAATCCATGAGAGTGTCCTGAAAGATTAATCTAGCTGATAGCATAATTTTGGTGCATCAAACCAGAGGTACTTACAGCTACGAAAGGTGGAAACTCTCAAAGAGATGTAATCATCAAGAAATTCCAATAAGGAATCCTCCACCAAACAGGAAATGTACTTTCCCTAATTAGGAAGGATGAATCCTTATAGAATTACGATTGTGGTAGCACCATAAGAGTCGGTGATCATCCAAATTAGTTTGCGTTTACTACTATTTGAAAGTAACTAGAGAAAGAAAGCAATTCCTAGACTATAATTTTCATACTTGGTGAAAGTTGACGATTACATCCCCCCTCTAAGCATACATCTCAATTGGATGAACTAGATAAACAATTCTTCTGTGCCTTCTCTTAGTAATTCTATTATCGTTTCCATCCGCTCAACTGGACTCGGGAAAAAATCTTGGGCATTGGTCAATAAGGTATAAACTAAATCCAAAATACTCTAATTCTATGTGAATGAACTCCACAGCCGAAATGCTAGACTACAATTCCAAAAACTTGGCATTCTAGAGGACTCAAAAACTATGACGTAGCAATTACTTGTCAAATCTGTTAGGGGATTCATATAAATGAAAGAGATTTGTCTTCAATTACAATTTGTTGACGACACAAGAAAGATTGTAAATTCCCACTACTATCTAGATTCACTCAAGCATGTATTTTGTGCATCCTTGCCTCGTATGTGTGCCTAAAAAAGCATTTCAAATGCGCTCCTATGCCTACACACTTTCACAATTATTTATTGACAATGCCCTCTTTGAAAAGTTTTCCTCCATTTGAAAAATATATGTGGTAAAATGAGCTCCAAGTAGGGCTCTCTCTTCAACGTGCATGACATGGATTTGGAAATTTTAACTCTTAGGAATGCATTTTATCTCCATTATATTTATTTAAAAAAAGGGAAAATGAAGCATGTTTTGGCTTGGGAGCTAGTATTTTGACCCTCTAAGGAATGCATCTTTAGAATGGAAGAACCTTTCCCTCTAGACTTTGATGTTATGGTACATCTAGTGCTTCAGCTTGCAAATGAAACAAGACTTGCTGGGCCCATACAACACAAATGGATGTATCTAGTAGAGTGTTTTTTAAGGAAGATGAAAGGTTATATCTTAAATGTGGTGAAGTCGGAAGGGTCAATCGTTGAAGGGTATCTTGTTGAGGAATGCATGAACTTCTACACCATCTATATATGGATGATCTGGACAATCGATTTAATTGACTTGAACTAAACTACGATGGGGGTTACCATGATAATGATGATGATTACCTTTCCATATTTGATATCAAAGGAAGGTCCATCACCTGCACAGATTACAAAATGATCTTAGAAATGGACTGACAGTTAGCTCACCTATAGATTTTAAAGTAGATTTCGGAAGTCGATTCATTTTACAATGAATTCAAACACTCTTTAGATCCATCTGTATGTGAACTGCAGTTTCTTGATTAGTTTAAGTAGCATGTAAATCAGATGAAAGAAAACAACGGCCCACCTTAGGTAGAAGAATTTGATATAAAAGCCAATACCCCATTGAGTTATGCATATTATCATTCTGGATACATAGTAAACAGCTTTAGAATCATAGTAAGATTAATTGTTGATGAGAAGGCCATGCAGTAGGCTAGAGCTGTTGTCAGTTGCTATCTAAGCATGGGTTACAATGACTACTATAGGAAAATTGTAGAGATTGTGGAGGTGTGCTTTTGATACGACCGTGGGGTGGTTTTGTTTAAGTGTGATAGGTTCAATTTTTTAAGGAAGACATTGGTTTCAAAAGAAATAATAAACAAGGTTTTATAAGTTTAAACAAGAACCGCCAAATTCTTCAGACATCTAAACCTTTTACATTAGCCTACCAAGTATCTCAAGTGTTCTATGTGTCCTATAATAGTAGAAATGTATCGATCATACCCATTAGAACAATTCCACGTGATTACTTCGATGAACAAAAAGATAATGACCTTGGCATAAAATCTGAAGCCTACCAAGAACTTCCACAAGAAGAAGTAGGTCCTGATGCAATAGGCTTTGATCTATAAGGTATAATTTATGACAACATCATTCATATCTTGTATACAAGAACATATAAGTAGGCAATAACAAATACTTGTATGCAAATTTTCTCAAAAAAAGTGAATATACTTATCTTTCAATGATTACATAGTGATTGTGTATATTTATTCTAAACTTTCCTCTTTTGCTCTTTATATTAGGTTGTTTGTGCCATTCTTGGCAGGCTCTTCCTCGACGCAGGTCCACTATATCGAGGTAATGGTCAACTAATTGTGGTAATTTTTTTACATGTCGATCAAAACGTGCAGTGCTGATGAGGTGTGGCTCATGTAGGATCTGTAGAGCATAAGCACACTAGAAGGGGGGATGAATAGTGTGGTATAAAAAAAATATTGCAAGGCAAAGCAAACCATAAAAAGTACATGAAATATATAGTGGTTCCCCTCACTCGGGTACTCCACTACCTAAGTCTCCCAACTTAGGATTTTTAGCCCGATTCCCTCAACTCGGAGGGAATCAATTTACTAATAATCTGAGGTAATTAACAGGTTACCTTAACCCAATTTCAAGATAAAGACATGAATAAAAGTACAGGTATAGGTAAGATATAAAAGCTTACAACTATAGTTCCTAAGTCTCCAACAAGTATATTGCTTAAAAGTGTATATATTAATCTAACGATAATACTAATTTGAAATCAAATGATTAAACAAAGAAGTGCACAATCACCTTTAAAGATTTGTTGCAAGCGAAAAATAGCCTTTAGAAGAATGCAACAAGTCAAGATCCTTTGCAACTAGACAATTGGGAAATGGAGGTGTAGGCAAGGAGAGTATTTTTGGTTTGATGATTTTTTGCAAATGATACTCAAGGAGTGTTTATATAGGCCACTGATGAGAGCCTCATCATGAGCCATAACTAGCTCATTTTGACCCAATAAAGAAGATAAAAGCTCCTACATAACCTAGAAGAAGGCCTAACTGAAGGAACAAGTGCTCTGAGAAGAAAACATGAAATAAAGGTTAAAACTGCAATTTTACCATTGCAGTACATAAACGGGATTTCTCAGAAGCAAAACATAGGTCAAATGGTCCAAATAAGATAAAAAGTGGGTTGAGTTAATCAGAAATGGGTTTATGTGTAATCTAAGAACTAAATGACACTTGGTAACCCTAAAACAGACCCGCTTAAATTAACAAGGTTTCGGTCAGAATAAAAATCAAGTAAACCCTCTAAAAATCATAGAAAAACATCCTCTAGGGTTTAGAACACTTAATTTGGCCTTTGGAACCTAGTCTGACCTAGATCAGGGTCCTAGCTCCTCAATTAACCTAATTTGGGTTTTTACGCAAAATGTCCAGTCAAACGAGGTCAAACCTGAAATCCAACTTCTCCATTGGATTCCTTAGGTACAAATTAGGTTTATACCAAAATTTGGACCTAAGGGGAGGTCATCTTGACCTACTTTGCAATTTAGTACACCCAAATCATAAATAGGTCCCTATCTTTTGAATACCTTTGCAGAGAGCCCCTAGGTTCTTCACCTCCTTTGCAAACCAGTCCTGCCGCCATTGCTAGGGCAGAACCGAGCTCCGACGAGGTTCGGAGAGGGATTGCTCTCTAATCCCTCAGAGATTCCCTCCCAGAAATGGAAGGAGGATTCTCTGAGGAATTCCCTTCCTTATAAAGCCAATTACAATTGCTGGTGTGAACCCAATCTCTCGTGCGAATGCACGAGAGATTTGGGTATCCACCTTCCTTCCAACTCCGGCGAGCCGGCAGACCTAATTGCGTGCTCTCCACGCGCTGATAGGAGCGACCAGCACCTATAAAACACCCCCCAGACCCTGCCGCAGAAGGCGAGCTTGATTTGGCCGAGTGTCCACCCCTAATTCGTCTCCTCCTGCCCGGCCAAAAGTCCCAGCAAGCTCCGGCGAGCCCCCCTCCCCTCCCTCTTCGCTCTGCCACAAAACCAGTGGCAGAGTTAGCTTCCTGACTTCCCTCCGCGTCGCGCAGTACCCGCGCACGCCGCCTCAGCCCCGTCGTCGCCGCCGTTCTCCCCCACTGGGCATCATCTTCTCCGGCAACAGTAGGTACTGTTGTCCGCCTTCCGTCCCCTTTCGTCCTTACAATTAGGTTGGAACTCCTCTCCATCCTCTCCTCTCTCTTTTCCCCCTGTTATCTCATCTGATTACCCCTCGACCAACGCTGACCACCTTCATCTTCCACATCACCGACCGACCTCCGGCGAGCCGCTTCCACCATTCCAGCCCCCCACACGGCTCGCCAACCACCTCGAGAGCTCCGCCTCACCACCAGGAACTCGCTCCACCCCACAACTGCCACTCCAGACCTCCATAATCACCCCCCGACCAACCCACCATCTTCGGCCACAGGTTGACCTAGGCACGCACGCCTAGGCCGACCGGCAACCTGCAGCATCGTCCACCGCCTTCACCGTGCCACGGCGAAGGTCTCTAGCTGATCTGATTGGGCCGAGAGGCTCATTTTGTGCATGACAGTGTTTGAGCTACTGCTGCCATGGACGACCTCTGATGAAGCTCCAACGAAGCTCCAGGCACCCGATCTCCCAGGCTACAGGTGCTGCATACTTGCGCAAGTGTCGCGAGGTGAGTGAGGCCAGTAAGGAGCACCAGCAGAGCCAGCAGCTGTGGAGTTTGCACGTAGGTCTGTGGGCGCGCGCAAAGGCAGGGCGGAAGCTTTAGTCCCACATCGTGGAATCGCGAGGTGCGGGCATACCATAAATTGAATTCGTGCTTCATTCTCACTGCCTCCGTAAGCACAGGGGTGAGGTCCCTCACTGACCCCTCACCCGCCTCGTTCGCGGCTTGACCATGCGGATCTGGCGGATCCGACCCGACCTAGACCTACGCACTCCTCGCGCATCATCACCTGCAGGTGCGCCTGGTCCCGGGTACGATCCGACCCGATTATGGCTGTGGCTCTGGGAGAGCGTCCCTGAGTGAATTGCTTGAGAGAGAGAGACGCGTGGGTAGAGGGAGAAAGGATAGGTTTTGTTCTGTGTAGGCACAGGCTGAACGTTGAGGAAGAAGGACTCGGTCGCGAGAAGGAAAAGAAGAAGGAAGAAGGAAAGGCAGGAAGAATAGAGAGACCAAAGAAGAAAGAAAGAAGCCTTCGCAGGAGAAGAAGGAGAAAGACAGAGAAGAAACAAGGTAGAAAAGAAGAAGAAAGAAAGAAGCCTTTGTAGGAGAAGAAGAAGGAGCAAGACAGGAAAGCAAACACAGCAGCAGAACAAGAAGAAACTGAGAAGACTGCTGAGGAAGAAGAATAATCAAGAAGAGAAGGGAACATACTTTTAAGACGTCTGATCACAAGATCAGACATCCAATTTCATTTCTTTTTGTCCTAACTACTTTTAATCGCATACATTCATAGTTGAATTGATATTTTGAGTAAATTAGAGTGTTCAATTACATTTTGACTAGTATTAAATTCCATTTGCTCCCTGTGATCGACCTCGGATACTCCGGTCTTCGAGTAATAAAATTCTTTATATTTGTTTAGACGTTTTGTCGGTTATACTACAACGTGACATCCTTTAAACTCGCACAAAACGTCGACAACAGCCACTAAACACCTCTCCTACGATTACTAGCCATTAGGGGCAATTTAGGAAGATTAGAATTAACATAAATTGCAATATAGCCATTCTAATAAGGCACAACGGCTAGTTGGTACCAGTATTGAAGTTGTGGTACCAGTACTGAAGTTGTGGTACTAGTACTGACTGCTCACAGTCAACCCAGCAATGCCTGGCGTACCGGTACTGATCATTAGTACCGGTACTCAGTGCATTCTGTTGAGTACCAACAAAGTCACTTGGTACTGGTACTTATCACTAGTACTAGAACTTGTGACTCACAGGCAATGAAGCTATGAACACTTAATACCGGTACTCATGATGAGTATTGGTACTTGTTGTTCATAGTTTGGGACTTAGGCCCAAACCTGTGCCTAGCATGTACCAGTACTTATTACTAGTGCCAGTACTTGCTACAAGTACCTTGTTTTATAAGTTTAAACCAAATGTTAAGGAAATCCTATCTTAGCTATACGATAATATTTTCAAAGAGTCGATCTTTAGTTTCAAAATGAAAGATTGAACGTGATTTTGATCCCTAATTATCTCTACTTTGATTTTAACTCCTAAGTTAACTTTTTATTGTTAGGAGACATACAAAAGTTCTAAGATACAACAAACTAAACAAAAGTAAAGTCTTCAATCATCATGCCATCATTACTTCTTTCATCCATCCTTAGATCTTGTTATTTCCTGAAAATAATACTTCAACAACTCATTAGATTTAAAATAGTTTTGTTAACACCAAAACATAAAAGAGAAGTAAAACTAGGTTCCACCAGCTCATCATAGCTAAAATGTCAAAATTAATCTAGAAACTAGGTTAAACACTATCAAATTAACACAAGAAATGTGTTAACTGAGGGAATTAAGGAAAATGGCCTAAGACATCAAAAATGTGTCAAAAATGCATAATTAGGTCATATTTGAGAGATTCTGTACTAAATATGTAAATGAATGTATGATAAATGCCAGTTTATCATCATTCTTATGCCTTAAAACACACCTAGCTCTTAGGGTTTTAACTCTACAAATCGGATTTTTGGGCTGCGTTTAGTCATTTCTTAAGTTAGGCATACATTGCATTATTTTGTAGTTTTAACATCTCTATGTGTGGAACTCTCATATTAGTGGTCTAGGAGGATGGCCGGTCGATGGGGCTCTGGCGACAGGAGGGAGAACGAGGGTTGGGAGGTATGGAGATCAAAGAGATGGAGGCGAAAAGATGATCAGAGAGGATGGGGGACCACTGGGAGGACTAGGCGCTGGGTAAATGTGGGGGAGGTTTTGTGCTTCAGATGTAGGGAAAGAGGACACATGGTGGTAGTGTGTTGGGGCTCTCTTATTTGCGTAGCATGTGGGGGAGAAGGCCACAAGCATGATGCATGTACAAGGGGAGGGACACAGCAGGATGGAGGAAAGATTCTGCACCCTCACTCATGTTTAGGACAGAGGTGACCGAGGGCTTTGTTGCCTCCCCCTCCCATGTTGGCCAGTCACTTTCTGGATGTGGAAATCCCATATTTCGAAGGCATTCAGGGGACAGAGATGGTATTGAGAGGTGCCCTAATTGGGGAGGTGATGACAGGGGTGCCATCCTGGATCAGCTTCGTAAATTGGTAAGATCCCTAGCCCTAAAATTGCTGAATTGGAAGTTTGCAACCTTGGGCCCTTCTCGCGTTTTGCTTTATGGTTTGGGTATGATTGATGTCGAGTTCCTTCAGTTCCAAAAGAGTATGTTCGAGAACATCATTGTGATGTGGAGATTTGTCTCGCTGTTTGATGGGGCATTGGCGGAGTGCCCCCCATAGAAGGTGGCCTCTAGACAGGGAAGGCTGGAGATCACTGGTCTACCGCTTCACCTAAGAATCAAAGAGGTAGTGGCGAAGATGATTGAGAGCTTTGCGGAGTTGGAGGAAGGTATGGAGATTGTGCTCGAGGAAGGGGATGGGAGGGTGATATGGGTGAATGTTAATTTTGCTCGCAGTGGTTTGCTACCTGAGAGATCATTCTCCGTTGTGGGGGAAGTTCGTGGTGGATTCGACTTTGGATTTGTTTAGACAAGGTGGAGATGCGTGAGCAACAAATAGGAAAAACTTTTGTGGAAGTGGTAAAGAGCAGGCCAGACCAAATGCATGGGATAGAGAACCTGCGGAGGAGATGGTGATAAAGAAGAGAAAAGACCATCATCTTGAGGAGTATGGACGGGGCATGATGAACGAATCAAGGGAGTTGGTCTAGAGTGAGGAGAGGATAAACGAGATGGGGTCTCAGATGATTATACTAGTAGAGGAGGTTGCTGGGAGTGGGGCTGAGAAGTTGATGGTAGATACCTCATTCTCCTTTGACGTACCTGATGGTTTTAGGTATGACGTTGGAGTCAAAAACAAAGGGAAAGGAGCGCTTATCAGGCCTCCATACAAGCTGCGAAAAAGGAGCTATGACAAGGTGGGGATGGAACTAAGTATGGTTGCAAAAGCAATTGGTGTGGTGAGGATTGATGGTGGATCGAGAAGGGGGAAGTCTAAAATGAGATGAGGGTCTTGTCTTGGAATGTGCATGGGTTGTGCAATGGGGTCTGAAGAGCCTCCCTTGCTAGATGTATGCGTGAATGGGATGTTGACTATGTATTATTTCAAGAAACTCACATCGAAGAGGATGGGTATAACATGTGGAAGCTGCTTCTATAGAATGGAAATGCAGATATTGCTACGGTGATGGCTCAAGGCAGGTCACGAGGCTTGGTAGTATGGTGGAAGGTTGCGAAGTTGCAACTGGCAGAGGTGGCAAAGGCTTAGTTCAGTATGACATGTAGATTCCAATCAGTTCACATGAGAAGTGACTGGTTTATAACATGCGTATATTGTCCATGCAATGCGAACAGGAGGAATGTTTTGTGGTCTAAATTAATAGAGACAGTAGAGGGGATTGGAGACAATCTATGGTTAATAGGTGGCGACTTCAACTGCACACTCTCAAGCCAAGATAGAGCGAGTGGGTGCATGGATCAATTTGCACTTGGCTTTCAGCTGCCAATTCAGAATATGGGGCTTAGTGAGTACCCTTCATCTGGAGTGGAATACACTTGGTGCAATAGTAGTGAGCAGATGTCCAAACTTGATTGTTTCTTCTGGAACTCAAGTCTTTTGGAAAGGTTTCACCATTCTGCTGTGGCTGGGCAAGAAAGACCCTTCTCTGACCACACCCCACTAATATGGGATTGTGGTGAAGGTAATTCAGTGGGCACTTACTTCAAGTTCAGAAGGTCTTGGTTGAGGGAGCCAGGGTGTAAAGGTATGATTGCGAATTGGTGGGAAATGAAGCAGGTGGTAGGGTCAGCGACAGTAAGGCTTGCTGCGAAATTGGCCGATCTCAAAAAACATGACGAAAGAGTTTGGACAGACAATGGGGGTACTGCATGAACAAAGGAGAGTGGAGGCACTTGCTTTGTTGCGTGGGTTGGATGAGAAGGAAGTTACAAGTCCTATGGCTGGTTTTGAACTGCAGCAACAAAAACAAATGCAAGATGTGGTTCTAGAAGAAGATTTGAAGAGGGAAATGGATTGGTGAGAAAAATCGTGATAATTTTGGTTGCATGAGGGTGACACCAATACCAAATTTTTCCACATGGCCGCCAGTTGGAGGAGACATATCAACCTCATCTCATCCATTCTCTCAGGAGATCAGAGACTTACCTGCATGGTAGACATTCAGGCTGTAGCAGTGGCTTACTTTTGTGGTCTTTCCGCTGGCCCAATCAGAAGTGCATGGAGAATGGTGGCAATGGATTATCCTAAGGTGGATGAGGTACAGGCTGACAGGTTGGTGACCCCCTTTTCAGAACGGGAAGTGGTAGACGCTATCAACAACCTCAACTTGAAAGAATCCTCGGGACCTGATGGGTTCCAAGTATTTTTTTACAAGGAATTTTGGCTGGTGGTGAGGGGGGAAGTGATGGAGGTACTCCACGAATTCCAAGAGGGGAATAGTGGCATTGACAAGCTAAATAGGTCTTATTTATTTCTACTTCCTAAGAAGCCTGGGGTGGAGTGATTCAGTGAGTTCAGACCAATAGCACTATCAAATTCTATGTATTTGATAATTAGCAAAGTCTTAGCAAACCGACTAAGAGTGGTGCTCCAGGGCTTGATTTCACCTGTGCAATCGGCTTTCCTACCGAATAGATCAATCCTTTATTGTGGCTTAGGAAATAGTGGTAGGGTGGAGTAGAAGAAAGGCTAAGGCCTTCATGTGGAAGGTCGACTTCAGTAAAGCCTACGACTCAATTTCTTGGCCTTACCTGTGGGAGGTATTCAGACGAAGAGGCTTTCCAATCCATTGGATTATATGGATGAAAAGATGTATTACTCCTCTGCTTTTTCCTCATTAATCAATGGTAGACCATGTGGTGTTTGGATTCAGCCTAGATGTGGGGTCAGACAGGGGTGTCCTTTGGCACCATTGATATTTAACTTGGTAGTCGATACCTTAGCTCGCTTCACCTTCAAGCTTTTGGAAACGGGGATGATCGAAGGATATGCTCTCCCAAACAGACAAGCTTTGGCCCTGATGCTCCAATATGCGGATGATACAGTATTTTTTGTTGAGGGTGGGTGCGGGAGGCGCGTATCCTTCATCATATGGTGATTATCTTTGGGGAGATATCAGGTCTGAAATTTAATGGGGAAAATTCCTCTCTTGTATGCTTTGGATCGAATAGAGATGTGTGCCACCAATTATCAGAGACATTGCACACACCAATCATCTCCCTGCCTATTACCTACCTTAGTCTACCATTGAGGAGTGGGAAGATGAAGAAGAGTGACTGGAGCTTCTTATTTGAAAAAATCTCAGCAAAGTTGGAGTGTTGGAGCAATAAATATCTATCGAAATGGGGAAGGTTGATCCTTTTAAATTCTATTATCACAGCGATGCCGGTTTTCATCTTTTCTATGTTTAAGTGGTTGAATATAATGAGGAAACGTTCCTTTTGGAATGGGGCAAAACATTAGGGACGATTCTTACAACTAGTAAAATGGGACAATATGTGTTTTCCTAGGGAGCTGGGGGGTTGGGAATTAGGTCCCGGAAGGAGTTTAATGATTCGCTATTGTTGAAGTGGGCAATAAAAATTTTTCAAGGGGAAAGTAAACTATGGGCAGAGGTGATCAGAGAGATATATGGTGAATCACATTCTGTGGTGAATAGACTTTTTCCCACAAATGTGTCCCCTTTTTGGTGGTCGGTGGTGGTGGCTATGAAGGAGAACTGGAACTTGTTCCAACCAGTACGTGGGGATGGACAATCCTTTTTGTTATGGTCAAAAAATTGGTCCTCGTTGGGATTGCTACACCAAAAGTACCCACGTGTCTATGGTCTTACTCTTGACAGAGAAGCTAAAGTTGCAGATTTCTGGGATCAAGAGGAGGATAGATGGGAGATATTGGAGATGGGTTGCAGAGAGGGAAGTCACACATGGGGGGAGAGATCATGCCTGCTATAGGATTTACAAGCTTTCAAGTCGATGGGGGTTCTTGATACATATAGATGGATGGGAGAGTTTTCATCTGCTAAGGCCTATGAATAAAGGGTAACAAGAATACAAAATAAAGAAGCTGACGCCATATGTGCAGAACTATGGAAGCTTAAAATTCCGCTAAAGGTACAAATATTTGTGTGGCTTTGTAGGAGGGATGGTCTCATTACTGGTGACTTGAGACATCGAAGAACGGGTGTCGCTGCTCATACATGTCACTTATGCAGTTTCCAGACAGATAGTGTGTGACACATTTTTTCCTCGTGTGTGGTTACTGACTGTGTGTGGAATAGGGTAGTGGCGGTGGGCTACCTATTTGGGAGGACATGTGGTGTGATTTTATTAGGAGTGGGAGACCACATTGTTCTATGGTGGCTATTTTATGGTGTGTGTGGCATGCGAGAAATGATTGTCTTTTTCAGGAGAGACCTATTAATATGGTACGAATTGTACATGACTATCAGGCTCTCATACGACATTGGAGGAGTTGATGTATTTTGGTTTTTATTTTTTTTCATTAATAAAATCTCCTAATGGCTATCAATTTAGATAGCTTTCCTTTCTTCCTAAAAAAAAAAGAACATCTCTATTTGTGTGTTAGGGATAAAACAGAAAGATAGAACCCACAAACCTTGTCACCAAGAAAGGCCAAGATGAAGAGGAAGCCCAAATTCAGCTGCATTCCAACTCAATTTAATTGGGTTTAGCTCATCCATTCAGCTCATTTCAGCTGGATGGTAGCTCAAGTTAGCTCAACTCATTTGGCATCAACTCAATTCCAGCTCAACCTAGTTGGGACTAGCTCATCTCAACTCCATTTAGCTCACCTTAGCTGAATGGAAGCTCAGGTTAGCTCAACTTAGTTTATCCCAACTCCTCTTAGCTCCATCAAGCTCCTGGAAGCTTTACCTGACTAGGGTTAGCTTCTGCCATCAACTAGCTCAGCTTAGTTAGCTGAAGGAGTCCTCAACTAGCTCAAGTCAACTCAACTCTAGCTCTTGAAGACTTAGATCAGCTCAACTTGGTTGAGTTGAGATACTTAACCTAAGCTAGTTGGGTAGTCTTCGGGAAGGTCAACTCCAACTCACCTTAGCTCAAGAAAGAAGAAAACCAGCTCAACCTGGCTTTAGCTTGGTAGCTAGCAAAGAACAAGCTAGCTAGGCTAGCTATTGAGCTCTACTTCAGCTATTTTCAACAGCAGTTTACTCTGGCAAGCTCCAATGTAGCTCCATTTTAGCTCCTCAATAAACCCTAATCCTCCTATTTCCTCCTCTACTATTCTACTAGTTAAGCTAGCTTAGCTCAGCTCCTACTCCCCTAGCTTGACCAACCAACACCCTAAACCCTACCTAGCTAGCTCCACCAAATACACCTAACCTTGAGTCCACCTAAGCTACCTAATCCTACTCCTTTTGGTGCCAACCTAGACCTACCCTTTCACCCCACCACCACTACCAAAAGCCACCACAAAAGTGGTGCCAAAACCTCCCATAACCACCCCATACCTTGCGCCACTTTTCCCTCCAAAAATCCCTTAATCTCAACCCTACACCTAAGCCTTAAACCCATCTCCACCCTTCCTTTTTTCCCTCCAAAACCTAACCTTCTAGAACCCCTCATAGTTGGTGCCAAAACCATGTCAACCCTCCATGGTAGGAATTTGTTAAGCGGTGGTCATCGTAGTTTAGAGAAATACGCCTCGTAGTATAGTTGACGAAAATTGAATTGACATTTAATTTTATAGTGCTCGAAAAATCATGATTGTAATTCAATCAACTAATCAAACGATATAACAATGAGCACATTATTAAATCAAAAACTCAAAAACATATTCAATAGTTGCCAAGAGTATATCTGAGTCAATAGACAAAAAGAATAGAGAGAGAATTAGCAAAAATAATGGTGGTTCAAATTATCAATATAACCCTCAACACTTAGGCTAATCTCTTAAGTTCAAATCACCATCTCAAAGGCAACAACAACCTCAATTTAAACGGTAATGCACTCCAAATAGGAGGGCTTAATCGATCAATTCAATAGCCATAGACGACTTAAGTCACTAGCTTAAAGCCCTCAAATATGCCTAAGTGTTAGGCATGATTTGCAAGAGCAAAACTCCCCTTTCTCTCTCTTTGTAACTGGGTAATCACGTCTGCACCGGCTTGCTCAGGCATTGGAAGCAGGTGAGGTGTGCGTAGGGGTGTGTGTGGGAGAGACTTGAACCCTGTGTTTGAAGGCAAACAGCTACAGACATAAAACATTATAAACTAAAATTCAAAACATAATCCCACGATGTGGGACTATGTTCTAGCTATTCTTCGTGTTGCTGCAGCATAGATGTCCTCATCGATTGCAGCTGCCATTGGTTTGCCTTCATTATTTGAGGGCCCAAATGAGATCCTGGTGTCAAGCCTCAGCTATTGGGAGTGGCGGCGAGCTCGATTGATGGTCGGATGATGATGGTCGGAGATGAAGACGATGACCAATGACAACAAGTGTCTTGCAAAGAGAATACGACCCTAGGGCCTCAATTAAGCACACGATGAGGTTCGGTGCTACTCGCCAGACAAAAACCCTAATGTAATTGGAGATAAGAGTGGTCGAGGGTGGTTAGTGGTGAAGCTCTGATGAGCTTCGGTCGACGGTGATGGAGGAGGGTGGTGGAGTTGATGAATGACGAAATTGAAGAGCTAGGAAGCTCTGCTGTGGTGACGCGATGCTGGTGGTGATGGTGATTAGGTGTGTGAAGGGAAGAGGCGAGTCAACGGTGAAGGTGGTTGGCGATGGTACAGTTGGTGTCAGAGAAGATAGCGGAGATGGAGTTGGGAGCCAAGAAGCTCTAGAAATGAAATTGAGAAAAAGGGGAGAGAAAACCCTATACTAATTGAGAGAGAGGAGGATGATAGATGCTGACCGGTGGTACGTCAGAGAGGAGGAAGATGTTGAAGTTGCCAGAGCAGAAGAGGGTGATAGAGGGGCTGATTCTTCGTCAGCAGCTTCGTGGAAGCTTGGGGAGGAGGATCCCCCTACCTATTGTATGTGGTAAGGGGTGATGAAGGAGATTTGAGAAGCTCCGGTGGTGTGTCATTTAAACCAACGAGGAGGAAGAAAGGGGAGAACCTAGTCAATTCTAACACACCCTGCACATTGGAATGCTCGACCCTATTTATAGATGAAGTTCTCTTCTTCTTTGGGTCTAAGTAAAGGAAGTTGAGACTTCCTACAAACCGAATTTAGAGATTTAGATAGCTCAAGCTTTTCGGCAAGATTCCAGTGCCAATTGCCCATGCAGATGTGTTCAAATGATGTGGAAGATCTTCATGATCATTCTTGCCAAGTTTGGCGATTTATGATTGAGATTTCTTTAATCAACTCGTCGATTAAATGTTGGCAAGGAGAGGTTGATGCTTCTACTATTGCATTCTCATGGTGAAGAAGGAGAAGGCGGTAGGTACGTTCTTGTGAAAAAGATGAAAAGTTGGGGGTGTCTTTGTAAGAACATAGAAGTTAGAGGTCTATTTACAAAGAATAGAGAGCTGGGGGCTAAAATGCAAACTTGGTCAAGATGGACTCTGATTAGGCCCAAATTTTGGTGTTAATATAAATTGGACTCAAGAAATATAATGGTGAACTTAGATTTGAGTTTTTACCACGTTTGACTAAGTAATTTGCACAGGAGCCCAAATCAAGGCAAATTCCCATTTAAATCTCTCTTTTTAGTCAAAATGGGTTTATATGGTCAAAGTGAAGGTGATAAACCTCTTAGAATATTTTTTAATGATTTTTAGGAGATTTAAACTGAATTTATCTTGACCAAAACTGCTTCAATTTAAGTGGGGCAAATAATTAGGGTTTTTAAAGACATTTTAATACTCGAAATGCGTGAAACTCTGATTCTGTCAATATGAGCCTGCCTCTTGGTCTTTTAAGTTCATTTGACCTTAAATTAACCCCTTGATTAATCTGCATTAATGATGGGGTGATAAAATAGTAGAATTAACCTTATTTTTCTGTCTTCATCTCATATTAGTTCAGTATGGAATTATGATCCTTAGACAATCATTTCGGAACATTTACTACGTGACTGACTAATTCGAGTTAGTTATGATGAAATGATGGTGTTACCATCAGTGCCACCTATGGTGCCCCTCCAACCCTTAACTACCCACCTAGGCAACCTTACACATGGCGTCAAACCATCCTAGCCCTACATCCACCAACCACCCTCCAAACCTAATCCTAGCCCTCCATTAAACTCCATGCCAAACCCCCTTTCCCTCCTTATAAAAATCCCATGTCTACTGATCATTCCATTCTCAACATAGTTAATTAAGATTATTAGTCTTAATTAATCATGTAAAGAGTGGACTTAGGTTAACTTGAATCAATAAGTTATTGTCATTAATTGTAGTATAGGATCAAGCTAACCTAACATTTTAGATTTTATTTTTTTTTAACCGGTTGAGTCCACGTCATTCACTGGGAGACATAATGTAGTTTAATTCACCTTTTTTATTATTTAAGTTAACAAATAACTAATTACTACATTAATTACATAATATGTTAGACACTTGAATAATTGCACATAAATTTGAATGTGAAATCAAGCAACTATTCCATTATATGAAAAGAAATGTACATGAAAGATTTTTACAATGAATAGCAAAAAGAAATAATTATTACTAGTGTTACAAAATATAAGGTACAAAAGAAATGATTACAACTAATTACAAATGCCTTTATTCAATAAAAACATCTAACACTTCATTTCAATTCAGCTCTCAGCCTTCTATTTTGATTTGCAATCAGACGTCTCTTAAGTTAGTCAGACAACTTAAATGTAATTTTTAGACTTCTCTTTTAATTCTTGAACGTCTCTCCTCCCTCTCTTTTTTAGCTTTTTATTCTCCTCTCTTATTTAACTATGCATTTATCTCTCTTTCCTTTTAACTTTCAATTCATAGCTTCTCCCTTCTCTTCTCATTTTACCATGCATTCATCATCCACACGTAGTTGATTTAAGTCCTTAATCTCTCATTAATCACTTAACCAAAAATTTGGTTAATTGGCGGCTCAAACCTCTTTTGGGGATACACAGCGCCCTTTAGGGGTGGGACCAGACCTCTTTTGGGGATTTTAGCCATTTAACATTGCACAATACCAGGCCCAGCCAGGTCCACAAGGTCATGCCCACACCTGGGCCCATGCACACATGTGCACACACATGCTTGCACGTGCATGGCACACACCCAAAGAATGCTCGATACATTCGCTCAATGCTAATGATCGCTTCGGCTATGCACTGTTTTCATTTTATACTCGCGATGGCACTCCTAACTTATCAAGGTGGGACTAACATCGTCAGCTCGTCCTTCGTGTAGTATCTGCAAGCATAATCTTCAGATGATGATTCTGGCTGACTCACAAGACCAAATCGAGCATACATTAGCTTGATCAAAAGCTGTTGAGGTCCTCATCCAATTTTGAAGTCAATTGAGACTTTGGATAAGAATTGGTCCACAGATTTAGAGATGGCTATGACACTATTGCCATGATCAATGCATGTTAGAGGAGGGATTTCAAGTCAATTGACCTGTAGAAGGGATAATAACCTCAGTTAAAGGTCACAGAATGCTTTAGAATGCATTACGCAAGGATTGAGAGAGACTTTGAGCAGAGAAAGAGCTTCATAAGCTCCAGAATCTTGAAAACTTCTTGGATCAGTGTACATAACACTGATTCAAATGTGAATCAGTCCAACAGACAGATGAGATCCTCATTTAACAACCCAAATTGATTTGAAATATCAAATAGAATAGATCTGGGTGAAATTTGAGTCAAAATTTCAGTAATAAAGCTCTGAAAAGCTTTAGGTTCTAGTTTGAACCCAAAACTCGCAGATAATGGAATCTCCTAGACTCTTCAATAAATCTCATCCAAATCCATTCTAAATGATCTACAATCATAACATGAACTTGAATCCACCCTCAAATCAAAGAATCAAACCCTATAAGCTGAAGAATAACTCAAATTTGACTAAAGAGCCTGAAAAGTTTACTTTCAAAACAAAGCTCCTCTGATTCAATCAAACTATCCAGAAAGACTAAAATGTTCTTAAGGAATTCATCCAACACTTCAAATCCCTATTTTGAACTCTCGTATAGTGCTCTCAGTCACTGTCGCCTGAGCTCAAATAGTAGGTTGTTCGTAAAAATAACTCAGTGACTTTTAGACCTATTCCCAAAACCTGAAGTAGGTTCTCTGGAATATATTTATGCTTCAAAACCTATTCCTAGAACCTAAACCCTAATGGTTGCATCTTTCCAACTCTTTCGGAGTTGGAGAAGACGACACAAAATCCAAGCATCCACTCAAAGAAACTCAAATCCAATGAGTTGAATCTGACCCTTTAATCAAAACTAAATGAACTGGAACTTCTCGCAAAATTTTGAAGGCTGAGATTCAAATTGAGGTCACTGGAGCTCGTCGAAGCTTTGGTGAGAGCCAGTTTAGCACATTGGAGATTGAATCTCCAAGAAACGCTTCAAGAAAGGTCTTGATCGATTTTTGAGGTTGGAAGGAACCTCAGGAACATCTCAATTAACACAGTTAATTATCATATTCATGAATTAACCAAGAGTTTCAGTAAAGACATATCTTGAGTTCGTATGAACTAAAGATCAGCTCTCCCACTCAATTGAATGAGAGGAAATAATTAAGGAGGTGAGACGATGGTGATAGGGTGATTAATTAGGTGAATCAACTCCTCTTGAGCCACCATTGACAGCGAGCTCAAGAGGTTGAGTGGAATTGGGCATTTTTGATGTAATGAATTATTTATCTAATTAAGGGGTGGAGTGAGGTCTGATTGCACCGCAAAAGTACGCTTGCAATAGTGCCTTCTTGTACTATTTCCTAGCATTACCTATGCATATTAGGGTTCCATAATCGCATTTGTAAAAAATACATGCATGCATGCATTTAATTGAGAGGAGAGGAGAATAAATAAATGGCCTCGCAATTTACTTTTTTCCTCAAGTGCATATCTACTAATTCACCATCTTTTTAATTTTTATTTCCCTTGATTTTTAAATCTTCCCCGCTGCTGCATGCAACACCTTTCTTCCTTGCGCGCCATTCCCTGCTCTCCATCCCTCTCCCTGCCAGCTGCAGCTGACCTCTCCCTGCCATGAGCCACGCACAGCCAGGGCATGGCTGTGCATGGCTTTCTTCTTCTATAAAAGGAGGGCGTCTTCTTCTCTTCAAAAAGAGCCTGGTCCACTTCAAAAAAAAGAACCCGCAGCCCATCTCCTTCCAGGCCATCCTCTCCTCCCTCTCCCTCCACATGCCGGCCCTTGATAAACGTTAGTTTATCATCATTCTTATGCATTAAAACAAAGCTAGCTCTTAGGATTTTTACTCCGCAAGTGGGTTTTTGGGCTGCATTTAGGCATAAATTAGGTTAGGCATGCATTGCATTTGTTATTGTCTTTTTGATATGTTTTTGTGAGTGTTAGGGATGAACAGATATACAGATCCCTAAAACCCTAGCATTCAAGAAGGCAAACGGTGAAGGAGAAGCTCAAACTAGCTGGAACTCAGCTTTATCCAGCTCACCATAGCTGGAACCTAGCTCACTTGAACTAGGGTTAGCTCATCCCAGCTCCATTCAGCTAATCTCAGCTGAATGGTAGCTCAAGAGAGTTCATCTTAGCTCACCCTAGCTCAAGTCAGCTCAGATCCAGCTCAACTTAGCTGAGTCTAGCTCATCGTAGCTCCCACTAGTCCACAGGGAGCTCTAGCTAGCTCAGCTGAGTTGACGGGAGTTCACCCCAGCTCAGACCCAGCTACATCCAGCTCCACTCAGCTCCAGCCAGCTGAAGAAGAACTCATCTCAGCTCAGGAAGCTCAAGTCCAGCTCTTAGAGACTCAACTTAGCTCAACGCAGTTGAGCTAAGCTACCTTAGCTGCCTCAACCAGCTTGATCCTCCCCGAGAGCACCAGACCCAGCTCACCTTAGCTCATTATGGTAGAAGCTAGCTTACTTTAGCTTGTCTTAATAGCTAGCAAAGAATTAGCAAGCTAATCCAGCTAGAGTAGCTCCATGCCAGCCCCTTCAGCAGCAGCCAGCTCTAGCTCCAGTTCCAGACTTCTCCTCAGCTCCTCCCTGCAAACCCTAGCTCCAGCACCTCCTCTACTCTACCTTTAGCTAGGCTAGCTTAGCTTAGCTTAGCTAGCAACCAGCTCCTTGGCCATCCACCACCTTCAAATTCAACCCTAGCTAGCTCCACCAACTTAAGCCTACCTAAGCTAGCTACCCTACTCAAGTTGGCGCTGAAAGTTTTTCCTTCGAGGGTGAATTTGTCCCATGAAGGTTAGGATTTTCTGATCAACCTAGTTGATCAAATCCACTAACCGAATCACTTTAAAACGAGGGTGATTCAACCTCAGTACAACCACGCTACAAGTACGAGGGTAGCGTTCCTCAACCCCTTCTCTCCACAAGAAGGATTTTGTCCCATGAAGGAGACGGGAATTCGCAAAGCGAATACCCAACCAAAAGACAAAGATAAAATAAAACAAGTAATCCTATAGAGCCAACAAAGGAATTTAAACCTAGCTTCTATAGGAAATAGGAAACTCCCCTTTGCAAGGAGTGCGTCGAGTTGATGATGCGGTGTGTGTGCCACGCGACGGCGCAACGTCGCTCTCGTAGACAACAGCGGGAGAGCGGGTGCGCGAAGCTTGATGCTCTCAAGAGAATGGAGCTTGAGCTTGGAGAGCAAGAGCTATCTAGGACACAAGAGAGTGGAACTATGTTGCTTAAGTGTGTCTTGTGTTTCTCTTAGTGTGTCTGGGTGTTGCAAAGGTTCCCCTCTATTTAGAGAGACCTTAGGAAGGCTTTGGAAGGCTTAGGAAAGGTTCTATAGCCGTTGTGTGCAAAGCCCAAGAGAATCAGCCCGAAATCAGGAACAATCATTGTTCTGACAGGCTTATCAGACGTCTAATTCTAGCATCAGACATCTGGAACGCCACTTTAAGACATCTGATTCCAAGGTCAGACATCTGATTTTGGGCGGGTCTCTCCCTGACTTGGATCAGATCTAAACAGGGTTTTTGCGCAAGTCCATCAGACAACATACAGGACGTTTGGCACTATGTCTGGACGTCTGGAAACCTACTTTTACTGTGGGAATTGATTTCCAAACATTGCAACGGCTCGAAAATCTTTGAGAAGAGATTTTGGGTCAGCCAAGGCAAAACGGTCAATTATCAGACATCTGGAAAGTCCTAAGGACGTCTGATAAGGCTCTAACAGTCATAATCTTGAGTGTTTGCTAAGCCAGCCAACGGTCCACTAATTGGACGTCTGGCAAATCCATCAGACGTCTCCTAAGACGTATGGTCTAAGGTCTGGACGTCTGATTTCATCAGACATAACTAACTATGTCCAGCCTAATAGATATCAGACGTCTGAAACAACAGTCAGACGTCTTAAAATACTTTATCAGACGTCAGATTTGAGAATTAGACGTCTGGAAGTGCTGTCTGAACCCTATATTAGTTTTCTAAGTGTTCTACAGAAAACCTTAGTATCCTAGGGTTGTGCAAGTGTTCCTAGGACTACTGTTAGGGTATTTTGAGGCTCTTTAACATAATATTCTAAGAAAATAAAGAGTAACAAAAGAAACGAAAAATACAACAAGTATAAAAGAAGGAAATCTATCCTATTCTTCATTTCCTTCCATCTTCAATATATCGCTCCTCGCGAATCTCTTCTGTTCTTCATTAAGCTCCTCCAATCCATCCTGGATGCGAGCTCGAGTTCCGTCTAAACACGTCCACATTTGCAATTGACCTGAAATCTAGGACTCAAATTGCAAATGTTAAATAACACGTGTTTTGTTATCATCAAAACAAATGATCGTGGTGCTCTAGCACCAACAGGTGCCACCTCCTAGCCACCCCTTCACCCCATTATCACCACCAAAAGACACTACAAGTTGGCGCTAAAAACTACCCCTAACCACCTCTAAATTGGCGCCAACTTTCAGCCCTTAATCCACCCTACACCTACCCACATAATCCATCCTAGCCATCCACCTACCCCTCCTTCTAGAACCCTTCTTGGTGCCAACTTAGACCACCTTCTAGAATCCTTTTTGGTGCCAACATCAAGGGGTGTCAACCACCATAACCACCCCTTAGATGTCCCTTAAGGTGGCGCCAACTCACCTTGGCCATGGGATCTTTAACCACCTCCATCTCTTCATCCTAGCCCTCCATTTCAAAGGTCACCTTAGCCCCCTTCCTATTCTATAAAAACCCACCACCTACCACCATTTTGGGGGCATCCTCCCTTAGTATATTTTGCTACCTAAACCACCTATACCTACGGCCAAGAAGAAGGAGTAGAGAAGGAGATTAAAAGGGCACATCACCAGCCCTTTTGGTGCCTTCTTCTCCCCACTCTCTTCAACTTGGGCCACACCAAGGAGGAGGACTCTTCCACTTCAAGGAGGATGGCCAGGCAAAGGAGAAGGACCTAGGGTGGACGTCCACCCTTGGAGAGAAGCTTAGGGCACACCCCCTAGGGCTTGCCTTGGAGGACATTACCTTAGCGGAGTACAGCAAGGAATGAGTTGAAGGATTCTTTTCAAGCTTGGGAGCCACCAACCTTGGAGCAAGAAGCCCTCTTCTTCACCATCTATCTAGAGGATTTGTGTTTGCTTTTCTTTATTTTAATTTTTCTAGTAGTAGAAGCATTCCTCTACTAGGCTTTTTTTGTAAAAGACTTTTCATCAATCTAAGTTGCCTTCCTTGCAATTTTCTATTTTGCATTTCTACTTGCTTGTTTTTAGCATTCTTCACTCCCTTTCCCTAATTGTTCTAGGCCTCCACTTGCCTAGAGTGAGCTTAGGGAGGGGCTCTACTTGCCACTTAGAAGTATTATTTTAAATTGAAGTGTAAATCACCTTCTCGCCACCATTTCGCATGTTATCTTAATTTAAAACAAAAAAATGATATATTGAAAAATACCAAAAAGAAAGTTGAGATTTGTATTCCAAGCAAGAGAATCACTTTTGCAAACATTTGGCCTCCTTGGACGACCCTAGATACTCCCCTATCTAGGAATATAAATTTAAGAGTTGATCGGTTTTACGCGTTACAACGACTTAATTAACAAACCGCGTGAAATCGCCATCAGCCCTCCTCCTCAGAGACACCTGGTGGATAGGAGCCCTCACTGTGGTGAACACCCACCACAGTGAGACCACCACTGCCCAGCTCTTCAAAGAGCCGGTGGGCGTGGTGGCTCTTCTCTCATTTTTTCCATTCCAGCACCTTCAGCCATTGGAGCGCAGGCTTCAAGCTTGAAGCTTAAAGCTCCAGCAGCAGCGGCAAGGCGGCAGCAGTAGCAACAACCCCAGCCATTCCGCGCAAGCCTGCAGGCACCCCAGCCCCTCCCGGTTCTTTGCTCTGTTGCGAGCTCTTCCACCCGCAACCGGCCATTGTGCTCCTCTGCAATCGGCTGACCAACCCTCACCGTGCACCCCAGCAGCGCCCGTGTCACCCTCGCCTTCCCCTGCGCATGCCAACTCCCTCTCCGCACGCTCTGTCGCGAGCTTCTCCGCACCTGCAACTGGCTGCCGCAGACCGTCTTCCTCGCGCACCAGTCACGAGCCAGCAGCACTCACACCACCTGCAGCTCCCAGTTGCGCGGCGCAGACGACCACTGTAGCCACTATTCACGCCAATCTACGCAACACCGTGGCTACAGTGGGGTGACCGGTGAGCTTCTCACTTTACCGGTCACACGGCGCACCGCAACCGGCTCTCGCCCGTGCGTCTGCTAGCCCTCTCCCAGCACCTGCCTTCGCCCGCTTCCTTCACCGCGTGCACCTGCGAGCGCCAACGCCCGCTCCAGCCTTCGCGCAACATGGTGTGCTACCTTTCCTCTCCGCGCCCAATCCTCCTACGCGCTCCTCTCTGCGCATACGCACCTGTGCTAGCACGCGTGGATCAGACGACGGCCCTGACGCTCAGACGCCCAAACCGCTCCAGCCCTCACCTCCAGCAGCGCGGCTGCCATCTCTCCTGCCCTCTCTCTCTCACTCTCTCTCACAACACTCTCTCACTCTCTTCACCAACGTTTACACACACATACACTAACACTTCCACACACGCACACACACACACCTATACTCTATTATAAACATATATATATATACATATACTTATATATATTGATATATATATACATATATTTATATACATATATATATATACATATATACATATATATATATACTTATATTTATACATATAGTAGTACCTATATACTTATATATATACATATATAGATATATTTTCACATTATTTACCATACACTGTATCGCGGGAATATCTACACCAGTTGCTGATATTCCCCGATACACGCATACAAAAAGCGTGGTCACATATATCTTCCACTATCCATCCCACACTCCACGCGGCACTTCGTCCTGTTGGTTGAGTCTTTCTAGACGATGACCGACTCGACACCATGCTACACTCCATCATTGCCTCCACCCCCACCCCTTTATATACATATTATATACGTATATATATATACTATATTTACTTTATTTCTATTTTGCTTTCCTGTTAGAAAAAAGATAAAAAAATATATAAAAGAGAAAAAATAATCTTTGACTTGCAGGTACTCTGTCTTGCGACCCATTTTGGAACAAAGTTTTGGCTGAAAGCCAAGAACCCAATTTTGAGGGTGTGCCTCAAGGACAAAGATTACTTGAAAAAAATCTAAGTCAAAAAACACCAAAAACACAATAAACGAATGGAAGAGACTCATTGTAGGAAAGGCGTAGAAACTCGACTTGTAACCCCACTTCCCTGAGTTCGACCCTGGGCCTAAAAGTGACAAGATAAAATCAAGTAGGCCAGGTTAAAAATTTGTAAAGAGATGGTTAGGCCTGATTTAGGTTAACCACTATACAAACTTCAACGATAAAATCATCATATTATCAACCTATCCAGGCTTGACAACATACTCTTTTCTGGCGCCGTTGCCGGGGAGGTGCGCCTGCAAGTAAGTTTTTACTCCATTCCTTTCATTTTCTCTTCTCTCTTCACAGGTATTTTTATTTTTGGTGTGCAGGTGAACCTGGTGCAAGAAGGCAAGCAGACGAAGTAGAAGACGTGAACAGATCCAAGGCGGGAACGAGAGCGTGAAGACGCCGACACTGCATTAGAGCTTCACACACGTTGCCGAACAAGTAGGTCTTCTTTTCTTAGCAACTAGGGTTAACTTGTCACCTTAATTAAAAAAAATAAATAAAAACTAAAATCTAGAAAACTTCTTGGGATCTCTTGGGACAAGTGGATTAAAATTCACTTATTTAATTGATTGTATTCACTCCCACCGCCCTGGGATTTCCCGCCTTACTTCGCATAGCGAAAATCCAAGAATCTTGATTCTTGAATTTGTCGCTGTGTGAAGTATTCTTTGAGGAAAACACAAAAAGATTGATTGCACCCCTCTTTTGCCTCATTTATATACAATTCGGGATCACCTTTTTGGTGGGGAGACTTGGAATTGAGTTGATTCAAACCCCACCATGACTTTTCAACTTGCCTAAGATTTGATCCCGAATACCTCAACCCCCAACAATTTGATTTTCTTCTGGTTGAGCCTTGTGTGTGGAAATCATTCTGGTGATTGGGAGCACTTGAATTAAAGTGCTTTGGCTCCCTTTCACATAAACTCTAAAACTGATTCGTGCATCCACACATAGAAATCTCCATTTAGGGTTGCCCATTGCATTTTAGCATGCATTAACCAACTCATATTGAAGAAGGGTTTGTTGGGCTTAGAAAGAAAACTTGTATTCTCACAAAAACCCGGAGATTGGTTGAATTGGTAATTCAGTGAAACCTTAAAATCCATACTACTTAAGGCTGAACTCTAAAAACCATTCACCAATTAAGAACTTCAATTCGGGGAGATTTCCATGTTGCATGCTTGGATTACACACTTTGAAAAATCAATCACTTGGGCATTACCCGTAAAAAATGCCCTTCACATTCCAGAAGCACTTGACCCTAAGCCTCTAACTAAAATTGGTAGTAACTTGACCCTTATTAAGGATTGGAGGTCTAACTACCTACGTGTAGCGTCTACGTGCTAGTGAGAGTTCCCGCGTGCTATCGGGTGTCTAAGATTGGGGAAAACGACCTTTCAATCTGGCTCGGTGGTTCCGCGGTGCTCGCATTTGGTCCCGTAGTTCGTGATAGTAGGTAACATAGATCTTTAGGTCTAAGGGCGCACTGTAGAGGTTAGGAATCTGATTGAATTGATTTGTAATCAAGTGTACTTTTGTGGCATCATTTCTCTCATCTCTTTTCCCTTCTTATCCCCCTAATTCTTCCTGCAGTAGTGCATGTTTGGGAGGAGGTCACAAAACCCTGAACTGATTGAATTTCCTGATAAATTTAGAAAAGAAGCCGAATCATCCTCCTTGTCCACAAACATGGCGCACGCCCACCCCTAAATCTCGAGGGAGGAAACCGCCCTCAGAACCCACCAGGTGGTGGAGCCTTAGATCCCATAACTAGCCTCCAAGCCTAAATGGAAATGTATAATGAGCAAATGGAAGCCATTTGGAAAACATTGGAGGAAATGCAGAACCCTCCCGAACGGGAGGAGCCTAGGTCTCTTAGCTCTTATCAGAATCCCGCTGCTACAGAGACCATAGGAGAAATTCGGGTCCCCATGGGTGAGGACGACTTTGAACTGAAACCGAACATAATTGGACTAATAAATTTTCACTTCCATGGTCTTGCAAGTGAAGATCCTTTTCTCCACTTGGAAGACCTAACCCGACTAGCTGAAATGGTTAAACCAAGAAATGTTGGGTTACCTATAGTCCTCATGAAAATGTTCCCATTTTCATTGCAGGATAAAGCATCGCAGTGGTTACGCACCATTGGGAGAACCATCCACTCTTGGGAAGAGATGCAAATAGTGTTTCTCAAGAAGTTCTTCCCAATTGGGCGAACCAATGCTCTTCGCTGTGCTATCACCTCTTTTACGCAACAAAACGGCGAACAATTTCATGAGGCGTGGGAGAGGTATAATGACCTCCTCAGGAAGTGTCCGCACCACAGTCTGCCTAAGTGGCATATAGCCCAGATCTTCTACTACGAGCTAAATGAGACTTTGAAGTAGATTGCAGACACTTCCTGGAGGGAATTTTATGAATAAAGACGAGAATGGAGCATTTGAATTGTTTGAAAATATGAGTGAAAACTTGATGAACAATGCTTCCATTGTCGCCTTTAATCGTACCAGCTAGCCCCGAAATGTCCACGAAGTTGACACGGGACCCTCCCATTCATCCATTAATCTAAGCCTTATTGCACAAAAACTAGATGAAGTCTCCGTCATGCACAAGAAGCTGGACGAGCTTCTGGCCAACCCCACCTGATCTATGGCAAACACCCCCACTTCACCACTTTGTCACAATCCAAATTCTTCCAACACCAGGCTTATCCCGAGAAACCCCATTAGACCTTCCTTACCGAGTGTCGTGCCAAGCGACTCGGTAAGTCATGTGGAACTGGCTTCTGCGAGCCAGTATTTTGACAGGGAGGACCAAGCCTCCGTGTGCTTGGACGCATACTTACGTGCGGACGCGTCTTCTGGCATAGAAGATGCTTGCTCCCTGGGGAACAACCCGTTCTCTGCCACTTATAACCCAGGGTGGAGAAATCATCCGAATTTCGCATGGTCCAACAACTCGCAGCGCCAAAACCCCACAGGTGGACCAATGCGACCGTTCGCTCTCGTCATCCCTAGGGCCCAGTCTAATCCTATGGCAAATCCGCCATCAGGCCATTGCGTACCGCAGGTAGAACACACATCAAGTCCTCTTGACAAATTGATGCGAATGATGACGGATATGTCAAAGCGCCATGAAGAGAACATGACCTCTCTTCAGCACCAATTGGCACAGCAGAATGCTGAGATCAGTCAACTACGCATGGCAACTCGATCTCAGGGCACTCTTCCTGCCCAACCTGTTCCAAACCCGCGAAACTTCATACCCCATGGTCCTCAACCACAGGTACGACCTTCTCTGGGGCAGGTTAATCAAATTCTACAAGCTCCGAGCATTCTACCGAGATTTCAGGCTAATCCCACTGCAGCACCACACTCTTATGTCCCTATTACGAACCCTCCTCCGTCGTATGATCCCACTGGATCCGCATCATCCAATGCTACCACTACGAGGAGCGGTAAGCAGACCGTCGATCCACCTCGACCTGATCCTGGCCGGTTTTCTTCTTCATCGCCCTCTCATTCGGGATGCGCACCGCATTCAGGCTCCACTGAGGGAGCCAAAAGGCAAGAAGAAAGACACGCAAGCCTTTGATAACCTGCGTAATTTGTTCAGGGATGTAGAAATCAAAGTACCCCTATTCGAGGCTATCGACCACATACCAACTGTCGCCCAATTTTTCAAAGACTACACAACACCCAGGTGACAGTCAAAGAAAACTAAGAATCCAGTGGTTCTCTCGCCTCATGCGAGTTGTGCTATACTGTCAAACCTACCATCGAAGCAGAAAGATCCAGGCACACCACTTATTTCCTGTAGCATCCAAGGCTGCAATTTTAACCGTGCCCTGCTTGATCTAGGATCTTCCATAAATCTCATACCGACCATAATGCTCGAAAAATTTTCCTTGGGAAATCTGAAACCCACCCCTGTCACGTTACAGTCGGCAGATCATTCTGTCAAAATCCCAAAGGGTGTGGTGGAAGACGTGGTGGTTAGGGTCAACAGTCTCTATTTTCCTGTTGACTTTCTTGTTTTAGATATGGAAGTTCCTAGCTCACTTTCTGATTGTCCGATCATCCTTGGTCAACCTTTCTTGGCCATAGCCCGCGCCCATATCGATTGCGAGTCGAGCTGTATTGAGATTTCCGTTGGATCTAAAAAGATCAGGCTTAACATCTTCAAGGCAGCCAAGAACTTTGATTACAATTGCATCGAGGATGACATGTCTGATGAGGACATGGCCGTTAGTGCGTGTATCGGACTAATTGGGACCTATTTGGACTGTTGCGGATTACCTATAAATACTGATGACTGCCTGACCAACACATTCTGACATTCCCTCATCCCGCCCTTGTCCCGTACCTTCTCCTGACCAGACTTTTGATGAGGTTTTCTCCACTTCCCATACCCCGTGGTCTGAGTCATATCCGGGCTACTCACCGCCGGTCCACACTCCTGAAGAGCGGATTACCCTTTCCTTCCTGCCAAATCAGGCGGAGTTGCATCTGCACACTGGGACCGTGAGCCCATATACTTCTCACTGGGGCTATACCTTTTTGGATCCATCTATCCCAGAAGCCCCTCTTCTTGGCCAATCTGAGGGCCAATACCTTCCTCCTAACTTGTTCTCCAACCCACCTGGGACACTCTCATCCTAAGAAATGCCAGATCTTTCACCATCCACTCTCGAGCTGAAAGAGCTGCCTAGTACACTTAAGTATGTTTTCCTAGGGCCAAATGAAACGCTCCCTGTAATCATTAGTTCAAAATTGACCAGGGAGCAGGAGTGCAAACTAACTAAGGTCCTCATAGAACACAAGGCAGCTATTAGATGGTCTTTATTAGACTTATCTGGTATTAGCCCCTCCTACTGCACTCACCGTATATATACGGAGGAAGAGGCTCTACCTTCCCACGAGATGCAGCGACGTCTCAACCCTAATATGCGGGAGGTCGTTAAGAAAGAAATTATTAAGTGGCTGGATGCAGGTATAATCTACTCGATCAGCGATAGTTCTTGGGTGAGTCTGATTCACGTTGTGCCCAAAAAGGCAGGACTCACCATCCATGTCAATGACAGGGGCGAATCCATCCCTACACGCACTCCTACATCTTGGAGAGTGTGTGTAGATTATAGGAAACTCAATGCTGCAAACAAGAAAGATCACTTTCCACTACCATTCATTGACCAAATCCTGGAGCGATTAGCGGGAAATAAATTTTTCTGTTTCCTAAATGGATTCTCAGGATATAACTAGGTGGCAATTGAACCCCGAGACCATGAGAAAACCACTTTTACCTGCCCTTTCGGCACCTTCGCAATTAGAAGGATGCCGTTCGGACTTTGCAACGCACCAGCAACTTTCTAGAGATGCATGTTGGCGATATTCCATGACATGGTGGGTGACTTTCTCGAGGTCTTCATGGATGACTTTTCAGTCTTTGGACCATCTTTCGACGAATGTCTTTTCAACCTGACTCGTATCCTTAGGAGATGTATTGATGTAAACCTCGTGCTTTCCTGGGAAAAAAGTCATTTTATGGTGCATGAGGGAATTGTTCTCGAACATATCATCTCCGATAGGGGTATCGAGGTTGACTGAGCTAAGCTCGATGTCATTGTTGATTTACCTGTGCTTGGCTCTGTCAAACAAATCCGCTCCTTCCTGGGACACGTCTGTTTTTATAGGAGATTTATCAAAGACTTCTCCAAAATTTCTCGACCCTTAACTCATCTCCTATCAACCGACGTACCCTTCAATATGGGCCCCGACTGTATACAAGCATTCACGCAGCTGCGTAATGCTGTCACCAAGGCCCCTGTTCTCCAGCCACCTGATTGGTCCCTCGACTCTGAACTTATGTGTGACACTTTCGACCTTGCAGTCGAAGCCATCTTGGGATAAAGACGCGATAGACACCCCTTCGTGGTGTACTACGCCAGTAAGACGTTGGATGAGGCCCAGCGTAATTATACTACCACTGAAAAAGAACTACTGGCGGTCGTCTTTGGACTAGAGAAATTCCGCTCTTACCTTCTAGGCTCTCACATTATTGTTTTCACTAATCACGCGGCCATTCGCCATCTCATGCACAAGAAGGATGCCAAGCCTAGACTGATTCGTTGGATCCTTCTGCTCCAAGAATTTGACATTGAGATTCGCGATAAGGTCGGAGCCCAGAATGTTGTGGCTGATCACCTTTCCAGATTGGACCCTGACCATATTGGACCTACTCTGCCGATCAATGAAATTTTTCCTGATGAGCACCTATTAGCAATAAATGTGGCAAGTGGACCGTGGTATGCCGACATTGCCAATTACCTTGCTTCTGGATCCCTTCCACGTGGCTGGCCTAAAAACAAGTGCGAGCATCTCATGGCAGAAGCAAAGTATTATTTCTGGGATAATCCACTTCTTTTTTGGATAGGTGCTGATCAAATCATCCGTCGTTGTATTCCTGACAGTGAGTTCCCCAGTGTGCTATCCTTCTGCCACTATCAGGCCTGCAGAGACCATTTCTCTGGGAGGAAAACTGCAGCCAAGGTGTTGCAGTGCGGTTTCTTTTGGCCCTCCCTTCACCAGGATGCACACAATTATACCAAGCATTGCACTAGGTGCCAGTCGTTAGGGTCAATGTCACGTCGTGACATGATGCCCTTACAACCCGTCCTAGCTGCAGAAATCTTCGACATTTGGGGAATTAATTTCATGGGTCCCTTTCCTCCTTCCAACGGCTTCGAATTCATCCTCGTCGCCGTTGACTATGTTTGAAATGGATCGAGGCTATTCCCACGCACTGTGCTGACCATATTATATCCACTCGCTTTGTCAAAGATCACATCTTTGCACGCTTTGGGATCTCTCAAGCCATTATCTCGGATGGAGGAAGCCACTTTACCCATGCTTCTTTTCGAGCACTTCTGAGGAAATACAGAGTCCACCATCGTATCACATCCCCGTATCATCCTCAGAGGAACAGCCAGGCAGAGGTGTTGAATCGACAAATCAAGCAAATTCTCCAGAAAATGGTTCGACCTAACCGTAAGGATTGATCCGACAAGCTGATTGATGCACTTTGGGCGTATCGGACCGCCTTCAAGGCTCCCCTTGGTATGTCTCCATATAGAATCGTTTACGGGAAGCCTTGTCATTTGCCTGTAGAGTTGGAGCACCGCGCTTATTGGACGATTTGCCAATGTAACCTCGACCCAGACCTATGTGGTCGAGGAAGGAAACTCCAACTCCAAGAGCTGGAAGAGCTCTATCGTGAAGCCTATGATTCTGCCTTAACCTTCATACAACGCACTAAGGCTTTTCACGATAGCCGTATTCGGCGGAAAGAATTTGAGCCATCTCAGCAAGTTTGGCTCTATAATGCCCAACTCAAATTCTTTCCTGGGAAATTGAAGTCCAAATGGACTGGTCCTTTCCTAGTCTCAAGACCATTCCCCAACGGGGCCGTTGAGATCAAAGATCCCAAATATGGGCGTAAATTTACGGTCAACGGGCAGCGTTTGAAACCTTATCTGACTCATGAACCTGCCCCCGTTGGAGAAACCGTTGCCCTGCTGGAGGGTAACTAATTCTTTGCCTCATTCTGAGTCCATCTGGGGATGTTAAATTCAGCGCTTGTTGGGAGGCACCCTAACAACACTCACCATCCACCATCACTTTTCACTTCACTGTCACAATCACTTCACTTTTCACTTCACCACCCACCATCCACCCACCCTACCATCCTGCTGTATACCCTGTACTTTAGCTCTTGTTACCCGATCTTTCATCCTTTCTCTACCCTTCCCTGCATGCATATGATGACATAGCATTGTTTGGCATGGGGGGGGTGGATAGGCATCCTTAGGATCTGGGTATTTTAGGGTATCATGCAGTTTCTATATATATATAAAAAAAAAGAGAGAGAAAATGAAAATGGTATTTAGTAATGATCTAAAAGCTGAAACAAAAATACAATAAGTGTTTATGGATGTTCAACCTCTGTTTTGAAGACTTTCCAGGCCACATAAGCTTGATTCGCTCAGGCTTGGCTTAATTCACTTGAGCATTGACAAGATAGATCGGAATCTCTCCTAACTAAAGACGTATTCTTGTACCTGAGACACCAGTACAGGATCCGTTGGTTTGCTTTTACTTGAGAGCTTAAGTAAACTTGGTTCACACTACACATATCAAGAAAGACCAGGTGAACATAAGATCCAACCCTAGTGTTCATTAGGGAAGGTGGAGTCCTTACCTGTGCGTGCAGGTAGACTTTTTATCCCAGGTTTTAGTCTTGTGTTTAGGAGAAACTCTTTCTACCAAAAAGAAACTCTCCCACCAAAAAGAAAAGTGTGCTCCTCCAAATAAAGTTGTAAGAGATATACTGACACGTGTTTCAAAAAAAAAATGCAAATAAGTCAGTATATCTCGCAAATGTCTGTAAAGTCTCTACCCTAAAAGGGTCCTTCAGGGCAAGTCGCAAATACCTTGTTTTCCTGTGAGCCACAAATGTCAGAAAATGGGAGTTGAGTTTTCCGTCATCTTCTTAAGGGTCAATTCGAAAACACAAGCTGAAATTGGGACCAACCTGTACTTAAAGATTCATGAAACCCTGAACTTGAGTCTTAATGTTCATCTGGTCAGTCTTGATCCTTCATAAAGCACAAGCCATAATCTCTTGAGATCTTGAGTACGGCAAAAACCTCCTGGGTCCTGGAAATCGTACTTAAGGTTTAAATATCAAGAGTCCTGGTTAGTCGAGAGATGATCTTTGTCATGTGAGACTTAAAGTACTGGTGGTCTTCTCTAAAATTGGTTCTCACAATATCCAACAATAAACACACTTATGTTGCCTCAAAAGAAAATCTTTAGCTTAAGACCATTTCTAAATACTGTTTTGCTAGGGACTAGTAAAAGATAGGCATGGGGGTATGATTGCACCGCAAAAATACGCCAGCAATAGTGCCTTTTTGTGCTATTTCCAAGCATTACCTATGCATATTAGGGTTCCATAATCGCATTTGTAAAAAATACATGCATGCATGCATTTAATTGAGAGGAGAGGAGAATAAATAAATGGTCTCGCAATTTACTTTTTTCCTCAAGTGCATCTCTGCTAATTTACCATCTTTTTAATTTTTATTTCCCTTGATTTTTAAATCTTCCCCGCGGCTGCATGGAACACCTTTCTTCCTCACGCGCCATTCCCTGCTCTCCATCCCTCTCCCTGCCAGCCGCAGCTGACCTCTCCTTGCCATGAGCCATGCATAGCCTGTGCATGGCTGTGCATGGCTTTCTTCTTCTATAAAAGGAGGGCGTCTTCTTCTATTCAAAAGGAGCTTGGTCCACTTCAAAAAAAAGAACCCACAGCCCATCTCCTTCCAGGCCATCCTCTCCTCCCTCTCCCTCCACACGCTGGCCCTCCTCCTCGGAGACACCCGGCGGACAGGAGCCCTCACTGTGGTGAACACCCACCACAGTGAGACCACCACCGCCCAGCTCTTCAAAGAGCCGGTGGGCGTGGTGGCTCTTCTCTCATTTTTTCCATTCCAGCACCTTCAGCCATTGGAGCGCAGGCCTCAAGCTTGAAGCTCAAAGCTCCAGCAGCAGCGACAAGGCGGCGACAGCAGCAGCAGCCCCAGCCATTCCGCGCAAGTTTGCAGGCACCCCAGCCCCTTCCACGCATGCCTGTAGGCCTCTCCGCCTCCCTCTTCTTCGTTCTGTCGCACGCTCTTCCACCCGCAACCGACTATTGTGCTCCTCTACAACCGGCCGGCCAACCCTCACCGCACACCCCAGCAGCGCCCGCGTCACCCACGCCTTCCCCCGTGCACACCAACTCCCTCTCCGCGCACTCTGTCACGAGCTTCTCCGCGCCTGCAACTGGCCGGCGCAGACCATCTTCCTCGCGTGCTAGCCCGCGTGCGCCAGCCGCCAGCCGGTAGCACTCACACCACCTGCAGCTCCCGGTTGCGCGATGCGGACAACCACTGTAGCCACTGTTCACGCCAGTCTGCACAACACTGTGGCTACAGTGGGGTGATCGGTGAGCTTCTCACTTTATCGGTAACCCGACACGCCGCAACTGGCCCTCGCCCGTGCACGTGCTCGCCCACGCATCTGCCAGCCCTCTCCCAGCGCTTGCCTTCGCCAGCTTCCTTCACCGCATCCACCTGCGAGCGCCAGCGCCCGCTCCAGCCTTCGCACAGCACGGTGCGCTGCCTTTCCTCTTTGCGTCCAATCCTCCCGTGTGCTCCTCTCTGTGCATACGCGCTTGTGCAAGCGCGCGTGGATCAGACGACAGCCCTGACGCTCAGATGCCCTAACCGCTCCAGCCCTCACCTCTAACAGCGTGGCTGCCATCTCTCCTGCCCTCTCTCTCACAACACTCTCTCACTCTCTTCACCGACATTTACACACACATACACTAACACTTCCACACACACACACACACACACTTATACTCTATTATAAACATATATATATACGTATACTTATATACATTGATATATATATACATAAATTTATATATATATATATATATACTTATATACATACATACATACATACATACATATATATATATATATGTTTATACATATATCTATACATATATTAGTACTTATATAACTATGTATTAGTCTATATACATACATATACTTAGATATATATATATCTATATACTTATATATATATATATATATACACATATATATACTGATATATATACATATATTTATATACAAATATATATATAAATATACATATATCTATATATATATACTATTACCTATATAAATAAGTATAAATATATATATATATATACATATATACACACTTACTTATATATACATACATATATATATATATCTATATGACTATACATATATACATATACATATATATCTAGCTACATATATCTATATTACTATATACATATCCATACATATATATTTACATCTATATAGTTATATATACATACTTATACATATATATATATATAATATAGGTATGTAAATATATATATATATATAAGTATAGATAGATATATGTATATATATATATAAATCTATACATATATCTATCTATGCTTATATATATATTTACATACCTATATTTATATACATATACATATATACATATATATATATACACATATATTTATATATACATATATATACCTATATATAACCATATATACATATAGATAGATTTACATATATACATATATAGATATATTTTTACATTATTTACCATACGCTGTATCGCAGGAATATCTGCACCAGTTGCTGATATTCCCCGATACACGCATACAAAAAAGCGTGGTCACATACATCTTCCACCATCCATCCCACACTCCACGTGGCACTTCGTCCTGTTGGTTGCGTCTTTCTAGACGACGACCGACTCGACACCGTGCTACACTCCATCGTCGCCTCCACCCCCACCCCTTTATATACATATTATATACCTATATATATATACTATATTTAATTTATTTCTATTTTGCTTTCCTGTTAGTAAAAAGATAAGAAAAATATATAAAAGAGAAAAGATAATCTTTGACTTGCAGATACTTCGTCTTGCGAATAGCAAGACCCGTTTTGGAACCCTGTTTTGGCTGAAAGCCAAGAACCCAATTTTGAGGGTGTGCCTCAAGGACAAAGATTACCTGAAAAAAATCTAAATCGAAAAACACCAAAAACACAATAAACGAATGGAAGAGACTCGTTGTAGGAAAGGCGTAGAAACTCGACTTGTAACCCCACTTCCCTGAGTTCGACCTTGGGCCTAAAAGTAACAAGATAAAATCAAGTAGGCCAGGTTAAAAATTTTGTAAAGAGATGGTTAGGTTCGATTTATGTTAACCACTATACACACTTCAACGATAAAATCATCATATTAACAACCTATTCGGGCTCGACAACAAGGTCCTAAAGTAATGAAGAGGTGATAGAGGGCCTCTTGTGAGTGTGATTCAGTCTTTGTGACCTCTACCATGGACAGTGGAGGTACTCAGGTGTGTGTGAGTGGATTAGGTGGATAAGCTGGTAAAATTAAGAGGAAAAGAAGTGGAATGGATTCATGGCGAGATAAAGAGGATGATCTGATTAGTCCACTTTAGTGGAGTGCTAATTAGCCTAAGTAATTGTTAATTACATGTTCGTAATATTTAATTATTCATGACTTAAATGACCATTTAGCTTAACCTGCATACATTTTTATGTGTTAAAGATAAGTTAATAACATAATTTTATGCAGGCGAGGAATAAATTTGCAGCACCGCCTTCCTCCTCACAACAATTCCCTCCGAGTCCATCGGCACCGCTACCTAATCCCACCACGTCACCGCTGTTGTTGGAAAAGTCGAGTCCTCGGGGAAAGGAAACAGATTAGGAGAGAAAGTCGCAACAGCAGGAGGTTTTGAAAAGAAAAGGGCTGGGCTTCCGAAGGATATATGATCCAGTTTCGCCCCCTAACAAGGATCTCCTCCTTCCTCCACCACCATGGAACCGATGTACCCTGAGAACTAAGCGAACACCATGGCCAAAATCTTGCTCCACCGCACTCGCCGCAAACCATCCTCTCATCATCGCCACCCAACTCCTCCAGCCAAAGACCACCACAGTGCAGAGAACCTCCCGGTGCCACCACACCCACCGCTCCCTGGTGCATCCTCGCGTGTGTGCCACATCACCAGTAGCGCAGCCAGCGCCTCCATAGCCATTCCACCTTGTGTGCACACAACCAACCTCGTGCGCACGCTACGCGCATGCCACCTCAGAAGCCGCACCACCCCCACACCATCCACTCCCTCTTTATCTTCCTTCTTTTTCATCTTCTTCTTCAACCCAAGACCATCGGCCACCTACAAGTTCACGTAAGGAACCCAAAGTGCACCCTGTCTTCCTCGCCGACCATGCGACCTCGAGCCATCTCCTTCTTCGCCAAAATGACCAGAGTGCTTGCCTTGACCTCCGTCGATGACCTGTGCCAGCCATGACAACCCTCAACAGCTCCTTCTCCCATGACAATTGCTGCCGCCGTTCGACCGATCTTCCTCTGACCGATCGTCGACGGCCACCTCCTGCTGTGCCTCCATCGTCATCACGTAGCCCTTGTTGAGACGTGCCTTCCCGCAGAGCATCTCCTCCGATGAAGCCTCCTCTCACTCGCACGAAGGAGAGAGACGAAATCCCCTATTTTTCTCCATATTAATCATTACAGAAAATGCCATTGCAAATTTTCCTATTCATTTATTTACCAAATTAATATATTAAGGTGAATTTGCATGCATATCTCTCTATTCTTGATAAATTACTTTTGATTGAATATCTCATGATTTAGATAAGAGTATGTAACATCGATTATCATGAATAAGGAATCTTTTGCTGGAAATTAGCATTTACGTTGATTATCATTGCAAAGATTATTACCTAATAGAAT
Organism: Thalassia testudinum; assembly: GCA_037157565.1. NCBI lineage: Eukaryota > Viridiplantae > Streptophyta > Magnoliopsida > Alismatales > Hydrocharitaceae > Thalassia > Thalassia testudinum. The sequence goes on along the minus strand of JAZHRO010000073.1, from coordinate 111,606,592 downwards.
ATTAGGTTGTGGTGATTTTACATTTAAACACCTTTTTTTTATCAATTACTTAGAATGATGATTTATGTTGAAAAGGAATTATACAAATTAGCATGCACAACCATTGAGTTTCTCGAGTAAATGAGGCACCATTCACTCATTCAATAGGCTTATTCCTCCCTGTGGATACGACCTAACCATTTTCGTGGTTAGTTTTTGAACATTAAATGTTTTGAAAAGTTATTTTCTACCATGCATGAACTGTGACGTAACATTTTATGTTAAAGTTTTCAATGAAAATGAAAATCACTCTTTCAAATGGCGCCATTGCCAGGGAGGAAATAAGGCTATTGATTTTTTTGGGAAATTTATATTATTTTCATGCTATTAATGAAGCTTTTCTGAATTACTAAACTTGTTTCTGTTTGCATTGCAAAAACGAACGAACGTGACGGGAGCGCACGACGGAGGGGATATTTTTGGTGGACCTTGACACCACCTAGAGGGCAACAACAGGAGCACGTGGTCCTTGATCCCGATCATGTGGAAGGATGATTGGCAACTGGAGATCTGTTTATACTTAGATGAGGCTAGATAGACCTTAAACATTTAATTTTTGTCTTGTGGACCCGTGTTGGGCATTTTCGGGAGCATGTTCCCATTTTATTTAGATTATAGGATTATTCAAATTTTTTGAACTACACGTTGGTTAGTTAGTTAGATTAGGTTTGTTTGCCTATTATTATTTAAAAAAAAAATATTCGAACTGCATGTTAGAAGCTACATATCTATAGGGCGACCATCTAGGATTGAATGAGCAGCATCTAGCTTTTCTTTTTGCATTGCAAACATCCTACATTGAAGAGAGCTAGAGTAAGGTACGTCTTTTCTTCTGCATCAGTTATCTGCACACGCATTGCATTTGGACATTATTAAAAAAAGCATTTAAGCTGATTTGAAAATATTAATCAAGTGGTCACTTTACTTCTTAAGAAGATAGGAAAATATACAAGAAGTGTTTGAATAACATGACTGCGATTTTCAAAAGAAAAACCACTTTTCGCGGTGTGATGCACACTTCCTACACTGAGCACGCACTATAGGCACTGCACTAGGACTTGGACCCTTAAGGCTATAGGCATTGATCTATTTATCGGTGCAAACCCTCCTATCTCACTTTGAAGCAGTGGTATTAACATTTGCTTGAGTGATTTGATACTCTAAGGAGGGGGACACCCCTTAAAGGAATTCAAGGGTAGTTAAGAGGCACAGCTAATGCATCGCCGCAAAGGAAGGGTTTGCTCTACTTGCATCCCTTGGTTCCATCCTTGGAGTACCTTTCTACTGAAGCATTTGAAAATATCATTGCAGCAAAGTGTACGTCTTTATGACACTCGAAGGTCACTTTAGGGTGAGTAATTGTTTGACCACTTGATTGATCACCCAAAAAGGACTAAAAGTAACCTCAACCTTCTAAACAGCCATTGACCAGAAATTTCAAGTGCCTCATTTCTCTTATACCACTTACGTGGGAACGGAGAAAAACTACCTTGACTTTATTTGGCCAAGCTGAAGAGTTGGAAGAGGACTTAAAGAACTTTAAATCAACAAAAGACCTCTTGCCTTGTGTTTACTTGGTGTATGCTTGGTAGGCGCTCTCTTAGAAGTAGTCTTCTCTTCAACTTTGAGCCTGAGAGAATTATAAGGAAAGCTAACCAAGAAAGAAGAAAATTGGCTGAAGCAAGACCTAAAGAAGAGATTAGGGTTGGGGAAAATCAGAGAACCTTGAGAGACTATTTCCTCCCTACAACCCACCAAGCCCTTCCATCCGAAGACCTGGAGTGGATAACACATATGAAATTAAGAGCAGCATCATATCTTTGCTCCCATCTTTTTATGGTACTACTAAGGAGGATCCCTACAAGCATCTTGAGGAATTCACCGAGGTCTGTTCCACGATGAAGCTCCAGGGCTTTATTGATGAAGCCCTGATGAGGACTCTATTTCCATTCTCCCTAAAGGATATGGCCAAGCACTGGTATCATACCCTCGATGCAAGGGTAAATGATTGGGCCACCCTTAAGGGAGAATTCTTGAAAAAGTATTTTCCTATGAGTAAGACCAACCATTATAGAAGAGAGATTATGGGTTTTACTCAATAGGAAGGGGAGCAATTTCATGAGACTTGGGAGCACTTTAATGACCTTCTTAGGTTATGCCCCTAGCATTAGGTGCCAAGATGGCAGTTGGTCGAAAGGTTCTATAATGGATTATCTGAAAGGCACAAGCCAACCATTGATGCAGCCTGTGCAGGAACCTTCATGACCAAAACTGAGGATGAAGCCTGGGCATTATTTGAAACATTAAGTGACAACTCCATACATATGTCCTTTTCCTATCAAGAAAGAAAACCATCAATTTTGCAGAGGAAGATAGAGGCCCATGAAGCCAGGGCTACTCAGGATTTGGCTTATTAGATTCAATTGTTGAACAAAAACTTTCATAGGCTTTTAGCAAACCCCGACATGAACCCACAAGCAGACTCTATCTTTCGGGCCTCAAGTGATGCTCCATTTGCGAAAGCACAACGCACGCCACTACGGAGTCCACCAGGCAAATCAATTCCCTGAGTTGATTCAGGCCGACCTGAACGTGGCCCAAGGTTTCTGCCCACCTCCTCATAATAACTCGTTTTCTAATACCTATAATTTGCGGTGGCGGAACCATCCAAACTTCTCATGGAAGCAAGGTGATGCTTCTAACTCAGGGAATACAAGACCCCTACCTTCCCAACCCATATACCAGCCATCCTATGAAAACCCTCCTCAGAATAAGCCCTTTGAGATGGATGAACTTAAAGCATGATGAAAGTGATACAAGAGCATAATAATATGGCCATCCAATCTCAGAATAAGATGATTACTGATATGCAATCCCAAATTGGTCATCTTACTGAGGCAGTTAGGCAGCGTAATCTGGGGAAGTTGCATAGCTCTTCTGAGGAGAACCCAAAGGGCAAGGGAGTCATATTTACGGAGCACACCCAAGATATGACCGTGCTGAGGAGTGGAAAGAAAATCGACAAGCCTAATGACACTCCTATGGTCACGTCTCAGGATTCCCCTCCTACAACCGACCCGACTTCCATCTCCACCAAGGAAGAGGCACACTACTCTCCCTCGCTTGAAATCACCCACCTTGAGGATGTCGTCAGTTCGCCACCCCTTTCCCGCCATGATGACCCCTCTAGCCAAAAGCTGAGGGTGCCCTATCCAGAGTGCCTATCTACTCCTGGGGAATCTTCTGTTAGCTCGCCTAGAGCCAAGGATAGGATGGAGGAGATTATGGACATTTTTAGGCAAGTCCAGATCAACTTGCCTCTATTGGAAGCTATCAAATAGATCCCGTCCAATGCCAAGTTCTAAAGGACCTATGCACCCAGAAGCGTCGATCTAGGAGACAGGTCCAAGCTAAGGTCATCCTACCTGACCATGTTAGCTCGGTTCTCCAACATGGAACACCCCCCAAAATGAAAGACCTAGGGGCTCCGTATATTTCAGTGGTTATAGGTAACCAACACATTGACGAGGCTCTACTCGATCTGGGTGCGAGGGTGAATATTTTACAGAGCTCTGTCTATGTTTTTTTGGGAGGAGGTGAGTTAAAGCCAAGTCCAGTCATCCTCCAGGTCACAGACAGATCACTTAAGACACCACGGGGATTACTAGAAGATATCTTGGTGAGAGTGGAGGACTTCTTCTTCCCTGTTGACTTTCTTGTGCTAGATATTGATCCATCGAATAAGCCCACTAAGCCGTTCATTATTTTGGGATGCCCCTTTCTGGCCACAGCCAATGCCTCTATCAATTGTAGATCAGGGGCACTTAAAATGGGATTTAGAAACAAGAAGATATGATTGAATGTTTTTGATACTTACAAGCAATCCGGATTTGAAGATTGTTCTCAGATTGAGGTTGTTGATTAAATAATTGAGGAGACTACTCCAGCACTCCTATGTAGAGATCCCCTCCAAAAGGTCATATCTAAGGACCATCCTTTGATTAGTAAAGAAATTGAAGGGAAAATACCCAAATTAGAAGGGTTGCTAGAGATACACACAGAGTCTCTATCCCCACCCTAGACCATGAAGGTAGATTCGTTACCTGAGGCGGGGACTGATCGGTAAGATTTTTCGCTTTTCAGAGATGATGTTTATCAGAAAAATACTGCATCATAGTATATAATGTGGTGGAAAACCTTCGATCAAAGTTACTAAAATATTGAAATAATACCACACTTCAGGTCGTATCACAGGGAGACATAGAACCAATAAGATCACTAATATCAATTCCATGTAAAATCATGTTCAAGAAAAATAAATTGCCATTGATATCAACTCATCATGGGAGGAAAGAAAACAAAATGCATTAGCTAGTAAACCAATCCTCCAATATTATCATAATAAACCAAGAAGAGAAGGGCCTCCCACAAATTTACCGTAATAGAATAATTAATATCAAAATCTCATTCTTTGACAAGGGCAATCAATGTAAATTTTAATTGAAAGTTTACTGTAGAGAAACAGTGGTCTTCGTTCCCCTCGTCGGCGCGTGGTGGGGGAAGCACGGGTGATGGTGCGAAGCTCGGAGGAGGTCGTCAAGGGTGAGGGGTGCCTGCTGGTGGTGATGGTACGGCCGACGATGGCCGGAGATGGCTGGTTGGTGGAGAAGAACCTGCTGGAGGTGGTGGCTTCCCATGGTGTGCGTGGACTGCGAGAGAGCCGGCTGGAGATGGAAGTAAACTTGAGGTGTCAAGGCGAGGTCAACTGTGTCAACGGTGTGGTGTGCGGTGGCCAGATGAGGCGGCTACACATCAAGATGAGCAGTCAGCGGTGGGTTCTTCTTGGAGAAGAACAGTGCACGGAGTGGGGGAGGAAAGCCGGCTGCTATGGCTATGGCGTGCTTTCATGAATGGCATGCACAAGGGGTGCGAGGAAGAGAGGAGCGTCGAGGCATGGTGCTCGCAGTCGTCGGTGGTGAAGAAGGAGAAAGCTAGTGGTCACAGGGGGTGGCATAGGTAGCAGTCGCTGCTGTGCGTAGAGGACGTGCGAGTGCAGGCGAAGATGCTGCAGCGCTGGTGGGAGCGATGGAGGTACTACTGCAACGACAGGAGCGAGTGGAAGTGTTGGCCTCACTCTGGCATGTGAGCACGAGATGGCATTGCATGCATGAGGGGGGGCCAACTGTGAGGTTGTGGCTGCACGTGGTGAGGGGGTGTGCGCGCGGCTAGCTGCGGTCGATGAGGGGGTCACAGTGAGTGCGGCTGGCTGCGGTGCATGCTCTCTTCACCTTGGAGAGGAAGGTCCCCCTCCATCAAGCCCCCAAAAAGATTCTTTAACCTTTTCCAGATACACATCGCTCGCCTCCTCCTTCGCATCGCAACTGCTGGATTTGAACGCTGGCAGAGGGAGTGGCGGTGAGGGACAATTATGGGCATACCCTCCTTCAAATGCTAATTCATGTCCAGCCACCTATTATACTTTTATTTTTTTCTCTCTGCATGCACATATCAAATAAGTATAAATGTATGTATTAGAATGCAAAGCAGATACAAAAATATTCATAAGCTAAGATTAATTACTACTTAGCTTAGGTCATTAAACCATGAGGAAATGTATTCCATATGTACTTAAGCCAAATAAATGTCCAATAAATTGGACTTATCAAGGACATCTCAACTTAAACCCTCAATCCAAAAAGCTCCTGAGTTGGACTTGAAACCCCTCCCGAGCACTTTGAAGTATGCTTTCCTTATCCCTAATGACATGCTCCCCATTATTATCTCATCTACATTATTTGAATCGCAGGAGGGAGCTCTGCTTGAGTGTTTACAAAGGCACAAGGAAGCAATTGCCTGGTCAATTGCTAATATTAAGGGTGTTGATCCCTCCCTTTGCATGCATCATATATACACGGACGAGTTTGTGAAACCCTTCCGAGACATGCAGAGATGGCTCAACCCCAATATGCGGGAGGTTGTTTAAAAGGAGATTTTGAAATGGCTGGATGTAGGGATTATCTATCTCATTTCAGATAGTAAATGGGTCAGTCCTACTCATGTGGAGCCCAAAAAGGTAGGAATCACTGTGGAAGAGAACGACCAAGGAGAGTTGGTAACCACTTGACCCTCAACTGGTTGGAGGGTCTGCATTGACTACCGCTGTTTAAACACGGTTACCCAGAAAGACCATTTCCTCTTATCGTTTATCAATCATATTTGGAATGACTGGTGGGGAACAAATACTTCTGTTTCCTTGATGGGTACTCTAGGTATAATCAGATAGCCATCTTTCCTGACGATCAGGAGCATACTACCTTCACGAGTCTGTATGGTACATTTGCAATTCGTCGAATGCCATTCGGGTTATGTAATGCTCCTACCACTTTCCAACGATGTATGATCCCTACATTTTTTGATTTGATTGACGAGTTTGTTAAGATTTTAACCATTTATGGCTCATCGTTTGACCTATGCCTTTCGCACCTTGATAAAGTCTTAACCCATTGCGAAGAGGCAAAGCTGGTGCTTAGCTGGGAGAAAAGCCACTTTGTGGTCCAGCAGGGCATTATGTTAGGGCATGTAGTTTCCAAGAGAGGATTAGAGGTGGATACCGCAAAAATTGATTCCATCTCTAAGCTTCCATCGCCCACCAATATTCGTCAAGTTAGATCTTTTCTTGGCCATGTTGGATTTTATAGGCGCTTCATCAGAGATTTCAGTAAAATCTCTAAGCCACTCTGAGACCGGTTAGCGAAGGATGTCTCCTTTGATTTTGATGCTAAATGTGGCAAGGCTTTCCAAGTCTTAAAGAAAGCCTTTATTACTTCGCCGATTCTCCAAGCACCAAATTGGACCCTCCCATTTGAGCTAATGTGCGATGCTACTGATTTTGCAGTGGGAGCGGTCTTAGGTCAAAGGGTTGATGGCAAACCTCATGTGCTGCATTATGCCAGCAAGACCCTTACGGATCCTTAGCAAAACTACACGGTCACTAAAAAGGAGCTTCTTACTGTAATGTTTGCTTTGGAAAAGTTTCGATCTTATCTTTTGGGATCCATGGTTGTGGTGTTCACTAATGATTTAGCTTTATAGCATCTTCTGGCTGAAAAGGACACCAAATCTCACCTAATTCATTGGATTCTGCTACTCCAGGAGTTTGACCTAGAAATTAAAGATAAGAAAGGAGTTGAGAATGTGGTAGTAGATCATTTGTCTAGGATCCCTATTGAGGCATCAAACCCTGTTGGCAGTATCCAAGAGACTTTCTCTAATGAGTCTTTGGTGGCAGTGGAGGCTAAAACTCCTTGGTTTACTAACATAGTGAACTATCTGGTCCCAGGCATTACCCCCAATACTTGGGACAAGCAGAAGCGAGACAGGTTTCTTACTGGCACTAAATTTTATCACTGGGAGGAACCTGAGCTTTTTAGAATAGGCCCTGACCAGCTTTTCCACCGTTGCGCCCCTGATAAAGAATAAAGGAGTGTTTCGACTTTCTGCCATGACCTGCACTGTGGGGGACATTTTAGTGGAGAAAAGACTGCCCATAAGGTTCTTCAGTCTGGCTTTTGGTGGCCCACCTTATTCCGAGATGCACATACATATGTGGGCGCATGTCTACGTTGCCAGTAGATAGGAACCATCGGAAAAAGGGATGAGATGCCCCAGCAAGCTATCCTCCCTGTTTAGATCTTTGATATTTGGGGCATCAACTTCATGGGTCCCTTTCCTGTGTCCTTCGGATATGAGTACATCCTTGTGGCTTTGGACTATGTATCGAAATGGATAAAAGCCATACCCACACGAACCAATGACCATTCCGTGGTCTTGGGTTTTGTTAAGGCTAATATCATTTCTTGGTACGGGTGCCCAAGGACGATCATAAGTGATGGATGACCTCACTTCAAGAACGTACACTTCATAAGACTACTCCAAAATTTGGGAGTCAACCACATGATAGCCACACCTTACCATCCCCAAACAAGTGGACAAGTTGAAGTGTTTAATAGGGAGATTAAATGAATTTTAGAAAAAACTATTAGGCTCGACCGTAAGGATTGGTCTAAAAAACTAAATGATGCTCTTTGGGCCTACAGAATAGCATATAAGACTCCCTTGGGCATGTCTCTTTTCCAGCTTGTGTACGGAAAGGCATGCCATCTTCCTATTGAAATCCAACACAAAGCCTATTGGGCTATTAAAAACGTTAACTTAAATCTGGATAAAGTGGGAAAGGCACGTATGCTGGAGTTAAGTGAGCTTGAGGAGCTTCGTAATGAAGCCTATGAAACTTCTTAATCTTACAAGCAATGTACAAAGGTCTTCCATGATAAACACATCATTAGAAAGACTTTTGAGCCCAACCAGTGGGTCAAGCTTTTCAATTCCAGACTTAAATTATTTCCAGGAAAGCTCAAGTCCCACTAGGATGGGTCGTATGTTGTTATCAATACCTTCCCTCATTGAGTTGTAGAAATTTGGAACCCTAATTCTGGTGCAAGCTTTAAGGTAAATGGCCAATGACTTAAACCTTATATTACTCTTTCAGATGACCAGATTTTGGATGCACTTCTGCCTGAGGAGCCTTAGCTCCTCCCACTCTCCTCCTCAGGTGATATTCTTCTATGTCTTTATTTTTCCAATGAGGACATTGTCAATCTTAGGCATGGGGGTGTATAACCTGAGGATGTTTATAGCATTTATAAATAATTGCATACATTTAGGATAGTGTATTAGCCAAAAAAAAACTCTTATTTTCTTGAGCTGAATTGGTTAGTCCCTAGTATAAAATTTATCAAGGAAGTGCCATTGAAGTTTTTCTTCTTGAATTATTTCTTAAGTTCAGAATCCAGTACAGTTACATTCACTTACACGTAGACTGGGTAATGGATCTTTGTAGAAATCAATAAGCATTTTTAGTCTATTGAACCCTTGGACAGTTAAAAGGGAGTTAGGCATACGACCCGCGCCTAGCCACGATGACCAAGGGTCCTAACTCCCATTTAATTGTCCAAGGGTCCAGTTGACTAAAAATGCTTATCGATTTTCTATAAAGATCCATTACCCAGTCTACGGAGTTAGCATTTTTAGTCTATTAGATCCACCTCATATTTGTGAGAAGAATGTGGAGAGATTACTGGTGCGTTAAGTCTAGTGCAAGGACTCTTAAGTTCTGGACTATTAGATGATAATACCTCAGATTTGGGCATAGTTTTCGCTCTCTGTTCCTGTGTGCGTACATTCTCTAAATTCCTAAGAGTCACCAAATAAGGCAGATACACAGAGAGTGAGTCTTGATAAAATTATGACTATGGTAGATGATTACGACTATCCTTCATAGAGTCCTCGACTGAAGGAGGGTAATAGTGTCAAAGGTCAGAAATACGCTTTTCCTATCCATCCTTTCCCAGTGTTGAAAGTAGGTACTTCCACCAAATAAGCCGCACAATATCCTCTTGACCATCATCATCCCTAATAATGCCTCATGAATAAAAGTCTACGTCTTGTTATGTTAATTTCTTTTAAGAAAAGAGAGAAAAAAAATAGAAACAAAGAGAGGAAAAATATTTATATAAAAAAAAAGAGAAGAAGAAGGAAAAAATGAAAAAAAAAGTCAAAGTTTGGAGTTTTATCTTCATGTCATTTTTTGTTAATGTTTTTTAGGCAACAACAAAAACACTCATTGCGATCCACCAAATATGACCCCTACCTACTTTTCAGTATTTCTAATTGCTTGAATACTGGCTGAAGACTTCTAACTTAGTTGTAGAGTTATTAGGATTTTCATTAATGTGTGAATGCCATGTGAGGCCACCAAATATTGAGTACATTTACAAAAATCTAGTAAAATATGTGATCTCAGAAAAGAAAGACGGAAGAAAGAGAAAAAGAAACGAGAGAGTGAATGAGCATAAGGGAAGGCAAAGAGAGCACAGTGTTTAGCCTATTTCTGGGTTGACTTGTTTAATAATCTAGAGATCTAGAGTGTGCAGTACTAGACTACATGTAACACCAGATGAGTGTGAGCCACCAAATATTAATTCATTCAACTCAATATCTCCTACCTAAGCCAAAAAGCTGGGGTCAAACTACAGATTATTTTCTGCTTTAACCCCAAGGGAAGTAGTTGCCTATCCCGATAGAAATGTTTACCAAGGGTTAAATACAAACTTTAAATATAAGTTGGCTTTTCACTTGGATACGTTACCTAGGCTACTATAATTTCATTTTAGTCTGGATCTCTAAATTTTTGGAATAAGAGAAGAAAAAATCTTTTGGTTACTTTCATTATTTCTTTTCACTTTTGCTCAGGACTAGCAAAACTTAGGCATGGGGGTATTTGATCAGTCCACTTTAGTGGAGTGCTAATTAGCCTAAGTAATTGTTAATTACATGTTCATAATATTTAACTATTCATGACTTAAATGACCATTTAGCTTAACTTACATACATTTTATGTGTTAAAGATAAGTTAATAACATAATTTTATGTAGGCAAGGAATAAATTTGCAGCACCATGTTCCTCCTCACAACAATTCCCTCCGAGTCCATCGGCACCGCTACCTAATCCCACCGCGTCACCGCTGCTGTTGGAAAAGCCAAGTCCTCGAGGAAAGGAAACATATTAGGAGAGAAAGTCACAATAGCGGGAGCTTTTGAAAAGAAAAGGGCCAGGCTTCTGAAGGATATATGATCCAGCTTCGCCCCCTGACGAGGATCTCCTCCTTCCTCCACCACCATGGAACCGATGTACCTTGCAAACCAAGTAAACACCGTGGCCAAAAGCTTGCTCCACCGCATTCGCCACAGACCATCCTCTCATCATCACCACCCAACTCCTCCAGCCAAAGACCACCACAGTGCAGAGAACCTCCTGCGTGCCGCCACACCCACCGTGCACCACCATTCCCTGGTGCATCCTTACGCGCGTGCAATGTCACCAGCAGTGCAGCCAACGCCTCCATGGCCATTCCACCTTGCCTGCACACAACCAACCTCGCGCGCACGCTGCGCGCAAGCCATCTCAGAAGCCGCACCACCCCCACGTCATCCACTCCCTCTTCATCTTCCTTCTTCTTTTTCCTCTTCTTCTTCAACCCAAGACCATCGGCCACCTGCAACTTCATGCAAGGATCCCAAAGTGTACCCCGTCTCCCTCGCCGGCCACCTGACCTCGGGCCATCTCCTTCTTCACTAAAACGACCGGAGTGCTTGCCTTGACCTCCGTCAACAGCCTGCGCTAGCCACGACGACCCTCGACAGCTCCTCCCACGCCAATCGCTGCTGTCGTTCGATCGATCTTCCTCCGACCGGTCACCGATGGCCACCTCCAGCTGTGCCTCCATCGTCATCACGTAGCCCTTGTTGAGACATGCCTTCCCGCAGAGCATCTCCTCCAACGAAGTCTCCTTGCGCATGCACGAAGGAGAGAGATGAAATCCCCTATTTTTCTCCGTATTAATAATTATAGAAAATGCCATTGCAAGCTTTCCTATTCATTTATTTACCAAATTAATATATTAAGATGAATTTGCTTGCATATCTCTCTATTCTTGATAAATTGCTTCTAATTGAATATCTCATGATTTAGATAAGAGTATGTAACATTGATTACCATGAACAAGGAATCTTTTGCTGGAAATTAGCATTTATGTTGATTATCATTGCTAAGATTATTAGTTAACAAAATATTGGGTTGTGGTGATTTGACATTTAAACACCTTTTTTTTTATCAATTACTTAGAATGATGATTTATGTTGAAAAGGAATTATACGAATTAGCATGCACAACCATTGAGTTTCCTGAGTAAATGAGGCACCATTCACTCATTCAATAGGCTTATTCCTCCTTATGGATACGACCTAACTATTTTCATGGTTAGTTTTTGAACATTGAATGTTTTGAAAAGTGATTTTCTACCATGCACGAACTATAACGATGCAACATTTTATGTTAAAGTTTTCAACGAAAATGAAGATCGCTCTTTCATGATCCTGTGATTTAATGAGTGAAAGAAGGCTCGACGAGCCAGAATTGCCTCACCGGAGCTGTGGAAGATGATTGGAAAACTAAGCTAAACACTAAACTAACTACTCAACTAACTATGCTAAATCAAACTAAACTAATAACTAAGCTAAATACAAGTTACCTGGATGAAGTGAGGAAGGGGATCTTTGTCGATGGCACTTAAGGAAGGAAGAAATCAGAAGAGTAAAGGAAGAGCTTTGACGAGAAAGGAAGGTGTTGTGGTCAAGAAGATGTTGCTCCTAGACTTTGTCACAGTTGCTGGAGAGGAAGAGGAGGTGAGAGAGACGAACGCCTCCTTCAGAGATGCTTCGAAGGATAGGTGAGAGGTCGTTGAAGGTAAGGAATGAATATCCTATCATCGACCACAGTGGGGGAAGAGGGTAGGGGTTCAACTCCTGAAATCAGAGGGGTAGGGGGTATTTATAGGTAAGACTTAAGGTAGAGGTGAAGGTATTTGGATGCAATTGCATCAAGGTACATTGAATTAGGCACCTTCGTTTCCGACAACGGTGAAGTCATCGCATTGGAGTTTGTTATGAGAGGGAAGATCAGAGCCGTTGGATCTGGAGGAGAAGGTGAGCGAATAATCAACGGCTATGGCGAAGGCGTTTGGATGTAGGATGGGCGGTCATTAGAGGATATAAGCACTAGAAATCAAAGACTGTCCAAAGGTTGAAGAAGAGGTTGAAGAAGACGACTCAACATAGGGGTATATTTGTAAGAAAAAGGTCGAAATGAAATAAAAGGACTCAATCGACATAGAAGTTAAGGACCTAAAAATAAACAGTGAATTTAAAGGGTTATTTTAATTTATTTATTTTTCAACTTTTTATATATAATTATAAATTAGGTAAATATTATATTAATGCCTTGAAATGATGTTTTTGCCCTTTTTAGCTATACTTATTTAAATGATATAATTAAGTTAATTACATACTTAGTTCTTAAAATTAAATTAGTTTAAACACTAAATATCTAGCTAAATGATTATTAATTGAGTCCAAATTATTAATTAAATTATTATTAAGATTAATTAATATTTAGGTTAGTGTTTTTAACTTATTTTGTTGGTTCTTAGTGTTTTAACCCCTATAGTATAATTAATCCTGTAATTAATGTATTCTTAGTTAATTAACTAGGAAAACTAGTCAATTAATGATAATTAGGAGCTATGATGAGTCTCTCATCATCTACCACCAAAAAAACCACACTTGGCTGCATTATTACCTTGGCAAATCCACTTATATTCCTACTTATACTCATTCAAGAGAGAAGAAGAAAGGAAGATTAAGGAGGCACACCTGCCTCCTTGGTGCCTTCCTCTTCTCTTCTTTCTTATGCCCAAGCCAAGGAGGACACTTCAAGGGGACGACCAGGTAAAGGAGGATCTAAGGGTGGTAGATGTCCACCCTAAGGTGGAGAAAGAGGCATGCCCATCTAGAGTTTGTCAGGAGGAAGGACCATCTTGGAGGAGGGGCACTCTTCAACTTCGAGGAAACTGGGGTTGGAGCGAGGGTTTCACCGTGACATCATCTTCTACTAAACCTTTCACGTTTTCTCTAGATTTAGCATTTATTTCATTTGTGTGTTGGTTAGCTAGTTGAACTTCTTTGGAGAGTACAAGTGTGGAATCCCTCCTACTTGTGAGCTCTCCAATTTTGTAATATGATTCAAGTTTCAATACAAGCTTTCCTCTATCAATTTGGCTTTGTAGTTTTATTTCTTTGTTTCTACCTTTCCATTACTCCAAGTCACTCGTACTTGGAGTGAGTTGGAAGAGAAGAGCATAGTAGCTTAAATCTTTTTCACTTCTCCTTAGTTAATTCATTACTGGTGTGATTCGCCCTAATTAAAAACCCAAAAGAAATTACATATATAAAAAGCCAAAAAGAGAGATTTCCTTATCGCAAGCAAGAGTATTTCAATTTGCATCTTTGCCTCCCTTGGGATGACCCGAATACTTCCCAAGTACTTGATCTTTACAAATTCAAAAGCAATTGGATTTTGTGCGTTACAATGACATAAAAATTAGTTTTTAAAAATCGCATGATTCTCGCATCAATGTATTAAATGCCAGTTGAACACCAAATAAGCACAAATTCAAAAATCAATTGTGGAATTATTTGTTAATATGTTCAATTAACATGCCATAAAAAATACATTAAGTTATGACATCATTTGGACCTTGCAATTAATGTTTCTCATTTAGGTCCTAAATTTACAAACATATCTTCACTTAAAAGTTGTTGAGGACCTATTAGTAAGCTTTTAGGGACCTTTTTGTTTGGATTCTATGGGTTTCTTTGTAAAATTCCTACCACTTATCCCTTTGGGTTTCTTCGTAAATAACCCAAAAGGCCTGATGCAACCTCCTTGCCTAATACTATTCACACAATGAATTCGCTGAACAAGAGCCGTCCATCCTTGATCCACAAATCCAATGGTGGATCTTCCACCAACCTTCGAACACTGGTGTGCACACCCTCGCATCAGTCTCCAGATTACATCCAACGGTTGCCTTTCACTCTAATCTTTCTCATGCTCCTCAACACTCCTCCCAACCGTTGATGTCCCATGGCATGCACCTTTGATTCCAGGTCGCTTAAGCCTCCCATTTCTTATAAATTGAGCTGCCCTCCTCCCTGAGCTCCTTTATCGACTCCCTCCACCCTGAGCCAATCATCGTCTACCCCTCCAACTCTATTTCTCCTTCGATCATTGGTGACAGTGGTGGTGTCTTCTTCCTCTTCATCGCCATAGCAACCCGTTGTGGATCTAGGGATCTCATTCACTCTGTTGGAGGTTCCTCCCCTTTCGTTACTGTAGTGACCAGCTGCAGTCTAGGAATCCCATTCGTTTGTTCAGCTAGGATTTAATTGCTTTCATAGATTAGTTTTAATGCACCATCCAGTGGATCCATCATATGGATCCAGTGGAATCCCATCCTATGGATCTAGGATGGTGCCACGTGGCACCATCCCAGCTGCCCAAAGTGCCCAACACTGCCCGCAGCATCTTCTCTTCTCCACCCAAACTAATCCCAGCCTTTGGATCATCAATCCAATGGCTGAGATTCAATCTTAGGCTGCGCACCAATTCTATTCAAGGAATGGGTGCATGCACTCTCAACTGTTGGATCGCCATCCAACGATTGTGAGCGCTCACCCCTTATAACACAAATTCAACCAAAAGAGCCCCTCAACGCAGTGGTCTCATAGCTCACATGCAATGCAGAGGCACACGATCGAGACCTTGCATGCCTCAAATCGAGAGGGCGAGCGGGCGTGGCTAAATTCGACCGTTGGATGTGGTGCGAAAGGTTGATGGAGCGGCAACGTGGTGTGCTCTCGCGCATCGGATGAAGGTGCGTACTGCACGTGTGCGATGACATGCCATCGCACGCCCAATTTTATGCAAGCACGTGGAACACCTGAAAGTGAAGAGGCTCGAGCACTTTTAAGCCATTCGATCTCTTGATCTGATGACTGAGATCGCATGGCTGTGATGGGTGTGCTCAACGATTGAAGGAGAAGAGGCACGCCTTCACCAATGTCTACTACAGTGACGGTTATATCCATCACTAAAGATCCCTACATTTATGTTTAAGGCCTTAAAAGACCCTTTTGCCCCCAATCTCTACACATATAAAAAGGCCACCCCTACTACTCATTTGATCATCCCTTCTCTTCTTCTCTCATCCCCTCCAAAGCTCTACAAGTTGGTCCCATACCCGGGATGCTCCATTAGAGCTAGAGTAAAATAATTTTCCCATCTTCTCACCTCCTTCGTGGAGCATCCTTCGATTGTCCTCTCACCACCATTCAGGAAGTGGATCCCGCTACGACGTCTTCTTGCTTCGTCCGCTGTCCTCCAATTTCATTCTCCTTTGTCTAGCATCTCATCTCCATCATCCGGGTGCTTTGTCTACGTAGCTCGTCCTACAAGCAGTCGTCGAGGATGATTTCTCTCATCTCTCTCTTTTTACTGCTTTCTAGTGTAGATTTCCCGCTTTCTAGTTGTAGAGATTAGATGTAATGAACATATTGCTATGGTTATGAAACATTTGTTTATTCTCTCCATATTTTCTCTTTATTTGTATTATTCTTTTTCTCTCTTCTATTAATTATTCTTTAAGTAGAATAGCTAGTAGATTAATTTCAACCAGCTAATCTACTTTTGTGACAATAATTCCAACGTGATTTTTTATCAAACATTTGCTTCCCCATGTTCTACCTGGGACTCACCAGAGTTTCAGTAAATTATCTGTTTGATGGATTTTTATGTAACTACAACGATGGATTTTCAAACTCAAAACTTTTAGCATAGAAATCACGTACAACAATGTCTAATCAGAGGATTAGAAATTTAATCTGGTTTTAATTAGTTTTAATTGAGTGAATTGAGTTTTTATCTATGTAATTTGGATGACTACGATGGATTTGAGCTATTGTGATTAGATTTTTATTCAATAAATTCCTTGTGCCTAATTCAGTTCATCGATACTATTTTGCATCTTCTCTGGATAGCAAGAGTCAAGGAAAGTCCGTGCCCGAATTTGAGACTCTTGCAATGATCTAACTAGTTTTAGAGAATCATAGAGGACTTCTAAGCAATACTTAATAGTGTATAGAAATCCTAATTGATCAACTCATTACATGCGATCGCACATCAAATACCTAGGTTGGCAATGTTGATTTTGAATCTAAAAAGTGTTTTAATTTGCCAATGAGGGTTTGAACTAGGTTTGAAAGGTCTGAATGAAGCTTATATGTTGGCTTTCTAGTGAATTGAATGCCTGATTTGATTTATCCTCCTGACATTGTCTACAGCGAAGGAGGATCAATTAGGGTTTTTATGGCTTATTGAGCTCTGATATGATATATGCGGATTTCTAGAGTGCTTAAGGAATGTTTGCAACACTTCAGTTTGATTTTTAGTTAATTTAAATGAAATCTGGAGTCAATGATTTCAACACCCAGGTTAGAGCTTGGTTTTGGTATTTAATGATTCAATCCACATTCTATTAACCTGGGCAAGAATCAAGAATGGTTTTTGGATATCCATAGAACAAATTTCAATGACCTGTTGATGTTTTGAGTTCTTAAATTAGATCTGGGAAGTAATTTTCAGAAATAGCAGCTGTTCTGAAAGGTTATGACTGGATTCTGATGATAGCTTAAAAGGAATTTTCATGTCAAACATGATTTCATTAGTTTATTTGGATCGAATGTTGTTTAAATCCACTTTTTAGATTCATTTGAGTGAAACAAGATGATAAACCAGATTGAGAATGACTGGATTCATGTTTTGATAGCATCAGCAGTAGTTCTCACTAACAGGCTTAATGATTATTGAATCTAAGTTCTAATGAAGTTCTTAACCTTGTTTTAATTTTTCCAAATGATTAAATAATAGAGCAAGCATTCAGTTACATGTGCAGGTTGTGTTTGATTTTCATTCTAATCAATATACATTGTTAAAAAGTTGCGAACTTGTTAGTAAATATGATAACTGTTAACTGTCCAAACAGTGTTGAAACATTCATTTTCATTGCTAAATCATATTCTCGAGTTTAATTGCGGTATTAAATGGTTTCGAGAAGTTTAGTATGCTCTATCCTTGTTTTCCAGCAATTTTGGATGAATCTTGTGGCTTTGAAATTAATTGTTTATCATTCTACAGCTTCTGTCAGTAATAATATACCTAATTTCTATTTAATTAATTGGTTAATGTGATATCCAATGTTTAATCTACAATCTAAGCTTGACTTGGACTTCTTTGAGTTGCTAGAATCTTACTAAGTGTTATCCTTCGTTTCCAGCATTTGAGCCTAGTTTTTAAGGCTTTGGTTTCATTATCAACTCTTGATTAAACCTTATTTTACCCAAATTGTAAATAGTGTAAAAAATAAAAAATAATTGTAAATAAATACAAGAAAGGCGTCTGATGAGCCCATATTTGTGGGCTATTTTTGTATTTTAATGCTTAGACATTAAGTTAATTCTAACACCTATTTTGCATGCATTAAGATGTAAATACATTAATTATAGATTTGCTTCATGCATTGCATTCATATGTAAATTAGAATTTAATTGGGATAGCATGCATTAGCTTAGTCTTTAATTTAGTTTGCATTTTATTTAGTGTGCATTATACACATTACATGAATTTAGACATTCTATAAGATTTTGTACTTAAATAAACCAACCTTTTAATTATTTGTTTCTAATTCATCAGTAGGAAATCCGCAACCCGCTTTACAACAGCTGTGCGACCATTGATGACCGACATTCAAGGAGTGATCTCTCGTCCCAGCAAAGCAAGGAATGGGAAAAGTAGATTTAGCCTCTAATTCTCCTCATGACTCAATTAAAAAGCTCCCTGTTGCTATAAGAAGGGAGGAGGCTGCAAGCTGAGGAGGCTACCACCCCGACCGATAACTATGCAAAGCTTAAGCTAATTTTGCTCCATCACCACCGGCCTCAACTGTAGTAGCAAGGTTCCACCACCGTGGGCGTATGGCTTGACAGGCCACACCGCTGTCCGGAACTTACTCACACCATCGTGAGTGTACCTACAGGTGCATGACCACAACAACAACACCCACTACCACCACCTTTCTCTGTTTCTTCTCCTTCATTTTCACCTTTCACCTTTGTTCAACAACAACCACATCCACCACCACCTTCCTCCTCTCCAGTTGGATGCCTCCAACCGCCATCGGCCAAGCCATCTCTGCAATCGTGAGCCTCTCCTCCGGCAAACCTCCTCCATGCGTGCAGGCTGGTTCTTTCCCCTCCCTTGTTTTGCTACAGTGGTAGGAGGATTAGTTGGGTTTGGAATTTTTGCGAGAAGATCACTATAGCTTTATTTTTGGTTAAAAAATTTAATGTGTTTCAATTGCTACCATGCCCTCCAGCTTCTCCTTTTCTTGTTTTATTCAATGGAATAAATTATTTTGAATAAGAAGTAATCATTTGATTAAAAGTAAAGATTAATCTCTTAAATTCTCTATCTGAAGCTTGATTTTGTGTAGGAAATATTCGAGTTTTGATAGGCTTATTCCTCTTTGTGGAGACGACCCACTCTTTTGAGTGGTTATTTTCATCTGTTTTGACCACGTGCTTTGCCACTCGATTTCCATTCTACAACGACTTTTAAATCTATTTTAGAAACCATTTTAGCTCTTGATCAGTGTCTTGAGTGAGATTAGGTTATGTAACGAACGCGTGCCCCAGACGTCGGACCAGACGTCTGGGATCACATCCAGACGTCTGGAAAACAGTTATTTTCGCACGAAGGATTCGTCTGCGCACCTGTGCGCGCAGACCCGCGATTCCTCTCTCTCTCTTTTTCCCTCTCTCTCTCTACGGCTGCAGGCGACCTGCCACGCTCCTCTCTCCTCCTCGCGCAGCCTTAAAAGGGCACGCCTCCCCTCACTCCATCACCACCGTCTCTTTTCCCTTCTCCTTCAGCCAGAGCGTGAGCGCGAGCACGAGGGCGGCAGCGGCGGCCGCAGTGAGCGCAGAGGAGGTGCGGCGTGCGAGAGCGGAGCTCTGCCGTGAGGGAGAGCTCACCGGAGCGGCTTGGCCGGCCGGCGGAGGGCGCAGGGGGCGCGGAACGACGCGGAGAGGCACCTGCTGCAGTCTGAGCAGCAGGCGTGCGAGGTGCGACGCGGGCGGCATCGCGGGCGGAGGCCGAGTAGCGCCCTAATTCTAGAAAAATTTCCAGAATCAAACGTCTAGGTTGATAGGCAGACGGCGAGGACGACGTCTGGTAGCTCATACAGACGTCTGAAAGGTGCGTATTCCGCTTTCTTCTTCCTTCCTGTCGACCGACCGTACTGAGGGAGGCAGTTGGCTGTGCGCAGGTTCGCTGATTCGCCATCCTTTGCGAATCAGACGTCTGGAAGTTGTACCAGACGGCGTGAGTGACCTCCAGACGTCCTGGGTGACCATCGGACGTCTGGGAGCTAGGACAGACGTCCCCGCAGACTTCTGGACGTCTGGGAAACCACGCTGGACAGGTAATTCTCTGATCCACTATTTAAGACGTCTGGAATAAGTTCCAGACGTCTGATTTTGCACAATATCGTCTTTTTCAACCCGTTTAGGGGCCGTTCGGGCTCCGTTTTCCGCGATTCGAGTTGCGTTCTTTTCACAATTAATTCCTATACCTGTCTACAGTAACTATACACTGTTTTGAGACACTCCTTGTGTTTTGATCCTTGTGATAGGACCTCGTTCAGTTGCAGTCTTGGGAGTCGCGGAGGCACGCGGGATTCCCGATCACGCCCCCATTACTCCCGTTGTACCTGGTAGAGTGGCTTGAGTTTACTATTAAAATATGTTAAAGTATGGAACCATAACTAGAATCTAGGACATTGCATGAATCCTAGGAATGAGAAATGTATGGAATGATAGCTCCTAGGTGATGCATGAATCCTAGGGCTGGAAAACTAGTTGTATGCTAGATCCTAGGATGTGACATGAACCTTAGGATGGAAAAACTAGTGGAATGTATAATACTGCAGTCTTGGAAAAATGGAAAGGAATATAAAGCTGCCTGTAAATTGAATTAACAGCTGCCTGTTATGAATAAAGAAACATGATTGAGATCATGGATTGTGAGAACGTGAAACTGGAAAGTGAAACATATGATGTTCTGAGATAAGGAGCTGGAACCCTACGGGGAATTAGGAGTGGAACTCCTGGAAAGAAAAAGGAATGGAACTGAGATGTAGTTTGTACTGTCTCTTGGGTACGCAATACCAAGGGAAGTACCCGTACCTGTTTAGTGCAGAGTGGGGCCAGCCACCCCAGGGACCCGGGGTTAGGATTGGCCGCTCTGTACCGACTTGTTGGCCCTCGTGTACGTAGTACCGAGGAGAGCTACTAGTGTTAGGAGAGTACTAGCTACCCCACGGGCCCCGGGGTTCTGCTAGCCTCCTTCACCGACTTGTTAGGCCCACTAGGGCAAACCAGGGTAGTCAGGCGAGGGTGCGCGGACTGTGGAGGGGCAAGGCCCCGGTTTGGTTACTGTGGAGGGGTTAGACCCCTGTTACTGAGAGGGCTCTGCCCTGGTTCCGTGCTGTGCTTTGGGCGCACCCGTTAACGAAAACGACTGACCACGTGCCAGTGCGGGCTAGCTACCTGTGCGTTTATCGCGGGTGCCGTAGTCACCGTTACGTCTGTCAGTGACCTTGGGGTGGTTGACTGAGGGTAGGATCACCACGGGGGACTCTCCCGGCCAGGAGAGCACCACGTGCTACTTCTACTTTTGGAAAAGACAGCAATCAAGATCGTTCCCACGAGGACATTCGAGATCAAGTAAAGGATCTGAGAAATAAATGAAATAATGAGAAAATTGAAAGATGTAAATAAAGGAAGTAATAGAACATAACAGCTACTGTACACTCTACTGTTGCCTTTAGTTTGTTTGCCACTCTACTCAGCGTTTTGCTGACGTGTTACACTCGTTACCTTTTTCAGTACTAGGTGTTGAGCAGCCAGGGTCGGCGGCTGTAGAGGACGCTGGGCCGAGTAGGGTCCAGTAGAGTTTACCACAGTCTTTTGTACCTCTTTTGTTTCTGTTCTAGTGAGTAGTTTTTGTTTCCGCTGTACTTTCTTTACCTACAGTTCTTGTTATATGATAAATGTTGTTCTACTGTTGTGGTGGTATCTACTGTAGTAGTTTCTTTCCTTACTGCTATACTTCCTTACTGTTAGTTATATTCATGCTGAATGTGGTTTATTTTACTGCTCTTTTGGTTACTTCCTCGTTGGACGACTAGGTCTTGGGATTTGTCGAGTCGGTCCGGTTCTCGTGTCTCGTAGGGACTCGGGAACCGGGTCGTTACAAGATGGTATCAGAGCAAGGTCGTCCCGAGAAGTGAATCAACTGACTGGAAAATAACCAATTCACATGTTTATAGCTAGAGTAGCCACCACAACATATCTCTTGACATGAGCTCTTAGAAGTTTTTTTAGGTACCGTCTGTTCTGACGTTTCCGTTTTGTTTCGCGTCTCCTTGCAGGAGATGCCTCGTCGCAGGACTGGCAAGACTGGCCGAGGGCGAGGTCGGCGAGGTGGACGTGCTGTCGTTGACGTCTCGGTGGACTAGCCACCACTCCCTGGCATCCAGACCCAGGACCTCGCCAGACTGATACGGGATATTGTACGAGAGGAGCTCCACCCACCACCCCGAGCACCTCCTCCTGGGGTTGCAGAGGGGGAGTCCTCTGTGGGACCACGCGACGGACACGGCGCTGGACACGAGGGAGGAGATGGGCCTCTGCCGCCCCCACCTTCCTCCGACACTTCTGTACATGAGGCACCTTCGCCTGGAGGTGCACCAGCACCTCCCCTACAGCGCCACTTCGAGCTTTTCGGATAGTTCCGGAAGCTGAAGCCCCCCTCCTTCAAGGGGGATGAGGACCCGACCGAGGCAGAGGACTGGCTTGAGCAGCTGGAGAAGATCTTCGACACCCTTCGCCCCCCGGTGGAGTGCCGCGTGGCCTTTGCCACGTACCAGCTGGAGAGTGCGGCACACCTGTGGTGGAGGGCGATCCGGGGACAGGAGAGGGACGAGCCGACGTGGGACCAGTTCGTCACCCTCTTCTGCGAGCAGTACTTTCCCCAGACGTGGCAGGACCAGAGGAGGCGGGAGTTTCACACTCTCCGCCAAGGGACGATGACTGTGAGCGCGTACCGCACACGTTTCTTGGAGCTGTCCCGCTTTGCAGCGACAGCGGTAGCCACTGAGGAGGAGCGCCTTTGGAGGTTCACTGAGGGGCTCCGGCCTGCGATCCGGGGGTATGTCAAACCCCTGAAGCTGCCGACGTTTTCGAGGGTGGTAGAGGCAGCTATGACTTACGAGGAGACCAACCCGTCCGCGCGAGAGACCGACGGCGGATGGAAGAGGCCCTTTCAGCCAGACTTCTCACAGGGCCGGTGAGAACGGAGACACGTGGCATCCGCAGGAGAGCCGTCACGTTGTGTAGGGCCATCAGTGGCCTTTGGGGGCCCTCGACAAGGGCCAGTCGCCAGCACCGGACCCCCGCTTAGCCGACAGCAGGGACTCACTGAGGGCGGGAGTCGGGTTCCCCTCTACTACCAGTGTGGCCAGCCGGGCCACGTCAGGAGGGACTGCTCATCTAGGGCAGGAGGTCAGCAGATACTTCCCGTGCAGAGCACTGGAGGGTACGCAGGAGGCCGCGGTCCCTAGGCACGAGGAGGAGGACAGCAGTCGCGAGGAGGGTACCGGCCAGCACCTAACCGTCCGACGCAGAGTGTGGCTGCTTCGTCCACACCTAGAGCTGAGGGGCGTATCAACGCCCTAACACACAGGGACGTCAGAACATCGGGATTCGTGGTAGCAGGTATGGTTTCAGTTTCTGGTAGACTCGTTTACTCGCTTTTCGATTCTGGCGCTACGCACTCGTTTGTCGCAGCCAGTTTCGCAGTTAGTTTGGACCAGGATTATACACTGTTAGAGAATCCGTTCGTAATCAGGGGTCCGAGTGGTCAGTTGTTTGTAGCTGAGGAGGTGTACACGGGTTGCGAGGTCAGCATCGGGGGACATAACCTGCCAGCTGACCTGATTATGATACAGATGGAGGACTTTGGAGTGATTCTGGGGATGGATTGGCTGTCCGCTTACCACGCCTTGGTAGAATGTTTTGAGAGGAAGATTGTCTTCTCCATTCCGGAGTTGCCTTCTTTCGAGTTTCACGGGCAGCCAGTGGACGGAGGTTTCAGGTGCATTTCGGCACTTCGGGCGGCGAGACTTTTGAGCCAAGGGTGTGAGGGCTTCCTAGCCTGTGTGGTGGCAGAGCCCAGCCCTGTGGCAGACTTCCAGAGCATCCCGGTGGTCAGAGAGATCCCCGACGTGTTTCCAGACGAGTTACCAGGACTACCGCCCGAGCGTGAGATCGAGTTTGAGATCTCACTAGTACTAGGGACCAGCCCCATCTCCACCGTGCCATACAGGATGGCACCGCTTGAGCTGCGAGAGCTCAAGTCCCAGTTGCAGGACCTTTTGGAAAAAGGTTTCGTGAGGCCCAGTGCGTCTCCCTGGGGAGCCCCGGTACTGTTTGTGAAGAAGAAGGATGGGACCCTACGCCTTTGTGTGGACTACCGACAGCTGAATAGGGTCACCATCAAGAACAGATATCCGCTGCCGAGGATCGATGATTTGTTTGACCAGTTGCGGGGTGCCACGGTGTTTTCCAAGATAGACTTGAGGTCTGGATACCACCAGTTGAGGATCAGGGAGACCGACGTCTCCAAGACAGCTTTCCGCACCCGGTACGGACACTACGAGTTTTGGTCATGCCGTTTGGGCTGACCAATGCCCCCGCTGCTTTCATGGACCTGATGAACAGGGTGTTTAGACCGTACTTGGATCAGTTCGTGGTGGTTTTCATAGATGATGTGCTTATCTATTCTAGAGATCGGACGCAGCACGGACAGCACTTGCGGATGGTTCTGGACACTCTGAGACGACGCAGGCTATACGCCAAATACAGCAAGTGCGAGTTCTGGTTGAGGGAGGTGACCTTCTTGGGTCATGTGATCTCTGGTGACGGCCTGGCGGTGGACCTCGCCAAGGTCGAGGTAGTGCTCAGGTGGGAGAGACCGCGTTCAGTCACTGAGATTCGCAGTTTCCTGGGACTGGCAGGTTACTACAGACGGTTCATCAGAGGGTTTTCACAGATTGCGCGTCCTATGACACAGTTGACCCGGAAGGACGTGCCTTTCGCTTAGACAGATGCCAATGAGGCGTGTTTTCTGGAGCTGAAGGAGAGGTTGACCTCGGCTCCCGTACTCACCATCCCTGACAGTAGTGGCGGGTTCGTTGTGTACACGGACGCTTCCTTGCAGGGGTTAGGAGGTGTGCTCATGCAGAGGGGTCATGTTGTCGCTTACGCTTCGCGGCAACTGAAGCCCCATGAGCATACCTACCCTACCCACGACCTAGAGTTGGCAGCTGTTGTCTTCACGCTGAAGACCTGGAGGCACTACTTGTACGGTGAGACCTTCGAGATTTTTACAGATCACAAGAGCCTCAGATATCTTTTTGACCAGAAGGAGCTCAACATGAGACAGAGACGTTGGTTGGAGCTCCTAAAGGACTACGATTGCAGCATCACCATGGACTTGGTGGTGGGCTTACCTATTACCCAGCGGGGAAACGACGCAGTCTGGGTAATAGTGGATAGATTGACGAAGACGGCGCAATTCTTGCCGATCCGAGTCACTTTGGGACCAGCACAGTTGGCAGAGAGGTATATCCGTGATGTGGTACGACTACACGGAGTTCCGCAGGAGATCGTATCCGACCAGGATACCCGCTTTACGTCCCAGTTTTAGGCTGAGTTTCAGCAGGCCTTGGGGACGAGGTTGAGGTTTAGCACAGCTTACCACCCCCAGACGGATGGACAGTCTGAGCGCACGATATAGACACTCGAGGACCTTTTGCATGCCTGTGTACTGGACTGGAGGGGCTCTTGGGAGGAGCACCTGCCCCTGGCGGAGTTTGCATACAACAACAGTTATCACTCGAGCATCGGCATGGCTCCCTACGAGGCTCTGTACGGACGGAAGTGTACGGCACCCTTGAGTTGGGTTGAGGTGGGGACCAAGTGGGAGGTTGGCCCCAGGTTGATCCGGTAGAGTCAGGAGGTAGTTGAGCAGATCCACAGATGACTCCGCACTGTCAGGAGCAGACAGAAGAGCTACGCGGATCGCAGACGCAGAGAGGTGCAGTTCGAGGTTGGGGACCACGTCTTCCTTCGTGTTTCGCCCATGAAGGGCTTACAGCGGTTTGGGGTGAGAGGGAAGCTCGCGCCGAGGTTCGTGGGGCCCTTTGAGGTCCTGGAGCGGGTTGGACCCGTTGCTTACAGACTTGCCCTTCCCCCACAGCTTTCTGGTGTGCACGACGTGTTCCACGTGTCCAACCTCAGGAAGTACGTAGCCGATCCCAGCCACGTACTGAATCACGAGAGCGTCGAGGTGAGCGACGACCTGACCTACCCCGAGCGGCCAGTGCAGATCCTAGACCGAGCCGTCCGTAGTTTGAGACGAAAGCAAGCACCCTTGGTAAAGGTTTTGTGGAGGAGCCAACGGTACGAGGAGGCTACCTGGGAGCCTAAGGCGGCAATGCGGGAGCGGTACCCGGAGCTTTTCGCGGGTACGTCTTTTCGGACCGGCTTCGGTCCTCTTTGAGTTTGTTATGGTTAATTGGACATCTTTTTCCCGTACCCTAGTTGGCGGAAGTTTCGGGGACAAAACTTCCTTTGAGTTTGTTATATTGTAACGAACGCGTGCCCCAAACGTCTTTTAAGACGTCTGGGAGGTGGCCCAGACGTCGGACCAGACGTCTGGGATCACATCCAGACGTCTGGAAAACAGTTATTTTCGCACGAAGGATTCGTCTGCGTGCCTGTGCGCGTAGACCCGCGATTCCTCTCTCTCTCTCTCTTTTTCCCTCTCTCCCTCTGCGGCTGCAGGAGACCTGCCACGCTCCTCTCTCCTCCTCGCGCGGCCTTAAAAGGGTACCCCTCCCCTCACTCCGTCACCACCGTCTCTTTTCCCTTCTCCTTCAGCCAGAGCGTGAACGTGAGCGCGAGGGCGGCAGCGGCGGCCGCAGTGAGCGCGGAGGAGGTGCGGCGTGCGAGAGCGGAGCTCTGCCGTGAGGGCGAGCTCGCCGGAGCGGCTTGGCCGGCCGGCGGAGGGCGCAGGGGGCGCGGAACGACGCGGAGAGGCACCTGCTGCAGTCTGAGTAGCAGGCGCACGAGGTGCGACGCGGGCGGCATCGCGGGCAGAGGCCGAGTAGCGCCCTGATTCTGGAAAAATTTCCAGAATCAGACGTCTGGGTTGATAGGCAGACGGCGAGGACGATGTCTGGTAGCTCATACAGACGTCTGAAAGGTGCGTATTCCGCTTTCTTCTTCCTTCCCGTCGACCGACAGTACTGAGGGAGGCAGTTGGCTGTGCGCAGGTTCGCTGATTCGCCATCCTTTGCGAATCAGACGTCTGGATGTTGTACCAGACGGCGTGAGTGACCTCCAGATGTCCTAGGTGACCATCGGACGTCTGGGAGCTAGGACAGACGTCCCCGCAGACTTCTGGACGTCTGGGAAACCACGCTGGACAGGTAATTCTCTGATCCACTATTTAAGACGTCTGGAATAAGTTCCAGACGTCTGATTTTGCACAGTATCGTCTTTTTCAACCCGTTTAGGGGCCGTTCGGGCTCCGTTTTCCGCGATTCGAGTTGCGTACTTTTCAGAATTAATTCCTATACCCGTCTACAGTAACTATACACTGTTTTGAGACACTCCTTGTGTTTTGATCCTTGTGATAGGACCTCGTTCAGTTGCAGTCTTGGGAGTCGCGGAGGCACGCGGGATTCCCGATCACGCCCCCATTACTCCCGTTGTACCTGGTAGAGTGGCTTGAGTTTACTATTAAAATATGTTAAAGTATGGAACCATAACTAGAATCTAGGACATTGCATGAATCCTAGGAATGAGAAATGTATGGAATGATAGCTCCTAGGTGATGCATGAATCCTAGGGCTGGAAAACTAGTTGCATGCTAGATCCTAGGATGTGACATGAACCTTAGGATGGAAAAACTAGTGGAATGTATAATACTGCAGTCTTGGAAAAATGGAAAGGAATATAAAGCTACCTGTAAATTGAATTAACAGCTGCCTGTTACGAATAAAGAAACATGATTGAGATCATGGATTGTGAGAACGTGAAACTGGAAAGTGAAACATATGATGTTCTGAGATAAGGAGCTGGAACCCTACGGGGAATTAGGAGTGGAACTCCTGGAAAGAAAAAGGAATGGAACTGAGATGTAGTTTGTACTGTCTCTTGGGTATGCAGTACCAAGGGAAGTACCTGTACCTGTTTAGTGCAGAGTGGGGCCAGCCACCCCAGGGACCCGGGGTTAGGATTGGCTGCTCTGTACCGACTTGTTGGCCCTCGTGTACGTAGTACCGAGGAGAGCTACTAGTGTTAGGAGAGTACTAGCTACCCCACGGGTCCCGAGGTTCTGCTAGCCTCCTTCACCGACTTGTTAGGCCCACTAGGGCAAACCAGGGTAGTCAGGCGAGGGTGCGTGGACTGTGGAGGGACAAGGCCCCGGTTTGGTTACTGTGGAGGGGTTGGACCCCTGTTACTGAGAGGGCTCTGCCCTGGTTCCGTGCTGTGCTTTGGGCGCACCCGTTAACGGAAACGACTGACCGCGTGCCAGTGCGGGCTAGCTACCTGTGTGTTTATCGCGCGTGCCGTAGTCACCGTTACGTCTGTCAGTGACCTTGGGGTGGTTGACTGAGGGTAGGATCACCACGGGGGACTCTCCCGGCCAGGAGAGCACCACGTGCTACTTCTACTTTTGGAAAAGACTGCAATCAAGATCATTCCCACGAGGACATTCGAGATCAAGTAAAGGATATGAGAAATAAATGAAATAATGAGAAAATTGAAAGATGTAAATAAAGGAAGTAATAGAACATAACAGCTACTGTACACTCTACTGTTGCCTTTAGTTTGTTTGCCACTCTACTCAGCGTTTTGCTGACGTGTTACACTCGTTACCTTTTTCAGGACCAGGTGTTGAGCAGCTAGGGTCGGCGGCTGTAGAGGACGCTGGGCCGAGTAGGGTCCAGTAGAGTTTACCACAGTCTTTTGTACCTCTTTTGTTTCTGTTCTAGTGAGTAGTTTTTGTTTCCGCTGTACTTTCTTTACCTGCAGTTCTTGTTATATGATAAATGTTGTTCTACTGTTGTTGTGGTATCTACTGTAGTAGTTTCTTTCCTTACTGCTGTATTTCCTTACTGTTAGTTATATTCATGCTGAATGTGGTTTATTTTACTGCTCTTTTGGTTACTTCCTCGTTGGACGACTAGGTCTTGGGATTAGTCGAGTCGGTCCGGTTCTCGTGTCTCGTAGGGACTCGGGAACTGGGTCGTTACAGGTTATGCTTTAGGTGTGTGTTGAGTTAGATTTAGGATTTGAGTGTGTTTGTATTTAGAACATACCGGTAGAAGTCTAGGTCTTCTATGGTTTGAAATAAAAGAAACTAAAGCAAAAATACCAAAAAAAGTCTTCTTTCTCTCCTCACTTTTCTCCCCTCTTCCTCTATCTCTATAAAACACAAAAAGAAAATAAAAATATGAAAAACTTCAAAAATCCATAAAAATACCTATGTACATAGTATTTATACTTGTATATAATTCTGAATTAAGTGTATAAGTGTTAGTACATGTATGTTAGTATATATATGTAGTATAATACATGTATATACGTATGTCAAGAGTGTATATAGTATGTACTATATATCTATACAATCCTTTTTGCCTTATTTTGTATATAAGTGTTTTTAAGGCTCTTTAGTGACATATACACATGTTAGTGTATACAGTATACATAAGTTAGTATAGATATTCTTTTTGTGACTATATTAAGGCATTGCTTAGATAGTATTGAACATAACAAACATAAATTAGTTTAGACTAATTTTTGATGTCTTTATACTTGTATATAGCTTTGAGACATTGTCATTAACATAATTCATTTATTGTTATACATAATTAATTTAAATTAGTTCATTCTTTGATTCTTTCATTCATTATTCATTCAGATCTAAATAAACTTCACATTTTTTAAATAAAAGATGATTTTTGGATAATAGAGAGTGATGTATATCAATAACTGACTTCCAGTGAATGACCTAAAATAAAACTAGAAAAAATTATATATAAATAAATGACATCCATCTCAATTGCGACACTATACTATGACATGATTAATTAACCATAATCAACTAGAGATCTAGATTATCAATCATTGTTTGTCGTCGTTGCTGAAGATTCAAACCCAATAATGGTGCCTTGATTTCATTTATGATCATTTTTTAGCACCGTTGCTGGGAGACAACTCTCTATACACTAAAATTGATCTTTTACTCTTTCTTTTGTATATATTTTTTATTTCTTTGTAAATATTCATTCTTTTATTCAAATTCTTTCTTGCATATACATTATTTGATTCATTATATTCTTTGATTCATTTTGTATATAATTTTCTTACTAATCATTTGTTATTTTTGCAGCACTTGAGGAGTAGGGGTAGGAGGAGTGTTACCTTCTAGATCGTCAATCATTTTTTGGTGTCATTATCGGGGATTCAAATCCGATAATGATGA
The DNA here is from genome assembly GCA_037157565.1 of Thalassia testudinum. Taxonomy (NCBI): domain Eukaryota; kingdom Viridiplantae; phylum Streptophyta; class Magnoliopsida; order Alismatales; family Hydrocharitaceae; genus Thalassia; species Thalassia testudinum. The sequence continues at coordinate 111,576,300 of JAZHRO010000073.1, read as the reverse complement.
CTTAATTTCTTTTATGATCAAGTGCGCCTACTATTTGAAATATTTTTAAATTTTGAATATGTTAATCACAATAAAGGGTGTGCCAACTATTTTAAATGTTTATAAATTTTTTATACGTCCATCAAATGTGGGAGTGTGCTCACTATTTTAAATGTTTTTGTGTGAATGTTTATATATTGATCAACTCCATCCCAACACCTCCAACTCCATCTCCTCTCCTAATCCCTACCCACCTCCACCTCCATCCCCACTCTTAATCCATACCCACATCCACCTCCATCGTTCCTATCGTCTGAAGGGTAAGAAGGTTGGCAGGATCTTCTACTACCACCACCTAGGGTCTTTTGCACTTGCTCCAATTCTTGACACTTTTCAACTTCATTCTTGTTCTTTTTATGCTCTAGTTGTAGTGTTCTTTCATTACTATCTCCTTTTTTCCATTTTCTTCTAGTTGTATTTTATTTACTTTTTCTATCATATGTAATCAACTTCCTCTCATTCAATGAAAAGTTATATTTCATTTCCTTTATATTTCCTTATGAGTCCTTGTGATTAGCTTCGCTTATTTTGATACTATTAAAGAGGTTTTCTCTTTCACATTATACATAGATCTTATTCACTTCACATATTGCTTTTGATCCTTAGTCAAAACTTCAAAAAAATTGAAAATATAAAATACATAAAAAAAAAAAGGAGCATTTTGAAATATCAAGGACGGTTGCCTTCTCGCAAATGACTCGGACTGACATTTTTATTTGAAGAAGTTGAAATTTTGATATTTATAAATTTAAAATATTCGTGAATTTTCGTACTAGAACGATGCATTTTCATTCATTGCAATTTTCTACGAATGTATGTCATGTAGCGATCTCTTAAGAACGATGTCCACCACCCAGGTTGCATTACCCGTAAGATAGCTAAATGTTATCTCACATTTTTCAATTATTACATGAGAGTCGATGAATATTTGGTGATATCTTGATCTTCACTTAAATAATTCGGAGAATACATGTATATCTAATCAGAAAAGTTTAACGATCTTTATCTTTATATGCACAAAATCTTTTCAAAATTAAACTCTTTATATAATTTTAAAGATCGTGGAGACTGCATTGTGAAGACTACTATTCATAATCTTTGCCTTAATTAATTATCATTCTTTAGACAATTATATTTCCCCGATGTTGTCACGTAGTTCATGGGTTAAATCCTTGGGCAGCTATCATTCTAATTGGAAATTTGACATTCAATTTGAATAAAAATGGCATTCGCAAATTAGTTGTAATTATCTTTTCATAAATACATCTTTTGAAAGTTTGGTAATTTTCACAACCTCATCACATATCATAATTAAAAGATCTAAGGCAACTAGGCTGTTGAGCCAAACATTGGGTGAGACTGTGTTATTCGGATCCAATTCCCCACGTTTACCTAAGATACTAAATTATTCTTATCTTAAAGTGCCCGATCATCCCTATCACATTCAACAACATTATCATCCCTATCACTCGCTTAAAGTGCCCGATCAGGAAATATTTATAACATCTTTGAAAAGAAATCACGTAAGAATAATAAAACGGTTGAATTCATGTTAACACTAGTAACGGCAGATCTCTAAAACCCTATTGTACAATCGCCAACCATCATTTCTCTAGTGAATATATCAACATATTAATAGTTTTCTATCCTTCCGTAAACAATGAATTACATGTAATATGAAATCTGTGCCCTCCTACACCTTTGACCATCGATATTATATATGCCATATTCATTCTACGGATCCCATTCGTAAATAATAATCATTGGTATCAAGGTCATGAAAATGGCTCTCGCTTTTTCTTTACAATTTCGTTTTTACATGTGCATGTCTAGGCTACATCGAACTACTATTCAATGGTAATTACTTTTTAGGTGCCACATAAGTTTTGAATGTTTGAGAAATCAACCAAGAAATAGATAATAAATTAAAAGAGGAATGATGTGTCAACTTTGCTGTTTGGAGAGTTGTTGTACAAAGGCTGACCAGCTAACCAAACAAGTTATAAAATGATATATTTTTCGTAACAATAATGCATATAAATTGACACATACAAAACTCTTTGTAGCAAGCAAGAAAGATACTGCTAAGATCGTGACATCAAAAGACTTTAAGACGTCTAGGAGTTGGTCCAGACGTCTGGAAATAAATTTTTGCATGCGTACTATCGTGAGTCTACACGCGTGCCGCGCGCAGACTAAAACCCGCCAACCTGCATCACCTTTTTCCCCCTCCCCGTGCTTACTTATATCCTCCTCTCCCCTCTCCTTAGTTCACTACCCCACCATCTTCTCCTTCCTCCAGTGTGAGCGCGAGAGCGAGAGTGAGAGCGGGCCACCGCTGCTGCCGGGTGCGGAGGTGGAGAGGAGAGGTGCAACGAGAAGGAAGAGGAGAGAGAGCATGCGTTCCGTGAGGGAGAGAGCTCGCCAGAGTAGCTTGAGGCCAACCGATGGGCGCGCGGAGGAGCGTGGTGATGTGGAGGTTCCCCCTGTGCTGCTACAACTTAGAAAACGGGCAGACGAGCGCGGCGTGACCGCGCGCAGTGGGAAGAAGACGAAGGAGGCTCTGATTCTGGAAATTTTTCCTCGAATCGGACATCTGGACCTACATCCAGACGACATAGGCGACGTTTGGAGGGAGCTCCAGATGACTGAGAGGTACGTATTTCCTCCTATACCTCCTTTTGCGGATACGGCCATGCAGGCTGTTCCGCCGAGGTTCTGAGACATGTCGTGTCGAGAAGGTTTTCGTCGCGCGTGTAGGATTCATTTTAGGAAGGTGTGGGGACACACCCTCCCACGCAGTTCAGACATCTGGGCAAGGTACCAGATGGTGGAGAGCGTCTCCAGACGTCTGGAGAGGTGGTCGGATGTCTAGAATTGGGTCCAGATGGGTCAGCAGGATCCCTGGACGTCTAAGGAGCAGCGCAGAGTGAGGTATGACTTGGACCACTTTTTAAGAAGTCTGGAAGGTGTTCCAGACTCTGATTTGAGTTGGAGTTGTCATTTTTGACCCGTTTAGGGTCCGTTCGAGGTCTGATTTCCACGTTTAAGATTTCGTTCTTCTCAGAATTAGTTCCTCTACTTGTTTGAAATACTTTTATCCTATTCTGAGTGGTTTCTTGTGATTGATCTTTGTGTTAGGACCTCATTCTATTGTGGCTTTGGAGGTTGCAGAGGCACGTGAACCTACCGATCAAGCCCCCATTACTCCCAATTTTGCGGGTAGAGTGGCTCCCCTTAGTTAATTACAAACATTAATGCATCTCTGAAATAAATGATAGATCCTAGGGTATGGCATGAATCTTATGACCTGAAAACTAGATTGAATGATAGATCCTAGGGTATGGCATGAATCCTAGGACCTGGAAACTAGATTGAATGATAGATCCTAGGGTGTGGAATGAATCCTAGGAACAGAAACACTGAAACGAATGTCTTGAATGCCTGAATTACAGTCTTGGATAAGTAGATAGAATAATGATAATTGCCAGTAATTGGTTAATAGCTGCCTGTGAAATGTAGAGTACTATTGCTAGTAACTGCTACATGTAATTCCTGTTGTTTAGAAACTAAATTCGAGCTGCTTGTATATAAATTGATGTTAAATGTTGAAAACACGGGCTATATGCGAAGAAAACTAAAATGATGAAACCTAGTATGGCTTGGCCTGAGAAATATGAGCATAAACCCTATGGGGAATTAGGAGTAGAGCTCCTGGAAAATAAATAGAATGGAACTGGGAAAGTGGATGGGGAAGTGAGCTGGCCCTTGAGTACGGAGTACCAAGGAAAGCGACTGTCCCCCCTATTTAGTGTAGAGCGGAGCTAGCAGCCCCAAGGACCCAGGGTTAGGTCTGGCCACTTTATACTGACTTTTTGGCCCTCGCGTACACCGTACCAGGGAGAGCTACTAGTGTAGGGAGGGAGCTAACCACCCCACGGGGCCCGGGATTCAGCTAGCCGTCTTACACCGACTTGTTAGGCCCACTAGGCAAACCAGGGTAGTCAGGCGAGAGTGTGCGGACTGTGGAGGGGCAAGACCTCTGTTTAGTTACTGTGGAGGGGCTGGACCCCTATTACTGAGAGGGCTCTGCCCTATACTGGTTCCGTGCTGTGCTTCGGGTGCACCCGTTAACGGAAACGACTGACCGCGTGCCAGTGCGGGGTAGCTACCCGTGCGTTTATCGCGCCTGCTGTAGTCACCGTTACGTCTGTCAGCGACCTTGGGGTGGTTGACTAAGGGTAGGACCACCACAAGGGACTCTCCCAGCCAGGAGAGCACCACATGCTACTTCTACATTTCAGAAAAGACTGTAATCAAGATCGTTCCTACGAGGAACATTCAAGATCAGGAGAAAGACCTAAGAAATAAATTAAGAAAAAGTAAATAGAGAAATAAAGAAGGAAATTAAAAACAACAGCTACTTGTCCACCTTTACTGTTTTTCTTATTAACTGGTTGCCACTCTACTCAGCGTTTCGCTAATGTGTCATATTTGTCACCTTTTTCTGGACCAGGTGTTGAGCAGCCAGAGCCTACGGCTACGGAGGGTGCTGGGCCTAGTAGAACCCAGTAGTTGTACTTTTGTTATACCCATTTTCTGCAGTAGTGAGTATTTTTGTTACACCCTGTACTCTTTTATTGTAAACTTCATATTTCTGTACCCGTTTTTAATTATCTACTGTTGCGGTGGTATGTACTGTAGTAGTTCTTTTCTTTACTGCTATACTTTTGTTACTGTTAGTTATTTGCATGGTGAATATGGTTTATTTTACTGCTTTTTGGTTACTTCTCATTGGACGACTGAGTCTTGGGATCAGTCGAGTCGATCCGATTCTTGTATCCTATAGGGATTCGAGAATCGGGTCGTAACAGATACTCAGCTCCAAAGACAAAAGATGGGTTCAACATCGAATTTTCCACCAACCTCTTATTCTTTTTCCTCTCTTTCCTTATTGCTATTAGTACTTGCAATTGCAGCGGCATAGGCAACAACCCATCCGAAGGTCTTCAATGTGTGATTGAAACATTATCAGTCATCATAACTAACTTGAATTAGTTGAAATCAAGTGGTAAATGCTCCTAAATTTTTGTCTGAGGATCATAATTCTGTGCTAAACTAATTTAAGAAGATAGGAAAATAGGGTTAATTCTACTATTTTACCATCTCATCACAAATGCAAATTAACCAAAAGGTTAATCAGGGGTTAATTAAAGGTTAAATAAACTTAAAAGACCAAGAAGTGGGCTCACACTAACTGAATTAGGGTCTCATGCATTTCGAGGGTGAAAATAGTATTTAAAACCCTAATTATAAGCCACTCTTGAATTAAAAGGGTTCTATTTGAGATAAATTTAATTTAAACCTTCTGAAAATCATTGAAAAATATTCTAAGAGGTTTGGTACCTTCACTTTTACCATCGAAATCCATTTTGACCAAAAACATAGATTGATACGGGAATTTACCCTAATTTGGGCTTCTGTGTAATTTACCCAGTTAAATGTGGTCAAAACCTAAATTTGAAGTCACCATTAGATTCCTTGGGTCTAAATTAGATTAACACCAAAAGTTAGGCCTAATCAGAGCCCATGTTGGCCTAATTTGCAATTTAGTCCCCAAATCGCTATTCATTTCAATCAGACCCTCAGCTTATACATTTTTCTCACCAAAATGCCCCTATCTTCTCATCACCTTCACAAATAGGTACCTGCTGCCTATAAGCTTAGAGTTTCTTAAACCAGAACAACCACCCATGGCTGCACTCAATCAATCAAGGATTTCTCCCTGATTTCTCAACCAAATCCCTCCAAATTTGGAGGGATTGGTTGCCAGATGATCCTCTTTCTAATGGACCACATCTCAGATCCTACTTTGATGACGAGAGCTCAGGTGAGCTCAAAATTTCCTAAAAAGAGAGATTCCAAAATCATGAATCCCATTCACGAATTCTTCCAATTTGAGCTCAAATTTGAGCTCTATATAAGCTCTAGGGTATTCCATGATCAAACTCAGCCAGGTTCAGGCCAAAATTCACCCCTTTATTCTCTTCTCCGGCCACCTCCAACCTGAGCTCTAGCAAGCCCCATCGACCTCTTCTCTCTGGCCTCCCAATCATCAAATTGAGAGTGCCATCATCTTCCTCATCCTCGTCTGCTTCTCACCGGCCAAAGCGGAAGCTTCCTCCCTCTTTCTTCCTCGCCGTCTACCCTACCGGAGGTCTTCATCTCCCTCATGTCCGATGAGGTATGTCGGCATGAGTTCCTACCCCATTCATCCTAAAACCTAGCTCTCTCTACTCCCCTTAGTCTCTAGATTAGGATTAGGACCTTAGATTATAGATTCGACCTCCAAACACCTCGCTCCCCTCTCATCTTCTCTACCTCCAACGTGAGCTCCGGTGAGCTCGCACCGACGTTCCATGCACCTAAACCACACACCTCCACCACCACCACCTTCCTTGCACCACAGAGAACAAAACCATAAAGAAAGTAGGGCTTTTGATCTTTGTAACTCCTCCCTAAACAAACCCATCCATGGTGACGTTCACCTCCATTGTCTGACCACACCTTACCCCTAATCACCCAATTTCCATCACCATTGCAATACACAAACCATGATGAAGGTTTTGAACCTTTTAATTGAGCTGTAAGGCTGTTTTAGTGCTTTTCAGGTCATCGCGGTATTCGGTTGTCATCTCTGACGTCGTCTGCCGACCAGCCATCCACTGCCTTGATTGAACCTCCAGTAGATGAGGACAGGCCTCAGGAAGCCTTTTGGGGCTTCGATTGAATGAAGAACCAACTAGCAGCAGCTCGAATTGAGAGCATTTCCTCAGCAGCTGCATGCGATGAACACTAGGATAGATAGTCCCACCTCGAAAGAATTTGATTTAGAAATGTGTTCATAAGGAATTGAGCGCATCGCCTATTCGCCTCAGTACACAGGGTGAGGTCCCCTTCACACGAGCCTCTGCACTCCTCACCATGCCCACACACACATGGGCTTGGTCCGAATCCATTTACCCGATTACCTAATTTTAAAGAGAGAGAAAGAGGAGAGATTTTCTAGGAAGGGGATTTTGCCTTGGGAAATGTGCCTACACACTTAGGCAATTTCAGTGGATTGTGGCTTGAACTTTAAGCTGTCTGTGGCTCTATTTGGACGTCTGAAGGAATTAAACATTTAAGAATATATGTTGGGCTTAAATTGATCGATTAATTAAGGCTACTATTGGTTTGAAAAGTTGAACTTGGGTTGGGACTTGAGACAAGTATTAAATGATTAATTCGTGGTCTCAACCACCACTTTTTAGGCTCTTGATTATATTTTTGTTATTGACTCTTGAGATACAATTTGTCTTTTTATTGAATATATTTGTGAATGACTATTCATTGCATATCATAAGTGAATTGATTATTGTGCTCACTTCTATTATTTCGATTAGTGGATTGAATTCCAAATTTGCTCCCTGTGAACGACCTTGGAACTCATGATTTTTCGAGCAATTACAAATTTAAATGTCGATTTTATTTTCGTTACTGTACTACAACATATTTCTCTAAACTATGATGATTTCCGCCTCAACAATGGGCTAGACTTTGGAGCTGTCGCTGATGACAAAATCGATAATAGCAAGATGAAGAAATGATCATCCTTACATCCACTAGAATAGAGTTAGTAACTGATAAGTAAGGCCCCCACAAGCATTGCATATAGTATAGGATCACATATACTTGTTTAACAATTGCTCGAGAACCAAGATGAGAGTAAAATCTCACACTATGAATATAAGCTTTTTATCAATGTCAGCCTTAAAGTTATTCCTCTTCATCTCAGTGGCTTGGATACTTGGTTTGAATTTGTTTCTAGGACTAGCAAGCTAACAACATCTATTGCCTCAAACTTTTTGTTCAAGAAAAACCAATGTAAGACACTTTGTAAGATGGCTTTGAACATTTTTGTGAAGTTGAAATATATCCTAGGATTTTACTACTAAAAAAATCCATGATTGAGTTTTTGAGACACCTACTAGGACAAGTGAATCATGAATTAAAGATTAAGAATGATCAAATATGTTGATTAATTTATTTAACTTGATTTACTAATATCCCTGAACTAGCTTGGCATTGATCTTGCATTTGGGTTTAGATTAAAAAAGAATGATATTAGTGAGAAAGTTCATCACTGTCAAACACAGATAATGCTTTCTAATAGCCATTCCAACATTTACCTAAATAGATTGTAGTTAAGAATCTTCCCTCTAACATTCTTGCATGTTAGTTATATGAGTCCTTTTATGAAAGAATTAAAGCAATTGTACAAACAAACAAGAGAAAACCAATCTAACGAATTACATAAAATTGAAGATGAAGAACTAGATGATGCAATCATTCAACAGTCCTTAATTATTTCTTTATCCTTGGTTACTCATCTCATAACTAGAATAGTTAACCAAATTAATGATCGTGGACATCAAATGTATATGTTTTTTCATGTACGTGAATTTAATGTTCTATACTTGTATAAATACAGGCTTTCGCAAGTGCATGGGGTGAGGCATGTGCATGGAAACAAGGGAAGGTTAAGGTTCTCATCCATAAAGGCACCTTCCTAACTAGACCTATGACATTTGTGGGGCCATGCAAGAGGCCAATGGTGTTACATGTCTGCGATTGGTGCTAGCCCCTTCTAAGCTTAATGCATTTCCCACACCTGATTTGGTGGTGTTCAAGTACCTCAGTGGCCTAACCATTACTTGCCACGGCAAGTTCCACAGCTAGGACACCTTGTCCTGCCCCCAAAATGATTGCCTCAAGAACAACAAGTGCAGCATCCCTACTGTAGTTTAGCTCGACCTTAACTTCTCGAAAAGAACTCACACACACACATGTGCACATGCATACATATATACGCAAAGGAAACATCTTTTCCACATCCCTTGTCTAGATTCTGAGAAGAATTGACCTTGGCAACTTTTTGGATTTGCATGCAAGGACTCCAAGATGATGAACTCCTAAAATGTTAAAACCAAGATATAGAGAGTAATCCTTAACTCTTACAACCATATCTTGATTTTTCTAAGCTATGATGTGATAATATTTTTGGAGACATTATGGTTTAGGATTTTTTTTTTTCTTAACTACTAAAAGGTTGATTAGTGTGACTTGATGAAAAATGTGTCAATGCCCTCTTGTAACTTTATATTTCTATCACTAAGCACTTGAATTAAACACATGAGTCCAACTTTCTAGAAATATCAAATAACTCTTCCAATTCTTTTCTTCCCAGATATTTTTGTATTTTCAAAAATGTTTTCTACGAGTTTATTCAGCATTGGCTAATTGCAACCAATGTCGAAAGAAAGCGTGAATAATTTTGTCGAGGTTTTCAGCTAGTCTAAGCATGCAAGAATTTGAGATTTTGCATGGCAATCTAAATCCAAACTGCACGTGATACAAATGTCATATAGTTAGAAAATAATTCTCCTAAATTCCTAACATATTTCTATTTCATTCCATTTGCTCCTGCAAATGTTAATTGCAAATGCAATCAATCAAGTTGGGGTTCGTGAAAGACTCATTGGTGCAAAAGATATCCTCAGTGGATTGCAAGATGTTCGACTTCATGATATTCGCATCACACAATATCTACATTCTCAAGATTAGGATAATCACCCTAGAAGATAGCCCTAATACTAATGGCAACCACCTCGGCCTCTCCACCAACATCAGCATAATTGACTACAAGATCGACACTGGCAACAATTGCATTTTCGTCGGCCGCGACAACAATGAGTTCTATGTCTCAATGTCTTCTGCGATCCCAACCACGGGATCAGCATCGGAAGCTTGGCCAGTCAGAGAAAGACACCGATGTAGCCAACTTAAGTGTGACAAATTGCACTGTCACCGGCACAATGATTAAAGAAGGAAGGCTAGACAAATGGTTATGCTTTCTTGCCTTATCACGAATCTCAAGATCAAGTTCTTGCAATAGTAAGATCCATCGGATTAATCTAGGCTTCGTGTCCTTCTTTGTAAGCAAGTGCCTCATCGTAGTGTGATCCGAGTAAATAATGACATGGGATCCTAGGAGGTATGATCTAAATTTCTATAGACCGAATACTACAACCAGCAGTTCTTTCTCTGTAATCGTGTAATTACACTTAGCCTCATCCAATGTCTTATTGGCGTAATATATTACGACCGATTTCCCATCAATTTTATTGCGTAGTCAGAACCATTGCACATGATCTCGAAGGGTTGAAACCAATCAGGGGATTGTAGGATTGGAGCTTGAATAACTCAGTCACGTAGGATTTCGAATGCATGAATGCACTCATTTCTCATCTCGAAAGGTGTGTCCTTTGAGAGAAGATTCGTTAAGGGGCACATGATTTTTGAGAAATCAGATATGAATCGGTGAAAGAAACCAACATGCCCTAAAAATGATATGATGTCTTTAACTGAGGAAGATAAAGGTAATTTGGAAATCAAATTCACCTTAGCCTAGTCAACTTGGATACCTCTCTCAAAGACAAAGTGTTTAAGCACAATGTCCTCAGGAACCATAAAGTGGCTCCTTTCCCAGGAAAGAACCAGGTTCACTTCAATGCATCTTTGGAGGATCTAGACCAAGTGCAAGAGGTAATCATTGAAAGATTCACCAAAAATCAAGAAGTCATCCATGAAGACTTCAAGGTATTTACCTACCATATTAAAGAATATGGCTAGCATGCACCATTGAAAGGTGGGAGGTGTGTTGCAAAGCCCGAATTGCATCCTGCAGACCGTGTACGTACCATAGGGGCAGGTAAAGGTGGTCTTTTCCTAATGTTTGGGATGGATTGCGACTTGGTTGTATCTGGAGTACCCATCCAAGAAATAGAAAAATTGATTTCCCTCTAATTTCTCAAGAATCTGATCAATGAACAGGAATGGGAAATGGTCTTTCTTCGTGGAGGCATTCAGTTTCCGATAGTCTATGTAGACTCTCCACGAGTTCGCAATTCTAGTCAGGATGGTTTCTCCAGATTCGGTTGTAATCATGGTGAGCCTTGCCTTCATAGGCACAACTTGGATGGGGCTTACCCAACGACTGTCAGAGATTGGGTAGATGATTCCTACATCGAGCCACTTGATAATCTCCTTTTTCATGACCTCTTGTAGATTCTGGTTTAGTCTTCTCTACATTTCCTAAGATGGTCAAGAGCCCTCTTCAGTATAGGTATGATGTGTGCAATATGAGGGACTTATTCCAATCAGGTCATCTAGAGTCCATCCAATGGCTCTTCGATGTTGCTGGAGGATAGAAATTAGCTTTGTTTCCTAATCTGGAGTGAGTTAAGAATTGATAATCACAGGAAACGTTTGATCTAAACCTAAAAGGACATACTTCAGATGATCCAGGGGGGCTTCAATTCAAGCATTGGGTTATCAGCAGCGGGACGAGGTTCGGGATTGGCCTCAGAAGATAGGGTGGAAGCTAAGGATAGATCTGGATCAGTTTCGGGTTTCTCAATCTATGGGTCAAGATCTTCTTGTGGTTGAGGTTCTGGAAGCATCAGGTTTTCCTCTGTAATCGAGTCCTTAACCAAGGAATTGATGTCTCAAACTTTTTCGATTGCCCCATAGTTTATTCCTTTCTAGGCCTTAGAGATATCAATCTTCAATGTCTTATTCCTGAATTTCAACTCGATCTGGCCCTCTTCACAATTGATATTCGCCCTACCTATGGCTAGGAATGGTCTCCCTAAGAAGATCGGTGTATACCCTAGATTTTTAGGGGTATCCATGTCTAATACAATTTAGTCCACCGGAAAGTAGAAATCTCATATCATAACTAGAACATCCTTGAGAACTCCTCTTGGTGACTTTATTGATTTGTCAGCTAGCTGTAGGGTCGCCTCAGTCAGTTTGAGTTTGGTTTCTTCAAAATGATCTAGTAGGGATGTGGGGATCAGATTTATGGAGGCTCCTAAATCCAACAAAAGTCAATCAAACTCTAGGTTGCCTATTTTACAGGAGATCAGAGGGGTACCAGGATCTTTTACTTTCTGCGGGAGCTTGCTTAAGATGATAGAGCTGGCTTGCTCAGACCACACAATAGGACCACCATCTTTATTTTGTGGATTATGCTTTGGTGTATATAAGCCCTTCAAAAATGGCACGTAAATCGGTATGTGGCGGATTGCATCCATCAAGGGGATGTCTATTTGGACTTGCTCAAAGAGCTTGACCAAGTCTTCCTCGAGTGCCACGGGTTTGGGTTTTCTATTTCCTTTGGTCAAGGCCTCATGAAATGAAACCTCTATTGGTTCCTCTAGGATTAGTTCAGGCCCTGGATCTAGGATAGGTGTGTCCTGGATGACCATCCTAGGGGTAGGCTCTAAACTACCAGGGTTAGAGTGGCTAGGATAAGGTGGAAGCTGAGTTGTTTTGCCACTATGTGTTGTAACAGCATTTAAGCCAGCTTGGTTTGGGTTCAGAGTTAGTAAGAGTGGTGGTTGCTGCTAATATCCCACATACGATGTGGAAGCCTCCATCTCATTGGGTGATGGAGAAGAGGGGGCCTGATAGACATACTAAGCTTGGCCCTAATTTGGGTTCAAAATGCGCCTCTCATTTAGCACGTCATTCGGATTCGGTAGAGGTTGGGAAGGGAGTGCACCAGGCTGGTGAGTCCCAGCCATCTGTGTGAGTTGATTTCGAACCTCTGTAATCTCTTCCTTATGCTATTTCAGCATAACTGCATTAGTCTTCTAGATGTCATCTAGGGCCTACAAAATCAAGCTCATTTGAACTTCTTTGGTAGGCCCGGATTGGTAATTTGGGTTGGGCCTAGGTTGAGAGGGCTGATATGGTTGTACAGCTTGTGGTCAGGGTTGGAATTAAGGTCTCGACTTCTAATTATTTCATGACCACACGAAGTTCGAATGATTGTGCCATCCAAGGTTATATGAGTTGGATAATGGATCTTTCTGTATGGCATAGAGATCCTCTCAAGTCTGAGGAACTCCAGAGTAATCAGAGTACGAGGGTTCAGAGTTCCCCCAACTAGAGTAGGATGGCCTAAAGTTTCTTCTGAAACTAGGATCAGACGAGTTTGGATGTGTCCATCCCTTGATATGTGTGTTGGTGAATGTTATGCACGACCTCCCTAGTCCAAAGTGATGATGCATACGCATTTTGTTGCGTAGAGGTGGCTCTTTGTAGATGTTGAGTCAATTCGTCCACCTTCCTTTCGACGATGGAGACCTTATCCAAGTAACTAGCCACCAACTCTAGGTTGACGAAAGTAGATAGGTCTCATGTCTCATGTACCCCTTGCATGTTTATCAATGTGCAGGTGGTCGTCCGATCGAACACACCCATAGACTCATTGTTTATGGAGTTCTCGCACATGTTCTTGAGAATCTCCCAAATAGTGTCTTCATGTTGACTTGTGATGTTGCCACCACAGGTTGACAAATAATTCGATATCCTCATGGAGTTCCTAGTAAAAAGATTGGACTTGTTCCCATTTAGGAACTTCGTGATGGGGGCATTTGCATGATGGGAACACCATCATGAGCCATAACTTTCTCAATTTGATCTAATAAAGTCAATAAAAGCTCCTACATATCAATCAGAAGGTCTCTTAGGCAGGTTGAGTTGTTTCGAGAAGAAAAGAAGAATAAAGGGTTATTTCCGCAATTTTACCAGTAATCCAAAAATACATAATAACCATAGGGTTATTTCAAGGGTTTTCTAAAGGTCAAATGTGCTTTAGAGTCTAACAAGAGGGTCCATGCAGAACAAAATGGGGTTTTCACACATTTCAAGAATTAAATGACATTTGAAACCTAAAAATAGACCTGCTTAACTATCTGAGGTTCCGATCAAGATAAAATTCATCCAAACCCTCTAAAATTCTTAGAAAAATATCCTCTAGGATTTGGTACCTTTGAAGTGACCATTAGAACCTATTTTTGACCTAAAATAAAGTCTCAGACAGACAGTTGCCCTAATTTGAGTAACTATGCAATTTATCCAGCCAAACTTAGTCAAAACCTAAATCTTATTGCACCATCAGATTCTTTGAGTCCAAATTAGGTTTATACCAAAATTTGGGCCCAATCGAAGATCGTCTTGACTTAGTTTGCATTTCAGTCCTGTCTGATTCCTTCTATTTCACAAGTGCCCCTAGCTTTTGAAATTCATTACAAACAGTTTCCTATCTTTGTCGTCACTCTTTGCAAAGAGGTTCTTCTGCCACTGTCATGGAGGAATCCTACTTCGGCGACCTTCATTTGGAAAGTTCTCTATGATTGCTTGACGAAACTCTCCCAAACTTGAACCAGAGATTCCTTAAGGAATTCTCTTTCCATCACACCCGATCTTGGACCTCATAACCTTCCCAATCTCTCATGCAAATGCATGAGAGATTCAGGTATCTCTTGTGCCTCAAGCTTACCAAGCTTGAAAGCTTGGTTTCCAAGCTTCAAACCTCCCTCTAAGGCCTATACAAAGACCCATGATGCACGTTGATCTCCCTACACTCATCTTCGGCCTGGAATGCCCCTCTTTCCCCCCTCTTCTCCAGCCAAAAGGCTCCACGATGTCTGGCAACTCTGGTCGGCTTGCTCTGATCGTGTTTAAAATGGTCGTGTTGTAGTACAATTATCAAAGCAATTCAAGCATTTGAATTTTTAATACTCGAATTAAGAAAGAAATTCGAGGTCGTCTCTGGGAGAAATTAAATGCGTGATTACCACTATCTTGTCCAGGTGATTTCATTGAACTGATAATTTTAAAAATCGGTTTGTTATTGCATTCAAACTTCAACAATTAGGGAATATAGATGAAGCGCAACTAATATTTGTCAAAATCTCAATAGAAATTAATAAGCAATGATAAATAACTATTCCTCAGTTTAAGCATAAATGAACTTCTAACAAAAATGTTTAAAAGTTTACTGTAGTCAGAATTACTTAGAACAAACTTAAGATCAAGAATAAACGCTATTTTCAGTTTCATCCTTTCATTGTCACAATTATGCCCCTGCAGTTTTCAATTAGGTCCTTGGAAACTCCTTTAGATCAGTCCTTTTCTCGCAACAAGGTCCCTCTACTTATTTCTTCTTCAAGGCAGGCAAGGGTCTTCCAGAGGTCAGCCGGCCTTGAGATCCACTCGTTGGATGTGATCGGCGAATGGAGGATGGTGAGGATGGGTGTTCGCCGACTTGGTGGCACCTTCGGATTGATGATCGTCGAAGCGGTGGCGGTGGAGGGAGTGGCCAGAGATGAAGGCGATGCGTTCCGGCAAGCTCTCTGGCGTGTACCTACATGTCGAAATATGGGTCGAAATACCCTGATTAAGTGCTCAAAAGCTCCGGCGTGCTGAGCAGGAGCAAAGCCCTAAGTCAATTGATGGTTTTGATGGCGGATGAGGGATGGCAAAGAAGGTCATTGTGGTGGTGAATGGCAGTGATGGTCGCGGCGAATGGAGCAATGCCCGAAGCCACGAAGCTCTAGAAACGTAATTGGAGAAGCTACGAAGCTAAGCCCTAACCTAATTTAATGAGAGGAGGGGAGAAGAAGCCCACCGAACACAAGGAGCAAGAACACAATGGCGGGGGTTGGTTGGAGCGAATGAGGTGGGTAGAAGCTCCGAAGCTTCACGTGAAGCTTCGCACGAGGACGAGTGAAAGCCCTCTCTCAATTTCAGCAAGAGAGTGACAGATGAAGGGGTTGAGAGAGCTATGAGGTCCTTCAATGGCTGTGCGTGTGGGAGAAAGGAGTGGCTGTGCGTGCTATCTCTGGACGAGCACCTTCGTAGGAGCCTCGTGATGCTTTATAGAGCCAATTTGGAGCAAGCGGTGGCCAGGGGTTGCGAGAAGAGCTCGCAACAACCCACAACAACTGTGAAGCTTTTGACCAATGATTGCAGGTGGTGGAGGGAGTCTCTAGCTATGAAACCACCATCGGCGGGTGCGGAACGGCGAGTAGAACAAACTTTCTTCAAACGTTGAGTGCAACCGAGGTCTGAGGTGGTCGTAATTTGCATGCAAACCTCAGCCAACCATGCGCCATGGCTGCCTAAAGGTCGAGGGTCCTTCCCACGAAGAAGCAAGAAAGTCAAAAAGATAATGGGGTTTTTGTAAGGAAATAAGGAATTGAGGACCAAAATACAAAGTTAACCAAGATGAAGTCCAAATGAACCCAAATTTTTATGGTAGCCTAATTTGGATATAAGAAAGTTGATGGTGACTTATATTTTGGGCTTTGATGTCATTTTCATGGTCAATTTACGATTAGACCCAGAATGTACCAAATGAGTTCAGATTGTCAAATTGATTGTGCTAAACTTTATAAGATACTTTTAATTGACTTTTAGAAGGTTTAGATTACATTTATTTCCATCGGAACTATTTTAATTGTAGTGGGGTTGAAGTTAAGTTTTTTTAATTAGAATTAAACATTCATTTTGAATGCTAATCCTCAATTACTCAATATCAACTCACTTTTAAGATATTTAAACTCAATTGACCTTTAATTAATCATGACTTCACCCTCCAGCTAATCTACATTCATAATTGTCTATGAAAATTGTAAAATTAATCCATTTTCTATTAATTCTTCTCTTTTGAACTTTGATTGAGTAATACCCTTTTAATATGTTAATTAAGGAATTTTCCTTTAGAACTTAGCTAAATTTGGTTATTTATAGAGGATGATGGTGATGCCATTTGACTCCCTTCGACCACTCTCGTCATTCGCTCGCAATACTAGTAGCAGATTCTCCTTCCTCTCCCTCTTCTGCATCGCTCCATACCAGCAGGTACCCCAATCCTCATCATCATCGCTTCTACCCCACCAGAGCAGCCTTCGTCACCAGCACTGACTATACCAGACTCGACGTCACTTCTCCTCCTCGTTGTTCGCTACCTACTGAAATCAACTCCCTAGCTTTGCCACTCCGACTCGACCATAAAATCACCTTTCGCAAATTCATCTCCTTCCTCTCCGCCAACCACTCCAGCGAGGTCTTCTGCACGCTCCACCGCTCCAAACACCTTGCCAACCACCTCACAAGCTCCACCATGACTCGCCCATCAAAACCCCTCTCCCTATTCACCACTTCGCTCACCCAAACCATCCACCGATCAACCCACCTTCTCACTTCCATCTCTGTCACTGTCTGCCATCATCCACGCATGAATCACCCCATGGACGTTGCCATCACATTCCATGGCCTGCGGTGATCCTCTTGAATGTTTTAATTGGGGCTTAGCACCCGTATTCTTGATTCCAGGTCTTTCACCGGAGCTTCACCTCCATGACGACTTCATCGGCCGAGTTCATGGTGTTTTAGCCACGATACCTCTAGGTGTTCACTCCAGATCCCTATGGAAGAACCCCAAGCCTCTATCCAAGGCTTCAATTGGAAGCTTTCCCCTTAGTAGCTGCATGTTAACGTGCTAAATCGGTGTTTTAAAAGTAATGCACTGTAGTATAGCCGATAAATCATGTGGAACACTTAAGATTTATAGCTTGAAAGAAATCCGAGTTCGAATGCAGGGAGTAATATGGCAACTTATCTCAAGATCACAATTGTAAGCAAGAATATAGTAATGTAATAGCAATTTTAAGCACAAATGATGTAAATATAGATTGAAGAGTCAATGTGGCAAAAAGATTAAGGTAAAAATGGTGATTTGAATCACCAAATTATCCTGTTACAATTATACTCAAATAATGCTACAGTATCAATCAACCAAATGCCATGTCAACTTAAGTGTCTCAATAGTGCAATAGTGACTTAGAACCAGCAACAGAGGCAAAGGCTTCTCTTTTTCCTTCAAGCCTCAGGGAGAGGCACAAGTATAGCACAGCACCAATAGAGGCGAAGGCCTCTTTAGATTTCGCTAAGTATAAAGAGCAGTAGAGGGAAAAACCCCCCCTCTCTCTCTCTTTCTTTCTCTTCTCTCTCAGAATTGGGCCAACTGGACTGGACTCAGGTAATTGGATCCACCATCCATACCCGCATGGCGTGTGCACGGGTGAGGGCGTGGACTAGCATGTGAGGCGCTGTGTATGCGAGGGCATGGTAGGGACCTGACCCTAGTGACTCGAAGGCGATAAGCCCTTGTCACTTTTTGCTTATATGCGCTGCTGGGGGTCCTTCACTTCACAATGTGGGACTATCCCACAGAGGTTCTTCACGCAGCAGCTGCAGCAGATGCTATCTCCAATTGAAGGCGAAGTCGAGGCTACTATCTTCAATTGAGGGCCTGGGGAAGTACCTGGAGCTGGGTTGCGTTGATTGCAACTTGCAGTTGGATGATTGTGGCCGAAGAACTGCAGCGAAGGTTGGAGAAGACGAGGGTGGTGGCAGGGTGATGGCGAGCACCTGAAATAGAGAATACGGCCTCACGGCCACGTCAGAGCAGCTCAGAAGGACCGTCGAATTTTGAAAAGTGCGATGGCGGTGGTGGCATGTGGTGAAAGTGGTCGGAGATGGCTGGCAAAGGTGGAAGAGGTCGGAAAAGGTGGGTTTCTTTGGTGGATGATTTAGGTGAGCGGAGAGGCGAATAGGGAGAAGGGTTTTGATGGGCATGTCGTGGTGAAGCTTATGAGGTGGTTGGCGAGGTGTTTGGGGTAGTGGAGCTTGCGGAAGACCTCACCGGAGTGGTTGCCGGAGTGGAGGAAGATGAAGTCGCGAGTGGTGATGCGGTGGTCGAGTCGGAGTGGCGAAGATGGAGTTGTGAAGTAGCAGAGTTAAGGAGTTGATTTGAGTAGGTAGCAGAAGACGGGGAGGAGAGGCACTGGTTTTGGTATGGTTGACGCCGGAGATGAATGAAGCTCCGATGGGAGAGAATGGCGACGATGAAGGGGAAGGAAACACCTCGAGGGTATGTCGAGGTGCGGAAGAAGCTGGGGATTCGAGATCGATCGGCTATGGTCCATGGCGACCGATGAAGAAGCTTGGAGGAAGGGATCACTGGAGCGAGGCGGAGCGAACAGAGGAGGAGAGGAAATGGGGCTAGATTTGGCTCAATTTCTTACTAAAGAGGTAAGGAATGCCATGGGGGGTCTTTTATAGGCTAGAGGGCGAGCTTTCCAGCTTGGAAACCAATCTTGGAAGCTCCCAAGCTTCGCAAAATAGGAGACTTGAATCTTTGAAGAATTCGCATGAGCTTTTTAGAGAGATTTGGAGATTTGGACATGGCTCAATAGGAAGGAGATTACCTGACGAATCTCCCTTTCAATTTTAAAAGGGATTCGTCAAGTAATCATAGAGTTCTTGCCAAAAGAAGCTTGCTGGAGTACGATTCCTCCATGACAATGATGGAAGGACCTTTTTTCAAAGAGTGACAACAAAGATAGGGGCCTATTTGTAATGAATTTCAAACGCTGGGGGCACTTGTGAAATAAAAAGAATCAGACAAGACTGAAATGTAAACTAGGTCAAGACAATCTCTGATTGGGCCCAAATTTTGATAAAAACCTCATTTAGACCTAAGGAATCCAATTGTGAAGTTGGATTTTGGTTTTGACCTAGTTTGACTGGGTAATTTATGTAAAAACCAAAATTAGGGCAATAATTTGTTTGAGACTCTGTTTCAGGCCAAATAGGTTCAGATGGTCAAATCAAGGATGCCAAACCATAGAGAATATTTTTCTATGATTTTTAGAGGATTTAGATGAGTTTTATCCTAACCAAAACCTTAATTAATTAAGTGGGTCTGTTTTTAGGGTTTCAGATGTCCATTAATTCTTGAAAAGCATGAAAACCCATTTCTATCTACATAGACCCACTTATTAGACATTAATGACTAAATGACCTTTAATAAACCCTTGGCATACCCCGTGGTTATTCTGTATTTGTGATAAGATGGTAAAATTGCAGAAATAATCTAACTTTCATCTTTTCTTCTCAAAACAACTCATCTTGCCCAAGAGACCTTCTGACTGATATGTAGGAGCTTTTATTAATTTTATTAAATCAAATTGAGCTAGTTATGGCTCCTGATGGTGTTCCCATCATACCCCCATGCCTAGCTTTTGCTAGTCCCTTAGCAAAACTATATGGATCAAACTGGTTATCTAGGTCGGATGTAACCGTCAGGATGCCTTACTAAGATACATCTCTAGGAATCAGATCTTAACACCAACAATAGGCCTAGGGGTATTCAAGCACCAGCCCAGATCTAGATCTGACTAGCTTTCACCTCAGTCTGCCGTGAAGGTTTCTAAGGCCCGTAGGAACTAACCTAAAGTTTGTTGTACCCAGCAGTTAAAGCACCCATGCTTGAAACATGGTAGTCCAGGTTCAGTTTGCTAGTGCATTTTGTAAGGGAGAGATATAGAAGGAGAATTTTATTTGTGGAGAGCTTTCTCTCTCTTTTTCTTTTCATTATAGTTTTCCTTAGATCCATCTTCAGATTGGCCCTAAACATGGTCTGTATCGGATTCCTTGTCCCTACCTTCAATCCTCGCAGGATCCCTGGCAATCGATGCTTTGGGATAGCACCGTCTATGGCAACCCCCAGAACCCTGGCTTTCGACACTTTGGGATAGTGCTGCCCATGGTGTGTTGTAGCTAAATCCTGACCTTCGCAATCGACATCATGATAATGCCACCCATGGCATCTGAACCAGCACAAGGTGCTTACATGCCCCCAGTAGGATATTTAGATATCCTAGCAGACAAGCACCAAGGAGATGATATGTTATTACGCATCTTCGAGGGGAATTTCTCATCTTTTCGTGTTGAAAACTCGTCTAAATCAACTTGTGTTTTCAAGCCGCTCCTAATCTAGATCTTAGGACCATTTTCAGAATAGATTAAATGCCCTTTGGCATGATTTCATATTTAAGCACACTGAACCAGACTGTCTGTGATTTTTGGGTACTTAAGTTACCGAGTCCCACAAACCAGGGGTCAGTTAATGAGGCCAAATACTCCTTAAGCCTTAGACCTAATACACAAGCTTTGCATTTTCCCCGACCTCTTGAGGACTAATCTGGATCATGACAAGTACGTGAGTGTTTAAATCCAATCAGATCCAAGAGGCCTAAGGTCGATATTCGCCACTAATCCCTTAAGTTTTAGCCTTCCAGGTCTTAATTCATCATTCGATCCAACCAAGAAGTTAAGTAAGTTCCATATTACTTTGAAGGGACTTAATTTCTTTATTTATCCTTTTGCTCCTTTCTTTTCTTTTCAATTTTTTTTCTTCCCACCTTTTCAAAAATGACTCTCCTTTTTTCTCAACCTCCTCTCTCTTTTTTTTTTATGAATATATAATTTTTTTTTATGAAACCCTTTTTGTGAATTGATTCTCATGACGTGTTGCACTTTAATACCCCCTATGCCTACGATTTGCACTGTCCTCAATGTAAATTAGGTGGGTTCGAGTTAAACTTAGATCGTACATTAGAACAAGTTCAAAGGGTGGGTGGACGGGTCAGGATGACTACTGTGGATGATTTCAAGCTTCGGTATGAGTATCAGAGGTGAAGGCAGCTATTCCAATAGATGAACCCTAAAGTGCAATATGAGTTCAGCAAAGAGATGTGTCAAAAAGGGTTTCAGGTTTTCCAAAAGATGACGGGTTGCCTCCCGTTAAGCATTGAGTTTAACACCATCAGTAGGGCGCAATAAGCTCAGGAAGAATGGAGATCAAAAGATACCTCAACCAAGTTCATATCATTGAGTTCAACGAACTGCTTGAGTCACTGGCCATTCACAATGAAAGGTTCAGAATCAAGGCTGGGTTGACTGATTTCGACGGCTCCATTTCCAAATATTCGTCTCACCAAGAATGGTCCAATCCATTTAGATCTGAGTTTGCCTGGGAAAAGTTTTAGCTTGGCATTAAAGAGTAGGACCTTCTAATCAGGATGGAAAGTTTTTCTAGATATGTGTTTGTCATGAAAATCCTTCACCCGCTCTTTATAAATTTGCGATTTCTCGTATGCGTCATTACGTAGTTCCTCGATCTTGCTCATTTGAAGTTGACGGTGGGTTCCGGCCTTAAGTAGATATAGATTACACTTCTGTACTACCCAATAGGCTTTGTGCTCTATCTTGACGGGGAGCTAACATGCCTTCCCGTACACCAATCTGTATGGAGGCATACCTAATTGGGTCTTGTGAGTGGTCCTATAAGCCCACAAAGCTTCCAGAAGTCGGGCCGACCAGCCCTTCCTATCAGGAAGCAAGGTGACCTGGAGGATTTTCTTGATCTCCCGATTAGACAGTTCAGCCAATCCATTGGTTTGGGGGTGATAAGGAGTCGAGATTCGGTGTGATACCCCATACTTGGTCATCAGGGATCTGAATTGTGCATTTGTAAAATGGGTCCCTCCATCAGAGATAATGGCACGTGGAGCACCGAACCGAGAAAAGATGTGCTAATGAATAAACTTGATTACCACTTTATGATCATTGGTTCGAGTCGGGATAACTTCAATCCATTTAGACACGTAGTCTACAGTGAGGAGAATGTATTCAAAGCCATCTGATTTAAGGAAGGGTCCCATAAAATCAATCCCCCATATATTGAAGATTTTGCATACGAGAATCAACTGTAAAGGCATCATATCGAGGTGGCTAATGTTGCCCAAGGTCTAGCAACGAGTGCATGCCTTACAATAGTCATATGCATCCTTGAAGATTGTAGGCTAATAAAAGCCGCACTAGAGGACTTTAGCTATGGTTTTATGTCCGGAGAAGTGTCCACTACAAGCCTGGTCATGGCAAAAGGACATAATGTCTTGAATTTCCGCTTCTGGGATGCATCGTCTAATGATTTGATTAGCACCAATGCGAAAGAGGTACGGGTCTTCCCAGATGTAGTACTTGGCATCAGAAAGTAACTTGTCCTTCTTGGCCTTCAGCCAATCAGATGGGATTCGATGTGTCGCCAAGTAGTTAACCAAATCAACGTACCAAGGAAGTCCTGCACCGATAGTCAAGAGGTGCTCATCAAGAAAGTGTTCTATGATTGGTCCGGAAGGGTCGATGCTATCAGAAGGAAGGTAGAACAAGTGATCAGCTACTACATTCTGTTTTCCTGCATTGTCTCGATCTCGAGGTCGAATTCTTACAATAGCAAGATCCAGTGGATTAGTAGAGGTTTTACGTCCTTCTTCGTGAGGAGGTGCCTCACTGCAGTGTGATCCGAGTATATGATAACACGGGAACCCAAAAGATAGGATCAAAATTTTTTGAGGTGAAATACTACAACTAACAGCTCTTTCTCAATAACTATGTAGTTACACTGCTCCTCGTGAAGTGTCTTGCTAGCGTAGTAGATGACCATGGGTTTCCCATCTATTTTCTGCCCAGGTACCGCACCCACATGATCTCAAAGGGTACAGACTAGTCAGGGGATTGTAGGATTGGTGCTTGAGTAACTTGATCACGCAAGCTCTCAAATGCATGAGGCACTCCTCAGTAATTTTGAAAGGGACATCCTTTGAGAGAAGATAAGTCAGGGGCCACGCGATTTTAGAGAAATAAGGAATGAAACAGCGGTAAAAACTGATGTGCCCCAAAAAAGAGCGGATGTCATTAACCGAGCTAGGCATGGGTAGTTTGGAAATCAAATTAACCTTAGCTCGATCAACCTGGATGGCTTTTTCAGAGATGACGTGATCTAGGATAATTCCCTTAGGTACCATGAAGTGGCTCTTTTCCCAGGAAAGAACCAAATTCACATTGATCAACGGCTAGGGATTTGGACTAAGTGCAGGAGGCAATCATCAAAAGATTCCCCAAATATCAAGAAGTCATCCATGAAGACTTCAAGGTACTCACCTACCATATCTGAGAATATGGCAAGCAAGCACCGTTGAAAAGTAGTGGGTGCATTGCAGAGATCGAAAGGCATCCTACAGAATGTGTATGTCCCGTAGGGGCATGTGAGTGTGGTCTTTTCTTGATCCTCAAGATGGATTGCCACTTGATTATAACTAGAGTACTTGTCCAAAAAGTAGAAGAAATGATTTCCTGCTGGTTTCTCTCAGGTATCTAATCAATGAATGGAAGTGGGAGATGATCCTTCTTCATGGAGGCATTTAGTCTTCTATAATCAATGTAGACTCTCCACAAGTTTGTTATACGGGTCGGTATGGTTTCTCCAGTTTCAGTCATGATCACGGTGAGTCTTGCTTTTTTGGGCACAACCTGGATTGGACTCACCCAATGACTGTCGGAGATCGGGTAGATGATACTTGCATCTAACCACTTGATGATCTCCTTTTTCACGTCATCCTGCAGATTCAGATTTAGGCGTCTTTGCATTTCACGGGATGGTCGTGAGCCCTCTTCGGTGTAGATGTGATGTGTGCAATATGAAGGGCTAATGCCAGTCAGATCATTAAGAGTCCAACCAATGGCTCTCCGATGCTGCTGGAGGACAAAAATCAGACGTGTTTCTTGATCAGAGATGAGGTGGGAATTGATAATCACAGGAAATGTCTGATCAAAACCCAAGAATACGTATTTTAGGTGATCGGGAAGAGGCTTCAGTTCCATAATAGGATTATCAGCAGCAGCAGGTGGGTCGAGATGGGCCTCAGAAGAAAAGGTGGGAGCTGTATGTTGGTCTAGATTGGTACTAGGGTCCTCTATCTATGGGGTATGATTTTCTTGGGGCAAAGCATCAAGGATAATCGAGTCATCCTCGAGAAATGTGTCCTCAACCACAGAACTGATGTCGCATACTTGTTCCACTGCCCCATAGTTAATTCCTTTTTGGGTCTTAAATACATCAATTTTTAGTGTCTTGTTCCCAAATTTTAATTCAATCTGACCCTCTTCGCAATTAATGTTCGCCCTAGCTATTGCTAAGAATGGTCTACCTAATATAATCAGTGTATTCTTCATATTCTCAAGAGTCTCCATATCCAATACAATGAAATCCATAGGAAAGTAGAAATCGCGGATCTGAACCAGAACATCCTCAAGAACTCCTCTAGGTGACTTGACTGATCGGCCAGCTAACTGTAATGTCTCTGTAGTCAGTTTTACCTCGGTTTCCTCAAAATGATCTAGTAGGGATGTAGGGATCAAATTGATGGACGTTCCTAAGTCTAAAAGGGCTCTGTCGAATTCTAAATCACCAATTTTGCATGAAGTTAGAGGGGTGATGTGAAATTTAGCATGATTTGTAGTTATGGTTTTTAGAGTCGTTGTAACACACGAAATTGCATATGCTTTTAAAATTTGTAACCTAGATAGTGGGTATCTAGGGTCGTCCAAGAAGGCCAATTTGTTTGCTAAATACATCTCTTGCTTGGAAATCGAACTCAACTTTCTTTTTGGTGCTTTATATATATGATTTTTATAGGTTTTGAAATAACAAGAACAATGCAAGTTTATTGATAGCGAGAAAATTCTTTATACTAATCCGCTACACTACTATTATAGTGACAAATAGAGCCTCTCCCTAAGCTCACTCTAGGCACATGGAGGCCTAGAGTAATTAGGGAGAGGGAGTGAAAAATGTTAAACAAGAATTCTACAAGACTATGCAACAAAAAGACTAAAGAAGGCAACTTTTATTGAAAGAGAGAGTGCTTTACAAAATCCCTAGTAGATGAATGCTTCTACTACTAGATAATTGCAACAAATAAAATAAAACACAAGTCCTCCTGAATTGTTGGTGAAGAGGGGAAGCTCCTTGCTCTAAGCTTAGTGGCTCCTAGGCTTGAAAAGGGCTCCTCCTTCTCCTTCCTTGAGATGCTCCTCCAAGGTGGAAGCTACCACCTTCAATGATCTCCTTCAAGGGTGGGCATGCACCACCCTTGCTCCTCCTTGCCTAGCCATCCTTCTAGTGGGGGAGTGCTCCTCCTCCTTGGCGTGGCACAAGGGAGAAGAAAAAGGGGAAGAAGGCACCAAGGGGGTAGGTAGGATGCCCCCTTAATCTTCTTCTCTTCTTCTTCTCCTTTAGCCGTGAGTATGGTGATTGTAGGGTGGAATTATACTAAATGGAGGATGAATTTTTTCGGTGGAATGTGGTGGGTTTTTATAGAGGTGGAAGGGGGTAGGGTTGGCGTGAATAGGTGGAGAGCTAGGATTGATTTAAGGGGTGGTTATGGGTGGTTCAATTGATCCTAGGGCTAGGGTTAATTGGCGCCACCTAAGGGTTGCTAAGGGGGGCAGTTATGGTGGCCAAAAGGCACCTAAAGTTGGCACCAATTGTGGGTCTTCTAGAAGGTGTTGAGGTGGATGGTGGTGATGGGATCAAAAGGAGATGAATGGTGGGGATTTATGGTGGTTTTGGAGGGAAAGTTGGTGCCACCTTGAAGGTGGCTTTTGGAGGTGGTGGGATGAAAGGTGGTGATGGTGATGGTGCCAACTTTGAGTAGGGTGGAGCTATCTAGGAAGGGTTTTTTGGGTGGTGGATTTCCAAGGGAGCTGGAGCCTAGCTAAGCTAGCTTAGCTAGTTGTGGAGTAGAGGAGTAGGTATTGGGAGCTAGAGTTTGAGGAGAGGAGCTGGACAGAAGAAGTTTGGAGCTGAACTGGAGTTGGAAGCTGATGAAGAGGTTGGCATGGAGCTACTCTAGCTGGCTTAGCTTGCTAGTTCTTTGCTAGCTGCTATGGCAAGCTAAAGTAAGCTGGCTTTTGCTAAAATGAGCTGAGGTGAGCTGGGTCTGGTGCTCCCGAGGAGGATCAAGCTAGTTGAGGCAACGAAGGTAGCTTAGCTCAATTGAGTTGAGCTAAGCTGTCCCTGGGAGCTGGATTTGAGCTTCTTGAGATGAAATGAAGTCATGTTCAGCTGGCTGGAGTTGAGTGGAGCTAGATTAAGTCGATCCTGAGCTGAGGTGAACTCCAGTCAACTTAACTGAGCTAGCTAAAGTGCCCTGTGAACTAATGGGCGCTGAGATGAGCTAGACTCAGCTAAGTTGAGCTGGATCTGAGCTGACCTGAGCTAGGGTGAGATAAGATGAGCTCTCTTGAGCTGCCATTCAGTAGAGATGAGCTAAATGGAGCTAGGATGAGCTAACCATAGTTCAGGTGAGCTGGATTCTAGCTATGATGAGCTGGGTCAAGTTAAGTTCCAGCTAGTTTGAGCTTCTCTTTCACCAATTGCCTTCCTGAGTGCTAGGGTTCTAGGGATCTGGCAATCTGCTTATCCCTAACACTCAAAAACATATCAAAAACATAATAAAAAAATGCAATGCATGCATAACCTAATTAATTCCTGAATGCAACCCAAAAACCTATTTACGGAGCAAAATCCTAAGAGCTAGGTTTGTTTTAATGCATAAGAATGATGATAAACTCACGTTTATCAAGGGATACCAGGGTCTTTTGCCTTAGGCGGGAGTCTGCTCAAAATGATGGAGCTGGCTTTCTCCGACAATACGATTGGATTCCTACCTTTGGTTTACAGCTTACGCTTAGGTGCACATACGTCCTTTAGAAATCTTGCATAAGCCGATACATGGCTAATTGCATCCATCAATGGGATGTTTATTTGGACCTGCTCAAAGAGCTTGATCAGGTCCACCTCGAGAGCCATGGGTTTGGTTTTCTTCTTTCCCTTGGTCAAGGCCTCGGGAAATGGAACCTCTGCATGTTCCTCTAGAATTGGCCTAGGTTCTTGCTCTGGGACAGGGGTATCCTCGATGACCAACCTAGGGTTTGTTTTTGAACTACCAGGTTGAGAGTGGCTCGGGTAAGGTAGGTCCTGAGTTGTTTTGCCACTACGGGTGGTAACAGAATTCAGTCCTGCCTGGTCCTGGGTTGGGGTAGGCAAAAGAGGTGGTTGCTGCTGATAACCTGCGTATGATGTCGAAGCCTCCATCCTATTGGGTGATGGAGCAGAAGTGGTCTGATAGACATAGTGAGCCTAGCCTTGAGTCGTGTTCATAACGCGCTTCTGGTTTGGCATGTTATTTGGATTGGGCAAAGGTTGTGAAGGGAGTGCACCAGGTTGGCGAGGATTTGTCATCTGGGCGAGTTGATTGAAAACCTTTGTGATCTCTTCTTTGTGCTATTTTTGCATAGCCACATTTATTTTCTGAATGTCAGCCAGAGTCTGAAGGATAAGGGTCATTTGATCTTCTTTAGTTGGCCCGGTTTGGTAAGTTGGGTTGTGTCGAGACTGAGGTGGCTGATATGGACGAGAAACTTGTGGTTGGGGTTGATATTGAGATCTTTGATTTTGATTGTTCCCTGACCACGTAAAATTAGGATGATTTCGCCATCCATGGTTATAGGTGTTTAAGAAAGGATCGTTCTGGATGGTGTTGAGATCCATGCAGGTCTGAGGAATCTTAGAGAAATCAGAAGACGAGGGTTCAGAGTTCCCCCAACTAGAGTAAGCGGACCCGGAGTTTCCTCCGAACCCT
This sequence comes from Thalassia testudinum, assembly GCA_037157565.1. NCBI lineage: Eukaryota > Viridiplantae > Streptophyta > Magnoliopsida > Alismatales > Hydrocharitaceae > Thalassia > Thalassia testudinum. The sequence continues at coordinate 111,547,906 of JAZHRO010000073.1, read as the reverse complement.
AGATCTGACAAGGGTGGGATGGATCCATCCCTTAAGAAGATCGATGATAGATGTTGTGCCTCCCTCCCAGAGGGTGGTTGTGCGAATGGGTTTTATGCTGAGGTGGCTCGTTGTAGATGTCAAGTCAGCTCATCCACCTTCTTCTCAATGATAGAGACCTTGTCTAGGTGACTGGCCATTAACTCCAAGTCAATGAAAGAGGACAGGCCCTACGTCTCATGTGCTCCCCGTGGATTTGTCAATGCACAGGCATTCATCCATTAGAACATGCCCATGGATTCATTATTGATGGAGTTCTTGCACATGTTCTCAAGAATCTCCCACATGGTATCTTTGTGTTGACCCATGATGTTTCCTACATAGGTCGCATTGACAAACAATCGAATATCCTCATGGAGTCCCTGGTCAAAATACTGGACTTATTCTCATTTAGGAACTCCATGGTAGGGGCATTTTCCCATGAGATCGAGAAAGCAATCCCATGTCTCATGAAGCGGTTCTCCTGCTTACTGCGTGAAATGTGTGATCTGGTGCCGCAAAGCATTTATCCGACCAACAGGGAAGAACTTTTTCAGAAACTCAGATTGTAGTTCAGCCCATGTGTTGATTGGATGAGATAGGGTTTGGTACCAATGAGCAACCTCGTCCATGAGAAAGGAGGAGAACATTTTCTTGAGCAAGATATCCCGATTTTGGGCTTCTGACCTAAAGGTCTGGGCTGGATGCTTGAGTTACTTGATATGCTAGAAGGGTCTTCGGAATTAAGCCCATGAAATTTAGGAATAGCATGAATCATGTTGGGCTTGAGTTCATTATTAGGACCTCCAACCGGGATTTGGACTCGAGGTTAGATCACCACCGTAGTGGGATTGTAATGATCTTGCATCATAGGACGCTACGGTGGATTCATAGAGGCCTAGAATAGATCATTGAGGCGCTGAAGCTGATTCTGGAGATTGTTTTCTTCTTCTGTTGGTTTTTCCATGAGTATGTATGAAGGAGATTTAGGATTAGATGAATCAGAAGATATATCGATCTGCTTGGGTGGTTTCACAAATAGGGAAGTCAAGGCTTGGCCTCGACGAGAGTGAATAGCTAATGGAGGCCTCAAGGGTGGTTTTAGGGACCTCCTCCCAAACATGCACCAATGGAGAAGACGAGGGATAGAAGGTGTGATGAACCCAATCAAGACACCCAAATATCTTTGGATGACTATAGAGGTTCAGGGCAGATGATACCCTTAGATGAGAAAGTTGTCCACCTGAGAATTACCTGGGTAGCTGATTAATGTGTTTCACGTGGTAGAAATTGGAGTTTGGAGGACTTGTCGTCGTAGCTCATAAAACGCATCTACGAGATAAAATTTATAATCGAAACTCGAAAAGTGAGTTCCGGGTCGAACACAGGGAGGCAAACATTTGGTTTTGAAAATCCGCATTTTGCTTTTTATTTATTTTTGTCATTTCTGCTTTTCTAATTTTTTAAATATTTTTAATAGGGAAGATATCAGGTCGATGAAATCTAGCTAATTTACTTGCAAAATAAAAAGAGAGAGATAGAGAGAGAGAGAGAAATAATCATCTATTTATGAATAAATGTTTGTTACAACTACAAAAGCGGAAAAACTACACTACGAAAGCAAAAAAGATAGAAAGAGGTGAGAGAATCCCCCTCGACGGTCGCTTGGAGGATGACTCGCTCTGACGTCACCTAGAGGAAGGTGGTGAGGAGCGGGACGAATGGGGACGAAGCCGGAGGATGGAGGATGGGGTAGGATGGCATCGCGGCGAGGATCTTCTTCCCGAAGGGAGATTAGAAGATGACCATGGGATGCTCCACGAATGGGGATGAGGGGAGGGAAAACTATTTGGTTTTCTACTCTAGAGGAGCATCCGGGCTTGAGATAAGCTCTCTCTAGAGCCTTGGAGGTGGTGAGAGGAAGAAAGGAAGAGATCGTTTGGAATGGTGGTGGGTGGGTCCTTTTATAGTGGAGGAGGAAAAACAAATTCGCATCTGGGTCATTACTGACGTCCGTCAACATCGCTATAGATCCCTGCAGTTGTCGTTGAAGATCCGCCCTTCAATTCGTCTTGCTGGCTCACACAGACCATTAGTGACAATTGCAAGCGTCACTAAAGGCCTACGTTGCTAAAGATCTGCCCACTGCACATGCTCTGTTGGCATGCACATCGTGTGCTCCTTGTCGCCCGCATGCTCGCATGCTGGCGCCGCGCTGTGTTGCCTTATGTGCTACGCTACCCTTACGCGTGCGTGCCTCCGGGTGCTGTGCTGCGCTTGTGCTACGTGAGCTCAATTGGCCAATTCGGGGGGGGCTGTGGGGATTCAAACCTGTGCCCCTCCCTTGAGGATCAGGCACCCCCCGTGAGCTCACGTAGCGTTAAACCAATGTGCCAAGACGTCTGCTTTGTTGAGTAGATGTTTTAACGCTTGCGGTGGGGGAGAGCTTCGCATCCATTGGATCAAGATCCAACGGCTGGGAATGAAGGTTGCGGATGATGCTGGCCGATTTGGGCGGCCTGGATGGCACCATGTGGCGCCATCTAGGTCGTCCATTCTTCTTTCTGTTGCAGAGGGTGACACGGTGCTTGGATTGAGTTGATTTCCACGTTGCCAGACTGCGATCATTGCTCAGGATCCTTCTGTACGGTCGAATTTTTCATTTGAAGCCTGTAAGAATGTCGCATTACCCTCTTAGCCATTGATCTTCCTCGGACTTCATATGATGCTACAGGACTCCGATCTAGACGATTTCAGAGGTGTTAGCCTCCGATCGTCGTCCTGATAAGATCCGTATGGTCCGATCATCCATCCGAGGCCTTGAAAAAAATCCTTTTCTCTCCTGACCATAAAAAGGACCTAATTAACCTAAAATATATACAATTACTCTAAATGCAGAATGATGCATGCTATGCAATATTTATAACATGAATGCAAATCTAAGCCTAGAAACATGCATGAATAGGCATTTTAACCTAAATAGATGTGTTTACATTAGCAGCGAGGAAGGGAGAGTCCTGCAAAGACCCCTACACTGTAGAGCATCCCCACAGGTTACAGGGTTTCCCCCACTAGACCTTCCTTGTCACTGAGGGTCCAGGTAGACCAGAATGGATAACTTGACCACTTAAGTCTACCAATTTTAAGCTTAGAGTGTGGGTGCTTTGGATTTCACTTGAACTTAAGATGTTTTTGTGAGTGGTGACCGAATTTGAAGATTGGTTGACCCTGCAAGGTGGGTCAACTTAACCTGATTTGTCCTTGATTATTAGGTCCCTGCTTTTAGGATTTAAGTGAGATTTAGAGCATGATTCTTAGGGTTTGCTTCATAGGTAAGTTCAATCAAGGCTTAGGGCACACACAGTTTGGGAAGATTGATTTGTGTTTTAAGCAAGTATGTCTCTAAACCCTAGAATGGAAACCCTAATTGGCTCTTAATTGGTCAACCAATTAATTCCAAATTTGGTACCTAGGGCTCAATCAAGAAGGTGGTAGCCCTAGATGTCTTAAATCCCAAAGTAGTTGTAAGAATCAGGTTTGGGATGTTTTCTAAAAAGAATATCAAATCAGGCAACTTGTGATGATTAATCTAAGAATAGAATGCAAGTTAGCCCTAATTGATTTTTTCTTCTTTTAGCTTTTTCAGAATCAAAGGCTTAGGAGAAGGTGGATGGAGTTTACCTGCCCCTGGAGTGTTTGGTGTTTGTCTGACTCTCCTTGATTGGATTCACCTGCACAGATCACAACAAAATAGATAGAGTAAGTTAGTATCAAATCAGATATTGCAATCAAGAGATCAAATTGCACGTTGCTCCCCAGCAACGGTGCCAAAATGTTAACACGTTGAATAGGTGTTTTAAAAGTAATGCACTGTAATATAGCTGATAAATCATGTAGAACACTTAAAATTTATAACTCGAAAGAAATCCAAGATCGAACGCAGGGAGCAATATGGCAATTTATCTCAAGATCACAATTGTAGGCAAGAATATAGCAATGTAATAGAAATTTCAAGCACAAATGATGTAAATATAGATTCAAGAGACAATGTGGCAAAAAGATTAAGGTAAAAATGGTGATTTGAATCACCAAATTACCCTATTACAATTATACTCAAATAATGCTATAGTATTAATCAACCAAATGCCACATCAACTTAAGTGTCTCAATAGTGCAACAGTGACTTAGAACCAGCAACAAAGGAAAAGGCCTCTCTTTTTCCTTTAGGCCTCGAGGAGAGGCACAACACAGCACGTCACCAATAGAGATGAAGGCCTCTTCAGATTTTCCAAAGTGTAGAGAGTAGCAGAGGGCAAAAACCCCCCCTCTTTCTCTCTTTCCTGCACTTCTCTCTCAGAATCGGGCCAACCAGACTGGACTCGGGTAACCAGATCCGCTACCCAAACCCGCGTGGCATGTGCACGGGTGAGGGCATAGACGAGCGTGTAAGGTACTGCATGTGCAAGGGCATGGTAGGGCCTAACCCCAGTGACTCGAAGGCGATAAGCCCTCATCAGTTTTTGCCTATATGTGCTGCTTGGGGTTCTTCACTTCACGATGTGGGACTATCCCACAGAGGTTCTTCACGCAGCAGCTACAGCAAATACTGTCTCCAATTGAAGGCGAAGTCGAGGCTACTATCTTTGATTGAGGGCCTAGGGAAGTACCTGGAGTTGGGCTTCGTTGATTGTAACCTACAATTGGATAATTGTGGCCAGAGAACTGCAATGAAGGGTCGAAGAAGACGAGGGCGGCAATGGAGTAACGGCGACCACCTGAAATAGAGAATACGGCCTCACAACCATGTTAGAGCAGCTCAGAAGGACCGCCGGATGTTGATGAGTGTGATGGTGGCGGTGGCATGTGGTGAGAGTGGTCGGAGATGGCTGGTGAAGGTGGAAGAGGTCAGAAAAGGTGGGTTTGTTCAGTGGATGATTTAGGTGAGTGGAGAGGCGAATAGAGAGAGGGGCTTTGAGGGACGAGTCGTGCTGAAGCTTATGAGGTGCTTGGCGAGGTGTTTGGGGCAGTGGAGCGTGCGGAAGACCTTGTCGGAGTGGTTGCCGGAGCGGAGGAAGATGAAGTTGCGGGAGGCGATGCAGTGGTCGAGTTGGAGTGGCGAAGACAGAGTTGTGAAGTAGCAGAGTTGGGAGTTGATCTGAGTAGGTAGCGAACGATGAGGAGGAGGTGATGGGAACACCATCATGAGTCATAACTAGCTCATTTTGATCTAATTAAGTCAGTAAACACTCTTACATAACTGCCAAAGAGCCATAAGTCACTACATAACTATTCTGAGGGAAATACAAGAAAACAGCATTAAAACTAGAGTTTTACCATCATATCATGAATGCAGTACAATCATGAGTTTTCCCAGGGGGTAATTAAGGGTCAAATGATCCTTAAAGTCAAACAAGTGAGTTAAAACAAACAGAAAAGGGTTTGCACGTGTTTTATGAATTAAATGACTTTTGAAACCCTAAAAATAGACCTACTTAATTAACTGAGGTTTTGGTCAGGATAAAATTCACCTAAACCCTCTAAAATTCATATAAAAATATTCTCTAGGGTTTAGAACCTTCAATTTGACCATCAGAACCCGTCTGGACCCAAAAAAGAGTCTCAGACAGATATTTGCCCTAATTTGGGTTTATGCATAAATTACCCAGTCAAACTTGGCCAAAACCTAAATCTAACTTTACCATTGGATTTCTTGGGTCCAAATTAGATTTGTACCAAAATTTGGGCCCAATTTGAGATCATCTTGACCAAATTTGCATTTTGATCTAGTCAGACTCTTTCTATCACATTCTGACCCTTAACTTTTGAATTTTATTACAAATAGCCCCCCAACTTCTTTGTCTTCTTCACAAGTAGGTCCCCACGCCATTTTTGGAAGGTGAAACCTTCATCATCGAGTTTCGAGTGAGGATTTCTCGCTCAATTCTCAATCAATCCTTCTCAAAATTGATACAGGGATTCCTTAGGGAGTTTCCTTCCATTTGAGCCATTCCTTGGGCTCTAAGTCCTTCCCAAAAGGCTGTGCGAACCTTTGAGAGATTCGGGTATCCCTTGTCGCAACTACCTTCCAACCTTAAAAGCTTCTTTCTAAGCTTGGAAGGTCTTCCTATGGCCTATAAAAGAGACCCTAGGACACAGCCATGATCCTCAGCAGGTTTTGGTCAAAGAAACCCTCATCTTCTCCATCTTTGGCCTCCTTTAGACTTAGCTCCAGCAACCCCTCTTCGCTCTCCTCCTCCGGTCGTCCAACCATCTAATTGGATGGCCGACTATCCTCCCTGCGTCTTCGTGAACCTCTCTTGCCAACGAGAGGTTATGCCTCTACCTCAGTTGACGTCTTTGCCTCGCCGCACTATCTTCCTTCTTCGGCTCCGGTCAACCAACACCGAAAGCCCTCCGCCACCCTACTCTCTCGCTAAGTCCTTCTTTTGCTCCCTCCCTCTTTCTATTTCATTTTCCTACCCTCACAGACTCACACAACTACCAACTGCTACCACTCACCTCCATCTTCTCAGTCTCTGGCCACTCCTCTAGTGAGGCATATCCGCCACTACACTCCTCCATTTGCCTCGCCAACCACCCCATACCCTTCGCCATTCCACCTCGAACAAAAGCCCTCTCCTATTTTGCTCCACCACTCACCCAAGCGCACCCCCGAGCAACCCACCTTCGCATGACCATTTCTGTCACCATCAGGCCTCCACCGTCACTCTCACCACACGCTGCACCCACAACCGCACTCGCCACTCCATGGCAAACCTACTGAGCTATCTGACACGGCCAAGAGGCCCTTTTCTTGAGTTTCTAGTCTTCTGCCATCATCGCCATTGCTGCAGTTGCTTCAAGCAAGCTTCGAGCCACTCTAGGGCGCCTTCACTCTAGGCCTTGTCTCCAGATCGCACGGAAGCATCACACGCACACACCCAGGTCTTCAATTGAGGGAAATACCCTCAGCAGCTAACCCGATCGAAGAGGAGACAGTGCTGCTGCAGATGCGCAAAAGGAAAGTGCGACTTTAGTCCCACCTTGGAAGTTGAAGGCCATGTGAGGCCGCATAAGTTGATTTTGTGTCTAAGGCTCTTTGCCTTAGACACTGGGGGTGTGGTTCCTACTCACCCGCTCACCTACACCTCGCTCGTGACCCATCCCCTGCAGGCTTGGCGCAGACCTGACACGCTTAACCCGTTCCACTCCTCTGCTGTGATCACACCCGTAGCCTTGGACCCAGGTGCACTCTAGGTCCGAAACCCGAATACCCGGTACTGTGGGAGGCTCTGGGAGAGCGTGTGACCCAGAAAGAGAGCACGTAGGGGCAGGGGGGTTTTGCTATAGGGAGTAATGGTAGACACTTAGTCATTTGAAGAACCTTCGCCCTCTGCATGAAGTAGGAGAAGCAAAGCACAGAAAGGAAGGAGAAGGAAGGGAAGCTGCACAGGAAGAGAAAAAGAAGGAGAAGAGTAGAAGAACAGAAGGAGAAGAACAAAAGGAAGAAGAGAAGACAAGGTAGGAGACGCAAAGCATAGAGAGCAAGAAAGAAGATGAAGAGAGACCCTTGAGTCTCTAAACAACACTGTAGCATCAGGCTGTTTAAGTCGTCTGATACATCTGATTACATATATTTGAGGCTTTGATTTAGTTGCTATTTCTGAGTAATTGGTGATTTAAATCACCATTTTATTCCATTCTTTTTGCACATTGATACCTGACATTATTCTTGTTGCAATCTCTTATATTTTTTATTCAAATTGCTATCTTGAGTTTTGAATTCCATATTGATCATTGTGTTTGACCTCAGACTTAAAATTCGAGTAATAAATATTATTTGTTTTCAAAGCGATTTCGATTATACTATAACACAGTTTTTTAAAGCTCGATTTCGCAAGACAACATTTTTGGCACTGTTGCCGAGGAGCAATGCGCAATTCAAATCTCTTGGTTGCAATATCCTAGTCAAATACTAACTTGCTCTATCTCTTTTGACTTTGATCTATTTTAGGGGATTCATTGAGGAAGATCGACTGCACATCAACCACTCCAGGGATAGGCAAAACTCCATTCAAATCCTTCTAAGCCCCTAAATCTGAAAAAGCTAAAAAAGGAAGAAATCAATTAGGGCTACTTGCATTATATTCTTAGATTAACCATCAAGTTGCCTAATTTGATACATTCTATTTAGATAAACATTCAAACCCTGATCTGTGCACCCATTGAATCTAAGGTATCTAGGGCTATCACATTCTTATTTGAGCCCTTGGTAGCACATTTTGACAAACTAAATTGGACCAAATCAGAGCCAATTAAGGATTCCAATTTAGGGTTTTAGAGACACTTGCTTAATCAAGAATTTATCTTTCCAAATAATGTGTGCCTAAGCCTTGATTGAATTGATCTATACAAGCAAAACCCTAAAATCAGGCTCTTAAATTCATTTGAACACTAAAAGAGGGACCTAAATTTCTCAAGAGGACAAAACAAGTGAAGTTGACCCACCTTGTTGGGTTAACCAATCTTCAAATTAGGTCACTTTTTCACAAAAACATCTTAAAAGTTCAAGTGAAATCATAAGCGCCCTTGCTCTTAATTAAAACTGATAGACTTAAGAGGTCAAGTCCCCATTCTGGTCTACCTAGAATATTAGTGACAAGAGAGGTTGGGTGGGGAAACCCTGTAACCTGTAGGGCCGCTCTATCGTGTAGGGGTATTTGCAGTACTCTCCCTCTCTGGTTGCCCAGGTAATTCTCAGGTGGACAGCTTTCTGACTAAGGGGTATCATCTGCCCCAAACATCTATAGTCATCCAAAATTTTTGGGTGTCTTGATTGGGTCCATCACATTCTTTCTCTCATCTAATCCATCGGTGAAAGTTTGAGAGGAGGTCCTTAAGGCCACCCTTGAGGCCTCCATTAGATATCCACTCTCGTCGAGGTCGAGCCTCAACTTCCATGTTTGTGCAACAAACTAATCACATTGATATATCCTCTAATTCAGAACCTACTTCCCCTTCATCAAATATGGATCACCAAGAAGAACAACCTAATATTGAGCAACAATTCCATGACTTTCAAAATCAGATCAATGCCATCATCAACCCACTGCCACTTCCTCAAATGCGAGATCACTATAATCTTTTTAGCGGTGGAGATCGAACCCCGAATCAACATTCTCGTGGAAGGACCCGAGGTAGATCTCAAGCCTAGCGTGCTTCATATGACTCCAAAATTTCATGACTTGAACTCCAAGGATCCTTTCCAGCACATCAAGAACCTAAAACATCTGGCCCACACCTTTGGGGTAGATGTACAGAATCAGGATGGATTACTCTTAAAACTCTTCTCATTCTCCTTAGCTCACAAAGCCGCTCACTGGTTTCAGACTCAACCACACGTGATCAACACATGGGGAGAACTTCAAACCACACTCCTGCAAAAAATTCTACCACATCAGTCGTACCAACACAATGCAGCACCAAATCACACACTTCTCCCAAGGAACGGGAGAATCTCTACATGAAGCATGGGATCGCTTTCTGGATCTCATGCGTAAGTGCCCCCATCATGGAGTTTCAAAGTGGGAACAAGTCCAATCCTTTTACCGTGTACTCCGTAAGGATATCAAGCTCTATGTCAATGCAACCTGTGGTGGTAGCATCATGGGTCATCATGAAGACACGATCTGGGAAATTCTCGAAAACATGTGTGAGAACTCCCTGAACAATGAGTCATTGGGTGCATGCGACCAGACGACCACCCGCACATTGACAAATAATCGGGGGGTACATGAATCTCGAGGCCTTTCCGCATCCGTTGATCTGGAGTTGGTAGCCAGTAAATTGGACAAGGTCTCCATTATCGAGAAGAAGGTGGATGACATCACTCATCATCTACACAAATCCACCACTGCACCGCAAGGCACATACGCGCGCCCGCCCAGGGGAAGGGAGGCTGGGCACAATATCTACCACTCCTTGGGGATGGATGCATATCCACTTTTGTCAGATTATGGCTTCGGAGGCAACTCCGGATCAGGCCACCTTAGTTGAGGGAACTCTGAACCCCCATACCCTAATTATCTCGGAGCTCCTCAGACCTGCGAGGATCTTCATGTTGTCTAGAATAATCCCTTCTTCAACACTTACAACTCTGGATGGCGTAATCATCCTAACTTTTTGTGGTCGGGTAACAACCCAAATCTAAGATCTCAATTCCAACCCCTACCATAGGCTCCGCGACCTTATCAGCCCACCCAACCAAGGCCAACTCAAAAGTTCCAATCTGGACCACCTAAAGAAGATCATACATCTCTAATTTTCTAGACCTTGGTTGACATGCAAAATCAACACAAAGAAGAGATCTCTGAGCTACGAAATCAACTAGCCTAGATGGCAAGTGCTTGCTAGCCTGGTGCACTTCCTTCTCAGCCTCTTCCTAATCCAAATAACGTGCCAATCCAGAAGAGCGTTATGAACCCCAATAAGGGCCAAGCTCACTTTATTTATCAAGCCCCTTCTACTCCATCACCCAATGGGATGGAGGCTTCGACATCATATGCGGGTTACCAGTAGCAAGCACCTCATTTACCCACACCAAACCAAAACTAGGTAGGATTGAATTCTGTTACTATCCGCAGTGGCAAAACAACATAGGACCCACCTTATCCAAGCCACTCCTAGCCTGGTAATACAAATTATAACCCTAGGATAGTCATCTAGAATACCTCTGTCCCAGATCAAGAACCTGGACCCATTCTAGAAGAACCATCTAAGGTTCCATTTCCCAAGGCCTTGACCAAGGGGAAAAGGATAACCAAAATCGTGGCACTTGAGGAGGACCTGGTTAAGCTTTTTAAGCAGGTCCATATAAACATCCCCTTGATGGATGCGATACGCCACATACCGACTTACACACAATTTATGAAAGACGTGTGTACACCTAAGCATAAGTCGCGAACCAAAGACGGGAATCCGATCATACTGTCGGAGCAAGCCAGCTCCGTCATTTTGAGCAAACTCCCGCCTAAGGTAAAAGACCCAGGCACCCCTCTAATCTCCTGTGCAATTGGTGATATACAATTTGACCGAGCCTTATTGGACTTAGGAGCCTCCATAAATTTGATACCTACATCCCTACTAGACTACTTTGAGGAATCTGAGCTTAAACCGACTGAAATGACTTTACAGCTAGCTGACCAATCAATTAAGTCGCCAAAAGAAATTCTCGAGGATTTCATAGTTAGGGTATATGATTTCTATTTTCCAGTGGATTTCATTGTCTTAGACATGGACGATCCTGAGAATGTGAAGAATACACCGATCATACTAGGGAGACCCCTATTGGCCACTGCTAGGGTCAATATCAATTGAGAGGAGGGCCAAATTGAATTAAAATTTGGGAGCAAGACACTAAAGATTGACATCTTTAAGGCCTAACAGGGAATCAATTACGGAGTCATAGAACAGATTTGTGATATCAAGGCTGTGGTTGACGACTTTATCAAGGAAAACCCGACTATTTCTGATCATCCACAAGAGGATCAAAACCTGCAATTAGAGGAGCCTGAACTCAACCTAGACACACCCATAGCTCCTTCCTTCGCTCCTGACACCCACCCTGAACCACCTGCTGTTGCTGACAACCTGGTTATGAAATTGAAGCCTCTTCCCGATCATCTCAAGTATGTCTTTTTGGGTTCCAATCAGACGTTTCCTGTGATTATTAACTCCCAACTCACACCTGATCAGGAAACACGCCTGATTTCTATTCTCCAGCAGCATCGAAGTGCCATTGGATGGACTCTCGATGATATGACTGGTATCAGCCCTTCATATTGCACACATCACATCTACACTAAAGAGGGCTCACTACCATCTCATGAAATGCAGAGGCTCCTAAATCCAAATCTATAGGATGTCATGAAGGAGATCATCAAGTGGTTAGATGTAGGGATCATCTACTCGATCTTCGACAATTGGTGGGTGAGTCCAATCTAAATTGTGCCTAAGAAGGTAGGTTTCACCATCATCACAATTGAAACTGGTGAAACCATACCAACCCATATAGCAAACTCGTGGAGAGTCTGCATTGATTACAGGAGACTCAATTCCTCCATAAAGAAGGATCATTTCCCACTACCGTTCATTGATCAGATTCTCGAGAAACTAGCAGGAAATTGATTCTTCTGCATTTTGGACAGGTACTCCAGTTACAAGCAGGTCATAATCCATCCCGAGGACCAAGAGAAGACCACCTTCACCTGCCCCTTCGGAACATATGCATTTCGAAGGATGCCGTTCAATCTCTGCAATGCACCCGCTACTTTTCAGCGGTGCATGCTTGCCATATTCTCAAATATGGTAGGTGAATACCTTGAAGTCTTCATGGATGACTTCTCGGTATTTGGTGAATCATTTGATGATTGCCACCTGCACTTCATCCAAATCCTCAGGCGGTGCATCGACGTGAACTTGGTTCTTTCCTGGGAAAAGAGCCACTTCATGGTACTTGAGGGAATTGTCTGGGACATCTCATCTCTGAAAAAGGCATCCAGGCTGATCGAGCCAAGGTGAATCTAATTTCCAAACTCCCTATGCCTAGCTCAGTCAAAGACATCCGATCCTTCTTGGGACACGTCGATTTTTACTATTGATTCATTCCCAATTTCTCGAAAATCACGCGCCCCCTGACTAGTCTTCTATCTAAGGATGCTCCCTTTGAAATATCCAAGGAGTGCGCTCAGGTGTTTGAGATCCTACGTGATTGAGTTACCCAAGCACCTATCCTGCAATCCCCTGATTGGTCTCAACCCTTTGAGATCATATGCAATGCATCTAATTATGCTGTAGGGGCAGTACTTAAGCAAAAAATAGACAGGAAACCCATGGTCATCTACTACGCTAGCAAGACACTTGATGAGGCTCGACGTAACTATACAATTACTGAGAAAGAGCTGCTAGCTATAGTATTTGCCCTGGAAAAGTTTAGATCATATCTTTTGGGTTCTTGTGTTATCATATACTCAGATCACATTGCAGTGAGGCACCTCCTTGCAAAGAAGGACGCAAAACCTCGACCAATCCGCTGGATCTTGCTGTTGCAAGAATTCGATCTCGAGATTCGCAACAAAGCGAGAGAACAGAATGTGGTAGCTAACCACTTGTCCCATCTTCCTTCTTCCATCATTGACCCATCTGGTCCAATCACCGAGAATTTTCTAGACGAGCACCTGCTAGCCATTCGCAATCTCCCTTGGTTTGTTGATATTGTAAACTACTTGGTTACAGGGAAAGTTCCGCTAGATTGGCCAACATCCAAGTGAGACAAATTGATTGCTAAGGACAAGTACTATATTTGGGAGGAACCATACCTTTTCCACATCGGCAATGATCAGGTGATCTGGAGATGCATTCCTGACGATGAGGTCAATGACGTAATGTCATTCTGTCACGACCAGGCCTGCGGTGGCCATTTCTCTGGGCGTAAAACCACAGTGAAAATTATCCACTGTGGGTTCTTTTGGCCCACTTTGTTCAAAGACGCACAGATGTATTGTAGGGCATGCGCTCGTTGTCTGACCCCCGGCAACATGGGCCCTCAGGATATGATGCACTTGAACCTGATTATTGTGTGCGAAATCTTTGACATATGGGGAATTGATTTCATAGGACCCTTTCCTGGATCTAATGGCTTTGAATACATTCTACTCGCTATTGATTGTCTCTGAATGGGTTGAAGCCATCCCCACGAGAACGAGTGATCATAAAGTTGTCCTCCGATTTTCCAAAAGAACATCTTTACCAGATTTGGGGTTCCTAAGGCCATCATCAGTGATGGCGGGTCTCATTTTACCAATATGCACTTCCAATCCCTGATGAAAAAGTATGGGGTGTCGCATCGTATCTCAACTCCTTACCACCCCCAGACTAATGGACTAGTAGAACTGTCAAATCGAGAGATCAAGATCCTTCAGGTCACTATCTGACCTGATAGGAAAGATTGGTCTACTCGCCTTCTAAAAGTCTTGTGGGCCTATAGGCCCACAAGACCTTTGGAAGGACCGCCCACAAAACCCAATTGGGCATGTCTCCTTTTAGATTGGTGTATGGGAAGGCATGTCACCTCCCCGTTGAATTGGAGCACAAAGCCTATTAGGCCATATGGAAGTGTAATCTAGATCTTTCTAAGGTAGAAACCCACAGAAAGCTTCAAATGAGAGAGATCGATGAATTACGCAATGATGTGTATGAGAATTTACGAATTTACAAAGAGCGAGTTAAGGCCTTTCATGACAAGCACATATCCAGAAAGATCTTTCACCCTGGTTAGAAAGTCCTACTCTTTGATGCCAAACTCAAATTGTTCCAAGGAAAACTCAGATCAAAATGGATTGGACCATATCTTATCAGATGAATCTTTGGGAATGAAGCCATAGAAATTAGCCAACTTAGCCTTGATTCAGAACCCTTTGTCGTGAACGGTTAGCGACTTAAGCCGTTCATTGAACTCATCGATACAAACATGGCTGAGGTATCTTTTGATCTCCATTCTCCCTGAGCTTATTGCACCTGGCTGATGGTGTTAAACTCAGTGCTTAATGTGAGGCAACATGTCATCTTTTTGAAAAACCTGAAACCCTTCTTGACACATCTTATGCTGAACTCATATTTCACTTTAGGGTTCATCCATTAGAATAGTTGAGTTCACCTCTGGTACCCATACCTGAGCTTGAAATCATCTGCAATAGTCATCCCGACCCATCCACCCATCCAAAACCTGTTCTAATGAATGATCTAAGCTGAACTCGAACCCACCTAATTTACAATGAGGGCATTGCAAATCGTAGGCATGGGGGGTAGTAAAGTGCAAAATGCTGTGAAAATCACCTCACAAGAAAGGGTTTCATCAAAAAAATCACATATTCCAAAAAAACCAAAAAAATAAAAACTTTGAAAAAAAAATAAAAATAGAAGGGAGGAAATTCTGAATTGATTGCATATCATTTTTGAAGAGAAGGAGAGGAGATAAAATGTCAAAAAGGAGCATAATTTGAAAAGGAAAGAGAAAAAGTAATAGTCATTAGTAAAAGATTAAGGAGTTGACTCAGTTCTAGACCAAATCAAAAAGAAAGAAAATGAAAGACAAAAAGTGCTAAGAGACAAAAGAGATTAGTAGGAATGCTGATCTTAGGCCTCTTGGGCTGCAATCCTAGGCTTAAAAATTCAAGTATCCGCTAAGATCTAGATAGTCCTCAAGAGGTTGGGGAAAATGCGAAGCTTAAGTATTAGGTCTAAGGCTTAGGGATTATTCGACCTCGTTAACTAACCTCTGGTTTGCAGGACTCGGTAACCTAAGCACCCCAATCCACACATAGTCTGGTTCAATGCGCTTAAGTATCAAAATCACGTAAATGCGTTAAATCTATTCTGAAAAAGTTACCTAGATTAGGAGTGGCTGATCAACACAAGTTGATTTGGACGAGTTCCTGGCGCAGAGAGGCAAGAAATTCCCCTAAAAGATGCGCAATAACATATCGTCTCCTTGGTACTTATCTCTTAGGATATCTAAATATCCTATCGGGGGCATGTAAGCACCTTGTGCTGGTTCAGATGCCATGAGCAGCATTATCACGAAATGTCGATTGCCTGGGTTTGGATTTAGCTACAGAACGCCATGGGCGAGATTATCTCGAAATCTCAAAAGCCAAGGTTTTGGGGGTTGCCATGGGTGGTGCTATCTCGAAGCATCGATTGCCAGGGACCCTGCGAGGATTGATGGTGGGAACTATGAATCCGATCCAGACCGTGTTGTAAAGTTAATCAGAGGCTAGAAATAAAAAGAAAAGAGAGAGAAAACTCTCCAAAAATAAAAGAAAACACTTTTGTCTCTTTCTTACAAAAATGCATTGCAAATTGAACCTAGGCTAAAACATGTTACAAGCACGGGTGCTTTAACCGCAAAGTTCAACGAACCTTAGGTTAGTAACTATGGGCCTTAGAAACCTTCATGGCAGACTGAGGCTAGAGTTGCTCATGTCCGGATCTTGGTTGGTACTTGAGTACCTCTAGGCCTACTATTGTCATTCTGACCTAATATACAAAAGAAATCACACATTAGAGTTTTGAGCATTGAAAGGCATATGGTCTAGAATAAAAGGTAATTCCATAAGATTTTTGCTAAGGGACTAGCAAAAGCTAGGCATGGGGGTATGATGGGAACACTATCATGAGCCATAACTAGATCATTTTGATCCAATTAAGTCAGTAAATGCTCCTACATAACTGCCAGAGAGCCATAAGTCATTGCATAACCATTTTGAGGGAAATATAAGAAAACAGGGTTAAAACTGTAGTTTTACCATCATATCACGAATGCAGTACAATCACAGGTTTTCCCAGGGGGTATTTAAGGGTCAAATGGTCCTTAAAGTCTAACAAGTGGGTTAGAACAAATAGAAAATGGTTTGCACGTGTTTTGAGAATTAAATGACTTTTGAAATCCTAAAAATAGACCTGCTTAATTAACTGAGGTTCTGGTTAGGATAAAATTCACCAAAACCCTCTAAAGTTTATAGAAAAATATTCTCTAGGATTTGGAACCTTCAATTTGACCATCAGAACTCGTTTTGATCCAAAACAAGAGTTTCAGACAGACATTTGCCCTAATTTAGGTTTTTACATAAATTACCCAGTCAAACCTAGTCAAAACCTAAATCTAACTTCACCATTTGATTCCTTAGGTTCAAATTAGGTTTGTACCAAAATTTGGGCCCAATCTGAGATCATCTTGACCAAGTTTGCATTTTGGTCCAATCAAACTCTTTCTATCTCATTTAGACCCTTAACTTTTAAATTTCTTATAAATAGCCCCACAACTTCTTTGTCTTCTTCACAAGTAGGTCCCCACACCATTTTTGGAAGGTGAAACCTTCACCGTCGAGTTTCAAGCTAGGATTTCTCGCTCGATTCTCAATCAATCCTTCTCAAAATTGATACGAGGATTCCTTGTGGAGTTTCCTTCCATTTTCACCATTCCTTGGGCTCTAAGTCCTTCCCAAAAGGCCGTGCGAACCTTTCAAATGTTCGAGTATCCCTTGTTGCAACTACCTTCCAAGCTTGAAAGCTTCTTTCCAAGCTTGGAAGGGCTTCCTATGACCAACAAAAGAGACCCCAGGGCACGGTCATGCCCTCAACAAGTTTTGGCCGAAGAAACCCTCATCCTCTCCATCTCTGACCACCTTCAGACTTAGCTCTGGCGACCCTCTCCACTCTCCTCCTCCAGCCGTCCAACCATCAAATTGGACGGTCGACTATCCTCCCCTCGTCTTCGTGAACCTCTCCTGCCAACGAGAGGTTGTGCCTCTACCTCAGTCGACGTCGTCGCCTCACCGCACTATCTTCCTTCTCCAGCTCTGGTCAACCAACACCGATAGCCCTCCGCCGCCCTACTCTCTTGCTAAGTCCTTCTTTTGCTCCCTCCCTCTTTCTATTTCATTTTCCTACCCTCACAGATGCATACAACCGCCAACCACCGCCGCTCACCTCCATCTTCTCCATCTCCGGCCGCTCCTCCAACAAGGCATATCCACCACTACACTCCTCCATCTACCTCGCCAACCACCCCATAACCTTCGCCGTTCCATCATGAACAAAAGCCCTCTCCTATTTCGCTCCACCACTCACCCAAACACGCCCCAAACAACCCACCTTCACACGGCCATTTCCGTCACCGTCAGGCCTCCACCTTCACTCTCACCACACACTGCACCCACCATTGCACTCGCCACTCCCCAGAAAGCCTATTAAGCTATCTGACATGGTCTAGAGGCCTTTTTCTTGAGTTTCAGGTCTCCTGCCGTCACCACCATTGCCATAGCTGCTTCAAGCAAGCTTCAAGCCACTCTAGGGTGCCTTCGCTCTAGGCCTCAACTCCAGATCACGCAGAAACATCACGTGCACATGCTTAGGTCTTCAATTGAGGGAAATACCCTCAGCAGTTGACCCAATCGAAGAGGAGATCGTGCTGCTGCAGACGCGCAAAAGGAAGGTGGGACTTTAGTCCCACCTCGGAAGCTGAAGGCCATGTGAGGCCGCATAAGTTGATTTTGTGTCTGAGGCTCTTTGCCTCAGACACTGTGGGTGAGGTCCCTGATCACCCACTCACCTGCGCCTCACCCGTGACCTATCCCCTGCGGGCCTGGCGCAGACCCGACATGCCTAACCCGTTCTAATCCTTGGCTGTGATCACGCCCGTAGCCCTGGACCCAGGTGCGCTCTAGGTTCGAAACCTAAATACCCGGTACTGTGGAAGGCTCTGGGAGAGCATGTGACCCAAAAGAGAGTTAGCGTGTGGGGGCAGGGGGGTTTTGCTACAGGGAGTAATAGCTGGCACTAAGCCATTTGAAGAACCTTCCCCCTCTGCGTGAAGCAGGAGAAGCAAAGCATAGAAAGGAAGAAGGAAGGGAAGCCGCACAGGAATAGAAAAAGAAGGAGAAGAGTAGAAGAGTAGAAGAAGAAGAACAAAAGGAAGAAGAGAAGACAAGGCAAAAGAAGCAAAGCATAGAGTAAGAAAGAAGAAGAGAGACCCTTAAGTCTCTAAACATCACTGTAGCATTAGGCTATTTAAGCCGTCTGATACATCTGATTACATATATTTGAGGCTTTGATTTAGTTTCTATTTGTGAGGAGTAATTGGTGATTTAAATCACCATTTTACTCCATTCTTTTTGCATATTGATACCTGACATTATTCTTGTTGCAATATCTTATATTTCTAATTCAAATTGCTATCTTGAGTTTTGAATTCCATATTGCTCATTGTGTTAGACCTCGGACTTAAAATTAGAGTAATAAATATTATTTGTTTTCAAAACGATTTCAGCTAGACTATAACGCACTTTTTTAAACCTCGATTTCGCTCAACAACAGGAGGAGCATCACTGGGCCTGGTATGGCCAACACCGGAGACGAATGAAGCTCCGGTGGGAGAGAACAGTGATGACGATGGGGAAGGAAGTGCCTCGGGGGTATGTCGAGGTGCGAAAGAAGCTGGGGAGTCCAAATCGGCCAACTATGGTCTGTGATGGCTGATGAAGAAGCTTGGAGGAAGGGGTCGCCTAAGCGAGGCAGAGCGAACTGAGGAGGAGAGGAAATAGGGCTAGATTTGGCTTAATTTCTCGCTAAGGAGGTAAGCAATGCCATGGGGGGTTTTTTATAGGCAAGAAGGCAAGCTTTCAAGCTTGGAAGCTCCCAAGCTTCATGAATTAGGTGACCTAAATCTTTGAAGAATTCGCACGAGCTTTTTAGAGAGATTTGGAGATTTGGACATGGCTCAATAGGAATGAGATTACCTGATGAATCTCCCTTTCAATTTTAAGAGGGATTCATCAAGTAATCATAGAGTTCTTGCCAAAAGAAGCTCGCTGGAGTAGGATTCCTCCACGACAATGGTGGAAGGACCATTTTGCAAAGAGTCACGACAAAGATAGGGGCCTATTTGTAATGAATTTCAGAAGTTGGGGGCACTTGTGAAATAGAAAGAATCAGACAGGACTGAAATGCAAACTAGGTTAAGACAATCTCTGATTGGGGACAAATTTTGATAGAAACCTCAATTGGAGCTAAGGAATTTAATGGTGAAGTTGGATTTTAGTTTTGACCTAGTTTGACTGGGTAATTTATGCAAAAATCAAAGTTAGGGCAATAGTATGCTTGAGACTATTTCAAGTCAAAATGGGTTCAGTGGTCAAATAAAGGATGCCAAACCCTAGAGAATATTTTTCTATGATTTTTAGAGGGTTTAGATGAATTTTATCCTAACCAGAACCTTAGTTAATAAAGTAGGTCAGTTTTTAAGGTTTCAGATGTCCATTAAGTCTTGAAAAGCGTGAAAACCTATTTCTATTTGCATGGACCCACTTATTAGACATTAATGACTAAATGACCTTTAATAAACCCCTGGCATACCCCGTGGTTATTTTGTATTTGTGATAAGATGGTAAAATTGTATAAATAACTCAGTTTCCATCTTTTCTTCTCAAAATAACTCATCCTACCCAAGAGACCTTCTGACTGATATGTAGGAGCTTTTATTGATTTTATCAGATCAAGCTGAGCTAGTTATGGCTCATGATGGTGTTCCCATCAGTGCTCCATTTGGCGAGACACCACCTTCAACAGCACGCGAAGAAGAACCCATGGGATTAATCCCACATCGTGGGATTTGAAGATGATTGAGCCGAATATATTATTTTTATGTTTGGGGCTTTATGCCTCCAAACACAGGGTGAGGTCCTACTTACCCCTCACCTGATTACCTGCCTACTCTCTCACACCTCGTCCGTAACCCACGCCATGTGGACCTGGTCCTGGGTATTTGCATACCCGATTACCCGAATACCCACCTGATTGAGAGAGAGAGAGAGGAGGAAAACAAGAGATAGAGCACGCGAGGTTAAGGGGGGTTTTGCTTCAGAGAATATTGTTTGACACTTAGCCAATTTTGTGAATCCCTCTTCTGTGCATGAAGAGAAAAAGATGAAGAAGAGAAGAAAAGAAGAAGAAGAAGCCAAAAGAGGAATAGTGGTCATGCACTGTACCATCAGAGAGAAGTGCACTGTGCACTCATCATTTAAGTATAATTGTAATAGGGTAATTTGGTGATTCAAATCATCATTTTATCTTAATCTTTTTGCCACATTGATTCTTGAATTTATATTTACATCATTTATGCTTGAAATTGTTATTACACTGTTATATTCTTGCTTAAAATTGTGATCTTGAGATAAATTGCCATATTGCTCCCTATGTTTGACTTCGGATTTCTTTCGAGCTATAAATTTTAAGTGTTCTATGTGATTTATCGACTATACTACAACGATATACTTTTAAAACATCGATTCAGCGCGCGAACATTTTGGTGCCATTGTCGGAGGCAACGCACAATTTGATCTCTTGATTAGAATTCCTAACGTGATACTAACTTCATTTATCTCTTTTGATTGCGATTGTGCAGGAATTTAACCAAGGAGCAAGATCAACCACACAATAGCCACTCCAGGGGCAGGTAATCTCATTTTCCATCCTCATTAAGCCCTTGATTATGAAAAGCTAAAACAACAACAACAACAACCAAGCCTTTTCCCACAATAAGTGGGGTCAGCTAAATGGAATCTTTGCCTCCACACAGAATTATGAAAAGCTAAAAATGGAAAAAAAAAATCAATTAGGATCAACTTGCATTCTATATTTAGATTCAATCACAACAAGTTGCCCGATTTGATTCATTTTTAGAAATATCCCAAACCTAATTCTTGCATCTACTTAGGGATTTAAGACACCTAAGGCTACCACCTTCTTGATGAGCCCTAGGTGCCAGATTTGGAATTAATTGATTGACCAATTAAGAGCCAATTAGGGTTTCCATTCTAGGGTTTTAGAGACACACTTGCTTAATCAAGAATATATTCTCCCAACTTATGTGTGTCCCAAGCCTTGCTAGAACTGACCTAATCAAAGCAAACCCTAAAATCAGGCTCTAAATCTCACTTCAATCCTAAAAGCAGGACCTAATAATCCCAAAGAACAAATAGGTGAAGTGACCCACCTTGCTGGGTCAACCAATCTTCAAATTAGGTCACCTTGCACAAAAATATCTTAAAAGTTCAAGTGAAATCATAAACACCCTTGCTCTTAACTAAAAACTAGTAGACTTAAGAGGTCAAGTTTTCCATCCTGGTCTTCCTGGACCCTCAGTGACAAGGAAAGTCAGGTGGGGCAAACCTTGTAACCCATGGGGATGCTCTACCGTGTAGGGGTCTTTGTGGGACTCTCCCTTCCTAGCTGCCCAAGTAATTCTCAGATGGACGACTTTCTGATCCAGGGGTATCATCCGCTCTGAACCTCTATAGTCATCCAAAAATCTTTGGGTGCCTCGATTGGGTTCGTCTGACATTCTATCTCTCATCTTCTCCATTGGTGCATGTTTAGGAGGAGGTCTTTAAGACCACCCTTGAGGCCTCCATTAGTTATTCAGTCTCGTCGAGGCCAAGCCTCGACCTCTGTGTTTGTGCAACAACCTGATCATATTGACGTTCCCTCTGATTCTAAGCCTGAACCTCCAATTACAACCATGGATTAGCCAGAATGACCTAACTTTGAACCTCAACAATTCTTTGATTTCTGAGATCAGATCAATGCTTTCATTAACCCACTGCTAGGTCCTCAAATGCGAGATCACTACAATCCCGTGGCAGTGGAGATCGAACCACCAATCAATATCCTTGCGGGAGGACCCGAGGTGGAGCTCAAGCCTAGTATGCTTCACTTGACTCCAAAATTCCATGGCTTAAACTCCGAGGATCCTTTCCAACACATCAAGAATCTAAAGCATCTGGTCCACACCTTTAGGGTAGACATGCATAATCGAGATGGATTGCTCTTAAAGATCTTCTCCTTCTCTCTAGTCGACAAAGTCGCCTACTGGTTTCAAACTTATCCACATGAGATCAACACATGGGAAGAACTTTAAACCGCCTTCCTGCAAAAATTCTATCCCATTGGTCGAACAAATGCTATGTGGCACCAAATCACGCACTTCTCCCAAGGAGTGGGAGAATCTCTACATGAGGCATGGGATCATTTTCTGGATCTCATGCGCAAATGCCCCCATCATAGAGTCTTGAAGTGGGAACAAGTCCAATCCTTTTACCACAAGCTTCATGATGACATCAAGCTATTTGTCAATGCAATCTATGGTTGCAGCATCATGGGTTAGCATGAAGATGAGATTTGGGGAATTCTCAAGAACATGTATGAGAACTCCTTAAACAATGAGTCACTGGGTGCGTACGACCGAACGTCCACCCACGCATTGATAAATAATTGGGGGATACACGAATCTTGAGGCCTTTCCAGATCCATTCACTTGGAGTTGGTAGCCAGTCAATTGGATAAAGTCTCCATCATTAAGAAGAAGGTGGACGACATCCCTCAACATCTACATAAGACCACCTCTACACCACAAAGCACATATACACACCCACCCTCAGGTAGGGAAGTTGTACACAATATCTACCACTCTCTGGGGATGGATGCGTATCCACCCTCGCTTGATTAAAATTTTGGAGGCAACTCC
Organism: Thalassia testudinum; assembly: GCA_037157565.1. Classification (NCBI taxonomy): domain Eukaryota; kingdom Viridiplantae; phylum Streptophyta; class Magnoliopsida; order Alismatales; family Hydrocharitaceae; genus Thalassia; species Thalassia testudinum. The sequence goes on along the minus strand of JAZHRO010000073.1, from coordinate 111,524,748 downwards.
GGGGCAACCTACCATAGTTGGGGGAACTTTGAACCCTCATACCCTGATTATTCTGGGAATTGTCAGACCTTCAAGGATCTCCACACCATCCAAAACAATCCCTTATCTAATACCTGCAACCCTAGATGCGTAATCATCCAAACTTTGTGTGGTCAGGAAATAACCTAAATTTAAGACCTCAATTCCAACCCCGACCACAAAACTCGTGTCCCTATCAACCCACTCAACCAAGGCCCAATCAAAATTTCCAATCTGGACCACCTAAGGAAGATCAGGCATCTTTGAATCTCCAGACCTTGGCCGACATGCAAAAACAACATAAAGAAGAGATCTCTGAGCTGCGCAATCAATTGGCCCAGCTGGCAAGTGCTCTCCAGCCGGGTGCACTCCCTTCTCAGCCTCTTCCGAATCCAAATAATGTGCTAAACTAGAGGCATGTTATGAATCCAAATCAAGGCCAATCCCACTTTGTCTATCAGGCCTATTCTGGTCCATCCCCTGATGGGATAGGGGCTTCAACCTCTTATTCTGGGTTTTAGCAACAAACACCTATCCTCCCTATCCCAAACCAGAATCAGGCAAGATAAAATTCCGTCACCACCCATAGTGGCAAAGCAACACAGGACCCACCTTTTCCTAACCACAACTCGCCTGAGATTGTAGACCCTAACCCTAGATTGGTTATCCAGGACACTCCCATCCCTGATAAAGAGCCTGAGCCAATTCTAGAGGAACCATCTAAGGTTTCATTTCCCAAGGCCTTGAACAAGGGAAAGAAGAAAACCAAACCCGTGACACTTGAGGAGGACTTGGTCAAGCTCTTCGAGCAGGTACAAATAAACATCCCCTTGATGGATGCGATACTCCACGTACCGGCTTATGCAAGATTCCTGAAAGATGTATGTACACCAAAGCGTAAGCCGCGAACCAAAGGTAGGAACCAGATCGTACTATCAGAGCAAGCCAGCTCCATCATTTTGAGCAAACTCCCACCTAAGGCAAAAGACCCAGGTACCCCTCTGATCTCCTCTGCTATCGATGATATACAGTTTGACAGAGCCTTATTGGATCTAGGAGCTTCCATAAATTTGATACCCACATCCCTACTAGACCACTTTGAAGAATCTGAGCTCAAACCAATAGGGATGACTTTGTAGCTGGCTGATCGATCTATTAAGTCACCAAAAGGAGTTCTCGAGGATGTCATAGTTAGGGTACGCGATTTTTACTTTCCCGTGGATTTCAATCTTAGACATGGATGCTCTTGAGAATTTGAAGAACACATCGACCATTTTAGGGAGACCTTTTTTGGCCACAGTTAGGGCCAATATCAATTGTGAAGAGGGCCAAATTGAGTTAAAATTTGGGAACAAGACACTAAAGATCAACATCTTTAAGGCCTAAAAAGGAATTAATTGTGGGGTTATCAAGCATATCTGCAATATCGAATCCATGGTTGAAGAGCCCTAGGTTGAGGAAAACCCACTTATCCTTGATATTCAACCACAAGAGGATCAAACCCCGTAGTTAAAGAAGCCTAGACCAAACCTAGACGCACCAACAGCTCCAACTTCTAAAACTCACCATGAACCACCCGCTGCTGCTGATAATCCATTCATGGAGTTGAAACCCCTCGCTGATCATCTCAAATATGTCTTCCTGGGATCAAATGAGACGTTTCCTATGATCATCAATTCCCACCTTACCTCTGATCAGGAAACCCACTTGATTTCTGTCCTCTAGAAGCATCAGAGAGCCATTGGGTGGACTCTCGATGACTTGACTGACATTAGCCCCTCATATTGCACGCATCACATCTAAACCCAAGAGGGCTCACGACTATCCTGTGGAATGCAAAGATGCCTGAATCTAAACTTGTAAGATGTCATGAAAAAGGAGATCATCAAGTGGTTAGACACAGGGATCATGTACCTGATCTCCAACAGTAGTTGGGTCAGTCCAATGTAGGTTGTGCCCAAAAAAGCATGACTCATCGTCATTACGACCGAGACCGGAGAGACTATACCAACTCGTATAGTAAACTCGTGGAGAGTCTGTATTGATTACCGAAGATTGAATGCCTCCATGAAAAAGGATCATTTTCCACTACCATTTATTGATCAGATACTTGAGAAATTGGCAGGGAATCGATTCTTTTGCTTCTTGGATGGGTACTCCAGTTATAACCATGTGGCAATCCATCTTAAGGACCAAGAGGAGACTACTTCACTTGCCCCTTCGGAACATACGTGTTTCGTAGGATGCCATTCGGTCTTTGCAATGCACCCACCACTTTTCAGCGACGCATGCTTCCATATTCTCAGATATGGTAGGTGAGTACTGATTTCACAGCAATCATTCAACCTAAATCGCTTGAATTAAGCTAGATTCTAGCATAACTAGGAATAATGCATTCATAGGTATTGTAATTTGCACAAATAGTTAGTTTATTAGTCATATTGATAATATCATCATTTTATGACCTAAAAGAGAGATGATTTTAATCACAAATAATTTGAAGCCATGAATGTCAAATCAGACTAGATAGATCTGATCAGAACGATGACGGGAGTCCAATGGTTCCAAATTTTCTCGATTAGACAACCAGAACATCGTGTGTAGTCCATAGAAGAACGGAGATCATGGAACCAAAGGACAAAGATCTAAGCCTTAGATGAAGAATCCAACCCCACGGATGGATTCGGATCAGCGATCGTAGTCTAACTATGCAAAAATCAACTCGATCAGAGCTCTAAAACCCCAGATACAAAGAAAAGAAGATGGACAGCTATGATGGTGCCACATGGCACCATCACAGCTGCTCCCTCACCACTGCCCCATCTAGGAAGGCCGAATCGCATGCTGTGGGCCATTGGATCTCCATCCATCGATCATGAATGCACATCGCCCGCCTAGACTGGATAGGCATAAATATAAATAAACAAGAATATATAACAAGAGGTTCGCATAGCTCATTGGCTTGCACATGCGCGGAAGCAGGTGATGCGGGTTCAAGACATGTGCTGCACGAAATTGAAGCGGTGTTGGCTATGCGGGTGCGTGCAGGCACAATTACGCGATTGTAAGGCCACATGGCTCGATGACAGCGAGCCGTGGACGGAGGCATGATCTCACACGCTTGCTTCGACGCTAAGGTAGTGGCACTCGTTACGTCAGACGACTGATGTTGAGGCAGGTTTTGAAGGCAAGTTGTGAGCGAAGAAGATAAGCATGACGTGAGGAGGAATCAGAGCTGCTTGATCGAAGATAGATGACGCAACGGCTGCCACGTGTTGCCACCAAAATGAATCCGAGCGTTTTAGGTGCAAATGAAGGTATTTTGAGACCAAATTAGAGCCATTGATCTCCTGATCAACGGATCTGATCAAATAAGAGTTGGACAGCTTTAAGGTAAAATACCATTTTTTCCCTCCATCAAAACTATAAAAGAAGACCCAGGGCCCCCCAGTTGAAGCATCTCTCTCTCCCATCAACTCTAGATCTCCTCTACCGTCTTCTTTGCAATTCTCCATCTCCTCTGCAACTCCATCCCAGCGCTCTAGATCTGAGGTGCTATCGCATCTCGCACAAGCATCCCACAAGCGGTGTCGTCTCTCTGCCTCCTTCTATCTATCTCTCTCTCTCTCTTTCTCTCTCTCTTTCCCTCTCTCTCTATCTATCTCTACTTTTTGCATAGCAATTTCTATTATGAAAAAATCTTTATCAATGCAATTAAATTTAATCTTATGGATATCTTATGCCTCTTTGTACATATATACATATATAAATATCGTTAGAACTAGTTTATTGAAAAGCTTCTATTAAAAAATCGAGATTGCTTCCTTGCGAACGACTAGGTACTCACCAGTTTTATTTTATATAAATTAATTTGTTGTCATGTTTTCACACTATAGTACAATTGAAAAATCTTAGAAAACACGAATTACGTGCCGAAGAAGTTTGTGCCGTTGCCGGGGAGGCAACATAAATATTTGAAGCTTTCTTTATACGTATTTGAGATTTGTAACTCGCTACTTTTTTTGTTGATTTTGTGTGTTTAGGAAACGGAGAAATCTGAACCAAACAAGACAGTGGAGAAAGTGCAGGTTCGAATCTCAAGTAAGTACCCGTAGGTTATATTAGTTAGATATAGAAAGTTTAGGATTTGCTTGAACCCTAGGATTAGTTAGAATTTGCTTATTTGAAAAAAAAATTTCTCTCTTGATTTTTAAGCTGAAATAAAGTTTATCTTAAAAATTCAATTCCTGAGGATCAGCCTGCCAAAAAATTCTCAAATTTTGATTGCGCATGTATTTCGAAGTCAAGAATAACATATCCAAAATTCATGAAAATCAGAGTCACAAAAAATTTTTAAAAATTAGTGCACTAATCTATTGTCAATTCAGTTATTGTTCCTGATTTTTCGGAGTTCAAAATATCATAAGAATTTTTATACAACTTTGATTGAAGAGAAATTTATGGAACTGAATTTTTGAGAAAGTCAAGAATTTTAGGAAAATCTGAGAAAAATATTTCTTGCACATCTGGTTGCATGAATTATCTAATCATAAACTAGGGATCAAAATAGACTCCAAAAGCCCCAGTATAGTTTAAATCTGAAAAAAATAGAAAACGTGCATTAAAAATTCTTGAAAAATATTTTCTAAGTGCCTAGTTAGTGGTGCAAGAAATCCAATTGATTGTATTACTTGGGTCACACCACTCATCTGATTTTTGACTTAAAAGAATATCTAGAACTATCTGCGCTTAGGGTTTCACTCTAAGGATAGAGCACACCTGCATTTCCATACTTAAAGGAAATATGTCAAAAAAATTGGGATTTGCAAAACTTTTGTGCACCTCATCAAAACCTTGGTTGAAAATATTTAATCAAGTGAACCCTAAAACACGCTAACACAAGCATTTGAATCTTAAAAGATACTTTATCATAAGAAATTGCTTGTGAACCCTGTTTGCCTAAGTAGTTCACACATTTCAAAATCAATTTTAAGGGCAAATACCCCCCTAACGCCCATCATATTCCAAATGCACATCAAACCCAAACCTAAAATTGAGTAGACGTGCCCTAGGCAAGACTAATAGACTTGAGGACTTGAAACTAGTTTGGGCTAAGGTCAAGGCCTTGTCTACTTGGACCTATTGGTGATAAGAAAGGTCAGTGAAATAACCACATTAACCTTTAATGGTGTCCCTCCGTGTGGGGTGTCCTAAGGGGTCCCACCCTTCTGGCCAGCCAAGTAATTCAAGGGTTGACCTAGTCCAATTGTGTTTTGGGGAACCAAGATTAAGTCTATTTAGGGTTAACACTATAAGGACTAGTTTGATTGCTTTATTGAAAGGGCAGGGTATTCTCTCATCTGTCTTCTCTCTCTCATATATTAACATTCTTCTGGTATATGGATGCTAAAAGGTCTCTGAACCCTAATTTGGTACCACCTTTAGAGAGTAAACTAAAGAGAAGACCAAATTTTTCTGAATACATTCCAATAGCCAATTACCATGAGGAAGAATTGATTGAGGAGGAAACCATGGACCCATACTCTTTTGCCTCACACTATTCTCCCTATCCCAACCCTTCCATTACTTCAGCTTCTTTAGGATGGGAGATCTTTCCTCAACACCCGGGACTTGATTGCTTTGCCTACACCTCATATTCCCCAAGTATAGCTAGGTCTACCTCGAACCCCACACGAATCTCTGAATATCATGGATCTCCACAAGAGACACTCTCCATGCAGGACCAACACCAGATTGGCATGACCAATTATCTTGACCGGTTCAACCAAACTCATCTCTCCCTAGATCAAGGATATACCTCTGAATCCCAACACCTAGAATATCAATCCTATCCTTGAAATCACTTTGTAAATTATCCTAATTCTACCTAAACAACTTTACCTTCTAATTGGGATAACCCTACAACACCAAACCAAGGATATGATTCTTACCCTAGGTGTTAAGATGATAGATATTCTGATTCGACTGAGGAAAGAAATCCTGGGATCCTGATCAAATCCCTAACCATGGAGGTGATCCTGAGATCACCCAATTACTCCAAGTAGTCTAGGGGATGAGAGAAGCTAATAAAAGAAATGCAGATGATATGACAAAATAGCTCAATAGAATCCAGAAAGCACAAGGTGGTAAAACTGGTCTGAGTATGAAACAAGTTGGTGGTAAGCCACTCAAGGTTGAGGATCCAACCTTAAGTATGGCATCTTATCAAATCCCAACCTCCACATACACTGAGCCCACCCACTAGCCTCATGATTATGTAGAACAGATCCTTTTTGATATCCCAAAAACTAACTTTGAGGAGGAAGGCTCAATTGAGGAATTATATCTTGATTTAGGCCCTGAATTGCAACCATTCTATTTTGAGGAGCCAATCCATGTTGGGATGGAGTATGAGTCTTTTATATTTAAAGACACACAATTGGATTACGTGGATGATTTGGGAGAATCAGAGAAAGATCAAGAAGAAAGAAAGATTGGGAACAGTGACACTCCCAGCCAAGCACGACTGGATGGCTCTGATGAAATCTTGTCTGAGGATTACCATGATCAAATATTCTTAAATGATTCGTTATCTGGATTTGGCGATACTGATCATTCCCATATAGAAGCTGAATCTGCTTTCACTTCTGTTTTAGCTAATCCGCACCTTTTCTCCCCATCCACTAGAGTCCCGAGAAAAACCTTGACTCTTATCCTCAACATCTCAAGATTGAACAAGACAAACAATCCCCTTATGAAAAGGATGTTCAAGAAATTGTAAAATTACCGGGGATGACTTATGAGGATCTATCTGAAGAAGCAAAGAATTTAGCTGAATCATGGAATCCTGAGGAGTTTGATTTGAGTGATGAGGAGCAGAAAAATAATCCCTTAGAAGATGTAATTCAAAAGAAAGACAATTGGGTTCAAATTCAGAAGTCCACATAACTAAAAGAATTTGAGATCTTGACCAATCTAGATTCTGATCTTACTCCCCCTTGGGTTGTGATTTTAAGGAATAATGAATTTCCGTCCATTACATTTGAAGACTTTCATCATGATTTGGGCGACGCAAATAAGATTTTTGATCACCCTAGGGATAAGATTGAGGATTTTGATAAGTTCGGAACTAGTGAGATGGACGACTGGATCTTATTTGACTCACCTACTTGACATCCATCCATACCTAACTTGACTTGCGATGTGGTTCTCGATACCATTTTAGACTACACCACTCGGGTTCCTCCCTTTATTTCCCATCATTTTCAGGACCCATATGATGTATTCCCGATGAACCACCCTATATCCACCTCATCTGCCTTCCTCATGCATCACATCTTAAGGTTGCCACTATCAACTTTCCACTCTAGCACCCGCACTAATATTTCTCTCTTTTGTAGCATCTAGCGGCAATTAGTTTCAAGGCTGTTCACTTCATTTTTCCAACTTTTTGGGCTTGGTATTCACCATCAGCTGATCCACATTTGTGGATCACTGATCCTTGCATTACATGATCACATCTTCATTTTAATCTTGAATCAACCCATTTATTTGAACTACATATTTTTGGGTTTAAGTTTGGCAAATGACGTTAAACTTAGCGCTGGCTAGGAGGCAACCCCATATTCATTACAGGTAGCTCTGCATCTTTTGCATCCACCCTGACCTGGATCAATAAGAAAAGTTAGGTGATATCCCCTCCTCTTGCTTATTATATTTTGATTTTCATGCATACATTTCAATGAGGACATTGTAATGAATAGGCATGGGGGGGTGGACATTGCATGTCTAATTTTTATATCAAAAATAAAAAATTGCATTTAGGCACAAAGAATTTTTACTAAGGTTTTTTTAGGGATTTATTCTTAAGTTGATTTCTAAGTTTAGAATCCAGTATAATTTCACACTTACATGTATAATTTGCAATGGATCCTCTGTGAAGACCGATAAATATCTTTAGTTTGTCAAGAAGAAGCAATGCTTCTTCTCTTAAGCCCTTGGACAGTAATTAGGGAGTCAGGCAAACTATCTCTAATAGATCCACCAAACATGTGTGAGATGAGAATAGAAAGTTTATTGGTGCTCTAAGGCTAGTATGAGGAATCTTAACTTCCAGATAATGAGATAATAATACTCAGAGTTAGGCAAAGTTTTCACTCTCAGTTTCTGCGTACAAGTTCTTAGTGCGAACAACTTTTGAGAGCCACCAAATAAGGCAAAATACGCAGAGAGCAGGTTCTGATAAAAGTATGACTAAGGTGGATGGTCACAACCATCCTTTATGGAAATCTCAGCTAAAGGAGGGTATTAATGTCAAGGTCAGAAATACGTTGTCCTATCCATTTATTTCTCGGTGTCGAGAATAGGCACTTCAACCAAATAAGCCACCCGATATCTTCTTGAACATCTCCCAATCCCGAATAATGCCTTGTGAATAAGTTGTATGTGTTACTGTGTTGCGTTAGTAGATGTTTGGATGCAAAAGAAAAGGAAAAAAAAATAGAAAGGTATATATGTCTATGCATATAGAAAAAAATATACATATAAAAAAAAAGAGTAGAAAAGAAAGAAAGAAAAAGCAGAAAAAAAAAGAGTTCACATGTCTTCTTAGAGTTTGTTTCAAGTGTAATGAGACAACAACACCCATCACCCTCACGATCCACCAAATGCAGCCTTGACCTACTTTTCTGTATTTCTAGCCGCCTGAATACAGGCTGAGGAATTCTGACTTAGTCGTAGAGTTATTGAAACCTAATCAAAGTGTTAGTGCCAGGAGAGACCACCAAATATATTGATAAATCTGGTGAGATTGTGAGCCCAAAAAGAAAGAAAAGAAAAAGAAGAAAAAGGAAGAGAAAGAAAGAGAGAGAACGAGTAAAAAAGAACCAAAGAGAGCACAGTTTCTCACCTCTCTCTGAGTTGAATTATTTAATAATCTAGAAATCTAGGTTCTAAAGTACTAGTCTATATGTAGCACCAGATGAGTGTGAGGCACCAAAAATAAATCCACTTGACTCAAAAAAATCTTCTACCTAACCCAAAAGTCAGGGCTGAATATACAGGTTACCTTATAACCCTGAGGGGAGAAGTCTGCTTATCCCAATAGATTTTTACTAAGGATCAAGTACGAGCTTTAGATGTGGATTGACTTTTCACTTGGATCTGTTGCATAGGTTACAACAAAACACGATCATGATTATCTGGATTACTAAAACTTTAGATAAAAACAAAAAACATAAATCTCTAGTCAAACTCTTGATAAAAATTATGCATGTAGGACCACCTTGCATTTAGTCATTCATTTGCTAGGGACTAGCAAGATTTAGGCATTGGGGTGTAATTGCATAGCAATCATGCAACATAAATCACCTTAATTAAGCTAGATTCTAGCATAACTTAGGAATAATGCATTCATAGGCATCGTAATTTTCACAATAGTTAGTTTATTAGTCATACAGATAATATCGTCATTTTATGACCTAAAAGAGAGATGATTTTAATCATAGATGATTTGAAGCCGCGGATGTCAGATCAAACTGGACGGATCTAATCAGAACGACGATGGGAGTCCAATTGTTCCGAATTTGTCCTGATCAAACAATTAGAGCATCGTGCGCATTCCATAGAAGAATGGAGATCATGGAGCCAAAGGACAAAGATTTGAGCCTCAGATGAAGAATCCAACTGCATGAATGGATCAAGATTGATGATTGCAGTCCAACGGCACAAAAATCAACTCTATCGGAGCTCTACAGCACCAGATACAAAGAAAAGAAGATGCATGGCCATGATGGTGCCACGTGCGCCATCATACCCACTCCCTCACCACTGCCCCATCTACGAAGGTCACATCGCACGTTGTGGGCTGTTGGATCTCCATCCAACAGCCACGAGCGTGCCACATCGCCTGCCCAGACTGGGTAGCATAAATATAAATAAACAAGCATATATAACAAAAGGTTCGTGTAACTCATTGGCTCGCACGTGCATGCAGAAGTGGGTGATGCAGGTTTGAGCAGTGAGATGCGCAAAATTGAAGTGGCATTAGCTGTGCAGGCACGCGTGGGCGCAATTATGCGATTGTAAGGCCACGTGGCCCGATTAGAGCGAGCCACAGGCAAGCGCGTGATCTCACGCGCTTGCTTCGATGCTAAGGCAGCGGCACTCATTATCATCGGATGGCTGATGTTGAGGTGGCTTCTGAAGGTGAGCAGTGAGCAAAGAGATAAGCTCATGTGTGAGGAGGAATTAAAGTCGCTCGATCGAAGATCGACGATGCAGCGGCTACCACGTGTCGCCACCAGAATGAATCCGAGCATTTTAGGCACAAATGAAGGCATTTTGAGGCCAAATCAGAGCCGTTGATCTCTCGATCAACGAATCTGATCAAATAGGAGCTGTTGGACAGTTTTAAGGCCATAATACCCTTTTTGCCTTCCATCAAAACTATAAAAGAAGACCCAGGGTCCCCCAATTGAAGCATCTCTCTCTCCCATCAACTCCAAATCTCTTCTACCATCTTCTCTACAATTCTCCGTCTCCTTTAGAACTCCATCTCGACGCTCTGGATCTGAGGAGCTGTCGCATCTCGCACAAGCATCCCACAAGCGACATCGTATCTCTGCCTCCTTCTATCTATCTATCTCTCTCTCTTTCTCTCTATCTATCTCTACTTTTTGCATAGAAATTTCTATTGTGAAAAACTCTTTAAATTTACTCTTATGGATATCTGATGCCTCTTTATACATATATACATATATAAATATCGTTAGAACTAGTTTATTGAAAAGCTTCTGTTAAAACATCGAGATTGCCTCCCTGCGAACGACCTAGTACTCACTGGCATTTTTTTATATAAATTTATTTGTCCTCGTGTTTTCGCGCCATACTACAATTGAAGAATCTTTTAAAACGCAAATTACCCGATGAACAAGTATCTTGAAGTCTTCATGGATGACTTCTCGGTATTTGGGGAATCTTTTGATGATTGCCACCTGCACTTGGTCCAAATCTTCAGGCATTGTATCGACGTGAATCTAGTTCTTTCCTGGGAAAAGAGCCATTTCATGGTTCCTAAGGGAATTATCCTGTGTAACGACCCAATTCCCGAGTCCCGACGAGACACGAGAACTGGACCGACTCGCCTAATCCCAAGACCTGGTCATCCAACGAGGAAGTAACCAAAAGAGCAGTAAAATAAACCACATTCAGCATGAATATAACTAACAGTAAGAAAATACAGTAGTAAGGAAAGAAACCACTACAGTATTGATGTAAACACATTTACACTACTTAAAATGTCTATTTATGCATGTTCTTAAGCATAGGATTGCATTTCATGATATAAATATTGCATTACATGCATCATCTTGCATTTAGAGTAGTTTGAATAAAATGGAGGTTAATTGTCTCCTTTTATGTGCTTGGACAGGGCAAATATTTTATCGGGGCCTCGGATCAAAGATCCAACCGTATGGATATGATCAGGGCGACGATTGGAGTTCAACGACTCCAAGATCGCCCTAATCAGGCATCCGTAGCATCAGATAGAGACCGGGGAACCCTAGAAGATCAAGGGCCAGGATGGTGTAAATCCGCACTTCAGATGGAAAATCCGACCACACGGATGAATTCGGATCGACGATCGCAGCCGAACGACACAAAAATCGAGTCAATCCGACATCCGTGGCACCATCTACAACTTCCAGAAGATGGACGGCCAAGATAGCGCCACGTGGCGCCATCCCAACCGCCCAATCGGCCGCAGGAGTCCTGTGAAGACCGCGCACCGTCTCCTCTCCGCCGTTGGATCTCGATCCAACGGCTGCGGTCGCGCGCGTTTAAAAACGTCCGCGCGACCATTTCGCCCGCGTCGCCGCTGCGGGCGAAGCGGAGGTCGCGGGTTCGAGCCGCGGAGAGGGGGTCGAAGGCGCGGGCGAGCGGGCGCGCACGAGCGTCGGATGAAGATCCAACGGCCGCGCGCGCCCGATAGCGCCGACGCGCAATTGGACGCTCTGGTGGGCGCGCGATCGCACGCGGGCGGCGCGCTACGCACCGGGCGCGGACGCGATCTAAGCCGTCCGATCTCGCGATCGGACGGCTGAGACGACGCGGACGTGCGTCTGCGTTACGCGCGCAGGCCAGCCGAGCGGGCGCGCGTGGGCGCGGCGGCGACGGCGACGGCGGGGCTTTAGCGACGGTTTTATCCGTCACTAAAGACCCCTTATTTATTATTTTGAAGATGTAATGTCCATTTTGCCCTCACTCCTTGCAACTATAAAAGGAGACCCCCTCCATACGAAATTTTCATCCCTTCCTTCTCCTCTCTACCTCTCCAAAGCTCAAGAGAAGCTTGTCCCACACCCGGGATGCTTCTCGCGAGATAAAGTTCAAATTTTCGTCCCCCTTCGGAAGTGGATCCCGCGACGACGACGGCGTGCTGCTTCGTTCCCGTTCTTCTGCTTCGTCCTCCTTCGTCCCGCCTCGTTCTCCTTCGTCCAGGCGTCGTCCCGTCCGGCTCGTCCTCCAAGCGACCGTCGAGGAGGATAACTTCTCTCTCCCATTCTTATTTACAGCTTTTCTAGTGTAGAATTTTCCTGCTTTATAGTGTAATTGATTTCCCGCTTTCTAGTGTAACTTTAATTTCGTTTGCTTGTATAAACAATTGAAATATTGAATGCATGTTCTCTTTCTCTCTCTCTCTCTCTCTCAATTTGATAGCTCCATTGTAATTATTTCGCCTTGTTTATCAAAAATCCTAAAAAAACATAATTGCGAATATAGATCAACGTAGCCTCCCTGAGTTCGACCCGGAATTCTTATTTCGGTATAAATTTTATTTGTTGAACACGAATCCTTCACTTTCGAACTACAACGATGGGTTTTCCAAAACCAAACACGTTAGCGTAGATTCTCGCTCAACAAGTATATACCACCATAATAGTAGAACAACATTCATAACATAATATGAACTGCAGGTAAAGAAAAGTACAGCGGTAACAAGAACTACTCACTACAGTGGAACCAAAAAGAGGTACAAGAGAATAGTGGTAACTCTACTGGACCCTACTCGGCCCGCTGACCCTGGTTGCTCAACACCTGGTCCTGAAAGGTAACGAGTGTAACACGTCAGCAAAACGCTGAGTAGAGTGGCAGCTAAACTAAAGAAACAGTAAAGTGTACAGTAGCTGTTTTAATTTTCTTTCTTCCTTTATTTACGTCTTTCTATTATTTCAAAATTTATCTATTTCTCAGATCCTTCACTTGATCTCGAATGTTCCTCGTGGGAACGATCTTGATTGCAGTCTTTTCCAAAAAGTAGAAGTAGCATGTGGTGCTCTCTTGGCCAGGAGAGTCCCCCGTGGTGATCCTACTCTCAGTCAACCACCCCAAGGTCACGGATAGGCGTAACGGTGACTACGGCACGTGCGATAAACGCACAGGTAGCTAACCCGCACTGGCACGAGGTCAATCATTTCCGTTAACGGGTGCGCCCAAAGCAGAGCACGGAACCAGCACAGGGCAGAGCCCTCTCAGTAACAGGGGTCGAACCCTTCCACAGTAACCAAATAGGGGCCTTGCCCCTCCACAGTCCGCGCACCCTCGCCTGACTACCCTGGTTTGCCCAGTGGGCCTAACAAGTTGGTGTAGGTGAGCTAGCAGAACCTCGGGGCCCGTGGGGTAGCTAGTACTCGCCCTACACTAGTAGCTCTCCTCGGTACTGCATACACGAGGGCCAGCAAGTTGGTACAAAGTGGCCAGACCTAACCCCGGGTCCCTGGGGCGGCTGGCTCCGCTCTGCACTAAATAGGGGGACAGTCGCTCTCCTTGGTACTCCGTACTCAAGGGCCAGCTCACTTCCCCAATTCTATTCCATTCACCTTCCAGGAGTTCTACTCTTAATTCCCCGTAGGGTTCCAGCTCTTTTAACTCAGCACATTCAGGTTTCACCTTTCCAGTTTCACGTTCATACATCCCATATTCTTAGACATGCTCATTTATTCATAACAGGCAACTGTTAAACCAATTTACAGGTAGCTATTATTTCCTTTCCACATTTTCCAAGACTGCAGTATTCATATATTCCACTAGTTCTTCCCATCCTAGGATTCATGCCATACCCTAGGATCTATCATACAATCTAGTTTTCCAGCCCTAGGATTCATGCAACACCCTAGGATCTACCATTCATTTTAGTTTCTCATTCCTAGGATTCATGCAATGTCCTAGGTTCTATTTATGGTTCCATAATTTAACAGATTATACTAATAAACTTAAAAGCCACTCTATCGGTTACAACAGGCGTACTGGGGGCGTGGTCGGGAATCCCGCGTACCTCTGCAACCCCTGAGACTGCAACGGAACGGGGTCCTATCACAAGGATCAAACACAATGAGTTTCTCAAAATAGTATACAACTACTGTAGATGGGTAGAGGATTTAATTCCGAAAAGCACGTAACTCGAAACGCGGAAAATGGACTCCGAATGGGCCCTAAACGGGTCGAAAACGATGAAATAGTGCAAAATCAGACGTCTTAAAAAATGGGATCTGATGGTACCTTGTCCTGCGTGGTCTCTCAGACGTCCAAACGCCTGCGGGGGTGTTTGGCCTAGTTCCCAGACGTCCGATGGTCACCCTGGACGTCTGGAAGTCCCTCCAGTCATCTGGCACCACTGCTAGACGTCTGATTCGCGTTGGATGCGAATCTCAGAACCGGCACGTACCCATTCCTCGTGCTCAATACGGACGATCGAAGGAAAGGAAGAAGGTACGAAAATAACCTACCTTTCAGATGTCTGGACAGTCCTCCAGACGTCTTCCCCGTCGTCTGGTTGGAAACCCAGACGTCTGATTCTGGAAAAACTTCCAGAATCAGAGTGCGACTCGCCCTCCTCCCGCGACGCACGGTCGTGCCGCGCCTCGTCCGCCTGCTGCTCAAGCTGCAGCAGGCCTCCCGCGTCACCCCGCGTCTGCTGCTCCCCCGTCGGCCGACTCTAGCATCCCCAGTAAGCTCGCCCTCACGGCCGAGCGCCTCCTCTTCTCGCACAGCACCTCCTCCCTCACTCGCCGCGACTGCCACCGCCGTCGCTTGCTCACTCTCGCACTGGCTGGAAGGAGAAGAGGAAGGGGCGGAGGCGATGAGAGTGAGGGAGAGGGCGACGCTTTTTAAAGCCGTGCGGGGAGAGAGAGAGAGAGCGAGACAGAGGGCAACCTGCACTCGCAAGAGAGAGGGAAAAAGCGACCGCAGGTCTGCGCGTGCCGCCGAAACCGAATCCCAGACGTCTGGAAGGGGTTCCAGACGTCTTGTTCGACGTCTGGGCCACCTCCCAGACGTCTTAAAAGATGTCTGAGGCCGCGCATTCGTAACATCCTGGGACATCTTGTTTCTAAAAAAGGCATCCAGGTTGATCGAGCTAAGGTTAATTTGATTTCCAAACTACCCATGCCTAGCTCGGTCAAGGACATCCGCTCTTTTCTGGGGCACGTTGGTTTTTACTGCTGTTTCCTTCCTAATTTCTCAAAAATTGTGTGCCCCTAACTAATCTTCTCTCAAAGGATGTCCCTTTCGAAATTACTGAGGAGTGCACTCATGCATTTGATAGCCTGCGTGATCAAGTTACTCAAGCACCAATCCTGGAATCCCTTGACTAGTCTCTACCCTTTGAGATCATGTGAGATGCGTCTGACTACGCAGTGGGTGCAGTACTTGGGTAGAAAATAGATGGGAAACCCGTGGTCATCTACTATGCTAGCAAGACACTTGACAAGGCTCAACATAACTACACAATTATTGAGAAAGAGCTGCTAGCTGTATTATTTAGCCTTGAAAAATTTTGATCCTATCTTTTGGATTCCTGTGTTATCATATACTTGGATCACACCGCAGTGAGGCACCTCCTCGCGAAGAAGGATGTGAAACCTCGACTAATTCGTTGGATCTTGCTGTTGCAAGAATTCGACCTCGAGATTAGTGACAAGGTGGGAAAACAGAATGTGGTAGCTGATCACTTGTCGTGCCTTCCTTCTGATATCATCGACCCTTCTAGACCAATCACAGAACACTTTCCTGATGAGCACCTCCTGACTATCGGTGCAGAACTTCCCTGGTACGCTGATTTGGTTAACTACTTGGCATCACATCAGATCCCATTTAATTGGCCGAAGGCCAAGAAGGACAAGTTGCTTTCTAATGCCAAGTACTACATCTAGGAAGACCCGTACCTCTTCCACATTGGTGCTGATCAGATAATTAGACGCTGTGCCCCAAAAGCATAAATTTAGGACATTATATCCTTTTGCCATGACTAGGACTATGGCGGACACTTCTCCAAACAGAAAACTGCAACTAAAGTCCTCTAGTGCGGCTTTTATTAGCCTACGATCTTCAAGGATACATATGACCACTATAAGGCATGCACTCGTTGCTAAACTTTGGGCAACATGAGCCACCGCGATATAATGCCTTTACAGCCAATTCTCATATGCGAAATCTTCAATATATGGGGGATTGATTTCGTGGGACCCTTCCCTAAGTCGAATAGCTTTGAATCATTCTCCTCGCTGTAGACTACATGTCTTAATGGATTGAAGCTATCCCGACTCGAACTAATGATCATAAGGTGGTAATCAAGTTTATTCATCAGCACATCTTTTCACGGTTCGGTGTCCCACGTGCCATTATCTCAGATGGAGGGATCCATTTCAACAATGTGCATTTCCAATCCTTGATGAAAAAGTATGGGGTGTTGCATCGTATCTCGACTTCTTACCACTCCTAGACTAATGGACTGGCTGAACTGTCAAATCGAGAGATCAAGAAGATCCTTCAGGCCACTGTTCGGCCTGATATGAAGGATTGGTCTACTCACCTTCTGGAAGCTTTGTGGGCCTATAGGATCACCCACAAGACCCAATTAGGCATGACTCCCTTCCGATTAGTGTACGAAAAGGCATGTCACCTTCCTGTAGAGATGGAGCATAAGGCCTATTGGGTAGTACAGAAGTGCAATCTAGATCTAATAAAGGTCAGAATACACCATTGGTTGCAATTGAGCGAGATCGAGGAACTATGCAATGATGCATACAAGAACTAGCGCATCTACAAAGAGCGGGTCAAGGCCTTCCATGACAGGCACATTGTGAGAAAATCTTTCCACCCTGGTCAGAAAGTCTTACTCTTTGATGCCAAGCTCAAACTCTTCCCAGGAAAACTCAGATCTAAGTGAATTGGACCATTTCTTGTCCAATGTGTTTTTGGAAATGGAGCCGTCGAAATCAGCCAACCCAACCTTGATGCTGAACCTTTCATTGTGAATGGCCTATGACTCAAGCCATTCATTGAACCCACTAATATGAACTTGGTTGAGTTATCCTTTGATCTCCATTCTCCCTGAGCTTATTGCACCCGGCTGATGGCATTAAACTCAGTGCTTAATGAGTGGCAACCCATCATCTTTTGAAAAACCTGAAACCCTTTTAACACATCTCTTTGCTGAACTCATATTGCACTTTAGAGTTCATCCATTAGAACAACCGACTCCACCACTGATACTTGTACCAGAGCTTGAAATCATCCTCAACAGTCATCCTGACCCGTCCACCCACCCTTTGAACCTGTTCTAATGTACGATCCAAGCTGAACTCAAACCCACCTAATTTACAATGAAGGCATTGCAAATCGTAGGCATGGGGGGGTTATTAAAGTGCAAAACATTGTGAGAATCAATTTATAAAAAGGGTTTCATCAAAAATTATATATTCCAAAAAGATCAAAAAAAAAAAGGAGGTTGAGGAAAAAGAAGAGCCATTTTAGAGAAAAATGAGAAAAGAAGGGAGGAAAAGTTGAAAAGATAAGAAAGGAGCAAAAAAGATAAAGAAAGAAATTGAGTCCCTTCAAAGTGATATGGAACTTGCCTAACTTTTAGGTTGGATCGAATGATGAATTAAGACCTGGAAGGCTAAAACTTACAGGATTAGTGGCGAATACCGATCTTAGGCCTCTCAGATTTGATTGGATTTAAACACTCACGTACTTGTCAAGATCTGGATTAGTCCTCTAGAGGTTGGGGAAAATGCAAAGCTTGTGTATTAGGTCTAAGGCTTAAGGAGTATTCGACCTCATTAACTGACTTCTAGTTTGCGGGACTCGATAACTTAAGCACCCTAAATCACACATAGTCTGGTTTAGTGAGCTTTAAATAATAAAATCATGCCAAAGGGCATTTAATCTATTTTGAAAATGGTCTTAAGATGAAGATTAGGAGCGGCTCGAAAACACAAGTTGATTTGGATGAGTTCCCAGCGTGGAAAGGTAGGAAATCCCCCTCGAAGATGCACAATAACATATCTTCTCCTCGGTGCTTATCTCCTAGGATATCTAAATATCTTACCAGGGGCATGTAAACACCCTATGCTGGTTCAGATGCCATGGATGGGATTATCTTGAAATCTTGATTGCCAGGATCTTGATTTAGCTACAAAATGCCATGGGTGACACTATCCTGAAGTGTCGAAAGCCAGGGTTCTGGTGGTTGCCATGGGCAATGCTATCTCGAAGCATCGATTGCCAAGGACCCTGTAAGGATTGATAGTAGGGACCAGGAATCTGATATAGAACGTGTTTAGGGATAATCCAAGGATGGATCTAAGGAAAAATATAATGAAATGAAAAAGAGAGAGAAAAGCTCTCCACAAATGAAAATTCTTCCATCTCTCTTACAAAAATTCATTGGCAAACTAAACCTGGATTAACCATGTTACAAGCACGGGTACTTTAATCGTTGGGTACAATGAACCTTGGGTTAGTTCCTGTGGGCCATAGAAACCTTCGCAGCAGACTGAGGCGAAAGCTAGTCAGGTCTGGATCTGGGTTGGTGCTTGAGTACCTCTAGGCCTATTGTTGGTATTAAGATCTGATCCCTAGAGATGCAGCTTAGTAGGGCATCCTGACGGTTATATCTGACCTAGATAACTGGTTTGATTTATAAAAGTTTGCTAAGGGACTAGTAAAAGCTAGGCATGGGGGTATGATGGGAACACCATCATGAGTCATAACTAGCTCAATTTGATCTGATAAAGTCAATAAAAGCTCCTACATATCAGTCAGAAGGTCTCTTGGGCAGGTTGAGTTGTTTTGAGAAGAAAAGAAGAATAAAAGGTTATTTCTGCAATTTTACTGGTAATCCACAAATACAGAATAACCATGGGCTTATTTCAGGTGTTTACTAAAGGTTAAATGTGCTTTAGAGTCTAACAAGAGGGTCCATGTAGAACAAAACGAGCTTTTCACGCACTTCAAGAATTAAATGACATTTGAAATCCTAAAACAGACCCGCTTAACTAACTGAGGTTTCGATCAGGATAAAATTCATCCAAACCCTCTAAAATTCATAGAAAAATATCCTCTAGGGTTTGGTACCTTTGAAGTGACCATCAGAACCTATTTTTAACCTAAAATAGAGTCTCAGACAGATAGTTGCCTTAATTTGGGTAACTGTGCAATTTACCCAGTCAAACATGGTCAAAACCTAAATCTGAATACTCCATCAGATTCCTTAGGTCCAACTTAGGTTTATATCAAAATTTGGGCCCAATCAGAGATTGTCTTGACCTAGTTTGCATTTCAGTTCTTTCTGATTCCTTCTATTTCACAAGTGCCCCTAACTTTTGAAATTCAATACAAACAGGGCCCTATCTTTGTCGTCACTATTTGCAAAGAGGTCCTTCCACCACTGCTGCGGAGGAATCCTACTCCAGTGACCTTCATTTGGAAAGTTCTTTATGATTGCTTGTCGAAACTCTCCCAAACTTGAACTAGAGATTCCTTAAGGAATTCTTTTTCCATCGCACCTAGATTTGGATCCCATAACCTTCCCAATCTCTCATGCGAATGCATGAGAGATTCAGGTATCTCTTGTGTGTCAAGCTTACCAAGCTTGAAAGCTTGGTTTCCAAGCTTTAAACCTCCCTCTAAGACCAATATAATGACCCATGATGCACATCGATCTCCCTACGCTCGTCTTCAGCTTGGAATACCCCTCTTTCCTCCCTCTTCTCCATCCAAAACTCTCCATGATGTCGACGACTCTGGCCAGCCTGCTCTGATCGTGTTTAAAATCGTCGCGTTGTAGTACAATTATCAAAGCAAATCAAGCATTTGAATTTTTAATACTCGAATTAGAAAAGAAATCCGTGGTCGTCTCTGGGAGCAATTAAATGCCCGATTACCACTATCTTGTCCAAGTGATTTCAATGAACCAATAATTTTAAAAACAGGTTTGTTATTACTTTCAAACTTCAACAGTTAAGGAATATATACGTAGCGCGAATAATATTTGTCAAAAGCTTAATAGAAATTAATAATCAATGATAAATAACTATTCATCAATTAAGCATAAATGAACTTCTAACAAAAATGTTTAATAGTTTACTGTAGTCAAAATTACTTAGAACAGACTTAAGATCAAGAATAAACACTATTTTTAGTTCTGTACTTGCATTGTCACAATTATGCCCCTACAGCTTTTAATTAGGTCCTTGGAAATTCCTTCAGATCAGTCCTTTTCTTGCAACAAGGTCCCTTTGCTTGTTTCTTCTTCAAGGCTAGCAAGGGTCTGCCAGAGGTTGGCCAACCTTGAGATTCGTCCGTTGGATGTGGTCGGCGAACGGAGGATGGTGAGGATGGGTGTTCGCCGACTTGGTGGCACCTTGGGATAGATGATGGCTGAAGCAGTGGCGGCAGAGGGAGTGACCGGAGATGGAGAAGGCAATGGGTTTCACCGAGCTCTGCGGCATGTACCTACACATCAAAATACGGATCGAAAGAAGCTGATTAAGTGCTCAAAAGATCCGACATGCTGAGCCAAAGCAAAGCCCTAAGTCAATTGGTGGTTCGGATGGTGGATGGGGGCTGGCAGAGAAGGTCATCACGGTGATGAATGGCGGTGATGGTTGCGGCGAATGGATCAATGCCCGGAGCCACGAAGCTCCAAAAACGTAATTAGAGATGCTACGAAGCTAAGCCCTAGCCTAATTTAATGAGAGGAGGGGAGAAGAAGCCCACCGAACACAAGGAGGAAGACGATGGTTTGTCGGAGTGAAGGGGAGGGTAGAAGCTCCGAAGCTCTGCACGAAGCTTCGCACGAGGATGGCGAGTGAAAGTCCTCTCTCAATTTCAGTGAGAGAGTGGCAGGTGAAGGGGTTGAGATAGATCCGAGGTCCTTCAATGGCCATGCATGTGGGAGGAAGGAGTGGCTACATTGCTATCTCTGGACGAGCGCCTTCGTAGGAGCCTCGGGATGCTTTATAAAGCCAATCTGGAGCAAGCGGTGGCCGAGGATTACGAGAAGAGCTCGCAAGAACCAGCAACAACCATGAAGATTTTGACCAATGATTGTGGGTGGCGAAGGGAGTCTCCAACGGTGAACCACCACCGGCGGATGCGGAATGACGAGTAGAACAAACTTTCTTCAAACGTCGAGTGCAGCCGAGGTCTGAGGTGGTCGTAATTTGCGCTCAAACCTCACCCAACCACATGCCATGGCTGCCTGAAGGTCGAGGGACCTTCACGCAAGGAAGATGAAGAGGCAGTGGGCTAATCGCAAGAAAGTCAAAAAGCTAGGGGGGTTCTGTAAGGAAATAAGGAATTGAGGACCAAAATACAAAGTTAACCAAGATGAAGTCCAAATGAACCTAAATTTTTATGGTAGCCTAATTTGGGTATAAGGAAGTTGATGGTTATTTAAATTTTGGGTTTCAATGTCATTTCATGGTCAATTTACGATTATACCTAGAATGTACCAAATTCCCATCTTTGATTCTATTTTAGGTCAAAATGAGTTCCGATTATCAAATTGATTATGACAAACCTTATAAAATATTTTTAATTAATTTTTATAAGTTTTAGATTACATTTATTTCCATTGAAACTATTTTAATTGTAGTGGGGTTGAAGTTAGGTTTTTTTAATTAGAATTAAACATTCAATTTGAATGCTAATCCTCAGTTACTCAATATCAACCCACTTTTAAGATATTTAAGATCAATTGACCTTCAATTAATCATGAGTTCACCCTCCAGCTAATCTGCATTCATAATTGTGTGTGAAAATTACATAATTAACCCATTTTCGGTTAATTCTTCTCTTTTTAGCTTTAATCGAGTGATACCCTTTTAATATGTTAATTAAGTGAATTTTCCTTTGTAACTTAGCTAAATTAGGTTAGTTATAGAGGATGATGGTGATGCCATCATACCCCCATGCCTACCATTTGCTAGGCCCTTAGCAAATTCTAGAATTCAACATAAATGTTCAGTACAAGGGTATTTCTGTTATTTGGCACCAAAGAATTTATTCACTTCCTTCTCCTTGTATTTCCCAATATTCATTTACAGTTTGTTTTTAACCCTTAGTACAAATGTATCAGGATAGGGAAAAACTTTCTTCCCTGGGGATAGCAAGTGATCTGTGGTTCAACCCCAGCTTTTAGATGTAGGTAGAAGATGTCTGAGTTGAAAGGATTTTATTTTTGGTGGCTCGCACTCGTTTGGTGCTACATATAATCTAGTATTTCAAACTCCAAATTTCTAGACTATTAAACAAATCAACTCGAAGGAATGCTTAAAACTATGCACTCTTTTTAGTTCCTTTGTGATTACTCTCTCTCTTTTCCTTTTCTCTTTTTCTTTTTCTTCTTTTTCTATCCCCTTTTATATATGAATCAAGAGCTCACAATTTTTCCGAATTGTCAATATGTTTAGTAGTCTCTCAAGGCATTGACGCTTTGATTTAGTTCTGATAACCCAACAACTAAGTCAGAACTCCTCAACCCATATTCAGGTGGTCAGAAAATCAAAATGGTAGGCAAAGGCTGTATTTGGTGGATCGTAAGTGTGGTGGGGAATGTTGCCTCAATGAAATTTATTTATAGCAAAAACAAATATGCACTATTCAAAACAAACTTTTTCTCTCTCTATTTTCTTTTGTCAAGGATATCTTTTTTTTTCTTTCTCTTCACTTTTTTTATTGACAATATAACTCAACATAACGCAACTTTCATTGATGAGGCATTATTGGGTAATGGTGGTGTTCAAGAGGACATTATGTGGCTTATTTGGTGGAAGTGCCTATTCTCGGCACCGGGAACGGCTCAGATGGTGTATTTCTGACCTTTGACATTAGAACCCTCCTTCAGTCGAGGATTCTATAAAGAATGGTCATAACCATCCACCTTAGTTATAGTTTTATTAGAACCCACGCTTTGCATATTTGCCTTATTTTGTGGCTCTCGGGGATTCACACAAAATATACGCACACAAGAGCTGAGAGCGAAAACTGTGCCTAACTCCAAATTTCATTGTCTAATTATCCAAAACTTAAGAGTCTTCATACTAGACTTAGAGCACCAGTAAACACTCTTCTCTCAGCTCACAATTGTTTGGTGGATCTTATGGAAGAAAATTCTTGCCTGACTCCATAACTAGATGTCCAAAGGTTTTAACAAACTAAAAATGTTTATTGATTTTTCTTTTTTCCTTCCTCTCTTTCTTTCTTTCCCTCTTCTTTTCTCTTCCCCCCTCAATTTTTTGTATGTATATTTATATTTTTGTGAGAACTTTTCAGAAATAGTTTTTATATATTAGCACATTAATCCCCCCCATAACTAAGTGTTGCAATGCCCTCATTGCAAACAGGCTTGGTTTATATTTAACTTAGTTCATAATTTTAGAACTGATTAGTTCATTAATTAGGAACCCTAAAGTGTCGTAAGAATGAATTTCAGATAGATTACGAAAGGTCTTGGGATGTTTCAAAGAATGACGGGTTGCCTCCCATTAAGCGCTATGTTTACCACCATTAGCTGGGCGCAATGCAGCTCAAGTGGAATGGAGGTCAAGAGACTCCCCGACCAAACTCATATCATGAAGTTCAAGAAATGGTTTGAGACGTTGGCCATTAACAATAAATGGCATAGAGTCACGATCGGGAGGTGAGATTTCCCATTTAGATCTAAGCTTGCCTAGGAACAGTTTAAGATGGGCATCAAACAAAAGTACCTTCTGACCAGGACTGAATGATTTATGTGAAATGTGTTTATCAAGCAAGGCTTTAATTCTATCCTTGTAAATTCGTGAGTTCTCGTACGCATTGTTGCATAATTCATCGAGCTTGCTTATTTGTAAGCAACGGTGAATACTAGCCTTTCTGAGGTCCAGATTGCATTTCCGTACTGCCTAATAGGCTTTATGCTCCAATTCTACAAGAAGATGACATACTTTCCCGTAAATAGTCCTGAAGGGAGACATCCATAATTAGGTCTTATGGGTGGTCCTATAAGCCCATAATGCTTCCGGAAGCTTGGTTGACCAATCTTTTCTATCATGTCAAATAGTGACCTATAGAATCTTTTTGTTTTCTCGGTTTGACAGTTCGGCAAGTCCATTTGTTTGTGGATGATACGGGGTAGAAATGCGGTGAGATACTCCATATTTTATAAGTACAGACTCGAAATGCACATTCAGGAAATGGGTCCCACTATCAGAGATAATTGCTTTAGGTACACCGAACTGGGAGAAGATGTTATCATGAATAAATCAGATAACGACCTTATGATTATTGGTTTGGGTTGGAATAGCTTCCATCCATTTGGGCACATAGTCCACAGCAAGAAGAATATATTCGAAGCCATTTGAATTTGGAAATGGGCCCATAAAATCAATCCCCCAAATATCAAAAATTTCGCACACGATGATCATATTTAAGAGCATCATGTCATGATGGCCCATGTTGCCTAAGGTTGGCAACAAACACATGTCCTACAGTATTTGTGTGCATCTTTAAACAAAGTCGGCCAATAGAAGCCGCTTTGGAGGATTTTGGCTACAGTTTTATGTCCAGAAAATGGCCACCGCAAGCCTGGTCATGACAAAATGAGATAATATCATTGACCTTTATGTTAGGAATACATCTCCAGATGATCTGATCTTCCAGAAATAATACTTGGTGTCTGATATCAATTTATCCTTTTTGGCTTTGGGCCAATCAGACGAAATCTGCTTCGATGCCAAGTAGTTAACAATATCTACATTCCAGGGAAGCCCAGCATCTATACCCAAAAGATGCTCATCCGGAAAATGCTTAGTAATAGGTACTGATGGATCAATGATAGATGAGGGAAGGCGGGACAGATGATATGCAACTACATTTTGTTTTCCCACTTTGTCGTGAATCTCTAAATCAAATTCTTGTAGAAGCAAGATCCAATGAATCAGACGAAGCTTCGCATCCCTCTTGGTGAGCAAGTATTGTATCGCCATGTGGTCTGAGTATATGATTATACGGAACCTGAGAAGGTACCGCCAGAATTTATCCAGGGCAAAGACAACAGCCAGAAGTTCCTTCTCAGTGATCTTATAATTCCATTGGGCATTATCCAACGTTTGACTTGTGCAATAGATCACTACAGGTTTCTCGTCAACTTTTTGACCAAGGACTGCCCCCACAGCAAAATCTGATGCGTCACACATGATCTCAAATGGACGAGACCAATCAGTGGGTTGCAATACTGGTGCCTTAGTGACTCGATCCTTAAGGATTTTGAAGGATTCAGCACATTCATCAGAGAAATCGAAGGGAATATCCTTTGATAATAAGTTAGTCAGGGGCCTGGCAATTTTTGAGAAGTCAAAAATAAAACGTCAATAGAATCCAACATGCCCCAAGAAGGATATGATTTCTTTGACCGAAGAAGGGGGAGGGAGTCTGGATATCAGATTGATCTTTGCTTGATCAACCTAGATACCTTGTTCAGACACAAGGTGTCCTAGAACGATGTCCTGGGGAACCATGAAATGGCTCTTTTCCCAGCTCAAGACCAGATTTACGTTGATGTAGTCAAGTGGCCCAGGAACTCATTGAAGGTTTTTCCAAAGATAGAAAAATCATCCATGAAGACCTCTAAGGATTCACCCACCATGCCCGAGAATATTGCCAACATGCACCGCTGGAATGTGGCGGGTGCATTGCAAAGCCTGAAAGGCATTCTGCGGAATGCAAATGTCTCGTAGGGACAGGTGAATGTGGTTTTTTCCTGGTCTTCAGGATAAATGGCCACTTGATTATAGCCTGAGTATCCATCCAAGAAATAGAAGTACTGATTTCCTGCTAATTTTTTGAGAATTTGATCAATAAAAGGTAGCGGGAAATGGTCCTTCGTGGAGGTATTAAATTTCTTGTAGTCTATGCAGACTCTCCACGAATTTGCAATTCTGGAGGGGATGGATTCTCCAGACTTAGATTTGATAATGGTTAGCCTGACCTTCTTAGGCACCACATGAATTGAGCTAACCTAATGGCTATCAGAGATGGGATAGATAATATCTGCATCAAGACATTTAATTATCTCTTTCTTCATGACCTCTTGAAGATTTGGGTTGAGTCGACGTTGTCCTTCACGTGTAGGTCATGAGCCTTCCTTTGTAAAAATGCAGTGGGTACAGTAAAAAGGACTTATGCCGGTGAGATCATCCAAGGTCCAGCCAATGGCCTTGCAAAGCTCTCGGAGGACGAAAATCAAATGTGTTTCCTGATTTGTGGATAAAGAGGAGTTGATAACCACAGGAAACGTGTTGTTTGAACCCAAAAAGACGTACTTGAGATTGTTAGGAAACGGTTTCAGTTCAAGTACCTAGTTCGTAGTAGCATCAAGAAGGTCGAGATTAGTCTGAAGGGGAGCTAGAGGTGGACTAGGTTCCTCAAAGCGTAATTGGGATTGGGCTTCTACGAGTTCTTGGTCAGGAATATTTATATCCAAATCAGCAATAGGATCCTCGAGAAGTGAATCGATTCTATTTATTTCCTAAATTACACCACAATTGATTCCTCTATGGACCTTAAAAATATCAATTTTCATTGTCTTATCCCCAAATTTTATTTCCATCTGGCCCTCCTCACAATTAATGTTTACCCTAGCTATTGCTAGGAATGGTCTCCCCAAGATTATAGGTGTATCTTTTAGGTTTTCTGGTGTTTCCATGTCTAATACAATAAAATCAACCGGGAAATAGAAATCTCGGTCTCTTACAACTACATCCTTCGAAATTCCATGGGGTGACTTAATAGATTGATCGGCTAATTGCAATGTGACTTCCGTGGGTTTAAGTTCAGGATCCTCAAATTATTTTAAGAGGGATGTGGGGATAAGGTTAATGAATGCACCTAAATCTAAAAGAGCTTGGTTAAATTCTAAATCCCCAATCTTGCAGGAGATCAGAGGGTGATGTAGACACATCCATTTAGGTTAAAATGACTATTTATGCAAGTTCCTAGGCTTAGATTTGCATTCCATATTATAAATATTTCATAGCATACATCATTCTGCATTTAGAGTAGTTATGTATATTTTAGGCTAATTGCATCCTTTTTGTGGGCAGGAGAGAAGGAGATTTGTTTCGTAGCCTCTGATTGATGATCCGACCAAACGGATCTGATCAGGACGACGATCAGAGTTCAACACCCCCGAAATCGCTTTGATCGAAGTCCCGTAGCACCACATGCAGTCCGAGGAAGATCAAAGGCCAAGGGACTAGGTGACATAATTCGATACTTAAATGACAAATCTGACCACGTGGATGGATTTGGGTCAACGATTGCAGCCCAACGGTGCAAAAATCAACTCAATCCAACCTCTTTAGCAGCCCTTACAAAAGAAAGAAGATGGATGGCCCAGGTCACGCCACGTGGCGCAACCCAGGCCTCCTATGCGCATGCACACACCATCGCACGCGCACAGCAACGTGGTGTGCGCGTGCACGTGGAGGCATGCATGCGCAACAACGCAGTGGGTGCACATGGGTGAGCGTGGAGGCAACGGCAGCTATGCATGCCAGTGCAGCGGTGGGTGGACGCGTGGGCTGTCTTCAACGACCTTTTTGGTGGATCTTCAGTGGCGTTTATGACCGTCACTAAATGCCCTGTATACGAATTTGATTCTTTCCTCCACTATAAAAGGACCCCTTCCCCTCCCATTTTTCTTCATCTCTTCCTTTCTTCCTCTCACCACCTCCAAGGCTCTAAAGAGAGCTTGTCCCAAGCCCATGATGCTTCTCTAGAGTAGAAAACTAAGTATTTTCCATCCTCTCATCCCCCTTCGTGGAGCGACCGTCGAGGGGGATTTCTCTCACCTATCTCTATCTTTATTGATTTCGTAATATAGATTTTCCACTTTCTTAGTTGTAACAAACATTTGTTTCGAAATATATGACTGTTTTTCTCTCTCTCTCTCTCATATTTTGTAATTAGATTAGATAGATAAAATTTCATCGACATGATTGCTTGCCCTATTAAAATTACCAAAAAAAATTAGAAAAGACAAAAATGACAAAAACAAATAAATGTGAAATGCATATCTTTCAAAACCAAATGCTCACTTCCCGTGTTCGACCCGAGACTCACATTTCGAGTTTCGGTTATAAATTTTATCTGATCGATGGATTTTCTTGCAAATCGAACTACGACGACGGGTTTTCCAAACTCAAACCCTTTCCGCATGCAAATTCGCTGCATCATTTGGGATTCTTCTCATCTCCATCTATCTTTACTGCTTTCTAGTGTAGTTTTTCTCGCTTTCATAGTTGTAGAAAACATTTGCTTCAAAAATACATCTGATTATTTTTCTCTCTCTCTTTTATTTTGCAAGTATATTAGTTAGATAAGAATTTATCAGCCTAATCTCTTGCCCTATTAAAATACCAAAAAAATAACAAAAGATAAAAGCAACAAAAAAGAAATAAAGCGAAACATGTATCTTTAAAAACTAAATGTTCGCCTCCCCGTGTTCGACCTGAGACTCACTTTTTGAGTTTTGGTTATAAATTTTATCTGATCGACGGATTTTCTCGCGAATCGAACTACGATGACAGGTTTTCCAAATCCAAATCTTTCAGTGTGTGAATCTGCATCATCATTTTGGCACCATTGCCAGGGAGGAAACACTCTTTGGTTTTTTCGCATTTTCCTGCATTACTTACATATTTTTCTAACCTATCTTTCTTCTTCGATTTATTATCTTGTAGGAACTCGGTCAAGGTGCTGAAGGCGGTAGATTGAAGTAAAGTGCGGGTAGAGACATTTGTAAGTTTTCCCTCACCACCCCCACACTAGATTTCATTTCACCACACTAATAACTCAAACCCAAATCAACTTAGGTGCTTTTTATAAACCTGAGGATAGATCTGGTTGTTTGTTTGCTACCTCCACCCATCTCATCCTTGCATATATATGTTAAAAAAATAAAAAAAAATACTCTTCTATGTGGGATTTTCTGAAAGAGACACATTAACACCCATAACTCTCGACTTAAGGCACACCACTTCACATCGATTCTACCACTTAACTGGAATCTGACTTGTGGATCCAGTACACCCTAACTCAAGACACCAATAAGTGAGTAGAAACCTGAATAGGTCAAACTTTTTTATGTGCCTTAACTAAGTGGTGCAACAGGCCAATTGATTGAACTGTTTGGGCTGCACCACTTAAGATAAGAGTGATTCATCAGTAGCTTGCCACTTAGGGTTGATTTTTATGCCTGAACCAGACACTCCACATTTTTTTCTACTTTCTAAAGGAATACATCATCACCAGTGCTTGTAAAACGTAGAGTGTTCTACTGAACCCTGATTTAACCAACATAAGGATTAAACCCTAAAAGCTACTAAATAAGGTTAAACCCTAAAAGACACATCATCAAATAACCTTGTTTACAAACCCTGGTTGTGCACGCACACACATTTGAATTGATCATTAAGGGCACAACATATCTAAAGGGCCCATCACATTCCAAGAGCACAATCATCCCAAGTCTAATTAAAACTGAGTAGATGTTGACCTTAAGGATTGATTCGCTCTTCAGGGCTTAGACTGAGATTTTTTTTTATTAATCTACTTCTGCTAGTCCATCTGATGTCTAGCTAGGGGAGTAGTGTCAAATGACCACAGCTGGGGGGTACACTAGGAACCGGAGGTGCAAGCCAAACGAAGAACCTTCTACCCAACCCCTCCTTCTAACTGGTTGGATTGACCGAATAAAAGTAGACCAAATCAGTTATAATCTCAAGATGGGTCCTAGGAGCCTATAGGTCTTTAGGATAACCCACCTAAGGACAGGGTTGATTGCTTGTATTGCAAGATTCCTTTCTTTCTTCTGATTTTCCCTCTTATTCTACCATGTATCCTTCCACATCCTACACTCATTTTCCATCCTACCCTCCTACCACCACTTATACCCAACATGATTACTATCCCGACTCGACTTATAATTACCCATCCACTAGCTGGGATAACTTTGATTGGGGATACGATATCGGACCTCAGTGTCCAAGGCCTAACCTTGGACAACAAGACTATGATTACTATCCTTCCTGGAGCTACAATGATTATAGATCTCTATCCTTTGATGGTCAAACCAGTCCGATCTACAATCAGGAAGGATATGATGATTATAACATCTACCCTCCCTAGTATTTCATTGAATATAAGTCACCTCCATTCTTTGAACAACCTGAGACGACCTACTATCAGGGAGGGACCCAAGAACCTCGATATCTTGACTCCCCTAGATTTAACCCAAATCCACCCAAACCTGAACCGAACCATTCGGTTCAGGTGAACCAGGTCCAAGACAGGGTGTTGGCTAACTTGAGGAACACCATCCAATCATTAGAAGCTCAGCCAATACCATGCACTGAAGCATTGGAGCCTATGATAAAAATGATTGATGAGCTAAATAGCTCTTTATTGGATTTGCTCCAACATGTTAGGGATAGAGGCATGGGTGAGTTTTCACTTGGGAAATTATCCAGGTTGAGGATGAAATTTGTGGTTGCCCTAGTCCAATCTTGGGATTATTCTCAAGATGAACCCCCTTCAGGAGAGCCAATGTCTGAACCTGCTTAGGCGCTTGTCAGGGGGGTTACATTTTCTGAGACTAGAGATGACCTGGTTGGTCTAGAGAAACCGATTGAGGATGAACCGATTGCTTCACCCGAGATCCTCAAGCCAGGGAATGTCGAAAAATATGTCTCCGAGGACCATGAAATGACATATGATTTTGAGACATATATATATGAGGAACAAGAATTCCTTAATTCAGAGGGTGAGGAATCTCTGAGTGACATCTCACTTGAAGTTAAGGAAAATGATTTTAGTGAGGCAAACGGGCTTGAGGAGTATGACGAACCATTTGATAGCCCAATTATTGAAGATTTGGATTCGGTTGGGGCTAACTTAGGGGATTCAAATCCTCATTTACTAGAAGATTCAATCAGTAGCCCCATTCCTCAACCACACCCCAAAGGGATTGATTTTAATTTGGAAATCATTGTACCCAAGTCAATCCTGATTCAGCCACAAATGTTGGACTTGGTTACTTTAGATGGGGTGTACAACGATTTGGAGGTCTCGAAAATATTGATCTTAGCGGATAGGAATTTGGTAATGAAAATTTGGAAGGTTAACTTAGAGGGAAACACAATTTTGGATCTAAGGGTTCCTACTTTTTATCAGGACCCTTACGATACCTTTGATGTGCGACCCAAGCTTGGAATAACTGATTATTGTTTTGAGCTAAATGTTAAGTAGACATCTAAACCTAGTGAACCAAATCTACCTTTTGTTCGACACTTTAGTCTTGGGATACACCACCAAACCGCAGGGCCGACCCTGTAAATACAACAATCTTCAATTTTGGGTGATTTTCATCCAAAACCTTAGAACTACTCGACCATGGGGCATAGGTTTGCACCACAATTTGGTCAACATTTGTGGACACCTACTGGCAGGTCCTGTGATCAATATTTTATTTTGATTCTAACCTACACTTGTGAATTCCTAATTTCTTCTTTGTTTGTATTTTATGCCTAGCTAAAGGCAATAAATTTAGCACATGTGTATATTCCACGCTCTCTGCGGAGCTGATCGGATTGTCATGAAATTCAGGTGATATTATGTTATTCCACCCTTTTCATGTCTTTCTTTTTACAATAAGGGCATTGCATCATTTAGGCATGAGGAGGTGGATACTTAATCCTGAAATTATTTTGTTAGCTCTATAGAATTTCTTTTATTTTCTTTATAAAAAATTGAAAATTCAAAAAGACAAAAAAAGGAAAAAAATAGAATTTGGAGAAGAGAACTTAGGCTTTTGGAAGTTATTAACTTTAGGAAATGATACGATAGGACCTGAACACTTAGACTCTTTAGATCTTCGGGCTTAATTAACTCAGGTGTCCACTCGAATGTGGACTTAGTCTCGAGTCCTCGCCGAGTAATTTTACTTTAATTTGGTGAATAAATTCGGCTGATAAGTACACGACTTATCAACCCGCCCTCTGATTTGAGGAGATTTTAAGTCTAAGCATCTACACACTATTTGCACTGACTCACTTTCCGATGATTTTTATAAAAATTGGGTAGCTAATGAAATGTCTAGGGTGGTATGGCTAGCAAGTTGTTAGTGGTAATAGCTCATCTACCGATTGTCTAGAGCTTAGCCATACAACCATTCTCTTTATACTATCTTTAGGTAAATCTTAGATCAGGTAAGCCACCTACTTAGGAAAAAGAAAAAAAGAAAAAAAAGGTACCTAAAAAAAATAGAAAAAAGGAGAAAATAAAAAAAAATAAAACCACGTCACCACACAAGTATGGCTGACAAGTTGCTGTGGGTAACAACCCATTAGCCGATTGTCCAAAGCCCAACTCACAAAAATGCATAAATAATTCTCAAAACACTTAGGGAAGAAGCGGGGAAGTAGAATAAACTGGGGAGATATACATTGGGCTCGCCCTTATGTTGACCCCATAAAAAATAAAAAAAAAAGTAGGGAGAAAGCTATCGATCGGAAAGATAAAACTCTAGGCAGAAATCTTTAAGGTTACCTAGGGTCATAGAAACTTGAAGTCCATTTTAACGATCGCCTACTGAGTCTATCACCCTTTCACAAGATGCTTAGCGCTTAGAGTCCTTTTCGAGTCTTAGGTGGGTCGGGTAGCCATAAAAAACTATCCCGAAACTCTCAAACTCCAAAAGTCCAAAAAAATTAGAAAAGAAGAAAAATAAAAAAATATCTTTCCTTTTCAAATAAGGCAAGGACTTGGGCAGTTTGCATTCTGGCAGACACCTGGGTACAATTGACTTTTCGTAGTTTAGGACCTTGGTTGAAATTTTCTATTGTTAACAAACAACTTAGGACTAAGCGATTGAGTCCTAATTCTATTTTTATAAAGAGCATGTAGTTTAATTATGCTAGCGACTAGCAAAAGATAGGCATGGGGGTATGATGTAGACACATCCATTTAGGTTAAAATGCCTATTTATACATGTTCCTAAGCATAGATTTGCATTCCATATTATAAATATTGCATAGCATGCATCATTCTACATTTGGAGTAGTTGTGTATATTTTAGGTTAATTACATCCTTTTTGTGGTTAGGAGAGAAGGAGATTTATTTCGGAGCCTCAGATTGACGATCCGACCGTACAGATCTGATCAAGATGACGATCGGAGTCCAACACCTCCGAAATTGCCTTGATCGGAGTGCCATAGCACCATATGCAGTCCGAGGAAGATCAACGACCAAGGGACTAAGTGATGTAATTCAGAAGTTCAAATGACAAATCCAACCACGTCGATGGATTTGAGTCGACGATCGCAGCCCAACGATGCAAAAATCAACTTAATCTGACCTCTGAAGCAATACTTACAAAAGAAAGAGGATGGACAGCCTAGGTCGTGTCACGTTGCGCAACCTAGGCCGCCCATGCACACACATGCGCCACCGCACGCGCACAAGAGTGCGAGTGCGCGCGCGCACATGGAGGCATGCACATGTAGCAGCGTAGTTGGCACGCATGGGGGAGCACGGATGCAGCAGCAACGCACGCGGGCACGTGCGCGTGGAGTGCGTCCCAGCGCAGCGGTGGGTGGGCACGTGGGCTGTCTTCACGACATTTGCGATGGATCTTGAGCGACGTTTATGACCGTCACTAAATATCCTGTTTACGAATTTGATTGTTTCCTCCACTATAAAAGGACCCCTACCCCTCCCATTTTTCTTCATCTCTTCCTTTCTTCCTCTCACCACCTCCAAGGCTCTAAAGAGAGCTTGTCCCAAGCCTAGGATGCTCCTCTAGAGTAGAAAACCAAATATTTTCCCTCCTCTCATCCCCCTTCGTGGAGCATCCTGTGGCCATCCTCTAACCTCCCTTTGGGAAGAAGATCCTCGCCATGACACCATCCTGCCTCGCCCTCCATCCTCCGACTCCATCCTCATTCGTCCCGCTCCTCACCACCTTCCTCTAAGCGATGTCAAAGTGAGTCATCCTCTGAGCAACTGTCGAGAGGGATTCTTCTCATCTCCATCTAGCTTTACTACTTTCTAGTGTAGTTTTTCCCGCTTCCATAGTTGTAGAAAACATTTGCTTCAAAAATATATGATTGTTTCTCTCTCTCTCTCTTATTTTGCAAGTAGATTAGTTAGATAAGAATTCATTGACCTGATCTCTTTCCCTATTAAAATACCAAAAAAATAACAAAAGATAAAAACAACTAAAAAGAAATAAGGAGAAACGCTTATCTCTCAAAACCAAATGTTCGCCTCCCTGTTGAACGTCGGTGGACTACGCTATCGGAGTTGGTTTTGAAAACCTGTCGTTGTAGTTAGAGAAGCGAAGAACTTGAGTTCAACAAAAAAATTTATACTGGAAAAGAAATCTCGGGTCGAACTCAGGGAGGCTATGTCGATCAAAATTCACAATTATATTTTTTTGTGTTTTTGTTTAAAAAGCAGAGTAATTACAATGAAATGGAATCAATATAAACAATAAGAGAGAGAGAGCGAGGGAAAACATTCACTTGATATTGCAAAATGTTGTTACAACTAAGAAAGCAAGAAAAGATTACACTAGAAGGTGAGAAATTATTAAAAATAGAAAGTAGGAAAATTCTACTCTAAAAAGCAGGAAAAAGGAATGGGAGAGAGAAGTTATCCTCCTCGATGATCGCTTGGAGGACGAGCCAGACGAGACAACGCCTGGAAGACGAGGAATGGAGTGGGAAGAAGGAAGTTGAAGCAGGAGGAATGGGAACGAGGTAGCACGTCGTCGTCGTCGCGAGATCCGCTTCCGAAAAGGGGGCAAAAATTTGATTTTTGCTCTTGAGGAGAATCCCGGGTGTCGAACAAGCTTCTCTTGAGCTTTGTAGAGGGAGAGAAGAGAAGGGATGAGAAATTCATATGGAGGGGGTCTCCTTTTATAGTTTCAAGGAATGGGGGAATTTTGGACATTTTAATTTCAAAAACATTAATATGGGACCTTTAGTGATGGACTTAAACGCATGTGCCTGCTCTTCTTCTCCGCCCAAAACATATGCGCACGTACGCGTGCTCACAGCCGTTCGATCAAGAGATCGACTTGCTGAGAGCAGCTTTGCCCGCACTGCACACCCGCGTGCGATAACGCGTAACTACCAC
Source organism: Thalassia testudinum (assembly GCA_037157565.1). Taxonomy (NCBI): domain Eukaryota; kingdom Viridiplantae; phylum Streptophyta; class Magnoliopsida; order Alismatales; family Hydrocharitaceae; genus Thalassia; species Thalassia testudinum. The sequence goes on along the minus strand of JAZHRO010000073.1, from coordinate 111,489,200 downwards.
GCGTATGATCACGCGTGGGCGCTATCACTTGCTCCTCGCCGCCCGATCTTCATCGCACGGCTCCGCTCGCTCGCCCGCTCGACAAGTGCTCTTCAATTTGAGGCGTGGCGCGGCTCGAATGCGTGACCTTCATCTCATCCACAGCAGTGCGACCGTTGCGCTGCAGCTGTTGCTTTATCACAAAGAGGATTTTAGCGCATGGATTCGTGGCTGTTGGATCGAGATCCAACGATCCAGATCTGCTGCGCTCTTTCACTTGATGAAGATGAAGCAACCGATCGAATTCAATCCTGGCCGTTGGATCAAGATCCAACGGCTAGGATCATGAGATGGATATCCATTGGAGATGCAGTAGTGGTTCCTCTGGGCCGATTGGGCAGCTGGGATGGTGGCACCATCCTGGCCATCCATCTTTTGATTGATGTAGATGGTGCCACAAGTGTCGGATTGGACCAATTTTCATGTCATTAGGCTACAATCATTAATTTAAACCCATCAGTGTGGTCGGATTTGTCATCTAAGGTGCGGATTAACACCATCCCGACCCTTGATCTTTAAGGTTCCTCAGTCTCTATCTGGTGCTACGGATGTCCGATTAGGGCGATCTTGGAGTCGTTGAACTCTAATCATCGCCCTGATCAGATTAGTAGGGTTGGATCTTTGATCCAAGGTCCCGATAAAAAGTCGCCCTATCCCTGACCATAAAAGGAGACAATTACTATACAATTTATACAACTTTATCTAAATGCATGATTATACATGTTATGCTCTATTTACAATGTATGATGCTAATGTGATACTAAGAACATGCATTAATAGACATTTTAGGTTAATCAGATGTATGCACATCACACCCCCATGCTTATCTTTTGCTAGTCCCTAGTAAAAACTACATGCTATTTATAAAAGAATTAGGTTGGACTACTTGGGCATAAATTATTTTCAACATTAAGAAATTTTTACTCAAGATCTGAACTTTCAAAGACACAACAATGCCTGGGTATCTTCCAAAATGTAGACCACCTCAAGCCCTCACCTTATTCAAAGAAAAATCTCTTTTTCTCTTTTTCTTCTTTTCTATTTTTTTTTTTTTTGGGTTTTGAGTTTAAGGTTAAAGAGTGGCTTTCTACGGCCACCCAACCCATCCAAGATTTGATGAGAATCCTAAGTTCTAAGCATCTTATTGGGAATGTGATAGACTTGTTGATCGGTAATTAGAACGGACTTTGGGGTTCTACGCCTCTAGGTGACCTTAAAAAGAGAGTTCTGCTTAAAAGTGTATCTTTACGACCGGTAGCTTTCTCCCTACTTTTATTTTTATGGGGTCAACATAAGGATGAGTCCAGTGTATATCTCCCCGGCTTATTCTACTTCTCCACTTATTCCTAAGTGTTTTGGGAATTTATAGTGCATTTCTTGAGCTGGGTTCTACACAACCGGTTGATGAGCTATTACCACCGACAACTTGCCAGCCATACTTGTGCAGCGAAGTGTGGCTTATTTCTTTTATTTTCTTTTTTCTTTTCTTTTCTCCTTTCTCTTTTTCTTTTTTTTTTCTTTTCTTTTTGACTTTTTTTTCTTTTTAAGTAGGTGGCTTCCCTAGTCTAAGATTTACCTAAAGGCAGTAAGAAGAGAATGGTCCAGTGACTGGGCTTTGGATAACTTACCTATGGATTGTTACCTACGATAACTTGCCAGCCATATCACCCTAGAAGGTTCATTAACTACCCAATTTCCATCAAAATCGCCAAACAACGAGTCAGTGACAGAATAGTGTGTAGATGCTTAGACTTAAAGTTCCCTCAAATCAGAGGGCAGGTTGATAAGTCATGTACTTATCACTCAAACTTATTTAATCAAATTAAAATAGAATTTAGGATGGTGAGGAGTTGAAAAATAAATCCACATTTTAGTGGATACTCGGGCTGATTAACCTCAAAGACCAGAAGGGTCTTAGTGTTCAGATCCTAATGTAATATTTCCTAAGATTGAAAAGTCCTAATGTCCAAGTATTCCTTCGTAATGTAAATTTTTTTTTTATGTATATATATAAGAAGAGAAATAGAATTTACAAGAATTTCAGAGAGCTGACAAAATGATTCAAAAATGAATCCACCCCCCCATGCCTAGCTGATGCAATGTCCACATTGAGAAAAAGAGATATGAAAGGAAGGGTAGAGTACAGAAGATCACCTGAATATGAAGCTCAGGTCAGCTCTGAGTCAGACTATACAACTGCTGAGTTTAATGCCATCAGCTAGGCAAAGTCCAGCCAAAGAAGTCACAACATGGCTAGAGCAATCATGTCTGAGATGGGTTCTAGAAGAGTTTAGTCAATAACAGGCTTCAAACGTTGACCATTGACTTTGAATGAATTACCCATCTTCGGGTTAGAGATTTGAACTCCATTTGGAAAAATCTGGTCGATAATGAACGGGCCGTTCCATTTCAACCTAAGTTTGCCGGGAAAGAGCTTAAGTCGAGAATCGAATAGCCAGATCTTCTGGTTCAGCTTAAAGCTCTTGTGGAAAATCAATTGGTCATGTAGAGCTTTGGTCCGAGCCTTGTAGATCTTGGCATTCTCATATGCATCATTTCTAAGCTCCTCCAACTCAGATAGTTGAGTTTCCTGGTCTTCCCAGCTAAACTCTAATCTAGATTGCACTACTTGATTGCCCAAAATGCCCTATGTTCAATCTCTACGGGTAAATGGCATGCCTTTCCATACACCAGACGAATTGGAGACATGCCGATGGACATTTTATATGCCATACGATAGGCCCAAAGAGCATCCTCAAGCTTTTGAGTCCAGTCTTTGCTATCAAGCCTAACCATTTTCTGCAAAATATTCTTGATCTCCTAATTAGAGATCTCAGCCTGTCCATTCGTCTGGGGATGATAAGGTGTGGAGATTTGGTGATTAACCCTGTATTTAGCCAGCAAATTACGTAACTGGGCATTAGTGAAATGAGTGCCACCATCACTGATGATGGCCCTCGGACTCCCGAACCTACTGAAGATGTTCTTCTTGACAAAATCGATGACCACCTTGTGGTCATTGGTTTGGGTGGGAATTGCCTCAATCCATTTGGACACGTAATCAACAGCAACAAGAATATACTAATGTCCAAATGAAGGGAGGAAGGGTCCCATGAAATCGATGTCCGAAACGTTGAAGATTTCGACAAGAAGAATTGGGTTTAGGGGCATCATATCTCTTTTAGTTATACTCCCAAGTGCCTGGCATTGGGAACACAACCTTGAGAATTCCTGGGCATCCTTGAATAAAGATGGCCAATAGAATCCAGATTGCAAAATTTTTGCAGCTGTCTTTTTCCTGGAGAAGTGTCCACACACAGAGGCTTGGCAGAACTCGAGTATACTGTTGAATTCGTTCTCCAGAACACATCGACGAATAATCTGATTAGAGCTGATGCAGTACAGTTCAGGGTCCCCCCAGAAGTAATATTGGACCTCAAATTTGAGTCTATCCCGTTGTTGCTTGGTCCAATCCTGGGGGATTTGACCAACGGCCAAATAATTAACAATGTCAGTAAACCATAGGATTTGGACACCTGAAACTGTAAGAATGGTTTCGTCCAGAAAAGTATCAGTAATCGAGATGTCCAGACAAGAAGAATTACTCAAAAGTCTCGACAGATGATCCGCCACCACATTCTGTACCCTGGATTTATCCTTGATTTCAAGATCAAATTCTTGAAGCAGAAGAATCCAACGAATAAGCTGGGGTTTAGCATCCTTTTTGGCCAAGAGATGTCTCAAGGCTGAGTGGTCGGTATATATAATGACGTGAGACCCTAAGAGATAAGCCCTGAATTTCTCTAAAGCAAATACTATGGCTAGTAATTCCTTCTCAGTAACAATGTAATTCCTCTAGGCCTCGTCCAGAGTTTTACTAGTGTAATAGATGACAAAGGGCTTCCTATCAACTTTCTGACCCAAAACAGCCCCGACCGCGTAATCAAAAGCGTCGGTCATGATCTCAAAAGGGGCTATCCAAACCGGTGGTTGCAACATCGAAGCACAAGTGACTGCCGTTTTAAGAAAATCAAATGCCTTATGGCATGATTCATCGAAATCAAACGGCGTTTCTTTGGTGAGAAGATTGCTCAGAGGATGAGCAACCTTCAAAAAGTCCTTGATGAATCTCCTGTAGAATCCCACATGACCAAAAATTGATCGAATTTGTTTAACAGATGTGGGAGGAGGAAGTTTAGAGATAGCATCAACATTAGCTTTATCCACTTCAATTCCCCGTTCAGAGATTACATGACCCAAGATGATGCCTTCTTGTGTCATGAAATGACTCTTTTCCCATCTAAGGACCAATCTTATTTTGATGCATCGTTTAAGAATCATTTCAAGATTAGCTAGACAAGAGTTAAACGATTCTCCAAAAATAGAGAAATCGTCCATGAAGACCTCCATAAACTCTCCCACCATGTCAGAGAATATAGCCGGCAAACACCTTTGAAAAGTTGTAGGTACATTGCATAAACTGAATGGCATCCTACGAAAAGCAAAGGTTCCGTAGGGACAGGTGAAAGTAGTCTTTTCTTGATCCTCGGGATGGATAGGAACTTGGTTGTATCCCAAGTAGCCATCAAGAAAACAGAAGTACTTCTGCCCAGCTAATCTTTCCAAGATTTAATCAATGAAAGGCAGAGGGAAATGATCCCTTTTCGTGGCTGTGTTCAGCTTCCTGTAATCGATACAAACCCTCCAGAAGAAGCTGAATGAGTTGTGACAGATTCTCCTTTCTCATTAGTCACAACGGTAATCCTGACTTTCTTGGGAACAATCTGCACGAGACTTACCCAAGGACTATCAGAGATCGGATAAATGATTCCTGCATTGAGCCACTTAATAATCTCCTTTTTGACCACTTCTCGCATATTTGGATTTAATCTCCTTTGCATGTGATGAGAAGGGCGGGATCCATCTTCTAGAAATATTCTATGATTGCAATAAGATGGCTCGATCCCCCTAAGGTCATGAATGGTCCAACCAATTGCCTCCTTGTGTTCCTTCAGGACCTTAATCAGTTTAATCTCCTGCTCCTTTGTTAATTTAGCACTGATAATCATAGGGAGTGTCTTGTGTGGTCCTAAAAACTGATATTTCAGATTCTTAGGCAATGGTTTCAGTTCAAGCTGGGGTGGGTTGATGATTGAAGGTAAAGAAGATGCTGATGAAGACTCATCCAAAGGAAGATGTTGAGAGTGAACAAAATCAATAGCCTCTTTAGAAGATGGCGGATCTGCCATAGAGGGTTGCGGGTCCAATTCATCATTAGAGGAGGAACTTTCAAATGCAAAAACCATCATACAAGTTTCAATATTCACATTATCGTCCTCAAGTTCCTCAATAAATCCACAATCCTCGAATTTATTAATCGCCTTAAAAATATCCAATTTCATTCTTTGATCCCCAAAGGTGATTTCCATGCTACCGCTTTCACAGTTAATGTTGGCCTTAGCGGTAGCCAGGAATAGATGACCTAGAATGATGGGTGTGTTCCGCATATTTTCAAGTACATCCCTGTCAAGGACAAGGAAATGTACAGGAAAATAGAAATCCTTAACCTTAACAATAACATCTTCAATAACGCCTCATGGATTTGTGACCGAACGGTCTGCTAACTGTAGCGTTACTGAAGTCGACCGAAGTTCACCTAATCCGAACTTCTCATAAAGAGAAGTAGGAATTATGTTGATGGATACACCTAGATCCAGCAGTGCTCTATCAAAAGTGTAATCTCCGATGACACAAGAAATCAAAGGAGCACCTGGATCTCTCTTTTTCTGAGGGAGGTGGTGCAGGATAACAGAACTAGCCTACTCAGAGAGTACCACCTTCCTCGGAACAGATTCTCTCGACTTATGCTTCTGTGTACATAAATACTTTAAAAATCTTGCGTAAGCCGGTATATGCTTGATAGCGTCAAGGAGAGGGATATTGATCTCGACATTCTTGAAAATATTTAGAAGCTCCTCATTACTATCAACAGACTTCTTCTTCCTTGATCTGATTAAGGCTTCAGGAAAAGAAACATGAGTTGGATCTTTGGAATCAGGTTCCTGAGCCTTGATTTCTTCTCCAAAGTTCTCCTTTCTCTCCTCAAGTTCTTCAGGATTCGGTAAATCAGAATAGTGTGGTTGTGGATCCTGATTTTGTTTACCACTCCTCAAGGTAACAGAATTTGCGGATGCAAACGAGTTTGGGTCTTGGGGAGGGTTAGGAAAGATTGGAGGGGCTTCATTAGCCAAGAATCGTTGATTTGCAGAAGAAGAAGAGGAAGGACCCTGCCCAACCACCTGATCATGTGTGTGTGGGTCCCTCTGATTTCCGTACCCATGGGCTTGATTGCCTAGATTAAGGATATTTCTTGGTTTGGGTACGGGTTGAGATGGTAGAGATCCGGGTTGATGAGAATTAGCTATGAGCCTGACGGAAAATGTTCTCGCGTGTTTGGAAGTCGTCGAAATTGTAGTATAGTTGCGCAAAAACGTTCGTCAAAAATTAAGTTTGTAAAATTAACGAGACTTGAGTCTCGGTCGTTAGTCTCTGGGAGGCATTGCTTTTACTTTCGAAATCGATCTTTTTGCCACTCTACTTTGTTTAAAATCACATGTCAGTTTATGATTATTACGTATTGAAGTACGACATGCTTAGTTGCAAGTATATCAGGAATTAAAAACAGGCAATATTAATCACTCAAAAGATATTGCAATAAACTCGGGGTGATTCTCAACACATAGACATATATATAAAAATATATCTTCTATTCATTCAAGAGAGTGTTTGCAACATGGAAGGTAGAAGAAAGATTATACATAAATGCGTGAAAATTAAACCTAGCTACCAGAAATGATTGCATACAAGAATCGATGGGGGGATTTCGCATGCATCATTGTGGGAGAAGTAAGACTACATTACTAAGCAGTAAATAAAAGCAGAAAAATTATAAAGAGCATGAATTAAATCTAGAAGAATAGAGGGCATTCAAGGGTGGTCCTCGATGGCCTTGGAGTGGTCGGGAGGAGAATGAGGGGCGGCCAAAGTAACTTAGGGCGACCCTTGGAGAGAGGGAGGAGTGATCCGGCATCCAAGCATGATGTCCTCCATGGTGGTGGTAGTGAGCTCGTGGAGGTGGAGTGGCTAACCTAAGTGATGGTGGGCGTGTATGGAGCTAGTGAGGTGAGTGGTGCCAATGAAGCCAAGGGATGTGAATGGGTGCAAATGGCCACCCCTTAGGTCTTTTTATAGACCTAAGGGAAGAGCTCTAGAGAATTATGGAATTCTCTAGAGAGGCCTATGGTGGGAGCTCGTGGGAGAGTGAGAGAGGATGGATGGTGGTTTTTAGATCCACCAAATGTGGATCTAAAAATTGAATGGCTCTTGGTTGCTAATTTTGGCAACCAAGGCAACAACACATGGTAGAGAGTTCTAGAGAACTCTAGGCTAGATATTTTCATGTGGATGGTGTGGGTGGGTGTGTGTGGGTTGAAACCTAGGTGGCTAAGTTGATTAGGTTAGGTTCTAGTGGGTTTAGGTCAAGGTAGGTCTCAAATTAGGGTTGTAAACCCTAATTCACTAAGGTAAATTGCAATTAAACTTAATACAAGTTTAATTGGGTGTGTGAAAACTTAATTGAGAGTAAAATAACTCAATTAAGTCAGGTCTAGGTCAATTGGACTCTCACTGAGTCCAATTGGACAGTGTGTGCTGAGATCAGGGCTCAATTGGACTCAGTGAGTCCAATTGAATAGGCTGATGGAATTGACTAAGATAAAAGTCAATTAGGTTTAGTGATGACCTAATTAGGTCCTTAGGGAGGTCTAGAGGTGATGTACTAGGGTTAGGGCACCTTAATTTGGGTTCCTATGGGGTTGGAATTGGGTTTAGGGACCTAGAGATCCAAGATCAAGGCTTAAATCTTAAAACAGGAACTGGAGAGCAGTATCAGACATCTAATAATAGTGTCAGATGTCTTATACTCAAAAAATCAGAAGTCCAGACTTGTTGGCTGGACGTCCAATCAGAGTCGGGAGGGATTTTGGGTTCTATTTTGGGCATTCTGAAGAAATTGGACGTCTGACAAAGTGTCTAGACATCCAATAACACTGCAGAAGTGTGTTTGAGGTGTGCGGGAGATGGCTAAGGGTCCTGGACGTCCTATATCTTATCTGGACGTCTAGATTAGGGTTGGAACTAGGGTTTTAGGGCTTTCTAGGGTGTTGTGACCTAATCTAAGGGTGGCTAAGGCTTGGGAAAGTCTCTAGGCTATCCTAGGGCTAGGATGGACCTAAGCTCTTCACATTTTACTGCTTTATTCCTACTTAATAGCATAGCAAACCTTTACCTCCCTTACATTATTATTCCTACATCTAATCTAAGCCTTCTGCTCCAGCTCTGTTGCAACTCTCGTTATTCCTGATCCAGTTTCAGATCCAGCTGTTGATTGGGTTATTCCCTGCAATTGACATAATATACTTAATCAGCACATTATAACATTATTTCATGCATAGCTAAAGAAGGGTAGTAAAGATGCAGATAATGCATATGTATGCATGAATAGCCCTAACTTATGCTATGTCCTAGCTTAATCTAGGTCAATTAAGATCAACGATTGCTACGTAATCATACCCCCATGCCAAAATCTTGCTAGTCCCTAGCAAATGCAAGACTAAATTATTTACAGCAAAGATCCTTAAGGGACTGATTATTTTATCAAGTGTATGCATAGAGATTTTTCTCCTTTTTGTTTTCATCCTATGCTCTAGAAATCCAGACAATTGTGAAAGTGCAGCTATGTAGCTTTTGTAACAGATTCGAGTGAAAAACTGATTCACCTCTAAAGCCTATACTTTACCCTTAGTAAAAATTCTAGCGGGATAGGCGGACTTCTTCCCTTGGGGTATTCAAGATATTCTATGAATTCCACCCCGGCTTTGGGCTTACGTAGAGAATCTCTGAGAGAAAGGATTATATCTTTGGTGGCTCATTCTCACTTGGTGCTACATAGAGACTAGTACTACAGAATCTAGATTCCCAGATTACTAAGTAGCTCAACTCAGAGAAAGACGAGAAAAACTATGCTCCCTTTTGATTCCTTTGTATCTATTCTATCTTACTCTTTTTCTTTTCCTTTTCTTTTCTTTCGTAGAGCTCACAACTTCACCAGATTCATGTATATGACCTGTATTTGGTGGTCTCACTAGGCATTAATACTTTAATTGAGTTCTCATAACCCTAACACTAAGTCGGAATTCCTCTACTAGTATTTAGGCGGTTAGAAATACAAGAAAAATAGGTTAGGACCATATTTGGTGGATCTCAAATTTATTAGGTGGTATTGCCCCGATGAAATAAACACTAAATATTCATTCTTTGCTTTTTCTTCTTTTTTTTTAGTTTTTCTTTCTCTCTTATTTTTATTTTTATTTTTATTTTTTTCAGCATAACACAACTGGCATACATCCATGAACTTTATTGAGGAGGCATTATTAGGGATTGGTGGTACTCAAGAGACATTGGGTGGCTTATTTGGTGGAACTGCCTACTCACGGCATCGGGAGAGATGGATAGAATGGTGTATTTTTGACCTTGACATCAATACCCTCCTTCAGCTGAGGATTCCGTAGAAAATGGTTGTAACCATCCACCTTAGCCCTAGTTTTATTAAAACTCACTCTCCGCATATTTGCCTTATTTGGTGGCTCTCAAAATTTTGCACAAAAATGCATATGCAGGAACCGAGAGCGGAAACTATGCCTAATCTCTGAGTATCATCACCTAATTATCTAGGATTCCTGATTCCTTACATTAATCTTAGAGCACCGGTACACTTTACTCTTCCTCTCACACTAATTGGTGGATTTTTGGAAGAAAATCAGCCTGACTCCCAAAATACTGTCCAGGGGTTCAGGAAAAGAAGTATTGCTTCTTCTCGACAGACTGAAGACATTTATCAACCTTCACCATGAATCCATTGCAAATTCTACGTGTGTGTGAAAAGTTGTACTGAATTCCAGATTAAAGGAATCAACTAGAGGATAAAATCCTTAATGCATTCTCTTAATAAAATAATCTTATACATGAATTCAATATGTATATATGCTATAAACAAGTAACCTCATATAATTTGTACTTCGTGAATTTCCCATATCGGGTTACAATCAGCTTGACCCTAAATTTAGAACAAAAGATGAGTGAGTGAGTCGGAAGTGGCTGTTACGAATGATTTCTAGCTTCAATGCGAGCATTGGAGGTAGAGTCAGTTGTTCTTTTATTTAGGATCCTAAAGTATGTTTTACATGCAGCTCCGAGGTTTTCCTAAGTGTTGGCATAAAATTTTTTTTCAGTTTTGTTGTATCTACCCCCCCATGCCTAAGTTCTTACATGTCCTCATACATGAATGTAAAAGAAAATAAATACTGCATGGAGAGAATGGGTAGAAATCACCTGTAATTGCTCCTGAAATTATATTCAACTCCGGCCAACCTGTTAGCATGCAATATACGCAAAGGAAATATGCCAAAACAAAAATATGCTATGTATAAAAATGGTTATATATAAATGATGGTGGAATGTGGGGCGAATGGTATCTATATGTGCTGAGTTTAATGCCTCCAACTGGGCGAAAACTCAATCAGATGTGTCATTTCAAGCATAGGAGCTGGCTAAGATTAAGAGAAAGATATGCTCGTACGCTCCCAGAATTAGTGGTCCAGAGATGCGAACCAGTTGATTGTGCACCCCTACTCCAAAAAGTATAACTATAAGAAAGTGTGGAGTGGTGGTGGAAAATAGAGGATAATCAAAGGGGGGGATCATGATGTTGATTCAGCTGATTTATCATGTCCCACAAATCAGCAGGAAGTTGCTGAGGGAGATCAAAATGTATCTTAGAACCAGAATTTGAGTCATAGGGATCCTCATAATGATAATTGACATCAAAGATCATGCCCTCTGCAGGCTCTAGGTCATATGTGGGTATTCGTGAAAGTAGAAGATTTGTGGGGAGGTCACTGAAATCCTCGTCAGAAATTACTTCATCCTCATCAGTACCCATCTCTGATTCATTAGAGGTTGTCTCCTCAGGTTCAAAGTTGAGCCATCTACTAGGATGATAGGTGTGTCCCCAGCTCCTTCTGCTCAAAGCTTCACCCTCATATGCATTGGGTTCCTCAGTAATTCCTGCCTCAGGTAGCATATTTATTTCTTCAGTTAAGTCATCCATTGCTATTTCTGGTCTTCGGATGCCAAGATCAAGGATAGAAAGTGTCATCTCAGAATCTCTAGCATCCGAATTAGGGATGTAGGTGAAAGAAGAAGAGTGCAGATCAGAAGATGTTGGCTCTAGCATAGGTTCACCTACAATGGGAAGTGGCTTAGGCTGATCAGTAGTGTCGCATGTAATGCTTGCCTCAAGATCCATATCCTCAATTGGATCTACTTCCCTTGTCTCGATTGGGTTATCTAACTTGAGAGGTGTCTCCCAGGATTTAGGATAATCTGATTGCAGCTCATTCCTGGAGATATCAGTCCTTTCCTCCTCAATTTCAGATGAACCCATTCGGCATACTTCCTACTCCTGTCTCATATCCACGCTAGATTCTTTTTCCCTTGAGTGATCTTCCAGTATTTGCTCCCAAGAATCTTCGTGTGTCTTTCCGACGTAATCGTTTCGGAGTCCTCGAGGTCTTCAAGGCTATTTTCCACTTGATATCTCAAAAGTAGTAGTTCTTGAGTTTCCCAATTTTGTCTCATTAGCCTTGTTATCTCTGCTGTTTCCTGAAGAAGCTCCATCATAGCTTGTTGATGTGGAATCCAGCTGTCTTTGGTTCGGTTCAATGATAGCCTGGATTTCGTGTATATTGGATGCGGCCTTTTCCTTAGTACTCGCTATAGCTCTCTGTATTCTATAATGTGACCACATATGCACCAGTAGCTCTTCAGGGGTTCCAAGGGGTGAATCAGGTCTACCCATGTTCCATAGGTGAGAAGCAAGAGTATGAAATCCATATCCTGGGTTATAAGATGCGATCCTTTGAGGGACCGACTGGTATGGGTCATAAGATCCAGGGTTAGGATATGGGTTAACCATTTCAGTAACCCGAGGAGAAGGATCAGGCGAAGCGAAAAGTCATCTTCGCGACCTTGGGTTTTGATCCCAAGGTTGAGCTAATTCAGTGACCCGGGCTCTCAGATAAGCTCGTGGGTCCAGCTCTTCTCGATCCTAATTATGTCCAGAGCCAAGGTTAGCCATTGCGGCTAAGCAGATAGAGGAAATGGCTCACCTCCTTAGGAGTGGCTCCCAAAGTTCAACCAAGTGAGGTCGAAGTGACCTCCTTCTGTGCATACACCGCCCAACCCCTGGGTTGGTATAGCCACGCAGGATAAGGCTAAGGCCCTATCAATCAAATGGTCCTTATAGATTGGGTGACCAGATTTTTCGTTAGAAGTTTGAATTCCTGAAGATAAGTTCGTCGTTCAACCGACTGAAGGTGATTCCTGCCTCTCAAGCTAACCCAGCCAGTCAGGGTTACAGGGGGACTAAGGGAAAGGTTCTTCCTTTGGCTTATGCCTCCGGTTCCGTTGACCCCCGAGCCGCGGTTGTTTGACATTACCCCGTAGACTTAGTCACCAGGTTTGGCAAAAGAGATTAAAAACACCTAGTAGTACAACAACGAACTCGGGTTGATTTCGTGTTTTAAAATTAGTTTTAACCCATTTTCTTTAGTGGGGCTTGTGGTGAGTGGCCCACAAGGTGACCAAGCTCACCGGCTAACTAGACTTGATTAAGTTTAGGTTAGTCCAAAGTGTGGTCTCTAGTTGTAACCCTAAAGATTCAACCTAGTTGCATGCACTTCTAGGGTTTTTCTTTTTCTATTTTAGCAGACCACAAAGTAAAGTTGGTTCTCTAATGATAATTGGAATCCAATTAATTTGAAATTTTGCAAGTAGATTCCCTTTTCAATTAGTTTTCCAGAGACTATTTTCTTGGAATTTTTACTATTTCAACCGAATTCTTAGGGAATTTTGAATATTAGGGGGTCAAGTCTACAATTTTGACCCCTGGTCAATTTTTCTCTTTGAAACAGTGTCAAATGACCTTCAAAAATTCAGAAAAAGTATGGAAAATAAAGCCAATTAGGTCAGCTTTCAAACCCCACCATTTTTAGTCAAAACAGATTGGCAGATTGCTCAAAATTGCTTTTTGAAATTTGAAAAATTTTGAATCTGGGTCAGACTGACCCCCGTGCACTTCGCGAATTTTTAAAAATTGTATACTTAGAATTTTTTAAAATAATAGTGGCATTTGAAAGATGGTTTGAAAATGAAGGTTTAACCCGATTTTCAGAATTTTTCGCTTACTAGTTTTTTGGCAGTCAAATTTTTAAATCGAGCTTAAAATATGGTAGAAAATGAGGAGATGGTGGAAAAGTTTTTTAAAGAGGTTTGAATTTCAAATTTAAGCCTTCCACCAAAAGGATTTTTAAAAAAAAAAAACTTTTGCACATATCTTTTTTGCAAGGAATTTTTCAAAAGATATAAAGAAAATATCTTTTTTTTTTTCAAACTTGCCTAGATTCGAAAGGAAACCTAATCTAGATTTCTTTTTTCAAAATTTTCTGATTTTGATTCTTTTTTCACGAAAATAAGAAAATTCTCTTTTTTTTTCAAAGAATTTCTCAAAGGAAATTGTAGAAAGTAAATCTACCCCTAGGGTTCAGAAAAAAAGAAACTTAATCTAGAGAGAGATGATGTGCACCTAATTTTTCTTCGCCGCACTCGATGTGTGCGCAAATCCTGTTTTCCTTCCGTGTTGTCCTGCACATCAAAAACAAAGTAGAGGCAGATTCGTCAGTGATAGATTAAAAGATCGAAATCAAGAAAAATGGCGTTGCCTCCCCGGCAACGGCGCTATTTGGTGGGAAATGTTCTCACGCGTTTGGAAGTCGTCGGAATCGTAGTATAGTCACGCAAAAATGTTCGTCAAAAATTAAGTTTGTAAAAATAACGAGACTTGAGTCTTGGTCGTTCGTCTCTGGGAGGCATTGCTTTTACTTTTGAAATCGATCTTTTTACCGCTCTACTTCGTTTAAAATCACATGCCGGTTTATGATTATTACGTATTGAAGTACAACATGCTTAGTTGCAAGTATATCAGGAATTAAAAACAGGCAACATTAATCACTCAAAAGATATTGCAATAAGCTCATGGTGATTCTCAACACATAGACATATATATAAAACTATATCTCCTATTCATTCAAGAGAATGCTTGCAACATGGAAGGTAGAAGAAAGCTTATACATAAATGCTTGAAAATTAAACCTAGCTACCAGAAAATGATCACATACAAGAATCGATGGGGGGATTTCGCATGCATCATTGGGGGAGAAGTAAGACTACACTACTAAGCAATAAATAAAAGTAAAAAAATTATAAAGAGCATGAATTAAATCTAGAAGAATAGAGGGAATTCAGGGAAGGTCCCCGATGGCCTTGGAGTGGTTGGGAGGAGAATGAGGGGCAACCAATGTAGCTTAGGCTAACCCTTAGAGAGAGGGAGGAGTGACCCAGCATCCAGGCATGATGTCCTCCATGGTGGTGGTAGTAAGCTCGTGGAGGTGGAGTGGCTAACCTAAGTGAAGGTGGGCGTGTATGGAGCTAATGAGGTGAGTGGTGCCAATGAAGCCAAGGGATGTGAATGGGTGCAAATGACCACCCCTTAGGTCTTTTTATAGACCTAATGGAATTCTATAGAGAGGCCTATGGTGGGAGCTCATGGGAGAGTGAGAGAGAGAGAATGGATGGTGGTTTTTAGATCAACCAAATGTGGATCTAAAAATTGAATGGCTCTTGGTTGCTAATTTTGGCAACCAAGGCAACAACACATGGTAGAGATTTCTAGAGAACTCTAGGCTAGATATTTTCATGTGGATGGTGTGGTGTGTGTGGGTGTGTGTGGGTTGAAACCTAGGTGGCTAAGTTGATTAGGTTAGGTTCTAGTGGGTTTAGGTTAAGGTAGGTCTCAAATTAGGGTTGTAAACCCTAATTCACTAAGGTAAAGTGCAATTAAACTTAATACAAGTTTAATTGGGTGTGTGAAAACTTAATTGAGAGTAAAACAACTCAATTAAGTCAGGTCTAGGTCAATTGGACTCTCACTGAGTCCAATTGGACAGTGTGTGCTGAGATCAGGGCTCAATTGGACTCAATGAGTCCAATTGAATAGGCTGATGGAATTGACTAAGATCCAAGTCAATTAGGTTTAGTGAGGACCTAATTAGGTCCTTAGGGAGGTCTATAGGTGATGTACTAGGGTTAGGGCACCTTAATTTGGGTTCCTATGGGGTTGGAATTGGGTTTAGGGACCTAGAGATCCAAGATCAAGGCTTAAATCTTAAAACAGGAACTGGAGAGCAGTATCAGACATCTAATAATAGTCTCAGATGTCTTATACTCAAAAACTCAGAAGTCCAGACTTGTCTGGACATCCAATCAGAGTCAGGAGGGATTTTGGGTGCTGTTTTGGGTATTCTGAAGAAATTGGATGTCTGACAAAGTGTCTAGACGTCCAATAACACTGCAGAAGTGGGTTTGAGGTGTGCAGGAGATGGCTAAGGGTCCTGGACATCCTATTACTTATCTGGACGTCCAGATTAGGGTTGGAACTAGGGTTTTAGGGATTTCTAGGGTGTTGTGACCTAATCTAAGGGTGGCTAAGGCTTTGGAAAGTCTCTAGGCTATCCTAGAGCTAGGATGGACCTAAGCTCTTCACATTTTACTACTTTATTCCTACTTAATAGCATAGCAAACCTTTAACTCCCTTATATTATTATTCCTACATCTAATCTAAGCCTTCTGCTCCAGCTCTGTTGCAACTCTCGTTATTCCTGATCCAGTTTCAGATCCAGCTGTTGATTGGGTTATTCCCTGCAATTGACATAATATATTTAATCAACACATTATAACATTATTTCATACATAGCTAAAGAAGGGCAGTAAAGATGCAGATAATGCATATGTATGCATGAATAGCCCTAACTTATGCTAAGTCCTAGCTTAATCTAGGTCAATTAAGTCCTATGATTGCTGCTAAGTCCTAGCTTAATCTAGGTCAATTAAGTCCTATGATTGCTGCGCAATCAGAGCCCAGTCTGCAAGTTGTCCAACGAGGTTTTCATTTGCTGCATGAGCTGGAGCATGGATCCTTTCATCTCTACCATTTGTCGATTCAAATCAGCCTGCCGTACTGGTTGACAGGCATTTCAAGCTGGCTGATTGACCTTATTCGGGGCCAACGAATATAAACATGACCCTGACCCATTGGTCATTGCGGAGCAATGTTGCTAGGTCGGAATTGGGTCTGTTGCCCTGGGCTTTTCCAGGAGAAGTTAGGGTGGTTTCTCTAACCCGGATTATAAGCATTGGTGTAGGGGTTGGATCTAACATTCTCCTGTATAGCACAAACATCCTCATAACGTGAGGATGGAGTGAAAGAAAGGAAAGGATCAGAGAAACTGGGATCAAAGGCCCCAGTTTGGAACCCGTGGGGTTTCAAATAATGCTGCCTCACAGGTTGAGCCTCATCAAGTTGATTCACGAACTCCCATCGAGAAGGAGCTCGCGACGAATGGAATCTCGAATTTTGGGATTGAGTGGATCGAGAGTTGGTCATTGAATTTCCATCCATCCACTCCTCCATTCTCTTAGCAACCAAGTCCACCTTATCAAGTTTATTACAAATCAATTCCATATCGAATGAATGAGAGTCGTGGACTTCATTAACATTAGATTTAGGCTGCTGGGACTACTTAAAAGTACCCATGGAGGCATGATTGATCGAATTCTCACTCATCTCCTCAAATAAATCATGTGCGCTATCTGCGTCTTTGTTGAGGAAATTGCCTCCGCAAGAAGCGTCCACGTGATTTCTGAGTTGCTCAGTCAACCCGTGGTAGAGAATCTGCACGAGTTGCCATTTCGGCACCTCGTGGTGTGGACACCTTCGCAATAGGTCCTGGAATCACTCCCAGGCCACATGAAACTGCTCCCCCAGCCGTTGGGTAAAGGTAGTGATTGCCCGTCTAAAAGCATTGGTATGTCCGACAGGGAAGAATTTCTTCAGAAAAGTCGATTTCAACTCATTCCATGTTGCAATTGGTCTTCCTATAGTCCTGTACCAATGAGTGACTTTATCCTTAAGAGAGTAGGGGAAGAGCCTCATGATCATTTGCTCCTCATTCACGTTTCGCGCCTTGGTGGTCTGAACCAAAGTGGTCAAGTCCTCCAAGTGTTGAAACGGGTCTTCAGAGCCAAGCCCATGGAAATGTTTGATCAGGCTTAACACCTAGGGCTTGATTTCTACGTCTCCGGCAGGAATCTGGATCCCGGGACATTCCCCGTAATTTGAAGGATCATAAAAATCCTTCAAGGGCTAAGCGCTCTGCATTCTCTGGAACCATTCTTGCATTCTCTGCATTTGTTCCAGCAGCCTTCGAAATACCTCCTGTGGATCCTGAGGCAGAGGAGGCTGTTGATTGGCCATGTGATCAATTTGGCCAAAATCCAATCTACGCCTCCTAGAATACTCTAGTGGTCCTTCCAATCAGGGCTTTAATGACCTTCTTCCCAGCATAAACTAGGAAAAGGTTGGAAGGACTGGGGATAAGAACCCTGCAGCACAACAAAACATGCCTGTCCTTATGTGGGCTAGCCTAAGGATCTACAGACTCCTAGAATCCGCCTTAAGAATATAAATGATTTAATCTACTTGCGTCTGCTCAATCCAACTAGTTAGAAGGAGGGACTTGGGAGAAGGTTCTCCCTTCGGCCTGCACCTCCGGTTCCTAGTGTACCCCTCAGCCACGGTTGTTTGATGCCACTCCCCAATCTAGACATCAGATTGATCAGTACAAGTAGGTTAATCGTAAATAATCTTAAACTAGGCCCCAGAGAACGAATCAGTCCTTAAGGCCAACGTCCACTAGATTTTATTGAGGCCCGGGATTGTAGTGCTTATGGAATGTGGTGGGCCCTTAAAATGGGTTGTGCCCTTAATGATCAATTGAGTATGTGTAAGTGCATGCACAACCAGGGCTTTCAAGTAAGATTATTTATGATGAGTAGATTTTAATGTTCAAATCTTGCTTAAGTATCTTTTAGGGTTTAGAATTAGGTTGATTTCAATCAAGTTTGAGGCAAACCAGGTTTTCAAGCATGGGTGAAGATTGCTTCCATTTTAAAATCAGAAATAAAGTAGAGTGCCTGGTATGAACCTAGATAGAAAACCCTAAGAGGAAGCTACTTGGTGAGCTGATTTTAGGTTGAGTGGTGCTACCCAAACAACTCAAACAATTGGCCACAATTGCACCATTGGGTTAGGAACACAGAAATGATTAACCTAGAATGATTTCTACTCTTTTATGTGTTGATTTGTGTGTACTGGTTCCACATATCAGAATCCGGTTGAGTAGAAATAAATCAAGTAGGTTAAGTGCCTTGAATGTGGGTGTATGTTGTGTGTATGTTGAATTACCCCACAAAATTATCTTTTTGTTTTTTTATATGTGAGGGTGAAATGTGAGTGTGAGTGGAAATCCAAACAACCAAACTAATCCTAGGATTTATGCAAACACATAGGTTAATTGGAATTTAAATTTAATGTGATGAAATGAAATCTATGGAGGGAGAAGAATGGGGAGCACTTACAGTCATCTTCAACTGCACTTTACTCCGATCTACCGCTTGACGATTCCCTGATAGAGATATCTGCAAAATAATAGACTTGAGAGAAAGCAAGTTAGAAGAAAGTAAAGTGCATGAAATGCAAAAAGAAGATCGAAAAATCGTTGCCTCCCCGACAACGGAGCCAAAATGCTGAACGTCGGAGGACTATGCTATCGGAGTTGGTTTTGAAAACCTGTCGTTGTAGTTAGAGAAGTGAAGAACTCGGGTTCAACAAATAAAATTTATACCGGAAAAGAAATCTCGGGTCGAACTCAGGGAGGCTACGTCGATCAAAATTCGCAATTATATTTTTTTATGTTTTTGTTTAAAAAGCGAAGTAATTACAATGAAATGGAATCAATATAAACAATAAGAGAGAGAGAGGAAAAACATTCACTTGATATTGCAAATTGTTGTTACAACTAAGAAAGCGAGAAAAGATTACACTAGAAAGAGAGAGATTATTACAACTAGAAAGCAGGAAAATTCTACTCTAGAAAGCAGGAAAAAGGAATGGGAGAGGGAAGTTATCCTCCTCAACGATCGCTTGGAGGACGAGCCAGATGAGACAACGCCTGGAAGACGAGGAATGGAGCGGGAAGAAGGATGTCAAAGTAGGAGGAACGGGAACGAGGCAGCATGTCATCATTGTCGCGGGATCCGTTTCCGGAAAGGGGGCGAAAAATTGATTTTAGCTCTTGAGGAGCATCCCGGGTGTGGGACAATCTTCTCTTGAGCTTTGGAGAGGAAGAGAAGAGAAGGAAGAGATGAGAAATTCTTATGGAGGGGGTCTCCTTTTATAGTTGAAAGGAGTGGGGACATTTTGGACATTTTAATTTAGAAAACATTAATATGGGACCTTTAGTGATTGACTTAAACTTCACTAAAGGTCCGTCGTGGGTGATGTGTGCACTCGCCGTGCGTGCTCGCTCTTCTTCTCCGCCCAAAATGTATACGCATGTACACACTCTCAAGGCCATTCGATCAAGAGATCAAATAGCTGAGAGTAGCTATGCCTGTACCGTGCGCCTGCATGCGATCATGCGTAAGCACCGCACATCTGATCACTCCACGCGCTCCGCTCAATCTTCATCGCACGGCTCCACTCGCTCTCCCGCTCCCTACACACTCTTCAAATTAAGGCATCGCGTGGCTCGAACGTGTGACCTTCGTCTTGCCTATAGCAGTGCGACCGCTGTGCTGTAGCTGTTGCTTTGTCGCAAAGAGGATTTTAGCGTGCGGATTCGTGGCTATTGGATCGAGATCCAATGATCTAGATCCGTTGCGCTCTTTCACTTGATGAAGATGAAGCGGACGATCAGATTCAATCCTGGCCGTTGGATCAAGATCCAACGGCTAGGATCGTGCGATGGAAATCCCTTGGAGATGCAATAGCGGTTCCTCGGGGCCGATTGGGCAGCTGGGATGGCGCCACATGGCACCATCCTGGTCGTCCATCTTCTAAGTGATGTAGATGGTGCCACGGGTGTCGGATTGGATCGATTTTCGTGTCGTTAGGCTGCGATCGTCGATCCGAACCCGTCCACGTGGTCAAATTTGTCGTCTGAGGTGTGGACTAACACCATCGTGGACCTTGCTCATTAAGGTTCCTCGGTCTCTATCTGGTGCTACGGATGTCCAATTAGGATGATCTTGGAGTCGTTGAACTCCAATCATTGCTCTGATCAGATCCGTATGGATGGATCTTCGATTCGAGGTCCCAATAAAAAATCGCCCTGTCCCTGACCATAAAAAGGAGACATTTACTATACAATTTATACAACTTGACCTAAATGCATGATTGTGCATGTTATGCACTATTTACAATGTATGATGCTAATGTGACACTAAGAACATGCATTAATAGACATTTTAGGTTAATCAAATGTATGCACATCACTCTCCGTGTTCAACCTGGGGCTCACTTTTTGAGTTTTGGTTATAAATTTTATCTGATCGACAGATTTCTCGCGAATCGAACTATGACAATGGGTTTTCTAAATCCGAACCTTTCTGCGTGCGAATTCGTGTCATCAGAGGGGTGCTAGGGTCTTTTAATTTTTGCAGAAGCTTGCTCAAGATAATGGAGTTAACCTGCTCTGATAGCAAAATAGGACTTTCGTCAGAATTCTTCGGCTTTCATTTAGGAGTACATACATTTTTCAAAATTGTGCGTAAGCTGATACGTGTCATATAGCATCCATCAAGGAATGCTAATCTGGATTTGCTCAAAGAGCTTGATCAAGTCCTTGTCAACTTGAGGTGGTTTCCTACCCTTATTTCCTTTCGTCATGGCCTTAGGAAAAGGTATGGTCCTAGGCTTATTTGGAGTGGGCTCTGTAGTGCCTGAGTTATTCTTAATAATCACCCCAGATTGAGATGTACTAGGTTTAGGTTTAATCTATCCCTTAGACTCAAGATCCTTAGTACACTTACCATTGCATGTTGTGATAGAATGTAATCCCGCAGGATATAGAGTGGGGAGGATAGGTGGCTGCTACTGAGATGAGTTAGGTACTGAAGTTGATGCTTCTGACCCATCTTGATATATAGGTGTAGAAGGGCCTGGTTGCACATAATGAATTTGGCCCTGCTTTGGGTTCACAATGTACCTCTGATTCGACACGTTCTTAGGGTTTGGCAGAGGTTGCGAGGGTGATGCGCCTGGCTGGCGAGTCCCACCCATTTGTGCAATTTGGTTGCACATATCAGCCATATCCACGGTATGATGCCTCTGCATAGCAACATTAGCCTTCTGCATAGTAGCCAGGGTCAGATGAATCATGCTCATTTGATCATCTTTATTAAGCCCATGTTGAAAATTTAGATTGGGCCTAGGTTGAGCAGGCTGATATGAGTGCAGATTTTACAGTCGGGGTGGATATTGAGGTCTAGGATTTTGAGGATAGGAATTCCCCGACCAGGAGAAGTTAGGATGATTACGCCATCCAGGATTATAGGAATTGGAATAAGGTTTGTTCTGGATGGCATGGAGTTCCTCACAGGGTTGAGGAGCTCCGAAAAAATAAGGATAATGGGGTTCAGAGGACCCCTAACTAGGATAAATAGGCTCAGAGTTTCCCCTGAACCCAGAGTCAGAAGGAGATAGATTCATATCCATCCCAGTGTGATGAATATTATGCACTGCCTCCCTCCTTGTGGGTGGTTGTGCATGCGTGTTCTGTTGAGAAGAAGTGACCTTCTGCAGCTGGCGAGTCAAATCGTCAAGCTTCTCAATTATTGAGACTTTATCCAATCAATTAGCCACAACTTCCATGTCGATGGAAGAAGATAAGCCTTGAGCTTCATGTGTTCTGCGCCTGTTCATTGATGCACAAGTATTTGTCCTATCTAACATACCCATGGATGCATTGTTTATTGAATTCTCAGCCATATTTTCGAGAATTTACCAAACAGCATTCTCATGCTTGCCCATGAAATTGCCTCCACAAGCTGCATCAATGAAAAGTCGAATATCTTCATGGAGTCCCTGATAAAGAGATTGGACCTGCTCCCATTTAGGAACTCCATGATGCGGACATTTGCATGAGATCAAGAAAGCGATCCCATGCCTCACGAAGTGGTTCCCCCGCATTTTGTTGAAAATGAGTTATTTGATGCCTCAAGGCATTAGTACGCCCTATTGGTAAGTATTTTCTTAAAAATTTGGTTTGTAATGCATCCCAGGTATTGATCAGTCAATTCAGAGACCGATATAAGTGGCCAGTGACGAGTCGATTTTTCGCTTTTGAAAATGATGATTAGATTATTTGTCGTATTTCTACATGGTGGAAAATCGACTAATCAAAATAATTAGAATTAAAATTAAACCACTCAAAAGAGAGCAGGTCGTATCCACAGAGGCAATGGCCTATTTAAAACTTGCTACTATTGAAATCAAATGTTCACTATTTGCTTCTCCTAAAAAAAATCAAGCTAAAATCCCCTTTAGATTAAGAAATCAATGTGAGATAAAACTAGAATCATATTTACAAGAAAGATGAAGGATATGATCATAAAATTAACATAATAAGATATTTATAAAACAAAAATCCCCTCTCGCAAATCTATCATTGCCAGACATTTGCTCAAAAATGTAGTATAACAGTTAACCTAGGTAAGACTAATAAAATGGAGGAAGAGATAAAAAGAATGTAGGAGAAATAGAGAAGAGTAGAGGGGCAAGCCAGCAAATGGCACAATATATCTTCAAATATTTAACTAAAAATGAAGCTCTCAATGGCATGTAAATGTACTTTTTAATGTGGCTGTTACGGTAGCGAAACAGGGGAAATCCTTCCCCTTGATCACATGTGTGGAGACCACAGTTGAAAGCGTGAAGCTCACTGAAGGTCAAGTGGGCCGAAGGCTACTCAGCGGTGGTGGCAGCGTGGCAAACGACGACCGAAGGTGGCGACGGCGAGGAGGAGATGGTGGTGGGTATGTTGGGTGTTTCCTACTGCTGCTGCTGTTGGAGTAGCGGAGAGATCATTGTGAGCTGGTTGCACAGGGGGTGAGAGAGTGTGGGCGTGCTTCGATGAGGCATGGCACGCGGTCTAGAGGTCAGGGGAAACAGCGAGGAGACGCGTGTTGGAGGTGGCTACTACTGCTGGCATGGCGGAAGCACAGCGAGGGCATGCACACTAGAGATGTGCATAGGTGGTGCACGTGGAATGGCTGTGTTGCAGGTAGTGGTTGCGCAAAGATGGCGAGGGACGGTGCGGCGATGGCACGCTGTAGGGGGCACGGGCGTGCAGCGTTAGCGTGCTATAGGGAGCGCGGGCATGCGGGGGCATGTTACTAAAGGGGACCACTCACTAGAGGCGAGGAGGCATGCGCTGCTACGTGTCTTGCTACAGCTGCGGGGGGAGGCTGCTTGTTGCTGCGGGTGTGGCGTGCTCTGTAGTGCTCGGGCAGAGGTGCGTCGAGGGATTGATGAGGGGCTTCAGACGTTAGGGAAACTTCTCGGACGTCTTAACTGGTGGGAGAGATGGCTGCTGTGGTGGTGATGTTGGTGGTTGCACGGTGATGCAGTTGTTGCGCGAGGGCATGAGCGCATGGAGTGGATGGGTGTGAGGTGCGCTGTGATAGAAATGATGAAGCACAGTGGTGCGAGGCTCTGTAGATGATGGTGCGGGTTGTCACCCAGCACATCTATAGTGGTGGAGCTCTCACCGTGGTAGAGGTCCATAGTGTGGAATGGAGGAGCTCTGAGCTCTGCACGGTGGTTAAGTGGGATGATGGCCTGCCTATGCATGGTGATCTCCTCCTCCCTTTGTAGCTGCAGGTGATGAATTTGAAAATAAAGAGGCAAGATCATATCCTCTTCATGGCAAATGAATGCCTGCAGCTGTGCGTGAATGGGTGCGTGAGGAATATAAGCAGTCGTTACTTGTGGAGGAAGAGACTAAGAAAATAATAAAATATTATGGTTATTTATGCACAAACCCTTAACTTCTATGTTAAATTAAAACAATTCCAGTAATTCACCTAATTGATTAACTAATCAAATGCAAGCAATTCTAAGTTAATTCTAAATGCATGAAATGAATGAATTATGTAACTAAGCTAAAAATATGAATTAATTTATATACATCCTAATGTATGCTATCTAAATGTTAAAATTAACTTAATGTCTAGGCACTTAAATACTTAAATAGACCACAAATATGGGCTAATTGGGCAGCTTTCTCTTTAAGCGAGAAAGGAACATCTTCATGAGTAGAGTGTTTCGATTTTGAACAGTTGGTTCGAGAGTCTGGGCCAAATGTTTCAACTCTTAAATGTGTTGGAATGGGTCTTCAGAACCCATCCCGTGGAAATGGGGAATCAAGCTGATAATATTCGGCTTGAGTTTGGTCTTAGGTCCCCTAACTGGAATGCACACTCTGGGCTCGATAGCCACTTATGTGGACCTGCTCTAGGGTTTGCCAACTCATTGTTAAGATCAGTGAGAGTCTGAAACTGGTTCTGCAGGTGCTGGATGTCATCTCCTCCTTCTGGACCAAGGTTCTTCATCAATTCAGAATCAGAAAGCGAAGAACCTGGGTTGGATGTAGATGGGTCAGAGGAGATAGGGATTGGATCAAAAGAAGACCCAAACAAGTTAGTTGGGTGCTGGCCCCAACGTGAGTGAACTACTAAAGGAGGTCTTAAGGCTAGTCTTAAGGACCTCCTAACGTGCATGCACTATAGAAAGATGAGGGACTAGATTTCAATCTGACCCAATAGAGACACCCAAAAATATATTTGGATGGTTTAGGCTTATTAGAGACAAACGACCTCTGGATCACAAATCCACCAGCTCGAGAATTACTTGGGCAGGCAGAAAGAGAGAGTCTCGTGAAGACCCCTACACGATAGAGCACCCCCACGGGTAACAGGGTGTCCCCCACCTGACCTTTCTTGTCACTGCGGTTCCAAGTAGATCGGATACACGTGAATTGAGGTCCTAGGTCTATCAAATTTTAAGCCTATTTGTGCCTCAAATTATCACTTGATTAAGAGTTTATTCCAGTTCTGTCCTAATTTTTAGGTTGATTAGGTCACCAAGTGAACCAATTTCACCTGACCTGTCCTAATGTTCAGGATGCAATCCGGGTTAACTCACCCAAATCACCCTGTTTTGGTTTGGCAAGCAGGTTATTAAGTCACTTCTTTTAGGGTTCAAGTGATCTTAGGGCCTTTGTTTTAGGGTTTGAGGTGTAAATCAGTTCAACCATGGCATAGGTAGCACACAATGCAGATGATATTTTTCTTTATAATTTGTAAATGTGTACTAGATAGCCCCTAAAATGTTAACCCTAATTTGGCTCTAAAGTGGAGTCCAATTTGAAGTTTAATGATCCCATTGGACTCATCAAGAATGTTCTAGTCCACGAGTTCAATTAACCAGTCTCTTTAGGCTTAGAAATTGTTGGGTTGTGTCTTCTAGGCCGATCCTTGCTCAAAAATTATAAATTCTTGCCACAAATGAAATGTCTATGAAAATACGGCAAGGTTGAGTCAAAATTACTCAGAACAGACTTAAGATCAAGAATAAACACTATTTTCAGTTCTCTACTTGCATTGTCACAATTGTGCCCCTGCAGCTTTCAATTAGGTCCTTGGAAACTCCTCCAGATCAGTCATTTTCTCGCAACAACGTTCCTCTACTTGTTTCTTCTTCAAGGCCAGCAAGGGTCCGCCAGAGGTCGGCCGACCTTGAGATCCTCCAGTTGGATGTGGTCGGCGAATGAAGGATGGTGAGGATGGGTGTTCGTTGACTTGGTGGCACCTTGGGATAGATGATCGCCGAAGTAGTGGCGGCGGAGGGAGTGGCCAGAGGTGGAGAAGGCGATGGGTTTCGATGAGCTCTTTGACGTGTACCTACACGTTCAAATATGGGTCGACAAACCTCGATTAAGTGCTCAAAAGCTCTGGCGTGCTGAGCCAGAGCAAAGCCCTAAGTCAATTGATGGTTTTAATGGTGGATGAGGGTTGGTGGAGAAGGTCGTCGCGGCGAAGAATGGAGGCTATGGTAGCGGCAAATGGAGCAATGCCTAGAGCCACGAAGCTCTAGAAACTCAATTGGAGATGCTACGAAGCTAAGCCCTAACCTAATTCAATGAGAGGAGGGTAGAAGAAGCCCGCTGAACACGAGGAAGAAGACGACAGCAGGGGTTGGTCAGAGTGAAGGAGGGTAGAAGCTCTGAAGCTCCACGTGAAGCTTCGTGAGAGGACGACGAGTGAAAGCCCTCCCTCAATTTCATCGAGAGAGCGATGGATGAAGGGGTTGAGGGAGCATAGGGGTCCTTCGAGGGCCATGCGTGTGGGAGGATGGAGTGGCTGCGCGTGCTATCTCTGGGCGAGTGCCTTCGTAGGAGCCTCGCGATGCATTACATAGCCAATCTGGAGCAAGCAGCGGCCAGGGGTTGCGAAAAGAGCTTGCAACAACTCGCAACAATTGTGAATCTTTTGAATGATGATTGTGGGCAGCGGAGGGAGTCTCCAACAGTGAAACCACCACCGGCGGATGTGGAACGGCGAGTAGAACAAACTTTCTTCAAACATCGAGTGTAACTGAGGTTTGAGGTGGTCGTAATTTGCACACAAACTTCACCCAACCACACGCCATGGCTGCCTGAAGGTCGAGGGACCTTCGCACGAAGAAGATGAAGAGCTAGGGGGCTAATCGTAAGAAATTCGAAAAGCTAGGGGTTGTTTGTAAGGAAATAAGGAATTGAGGACCAAAATGCAAAGTTAACAAGATGAAGTCCAAATGAACCCAAATTTTTATGGTAGCCTAATTTGGATATAAGGAAGTTGATGGTGACTTAAATTTTGGGTTTTGATGTCTTTTTCATGGTCAATTTATGATTAGACCCAGAACGTACCAAATTCCTGTCTCTGATTCTGTTTTAGGTCAAAACAAGTTTCGATTATCAAATTGATTGTGTCAAATCTTATAAAATATTTTAAATTGATTTTTAGATGGTTTGGATTACATTTATTTCCATCAGAATTATTTTAATTATAGTAGGGTTGATGTTAGGTTTTTTTAATTAGAATTAAACATTCAATTTGAATGCTAATCCTCAATTACTCAACATCAACTCACTTTTAAGATATTTAAGCTCAATTGACCTTTAATTAATCATGAGTTCACCCTCCAACTAATCTGCATTCATAATTATGTGTGAAAATTGTAGAATTAACCCATTTTCTATTAATTCTTCTCTTTTCAGCTTTAATTGAGTGATACCCTTTTAATATGTTAATTAAGTGAATTTTCCTTTATAACTTAGCTAAATTAGGATAGTTATAGAGGATGATGGTGATGCCATCATACCCCCATGCCTACCATTTGCTAGGCCCTTAGCAAATTCTAGAGTTCAGCACAAATGTTTAGTACAAGGGTATTTCTGTTATTTGGCACCAAAGAATTTATTCACCTCCTTCTCCTTTATTTCCCAATATTCATTTAAATTTTGTTTTTAACCCTTAGTACAAACGTATCAGGATAGGCAAAAACTTTCTTCCCTCGGGGATAGCAAGTGATCTGTGGTTCGACCCTGGCTTTTAGATGTAGGTAGAAGATGTCTGAGTTGAAAGGATTTTTTTTTTTGTGGCTCACACTCATTTGGTGCTACATATAATCTAGTATTTCAGACTCCAAATTTCTAGACTATCAAACAAATCAACTCGGAGAAATGCTTAAAACTATGCTCTCTTTTTAGTTCCTTTGTGCTTACTCTCTCTTTTCCTTTTCTCTTTTTCTTTTTCTTCTTTTTCTCTGCCCTTTTATATATGAATCAAGAGCTCACAATTTTTCCAGATTGTCAATATGTTTGGTGGTCTCTCAAGGCATTGACGCTTTGATTAAGTTCTGATAACCCAACAACTAAGTCGTAACTCCTCAACCCGTATTTAGGCGGTCAGAAATATAAAAGGTAGGTAAAGGCTGTATTTGGTGGATCACATGTGTGGTAGGGAATGCTGCCTCAATGAAATTTATTTATAGCAAAAAACAGATATGCACTATTCAAAACAAACTTTTTCTCTCTCTATTTTTGTTAAGGATATCTTTTTTTTTCTTTCTCTTTTCTCTTTTTTTTATTGAGAATATAACTCAACATAACGTAGCTTTCATTGACAAGGCATTATTGGAAAATGGTGGTGTTCAAGAGGACATTATGTAGCTTATTTGGTGGAAGTGCCTAGTCTTGCATAGGGAAGGAACGACTAGGATGGTGTATTTTGACTTTTGACATTAGCACCCTCCTTTGGTCGAGGATTCCATAAAGAATGGTCGTAACCATCCACCTTAGTTATAGTTTTATTAGAACTCGCTCTTTGTGTATTTGCCTTATTTGGTGGCTCTCGAGGATTCACGTAAAATATATACACATAGGAGCTGAGAGCGAAAACTGTGCCTAACTCTGAATTTCATTGTCTATATCTAGAACTTAAGAGTCTTCATACTAGACTTAGAGCACCAATAAACACTCTTTTCTCACCTCACAATTATTTGGTGTATCTTATGGAAGAAAATTCTTGCCTAACTCCATAACTAGATGTCCAAAGGTTTTGACAAACTAAAAATGTTTATTGACTTTTCTTTTTCCTCCCTCTCTTTCTTTCTTTCCCTCTTCTTTTCTCTTTCCCCCATTTTTTTTTTGTATGTATATATATATTTTTTGTGAGAACTTTTCAGAAATTATTTTCAAATATTGGCACTTTAATCCACCCCATGCCTAAGTGTTGCAATGCCCTCATTGCAAATAGGCTTGGTTCATATTTAGTTTAGTTCATAATTTTAGAACTGATTAGTTCGTAAATTAGGAACCCTAAAGTGTCGTAAGAATGAATTTCAGATAGATTACAAAAGGTCTCAGGATTTTTCAAAGAATGACAGGTTGCCTCTCGTTAAGCGTTAAGTTTATCACCATTACTTGGGCACAATGCGGCTCAAGTGGAATGGAGGTCAAGAGACTCCCCGACCAGACTCATATCATGAAGTTCAAGAAATGGTTTGAGACATTGGCCATTAACAATAAATGGTATAGAGTCACGATCAGGAGGTGAGATTTCTACAACTCCGTTACCAAAAATCCTTCTAACCATAAATGGTCTGGTTCATTTAGATCTGAGCTTGCCTGGGAACAGTTTAAGACAAGCATCAAATAGAAGTATCTTCTGACCAGGACTGAATGCTTTTCGTGAAATGTGCTTATCATGCAAGGCTTTAATTCGATCCTTGTAAATCCGTGAGTTCTCAAATGCATCGTTGCTTAATTCATTGAGCTCACTTATTTGCAAGTGACGATGAATACCAACCTTTTTGAGGTCCAAATTGTTGGTGCTAGAGCACCACGATCATTTGTTTTGATGATAACAAAACACGTGTTATTTAACATTTGCAATTTGAGTCCTAGATTTCAGGTCAATTGCAAATGTGGACGTGTTTAGACGGAGTTCGAGCTCGCATCCAGGACGGATTGGAGGAGCTTGACGGAAAACAGAGGAGGTTCGCGTGGAGCGAAAGATTGGAGATGGAAGACAAGAAGAATAGGATAGATTCTTTTTTATCCTTTCATGTATCTCTTGTATTTATTTTCTTGCTCTTTTTGATTCCTTAGAACATTATGTTAAAGAGCCTCAAAGTACCCTAAAAGTAGTCCTAGGAACACCTGCACAACCCTAGGATACTTAGGTTTTCTGTAGAATACTTAGAAAACCAATATAGGGCTCAAACAGCATTTCCAGACGTCTAATCCCACAATCAGACTTCTGATAAAGTATTTTAAGACGTCTGACTATTGTTTCAGACGTCTGATAACTGTTAGGCTGGACATAGTTAGTTCTGTCTGATGAAATCAGACGTCCAGACCTTAGACCAGACGTCTTAGGAGACGTCTGATGACTTTGCCAGACGTCCAATTAGTGGACCGTTGGCTGGCTTAGAAAACACTCAAGATTATGACCGTTAGAGCCTTATCAGACGTCCATAGGACTTACCAGACGTCTGATAAATGACCGTTTTGCCTCGGCTGACCCAAAATCTCTTCTCAGAGATTTTCTAGCCGTTGCAACGTTTGGAAATCAATTCCCACAGTAAAAGTAGGTTTCCAGACGTCCAGACATAGTACCAGACGTCCTGTATGTCGTCTGATGGACTTGCACAAAAACCCTGTTTAGATCTGATTCAAATCAGGGAGAAACCCGCATAGAATCAGACGTCTGACCTTGAAATCAGACGTCTTAAAGTGGCCTTACAGACGTCTGATGCCAGAGTTAGACGTCTGATAACCCTGTCAAATGCAATCATTGTCCTGATTTCGGCCTGATTCTCTTGGGCTTTGCACCCAACGGCTATGGAAGCTTTTCCAAGCCTTCCAAAACCTTCCTAAGGCCTCTATAAATAGAGGGGAACCCTTGCAACACAAATAGACTAAGATACACACCTAGAGAGACATATACACACTAAGACACACACCTTGCAATACACTTTCAAACCTTTTGTGTCCAAAGAAAAGACTCTCTTGCTCTCCAAGCTCAAGCTCCATCATCTTGAGAGCATCATTCCCGTTGCGCACCCGCTCTCCCGGCGTTGATAACGAGAGCGACGTAGCGCCGTCGCGTGGCACACGCACCGCGTCATCGTCGACGCACTCCTTGCAAAGGGGAGTTTCCTATTTCCTATAGAAGCCTAGGTTTAATTTTGTTGGCTCTATAGGACTGTTGTTTTATTTTATCTTTGTATTTTGGTTGGGTATTCGCTTTGCGAATTCCCGTCTCCTTCGTGGGACAAAATCCTTCTCGTGGAGAGAAGGGGTTGAGGAACGCTACCCTCGTACTTGTAGCGTGGTTGTACTGAGGTTGAATCACCCTCGTTTCAAAGTGATTCGGTTAGTGGATTTGATCAACTAGGTTGATCGGAAAATCCTAACTCGAGAGGGTTAGGTGGTGGTTTTCACCCGGTTTGGGTTTCCACCTAAAAATACCTGTGTACATTGTGCGATTGCTTATTTTGTGAGATTGCTTTATATAGTTCAATTCCGCATTTTTTTGTCACGCTGATCTCACCCCTCCTAGTAGGGAACTTTCAATTGGTATCAGAGCAGGTCTCGCGAAATCGACGTTACAAAACCGGCGAGGATCTAGATCATGGAGGGAAGCATAGCCACAGTCAGAATCTCCGAAGGGCAATCCACCGTCCGACCACCCTATTTCGACGGGAGGGACTTCGGATATTGGAAGTTGAGGATGAAGACGTGGCTTCAAGCCACGGACTTCGCTCTATGGGGATGTTGCGAAACCCCATACGAGATCCCGAAGCGACCCCAAGGAGGCTACTCGCAGCTGCAGATTCAAGATCTCTCACTCAACGCAAAGGCAATGAATGCCTTGTATTACGCGTTGAGTCCGAAAGAATTCGAACGAATCCAAGAGTGCACCACCGCCCATGAGATATGGAGGAGGTTGGAAGGCACTCATGAGGAGACGAGTTCGGAAGAAGATCTCGGAGAGAAGGAAACCACGTGCCTTGGTTTCATGGCAATCGGAGAAAGCGACATCGACAGCGAAAGCGACTCCGACAATGAGGTAAATCTGGATTTACAAGAAGCTTTTAATGAACTTTTTGAGATTAGTAAATCACTTAGGATAGAAAATAAAAGCATTAAGAAGAACCTTAGTTTTCTTAAAAATGAAAATAATAGGTTAGAAAAATAACTTAAGGATCTAGAAGCTAGTCCTAAGGATAATAACCTGTTATTAGAAAATCAAGACCTCATCAATGAAAATAATAAATTGATTGAGGAAAATAACAGTCTAAAGTTAGAAATTTTTGATTTAAAGACTAAGATGCAAATTATAGAAAGAGAAATCGCATGTCTTAGGGAAAATTCTAACAAATTAATCAACAAAGTTGATAACTTTTATAGCCCTAAGGTTGAGAAAGGATCTCCATCAAGGAGACCTTCTAACAGATCCGGATCCAAGCTCACTTGGATACCGAAGAAAAAATTAGAATCTTGTTTTGTAGGGTTCAGGGATGACTACAACATAAAGGACTGGACCTACAAGCTCAAGGCTGGTCAACTCGAATTGGGAGAACCAAGGAGTAGACCAAGGAGGAGAACAAGAAGACCGACGAGACGGCGAACAAACGACGGACCCGCCGCACGTCGACCACCAGATTGGAGACCGGCGCCGATGCCCGGGCCTCCAAGCTACGGATGGGAGCCCCATCCGATGTGGCATCCACCACCACCATTCGGGCCATTTTATTGGCCATGGTAGGTGAGGTAAAAATTCTTAACCCTATCTTATTATCATAAGCATTTAGATAGGGGGAGTTAAAAAATGATGAGCTAATTGTCAATTTTTAAGGGGGAGATGTAAGGTAGCTAAATTTCCTTTAGAAAAGGGGAGAAAAATAATAGCTATCGCATTGTTACAAAAAGGGGGAGGATATTACCTTTGTTAAAAGAAACTCATAGAAGAGCATGTTTTAAGGGGGAGTTATAGGAAATGTAAAATCAATTAAACCTTTTTGATAATGTCAAAAAGGGGGAGGATTTTTATGCATTATTATTTACGGTTTTGTCATCATCAAAAAGGGGGAGATTGTTGGTGCTAGAGCACCACGATCATTTGTTTTGATGATAACAAAACACGTGTTATTTAACATTTGCAATTTGAGTCCTAGATTTCAGGTCAATTGCAAATGTGGACGTGTTTAGACGGAGTTCGAGCTCGCATCCAGGACGGATTGGAGGAGCTTGACGGAAAACAGAGGAGGTTCGCGTGGAGCGAAAGATTGGAGATGGAAGACAAGAAGAATAGGATAGATTCTTTTTTATCCTTTCATGTATCTCTTGTATTTATTTTCTTGCTCTTTTTGATTCCTTAGAACATTATGTTAAAGAGCCTCAAAGTACCCTAAAAGTAGTCCTAGGAACACCTGCACAACCCTAGGATACTTAGGTTTTCTGTAGAATACTTAGAAAACCAATATAGGGCTCAAACAGCATTTCCAGACGTCTAATCCCAAAATCAGACGTCTGATAAAGTATTTTAAGACGTCTTACTGTTGTTTCAGACGTCTGATAACTGTTAGGCTGGACATAGTTAGTTCTGTCTGATGAAATCAGACGTCCAGACCTTAGACCAGACGTCTTAGGAGACGTCTGATGACTTTGCTAGACGTCCAATTAGTGGACCGTTGGCTGGCTTAGAAAACACTCAAGATTATGACTGTTAGAGCCTTATCAGACGTCCATAGGACTTACCAGACGTCTGATAAATGACCGTTTTGCCTCGGCTGACCCAAAATCTCTTCTCAGAGATTTTCTAGCCGTTGCAACGTTTGGAAATCAATTCCCACAGTAAAAGTAGGTTTCCAGACGTCCAGACATAGTACCAGACGTCCTGTATGTCGTCTGATGGACTTGCACAAAAACCCTGTTTAGATCTGATTCAAGTCAGGGAGAAACCCGCATAGAATCAGACGTCTGACCTTGAAATCAGACGTCTTAAAGTGGCCTTACAGACGTCTGATGCCAGAGTTAGACGTCTGATAACCCTGTCAAATGCAATCATTGTCCTGATTTCGGCCTGATTCTCTTGGGCTTTGCACCCAACGGCTATGGAAGCTTTTCCAAGCCTTCCAAAACCTTCCTAAGGCCTCTATAAATAGAGGGGAACCCTTGCAACACAAATAGACTAAGATACACACCTAGAGAGACATATACACACTAAGACACACACCTTGCAATACACTTTCAAACCTTTTGTGTCCAAAGAAAAGACTCTCTTGCTCTCCAAGCTCAAGCTCCATCATCTTGAGAGCATCATTCCCGTTGCGCACCCGCTCTCCCGGCGTTGATAACGAGAGCGACGTAGCGCCGTCGCGTGGCACACGCACCGCGTCATCGTCGACGCACTCCTTGCAAAGGGGAGTTTCCTATTTCCTATAGAAGCCTAGGTTTAATTTTGTTGGCTCTATAGGACTGTTGTTTTATTTTATCTTTGTATTTTGGTTGGGTATTCGCTTTGCGAATTCCCGTCTCCTTCGTGGGACAAAATCCTTCTCGTGGAGAGAAGGGGTTGAGGAACGCTACCCTCGTACTTGTAGCGTGGTTGTACTGAGGTTGAATCACCCTCGTTTCAAAGTGATTCGGTTAGTGGATTTGATCAACTAGGTTGATCGGAAAATCCTAACTCGAGAGGGTTAGGTGGTGGTTTTCACCCGATTTGGGTTTCCACCTAAAAATACCTGTGTACATTGTGCGATTGCTTATTTTGTGAGATTGCTTTATATAGTTCAATTCCGCATTTTTTTGTCACGCTGATCTCACCCCTCCTAGTAGGGAACTTTCACAAATTGCATTTCCGTACTACCCAATAGGTTTTATGCTCTAATTCTACAGGAAGGTGACATGCCTTCCTGTAAACAGTCCTAAAGGGAGACATTCCTAATTGGGTCTTATGGGCAGTCCTATAAGCCCATAATGCTTCCAAAAGTCAGGTTGACCAATCTTTTCTATCAGGTCGAACAGTGACCTGTAGAATCATTTTGATTTCCCAGTTTGACAGTTTGACAAGTCCGTTTGTTTGTGGATGATACGGGGTAGAAATGCGGTGAGATAGCCCGTATTTTCTAAGTATGGAATGGAATGCACATTCACGAAATTGGTCCCACCATCAGAGATAATTGCTTTAGGTACACTGAACCGGGAGAAGATGTTATCGTGAATAAATCGAATAACGACCTTATGATTATTGGTTCAGGTTGGAACAGCTTCAATCCATTTGGGCACATAGTTCACAGCAAGAGAATATATTCGAAGCCGTTTGAATTTGGAAATGGGCCCATAAAATCAATCCCCCAAATATCAAAAATTTCACACACGATGATCATATTTAAGGGCATCATATCGTGATGGCCCATGTTGCCTAAGGTTTGGCAACAAGCATGTGCCCTACAGTATTTGTGTGCATCTTTAAACAAAGTCGTCCAATAGAAGTCGCTTTGGAGGATTTTGGCTGCGATTTTATGTCAAGAAAAATGGCCACCGCAGGCCTGGTCATGACAAAATGAGATCAACTTCCTAGCTCTGCTACTTCACAACTCCGTCTTCGCCACTCTGACTCGACCACCGCATCGCCTCTCACGAATTCATCTTCCTCCACTCCGGCAAGGTCTTCCGCACGCTCCACCACTCCAAACACCTCGCCAACCACCTCATAAGCTCCACCATGACTCACCCATCAAAACCCCTCTCCCTATTTGCCACTCCGCTCACCCAAACATCCACTGAGCAACCCACCTTCTCGCTTCCATCTTCGTCACCGTCCACCATCGTCCACGCACGAATCACCCCACGGACGCCGCCATCACATTCCATGCCCTATGCTAATCCTCTTGAACATTTTAGTTGGGGCTTAGCACCTATATTCTTTATTCCAGGTCTTCCATCGAACCTCTACCGCCGTGATGACTTCATCGGTCGAGTTCGTGGTGTTCTAGCCATGATACCTCTAGGTGCTCACTCCAGATCTTTATGGAAGAACCTCAGGCCTCTATTCAAGGCTGCAATCAGAAGCTTTCCCCTCAGTAGCTGCTCCAATTAGCGAGACACCACCTTCAGTAGCACGAGAAGAAGAACTCGTGGGATTAATCCCACATTGTGGGATTTGAAGACGATTAAGTTGAATATATTATTTTTGTGTTTGGGGCTTAATGCCACCAAACATGGGGTGAGGTCGCACTTACCTTTCACCTGATTACCTGCCTACTCTCTCACACCTCGTCCGTGACCTACGCCACGTAGACCTGGTCCCGGGTATCTACATACCCAATTGCCTGAATACCTGCCTGATTGAGAGAGAGAAGAGGAAAATAGGAGAGAGAGAGCATGCAGGGTTAAAGGGGTTTTGCTTCAGAGAATATTGTCGGACACTTAGTCAATTTCAAGAATCCCTCTCCTGTGCGTGAAGAGAAAAAGCTGAAGAAGAGAAGAGAAGAAGCAACCAAAAGAGGAACAGTGTTCATGCATTGTAGCATCAGAGAGAAGTACACTGTGCACTCATCATACATGGCATTTGGTTGATTGATACTATTGCATTATTTAAGTATAATTGTAATAGGGTAATTTGGTGATTTAAATCACCATTTTATCCTAATCTTTTTGCCACATTGACTCTTAAATTTATATTTACATCATTTATGCTTGAAATTGCTATTACACTGTTATATTCTTGCTTAAAATTGTGATCTTGAGATAAATTGCCATATTTCTCCCTACGTTCGACCTTGGATTTCTTTCGAGCTATAAATTTTAAGTGTTTGACGCGATTTATCGACTATACTACAGTGCATTACTTTTAAAACACCGATTCAGTGCGTGAACATTGCACATGAGATTTAAAAAGTGGTCCCATGCCTCATGAAGTGGTTCTCTTGCATTTTGTGTGAAATGCGTGATCTGGTGCCTTAAGGCATTAGTGCAACCAACTAGGAAGAATTTCTTTAGGAATTCATATTGGAGTTCCTCCCATGTGTTGATCGGTCGAGTCAGGGTTTGATACCAATGGGCAGCCTTATCCATAAGAGAGAAGGAGAATGTCTTCATAAGCAAGATGTCCCAGTTCTGAATAGGTGGTCTAAAGGTCTAGGCCAGATGCTTCAACTGTTTGATGTGCTGGAAGGGATCTTTAGAGTTCAAGCCGTGAAAATTTTGAATTGCATTATTCAAATTTAGCTTTAATTCAGTGTCAAGTCCTCCAGCCAGAATTTGCACCATGGGTTCGATTGCCACCACTGCGGGATTATAGTGATCTCGCATCTGTGGACGCTGCAGGGGATTCATGAATGCATGGAATAGATTAGTGAGGCATTGTAATTGATTTTGAACATTGGGCATTTCTTCTTGATTCTCCATGGATGCAAATTATAGAGAGCCAGGCTCGGATGTGAGAGGATCTAAAGAGATCTCGATCTAATCGGATGGGAACACAAACAATTAGGTTGGGGCTTGACCCCGACAAGAGTGAACTGCTAATGGAGACCTCAAGATTGGTCTTAAGGACCTCCTCTCGCACATGCACTATGGAATCACATGAGGGATGGAATGTGTATTAGACCCAATCGAGGCACCCAACAAAGCTAGGTGACTATGGAGGTTCGAGGCAGATGGTATCATTGGATCAGAAACTCACCCACCCGAGAATTACTTGGGTATCTAGGAAGGGAGAGTCCCACAAAGACCCCTACATAGTAGAGCGTCCCCATGGGTTACAGGGTTTCCCCCACCCAACCTTCCTTGTCACTGAGATTCTAAGTAGACTGGAATGTGTGAGCTTGTCTCCTAGGTCTATCATCGTTAATCCTATTTATGCCTTGTATTTCACTTGAACTTTGAAGTTGATTTGATTTGTGACCTAATTTGGAGGTTGATTAATTCACAAAGTGAACCAAGTTCACCTGACTTGTAGGTCCCAAATTTTAATGATCCAAGTGATTATTAGAACATTGATTTTAGGGTCCACTTAATTAGATCTGTTCAACCAAGGGCTTGGGTGACACACGATATGGGAAATATATTTTCTTTTAAGGCATGCAAGTGTGTACTCTTGAAAACCCTAATGTGGAAACCCTAGATTGGCTCTATTTCCAAGTCCAATTTTTCCAAAGTTGGTACCTTAGGCTTAATCAAGAAGATGAATACCCCAAAGAACCTTATGTCCCTAGTAGGTGCAAGTATCAGGATGAGAATCTCTAGTCAAATCGAATCAAATCAGGGAAACTTGAATGATGATTACTATGTAAGTAAAGAAAGTTGATCCTAATTGATTCCCTTTTAAATCTTTCCAAGAGATGAGAGGCTTAAAGTGTAAGCACCTCTATTTTGATGCACCAAAATTATGTTTATTGCAAGACTAATATTTCAGGACTATCACATATCAGAGCTTCTCTCTTGGATCAAGATCAGATGGATGCTAATCTGTGTCCTTTACTTTTATTTAGTCTAGGATATTGTTGTAAGGAACCTCAAAATAAAACTCAAATGGATTTTCGTGCTTTTCTCTAAAAATCAGTTTCTAGGGTTTTTGATCGACCGATAAGACTAATTGATCGACCAACCAACTTAGTTAATTGATCAAACCAGCCCATTTTAGGAAGTTGATTAATACCCTTTTGATCGACCAATTTAGCTAATTAATCGACCAATCTGTAATCTATCAAATAACTAGATTGATCGACCAATCTACCTTAATTGATCAACCAATTTCATTTCATTTCCTTTCCAGGTCAAATTTTTAGTATAAATAGAGGTCATGCGCAACCCTTTTTCATACAACTTTCAATAGAAAATCTTCTCAAAAGAATATAGCTTCTCGTGCTTCTTCAAGTGCTTCACTTTGTTTCTTACGCCCTTTCAAATCACATCATTTCAAACCACCGCTGAAATACTGGTTTGATTTTTATTGAGGTTCCATAGTTCTACATTGTTATTTTGATTAACGGATCCCAAGTTGTTGGGGAAGATCCATTGTAGTTGTTGTTGTTATGCTTCTCTTCAGGTTATAAAGAAAGGTGTTTGTAAAGAGGTTGTGTCACCCTAGTTTAAGTGGTACGATAGTGGATTGACTAGCCTCGACTAGTCAGGAAAATCCTAAGTTGAGAGGCTTAGGTAGCAGTTTTCTCTCGGTTTGGGTTTCCACTATAAATCCAAGTGTAATTTGTGCTTGATTATGTTGTGAATTTATTTTTGATTTATAATTTTTTTTTTGGCGATACTATTCACCCCTCCCCTCTAGTATACATTATGATCTACAGAACCCACATTTGGTATCAGAGTGAGGTTGTCCAGAAGATGTCCAAATCAACTCTTGACATGTATGCAGAGGGTCAATCGGCAGTTCAACCTCCATTATTTGATGGAATGAACTACGGTTATTGGATGACTAGGATGTAGATCTTTCTTGAGTCAATGGACTTCGAAGTATGGGGTGTCATTGGTTCCAAGTACACATGCCTCAAGATCAAGGAGGGTGTGGCAGTGACTCCAGATTAGAAGAAGATGGCAACTCATAATGCGAAAGCCATGAACACAATCTTCTGCGGGCTTTCCAAAGCAGAGTTCAACCGAGTCTCAGCCTGCAAGACAGCCTACGAGATTTGGAGCATCCTCGAAGTCACTCACGAGGGAGCGTCGAAGGTAAAAGAAACTAGAGTTAATTTACTAACTCAAAATTATGAGCTTTTCAGGATGAAGAAGGGGGAGTCAATCAAAGAGATGTTGACACAATTCATGGACATCATAAACTCCCTACGGAATCTAGATCAGGATATAAAGAATGAAGCTCTGGTGAGGGAGATCCTTCAATCACTTACCAGCAACTGGGATACAAAGATAACCGCCATACACGAATCAAAAGATCTGTCCACTCTAAAACTGGACGATCTTATTGGAAGTCAGATGGCTTACGAGGTCTAGCTCCAATACATGAAGGAGCATGAAGATGGAGTCAAGAAGAAGACCGTAGCCCTTGAAGCCAATTAATAATTTGAAGATTCATCAAGCGAAGATGAAGAGGAAGACATAGCCCTTCTCTCCAGAAAGTTCAGAAAGTTCCTCAAGAATAAGAGGAGCTGGAAGAAGAAGAAAGAAGAATCCAAAGCAGACGTGATCACCTACTACCTGCAAGAGAAAGGACATATCAAGAAGGATTGCCCAACTCTCAAGAAGGAGTCAGAAAAGATGAAGAAATTTCTCAGAAAGGAAGGGAAGAAAAAGGCCTTTACTGCAACATGGGATGAATCAGATTCGAGTTCAGAAGAAGAAGAAACCTCCAGAGAAGAAGCTGTTCTAGGACTGATGACTCTAGAAGATGAGGTAACCTCTTTTTCACAAGATGAACTATTAGAAGCATTTTTTAAGATGCATGACATAACTAAGTCACTGAAATTAGAAAATAAAAACCTAGCAAAAGCATTAGGGGAAGAAAGAACATAAAAAGATATGCTTACTTTACAAATTAGAGTTATCAGGTGAAACTACCTCACTAGAATCACATATAGAAAATCTAATGGTAGATATAGATAATTTAAAAGAAAATTCTGCTATTCTCTTAAATGATTTGGCTAAATTCACTAAAGGTAGTAAAAACTTGCATAAGCTATTAGGAACACAAACCCAGAGAACCACAAAGTTTGGATTAGGTTACATACCTAAAAATGATTATAAAGCATCTAGTTCTAGTTGAAACAAAAAGAATGGTAGCTAATGTAAACACGTTTATATCACATAAACTATCCATTTATGTGTGTTCTTAGGCATAGAGTTGCATCATATATTATAAATATTGCATATCATGCATCATCTTGCATTTAGGTTAGGTTGTGTAAAGTTTAGGTTAATTTTCCCTTTTTATGGTCAGGAATAGGACGATATTCATTCGAAGCCTCAGATCAAAGATCCAACCATACAGAGCTGATCAGGGCGACGATTGGAGTTCAACGACTCCAAAATCACCCCGATCGGACTTCCGTAGCATCAGATATAATCTGAGGAAGGTCAGAGATCAAGGGCCAAGATGATGTCAATCTGCACTTCAGATGACAAATATGACCGCACAGATGGGTTCGGATCAACGATCGCAACCCAATAACATGAAAATCGATCCGATCTGACATCTGTGGCACCATCTACAACTCACAGAAGATGGACGACCATGATGGCGCCATGTGGTGCCATCATAGCTACCTAAACTGATTGCAACACCTCTTCTCAACCATTGAAGGTGCAGGCAAGGCAAGATCAGGGCCGTTGGATCTTGATCCAATGGCCATGGGCGCTCACACTTAAAACATAAGCACGACAAAGTGATAGCTGCAGCGCAGTGGTCGAGCGCTTCTTTGCGAGCGAGAGGCGCGGGCTCGATCCCCACTGTTCCTTAAATCAAGGTGCAGGCGTGGAGCGGTTGATTTCAGCCGTTGGGTACGGTGCGAGCAGTCAGATGGCATGCAACGTGGCTGCACGTATGAGCGAGGATCGCATGCAGGCGGGTGCTTGCATTGAAGAGGCATGGGCATGATGCAATCTGAGCCATCGAATGCAAGATGGACGGTTGAGAGTTAGCGTGTGCATGCGTTAAGGTGCTAAAGCAACAAGCAGGTGCGTGCATCTTAAGTCGTTCGATCTCGCGATCGGACAGGTGAAAATGCGTGTACGTGTGCGTGCGTTGAGGCATGGGGAGAGGAGGCACAGCATGCACAGTAGCTACGCCTATGATTTGGGCTTTAGTGATGGTTTTATCCGGTACTAAGGACCCTAATTTAATGTTTCTCAAAGTAAAATGACCTTTTTGCCCATTCAAACCTCATCTATAAATAGCCCTACAACCCCCACACTTTCTTCATCCCTTCCTCTCTTCTCTCACCCCCTCCAAAGCTCTAAGAGCTTTCCCAAACCTGGGATGCTCCATTAGAGTTAAAATTAGAATTTTTCCACCTTCTCCCTCCTTCGTGGAGCATCCCGCGGTTGTCCTCTCCTCCATTCAGGAAGTGGATCCTGCGACGATGATGACGTCCTGCCTCACCCCTGGTTCTTCCCGCTTCGTTCTCCTTCTTCCCGCTTCGTTCTCCTTCTTCCCGCTTCGTCCTCCGTCTTCCAGGCGTCGCCTTGTCTGGCTCGTCCTCCAAGCAGCCGTTGAGGAGGATGACTTCTCTTTACCTTCTCTTTTACCGCTTTCTAGTGTAGATTTCCCACTTTCTAGTATAGATTTCCTGCTTTCTAATGTAGTGAGTAGTTGTAATTGTAATGAACATCAGCTTGTGGTAATGAAATCCATGTTTATTCTATCTCTGTTTTCTCTTTATTTGTAATATTCTCTCTCTATCTTCTATTCTTTATTCTTTAAGTAGATAGTTAGTTTAGATTCAATTCAACTAGCTAATATGCTTCGTGATAACTAAACAAATGTGATTTTTAATCAAACGTCCATCTCTCTGTGTTCGACCTGGAATTCTTAGAGTTTCGGTATAAATTTATCTATTGATGGATTTCTTTGC
Organism: Thalassia testudinum; assembly: GCA_037157565.1. NCBI lineage: Eukaryota > Viridiplantae > Streptophyta > Magnoliopsida > Alismatales > Hydrocharitaceae > Thalassia > Thalassia testudinum. The sequence goes on along the minus strand of JAZHRO010000073.1, from coordinate 111,446,866 downwards.
AAATCAAACTACGACGACGGGTTTTTCAAAGCTCAATCCTTTTTATGTAGATCTTCCGCTTCAATAGTAGCTTGCATAAATAGGTAGCACAAGCTAACCACTGTGGACCCAAACAAAAATGGGTACCAAAAGCACTTTTGCAATCCTATTTTGTAGCTCAAGTAGACTATCAAAGGTGGACATATCAAGAAACAAATGGAAATATGAAGCCACTCTATAGATCAACCAAACAAAGACCTCACAAAAGCAAACCAATGATAGGATCAAGAGGAAAGAAGATGGATCCTGGACAGCGGATGTTCCAAGCATATGATCGGAGAAGAAGATCTGTTCCTGCAACTCCACCACCAAGAAGGTGGTACGGTCACATTTGGGAACAATCATAAGGACAGTATAGTTGGTACTGGCCAAATTAGTAACTCCTCCACATCTTTTGATAATGTACATTTAGTTAGTAGACTAAAGCATAATCTTCTTAGTGTAAGGCAAATATGTGATAAAGGATATAAAATCACTTTCACTTCAAATGGATTTAAAATACGGGATAAGGAAACAAAACAAACGATCCTTAAAGGAAATAGACCTAAAGATATCTATACTGTCAACTTCAACAAATGTGACAGTCTTGAATGTCTTGTCACATTTGACGAGGAGGCAACACTCTGGCAGAGACGAGTAGGTCATGTTCACATGGGAAACATTAGTCTACTTGTGAAACATGAACTTGTCAAAGGCTGCCAAAGATCAACTTCAAGAAAAGCAAAGTCTGTGATTCTTGTCAAGTTGGTAAACAAACCAAAAAGGATGGTTAGCACCTCTCGACCCCTGGGGCTACTTCACTTAGACTTATTCGGATCAACCAAATCCGAAAGCCTAAGTAGGTGCAGATATTGATTAGTCATAATCGATGATTTCTCTAGATTTACTTGGGTATCTTCCTTAAGAAGTAAGGATTTAACTATTGATGTTTTTAGCAAGCTTGTAGGAAGACCATAGAATGAAAAAGAATCTAAAGTAATTAGGATTAGAAGTGATCACAGAGGAGAATTTGAGAATGAATCATTTTCTAATATCTGTGTTCAATATGGGATAAAACATGAATTTGCTTTCCCTAGAGCCGCACCTCAAAATGGTATAGTTGAAAGGAAAAATAGGACCCTGCAAGAGTGTGCCCACACAATGCTGTGCGAGTCAACTCTGCCTCAATATTTTTGGGTAGAGGCGGTAAACACTGCTTGCTACATTCAAAATAGATCCCTAATTAGACTAATCATAAACAAAACACCTTTTGAACTCTATCATGGAAGAACACTTAGAATTTCTTACTTTAAGATATTTGGCTGTAAATGTTTTATATTCAACACCAAAGACAATCTTGATAAGTTTGATGCTAAGAGCTCAGAAGGAATTTTCTTAGGTTATTCAACCAAAAGTAAAGCTCATAGAGTTTTCAACAAGAAGAATTCAGTTGTTGAGGAAACTATGCATGTAGCATTCGATGAAACACTATCTCAACCTAATTCTTCTACAAATGATGATGATGACCTTATAGATGACCCATCAAACATTCTAGAAGAGAGCATTTCAGATGAACTACCCAAAGATATTTCCTATATGAAAGATCATAAAAAAGAATTGGTGATAGAACTATCTAAAGGAGTTCAAACCAGATCTTCCATCAACACCTTAGCTTTCACTGCCTTTATTTCTCAGTTAGAACTAAAAAATGTTAAGGAAGCCTTTTCTGACAATTGTGCGATCATTGTTGTGGAAGATAAGCTGAATCAATTCAAAAGAAACCAAGTATGGGAACTTGTTCCAAAACCTGACTCCTCGACCATTATAGGAACCAAATGGGTCTTTAGGAATAAACTTAATGAATCGGGAGAAGTAGTAAGAAATAAAGCTAGACTTGTGGCCTGAGGATATAATCAAGAAAAAGGAATAGATTTTGATGAAACATGTGCGCCTGTAGCTCACCTAGAATCCATTAGAATGTAGCTAGCCTTTGCTGCCCATATGGAATTCAAACTTTTTTAGATGGATGTTAAAATCACCTTTCTAAATGGATTTATCAAGGATGAAGTGTATGTTAAACAACCTCCAAGTTTTGAAGATGCTAAATATCCAGAATATGTATACACATTAAATAAAGCATTATATGGTCTAAAATAAGCTCCACGGTTTTGGTACGAAAGATTAAAAACTTATCAAATTGAAAATGAGTTTGAAATTGGTAAAATAAATCCAACTTTATTCACAAAAAGAAAAGAAAATGATCTCTTAATAATACAAATCTATGTAGATGATATCATTTTCGGTGCTACTAATGATCTGTTATGCCAAGAATTTGCAAAGGTAATGCAAGATCAGTTTGAAATGAGCATGATGGGAGAACTTCGGTTCTTTCTCTGGCTTCAAATTGACCAGCTATCCTCTGGAATCTTTGTATCGTAGACCAAATACAGCACGGAGATCTTGAAGAAATTTTCCATGGACAAAGTAAAGGGAAAAGAAACACCTATGGCTGCTTCTACACAACTAAAATCTGATGACATAGGTAAGTCTATAGATCAGAAAATGTATAGAAGCATGATTGGATCTTTATTATACTTGACTGCTAGTAAACCTAATATTCTCTTTTGCACTTGTTCGTGTGTTCGCTTTCAAGTAAACTCTAAGGAAAGACATCTAAATACTATTAAAAGGATACTTAAATACTTAAACAACACACAAGACTTAGGACTTTTCTATCCAAAGTCAGACACATTGGAACTATATTCCTTTTGTGATGCTGATTTTGTGGGTAGCCTTATAGACTGAAAGAGTACTAGTGGAACGTGTCAATTTCTTGAAAATTCCCTAGTCTTTTGGTTCTCTAGAAAACAACACACTGTTTCACTTTTCAACAACTGAAGCAGAATATGTAGTTGCTTCTTTAGCTTATCCACAGCTATTGTGGATGAAACAAACCTTACAAGATTTTTGGCCTATCCTACAAGAATAACAAAATAGTGTGACAACACTAGTGCCATAAACTTATCTAAGAATCCAGTTCAACACTCTACGACTAAACATATTGATGTTAGACACCACTTTCTAAGAGACTATGTCATAAAAGGAGAAATCAACTTAGAATTTGTTAAAACAGAGAATCAATTAGCTGATATCTTCACAAAACTCTTGCTAAAGGAAAGATTTAACCTAATCTACCATTCCCTAGGTATATCTAGGTTAAAAGGGCTTAATTGATCTGTTTGGTTGATATGTTTTTAACTGTTGATTGATCAATTTTTTGAAATTGATCGATCAAACCTCTTTGATTGATCAAAATTTCCCTCCAAAAATTTGAGTTTTGATCAATCAAATTAGTTCTTTGATCAACCAATCCAGTTGGACGGGAATTTTCCCTCCAATTGTTTGAACTCTGATCAACTAATTACTTAAATTAATCAATCATTTCTTGTTTTGATCAACCAAAACACAGTTTTGATCGACCAAAACTAGGCGGATTCACTTTTTGAGATTGCCATCTTTTTACCTCGAATCTCACCCCTAATCATCCTAACCAAACTTAATCTCTTTGATTAGCTACCTAAAATGCTTTTACCTATTTTGATAATCAACTTTTCTACAAAACACAACTGTTTTTACCACCAAATCCTATTTTTTTACTACCTATACCCCACCCTTCATCCCTACAGCTTTTCCACCACTGAACAAACACCTCCACTTGACCCCACCTCTCCTCCTCCAACAACGATGATCGACCAACCTTCATGCCGCCTCTGACCATCGCCGCTCTTCACACGAGCAAGATGCACTGCCTTCATGCGTGCAACAACATGCATGACGCCTCCTCTACGTCAAACCTCTCTGTGCGACCTCGAGCATCTTGCATGAACCGACCATGCACACCTCTAGCTAGCCATCCTCATCACCATCTCCATTCTCTCCATCCTCCGTTGATCGACCATTACTTGATCAATCATGGTACACTCTAAACTTGGATTAAATCCATTTCCTTTAGGATTTTCTTTGAGTATTAAATGTGCTATGAATAGATCTGATGATTTTGTTGATTAATCTTGTGATTGCTAGTGAAATCTTGTAGTATTTGTGAGCTTATCACTGGGAAACACTCCTTTTTTTTTGCGTCTAAACACTTGTGGTCAACCAAAATTCTTGGTTGATGAAAATTCTTGTGATTGCTAGTGAAAATTCTTATAGTATTTGTGGCCAAAGATGGCGACCAGGGTTAGGGAGGATGACGATGGGTGGAGGGTTTGGAGGTCTAGGAGGTGGTGCCACAGAGAGAGGGAGGAGGCTGGCCGGGACAACAATCGTGCTGCTTTCGGAGTCGACGACTCCTGGAGGAGATGGAGAGGGGGGAATGCAGATGTAGTATGCTACCGATGTAGAAGAAGGGGACACATGGCGACGGTCTGCAGGTCTCCAATGTTGTGTGTGGAATGTGGAGGCTGGGGCCATAAGAAAGATTCATGCATGAGGGTGGGAAAGAAAGACCAACAAGAAGATCGACAACAAAGGGGCCGAGAAGTGAAGGGCGCAGTGCTACCTCCACCTCTGGTGAGATAGGGCAAGTGTACGATGTTGAAGTCCCTCATACGGAGGAGGTTAGGGCAGCAGAGATGGCAATAAGGGGTGTCCTGATCGGCGAGATCATGATTGGCTCCTTCTCCCACAAGCGGATACAAAATCTGGTAAGATCCCTACCCTTGTCATCTCAGGGCTGGAAGGTGGCACATCTAGGTGGCACCCACTTTATGCTTTTCGACCTGGGTATGATTGAAGTCGAAGGTCTTCATTTTCGCACAACAATCTTCGAGGAGATGACTGTTTTGTGGAGGCTAGTGTCCCCCTTCGATGGGGCCTTGCAGGTTCGACCTCCGTAGAGTGCAGAGAATAGAAGGGGCACCATGGAGATTTGGGGGCTCCCTCTGCATCTTCGAACCAGAGGGGTGGTGGCGGGGGTGATAGCAGGCTTCGCCGCCTTGGCGGAGGATGCAAGGGTGCGTCTCTACGAAGGGGATGGGAGATCAGTTAAGGTGGAGGTGTCAGTGATGAGGGGGGGCCAATTCCAGACAAAATTATACTCAAGTGTGGGGGAAACTCTTGGCTCCTTCTGCTGAAGATGGTTATCCCTCATGTTGAAGAACCGTAGCAGGAGCAGCAAAAAGCACACGGGGTGGAGACTGGAGCACACACTGCTGTCAATAGTTGTAGGCTCGTTGAATCAGATCAATCGGAACCTAAGAAGAGGAAGGAACTACATTTTTCAAAGATGCGGGAGGAGGAGATGCAGGGGGTGGAACAACCATCAACTGCGAACGCCATGGTTCAAGAGGCAGAATTCAGTAGGGAACTTGTGGTGGTGAATCCAGATCGACAGGGGTAGGAGGTTACACGATTCACTGCAACACACAGTTCAGATCCTTTCTCTTTTATGACCCTAGAGGGCTCGAGTTATGATATGGGGTCGTCATCAAAGGGTAAGGCTGTGCGTTCCCCATATAAGCTTCAAGGAAGAACAACTGCTAGTGGTCAACAACGTAAAGAAGAGAGGATTGCGTCCATTCTATGTGTAGAGAGAAGGGCTGGGGAACAGCAGGGGGCTAAAGAAACCAAGGGATGAGGATTATGACTTGGAATGTGCATGGGTTGGGCGATGGGGTGCGACGAGCTTCGCTAGCTCGATATCTTCGGGAATGGGAGGTGGATTGCACTCTACTGTAGGAAACTCACATTGAGGATGGAGGAGCTTCTCTGTGGTAGTCACTTCTTCAGGGTGGTCAACCTGATGTCCGGGCTGTGGATTCACAAGGAAGATCTGGAGGTCTGGCTGTGTGGTGGAAGACATCTACGTTGGTTCTGAAAGAGGTTTGGAAGGATCAGTTCCAGGTGTCTTGCAAATTTCAATCAGCTGGGGACAGTCAGGACTTAGTCATCTCCAGTATCTATGGTCCATGCGTAGATCATCTAAGGAGTAATCTGTGGATCGAGCTGTGGCAAATGTCAGGCAGTATTGACGGTTTACCGTGGCTTGTGGGAGGAGATTTCAATTGTGTGTTATCAAACAATGATAGAGGTAATGGAAGAGTTGACTGAGCTTCCCTTGGGTTCCAACTGGTGGTCTTTGAGCTGGGTTTGAATGAATACCCCTCGTCTAGAGTGGAGTTTACATGGAGGAATGGGAGTGGGCTAGTTTCAAAACTGGAGAGGATCTTTGGGAATGCGAACCTATTGGTGAGATTCCAACTCTCGGTTGTGATAGGAATGCCTAGACCCTTCTTGGATCATACTCCCTTGTTATGGGATAGCGGGGAGGATTCTATCACAGGTAGTTATTTTAAATTCAAAAGGTCTTGGCTTAAGGAAGTGGGTTTTAGAGAAATGGTGAGTCGGTGGTGGGAGCAAAAATAGGTGGAGGGTTTAGCAACCTAACAGCTGACGAGGAAGCTGAGAGATTTATGGCTAGTACTAAAAGAATATAGGCAGACCATTGAGGTGGTGAGAAGTCAGTGGAGGACTGAAGCTCTGGTAGCACTGCGGGACCTGGATGAAAAAGAGGACAGTGGTATCTTGGCTAAAGAGGAGTTGGCACAAAGGAGGATATGGCAAGGTGTGGTTCAAGCAGAGGACTTGATGAGAGAGGTGGATTGGAGGGAGAAGTCGAGGCAGCTGTGGATGAAGGAGGGTGACGCGAATACAAAATTCTTCCACATGGTAGCAAGCTCGAGGAGAAGGGTGAACCTCATCTCCTCCTTGAAGAAGAACGGTCAAATTCTAACCTCCTTTGAAGACATTCGTGGGGAGGTAGTTAGATACTTTAAGGAAACTACCAGGGCAGCGGGGAGGGGAGAATGGAGGATGGCAACTTCACGTATGCCACGGATAGATGATTCTACAACAAAAATTTTGATTGCTGCCATTACTAAATAGGAGGTGATTGACGCTGTGGCTGGACTGAATGCTGAAGGTTCTCCAGGCCCGAACGGGTTTCAAGTGTTTTTTTACAAAGAGTTTTGGCCGATTGTCAAAGGGGATGTTATGGAGGTCATCCAAGAGTTTCAATGTGGAAATTCAGGCGTGGAGTGACTGAATAAGTCGTATCTTTTACTTTTAGTAAAGATGTGTGGGGATGAGAAGGTGTCGAACTTTAGACCCATAGCACTTTCGAATTCGATCTACCTAATAATTAGCAAAGTGCTTGCATACCAGCTGAAAGGGGTACTAGCTAAATTGATCAGTCATGTGCAGTTGGCGTTCCTCCCAAATAGGTCACTTCAAGAATCTTTCATTGTGGCGTAAGAGGTGGTGGTTGGATGGCACAGAAGGAAAAGCAAAGCGTATATGTGGAAGGTTGATTTTAGTAGAGCATATGACTCTGTTACTTGGTCCTACTTATGGGAGATCTTCAAGCGACGAGGCTTTCCTCTGCTTTGGACCCAATGGATGAAAAGATGCATAGTCACTTCATCCTTCTCACCTTTGGTTAACGGGTGACCATGCGGGGTTTGGCTGCAGCCACGATGTGGATTGCGACAAGGGTGCCCTTTAGCTCCTCTTATCTTTAACTTAGTCGTGGACACACTGGCTCAGTATACTTGTATGTTGGCCAGTGAGGGTTTGGTGAGGGGATATTCCATTTCTAGCTCTACGGCTTTGGCACCAATTCTGCAATACGCCGATTACACGATTTTTTTTTGAAGGAGGAAGGGATGAGGCGGAGACCCTCTCCACTTTGGTGAGCATTTTTGGAGAGATTTCGGGCCTTAGACTTAATGGAGCGAAGTCGTCTTTGGTTTGCTTTGGTATGGCAGGTCAAGAGAGGGATACTATCTCAACCATCCTGCATACTCCACTGGCTACATTGCCAATTAGATACTTGGGACTGCTGCTAAGAGAAGGTAAACTAAAGAAGAGTGATTGGGCAATATTGTTTGAGAAAGTCTTGGCTAAATTAGAGGGCTAGAGCAGCAGATTTTTGTCTAAGGGAGGGAGGTTGATTCTCCTCAATTCAGTTATCACATCTATCCCCATTTTCTTCTTCTCTATGTTTAGATCTCCGAAGGCGGTTTAGAAGAGGTTAGATATCATGAGGAAATGGTTCTTTTGGAAAGGTGCGAAGGTGAAAGGAAAATTCTTGCACCTAGTGAAGTAGCAACACCTATACAGACCTCGCTCCAAGGGTGGGATGGGAATCCAATCTCTCAAGGAATTCAACGATGCCCTTGTACTAAAATGGGCAGCTAAACTGGCAAATGCTGATGGGAAGGTCTGGCCTCAGCTGGTCATGTAGGCACACGGCAGTTCTCAGGTTCAGCTGTGGGTGACCCAACCTCGTTGTCCCTCCCCATTCTGCTGTTCTGTCAGGATAGCGATGTAGGATAACATGTCAGAATTTGACCCAGCTGTAGGAGACGGAAGGCATTTCAAGTTCTGGATAAATCAGTGGTCGAACCTGGGCAGACTGAATGAGGCCTTTCCATGAGCGTATGCTACAGCTCCAGATAGCAACATTCCCATTGCTGATTGCTGGGATTCTGCAGCTGGAAGGTGGAATATTGTAGGGGCTGGTTTGTGCGAGGGCGAACGCACGCAGGCCGAACAAGAGAGGCTGCTGGCAAACTTGTTGACTTTTCAACTGGTGGATAGGGCAATTGGGTTAGGTGGAAACATGGGCTGTTCACCCCATCCAAGGCATACAAAAAGTTGATGACCTCATTGGCTGCTGATCAATCAAGGGAGGAGATGGATTGCGTCAAGATTTGGATGTTGAAGATACCCTTAAAAATCAAAGTGTTCCTTTGGCTTTGTCGTCGGGATGGTCTTATCACCGGTGAAATGAGGTCGAAAAGGATGGGGATGCCTCCCCAAAATTGCCCCTTGTGTACATTTCCCTCAGATGACAGGATGCACCTTTTTTCTTTGTGTTTGGTGATGGACCGTGTATGGAGGGACACATGTGGAGTTGCTCTACCCATGTGGGACAATTTGTGGCGGTCCATCCTGATGAAGGGAGGGGAGCAGGTGAAGATGGTGAGCATAATGTGGAATGTATGGCAGGCTCGTAATGAAATTCCATTTAATAGGGGTGTGTTGAATGTTGGGGGTATTGTAAGGGAGTGTTGGAGATTTGCTAGAGAGTGGTGGGACTCCTTGTAACTTCACGCTCTTTTCTCATGAATAAATTGTTTTCGGTCTACTATCGTCATCGATAGCACTCCTCATCTTTTCGAAAAAAAAAAAAAATTCTTGCTTGATCTACCAAAAGCCAATTTTTCCAAAACTCTATCCAGCTCACTTTTGATCGACTAGTCTGTCTTTTTGATCGACCAACATGATTTTTTCTAATCTGTTATGGCTCCAAAATGCACATGTGCCTCCTCTTCTGCTCATCGTGATGATACGTTTGATCGATTTTTCATCACTGAGGCCGCTCACAATCGTTTTTCTCTCTTAGCCAAACTCTCCCCACATGTTGGTAAACTAGTCGATTGTGCCTACTCCGAGTCTATCTTTCCCAGAATCCATGAAAAATTTGCATATCACCAGATTTTATGTCTTTTTGAGAGGAACTTTTATGCAGGTTCCAAAAATAGCCGCATACTCGATGTTGACCCTATGGCTTGTCACCTATTTTATGCTAACTTGAAGAATATAGGTGAGGGTTTCAACATCGAGTTGACCTCGAATCTCTATGGCATAGAGGTTCTGATCAATGCGGATGTGATTTCAGAGATTCATGGTGGTCCGTTGGTTGGTCCTACCATTCTTGAGCTTCACCAGCAGGCACAGACGGATACCATTAGGGAGACCCTACTCACTCCCTCCCATTTTGACTTGGGTTGTCCAGCCAAGTCCCCTTATTTTCGCTGTCTTCCTGGATTTCTTAATCTTGTACTTTTATGGAATTTTTTGTCCAAATCCACTCCATTTGAGAACTGCCCTGGCATTATGCTCATTACTCTTTATGCCTTTCTTAAGAACAAGCGGTTCAACTGAAACACTTGATTCTCTATTTAATGAGCAAGCAGCCCACTAGTTCCTTCCAGTTTGGGACCCTTCTTTCCCACATCTTCCTACATTTCAATGTTCCCATGGATATTAATCATAAATAGTTTATCACTAGAGTCTCCATATTTGATAATCTCAGTTATACAAAGATGAAGCAAGTTCAGGGAGCCCGTGGTGAGGATGCAGCCTAAAAGCAGTGTTGAACGTGATTTCTACGCTAAAAATTTAAGTTTGAAAACCTTGTCGTTGTAGTCGCGTAAAAATCCATCAAACAGATAATTTAATCAAAACTCTGGTGAACCCCAGGTCTAACATGGGGACACAAATGTTTGATTAAAAATCGTGTTTATAATTATTATCACAAAAGTAGATTAGCTGGTTGAAATTAATCTACTAGCTATTCTACTTAAAGAATAATTAATAGAAGAGATAGAAAGAATAATACAAATAAAGAGAAAATAGGGAGAGAATAAACAAATGGTTCATATCCATCATGTTTATCTAATTGCTACAACTAAAAAGTGGAAAATCTATACTAGAAAGCGGTAAAAAGAGAAGGGGGTGAGAAGTTATCCTCCTCGACGGCTGCTTGGAGGACGAGCCACATTGACAGAGTGCCTGGACGAGGGTGGTGAGATGCTGGACGAAGGAGGATGAAGCTGGACGATAGAGCAGGGCGATGTCATAGTGGGATCCGCTTCCCGAATGACGGTCAAAGGACAACTGCAAGATGCTCCACGAAGGGGGTGAGGAGATGGAAACTTATTTTACTCTAGCTCTAATGGAGCATCCCGAGTATGTGACCAGCTCGTAAAGCTTTGGAGGGGGTGAGAGAAGAAAAGAAGGGATAAAGAATGAGGTGGTAGGGGTGATCTTATATAGTTGTAGGAATGTGGGCATAAAGGTCATTTTAAAGCTTTACAAAATAAATGCTAGGGTCTTTAGTGACGTTTATAGTGACTGATATAAATGCCACTAAAGACCCACATTGTTAAAGCGCGCATGCACCCTTGCCTCTTTGCCTTCAGTGTTACGCGCCCCCGCGTGCGATGGCGATACGATCACGTGTCATCGTGCAAGTGCGGTGTGATCCTCCATTCGACGCTCGAGAAGGCGACAAGTGGCTGCACCACGCCCGTTCATCTTTGATCCAGTGATCGAATTGAGCGCAGCACTATAGCCTCTTTGATTTGAGGTGCAACGAGGCTCGAACCGGTGCCCTCCTCTTTGCGAAGGGGCACGCAACCGCTGTGGTACGCCTTGCCTTGTGTCGCATTTACATTTTTAAGCACGTTTGCTTTCGACTACTGGATCTTGATCCAACGGTTGAGATGCATTGATCATCATGTGAAGAGATGCTACGGGAGTCTTGGGCTGGTGTTGGGAGGTTGGGATAGTGCCATGTGGCGCCATCCTGGCCATCCATCTTCTCTGACTTATAGATGGTGCCACAGAAATCGGATTGAATCGATTTTCACACCATTGTGCTGCGATCGTCGATTCGAACCCATCCGTGTGTTTGGAATTGTCATGTGAGGTACGAATTTACACCACCTTGGCCCTTGGCCTCTAATTTTTCTCAGATTGTATCTGATGCTACAGAAATCTGATCGGGGTGATCTCGAAGTCGTTGGACTCCGATAGTCGCCTTGTTCAGATCCATATGGTTGGATCGTCAATTCGAGGCCCTGATAAATATTACCTTGCCTCCTAACCATAAAAAAGGAAAATTAACATATAATTTATACAATATTACCTAAATGCATGATGATGCATATTATGCAATATTTATAATGCATGATGCTTCCATAGACCTAGGAGAATGCAAAAATAGGTATTTTCGGCCAATTAGATGTGCGCACATCACACCCTATGCCTATCTTTTGCTAGTCCCTAGAAAACTACATTCTATTTAGAAAAGAATTAGGATCAAATTTCTTGGGCAAAAGTTATTTCTCAACACTAAGAAAAGAAGTTCTGCCTAAAGGTGTATCTATTTGACCGGTAGCTTTCTCCCTATTTGTTACTTTTATGGGATCAACGCAAGGGTGAACCCAGTGTATATCTCCTCACTTTATTCTACTTCTTCACTTCTTCCTAAGTGTTTAGGAATTAAACGTGCATTTCGTGAGCTAGGTTCTAGACAACTGGCCAATGAGCTATTACCACCAACAACTTGCTAACCATACCACCCTAGAAGGTTCGTTAGCTACCAAATTTTTGTTAAAATGTCAAAAAGCAAGTTACTGCAAAGAGTGTGTAGATGCTCAGGCTTAAAGTCCCTTCAAATCAAAGGGTGGGTTGATAAGTTGTGTACTTATCACCTCAACTTATTTAACCAATTTGAAATAAATTAACGAATGGCAAGGACTTGAGAACAAGTCCACATTTTAGTGGACACCCAGACTAATTAAGCCCAAAGACTTGAAAGATCTAAGTGTTCAGGTCCTAACGTATTATTTCGTATGGTTGACAAATTTCTAAAGCCCAAGTTCTCTTTTCCTAATTGAATTTTTTTAATAAATAAAGAGAAAATAAAAAAATCTACGGAGCTAACAAAATTGTTCAAAGATGAATATCCACCCCCCATGCCTATTTAATGCAATGTCCTCATTATATTAAATGACATGAAAAGAATAGAATAGAGAAGAAAGCACCTTAATTTCATGATTACCCGGTTGACTCCGAGATGAAAATAGATTGTATATGTGTTGAATTTAGTGCCTTCAGCTAGGCACACTATACAAAAGAAGAAATCAAGAATTCACAGGTGCAGGTTAGAATCAGAATAAAAAGATTCACCTCAGGACCTGCCAGTAGGTGTCCACAAATGTGGACCAGATTGTGGTGTAGACACATGCCCCAAGATTGAGTGTATCTAAAGTTTTGAATAAAAATTACCTAGAATCGGAGATCAATATGCAAGCGAGGTTGGGCCTGCGATTTATGAGGATGCAACCCAAGTCCAAAAAAGTTAGACAATAGGAAAATCAAGGTCAAAAAGATAATCATTGAATTTTTGCTTGAGTTGAACATCCTCGAAGTTCAAAATGTCATAAGGGTCCTGGTAGAAGGTTGGTGGTTTCAGATCTATAGGAACCCTTAGACTCAAATTTCTGCTTCCCCCGTAATTGGCTTCCCAAATCTTCATTTCCTAGCTCCTATCCTCCGTAATCATAATTTTCGAGACCTCACAAATGTCATCATCCCTGTATAAAATATCCAAGTTCAAGATTTGTGGTTGAATCAGAATTGACTTGGGTCAAGTGATCTCAAAAATCAAATCATCATTACGCTTAATGGGGTGTGATTAAGGAATGGGGCTATGAATTGAAATCCATAAAAACAAGATTTGTATCTTCCAAGCTAGCCCCAATAGAATCAATTTCCTTAATTATAGAGCCATCAAATGATTCAAAGAATTCCTCAGGCCCAGTTGTCTCACTGAATCATTTCCTTCAAACTTGGGTGAGACTTTACATAATGATTCTTCACCTTCAGAACGAATGAATTCAGGATCCGCATTTATATATGTCTCAAAATCATTTATCATTTCCTGATCCATGGAGACATTTTTCCTCATACCCTGGCTCAGGGATTTTGGGTGAAGAAATCAATTCATCCACAATTGGTTGCTCTAGACCAACCTGGTCATCCTTAATCTCATAAAATGTGTCCCCTCCAACAGGTGCCTGAGCGGGTTCTGACAATGGCTCTCCTGAAGGGGATTCATCGTGGGAATCATCCCAAGATTGGACTGGAGCAACTACAAATCTCATCCTCAATTTCAACAACTTCCCAAGTAAAATCTCACCCAAGTCCTTATCCTTAACATCTTGGAGCCAATCCAACAAATATTTGTTAAGATCATCAATCATTTGAATAAGAGGCTCCAATTCTTCAGTGCAAGGTGTTTGCTGAGCTTCTAAAGATTGCATGGTTTTTCTTAAGTTAGCTAACACCCTATCTTGGACCTGGTTCACCTAAACCAAATGGTTTGGTTCAGGGTTGGGTGGGTTTGGGTTCAATCCAGGGGAGTCAAGGAATTGAGGTTCTTGGTACCCTCCATGATAATAGGTCGTTTCTGATTGTTCATAAAGGGTTAGTGACCCATATGCAGTGTAATCTGAGGGATGGTAAGGATCAGCATGTCCTTCTTGATTGTTGATCATATTAGGTCGTCCATAGGAGGGTGGTGATCTATAATCTATGTAGCTCGAAGAAGGATAAAAATCAAGATCATGATGTCCAGGGTTAGACCTTGAACACAGAGGTCCGGAACTGTATCCCCAATTAAAGTTATCCCGACTAATGGATGAATGGTCATAAGTCGGGTTGGGATAGTAATCATCTTGGGAATAAGTTGTGCTAAGAGGGTAGGAGTGGAAATGCGAGTAGGATATGGAAGGATCCATGATGAAATGGGAGGAAGAAAGGTGCCTTGCAATACAAACAATCAAACTTGTCCTTAAGTGGGATAGCCTAAAGATCTACAAACTCCCAGAACCCGTCTTGAGATGAAAGGAATGATTTTATCTACTTCTTTCCATTCAATCCAATCAGTTAGAGGGAGGGATTGGGGAGAAGGTTCTTCCCTTGGCTTTCACCTTAGGTTCCTTTGATACCCCCCAACCATGGTCATTTGACACTGCTCCCCTAGCTAAACATCAGATTGAACAGTAGAAGCAAATTAATCGAAAATAATCTCGATCTGGGACCCGAAGAGTGAGTCCAATCCTTAAGGCCAATGTCTACTCTGTTTTAATTAGACTTAGGTTTAAATGTGCTTGGGAATGTGATGGACCCTTTATCTGGGTTGTGCCCTTAATGATTGATTGAAATGCATGAGTGAGTGCACAACCAAAGTTTTCAAGCAAGATTATTTGGATGAGTGAATTTTAGAGTTTAAATCTTGCTTAAGTAGCTTTTTGGGTTTGAATTAAGGTGAATTCAATCAAGTTCAGGAGCACAACCAGAATTTACAAACACGGGTGAAGATGTTTTCCTTTGAAATCATAATAAAGTGGAGTGCCTGGTACTGACCTTAATTGTTAACCCTAATGAGCAAGCTACTTGATGATTTGTTTTTAGTTGAAGTGGTGCGGCCCAAACAACTCAAACAATTGGCCTGATGCACCACTGAATTAGTCACACAAGTGGTTACCTATTCTAATTTCTACTCAATTGTGTTGATGAGTGTACCAGTTCCAAAGATTGGGTTACTAGTTGAGTATGAAGAATCAGAAGAGGTTGTGTACCTCCATGGAATTTTTTAGATTTTTTTTTTATAACTGGAGGGTGAGGTGGGTGGAGGTAGCAACCAAACAACCAAACTAAGCCTAGGGTTTATGCAAGCTCCTAGGTTAATTAGGGTTTGTGTTATTTATGTGATGGAATGAAATCTAGGGGGTGGGAGGTGTGGCGTAAACTTACATACCCTTCAACAACACTTTACTCCAATCTACCGCATTTGCTCGCCTCGAGAGAGTACCTACAATCACAATAAGAATGGAGACAAGTGAGGTATAATATAAGTAAGGCGAGAAACATGGGAAAACAAAGAGTGTTGCCTCCTTAGCAACGACGCCAAAATGTTGAACGTGATTTCTATGCTAAAAGTTTGACTTTGAAAACCCTATCATTGTAGTGGCGTAAAAATCCGTCAAATAGATAATTTAACGGAAACTCTAGTGAGTCCTGGGTTGAACACGGGGAGGCGAATATTTGATTAAAAATCACATTTAAAATTATTGTCATGAAAGTAGATTAGTTGGTTGAAATTAATCTACTAGCTATTCTACTTAAAGAATAATTAATAGAAGAGAGAGAAAGAATAATATAAATAAAGAGAAAATAGGGAGAGAATAAACAAAAGCTTCATATCCATCATGTTCATTACATCTAATTGCTACAACTAGAAAGTAGGAAATCTACACTAAAAAGTGGTAAAAAGAGAAGGGGGTGAGAAATTATCCTCCTCGACGGCTGCTTGAAGGATGAGTTGCGTTGACGGAGCGCCCGAACGAGGGTGGTGAGATGATGGACGAAGAAGGACAAAGCCGGAGGATGGAGGATGGAGTAGGGTGACGTCATGGCGGGATCCGATTCCCGAACGGCAGTGAGAAGACAACCGCAAGATGTTCCATGAAGGGGGTGCGAAGATGGAAAATTATTTTACTCTAGCTCTAATGGAGCATCCCGTGTATGGGACCAGCTCGTAGAGCTTTGGAGGGGGTGAGAGAAGAAGAAAAGGGATGAAGAATGAGGTGGTAGGGGTGGCCTTATATAGTTGTAGGAATGGAGGCATAAGGGTCATTTTAAACCTTTACAAAATAAATGCTAGGGTCTTTAGTGATGGATATAAATGTGACTAAAGACCCACATTGTTAAAGCACGTGTGCACTCTCTCCTCTTTGCCTTTAGTATTACGTGCCCCCCGCGTGCGATGGCACATACGATCGTGCATCATCGCACACATGCTGCGCAATCCTCCATCCGACCCTCGAGAAGGCGCCATGTGGCCGCACCATGCCCATTCATCTTCGATCCAGCGATCGAATTGAGTGCAACACACTCGCCTCTTCGATTTGATGTGCACTGGGGCTCGAATTGATGCCCTCCTCTTCGCAAAGGGGCACGCAACCGCTGCGGCACGCCTCACCTTGTGTCGCATTTACGTTTTTAGGCGCGTTTGCTCTCGACCATTGGATCTCAATCTAAGGGTCGAGATGCATTGGTGATTGCGTGAAGAGGTGTTGTGGGAGTCTTGGGCCAATGTTGGGTGGCTGGGATGGCACCACGTGACACCATTGTGGCCATCCATCTTCTCTAACTTATAGATGGTGTCATAGATGTCTAATTGAACCAATTTTTGCTCCATTGGGCTGCGATTGTCGATCCAAACGCATCTGTGCAGTTGGATTTGTCATATGAGGTACAGATTTACACCACCTTGGCCCTTAACCTCTGATCTTTCTTAGACTTTATCTGATGCTACAAAAATTTGATTGGGGCGATCTTAGAGTTGTTGGACTCTGATCGTCGCCCTGATTAGATCCGTACGGTTGGATCTTCAATCCAAGGCTCTAATAAATATTGCCCTATCCCTTGTACACAAAAAGAGAAAATTAACATATAATTTATACAATCTTACATAAATGCACGATGATGCATGTTATGTAATATGTATAATGCATGATGCTTCTATAGACCCAGGAACATGCAAAAATAGGCATTTTAGGCCAATTAAATGTGTGCACATCAAGCAGCAGCAGCAGTAGGTGCCATCAGCAGTCCCTCCTTTTTTCCCACCTTATGAGCAGTTTACTGCGACATGTCCTCCTCCAGTGTGACCCTCTCCATTCTACGAGTAGGTGTGGGGCCTTTTCGACAGACCTCTTATAGGCAGGGATTTTGTCAGTATACAAGATGTGACATATGGTATTTCTTTGATGATGCATCGGCAAAGTGAGACAGACATGGTGATGATGAGACATGGGCATCAGATATCAAAATACCTGAATGCTCAAGGTCAGTTCTTGGATAGACTTGGAGAGTGTATTAATGGGATTTAGTAGCAGCTTCATCGGCCTCCTCATCCTCGTCGATCTACTACCATGCCTCCATCATCAGTAGCACCTCCTCCTCCTCCTACCACTGACCAGCACCAGTATACCAGCAGGTCACACATCCTCGCAAGACATCTAAGCAGTCAACACCGAGATCGTTAGCTCAGCATTGCCTATGTTTTGGCCAGCCTACCTCCTCAGAGAGATCTGACTTGATGGACCTCGAGTTAGATACAGACCTCCAGAGCATGATGGATGCCTTCATGGCATCATTAGATGACTAGCTTTAGCATTAGTTCCTATTTTTCTTAGCTTCATTGAATTATAAAACTTTATAATCTATGGACTATTTTATTTTGCTCTGTTTATCTAGACTCTTTTATACTATTGTTATATGCATGGATATTATCTCTCTCAGATATATTTTACTCTCTTGAAATTGCATGTTGAAATTATTATTACTTCATTTACATGCTTAAGGGGGAGTTAATTGAAATTGATAACAGCATGTTTACTTTTTGCTGAAACAAAAAAGGGAAGATATTATGCATAATATTTCAATTCATAATTATAATTTTGTTGTCATAAAAAAGAGGGAGAATGTAAGCACCTCTATTTTGATGCACCAAGATTATGTTTATTGTAAGACTAATATTTTATGACTATCATGGATCAGAGTTTCTCTCTTGGATCAAGATTAGATTGATGCTGATCTGTGTCTTTTACTTTTATCGAGTCTAAGATATTGTTGTAAGGAACCTCAAAATAAAACTCAAAGGAATTTTCACACTTTTCTCTAAAAATCAATTCTAGGGTTTTTTATCAACCAGTAAGACTAATTGATCAACCAAATTGATTGATCGACCAATCATGTGTATGCTTCTAAGGAGCCTAAAATGTTTATTTATTCATGTTCTTAGTGTCGTAGAAGCATCATTCATTGTAAATATTGTATAACATGCATCATCATGCATTGACTAATTTGCTCTCTTTAGTGACCAATGACAAGGTGATATTTAATTGGGGTCTCAGATTGAAGATCCAACCGTACAGATCTGATCAAGGCGACGATTGGAGTTCAACGACTCCAAGATCGCCTCGATCAGATCTCCGTAGCATCATATGCATCTGAGAAAGATCTAAGACCAAGGGGTCGGGTGGTGTAAATTTGTACCTCAAATGACAAATCCAACTGCACAGATGGGTTCGGATCGACAATCGTAGCCCAACGGTGTAAAAATCAGTCTAATCTGACATCTGTGGCACCATCTACAGAACAAACAAGTTGGACAATCAAGATGGCACCACGTGGCGCCATCTCAGTTGCCTAAACCGCCCAAGGCTTGCCGCTGCTCTCTCACTCGCCTCAACCAGCCATCAGATCTGGTCTGTTGGATCTTGATCCAATGGCCATGAGCACGTGCGCCTTAAATGTAAACGCATCTCAAAGGGCGGCTTGGCACAGTGGTCTCGCACCCATGGGCGAGACAGTGGTTGCACTGGAGCGATGAAATTGCGTCGTTGGATCATGATCAGACGGCGGGCAAGGTGGCGATGTGCCGTGATGGATGTGCACGATTCACAGACACGCAATCAGACTCACCACTGCACGCATAATCGGACGCGAGGGCACGATCTGAAGGTGCGAGTGCGGGTGAGTTTTAAGTAGCTGAAGACAAAGAGGTGGGTGAGTGCATGTGCTACAACCACAATTGGGCTTTAGTGATGATTAGATCCATCACTAAAGACCCTGAATTAATTTTTTTTTAAAGATTCAAATGTCCTTTTTGCCCTCTAACCTCAACTATAAAAGGACCTATGCTCACCACATTTTTTTCATCCCTTCCTTCATCTCTCTCCCTCTCCAAAGCTCTAAAGATGCTTGTCCCAAACCTAGGATGCACCTCTAGAGTAAAAATGAAAATTTTGTCCACTTCTCACCCCGTTCGTGGAGCACCCGTGGTCGTCTTCTCGCCCTCATTCCGGAAGTAGATCCTGTGACAACGACAACCTGTCTCACCTCCAGTTCTTCCCGCTTCGTTCTTTGTCCTCCCTCTACTCTTCTTCTTCCAGGTATCGCCCATCCAGCTCGTCCTCCAAGTAGCCATCGAGGAGGAAAATTTCTCACCTCTCTTCTCTTTATCGCTTTCTAGATTAGATTTTTCACTTTCTAGTGGTAATTGTATGACATTATCATTGATATAAAATTGTTCTCTCTCTCTCTCACTCTTTCTAGTGTTAATATTGCAAGTAGAATAGAATCATTGTGATTCTCTCATCTTTAAACAAAAATTACAAAAAAATATATAATTGCAGATTTTGAATTGACGCAGCCTTCCTGTGTTCGACCTGGGACTCCTTTTGAGTTTCAGTAAAAAGTATTTGATTGTTCGGATTTTCTCGCAAATTACACTACCATGACGTGTTTTCAAAACTCAAATCTTTTTGCGGCGAATTTTCATACATCATTGCCTCAATGTGCTTGACATGAAATAAACACAACGCAATTAATACTCTCTCTCTTTTTCTATTTTTCTTTTTTTTCTATATATATATATATTTTTTTTTTTTACTTTTCTCTTTCTCTTTTTCTCTTTTTCTTTTTATATATATTTATTTCTACCAACACAATGTAATGCAGCACCCATGCACATTTTTAGTCACGAGGCATTATTCGGAATTGAGGGTGTTCGATAGGATATCGTGGCTTATTTGGTGGAAGTGCCTACTCTCGACACCAAGAAAGGAATAGATGGGACAACGTATTTCTGACTTTGATATTAATACTCTCCTTTAGCCGAGGATTCTATAAAGGATGGTTGTAACCATCCACCTTAGTCTTAGTTTTATTAGAACCTGCTCTTTGCGTATTTGCCTTATTTGGTGGCTCTCCAAAAATTCTCACAAAGAATTTATACTCAAGAACCAAGAATGAAAATTATGCCTAACTTCAAATATCATTATCCAATTACCCAGAAACTAAGATTCCTTGTACTAGACTTAGAGCACCAATAGACTCTCTACTCTTACCTTGCAATTGTTTGGTGGATCTACTAGAAGATGATTTGCTTGACTCCCTAATTACTATCCAAGGGTTCAGGAGAAGAAACATTGCTTCTTCTTGACAAACTAAAGATGTCTATTGGTCTTCACAGAGGATCCATTGCAAATTCTACATGTAAGTGTGAAATTGTATTGGATTCTGGATTCAGGAATCAACTTAAGAATAAATCTCTAATAAAACCTTCTTGATAAAAATTCTTTATGCATGAATGCAAAAATTTTTTCTGACATTAAAATAACACATGCAATGTCCAATCCCCATGCCTATTCATTACAATGTCCTCATTGAAATGTATGCAAAGAAATCAAAATGAAATAGGCGAGGGGAAGGGATATTACTTGACTGAGCTTGTTAAACTAGGTTAGCTTGGATAAAAAAGTACCTGTACAGAATACTGGGTTGCCTTCCAACCAACGCTAAGTTTAACATCATTTGCTGGACTTAAACCCAAAAGAAATATTCATTTCAATATTGTGGGTCAAGAGAAGGAGTAATAATTGTTGCTAAGAGATTCAAGATTAATATAAAGATATGATCATGTGGTCCAAGAGTCAATGATCCATAAATGCAAACCAATTGATGATGCTGCCCCACTCCGAAGAGTTTTTTGATTTGAAATATAAAATAGGCTCAGATAGATGGGGTTCATGATGCAGAGCTTGTTCATTAATCCAATTCCATAATTCAAGAAGAGGTGGTGGAGGGTCTGGATTGAAATCATGATTGGAATTTAAATATGGTTCTGAGTTAGAGTCATAAGGATCCTCATAATGGTAATTGATGTCAAAAATCATGAATTCTCCAGGCTCTGGGTCATATGAGGATAAAGGTAGAGTTGTGTTGAATTCCTCAAAATCCTCATCAGAAATTACCTCTTCCTTATCCGAAATCACTTCTTCCTCATAATCAAGAGATCCTTTTGAACCAGTTGGATTATAATTCCTTCCCCAATCCATCATGCTTCGAGCTTCTTTTTCTGAGGTTGTTTCTTTGTTTTCCTGGTTCATGTCCTTTGGTTGTCCAATTTCTTGAACCCCCTCAAAATTCAATAGTTCTTGAATTTTGGGGTGGATATACTGAGGATTTTTAATGTCATAATCTAATTCATCATAAGATACTCCCAATAGTTTCTCGATCTCATTAATGTATTTTTTAATTTGATTATCTATGGGAGGTGGTAAATTAGAAGCACCCTCAAGTACATCACTTCTTTGCCTCTTTCATTGATCTTGAGATTTGGCAAAATTTGGATTATCTTTAGTGTGAATTGCCAAAACCTCTTCAATTGCTCTTGAGACCTAAATAGAACCATAATTCAGTTTATTCTTTTGGGAAGCTTTAAAGATATTGAGTCGACAAGTTTTCCTCCCAGAAGTGATTTGCATATTCCCCATCTCACAGTTAATCAGAGCCTTGCCTGTGGCCAAGAAAGGTCTTCCTAAGATTATCGAGGTGTGGTTCAAGTTTTCTGATGCCTCCATATCTAAAACTAAAAAGTCCATAGGATACTCAAAATCCCTCACTTTTAGAATCACATTTTGTAAGAGTCCCTTTGGAATCTTGGTTGACCTATCAGCAAGCTAGAGGGTAACATCAGTGTGTTGTAAGGGACCTAAATCTAACTCTTCATATAATTCCGTGGGTATTAGATTGATGGAGGCACCAAGGTCCAGTAAGGCTCGCTCTAAGATAAAATCATCTATTTCACATGAAATTAGGGGGGTCCCCAAATCTTTCTTTTTAGGAGGGAGCTTATTTAAGATGATGGCACTAGCTTGTTTAGAAATTATGAACCTTTTTGATGGTTTAGCCTGGCATTTCGGTGTGCACATTTCCTTAAGAAATTTTGCACAGGCCAGGATGTTCTCAATAGCTTCAAGGAGTGGTATATTCACTTGGACTTGCTTTAAGATATCAAGCCATTTCTTAGATTGAATGGTTTTCTTTTCCCTGGATTTGTTCAAGGCTTCAAGAAAGGGTGCTTGAGAGAAATCATGAGTATTCAAATCTTGAGCCTTGTTTTCTAGATTAGCTTGGTCTCCTAGGTTAGATTCGGGCTCCTCAAGATCTTGGTAAGATTTGGATTTAGAAGAATAAGGATCATGGATTTGTTTCCCACTTCTCAAGGTGACAGCACAGGCATAAGCATTAGGGTTAGAAGGGTGAGGTGGGTTTTGCAAAATGAGTTGAGCCTGGGTTGGGTTAGGGTTAACAAAGCCAAGTGGGTGCTGGGGAGTAGATTGAAGAATATGTGCTTGTTGCTCCCATGTGTTGTTCTGGTTAACCCTATTGAAGTTCCTTGTGTTGGGTACGGGTTGGGAAGGAAGTATCCCATGTTGTCTAGCATCAACTAATTGGTCCAATCTTCCTATCAAATTGGTCCTCAATCGATTCATTTCTTCTTTATGTCTCAAATTCATTTCTTGCATTTCCTTGAGGACTAGATTCAGATCAGATGGGTGGGTTTCCTAAGTAGGTTGCTACTGATAAGTGCAAGGTTGTGTGTACCTACTAGGTTGCCCATAAGTACTAGGCTTAGTCAAATTAGGTCCCTAGGCAGGTTTTTGACTTGACCAAGCAAAGTTAGGATAGTTACGCCATCCAGGGTTGTAGGTGTTTGAATATAGGTCATTTCTAGTGTATCCCTGGAGTGCATTCACATCCTCAGGATAATTAGGCATCGGGATGCCTAATTCAAAATTTGAGGGCATTAAGATACCTCCTTGGTACCCAGAAAGAGATGGGTCCGAGTAAAGTTGGCTCATGGGTGGAGCCATGGTTAGGTTATTAATATTGTGCACTACTTCCAGACCTAGAGGGTTGGGGAGTTGGGTGCGGGTTAGCATAGAAGTTCCTTGGGTAGGCATAGGGTTTACTTTGGAATATGTACCTATATTCTCTTCAGGAGGTTATCCAATTTCTTATCCAAATTCTCTATATTTTTTTCCAACAAGTTCCACCTTATTCAATCGTTGTGCAATTAGTTCTAAATCAATTGAATTTGAATTATCCTTAACTTCATAGACTCTGCTCCTTTGTTGATTTGATCTGTTGAAGGCGGACATCGAGGCATTGTTGAGGGAATTTTCATTCATATTCTTAAATAATTCAAAGGCTCCATCAGAATCTTTGCTTAGGAAATTTCCCCCACATGCTGCATCAACAAAATTCCTCAAATTGTCACTTAACCCATAATAGAAAATATGGGCCAAGTGCCACTTGGGAATCCCATGATGAGGGCATTTCCTAACTAAGTCGTTAAATCTCTCCCAAGCCTCATGCAATTATTCTCCAGGGTTCTGCTTGAAGGTTGTAATGGCACATCTAAGGGCATTTGTTTTTCCTGTGTGAAAGAATATTTTCAGAAAAGTTCTCAAATCTTCCTAAGTTAGAATTGGTCTACCAATAGTCCTCAACCATTGAGTAACTTTATCTTTTAAAGAAAATGGGAACATTTTCATCATTAAGGTATTTTCATTCAATGTCCTTGGGCCAAAGGTCCTTCCTATGTATTGAAATTCTTCAAGGTGATGGAAGGGGTCATCGGAGTTGTGGCCATGGAAGTGGGGAATCAGATTGATGATTTGTGGTTTGAGCTCAAAATCATCCCCATCTTGAGGTAACCTAACAAAAGGTTCCAGTTGGGCATCAGGAGGGTTGTAAAAGTCTTTGAGAGGTCGGTCTGCTCTCCCATTTTGGAGTCAGGTAATGGCCTATACTACGACCTGCATTTGTCTATCATGATGCCGACCTTGTTTATCAATCTGCCTCTGTAAGAGAGCCATTGGATCCAAATTTTCTTCCTCCTCTTCAACCTCATCTTCCTTATGGTGACTAGCCATTGAAGAAGGTTTAGATTCAAATCTTGGAAAATCACGTCTTCTCCTAGGATTTCTCTCTAACGGTGGTAGCAAATCAAGATGTAGAGATCTTCTATCTTGCTTGCACTAGAAGAATGTCTATGGATGAGAGAGAGAAGATAGATGCGAGAATACCTACCCTCATAGTACAAGCAATCAAGCTAGTCCTTATAGTGTAATCCCTAATTAGACCTAATCTTAGCTCTCCAAAACACGACTAGGTTAGATCAACCCTTGAATTACTTGGTTGGCCAAAAGGGTGGGACCCCTTAGGATGCCCCACACAGCGGGACACCACTAAGGGTTAATGCGGTTACCGCACCAACCTTTCCTGTCACCAGTGGATCCAAGTAGACAAGGTCTTGACCTTAGCCCAATCTAATTTCAAGTTACCAAGCAGATTAGTCCTACCTAGGACACATCTACTCAATTTTAGGCTTAGGTTTAAAGTGCTTTTGGAATATGATGGGCATTAGGGGGGTGTTGCCCTTAAAAATTGATTTCAAAAGTGTGAAGTGCACAGGCAAGGGGTTCGCAAGCAATTTTTTATGATGAAGTGAATTTAAGGTTCAATTGCTTGTATAATTGTGTTTTAGGGTTTCATAGTTAGATAAATTCAAGAAAGGTTTTGATGAACACACAAGAATTTCTTTGCAAGTCCCAATCTATAAGATAGATTTTCTTTAGAAGTATGCAATGCAAAGGGCGCTCTACCTTAAGGTTTGAAACCCTAGAAACAAGTAGTTGCTAAGATGATCCTTTTAAGTCCAAAATTATAAATGTGGTGTGACCCAATCAATGCGATCAATTGATCCTATTGCACCACCAACTAGGCATTCAGAAAATACTTTTTCAAGAATTTTAATGCACATTTTCTATTTTTCTCAGATTTAAAGTATAATGGGGGTTCTACAATCTGTTTTGACCCCCAGTTGGTGATTGAATATTTTGTTTAATCAAACATGTACCAAATAATTTTTTCAGAATTTTTCAAGATTCTATATTATTATAGAAATCCAACACAATAAATTTCAATTAAATCAAAGTTGCATAAACATTCCTGTGATCTTTGAAGTCTAAAAAGTTAGAAGCAATAATAGATTTGATAACAATTCAGTTCTTGAAGTTTTAAAATTCTTATCTAACTCAAAATGGCATAAAATTTGGATATGTTGTTCCTGACTTCAAAACCCACGTCCAGTAAAAATTTTAGAATTTTTAGACATGTAAATTTTAGGAATTTAATTTTTAAGATGAGAGTTTATTGCAGCTTGAAAATTTGAGAGCTAGTTTTGTTGATTTTTAAAAAATAATATCCACCAAAAGAGTTTTTTTTCAAAAAGCAAGCAAATGCTAACCTAAGGTTCAAGCAAGCACCTAATTTTTTTTTGGATTTTTTTTTCAAAGGAAAATCTAGCCTAATTTAAGATACGAGTACTTACCTAAGATTAGAAACCTGCAATTTCTCCATTGTTGCATTTCTTCTTGGATTTCCATGCTCCTGCAGACATGAAATCAATGAAAATGAAGCAGGTTAGAAATCTCAAATAAGCACTAAGAAGAAAAGCTTTAAAAATTTGTGCCAACTTATTCATCGCAAAACGTGTAAAAGTATTTCTATATCGTTGTAGTTGCGAATCACATTGAAATAAATAAATTTATAAATTAGAATTGGTGAGTCTTGAGTCATTCGTAGGGAGGCAAAATGTGATTTTGAAAGCTTTTCGTACTAACTAATCTATTCTAATGCAAGCATAAAAGTAGAGACATGATATTCATAGAATCAAATTTTTATTGCTACTTGCAAATAATTCTTATAGTAGGAAATAAAACAAATATGCTAAAGATTAGACAAAGAGAAAAATAGATGAACGATGGAGCCACTTAAGGGATGCTTGTGTGAAGTGAGCTACTACTTCAGATCCAGGGCATCGGGAAGAAGACCAGAGAGATGTTGGAGAGAGAGAGGCTAGAGATGTGTCTGGTGGAAGTTGCTTCTCAATTGAGGGCTATGAGGCTCTTTTTATAGATAAACTGACGGGCAAAGTAGGTATTTGAGCCCCCAAAATCATGGAACTCCTTAAGTGCGTTCAAATCTGTCGGTCGAGAGATCAACGGACCAAATCGCACCTCAAAAGAACCTTCGCCGTGCCTTCTGCGTGCTCATCACACCAAATGGCACCACATGTCAAGCCCTCCACCGCTGGATCCATCTCCTCGCACATGCGCTTTCATTTTTGATAGTCCGATCTCACGATCGGATGGCTTAAACTCATCGCAGCACCGCATCTCGAGGTCACGCGCTTTGGAGCATTTGGTTGTGTGTCCAACTGTGCGTGTATCCACATCGCCGCATCTGCTAATCCTCATCGCGCCACACGGTTGCATCCTTGTCGTCTGATTTGATCCAATGGCCCAATTGTGCCCGTGCTCCACCGCCTCTCTAATTTTAGTGCCCAGCATGATTCGATCGCACACCTCACGCTTGCATGTGAGTGTAGTAACTGTTGTTCTGCACCACTTCTTGTGTCGCAAATTGGTTTTAGCATGTGGCTGCTCTCAGCCATTGGATGAAAATCCAACGGCTGAGATGGACTCCTCCTTTGATGAAGGGCGGAGAGGGTGACGTGGCCTCATCGTGGCCGTTGGATGATGATCCAATGGCCTACTTTTTTTCCTTCAGTGGTTGGGGTGTGGTGGTAGGCTATTGGGATGGTGTCATGTTGCACCATCCTGACCGTTCATCTTCCCACCTTTGTAATTGATGCTACAGGACTCCGATTAGGTTGATCTTTGCACCGTTGGACTACGATCGTTGATCCAAATCCATCTGTGCGGTTGGATTTGACATCTGAGATTTGGATTTATGCTATCTTACTCCTTGGTCTCTGATCTTCTATGGGCTATATGTGATGCTACAAAGTTTGATCAAGATGATTCTGAAAGTGTTGGACTCCCGTCATTATCCTGATCAGATTCGTACGGTTTGATTTATCATCTGCGACCCAGAATCAACTGCAATTAATATAGCCTCCCTTTTAGAGTTTAAAATAACATTATTATCTATAAAGCTAACCAATCAACTATGATGCAAATTATGATGCTTATTCATGCATTGTCTCTAAGTTAAGCTAAAATCTAACTTAATTCAGGTAGATTAAGTCCTATGTTGCAGCACAATCAGTGGTTATGGGATGAATGGCTAGATTTAGGTAGCACCACCTAAAGGGATGCTAGGGTTGGTTGTTATGGATTGAAGGCTACCTTTGCTGGACATCCATGGTGGGAGAGGTGCGTGTGTTTGGTGCCAAAAGGGGGTAGCTTCTAGAAGGGTCAAGTTTGGAGGGAAAAGGGATGGTTGAGATGGCTTGTGATTGTAACACCATCATGGGTCCTAATTAGCCACATTTAGTTAGGTTTGAATGATAAATGCTCTTGAATGATCGCTTGAGGATAGTAATTCCACTCTGATCTGTTCTAAGAAGAAGACAAAAGAGTAGGGTTAATTCTACAGTTTTAACATCACATCACAAGTGCAAAGTAACCACGGGTTCACCCAAGGGTAAATTAAAGGTTAATTGAGAATAAAAGACAAAGAAGTGGGTCTACGTTAACAAAAATAGGATTTCACGTATTTCGAGAACTAAAGCAATACACAAAACCCTAATTATCAGCTTCGCTTAAATCAAAAAGGTTCTGGTTAGGATAAAAATCATATAAACCTCCTAAAATTCATAGAAAAATATTCTAAGAGGTTTGGTACTATTGGTTTCATCATCTGAACCTATTTTTACCTAGAATAGAGTTTTAAATGGAATTTTACCTTGATTTGGGCTTTTATGCAATTTTTCCAATCAAATGTGGTCAAAACTCAAATCTAAGTTCACCATTAGATTCCTTTGGTGCAAATTCTCTAATGATTTTGAATCATACTATGATTTCAGAGAACCATTATTTCGAGATGATTATGAGCCAATTTACGACCTCAGTATCCATGATTCATTCTTTGATTCTGATTCTGAGGTGTCCCTGATCCCAAGATCATTGATTCAAATTCATCTTCCATTGAACTAGAAACATTCTGCTATAACCTACAATAATCAAACATAGAAAGTGCCGAAAGTGTCTACAATACAGAGTTTGAATCTTTCACCAACTCAGATGTCCATGATCCTATAAGCACTCTCTAGGCATTTACATTTGACTGGGAAAAAGACTCTATGGATGAACTGATCTTTGAATCATTTCTTGAGGAGTCCATGCCGCACCCAGATATCGAAGTAGCCACACCTCTTACAGAGCCTTTCAAAACCTAATCCCAACCTAAACCCGCCATCGAAATCAATTTCTACTTTAACTCACCTCTTTCTGATCCAGTCACAGATGATTCACCGCCATCTTTTGATAAGGAATCAGACACCAATCAGACCAACAATCACATCTTGTCCTCTGATCCCACCAGTAGGGTTCTTACATCTTCCAAGATCCATTATCATTTGAGGACCCCTACTCTGAACAGGTTGAGCCAATTCAACCAAACCCTAGATTCATATTTCCACATATCTTCGAGCCACAAAGCATCTGGTGGGCTCTACACCTATTAATTCACATCCATCAACCCACCAGATTGATTGGGTTTGGTCTGCATCATCAGCCCATCGATCTGAATAAGCACCTGGTTGGACTAAGCAAACTACTCATCAAGATCCTTGCTCTACAAAATTCTTCCAATCTAACCACTCCTCCTTGACCACCTTCTGCTCGGCTAAAGGCATTGAATTTAGCACTTAATGGGAAGCAACTTGTCATTCCAAAAAAATCGAGACCCTTTTGATCATCTTATTGAGTTGCATTCCTATTTCACTTTAGGGTTCGTCACTTAGAATAGCCGACTCTACCTTTGATACCCATATCAAAGTTTCAAATCGTCCGCAACAGTCATCCTGACCCATTCACCCACCCTTTGACCTGTTCTAAACTTCAATCAAGTTGAATTCATACCGATCTGGTTTACAATGAGAACATTGCAAAAATTAGGCTTGGAGGGGTGTTAAAGTGCAAAACAAATGGAAATCCAATTCTCTGAGGGGATCTCACCATATTCTTTTTTTTTGAAAAAAAATGGAGAAAGGGGAGGAAAATTTTGAGAATTGATTAAAAAATCTTTCTAAAGGAGGAAAGGAGGAGGAAATACAAAATTTCAAAGGTAGCAAAATCAAGAAAAAAATCGATAGTTTTAGCAATTAATTATGGGATCTACTTAAGTTCTAAACCAAATCAAAATAAGGATTAAGTCCTAAAGTTCTAGAGACAAGGAGATAAGTAAAGAGTACTAATCTTAGGCCTCTTGGACCTATTTTAGGGCTTAAACACTCACGTATTCGCTAAGATCTAGATTAGTCCTCAAGAGGTTGAGGAAAATGCAAGGCTGATGTATTAAGTCTAAGGCTTAGGGAGTATTCGGCCCCATTGCCTGCCCTTTGGTTTGCGGGACTTGGTAACCTAAGCACCCAAATTTACACACCAGCCTGGTTCAGTGCACTTAATGAAGAAATAATGCCCAAAAGTGTTCTATTCTAAAAAAGTCATCCCGAAGATCTAACTTAGGTGTGGCTCAAAGACACAAGTTGATTGGGCGAGTTCTTGGTGCGGAGAGGTGGAATAAAAAATACTCCCCTCGAAGATGCATAATAGCATATCATTTCCTCAGTGCTTGTCTCCAAGGATATTCAAATATCCTACTGAGAGAACGTAAGCACCTTGTGCTGGTTTAGGTGCCATGGGAGGATTATCTCGAAATGTCGATTGCCAGGGCCTGAATTTAGCTACAGAATGCCATGGGAGACACTATCCCAAAGTGTCGAATGCCAGGGTTCTGGAGATTGCTTTGGGTGGTGCTATCCCGAAGCATCGAAAACCAAGGACCCTTCAAGGATTGATGGTAGGGAGAAGGAATCCGATACATACGTGTTTAGGGCCAATTTGAGGCTGGATTTAGGGGAATCTAAAAAGAAAAGATAGAAAACTCTCAAAATGAAAATTCCCTCTCTATCTCTCTCTTATCAAAATGCACTGGCAAACTGAACCTGGACTTGATACATCTACGCACGGGTGTTTTAACCGCTGGGGTCAATGAACCTTTGGCCAGTCTTTGTGGGCCTTAGAAGCCTTCGTAGCAGACCCAAGGCTAAGCTATTCAGGTCTGGATCTTGGCTGATACTTGAGTACCTCTAGGCCTATTATTGGTATTCTAATCTGATTTCTAAAAATGTGTCATAAAATCTAAACATCAAAATCATGGTCCAGAGATTTGGTTCTTTCCATGAGATTTTGATAGGGACTAGCAAAATCTAGGCATGGGGGTATGATGGTAACATCATCATGGGCCCTAACCTACCACAAGTAGTCAGGTTTGAATGATAATGCTCCTGAGTGATCACCTGAGGACAGTAATTCCACTTTGATCTATTTTGAGAAGAAGACAAAAGAATAGGGTTAATTCTATAGTTTTAACATCGCATCACAAGTGCAGATTAACCATGGGGTCACCCAGGAGTTAATTAGAGGACAATCGAGCATAAAACACCAAGAAGTGGGTCCACATTGACAGAAACAAGGTTTCATGCATTTCGTGAACCAAAATAATACATAAAACCCTAATTATCAGCTTTGCTTAAATCAAAGAAGTTATGGCCAAAATAAAAGTAATCTAAACCTCCTAAAATTCATAAAAAATATTCTAAGAGGTTTAGTATCTTTAGTTTGACCATCTGAACCCATTTTGACATAGAACAGAGTTTAAGATGGGATTTTTCCTTGATTTGGGATTCTATGCAATTTTCCCAGTCAAATGTGGTCAAAACTCAAATCCAAGTTCACCATTAGATTCCTTCGATCCAAATTAGGTTATCACCAAAATTTGTACCCAATTAGAGTCCATCTTGACCTATTTTGCAATTTAGTCTCCAAAATCTTTATTTCTCACAATCAGACCCCTAACTTTCAAGTTTCTTGCGATTGAGTCCCTAAATTTCTCTTATTCTTTGTATTCTGGTCCCTACCACCATTAAAGGTGTGAATTGAAACTTGCCGACCTTCAATCAAGGATTCCTCCTTGATTCCTCAACTAAATCCCTTTAAATTTGGAGGGATTGTTCTAGAGTTGCCCAATCTGATGAACCGACTCAAAAATCACAAATCAAATCCTAGAGCTCAGGCGAGATCAAGGAAATTAAGGGACTCTTTCCTCTGAGACTGTGACTAATTAAGCTTCTTTCTTCATATAAAGCTCACATTTGAGCTCTATAAAAGCTACCCTAAGTCCGATTTAGGCTAAGAAAAGTCCTCGTATCTCTCTGGTCATCTCAGACCATGGCTCCGGTGAGCCTCCTCGACTCCTTCAAGCCTCTCAATAACCAAATTGAAAGTCCCATGATCTTCCCCGACCTTGTTTTCTTCTCGTCGGTCACAGTAGAAGCCCCCTTTATCCTTCTTCCTCATTGTTCTCATCACCGGAGACTACACCTCCTCCAGCGTCGGCCAACCAAAGCCAGCACAGGTATCCCCTCCCCTTTATCAGTAATTAGGTCTACCCTCTTCCTCTCTCTCCTTAGAATCTATCTCCCCTGTTATTTCCTCAAATTGACCACCATACTCCCCACTCCCCCATCATCTTCTTCGCCTCTGGCGTAGCTCTGACTAGCTCGCCACGCCACCAAATGCCTCGTCATCACATCCAAAAGCTCCACCTCATCTCCCTCATCAGAATCCCTCAATAAATTTCATCAACTGCACACTCCACAACTCCCCCGAACACACCCACCTCCGAACACATTCTCTGACTCCGTTCGGCTGCTCTAGACCTCTAAACACCCAACCACCCACACCGTTAGCTTTGCCTCACCACAATGAAGCTTTCCATGTGCTTAATTGGGCCCTAGGGCCATGTTTTCTATGCAGGCACCTCTACTGCCACTGGTCGTCTTCTCCACCAACAACAGCTGCCAACCAACCACCTCTAACCTCATTATCACCTCTAGTGAATGTAGCTTTAGATGTTGAAGATTCACGCAGTAGCACTTGAAGCTTGAAGCTCTGCAGCCGCTCCAATTGAGGATGCCTTTCTTCAGCCACAACATGCAAAGACATTGAAGGAAGTAGGCACTTTTAGTGCCACATCGTAGGCACATGATCTAAAGCAGCAAGTTGTTTTTGTGCACAAGGCTTATCGCCCACAAACACAGGGGATCGGGTCCCATACCCCATACACACTCACACATACACATTCACTCACACACACACATGAGCGCGTGCCCGGGTGTGAGCCTGGGTGTGGTTTTGCATCGGGTTTCATGCCCTGTTGCCTCATGATGCATGCCTATATGCTCAATACTTAGGCATGTTTAAGGCTTTGTGCTCTAGCCTTATGTTTGAGGCTCTGTGATGTGCTTGCCTTGGTTCCTCTAAGGCATGACATAAGGTGTCTATATCACCTTGGCGATGTCTAACTTAGCTTAGCCTTGATTACTATAGGGATATTTAAGTGCTTGATCTAACTTGAATTAGTGGTTCAAAACCACTGTAAAGAAATTTAGGAAATTGAATGCTTTGATATATGTGTTTAATGTGGGATAAGTGGTGATTCAAATCACCATTTTTAGAGTTTCTTTCATTCTGTTTATCCCAATAATTTCTAAGATACATTTTCTATTATTGAGCATCATTTTGAGTAAATTTATGTTATTCATTGAATGTCTTTTTATGCTCATTGTTATTAATTGCGATTAGTGTGTGAATTCCATATTTGCTCCATGAGAACAACCTCGAACTCATTTCTTATTTTTGAGAACTTATAAATTTAAATGCTAATTCACTTGTGTTGACTGTACTACGACATGTATCTTGAACTACAACGAAAGCCTACCAACAGCTTGGTGATGAGATGTAGGGTGAAGATGCACCCATGTGTTGGTGCCAAAATAAGGTTGGTTAGAGGTGGTTTGGCTCCACCTTTAAGGTGCCCTTTGGTGGTGATTGAGAGTTGACAAGGTGGCTTTAGGTTGGTACCAAAATGAAAAGAGTAGGTGGTAGCTTAAGTGGAGTTAAGTGGTCTTTTTGTGGGGCTTAGGTAGTAGGGTAGTAGGGTAGTGGTTGGTTGTTGTAGAGGAGGTGGAGCTAAGAAGAGTAGTGGAAGAGGAGTACAAGAGTTAGAGTTTTGGTTGGCGTAGAGGAGGAGTCGAGCTGCAAGTGTTCCTGGAGCTGAAAATCTGTTGAAGATAGCTACACCTGAGCTCAATAGCTAGGCAGTTCTTTGCTAGCTACTAAGCCAAGCTAAATTAAGTTGGCTTCTGCTAATTTAAGCTAGGGTAAGCTAAATTTGGTTTTCCCAAAGACTACCTAGCTAGCTGAGCTAGCTAGCTTAGCTGAGTTTAGTCTTCAGAAGCTGGAGTTGAGCTAGCTTGAGCTGGTTGAGGACTTCTTCAGCTGACCAGGCTTAGCTAATTGATGGTAGGAGCTAAGCTTGATTAAGTAGAGCTTCCATGGACTGGATAAAGTTGGGAGGAGCTGAAAGGAGTTGGGTTCAGCTGAGTTGAGCTGGCCTGAGCTACCATCTAGCTAAGGTGGGCTGAATAGAGCTAAGATGAGCTGAACCTAGCTGGGTTAAGCTAGAATGAGTTGGAATCCAGCTAAGATGAGTTGGATTCAATTGAGATTCAACTGAATTTAGCTTCTCCTTCATCCTTAGCCTTACTTAATGCCAGGGTTTATGGGATATTCTAAATCTGTTCATCCCTAACACTGAAATAAAGATGTAAAAATAACAAAATAATGCAATGCATGCCTATCCTAGGAAATGCCTAAACGCAACCCAATACCATAATGTACATTGGAAAACCTGGGAAGTAGATATGATTTTTAGGTTAAGAATGATGATAAAGTAGTGTTTATCAATTGTCAAAGAAGTGTTTCTTTTGTAAGTCAAAGAAGCAATCCAATCATGTAAAAGGGGTCTTGGAAACAAAATACATCAAAGAATCATTTAGTAATAGGACCTAAACTATGGGATCTTGATGAGATAAGTCCCCAGAAATTTCTCTTGACAATTAATGCCCAATCTTGTAAATTATAACAAATTATCCATATCTTCAGCTAAACTAGTCTATTCCTATGTTAAATGAGCATTCCACCCATCTTATGTTTTGTCAATTTTCTCTTTTCTTTCCTCTTCCTCCCATTACCCTCTCTTTCAACCCACCTCCTTTCATCCTCCTACCCTATGTCAACACAACTCCATCCACATCCACAACCTGGACTCATTCAGTCATCACCTTCTCCCTACCACCCACGTCCTCACTCCCCTTCAATGCATCGCACCTAAGTTGCATCTCCAATTTTGCCTTCTATTATCATTGTTTATGGATGGAGGAACTCCATCAAGTGATTCTCAAGTACGAACAACTACATTGACTTCTCTACAATTATTGCCAACAAAAAAGCATATTACTACTCCACCATGAGCACGTCCTCACCCTTATCAACAAATTTAGTACTATTATGACCAATCAAATATCTCATAATTGTACAAATGTGACTTTTACTATTTAATTCTCCATTGGAATTGCCTTTTGAAATCTAACACTTATTCCCTTGGAAATATCATGTTTTGAGAACCCCCCTCTCGCCTAGTCAATCCGAAACATAATCTCCTACTCTTATCTTGCACTTATTTTAATACTTATTTTTTGGGTATTGATATTGTACAAATGCAACAGAAATTGTAGCTTTCACCTCCATACAATGCACGGTGTCAACTGAAAATGAGAATTTTGCTTATACTGATAGCAGTAATATGTCATTGTAGTATTTTATGTGGTGGAAATCTTATACCAAGAAAAATTAATTTAAATCTAACCACAGTGAATTAGGTCGTCTCCACGGGGAGGAACAAGCCAAATTAACTCAGATTTATCAAAACATGATGGTCTGATATTTTTTTGCAATTATAGTATAACATGTAACATAGATGCAGCTAATAGATTGGAGAGATGGATATGCAATCCGATAATCCAAGTAAATAGTAAGAACTAAAGGGTGGTCGGACCCAGATAGGCTATGCTAATATGGTGATTTTATCGTTGAAATGAGTATAGTGGTTAACCTAAATCGAGCCTAACCATTTCCTTACAAAATTTTTTACCTGATTTTATCTTGGTCACTTTTAGGCTCAAGGTCGAACTCAGGGAAGTGGGATTAGAGGTGAAGAAGTTTCTACGCCTTTCCTACAACGAATCTCTTCCGTTCGTTTATTATGTTTTTAGTGTTTTTCTATTTAATATTTTTTTTCTGATAATTTTTGTCCTTGAGGTACACCCTCAAAATCAAGTTCTTGGCTTTGAGCCAAATTAGGGTTTCAAAACTATTCTTGCTATTCGCAAGACTAAGTACCTACAAGTCAAGGATTATCTTTTCTCTTTTGTATATTTCTTTTTATCTTTTTAGTGGCAGGAAAGAGAAATAGAAATAAGGTAAATATAGTATATATATACGTATATATATTATATGTATATAGGGGTGGGGGTGGAGGTGGAGATGGCGTGTAGCACGATGTTGAATTGGTCATCATCTAGGAAGACGCAACCAACAGGACGAAGTGCCACGTGGAGTGTAGGATGGATGGGTGGAAGATGCGTGTGAAAATGCTTTCTGTACGCGTGTATCGAGGAATATCAGCAATTGGTGTAGATATTCCCGTGATACAACGTATGGTAGGTGATATGAAAAAAAAAATATATATATATATATGTATGTATATATGTAAATATATATCTATATGTATATATATATGGTTATAATTATATAGGTGTATATGTAGTTATATATGTATATATATATATATGTATATATATAGTAATATATGTATATAATTATATATATGTGTATATGTATATCTATATATTAGTATAAGTACCTATGTATATAGATATATGTAGATAGATATACATATATATATATATATATGTATGTATGTATGTATGTATGTATGTATGTATTTAGAGTTATTGATATATGTATATTTGTATATATGTATGTATACTAATACTTAGCTATATAAGTACTAATATAGATATATGTAAATATATATATATGTATATAAATATATATATATATATAAATATATATATGTATATATGTGTATATATAGGTATATAGTAGTGTATAAGTAAGTGGGTGTGTGTACAAGAGTGTGTGTGTGTATGTGTCTAAGGGAGTGAGAGAGTGCTGTGAGAGAGAGAGAGAGAGCGTCTGTGAAGATGCCGTGGGCGAGTTAAGTCGTCTGGACGTAGCGGCCGTCGTCTGGTGCCAACGTGCAGGCGCAGGTGCATAGGCGCACAAAGGTGCTCGCACGCAGGAGGGAGTGAGCGCGAGGGAGAGACCGCAGCGCACTGCGTTACGCGTTGAGGCGGGTGCGAGCGAAGAAACAGGCGCTGAAGCAGGTGAAGATGCAGGTGGGTGCAGACGAGAGAGCAGGCACGGGGAGAGACGCAGGCACGAGCGTGCGCGGATGGGCTGGCGACAGTCGCAGTGCGGAGAGAGAGCGCCTGGTGACCGGATAAGTGAGAAACTTACCGGTCACCACACTGCAGCCACAGTGTTCCGCTGAAACGTGTGAACAGTGGCTACAGTGCGCGCTCGGCTCGCATGACCGGGTGCTAGCGGTTCTGTGTGTGCGGGTGCCACTGAGCGAGCTGGCACGCACGCGGAAGGACTATGTCGGCTGCTGGCGAGCACATTAACGGGCGAGGGCGACCTGTTGGCGCATGCGGAAAGAGCTGCGCCAGCTACTGGCATGCGCGGTGGCCTGATGCGGGCAAGAGGTGGCCGGCGCCTTGCTGCAGCGACGGTTGAGCTTCAAAGCTTGACTCTATGGCAATGGCGGAAATGCTTTGAATGATGAAATCAGAGTGGTGAACCACCACGCCCACTGGTCCTTTGATGAGCTGGGCGGTGGTGGGACTCACAGTGGTGGTTGTGTACCACTGTGAGTTGCTCCTGCCCGCAGCGTGGCTCCTCAGAAGGAGGAGAGGCTGCATATGGAGGGGAGAGGGGAGGAGACGGCCTGGAAGGGAAGCTACTGTGTTGGGTGGACAAGGCTCCTTTGGAAAGAAGATAGCCATGCCTTTTTAAAGAGGAAGAAGGCAAGCACAGCCATGCCCTGGCTGTGCATGGCTGTGCATGCGGTTGCAGGGTAAGCTGCTGCAGGGAATGGTGTGAGGAGGAAGCTGCCATGCCTTGCAGCCGCGGAGAAGAATTTCAAAGTCAAATAAAAATAAAAATAAAGATGGTGAATTTGCGAAGCAGCACTTGAGGAAAATGTTAATTTCAAGGCCATTTTATTCACTCTCCTCCCCTTTCAAATAAATGCATTCATGCATGCATTTATTTTTACAAATGCGACTATGTCTACCTAATATGCACCGATAATGCTAGGAAATAGCACAAGATGGCATAATTGTTGGTGTATTTTTGCTATGCAATCATACCCCTTGCCTTTCTTTTGCTAGTCCCTAGCAAAACATTTTTTGTATTGTATTTAGAAATGATCTAAAGCTGAAGATTTTTTTCTGAGGCGACATTGGTGTGTTTATTTGTTGGATATTGTGAGAACCAATTGTAGAGAAGACTACTAGTACTTTAAGTCTCACATGACATAGACCATCTCTCAACTAACCTGGACTCTTGATATTTAAACCTTAAGTACGATTTCCAGGACCCAGGAGGTTTTTACCGTACTCGAGAGCTCAAGAGATTATGGCTTGTGCTTAGTGAAGGATCAAGACTGACCAGATGAACATTAAGACTCAAGCCCAGGGTTTCACGAAATTTTAAGTGCAGGTTGGTCCCAGTTTCAGCTCGTGTCTTTGGATTGACCCTTAAAAAAAACATGACGGAAAACTCAACTCCCATTTTATAATATTTGTGGCTCAAAGAAAACAGGATATTTGTGACTTGCCCTGAAGAACTTTTGTAGGGGAAGACTTTACAGATATTTACGAGATATACTAACTTATTTGCATCTTTTTTTTTTTTGAAACACGTGTCAGTATATCCCTACAACATTATTTCGAGGAGCACACTTTTCTTTTGGTGGGAGAGTTCCCTTTTGGTGGAAAGAGTCTCTCCTAAACACAAGACTAAAGCCTGGGATAAAAAGTCTGCCTGCTCGCACAGGTAAGGACTCCACCTTCCCTAATGAACACTAGGGTTGGATCTTATGTTCACCTGGTCTTTCTTGATATGTGTAGTGTGAACCAAGATTACTTAGGATCTCGAGTAGAAGCAAACCAATGGATCCTGTACTGGTGTCTCAGGTACAAGAATATGTCCTTAGTTAGGAGAGATTCCAATCTATCTTGTCAATGCTCAAGTGAATTAAGCCGAGCCTGAGTGAATCAAGCTTCTGTGGCCTGGAAAGTCTTCAAAACAGTGGTTGAATATCTATAAACACTTATTGTATTTTTGTTTTAGCCTTCAGATCATTACTAAACACCTTTCTTTTTCATATATAGATAGATGGAAACTGCATGATACCATAAAATACCCAGGTCCTATGGATGCCCATCCACCCCCCCATGCCAAACGATGCTATGTCCTCATATGCATGCAGGGTAGGGTAGAGGAAGGACGAAAGATGGGGTAACGAGAGCTAAGGTGCAAGGTATACAGTAGGGTGGTAGGGTGGGTGGATGGTGGGTGGTAAAGTGAAAAGAGAAGTGAGCGTGACAGTGGCGAAGTGTTGTTGGGGTGCCTCCCAACGAGCGCTGAATTTAACATCCCCAACTGGATTCGAAATGAGGCACAAAATTAGTTACCCTCCAGCAGGGCAACAGTTTCTCCAACCGAGGCAGGTTCATGAGTAAGATAGGGTTTCAAATGCTGCCAATTGACCGTAAATTTATTCCTAGATTTGGGATCTTCAATCTCAACGGCCCCTTTGGGAAATGGTCTTGAGACCAGGAAAGGACCAGTCCATTTGGATTTCAGTTTCCCAGGAAAGAATTTGAGCCAGGCATTGTAGAGCCAAATTTGCTGAGATGGCTCGAATTCCTTCCGCCAAATACAGCTGTCGTGAAAAGCCTTAGTACGTTGCTTGAAAGTTAAGGCAGAATCATAGGCTTCACGACGGAGCTCTTCCAGCTCCTGGAGTTGGAGTTTCCTTTCTCGACCACACAGGTCTGGGTCGAGGTTACATTGGTGAACCGCCCAATAAGCACGATGCTCCAACTCCACGGGCAAATGGCAAGGCTTCCCGTAAACAATTCTATAAGGAGACATACCAAGGGGAGCCTTGAAGGAGGTCCAATACGCCCAAACTGCGTTAATTAGCTTGTCGGACCAATCCTTATGATCAGGCCGAACCATTTTTTGGAGAATTTGCTTGATTTGCCGGTTCAGCACCTCTGCCTGGCCGTTCGTCTAAGGATGATACGGGGATCGATACGATGGTGAACTTCGTATTTCCTCAGGAGTGCTCGAAAAGAGGCATGGGTAAAGTGGCTTCCTCCATCCGAGATAATGGCTCGAGGGATCCCAAAGCACGCAAAAATGTTGTCTTTAACAAATCGAGTGGATATAACATGGTCAGCACGGCACATGGGAATAGCCTCGATCCATTTCGAAGCATAATCAACAGCCACGAGAATGAATTCGAAGCCGTTGGAAGGAGGAAAGGGACCCATGAAATCAATTCCCCAAATGTTGAAGATTTCCGCAGCTAGGATGGGTTGCAAGGGCATCATGTCACGACGTGACATTGACCCTAACGACTGGCACCTAGTGCAATGTTTGGCATAATTGTGTGCATCCTGGTGAAGGGAGGGCCAAAAGAAACCACACTGTAACACCTTGGCTGCAGTTTTCCTCCCAGAAAAATGGCCTCCACAAGCCTGATCATGGCAGAAGGATAGCACACTGGGGAATTCGCTGCCAGGAATACAGCGATGGATAATTTGATCAGCACCTATTCGAAAAAGAAGTGGATTATCCCAGAAATAATACTTTGCTTCTGCCATGAGATGCTCGCACTGGTTTTTAGGCCAGCCACATGGAAGGGATCCAGAAGAAAGGTAATTGGCAATGTCGGCATACCAAGGTTCACTTGCCACATTAATTGCCAATAGGTGCTCATCAGGAAAAATCTCATTAATCGGCAGAGTAAGTCCAATATGGTCAGGGTCCAGTCTAGAAAGATGATCAGCCACAACATTCTGGGCTCTGGCCTTATCACGGATCTCAATGTCAAATTCTTGGAGCAGAAGGATCCAACGAATCAGTCTAGGCTTGGCATCCTTCTTATGCATGAGATGGCAAATGGCTGCGTGATCAATGAAAACAATAACATGTGAGCCTAGAAGGTAAGAGCGGAATTTCTCCAGCCCAAAGATGGCCGCCAGTAGTTCTTTCTCAGTGGTAGTATAATTACGCTGGGCCTCGTCTAACGTCTTACTGGCGTAGTACACCACGAAGGGGTGTCTATCGCATCTTTGTCCCAGGATGGCTCCGACTGTAAGGTCGGAAGCGTCACACATGAGTTCAAAGTCAAGGGACCAATCAGGTGGCTGGAGAACAGGGGCCTTAGTGACAGCATTACGCAGCTGTGTGAATGCACGTATGCAATCGGGGCCCATATCGAAGGGTACGTCGGTTGATAGGAGATGAGTTAAAGGTCGAGAAATCTTGGACAAATCTTTGATGAATCTCCTATAGAAACCGACGTGTCCCAGGAAGGAGCGGATTTGCTTGACAAAGCCAGGCACAGGTAAATCAGCAATTACATCAAGCTTAGCTCTGTCAACCTTGATACCCCTATCGGAGATGATATGCCCGAGAACAATTCCCTTGTGAACCATAAAATGACTTTTTTCCCAGGAAAGCACGAGGCTTACATCAATACATCTCCTATGGATACGGGTCTAGTTGACAAGGCAGTCATCAAAAGATGGTCCAAAGATCGAAAATTCATCCATGAAGACCTCGAGAAAGTCACCCACCATGTCATGGAATATCGCCAGCATACATCTCTGGAAAGTTGCTGGCGCGTTGCAAAGTCCGAACGGCATCCTTCTAAATGTGAAGGTGCCAAAGGGGAAGGTAAAAGTGGTTTTCTCTTGGTCCCGGGGGTCAATTTCCACCTGGTTATATCCTGAGAATCCATCCAGGAAATAGAAAATTTAATTTCCCGCTAACTGCTCCAGGATTTGATCAATGAAAGGAAGTGGAAAGTGATCTTTCTTAGTTGCAGCATTGAGTTTCCTATAATCGACACACACTCTCCAAGATGTAGGAGTGTGTGTAGGGATGGATTCGCCCCTGTCATTGACACGGATGGTGAGTCCCGCCTTTTTGGGCACGACGTGAATCGGACTCACCCAGGGGCTATCACTAATCGGGTAGATTATACCTGCATCCAGCCACTTAATAATTTCCTTCTTAATGACCTCCCGCATGTTAGGGTTGAGACGTCGCTGCATCTCGCGAGAAGGTCGAGCCTCCTCCTCCGTATATATACAGTGAGTGCAGTAGGAGGGGCTAACGCCAGTTAAGTCTGACAAAGACCATCTAATGGCTGCCTTGTGTTCCACAAGGACCTTTGTTAGTTTGCACTCTTGCTCCCTTGTCAAGTTTGAACTAATGATTATGGGGAGTGTTTCGTTTGGTCCTAGGAAAACATATTTAAGTGTACTAGGCAGCTCTTTCAGCTCGGGAGTGGATGGTGAAAGGTCTGGCATTTCTTGGGATGAGAGTGTCCCAGGCGGATCGGAGAACAAGTCAGGAGGAAGAAGTTGGCCCTCAGATTGGCAAGAAGAGGGGCTTCTTGGATAGATGGATCCAAAACGGAATAGCCCCAGTGAGTAGTATGTGGGCTCAAGGTCCCAGTGTGGAATTGCAACTCCGCCTGATTTAGCAGGAAAGAAAGGGCAATCCAGTCTTCAAGAGTGTGGACCGGCGGTGAGTAGCCCGGATATGACTCAGACCACGAGGTATGGGAAGCGGAGAAAACCTTGTCAGAAGTCTGGCCAGGAGAAGGTACGGGAATAGGGAGGGATGGGGGACCGTCACAATATGTGTCGATCAGGCCATCGTCAGTGTTTAAAGGTAATCCGCAGCAGTCAGAATAGGTCCCAATTAGTCCGATACACGCGCTGACGGCCATGTCCTCATCAGACGTGTCATCCTCGATGCAATCGCAATCAAAGTTCTTGGCTGCCTTGAAGATGTTAAGCTTGAGCTTCTTAGATCCCATGGCAATATCAATACAGCCTGACTCGCAGTCGATATGGGTGCGGGCTGTGGCCAAGAAAGGTCGACCAAGGATGATCGGACAATCAGAAAGTGAGCTAGGAACTTCCATATCTAAAACAAGAAAGTCAACAGGAAAACAGAGACTGTTGACCCTAACCACCACATCTTCCACCACACCCTTCGAAATTTTGACAGAACGATCTGCCAACTGTAACGTGACAGGGGTGGGTTTCAAATTTTCCAAGGAAAATTTTTCGAGCATGATGGTTGGTATAAGATTGATGGAAGATCCTAGATCAAGCAAGGCACGGTTAAAATTGCAGCCTTGGATGCTACAGGAAATAAGCGGTGTGCCTAGATCTTTTTGCTTCGGTGGTAGATTTGATAGTATAGCACAACTCGCATGAGGCGAGAGAACCACCGGATTCTTAGTTTTCTCTAACTGTCGCTTGGGTATTGTGCAATCTTTGAAAAATCAGGCGACAGTAGGTATGTGGTCGATAGCCTCGAGTAGGGGTACCTTGATTTCAACATCCCTGAACAAATTACACAGGTTATCAAAGGTCTATATATCCTTCTTCTTTTCTTTTGGCTCCCTCAGTAGAGCCTCAGGGAATGGGACTGATTCTGGCACCAATTTTGGTGTGCATCCCGAATGAGAGGGCGATGAAGAAGACAGGCTAGGATCAGGTCGAGGCAGATCGACGGTCTGCTTACCACTCCTCGTAGTGATCGCATTGGATGATGCGGGTCCAATGGGATCATAAGGCAGAGGAGGGTTTGCAATATGGACATAAGAGTGAGGTGCTGCAGTGGGATTAGCCTGAAATCCCGATGGAATGCTCGGAGCCTGCAGAATTTGATGAACCTGCCCTTGAGAAGGTCGTACCTACAGTTGAGGACCACGGGGTACGAAATTTCACGGGTTGGGAATAGGTTGGGCTGGAAGAGTGCCCTGAGATCTAGTCGGCATGTGTAGTTGACTGATCTCA
This sequence comes from Thalassia testudinum, assembly GCA_037157565.1. Classification (NCBI taxonomy): domain Eukaryota; kingdom Viridiplantae; phylum Streptophyta; class Magnoliopsida; order Alismatales; family Hydrocharitaceae; genus Thalassia; species Thalassia testudinum. The sequence continues at coordinate 111,403,041 of JAZHRO010000073.1, read as the reverse complement.
GCATTCTGCTATACCAATTGGTGCTAAAGAGAGGTCATGTTCTCTTCATGGCGCTTTGACATTTCCATCATCATTCACATCAATTTGTCAAGAGGACTTGATGCTTGTTCTGCTTGAGATACGCAAGGGCCTGATGGCGGATTCTCCATAGGATAAAACTGGGCCCTTGGGATGATGGGTGTGGACGGTCGCATTGGTCCACCCGCGGGGTTTTGGCACTATAGGTTGCTGGACCATGCGAAGTTCGGATGATTTCACCACCCTGGGTTATAAGTGGTAGAGAACGGGTTGTTCCCCAAGGCGCAAGCATCTTCTATGCCAGAAGACATGTCCGCATGTAAATATGCTTCCGAGCAAATGAAGGCTTGGTCCTCCGTGTCAAAATACTAGCTCGTAGAGGCCAGATCCACATGACTTACCGAATCACTTGGTGTGACACTCAGTAAGGAAGGTCTTACAGGGTTTCTCGGGATAAGCCTAGTGTTGGAAGAATTAGGATTGTGACGAAGTGGTGAGGTGGGGGTGTTTGCCATAGAACGGGCGGGGTTGGCTAGAAGCTCGTCCAGCTTCTTGTGCACGACGAAGACTTCATCCAATTTCTATGCGATAAGGCTGAGATCTGTGGATGAATGGGAGGGTCCCGTGTCAACTTCGTGGACATTACAGGGTAGGCTGGTACGATTAAAGGCGGCAATGGAAGCATTGTTCATTGAGTTTTCACTCATATTTTCAAATAATTCGAATGCTCCATTCTCATCTTTATTCATGAAATTCCCACCGCAGGAAGCGTCTGCAATCTGCTTGAAAGTCTCATTTAGCCCATAATAGAAAATCTGGGCTATATGCCACTTAGGCAAATCGTGGTGCGGACACTTCCTGAGGAGGTCATTATATCTCTCCCAGGCCTCATGAAACTGTTCGTCGTTTTGTTGCGTAAATGAAGTGATAGCACGGCGAAGTGCATTGGTTCGCCCGATTGGGAAGAACTTCTTGAGAAATGCTATTCGCATCTCTTCCCAAGAGTGGATGGTTCTCCCAAGGGTGCGTAACCACTGCGACACTTTATCCCACAATGAAAATGAGAACATTTTCATGAGGACTATAGGTAACCCGATATTTCTCGGTTTAACTGTTTCAGCCAATCAGGTTAGGTCTTCCAAGTGGAGAAAAGGATCTTCTCTTGCAAGACCATGGAAGTGAAAATTTATCAGGCCAATTATGTTAGGTTTCAATTCAAAGCCGTCCCCGCCCATGGGAACCCGAATTTGTCCTATGGTCTCTGTAGCAGCGGGATTCTAATAGGAGCTAAGAGACCTAGGCTCCTCCTATTCGGGAGGGTTCTGCATTTCCTCCAATGTTTCCCTAATGGCCTCAATTTGTTCATTATACATTTCCATTTGGGCTTGGAGGCGGGTTATGGGATCCAAGGCTCCACCACTTGGTGGGTTTTGAGGGCGGTTTCCTCCCTCAGGATTTGGGGGTGGGCATGCAGCCATGTTTGTGGAGGAGGACAATGCGGCTTCTTTTCTAAAATTATCAGACAATTCACATAGTTTAGGGTTTTGTGACCTCCTCCCAAACATGCACTACCACAAGAAGAATTGGGGGGATAAGAAGGGAAAAGAGATGAGAGAAATGACGCCGCAAAGGTACACTTGATGACAAATCAATACAATCAAATTCCTAACCTCTACAGTGTGCCCTTAGACCTAAAGATCTAAGTTACCTACTATCACGACCTACGGAACCAAATGCGAGCACCGTGGAACCACCAGGCCAGATTGAAAGGCCGTTTGCCTCAGTCTTATACACCCGATAGCACGCGGGAACCCTCACCAGCACGTAGGCGCTACACGCAGGTAGTTAGACCTCCAATCCTTAATAAGGGTCAAATTGCTACCAGTTTTAATTAGAGGCTTAGGATCAAGTGCTTCTGGAATGTGAAGGGTGTTATTTATGGGTAATGCTCAAGTGATTGATTTTATAGAGAGTGTGTAAACCAAGCATGCAATGAGGAAATCTCCCTGAATTGAAGTTTTAATTGGTGAATGGTTTTTAGAATTCAGCCTTAAGTAGTATGGATTTTAGGATTTCTCTAAATTACCAATTCAACCAATCTCCAGGTTTTGAGAGAATGCAAGTTTTCTTCTAAGCCTAACAAACCCTTCTTCAATGTCAATTGGTTAATGCATGCTAAAATGCAATGGGCTTCCCTAGATGGAGATTTCTATGTGTCGATGCAAGAATCAATTTTAGATTAGTGTGAAAGGGAGCCAAAGCACTTCAATTCAAGTGCTCCCAATCACCAAAATGATTTCCACGCATAAGGCTCAACCAAAAGATAAAGAAAATCAAATTGTTGCGGTTGAAGTATTCTGGATCGAATCTTAAGCACGTGAAAGGTCATGGTGGGGCTGTAATCAACTCAATTCCAAGTCTCCCCACCAAACAGGTGATCCCGAATTGCAGATAAATGAGGCAAAGAGGGATGGCAATCAATCTTTTTATTTTTTCCTCAAAGAATACTTCACACGGCGAAAGATTCAAGAATCAAGATTCTAGGATCTTCGCTATGCGAAGTTTGGCAAGAAATCCCAGGGCGGAGGGAGTGATGGCAAACAATCAAACAAGTGATTTTTAATCCACTTTCCCCAAGAGATCCCAAGAAGTTTTTCTTTTTTTTTTATATTATTAAGGTGACAAGTTGGCCTAAGTTGCTAAGAAAGAAAGACCTACTTGTTCAGCAACGTGTGCAAAGCTCCAATGCAGTGCCAGCGTCTTCACGCTCTCGTTCCCGCCTTGGATCTGCCTACGTCTCTGACTTTGTCTACCTGTCTTCTCCTTGCAACAGGTTCACCTGCACAACAATAAACAAAAACACTCCTGAAGAGAAGGGTGTGAGAAGACAAAAATTAAAGGAATGGAGTAAAAACTTACTTGAATGCGCACTTCCCCGGCAATGGTACCAGAAAGAGTTATGGTGTAGACCCGGATAGGCTGTGTTAATACGGTGATTTTATTGTTGAAATGAGTATAGTGGTTAACCTAAATCGAGCCTAACCATCTCTTTACAAAATTTTTTACCTGGCCTACTTGATTTTATCTTGGTCAATTTTAGGCCTAGGGTCGAACTCAGGGAAGTGGGATTAGAGGTGAAGTTTCTACGCTTTTCCTACAACGAATCTCTTCCATTCATTTATTATATTTTTGGTGTTTTTCTATTTAATATTTTTTTTCTAATAATTTTTGTCCTTGAGGTGCACCCTCAAAATCAGGTTCTTGGCTTTAAGCCAAATTAGGGTTTCAAAATTGGTCTTGTTATTCGCAAAACTGAGTACCTCCAAGTCAAGGATTATCTTTTTTCTTTTGTATAATTTTTTTTTTATCTTTTTAATGGCAAGAAAGAGAAATAGAAATAAGGTAAATATAGTATATATATATGTATATATATTATATGTATATAGGGGTGGGGGTGGAGGTGGAGATGGCGTGTAGCACGATGTCAAGTTGGTCGTCGTCTAGGAAGACGCAACCAACAGGACGAAGTGCCGCGTGGAGTGTAGGATGGATGGGTAGAAGATGCGTATGAAAACGCTTTCTGTACGCGTGTATCGGGAAATATCAGCAACTGGTGCAGATATTCCCGTGATACAACGTATGGTAGGTGATATGGAAAAATATATATATGTATGTATATATGTAAATATATATCTATATGTATATATATATGGTTATAATTATATAGGTGTATATGTAGTTATATATGTATATATATAATTAGATATATATGTATGTATATATATATATATGTGTGTGTAAATATAGTAATATATGTATATAATTATATATATGTGTATATGTATATCTGTATATTAGTATAAGTACCTATGTATATAGATATATGTAGATAGGTATACATATATATATATATATATAGTTATAGATATATGTATATATGTATAAATATATGTGAATATATATATATGTATGTATACTAATACTTAGTTATATAAGTACTAATATAGATATATGTATATATATATATAAATATATATATAAATATATATATGTATATATGTGTATATATAAGTATATAGTAGTGTATAAGTAAGTGGGTGTGTGTACAAAAGTGTGTGTGTGTGTATGTGTCTGAGGGAGTGAGAGAGTGTTGTGAGAGAGAGACAGAGAGAGAGCGTCTGCTGAAGATGGCGAGGGCGAGTTAAGTCCTCTGGACGCAGCGGCCGTCATCTGGTGCCAACGCGCAGGCGTAGGCACGTAGGCGCACGAAGGCACGCGCATGCAGGAGGGAGTGAGCATGAGGGAGAGACCGCAGCGTAGCAAAAGATGGTCAGCGCTGAGGCGGGTGTGAGCGAAGAAGCGGGCGCTGAAGCAGGTGAAGACGCAGGCAGGAGCAGATGCGAGAGCAGGCGTAGGGAGAGATGCGAGAGCAGGCGTGTGCGGACGGGCTGGCGACGGTTGCGGCGCGGAGAGAGAGCGCCTGGTGACCGGATAAGTGAGAAACTTAATGGTCACCGCACTATAGCCATAGTGTTCCGCTGATATGCGTGAACAGTGGCTACAGTGAGCGCTCAGCTCGCTCGACCGGGTGCTGGCGGTTCTGTGTATGCGGGCACCACTAAGCGAGCTAGTGCACACGCAGAAGGACTACGTCGGCTGCTGGCGAGCACGTTGAGGGGAAAGGGCGACCTGCTGGTGCGTGCGGAAAGAGCTGCGTATGCTGCTAGTGTGTGCGGTGGCCTGCGTGCGGGCAAGAGGTGGCCGGCGCCTTGCTGCAGTGGTGGTTGAGCTTCAAAGCTTGACTCTGTGGCAATGGCAAAAATGCTTTGAACGACGAAATCAGAGTGGTGAACCACCACGCCCACCGGCTCTTTGATGAGCTGGGTGGTGGTGGGACTCACAGTGGTGGTTGTGCACCACTGTGAGCTGCTCCTGCCTGCAGTGTGGCTCCTCAGAAGGAGAGGCTGCATATGGAGGGGAGAGGGGAGGAGACGGCCTGGAAGGGAAGCTGCTGTGTTGGGTGGTACAGGCTCCTCTGCAAAGAAGATAGCAGTGCCTTTTTAAAGAGGAAGAAGGCAAGCATAGCCATGCCCTGGCTGTGCATGCGGTTGCAGGGCAAGCTGCTGTAGGGAATGGTGCGAGGAGGAAGCTGCCATGCCTTGCAGCCGCGGAGAAGAATTTCAAAGTCAAATAAAAATAAAAATAAAGATGGTGAATTTGTGAAGCAGCACTTGAGGAAAACGTTAATTTCAAGGACATTTTATTCACTCTCCTCCCCTCTCAAATAAATGCATGCATGTGTTTATTTTTACAAATGCGACTATGTCTACCTAATATGCACTGGCAATGCTAGGAAATAGCACAAGATGGCATAATTGTTGGTGTATTTTTGCCATGCAATCAAAGGGACCCAGCTGCAATTCGCACAATCAATCAAATATTAAGTTGGAAAATGAAAGTTCAAGATGGTCGCCATAGTAAATACTAATTCAATCCGAAACAGAGCATTTCTTACGGAGGCTTGTGTGCGCAAAAGGGCCACTAGTGGCCGAATGGTGCAGGGTGGAGGATGGCCGAGTCATGGCTGTCGTGATGGCATTAGTGGCACCGCCGATGGTGGTCGATTTGGCCGGTTGAAGGAGGAGGACCAGTGGCATGTATGTGAAGAGCAGCAGTCATGGGTGTTGATGTGGCTTGTTGCACGTGGCCGTAGGTCGTCAACTTTGCTTGGGATCACAGGAGGGTTCTTGAGGTCAAGGTTAGAGGTTCACGGAGGCGGGATGGAGGTGCTGCGTGTGGTGGTGCTTTGGGTTTCTTTGTGCATGGACAATGAACAAGGGATGGGTTGAAGAAGAACAGTGAGAGAGAAGAGGATAGGCGGTGGTGTGGTGTTGGATGCTGTGGTGGTGTAGTGGTGTTTTTGGCTAGCGGGTGTTGGTGGCCGTGAGGGGGGGTTGAGGGGGAAAGTGTCTATGGTGTTGGTGCTGCAGTGAAATAGGGAAGGGGTGTGTTTGGCGGTGGGTCGTGGGTTTGGTGGTGGCTATGGGTTGGCGATGGGTTTTTGTGATGGGCGTACTGAGCGATAGGGGCGTGCACATTGTCACCGTGCACACCATGGAGTCGATGAAGGTGCTGTGAGGTGGGAATACTCTTCAGGCCATAGTGTTCGCCTCTACGATGGTGTAGTCTTGGTTCACGGTGTATGCTCTGGCCACGGTGCCAGTAGCGGCGAGGGAGAAGGTGGATCCCTACAAGGGGAGAGGATGGGTTTCAAGATCAAGTGCATGGAGAAGATATATAAAGAGAGGAGATAGAAAGTTTGGAAGGTTTTGTAGTTGGAGAAAGAAGCCATGTGAAGTTGGTAGTGTGTTAGGATAGGGAATGGGTCCAGGTGGTTGTTACCACCACCAATGTAGGGGGTTAGTTGTGAATGCATCTTATGTGAGTGCACACAAGTGGTGGCAGTCAACATGCATTCAGAATATGTTCTAGATGTCTTAAGTATGAAAATTAGACGTTTGACGTGTACTCTAGATGTCTAGAATGACAAATTAGGTAGGAAGATAAGGTGACGTTGGATTTGGATTATGTAGGCTTAGGTTGTAGGCATAGGTCCTAGTCTAATTGAGATTTTGAAGTGGAAACTGAGTTAAGGATAGGTGGGAGAGGCGTGAATGGCTCCACGAGCCATCTTCTCTATTTATTCCTATAGCGAAAAGAAATTCACACAATTATTTATATAACATAACAAATTATGTAATCCTAGGACATGCATTTATTTTGTAACCAAATGCAAATATTAGTACAATCTAAAATGTCAGAACTACCCAACTAGGCTAAATATTAGTCCAATAAATTGGACTCATCATGAGTAGCTATAAAAGTGCCATTTTTTACTTGGTCCTTATCTTTTATACTAGTCTCTTCAGAGACATCCAATAAAATTAGAATAATAAAGATAAGATTAGCTTGGAACTTGCATTAAGATGAGACTCACAAATCAAGAAATGGTCATGTCTATACTAGGCTATTTGAATTTGAAACAGCATGGTATGGTGCATCCAAAAGGACTGGTAGCTCTTCTTGAAGTTAATACTAATAAGTTAAGGATACATGCATTTTATACTACTCAAGGAACTTAAATGGTTTTCCAGCAAATTAATTGAGCTAACATATTTATCTAGTAGAGATTAGGCATTATTCATAAGTAATGGCAGAGGATATTTTCATCAGTGTAAAATAATTACTAGAAGCAATCTTCCACCATAAGTAACAAAGACCACTTGAGAGTGTCACGTCTACCATAACAAATCACAATCCTCCTTACATATTCCCTAAGAGTCTCGAAACAAACTCCTAAGGAAAGATAGGTAGATGCTATGAAAGGTGAAAACTCTCGAAGAGATGTGATCATCAAGAAATTCCAATAAGGAATCCTCCACCAATCAGGAAATGTACTTTCCCTAATCAACAAGGATGTATCCTTATAGAATTAGGATTGTTGTAGCCCATAATTGATATGCATAGGAGGAGTTGGTGATCATCCAAATTACTTTGCGTTTACTACTATTTGAAAGCAACTAGAGAAAGAAAACAATTCCTGGACTGCAATTTTCATACTTGGTGAAAGTTGACGATTACATCCCCCATCTAGACATACATCTCAACTGGATGAACTAGATAAACAATTCTTCTGTGCCTTTTTTCAGTAATTCTATTATTGTCTCCATCCGCTCAACCATACTCGGTGGGAAATCTTGGGCTCTGGTCAATAAGGTATAAACTAAATCCAAAATACTCTAATTCTATGTGAATGAACACCACAGCCCAAATGTTAGACTTCCATTCCAAAATCTTGACATTTTAGAGGACTCAAAAACTAACTGTGACGTAGATGTTACTTCTCAAATATATTAGGGCTTTCATATAAATGGAAGAGATTTGTCATCAGTTACAATACGTAGACGACGTAGGAAAGATTGTAAATTCTCACTACTATCTAGATTCACTCAATCATGTATTTTGTGCATCCTTGCCTCATATGTGTGCCTAAAAGAACATTTTAAATGTGCTTCTATGCCCACATACTTTCACAATTATTTATTGACAATGCTCTCTTTGAAAAGTTTTCCTCCCTTTGAAAAATGTATGTGGTAAATGAGCTCCAAATAGGGCTCTCTCTTCGACACACATGACATGGATTTGGAAATTTTACCTTTATCTCCATTATTTTTTTATTTAAAGAAAAGGGAAAATGAAGCATGTTTTGGCTTGGGAGCTAGTATTTTGACCCTCTCAGGAATGCATCTTTAGAATGGAAGAACCTTTCCCTCCAGCCTTCTTTGATGTTATGGTACATCTAGCACTTCATCATGGAAATGAAATAAGACTTGCTGGGCCCATACAACACAAATGGATGCATCTAGTAGAGGGTTTTTAAAGGAATATGAAAGATTACATCTTAAATGAGGTGAAGTCAGAAGGGTCAATTGTTGAAGGGTATCTTGTTGAGGAATACATAAACTTCTACACCATATATATATATGGATGATGTGGACAACCTATTTAATTAACTTGAAATAAACTATGATGGGGGATTGATGGGAACACCATCATCAGCCATAATTAGCTCATTTTGACCCAATTAAGTCAGTAAATACTCCTACATAACCACCAGAGAGTCACAAGTCCCTACAAAATCATTCTGAGGGAAAAAGAAGAAACTAGGGTTAAAACTGTAATTTTACCAGCTTACAGTAATGCAGTACAACCACGGGTTTCTCAGGGGTTGAATGAAGGTCAAAAGGTCTTAAAAAGATAACAAGTGGGCTAGAAAAATCAAAAAAGGATTTGCACGTGTTCTGAGAATTAAATGACTTTCTGAAATCCTAAAAACAGACCTGCCTAATTAACTGAGGTTCTGATTGGGATAAAGTTCACCTAAACCCTCTAAAATTCATATAAAAATATTCTCTATGATTTGAAACCTTCAATTTGACCATTAGAACCCGTTTTGACCTAGAAGAGAGTCACAAACAGACATTTGCCCTAATTTGGGTTTTTGCATAAATTACCCAGTTAAACATGGTCAAAATCCAACTTCACCATTAGATTCCTTAGGTCCAAATTAGGTTTTAACCAAAATTTGGATTGAAGATGAGTTTGTCTTGATCTAGTTTGCAAATTAGTCCTGTCTAATTACATTTTACAATTAACTTTCAAAATCTTCATAAATAGGCCCCTAACTTTGTCGTCGGTCTCATAAAAAGGTCCCTACCACCATTAAACCTATTCCTACTTGCTCCAGTGACCTTAAAAAGAAAGAACTCCTTGATTTCTTAACGAATCTCTTTCAAATTTGAAAGGCAAGTTCGTCAAGAAATTCCCTTCCTTTTGAACACGATCCTAAGCCCAAAAACCTATCCAATCTCTCATGCGAATGCATGAGAGATTTGGGTATCAAGGAATTCCCAAACTCCGGCGAGCTTTCCAAGCTTGGGAAGCTTGCTTCCCAAGCTCTAACCGTCCTCCTGAGTTCTATAAAAGCAACTCCTGCTCATACCGAACCCCCCAAGCTTGAATTCAACCGGAGTAACCCTCAATTTTCTTCTCTCCTCCTCCAGCCGAATTGCTCTTCAAGCTCCGGTGACCCTCCTTACCTTGCCTCATCGTTTGACCCCAATACGAGCAGTAGATTCTTCTTCCTTGCTTTCTTCTGCGTCGAGCAGCACCCGCCGGCATCCCTACCTCCTTATCCTCGCCATCCACCTCTTATCAGAGCATCTTCATCTTCGGCGTCAGCCATACCTCAACCTGCGCCAACTCCACTCCCTTTCATCTACCTCCTCTCTTAAACAACTCCTCATCTTCCACTCTTCATTTTCAGACACTCACCGCTCCGTTTCGACCGCCAACTCGCCCCACCATCCTCCGTCTTCCACCTCACCGGCGTACCTCCGGCGAGGTCGCACGGCCACTACGCTCCACCAACCCAGCCGTCGTTCATCTCTACACCTCCGTCGTGTCCTAGAGAGAAAAATCCCTCTGGTCTTTGAGGTTATTAGCCTCTCCACTACTCCACCGAACACACCCACTGTTGCGTTCCTCCTCCAACCTCCGCAGCCACCACACACCTCCATGAACCACGAGACCATCCCCTATGCATCCGCCGTGGTCTAGCAAAGCTCATGAACTATTTTAACTAGGGCACTTAGCCTGTTTTCATGCTTTCAGGTTTCCAGGTCTCCATCGCCATTATCGAAGCTTCGAGCAAAGCTCGAAGCTCGCTTCAGCATCTGCAGACCCCAGGCAAAGTCCTAAGCGTTGCTGAGCACTTCTAGGATCACAACCCAGGAGCCAATTTGGCTCTTTGACTGCAATCACAAGGAGAACCAGCTGCAACTGCACGTAGAAGAAAGGGGAGTAGTTTAGTCCCACATCGAAAGTGACAGAGCAGTTGAAGGCGCATAAATTGAAAAAGTCACATAGCCTTATTACCTCAGCACGCATAGCAGGTGAGGTCCCCACACGCACCCCTCATGCGCCTCATCCGTGACTTAGACCCCACGGACCTGGTGCGCCCGATAACCCGCCTAACCTAAGCACTCATCGGCTGCTACCCACTGTAGGTAGCCCTGGTCCCAGGTGCACGTGTACCCGATAACCCGGTTACCCAATGAGAGGCCCTAGGAGGGCGGAGCCTAAGAGAGAAAGAGGAGAGATTGAGCGAGGTAGGGGGAGGGTTTTGCTCTCTGGGAAGTTGGCTGACACTTAGCCAATTCAAGAAGCTTCCCCCTACGTGAAGAAGCTGAACAGAAATGGAAGAAGAAGAAGGAGGCTGAATAGAGAAGGAAGAAGAAGAAAAAGGCTTGAGCAGCAGAGGAAGAAGAAGAAGAAGAGAGGGAGCCACAGTAGAAGAAATAGAGAAGAAGAAAGCTTGAGCAACAGACAAAAGAGGAAGAAGAGAAGAAGAAGAAGAAGAAGAAGAAGAAGAAGAACCAGCAGAAGGAGAAGAAAAGCAACAACACCATATATTGATACTTTTATTGCATATATTTGAGACATTGATTTAAGTGTTATTTGTGAGGAGTAATTGGTGATTTAAATCACCATTTTACTCCATTCTTTTTGCATATTGATCCTGACATTATCTTTATTACAATCTTTATTCTTGATTTAAATTGTGATCTTGAGCTTTAAATTTCATATTGCTCCTGTGTTCGACCTCGGAACCTTTTCGAGTAATAAAATTTAGTTGTTTGAGTGATATTTTGGCTATACTACAACACAAAAATCTTAAAACACCAATCTATCGCTTGAACATTTTGGCGTCGTTGCTGAGGAGCAACGAGCAATTTAGAACTCTTGATTACAATTCCTGATATAGATTCTAACTTGCTATATCTCTTTTGTTGTGGTTATTTCATGAGGGATACATTCAAGGAAGAGCAAGCCACACAGTAAACACACCAGGGGTATGTAAGTTCTAACTACTCTCTCTCTTAAGCCCCTCATTCTAAAAATGTTAAAAAGAAAAAAATCAATTAGGGCTACTTGCATTCTATCCATAGATAATTCATCAAGTTGCCTGATTTGATAAATTTTATTTGGACAACAAATCCTGATTTGTGCACCCACCTAAAGCTTAAGGTATTTAAGGCTATCACATTCTTATTTGAGCCCTAGGTACCACATTTGGACAAATTAAATTGGACCAAATTAAAGGCAATTAAGGATTTCAGTTTAGGTTTTTTTAGAGACACATTTGCTTAATCAAGAAATCATCTTTCCAAACAATGTGTGCCTAAACCTTGATTGAACTGATCTATTCAAGCAAAACCCTAAAATCAGGCTCTTTAAGTCATTTGAATACTAAGAAAGGGACCTAAGATTCTCAAGAGGACAATATAGGTGAAGTTGACCCCCCTTGTTGGGTCAACCAATCTTCAAATTAGGTCACTTTTACACTCAACACATCCTAAAGTTCAAGTGAAATCCTAAGCACCCTTTTTCTTAATTAAAACTGGTAGACTTAATAGGTCAAGTCCTCATTCTAGCCTACCTGGAACATCAGTGACAAGAGAGGTCGGGTGGGGGAAACCCTGTAACCTGTGGGGGTGCTCTACCGTGTAGGGGTCTTTGCAGGACTCTCCCTCTCTGGCTTCCCAGGTAATTCTCAGGTGGATGGCTTTCTGACTAAGGGGTATCATCCACCCCAAACCTCTATAGTCATCCAAAATTCTTGGGTGTCTTGATTGGGTTCATCACATTCTACCTCTCATCTACTCCATCTGTGCATGTTCGGGAGGAGGTCTCTAAGACCATCCTTGAGGCCTCCTTTAGCCACTCATTCACGTCGAGGACAAGCCTCGACCTCCTTGTTTGTACAACAACCCAATCCTATTGATATCTCTTCCGATTCATCTGAACTTGATTCTCCGTCATCCATCATCATGGCACAACCTGCAGAAGAAAATAATCTCAAAATCAACTTCAGCGCCTCAATGATCTATTCCAAGCCTTTGTGAACCCACCACAGCGTCCAATGATGTGAGATCACTACAATCCCGCTGCAGTGGCAATCGAACCTTGAGTACAAATCCCCACTGGAGGTCCTGACACTGAACTCAAGCCCAACATGATTCATGCCATTCCCAAATTCCATGGGCGTAATTCCGAATATCCTTTCCAGCATATCAAATAACTCAAGCATTTGGCCCAGACCTTCGGGTCAGAAGCTTAAAATCAGGATATTCTACTCATGAAAATGTTCTCCTCTCTTATGGATCAAGCTGCTCACTGGTACCAAACCTAAACGCATCCAATCAACACTTGGGTAGAATTTCAATCCGAGGTTCTGAGAAAGTTCTTCCCTATTGGTCAGACAAATGCTTTACGGCACCAGATCACATTTTACACAACAAGCAAGAGAACCACTTCACGAAGCATGGGATTGTTTTCTGGATCTCATGCGAAAGTGCCCCCATCACAGAGTTCCTAAATGGGAACAAGTCTGGTCTTTTTACCAGGGACTCCATGAAGATATTAGATTCTTCGTCAATGCAACTTGTGGAGGAAACATCATGGGTCAACACGAAGACACCGTGTGAGAGATTCTTGAGAATATGTGCGAGAACTCCATCAATAATGAATCCATGGGCATGTTCGACTAGATGAATGCCTGTGCATTGATGAATCCAAAGGGAGCACATGAGACGTAGGGCCTGTCCTATTCCGTCGACTTGGAACTGATGACTAGTCATCTGGACAAGGTTTCTATTATTGAGAAAAAGGTAGATGAGTTAACTCGACATTTGTAGCGAGCCACCTCCGTGCAAAACCCATTCACACAACCACCCTCTGGTAGGGAGGCCGTGCACAACATCTATCATCGACTTTCTCAGGAAATGGACCCATATCCACCCCGTTTGATTCTGGCTATGGAGGAAACTCTAGATCCACCTACTCTAGTTGGGGAAACTCTGAACCCTCATATTTTGATTTTCTCGAGGTTCCTCAGACCTGTGAGGATCTCAATGCCATTCAGAATGATCCATTCTTAAACACCTACAACCCTGGATGGTGCAATCACCCCAATTTCACATGGTCAGGCAATAATCAAAATTAAAGACCTCAATATCCACCCTGACCACAACCTCATCCATATCAGTCGCCTCAGCCTCATCCTAACCCAACTTATCAATCTGGGCCGACTCAGACAGATCAAATGACTCTTATCCTTCAGACCTTGGCTGACATTCAAAAGACGAATGCGGCTATGCAAAAATAGCATAGAGACGAGATCACAGAGGTTCGCAATCAACTTGCCCAGATGGCAAATCCTCGCCAACCTAGTACACTTCCTTCACAACCTCTGCCTAATCCGAATAACGTGCCAAACCAGAGGCATGTTATGAACCCAAATTCGGGCCAAGCTCACTTTGTTTATCAGGCCCCTTCTACTCCATCACCCAACGAGATGGAGGCTTCGACATCATATGCGGGTTACCAGCAGCAAGCACCTTTTCTACCCACTCTAAACCAAAATCAGGCAGGATTAAATTCTGTTACTACCCACACTGGAAAAACAACATAGGACCCACCTTATCCAAGCCAAACCCAACCTGGTAATACAAACCCTAACCCAAGGATAGTCATCCAGGACACCTATATCCCAGATCAAGAACCTAGACCCATTCTAGAGGAACCATCTATGGTTCCATTTCCTGAGGCCTTGACCAAGGGAAAAAGGATAACCAAAATCGTGGCACCCGAGGAGGACCTGGTTAAGCTCTTTGAGCAGGTCCATATAAACATCCCCTTGATGGATGCAATATGCCACATACCAGCTTACACATGATTTCTAAAAGACGTATGTACACCTAAGCGTAAGCCGCAAGGCAAAGATGGGAATTCGATTGTACTATCAGAGCAAGCTTGCTCTGTCATTTTGAGCAAACTCCCACCTAAGGAAAAAGACGCAGGCACCCTTCTGATCTCCAGTGAAATCGGTGATATATGATTTGATCGAGCTTTATTAGACTTAGGAGCCTCCATAAATTTAATACCCACATCCCTATTAGACTATTTCGAGGAAGCTGAACTCAAACCGACTAAAATGACTTTACAACTAGCTGATCGATCAATTAAGTCACCAAAAGGAATTCTCGAGGATGTCATAGTGAGGGTGCATGATTTCTATTTTCCAGTGGATTTCATCGTTTTAAACATGGATGCTCCTGAGAATGTGAAGAGTACACCGATCATACTAGGGAGACCCTTTCTAGCCACTGCTAGGGCCAACATCAATTGTGAGGAGGGACAAATTGAATTAAAATTTTAGAGCAAGACATTAAAGATTGACATCTTTAAGGTCCAATAAGGAATTAATTGTGGAGTCATAGAATAAATTTGCGATATTGAAGAGGTGGTGGATGACTTCATCGAGAACCTGACTATTTCTGATCAACCACAAGAAGATCAAAACCCGCAATTAAAGGAGCCTGTACTCAACCTAGACACACCCATAGCTCCTTCCTTTGATCTCAACACCCATACTGAACTACCCGCTGCTGTTGAAAACCCGATTTTGGAATTAAAGCCTCTTCCCAATCATCTCAAATACGTCTTTTTGGGTTCCAATCAGACGTTTCCTGTGATTATCAACTCCCGACTCACACCTAATCAGGAAACACGCCTAATTTTTGTTCTCCAACAACATCAAAGAGCCATTGGATGGACTCTCAACGATCTCACTAGTATCAGACCCTCATACTGCACACATCACATCTACACTAAAGAGGGATCACGACCATCCCATGAAATGCAGAGACACCTGAACCCCAATCTGTAGGAGGTCGTGAAAAAGGAGATTATCAAATGGTTAGATGTAGGGATCATCTACCTGATCTCCGACAATCGATGGGTGAGTCCAATCCAAGTTGTGCCTAAAAAGGCAGGGCTCACTGTCATCACAACTGAAATTGGAGAAGCCATACCATCTCGTAAAGCAAACTCGTGGAGAGTCTGCATTGATTACCGAAGACTAAATTCCTCCATGAAGAAGGATCATTTCCCACTACCATTCGTTGATCAGATTCTCAAGAAACTACCGGGAAATCGATTCTTCTACTTTTTGGATGGGTGCTCCGGTTACAACAAGGTCGCAATCCATCCTGAGGACCAAGAAAAGACCACCTTCACCTGCCCCATTAGAACTTATGCATTCCGAAGGATGCCATTCGGTCTCTATAATGCACCCGGTACTTTTCAGTGGTGCATGCTTGCCATATTCTCAGATATGGTAGGTGAATACCTTAAAGTCTTCATGGACAACTTCTTGATATTTGGTGAATCATTTGATGATTGCCTCCTGTACTTGGTCCAGATCCTCAGGTGGTGCATCAACGTGAACTTGGTTCTTTCCTGGGAAAAGAGCCACTTCATGGTACCTGAGAGAATTATCCTGGGACATCTTATCTCTGAAAAGGGCATCCAGGTTGATCGAGCCAAGGTGAATTTGATTTCCAAACTCCCTATGCCTAGCTCGGTCAGAGACATCCGATCCTTTCTGGGGCACGTCGATTTTTACTGTCAATTCATTCTCGATTTCTCGAAAATCGCATGCCCCCTGACAAATCTTCTATTTAAGGATGTCCCTTTTGAAATCACCAAGGAGTGTACTCAGGCATTTGAGATCCTGCATGATCAAGTTACCCAAGCACCTATCCTGCGGTCCCTTGATTAGTCTCAACCCTTTGAGATCATGTGTGATGCATCTGATTATGCTATGGGGGCGGTACTTGGGTAGAAAATAGATGGGAAACCCGTGGTCATTTATTATGCTAGCAAGACATTTGACGAGGCTCAGCGTAACTATACAGTTATTGAGAAAGAGCTGCTAGCTGTAGTATTTGCTCTGGAAAAATTTAGATTGTATCTTTTGGGTTCCCGTGTTATCATTTACCCAGATCACACTGTTGTAAGGCATCTCCTTGCGAAGAAGGACACGAAACCTTGACTAATCTACTGGATCTTGCTGTTGCAAGAATTTGACCTCAAGATTCGCGACAAGGCAGGGAACAGAATGTGGTAGCTGATCACTTATCTCGCCTTCCTTTTGACATTATTGACCCTTTCGAACCCATCATTGAACATTTTCCCAATGAGTATCTCCTTACTATCAGTGCGGGACTTCCATGTTTTGCTGATCTAGTAAACTACTTGGCATCACATCAAATCTCGTCCGATTGGCCAAAAGCCAAGAAGGATAAATTACTTTCTGATGCAAGTACTACTTTTGGGAAGACCGTATCTCTTCCGCATTGGTGCTGATTAGATCATCCAACGATGTGTTCTGGAAGCGAAAATTCAGGACATTTTGTCCTTCTGCCGTGACCAAGCATGTGGTGGACAATTTTCTGGTCATAAAATCACAGCAAAAGTTGTCCAGTGTAGCTTCTATTGGCCCACAATTTTCAAAGATGCATACAATCACTATAAGGCATGCACTCGTTGCCATACCTTAGGCAACATGAGCCACTGTGAAATGATGCCCTTACAACCGATTCTCGTATGCGAAATCTTCGATATCTGGGGGGTTGATTTTATGGGACCCTTCCCTATTTCGGACGGCTTCGAATACATTCTTCTCACTGCTAACTACGTGTCCAAATGGATCGAAGCCATTCCGACCCAAACCAACGATCATAAGGTGGTTATCAAATTCATTCATCAGAACATCTTCTCTCGATTTGGGATTCCACGTGCCATAATCTCTGATGGAGGGACCCATTTTGCGAATACTTAGTTCAGATCACTAATGATCAAGTACGGGGTGTCACTTAGGATCTCGACTTCTTATCACCCCCAAACTAACAGTCTAGATGAGTTATCGAATCGGGAGATCAAGAAAATCCTCCAGGTCACTGTTCGACCTGACAGGAAAGATTGGTCATCCCGACTTTCGAAAGCTTTGTGGGCTTATAGGACCGCCCACAAAACCCAATTAGTCATGCCTCCCTTTAGATTGGTGTATGGGAAGGCATGTCACCTCCCTGTCGAATTGGAGCACAAAGCCTATTAGGCAGTATGGAACTGCAATCTCAATCATTCTAAGGCAGGAGCCCACAGAAATCTTCACATGAGCGAGATCGATGAACTACGCCATGACGCATATGAGAACTCACGAATTTACAAAGAGTGGGTTAAGGCCTTTCATGATAAGCACATATCCAGAAAGATCTTTTTTCCTAGTTAGAAAGTCCTCTTTGACTCCAAACTCAAATTGTTCCCAGGAAAACTAAGATCAAAATGGATTGGACCATACCTTGTCCAACGAATTTTTGGAAATGGAGCTGTCGAAATCAGTCAACTCAGCCATGATTTAGAACTGTTTGTCATGAACGACCAGAGACTCAAACCATTCATTAAACTCACCGATACAAATTTGGCTGAGCTATCTTTTACCCTCCATTCTCCCTAAGCTCATTGCGCCTGACTGATGGAGTTATACTCAGCGCTTAATGGGAGGCAACCTGTCATTTTAAAAAATCCGAAACCCTTCCTGACACATCTTATGCTGAACTCATATTGCACTTTAGGGTTCATCCATTAGAATAGCCGACTCCACCTTTGGTACGTGTACCCGAGCTTGAAATTGTTCGTATCAGTCACCCCAACCCATTCACCCACCCCACACCTGTTTTAATGAATGATCTAAGCTGAACTCGAACCCACCTAATGTACAAAGAGGACATTGCAAATCATAGGCATGGGGTGGTATTAAAGTGCAAGACACTGTGAAAATTACTTCACAAGAAAGGGTTTCATCAAAAAAAATCACATATTCCAAAAATACCAAAAAAAATAAATTTTTTTTTGAAAAAGAACAAAAATATGAGAGGGGAGGAAATTTTGATGGCATCTCAGATTTTGAGGGAAGAGATAAAAATGTCAAAAAGGAGCACAATTTGAAAAGAAAAGAAAAAGAGATAGTCATTAGTAAAAGATTAAGGAATTGACTTAATTCTAGACCAAACCAAAAAAAAAAGAAAAAAGAAAAAAAAAAAATAAAATGAAAGGAAAAAAGTGCTAATGAAACAAAGAAGAGATTAGTAGGAACACTGATTTTAGGCCTCTTGGTTTGCAATCCTAGGCTTAAAAATTCAAGTACCTGCTAAGATCTGGATAGTCCTCAAGAGGTTGGGGAAAATGCGAAGCTTAAGTATTAGGTCTAAGGCTTAGGGGTTATTCAGCCTCGTTAATTGACCTCTGGTTTGAGGGACTCGGTAACCTAAGCACCCCAATCCACACACAGTCTGGTTCAGTACGTTTAAATATCAAAATCATGTAAATGTGTTAAATCTATTCTAAAAAAGTTGCCTAGATTAGCAGTGGTTGATCAACACAAGTTGATTTGGACGATTTCCCGATGCGGAGAGGTGGGATATTTCCTTCGAAGATGCGCAATAACATATCGTCTCCTCGGTGCTTGCCTCCTAGGATATCTACATATCCTACTGGGGGCTTGTAAGCACCTTGTGCTGGTTCAGATGCTATGGGTGGCATTATCTTGAAATGTCATTGCCAGGGTCTGGATTTAGCTACAGAATGCCATGGGTGAGATTATCTCAAAATCTTGAAAGCCAGGGTTATGGGGGTTGCCATGGGCGATGCTATCTCGAAGAATAGATTACCAAGGACACTGCGAGGATTGATGATGGGGGCTAGGAATCCGATACAAATCGAGTTGTAAAGCTAATCTGAAGCTAGAAATAAAAAGAAAAGAGAGAGAAAACTCTCTAAAAACAAAGAAAAATTCCTCTATCTCTCTCTGACAAAAACACACTGCAAACTGAACCTGGGTTAAAACATGTTACAAGCACGGGTGCTTTAACCGTGGAGTTCAACAAACCTTAGGTAAGTTCTTGTGGGCCTTAGAAACCTTCACGGCGGACTGAGGCTAAAGCTGGTTAGGTTCGAATCTTGGTTGGTACTTGAGTACCTATAGGCCTACTATCGGTATTCTCACCTAATCTACAAAAGGAAGCATACATCAAAGTTTTAAACATCAAAAGTTTTATGGTCTAGAATCAAAGTTAATACCTTGAAATTTTGCTAAGGGACTAGCAAAAGTTAGGCATGGGGGTATGATGGGAACACCATCATGAGCCATAACTAGCTCATTTTGACCCAATTAAGTCAATAAATGCTCCTACATAACCGCCAGAGAGTCACAAGTCACTGCATAATCATTCTGAGGGAAGAACAAGAAACTAAGGTTAAAACTGTAATTTTACTAGCTTATCATGAATGCAGTACAACCATGGGTTTTTTCGAAGGTTGAATGAAGGTCAAATGGTCCTAAAAAGATAACAAGTAGGTTAGAAAAATTAAAAAACGGTTTGCACGTGTTATGAGAATTAAATGGCTTTTTGAAACCTTAAAAGCAGACCTGCCTAATTAAATGAAGTTCTAATCGAGATAAAATTCACCTAAACACTCTAAAATTCATGGAAAAATATTCTCTAGGGTTTAGAACCTTTAATTTGACCATCAAAACTCATTTTGACCCAGAACAGAGCCACAGACAGACATTTGCCCTAATTTAGATTTTTGCATAAATTACCTAGTCAAACATGGTCAAAACCAAAATCCAACTTCACCATTGAATTTCTTAGATCCAAATTAGGTTTGTACCAAAATTTGGACCGAAGATGAGTTTGTCTTAACCTAGTTTGCAAATTGGTCCTATCTAATTACATTTCTACACTTAACTTTCAAAATATTTTCAAATAGGCCCCTAACTTTGTCATCGTTCTCACAAAAAGGTCCCTACCGCCATTAAACCTATTCCTACTTGCTCTAGTGACCTTAGAAAGGAAAGAACTCCCTGATTTCTTGACGAATGCCTTTCAAATTTGAAAGGAAAGTTCGTCAAGAAATTCTCTTCCTTTTGAACCCAATCCTAAGCTCTAAAACCTACCCAATCTCTATTGCGAATGCATGAGAGATTTGGGTATCAAGGAATTCCCAAACTCCGACGAGCTTTCGAAGCTTGGGAAGCTTGCTTCCCAAGCTCTAACCATCCTCCTGAGGTCTATAAAAGCACCTCCTACTCATACCGAACCCCTCAAGCTTGAATTCAACCGGAGTAACCCTCAATTTTCTTCTCTCCTCCTCTGGCTGAATTACTCTTCAAGCTCTAGCGACCCTCCTTGCCTTCCCTCATCGTCTGATTGCAATATGAGCAATAGATTCTTCTCCCTTGCTTTATTCCGCATCGAGCAGCACCTGCCGGCATCCCTACCTCCTTCATCCTTGCCCTCCACCTCTTATCAGAGCATCTTCATCTCCTGCGTCGGCCATACCTCAACTAGCATCAACTCCGCTCCCCTTCATTTCCTCTCCTAAACAACTCCTCATCTTCCATTCTTCGTCTTCCACCGACTCGCCCCACCGTCCTCCGTCTTCCACCTCGCCGGCATACCTCCGGCGAGCTCGCACGGCCACTACGCTCCACCAACCTGACTGCCGTTCATTTCTACACCTCCGCCATGTCCTAGTGAGCAAAAGCCCTCTGGTCTTCAAGGCTATTAGCCTCTCCACTGCTCCGCCGAACACACCAACCGTCGCGTTCCTCCTTCGACCTCCGCAGCCCACCACGCACCTCTACGAACCACGAAACAATCCCCTATGCATCCGCCGTGGTCCAACAAAGCTCATGAACTATTTTAACTGGGGCACTTAGCCCGTTTTCATGCTTTTAGGTTCCTAGGTCTCCATTGCCATTACTGAAGCTTTGAGCGAAGCTCAAAGCTCGCTAGAGCATCTACAGACCCTAGGCGAAGTCCTAGGTGCTATGGATAACTTCCAGGATCACAGCCCAGGAGCCAATTTGGCTCTTTGGTTGCGTCTTTGACCGCAATCACAAGGAGCACCAACTGTAGCTACATGCAGAAGAAAGGGGCGTGGTTTAGTCCCACATCAGATGCGGCAGAGCACTTGAAGGTGCATAAATTGAAAAAATCGCATAGCCTTATCGTCTCAGCATGCACAGGGGGTGAGGTCCCCACACATACCCCTCACGTGCCTCGTCTGCGACTCTGACCCCACAGGCCTACTATGCCCAATAACCCTCCTAACCTAAGCACTCCTCAGCTGCTACCCACTGCAGGCAGCCCTGGTCCTGGGTGCACGTGTACCCGATAACCCGGTTACCCATTGAGAGGCCCTAGGAGGGTGGGGCCTAAGAGAGAAAGAGGAGAGATTGCGTGGGGTAAGGGGAGGGTTTTACTCTTTGTGATGTTGGCTGACACTTAGCCAATTCAATAAGCTTCCCCCTGTGGAAAGAAGTTGAACAGAAAAGGAAGAAGAAGAAGATGGCTGAACAGAGAAGGAAGAAGAAGAAAAAAGCTTGAGCAGTAAAGGAAGAAGAAGAGAGGGAGCCGCGGCAGAACAAACAGAGAAGAAGAACAAGAAGAAGAAGGCTTGAGCAACAGACAGAAGAGGAAGAAGAGAAGAAGAAGAAGAACCAGCAGAAGGGGAAGAAAAGCAACAACACCATATATTGATACTTTAATTGCATATATTTGAGACATTGATTTAAGTGTTATTTTTTAGGAGTAATTGGTGATTTAAATCACCATTTTACTCCATTCTTTTTGCATATTGATCCTAACATTATCTTTATTGTAATCTTTATTCTTGATTTAAATTGTGATCTTGAGCTTTAAATTCCATATTGCTCCCTGTGTTAGACCTCAGAACCTTTTCGAGTAATAAAATTTATTTGTTTGAGTGCTAGTTTGGCTATACTACAACATGACAATCTTAAAACACCGATCTATCGCTTGAACATGGATATAATGACAACGATGATAATTGGCTTTCCATATTTGATATTAGAGGAAGGTCCATCATTTGCATAGATTGCACAATGATCTCTGAAATGGACTGATAATTAGCCTACATATATATTTTAAAGTAGATTTCAGAAGGTGATCCATTTTACAATGAATTCAAATACCCTTCGCACCTATCTATATGCGAACTGTAGTTTCTTGATTAGTTTCTCTTTTTTTTCAATCTGACCCTTAACTTCTACATTTTTTTACCAAGATGCCCTTAATTTCTCATTACTTTCACAAATAGGTCCTTAACACATTCAATTTTAGAGTTTCCTAATTAGAGCAGCAAACCCATGGCCAACATCAATCAATCACGGATTCCTACTCTAGATCTTCACCAAATCCCTCCAAATTTGGAGGGATTGGTGTTCAGACCATGGGAAACAATTTGGACAAGGATTCAGATCCTAGTTTAAAGATGAAAGATCTGACAAAGCTCTGATTTCCTATTTCAAAAGTTGCCAAATTCGTGTCTCTAATTCACGAATTCTTCCAAGTTAAGGGTGCAATTGAGCACTATATAAGCTTCCTCATGTTCCCACGAATTTACCAACCAGGATTAAGCCAAAATATCCTTCTTCTCTTCCTCCGGTCGCCTCGAACCTGATCTCTGACGACCTTCTTCTTCACCTTCCTTTGGCTATCCAACCGCCAAATTGGGAGTGCGAACTTCTTCCTCACGTTCATTCGCACTTAGCATACCAATGCTAAAACTTCTCCACTGTCGTCATCACCATTCTACCTCATTGAAGAAGTTTTTCTCCCTCGTATCCAGCAAGTCATGCCAGTGTGATTCTCTTCCCCTTTCCTCTAATAACTTAGGTCTCTCCCTCCCCCTTATTCTCTAGACTAGATTTAGACCCTTAGAATTTAGATTCAACCTCACACTCACTTAATCCTTCTCTAGCTTCTTTGCCTCTAGCACAAGCTCTGATGAGCTTGCGCTAGTGCCACAGTCCACCAAACAACCCACTACAACCACCCACACCTTCCTCTTACTCCAGAGAGCAAAAGCCCCAAGGTAATTGAGGCTTTTGATCAGTAGAACCCAACACCGAACACATGCATTTCACCCACCACACACAGTTATCGTCTGGGCACCCACACCTCACAAACCACAAAATCACCTCCACCATTACCTTCCTCGCTTCACAAAGATACTTTTGAACCATTTAATTGCAACATTTAGACTATATTCTTGTCTACAAGTCTTCATTGGACTTCAACTCATCACTGCCACCGTTTGCTATCGTACATCATCTGCCGACCTCGTCTCCACCTCCAGGAAACGCAGACGAACACCACAAAGCCTTCCAAGCTTCAATTGAAGAAGAAAGCAGCAGCAGCAGTGTCAATTGAAGGATTCCCCTCAGTAGCTGCACACGCGAAAAGGAGCAAAGGATATAGTCACACATCGGGACATTTTAAATCTGAAACACATATATAAGGAATTGTGTGTGTTAGCATGTTGCCTTCAAGACATTGGGGTCAGGTCCCTACACACTTTCACGCACACACTCTCGCCCGTGCACACGTACGCGAGCCTGGGCTCTAGATTTGATTGCACAGCAATCATGCAAAATAAATCACCTGAATTAAGCTAGATTCTAGCATAACTTAGGAATAATAAATTCATAGGCATCGTAATTTGCATAATAGCTTGTTTATTAGTCATATAAATAATATTGTTATTTATGACCTAAAAGAGAGATGATTTTAATCACAGATGATTCTAAGCCATGGATGACAAATCAGACTGTACAGATCTAATCAGAACGGCGATGGGAGTCCAACACTTCCGAAATTATCTCGATCAGACAACCAGGGCATCTTGTACAGTCCATAAAAGAATGGAGATCATAAAGCCAAAGGACAAAGATTCAAGCCTCTGATGAAGAATCTAAAAGTACTGATGGATCCAGATCGACAATCGCAGTTCAACAGTGCAAAAATCAACTCAATCGGAGATCCACATCACCAGATACAAGGAAAAGAAGATGGACGACCATGTTAGCGCCACGTGGCACCATCACAGCTGCCCCCCCCATCGCCTCCCCATCTTAGAAGGCCACCCTCGAGCACTGTGGGCCATTGGATCTTCATCCAATGGCCACGAGCGCACCATGTTGCCCATCCAATCGAGCCTCATCAAAGGAAAGAAGATGTCGACCATTGGATCTTCATCCAACGGTCGAGATCTTCTTTCATCCAATGATCGAGAATAAGTTTCCTTAAAACAAAAATGCAACAAAACACAAGAGTAGCACAACGGTTCACACCTTCGTTGCAAGCAAGCAACGCACGTTCGATCCACATTGCGTGAGAAATTAGGAAGTTGGTGGCACGAGGGTACTATTGCCCGTTGGATGGCAAGTAGAGCGCATGGATGCGACTGCATGGCACAATCTAAGTGCACTGCAGCTGGACACGGGAACCCACGTGCAATCACACGTGCTTGCTTTGACGCAAAGGCGAGGTGTGCATGTGCGTGAGCCGTTCAATAGTAAGATCGACCAGCTGAGGATGAGGAGCTCAAATGGAGCGAGCGACGAGCACAAAATTGAAGCGGGAGTGTGAGGAGGAAGCAGGAACATCCGATGGAGATCCAAAGGACGTGGGTGTGCCACATGTTAGCCAGAGATTGAATCCGTGTGATGAAGACAAGTTTAAAGGTGCTTTAAGGTCTAATCAATTCCATTGATCTCCCGATCGATGGATTTGATTAATCCTAAGGTTGTTTCATGAGATAAAGGGCTAAAATACCACTTTTCCCCTCATTAAAACTATAAAAGAAGGCCCAAGGCCCCCCAGTTGGAGGCATCTCTAGATACAACTCTTCCACCTTCCTCAAGACTAAAGTCTCCCTCTGCAGCTCTGCTTCGACCTTCATCCCGGCACTCTGGATCTAAGGTGCTGCCACACCCCACATAAGCATCCTACAAGCAGTGTCGTCTCTCTGCCACTTTCTATCTCTCCCTCTCTTTCTCTATCTATTTATTTCGAATAGCATTCTCTATTGTGAAAACTCTATTTAATTGCAATAAAATTTTGATATTCTGAATGCATGATATCTAATTCATATACATATATACATATATAAATATCTGCTTAGAGCAAGTTTTATTGAAAAGCTTCGGCAAAAATCAAGATTGCCTCCCTACGAATGACCCGGTACTTACCGTAGTTTTATAAATTTATTTGCCGACATGTTTTCATGTTATACTACAACTAAATAATCTTTTAAAATGTGATTTACTCGCCAAACAAGTTGGTGCCATTGCTGGGAAGGTAATGGAAATTTTTGAAGCTTTTTGGTGCAAATTTGAGATTCCTAACTTGCTATTTTCGTTGATTTCATGTGTGTAGTAAAGCAACAAAATTAGAATGAAACACGACAATGGGAATTGCAGGTTTGAACCTCAGGTAAGTACGCATAGTTTAGATTAGTTAGATTTAGGATTTTCTTGAACCTTAGGATTAGTTGGAATTTATTTGCTAATTAAAAAAAAATTCTCACTTGATTTTCGGGTTTAAATAAAGTTTTATCTTAAAAGTTCAATTCCCAAAGATCCGTACGTCCAAAAATTCTTAAATTTTAACTGGACGTGGGTTTGAAAGTCAAAAACAAAACAACCAAATTTTGCGTAAATCGAAATTATACAAAAATTTTAAAAATTCACACACTGACTATTATCAATTCAGTTATAGTCCCTGAATTTTTTTTTGGAGTTTAAAATATCATAGAAATTTTTATACAACTCTGATTGACTTGAAATTTAAGGCACTGAATTTATGAGATAATCAAGAATTTAGAAAAAATCTGAAAACATATTTCTTGTACATTTGATTACACGGATTATCCAATCATGACTGGGGTTCTAAAGCGACTACAAAACCCCTAATACACTTTAAATTAGAAAAAAATAGAAAATGTGCATTAAAAATTCTTAAAAATATTTTCTAAGTGACTAGTTAGTAGTGCAATAGGACCAATTGATTGTATTGCTTGAGTCTCACCACTTCCTTGAATTTGAACTTAAAAGAATTATCTAGAAATATCTGTGCATAGGGTTTCGCATTAAGGATAGAGCACACCTGCATTTCCATACTTAAAGGAAATCTATCAAACAAACTAGGATTTGCAAAAACTCTTGTGTGCCTCATCAGAACCTTGATTGAAAATATTAACTCAAATGAACCCTAAAACGCATTAACATAAGCAATTGAATCTTAAAATTTACTTCATCAAGAAAATTTGCTTGTGAACCCTTTTTGCCTGCGCACTTCACATCTCTGAAATCAATCTTAAGGGCAAACACCCCCCCTAATGCCCATCATAATCCAAAAGCACATAAAACCCACACATAAAACTAAGTAGATGTGCCCTAGGCAGAACTAATAGACTTGGGGACTTGAAACTAGATTGGGCTAAGGTCAAGGCCTTGTCTACCTGGACCCACTGGTGACAAGAAAGGTCGGTGCGGTAATCGCATTAACCTTTAGTGGTGTCCCACCATGCAGGGTGTCCTAAGGGGTCCCACCCTTCTGACTAGCCAAATAATTCAAGTGTTGATCTAACCTAGTCATCTTTTAGGGAGCCAGGATCAAGTCTAATTAGGGTTGACACTCTAAGGACTAATTTGATTGCTTGCATTGAGCGGGCGAGGTTTCTCTCATCTATCTTCTCTCTCGTCTATAGATATTCTTCTGGTGCATGCAAGGTAGAAGATCTCAAAATCCTGATTTACCACCACCATTAGAAAGAAATTCTAGAAAAAGACCTATTTATCCAAGATCTGAATCTAAACCCTCTACAATGGCTAGTCATCACGAGGAAGAAGAGATTGGTGAACAAAATTTGGATCCTATGACTCTCATACAAAGGCAGATCACTAAGCAGGGCCAACATCATGACTGACAGATGGAAGTCATAGTGCAGGTGTTTACGCGACTAGATCGTGTTTTAACAGATATCTCGTTGCAATATAGATGAACTCTCCGCGAAAACAAATAAGAATTTATTACTCAAAAATCAAGGTATCCGAGGTCGAACACAGGGAGCAATTTGGGTATTCCAAAACTTGAGAACACAACTTTTAATAAGAAGCAATAACTAGTTCACCAAAAATAGCAGAATAATGTTATCGAGAAAATGCTCAAAAAGAATTGGACGTCAGTTATTGTATCAGATGTCTTAAAAATTCAGACTACAATGCTTGGAAAATTGTTGACCTTCTCTTTTCTTTTTCCTTTGCCCAACGGCTATGGCTTCTTCTTCTCCTTCTCTTTTTCTTCCTTTGGCCGCTTCTGCTTCTCTTCTTTTTCCTTCCTTTGCTTTCTCTCTTCTTCATTCTCTTCCTACATCTAAGTCCTGGCCTTGTCTTCCTTAGTTTCCTTCTTTTTCTTCCCTTGGACTGCCGCTCCTCTACTGTAGTGCATCTCTCTTCTTCTTCTCCTTCTCTTATTGCGGCTAAGTCCTTCTTCCTTTCCTTCTCTTGCTGCGCCTCTTCCTCCCTTAGCTTCTTCTTCCTACACAATCACCACATAGCAAAACATATTCCCCTACCCTCCCTGCACATCTCTCTCTCTCTGTGTATCTCTCTTCGGTACGCTCTCCCAGAGCTGGGTAGTCAGGTTGGGTCGCCTACCTGGGTCCAGGCGCACCGGCATGGGTGTGGTGCGCTAGGAGTGCACGGATAGGATAGTTGGGTCGGGTGCCAGGTCCACGGGGGAAATGTCGCGGACGAGGCATGATAAGTGAGGGTGAGGAACCTCAACCCAGTAATCTCAAGGCAGACAACGTAAAACACAAAATAAACTTAAACTACACAAGAAGCGCAAGACTTATCGAGGTGGGACTAAAAGTCCCACCTGCTTCTACTGGCACCTGTAGGCGGATGACTTCGCACAATTGTCGCAGCTGAACGTCTCGTGGCAACTGCTCTCAGGCTGGAGTTGCGCACACTCTCAACTTGCACAGCCTGGGAGCCTGAATCCTGAAGCTTTCATCCTGAAGCTGGAGACAAGCAAGCTCGTGTGCTCATTAATGGCGGACGGGAGCTCTACCCTGCATGACACAAAAGGAGCCTTGTGGCTCTATTAAACAACAGGAGAACCTTCGCCGTGTCACAACGAAGGTGAGGCAGGTGTTGGCATGGCTTAGACCAGCCTAGGCGTGCATGCCTAGGTCAGACTATGACCGTGTGAGTGGGTGTGTTCGGTGGAAGCATGGAGAGCGTGTGGCGGTCTATGAGTGGGTGGAAAGTGTTCAGCGGTCGATGGCAGAGGTGTTGAGGTCGGTGGCAAGATGTGTGGAGGTGTGGAGTGATGGGTACGTCTCATCGGAGGTTGGCCGGAGATGGGGAAGATGAGGGTGGACAGTGGCAGTCGAGGGGTGTTTTGTGAAATAGAATGAGGGAAAAGAGAGAGTAGAAGGCGAGGAACTTATTTGGGGTACTTGGAATGAAGGGGATGCGGAGGAGACGAACGAAGCGTTTGTGCCATTTTCGGAGAAGACGACCCTAAGGGGGAGATAAGGCGACGAGGAAGAGATCAGGAAGGAGTGCGTTGGTGTGGCACAATGCGGAAGAACGAAAAGTTAACTCTGCTGTTGGTATGGTAGTAGAGCGACGAGAGGGGGAAGGAAGAATCTCCAGAGCTTGCAGGCTACTTGACCGGAGAGAGGGGAGATGGATTCTAAGGGAGTCTGCGGCCAAATCAAGCTTGAGGGATTCACAGAGGACCGGGAATCCTTTTATAGTTGCTGGCTGAGCTTCTAGTGCTTGGAGGGCAAGCCTTCTATCATCGACTTCTTGTCAGAGAAGGAAGGTAGTTGGAGATCCAAATCTCTCATGCGTTCGCACGAGAGATTGGATGCAAATCAGAGATTGCAATTGAGCTCATATGGAATGGAATTTCTCAGAGAATCTCCCTTCCAAATCTGGGAGATCTCTGAGGAATCAGGGAGTACTCCCCCTCCATTCCTTGTCGGAGAAGGATTTCTCCCCATTAATGGTAGGGGGACCTATTTGTAAGAGTGGTGAGGAAGTTAGGGGGGTCTGTGCAATGTTTTCAAAAGATAGGGACCAAAATGTAATTAGGTGTACTATTTTGCAAAGTAGGTCAACATGACCTCTCCTTAGGTCCAAATTTTGGTACAAACCTAATTTTGACCTAAGGAATCCAATGGTGAAGTTGTATTTTAGGTTTGACCACGTTTGA
Organism: Thalassia testudinum; assembly: GCA_037157565.1. Classification (NCBI taxonomy): domain Eukaryota; kingdom Viridiplantae; phylum Streptophyta; class Magnoliopsida; order Alismatales; family Hydrocharitaceae; genus Thalassia; species Thalassia testudinum. Next base: position 111,373,393 of record JAZHRO010000073.1, on the reverse strand, counting down.
CTGGGCTTTTTGTATAAAAACCCAAATTAGGTCAATTAATGAGCTAGGACCCTAATTTTGGTCAAAATAGGTTCCAAAGGTCAAATTGAAGGTTATAAACCTTAGGAGATATTTTTCTATGAATTTTAGAGGGTTTATTTGATTTTTAACCTGACCATAAACTTGTTGAATTAAGTGGGTCTATTTTAGGGTTACAGAATGTCATTTAATTCTTGGATTGCATAATAACCCATTTCTGATTGAACCAACCAACTTTTTATCTTATTTAGACCATTTGACCTATGTTTTGCCTTTGAGAAATCCTGTTTATGTACTGCAATGTAAAATTACAGTTTTAACCTTTATTTCATGTTTTCTTCTCCGAATACTTATTCCTTGAATTAAGCCCTTCTCTAGCTTATGTAGGAGCTCTTATTCTCTTTCTTAGGTCAAAATGAGCTAGTTAAGGCTCATGATGAGGCTCTCATCATACCCTCATGCCTAACTTTTGCTAGTCCCTTAGCAAAATTTCAAGATTTTAACTTTTGTTCTAGACCCTGAGTGTCTGTTGCTAGTTATGATAAGTGATTTTCTTTTTCTTTTGATTAGGTTAAGAATACTGATAATAGGCCTAGAGGTACTGAAGTATCAACCAAAATCCGAACCTAACCCACTTTAGCCTCAGTCTTCTGCAAAGGCTTTTAAGGCCCGCAGAAACTAACCTAGGGTTTGTTGGATTCCGTGGTTCAAGCACCCGTGCTTGAGACATTTTTAGCCTAGGTTCAGTTTGCAGTGCATTTTTGTAAGAGAGAGATAGAGGATTTATTTGTTTGGAGAGCTCTCTCTCTCTTTTCTCTTTATTTCTAGGTTTGGATTGGCTTCTCAACACAGTTTGTATCGGATTCCTCGTCCCCATCATCAATATTCAAGGGTCCCTGGCAATTGATGCTTCGTGATAGCACCTCCTATGGCAACCCCCAGAACCCTGGCTTTCCAGATTTCGAGATAATCCCGCCCATGGCATTCCGTGGCCGAATTCAGACCCTGGCAATCGACATTTCGAGATAATGCCGCCCATGGTATCTGAACCAGCATAGTGCTTACACGCCCCCGGTAGGATATTTAAATATCCTAAGAGACAAGCATCGAGGAGACGATATGTTGTTATGCATCTTTGAGGGGAATTTCCCACCTCTCTATGTCGGGGACTCGTCCAAATCAACTTGTGTTGATCGGCTACTGCTAATCTAGGCGACTTTTTTTCAGAACATTGAAAAGCTTTTTGCGTGATATTTATGCGCGCTGAACCAGACTGTGTGTGAATTGGGGTGCTTAGGTTACTGAATCTCGCAAATTGAAGGTCAGTTAAAGAGGTCGAATACTCCCTAAGCCTTAGACCTAATACTTAAGCTTCACATTTTCCCCAACCTCTTGAGGAGTATCCAGATTTTAGTGGGTACTTGAATTTTTAAGCCTAAGAGTCTAGCCCAAAAGGCCTAAGATCAGTGTTCCTGCTAATCTCTTTTTATGTCTCCTTAGAACTTTTCTTTCATTTTTCTCTTTTCTTGATCTGGTCTAGAACTTCAGTTAATCCCTTAATCTTTTACTAATGACCACTTTTTTCCTTTTCATTTTGTGCTCCTTTTCTTGACATTTTGCTCTTTTCCTCCTCTCATTTTGTATAGCCCAAAAAATTCTCTCCCCCTCAGTTTTTTTTTCTTTTTCAAGATTTTTTTTTGGTTGAAACCTTTTCTTAATATGAGTTTTCCTGACATTTTGCACTTTCATACCCCCCCATGCCTATGATTTGCAATGTCCCCATTGTAAATTAGGTGGGTTCGATTTCAGCTTAGTTCATGCATTAGGATAGGTGTTGGGTGGGTGAACAAGTCGAAGTGACTGTTGCAAACGATTTCTAATCTTGAGTAGGGGTACTTGATGTGGAGTCGGCTATTCTAATGGATGAACCCTAAAGTGTAATTTGAGTTCAGCGTAGAAATGTCAGAAAAGGTTTCAGGTTTTTCAAAGAATGACGGGTTGCCTCCCGTTAAGCGTTGAGTTTTACATCATCTGTTGGGCATAATGAGCTCAAGGAGAATGGAGGGTAAAGGATGACTCAGCCAAATTTGTATTGGTCATGTCAATGAACGGTTTGAGCCTCTAACCGTTCACAACAAAGGGTTTGGAATCGTGGCTGAGTGGGTTGATCTCAATGGCTCCATTTCCAAAGATTTGTCGGACTAGGTAGGGTCCGACCCACTTAGATTGTAGCTTTCCTGGGAATAATTTGAGTCAGGTATCAAAGAGTAGAACCTTTTGACCAAGATGAAAGATCCTTCTAGAAATGTATTTGTCATAGAAAGCTTTAACCCGCTCTTTGTAAATTCACGAGTTCTCATATGCGTCGTGACGTAATTCATTGATCTCACTTATTTGAAGTCTTCTATGGGTTCCAACCTTAGAAAGATCTAAGTTGCAATTCCGTACTACCCAATAGGCTTTATGCTCTAGTTCGACGGGGAGGTGACATGCCTTCCCGTATACTAGTCTGAAGGGAGACATTCCTAATTGGGTCTTGTGGGCGGTCCTATAGGCCCACAATGCTTTCGGAAGCCGAGAAGACCAATCTTTCCTGTTAGGTCGAACAGAAACCTGGAGGATTTTCTTGATCTCTCAGTTTGATAGCTCAGCTAGACCATTGGTTTGGGGGTGGTAAGGAGTAGAGATTCGATGCGACACCCCGTATTTGGTCATCAGTGACCTGAACTGAGCGTTTGTAAAATGGGTCCCTCCATCGGAAATTATTGCTCGTGGGATCCTGAACCTTGAGAAGATGTTTTGATGAATGAACCTGATAACAACCTTATTATTATTGGTTCAGCTCGGAATGGCTTGTACCCACTTGGACACGTAGTCAACGGCGAGTAAGATGTATTCAAAGCCATCCAAGATAGGGAAGGGTCCCATAAAATCGATCCCCCAAATGTCAAAATTTAGCATACCAGGATCGGCTGTAGAGGCATCATTTCTTGATGGCTCATGTTGCCCAAGGTCTGGCAATGGGTACATGCCTTACGGTGATCGTATGCATCCTTAAAAATTGTGGACCAGTAAAAGCCACACTGGAGGACTTTTGATGCAGTTTTGTGTCCAGAGAAATGTCCACCACATGCCTGGTCATGGCAAAAGGAGAGTATGTCTTTGATTTCTACTTCCACGACACACCGTCGAATTATTTGATCAGCACCAATAAGGAATAGATACCGGTCTTCCCACAGGTAATACTTGGCATCAGAACGCAATTTGTCCTTCTTGGCCTTTGGCCAATCGGACGAGATCTAATGTGATGCTAAGTAGTTCACTATATTTGCGAACCATGGAAGCCCTGTATTGATAGTCAGGAGGTGCTCATCAGGAAAGTGTTCTGTGATGGGTCCAGAAGGGTCAATTATTTTAGAAGGAAGGTGGGACAAGTGATCAGCTACCACATTTTGCTTTCTTGCTTTGTCGTAAATCTCGAGGTCAAATTCATGCAATAGCAAGATCCATCAGATTAATCGAGGTTTCACGTCCTTCTTTGCAAGGAGATGCCTCACAGCTACGTGATCCGAGTATATGATAACACGGGAACCCAGGAGGTATGATCTGAATTTTTCTAGGGAAAATATTGCAACTAGTAGCTCTTTCTCAGTAACCGTGTAGTTACGCTGAGCCTCGTCTAGTGTTTTGCTAGCATAGTAAATGACCACGGGTTTCCCATCAATTTTCTGCCCCAAAATCGCACCTACAGCAATGTCAGATGCATCACACATGACCTCAAAGGGTTGAGACCAATCATGGGACTGTAGGATCGGGGCTTGGGTGACTCGGTCATGAAGGATCTCAAATGCTTCAGTGCATTCCTTGGAAATTTCGAAAGGCACATCCTTGAAGAGAAGAGTAGTCAAGGGGCGCATGATTTTTGAAAAATCAGGGATAAATCGACGGTAAAAGCTGACGTGCCCTAAAAAAGATCGAATGTCCTTGATCGAGCTAGGCATAGGGAGCTTGGAAATCAGGTTAACCTTGGCTCGATCGACTTGGATGCCTTTCTCCGAGAGTAGATGTCCCAGGATGATTCCCTCAGGTACCATGAAATGGCTCTTTTCCCAGGAAAGAACCAAATTCACATCGATGCACTGCCTGAGTATTTGGACCAAGTACTGGAGGCAATAATCAAATGATGCTCCAAAAACTGAAAAGTCATCCATGAAGACTTCCAGATAATCACCTAGCATATCTGAGAATATGGCAAGCATGCACCACTAAAAGGTCGCGGGTGCATTGCAGAGACCGAAGGCACCCTTCGAAATGCGTATGTCCCGAAGGGGCAGGTGAATGTGGTCTTTTCTTGGTCTTCTGGGTGGATTGCCACCTAGTTGTAACTGGAGTACCTATCAAGAAAGCAGAAGAACCTATTTCCCGCTAGTTTCTCGAGGATCGGATTAATAAACAGTAGTGGGAAATGGTCCTTCTTCGTGGAGGAATTGAGTCTTCTGTAATCAATGCAGACTCTCCATGAGTTGGCTATTCGGGTAAGAATGACCTCTTCAGTTTCAAGCGTGATGATGGTGAGTCCGGCCTTCTTAGGCACAACCTGGATTGGACTCACCTAGCAACTGTCGGAGATCGGGTAGATGATCCCTGAATCTAACCACTTAATGATCTCCATTTTCACGACCTCCTATAGGTTAGGGTTTAAACGTCTCTGTATCTCTCGTGAAGGTCGTGTGCCCTCTTCTATGTAGATTCGATGTGTGCAGTACGAGGGGCATATACTAGTTAAGTCATCGAGAGTCCATCCAATGGCTCTACGATGTTGCTGGAGAATAGTAATTAGACGGGATTCCTAGTCAGGTGTGAGTCGGGAGTTGATAATCACAGGAAACGTCTGATTGGAACCCAAAAGACGTACTTCAAATGCTCGGGAAGGGGCTTGAGTTCCATGACAGGATTATCAGCAGCAGCGGGTGGTTCGGGGTTTGTATCAGGAACAAGGGTCGGAGTCATGGGTGTGTCTAGATTAGGTTCATACTCCTCTGTTTGCGGGTTTTGATCTTCTAGTGGTTGATAATCAGGTTGTCCTCAGTATGCGATTCATCAACCATGGCTTTGATATCACATATTTGCTCTATAACCCTGCAATTAATCCCTTGTTGGGCCTTAAAGATGTCAATCTTCAGAGTTTGATTCCCAAATTTTAATTCTATTTTTCCCTCTTCACAGTTTATGTTGGCCCTAGCAGTGGCCAAAAAGGGTCTCCCTAATATGATTGGTGTGTCCCTTGGGTTCTCAGGTGCATCCATATCCAGAACTATGAAATCCACCGAGAAGTAGAAATCCCGTACCCTAACAATGACATCCTCGAGTATTCCTTTAGGTTACTTGATGGATCGATCGGCTAACTACAACGTCACCTCAGTCAGTTTAAGTTTGGACTCTTCAAGGTGGTCAAGGAGGGATGTAGGTATTAGATTTATGGAGGCACCTAGGTCTAGCAAGGCTCTATCAAATTGGGTTTCACCAATTTTACAAGAGATCAGGGGAGTTCCTGGGTCATTAGCCTTGGGTGGGAGTTTACTCAGATGACAGAGCTAGCTTGCTCTGACAGTACGATCGGATTCCCACTCTTGATTCGCAGCTTACGTTTAGGTGTACATACATCTTCTAGGAATCTTACGTAAGTCGGTACGTGGCAAATTGCATCCATCAAGGGGATGTTTATCTGGACCTATTCAAAGAGCTTGACCAGATCCTCCTCAGGAGCCACGGGTTTGGTTATCCTTTTTTCCTTTGGTCAAGGCCTCAGGAAATGGAATCCTAGTTGGTTCTTCTAGAATAGATCCAGGCTCTTGATCTGGGATAGGGGTATCCTGGATAACTATCCTAGGGTTTTGGCTACTACCAGGCTTGGAGTGGTTTGGATAATGTGGGTCTTGGGTTGCTTTACCACTATGAGTTGTTATGGAGTTTAATCCTACCTGGTTTTGGTTTGGGTTTGGTAAGAGGGGTGGCTGCTGCTGAAATCCCACATAAGATGTTGAAGCTTCCATCCTATCTGGTGATGGAACAGCAAGAGCCTGATAAATCAAATGTGTGTGGCCTGAATTTGGGTTCATAATGTGCCTCTGGGTCGGCACGTTATTTGGGTTTGGCAGAGGGTGCGAAGGAAGGGTGCCAGGTTAACGAGAATTTGCCATCTGGGCTAGTTGATTGCGAACCTCTGTGATCTCGTCCCTGTGCTATTTTTGTATTGCCGCATTCATCTTTTGAATGTCAACCAGTGCTTGAAGGATAAGAGTCATTTGATCTTGGTTTGGCCCAGATTGATAGGTGGGATTGGGCCGAGGCTGAGGCGACTGATATGGACGAGGAGCTTGTGGACGGGGCTGATAAGGTGGTCTTTGAGTCTGAGAATTTCCCGTCCACTGAAAGTTCAGATTATTTCACCATCCAGGATTGTAGGTATTGGAGAATGGGTCATTCTGGATGGCATTGAGGTCCTCGCAGGTCTGAGGAACCTCAGGAAAGTCAGAATACGAGGGTTTAGAGTTCCCCCAACTCGAATAGAGTGGATCGAAGGTCACTCAGGTCCAAGAGTTATACGAGGGTGGATACGGGTCCATCCCCTAAGAAGATTGGTGATAGATGTTTTGCATAATCTCCCTCGCCAGAGGTGGCCGTGCAAAAGAGTTCTGTGCAGAGGTGGCTTGCTGCAAATGTCGAGTTAGCTCGTCCACCTTCTTCTCTATGATAGAAACCTTGTCCAACCGACTGGCCATCAGTTCCAAGTCGACGGATGTGGACAGGTCCTGCGTCTCATGTGCTCCCCTCAGATTCGTCGATGCGCGGGCATTCGTCTTGTCGAATAAGCCCATGGAATCATTATTGATGGAGTTCTCGCACATGTTTTCGAGAATCTCCCACACCGTATCCTCATGTTGACCCATGATGTTTCCTCCGCAAGTTGCATTGACAAATAATTGAATGTCTTCACAGAGTCCCTGGTAAAAAGACTGGACTTGTTCCCATTTAGGAACTTCGTGATGCGGGCACTTTTGCATGAGATCTAAGAATTAGTCCCATGCTTTGTGAAGAGGTTCTCCCATTTGTTGAGTGAAGTGGATGATCTGGTGGCGCAAGGCATTTGTTCATCCAACGGGAAAGAACTTTTTCAAAAATTCGGACTGAAGTTCATCATCGGACGAGTTTGAGTTTGATACCAATGAGTAGCCTTGTCCAGGAGGGAGAAAGAAAACATTTTCATGAGCAGAATATCCCGATTTTGTGGATCTGACCCGAAGGTCTGGGCCAGGTGCTTGAGCTGTTTAATGTGCTAGAATGGATCATCGGAGTTAAGCCCATGAAACTTTGGTATGGCATGAATCATATTGGGCTTGAGTTCAGAATCAGGACCTCCAACCTGGATTCAGACTCGAGGCTCGATTTCCACTGCAGTGGGATTATAGTGATCTCGCATCATTGGTCGCTGCGGTGGGTTTACAAAGTTTTGGAAGAGATCAGTTAGGTGCTGAAGCTAGTGCTCAAGGTTGTTCTCTTCTTCAATGGGTTGTGCCATGATGGAAGAAGAAGGAGAACTTAGTTCTGAATCAGAGGAAAGGTCTATGTGGTGAGGTTGCTGCACAAACAAGGGCGTCGAGGCTTGGCCTTGGCGAGAATGAATTTCTAAAGGAGGTCTTAAGGACCTCCTACCGAACATGCATCGAAGGATGTGATGAGATTAGAAGGTGCTGGACCCAATCGAGACACCCAAAAATTGTTGGGTGACTATAGAGGTTCGGGGCGGATGATACCCCTTAGTCAAAAAGGTCATCAACTTGAGAAGTACCTGGCAGCCAGAGAGGGAGAGTCCCGCAAAGACCCCTACACGGTAGAGCATCCCCACGAGTTACAGGGTTTCCCCCACCTAACCTCTCTTGTCATTGAGATTCCAGGTAGACCAAAATGGGGACCTTGACCTCTTAAGTCTACCTTTTATTAATTAAGATCAAGGTGCTTAGGGTTCCACTTGAACTTTAGGCCTTTTGAGTGTAAAATGTGACCTAATTTTAAGGTTGGTTGACCCAAAGGATCAACTTCACCTCTTGTTCCTTTAAGAGCTTTTAGGTCCTTTCTTTTAGGGTTCAAATGCATTAAGAGCTTGATTTGCTTAGGGTTTCTCTTGTATAGATCTTTTCAAACAAGGCTTAGGCACACCTCTTATTGAAATTTTTTGCTTCTTTGTTTAAGAGAAGATGTGTCTCTAAAAACCTTAGCTTTGCAATCCTTAGGTTGGCTCTAGTTGGTCCAATTTAGTTGCCTCAAAAATTGGCATCTAGGGCTTAATCAAGAAAGTTTTAGCCCTAGTTACCTTGGTTGGATGTGTAGTTCAAGATGTGTTGAAATGAAAATCAGGCAACTTTGATGAATTACTAAGTATGGAAACAGGTAGCCCTAGGTTGATTTTTCCTTGTTTTTTTCTTTTTCAGACTTTGAGGGGACTAAGAGAGAGGGCTAATGAAAGTTACCAGTTCCTTTGTGTGGTTGTTGTGTGGCTGCTCTTCTTTTCTCTACTTTCCCTGAGACAAGCATAACAAAGGAGAAAAATTAAGTCAGTATTGAATCAGAAGTTGTGATCAAAAACTTCAGAAGTGCCCGTTGCTCCCCGACAACGGCACCAAAATGTTTACACGGCTAGATCGTGTTTTAACAAATATCTTGTTGCAATATAGATGAACTCTCTGCGAAAACAAATAAGAATTTATTACTCAAAAATAAAAGTATCCGAGGTCGAACACAGGGAGCGATTTGGGTATTCCAAAACTTGAGAACACAACTTTTAATAAGAAGCAATAACTAGTTCACCAAAAATAGCAAAATAATGTTATGGAGATAGTGCTCAAAAAGAATTGGATGTCTGATATTGTATCAAATGTCTTAAAAATTCAGACTACAGTGCTTGGTAAATTGTTGGCCTTCTCTTTTCTTTTTTCATTGGCCAGCGGCTAGGGCTTCTTCTTCTCCTCTTTTTCTTCCTTTGGCTGCTTCTGCTTCTTTTTCCTTCCTTTTCTTTCTCTCTTCTTGATTCTCTTCCTGTAGCTAAGTCCTAGCCTTGTTTTCCTTAGTTTCCTTCTTATTTTTCTTCCCTTGGCCTGCCGCTCCTTTACTGCAGTGCATCTCTCTTCTTCTTCTCCTTCTCTTGCTGTGGCTAACTCCTTCCTTTCATTCTCTTACTGCACCTCTTCCTCCCTTAGCTTCTTCTTCCTACACAATCACCACACAGCAAAACCTATTCCCCTACCCTCCCTGCGTGTCTCTCTCTCTCTCTCTCCATGTATCTCTCTTCGGTACGCTCTCCCAGAGCTAGGTAGTCAGGTTGGGTCACCTGCTTGGGTCCAGGCGCACCGGCATGGGTGTGGTGCGCGAGGAGTGCATGGATAGGATAGTCGGGTGGGGTGCCAGGTCCACGGGGGAAATGTCGCAGACGAGTCGTGATAAGTGAGGGTGAGGGACCTCACCCCAGTGATCTCGAGGCAGACAACGGAAAACACAAAATCAACTTAAACTACACAGGAAGCGCAAGACTTACTGAGGTGGGACTTAAAGTCCCACCCGCTTCTGCTGGCACCTACAGGCGGATGACTTCTCACAATTGTCACAGCTGAAGGTCTCGTGGCAACTGCTCTCAGGCTGGACTTGCGCACACTCTCAACCCGCACAGCCTGGGAGCCTGAATCCTGAAGCTTGTAGCCTGAAGCTGGAGAATAAGTAAGCTCGTGTGCTCGTTAATGGCGGACGGGAGCTCTACCCTGCATGACACAAAAGGAGCCTTGTGGCTCTATCAAACAACAGGAGAACCTTCGTTGTGTCACAACGAAGGTGAGGCAGCTGTTGGCGTGGCTCAGACCGGCCTAGGCATGCATGCCTAGGTCGGACTGTGACCGTGTGAGTGGGTGTGTTCGGTGGAAGCATGGAGCGTGTGTGGCAATCTGTGAGTGGGTGGAAAGTGTTCAGCGGTCGATGGGGGAGGTGTTGAGGTCGGTAGCGAGACGTGTGGAAGTGTGGAGTGATGGGTGCATCTCACCGGAGGTTGGCCGGAGATGGGGAAGATGAGGGTGGACAGTGGCAGTCGATGGGTGTTTTGTGAAATAGAATGAGGGAAAAGAGAGAGTAGAAGACGAGGAACTTATCTGGGGTACTTGGAATGAAGGGGAGGCGGAGGAGATGAACGGCGCATTTGTGCCGTTGTTGAAGAAGACAGCCCTGAGGGGGAGATAACGACGTCGAGGAAGAGATCAGGAAGGAGTGCACTTGTGTGGCACAACGCGGAAGAACGAGGCGAAGTGAACTCTGCCGCTGGTATGGTAGTAGAGTGACGAGAGGGGGAAGGAGGAATCTCCAGAGCTTGTGGGCTACTTGACCAGAGAGAGGGGAGATGGATTCTGAGGGAGTCTGCGGCCAAATCAAGATTGAGGGATTCGCAAAGGACCGAGGATCCTTTTATAGTTGCTGGCTAAGCTTCTGGTGCTTGGAGGGCAAGCCTTCTATCACTGACTTATTGTCGGAGAAGGAAGGTAGTTGGAGATCCAAATCTCTCGTGTGTTCGCATGAGAGATTGGATGCAAATCAGAGATTGCAATTGAGCTCAGATGGAAGGGAATTTCTCAGAGAATCTCCCTTCCAAATCTAGGAGGAGATCTCTGAGGAATCAGGGAGTACTTGATAGACGACTTTTCGCTTAGCGTTATAGTATTTAAGTGGTGGAAAAATCGACTAATCAAAAATAATGAAAATAACCACTCGCAGAAGAGCGGGTCGTGTCCACAGCGAGGCAATGATGCAATCAATACTTAATTATTTAATGTTATTTCCGATAGTGCGAAATCCCTTTTCAAATCAGACTTAAAATGTGAAGGAAATTAGATTTGCAATAGCCTAAAAAGATAAGGGTATAAGTGCAGTTTTCCCTCAGAAATCCTCAATAAATTTAGGATGAATTCATGCAGTTTTCACATGATGTGTACTAAAGACAATTAGTACTTAAGTTAAGCCCAAAATCAATCCTTAAACTAGTTAATATCAATACCATGCAATTATAAAGAACTATGAGTGTTTGAACGTAATTCTGCAACAATATAATAATAATAATAAATCAAATTGGTGGAAAAGGCATTGAATGTAAATTTTAATTAGTGGAAAAACAGGGCTTTCTTCCTCTCTCCTCCTTGCGAGAGAGAGAGAGAACCGCGGGGCTGTCGCAAGGCTCAGGAGGACGGCGAGGTCGAGAGCTCTCCGGTGGTGGCAGCGGCGGTGACGGAGGTGGCCGACAGTGGTGGCTGGAGCTCTGGCCTGTTGAACAAGCAGGCGAAGGTGGTTGTGCAGGGCTTGCACGTGCTGGTGTGCGAGCGTGCATGCGCTGGTGCACCTGCAGATGGGCGGCAGAGCACGCTTATAGGCGTGCGGTCTGCAGGAAGGTGGAGCGGTGCGCCTGCAGATGGCGCTGAAGGGAGAGGCACGCGGGCGGAGAGGCCGTGAGCGATGTGGCGTCTGCTATGCGGTGCTTGAGCGCCTGCAACAGGGGAGAGGCCCTGGAGATGGCGTGCGGGCAAAGAGCGCCTGCAGCAGGGCACGCAGTTGAGAGCGCCTGCAACAAGGGGTGCTGGAGATGAAGGGCGCAGCTTGGTGCGTGCGGGCAGGCACATGGCGCTTGAAGGCAAGAAGGGCATGAGTGCCTGCAGTGGCTAAAGGGAGATGATGAGGGGCGCAGCTTGGTGCACGCAGGCAGGCAAATGGGTTGCGGTGCTGGCAGGGGCGAACACAACGCTTGCAGAGGGTTGAAGTGCTGCGCTTGGTGCTGAAGGGAGGAAGCGCTGAAAGGAGGATGCGGCTGGAGATAAGTGCACAGAGGAAGAGTGGGCCGCGCTCCTGCACGGGGAAGATGCCTATCCACAGTGCACGCTGGAATTATTCCCCGCAAGGGGGAAGATAGATTTTCAGTGCACGCCGCCTCTTCTCTTTTTAACTCCTCTCTCTCCCTGCATGCGCCAATCAAGGGATTTGCAAATCCCTTTTCTGTTTTTGGCGGACGGGTGTTGGAGGTGACAGCCGGAGGAAAGGGGAAAGTTCCTCCGGTTGTTGGGGAAATTTGCTCCCCAACCCTTGCTCTTTCTGAATATAATACCTACACATAAAAATAACAAAATCATTACATATTAAGTTATAGAATGTTATAAACGTAAATCATGATGCGTGCAATTCTTCTACAACTTAATTGTAATTATTAACACACATACAAGGTACGATTAAAGGTACTTAGGCTTAATATTAGTCCATTAAAATGGACTCATCAGTACTCTCCCTCCATTCCTCTTCGGAGAAGGATTTCTCCCAATTAATGGTGGGGGGACCTGTTTGTAAGAGTGGCAAGGAAGTTAGGGGGGTCTGTGCAATGGTTTTCAAAAGATAGGGGCCAAAATGTAACTGGGTGTACTATTTTGCAAAGTAGGTCAAGATGACCTCCCCTTAGGTCCAAATTTTGGTACAAATCTAATTTAGACCTAAGGAATCCAATGGTGAAGTTGGATTTTAGGTTTTACCACGTTTGATTGGACTTTTTGTACAAAAACCCAAATTAGGTCAATTAATGAGCTAGGATCCTAATTTTAGTCAAAATAGGTTCCAAAGGTCAAATTGAAAGTTCTAAACCTTAGGGGATATTTTTTTATGAATTTTAGAGGGTTTATTTGATTTTTAACCTGACCAAGACCTTGTTGAATTAAGCGAGTCTATTTTAGGGTTACAGAATGTCATTTAATTCTTAGATTGTATAATAACCCATTTCTGATTGAACCAACCAACTTTTTATCTTATTCAGACCATTTGACCTATGTTTTGCCTGTGAGAAATTCCATTTATGTACTGCAATGTAAAATTACAGTTTTAACCTTTATTTCATGTTTTCTTCTCAGAGCACGTATTCCTTGAATTAAGCCCTTCTCTAGGTATGTAGGAGCTCTTATTCTCTTTCTTAGGTCAAAATGAGCTAGTTAGGGCTCATGATGAGGCTCTCACCAGTAGGTCATCACTCGACTCCAGAACAGAAGGGCAGACTAGCCCCTCCGTGACTTTTATAACCCTCTTAATGCCCAACCTGAATCCTTTGTTAGGGTACCTCAGGATGGGGAAGATTTTGAACTCAAACCTCATATCATTAACTTGATTTCCTACTTCCATAGTCATGAGTCAGATGACCCCTTCCACCACCTTGAAGAGCTCCTACACATAGGAAGAACTTTTGACCCTAGAAACATGAATGAAGGTACCTTGATGATGAAGATGTTCTCATTCTCCTTGAAAGATAGAGCTGCACATTGGTTGTGAACAATTGGTAGACCAATCCTAACTTGGAAAGACTTAAGAAGCACATTCCTAAAGAAATTCTTCCCCGTAGGAGAAACTAATGCTCTTAGATGTGCCATAACAACCTTTAAGCAGAACCCTGGGGAACAACTACATGAGGCTTGGGAGAGGTTCAATGATTTAGATAGGAAATGCCCCCATCATGGGATTGTGAAGTGGCACTTGGCCCATATTTTCTATTATCGGTTGAGTGATAATCTGATGAATTTTGTTAATGCAGCATGTGGGGGCAATTTCCTAAGTAGAGACGCTGAGGGAGCCTTTCAATTGTTTGAGAATATGAGTGAAAATTCCCTCAACAATGCCTCAATGTCCGCCTTTAACAGAGCTAATCAACCAAGGAGCGAAGTTTATGAAGTTAACAACAATTCAAACTTGGTTGATTTAGAGCTAATTGCACAACGATTAGACAAGGTGGAACTCGTGGGAAAGAATGTGGAGAATTTGGATAAGAAGTTGGATAACCTTCTAAAGGGTGGGAATTCCTTAGGTACACAATCCAGATTAAATCCTATGCCTACCCAAGGAGTGCCTATGGTAACCCACAACCAATTCCCCAACCCACTAGGTCAGGAATCAGTGCACAACATTAATGACCTAACCATGGCTCCACCTATGAGCCAACTGTACTTGGACCCATCTCTTTCTAGGCACTAAGGAGGGACCTTAATGCCCTCGAATTCTGAGCTAGGTAGCCCAATGCCTAGTTAACCTGAGGATGCAAATGCACTCTAGGGTTGCACTAGAAATGAGCCTTATTCAAACACTTACAACCCCAGATGGTGCAACCATCCTAATTTTGCTTGGTCAAGCCAAAAACCCACCCAGGGTCCTAACTTGACTAAAGAAAACATTTATGGCCAACCTAGTAGGTACACACAACCACGCACATATCAACCACAACCTACACAGGAAAACCAGCCCTCTGATCTGAGTCTAGTCCTCAAAGAAATGAGAGAAATGAATCTGAGGCATAAGGAAGAAATGAATCAATTGAGGACAGAATTGATGGAACGAATGGACCAGCTAGTAGATGGTAGACAACATGAGATGTTGCCATCCCAACCCATCCCAAACCCAAGGAACTTCAATAGGGTTAACTAGCACAACACACAGGAGCAACAAGCGCACCTAATTCAGCCTGCTCCCCAGCACCCACCAGGCTTTGTTAACCCTAACACAACCCAGGCTCAACCCATTTTGTAGAACCCACCTTACCCTTCTAATCCTAATGCACATGTCTGTGCTGTCACTTTGAGAAGTGGGAAACAAACCCAAGGTCCTTCTACATCAAAATCTTTCCAAGATCTTGAGGAGCCTAAATCTAACCTGGGAGACTAAACTAATCTAGAAAATAAGACTCAGGATTTGAATATTCATGATTTTTCTCAGGCACCTTTTCTCGAAGCCTTGATCAAACCCAGGGAAAAGAAAACCAACCAATCTAAGGAGTGGCTTGAGATTCTAAAACAAGTCCAGGTAAATATACCACTCCTAGAGGCCATTGGGAACATCCCAGCCTGTGCAAAATTTTTGAAGGAATTATGCATATCGAAACTCCAGGCCAAATCATCAAAAAGGGTCATAATTTTTGAACAAGCCAGTGCCATCATCCTAGATAAGCTCCCTCCTAAAAAGAAAGATCCAGGGACCCCCTTAATCTCATGTGAAATAGATGGTTTCATCCTGATCAAACCTTACTGGACCTTGGTGCCTCCATCAACTTAATCCCCAAAGAATAATATGAAGAGCTAGATGTAGGCCCCTTGCAACACACCGATGTGACCCTTCAGCTTGCTGATAGGTCAACCAAAATTCCAAAGGGCCTTCTATAGTATGTGATTATAAAAGTGAGGTATTTTAAGTATCCTGTGGACTTCCTTGTTTTGGATATGGAGGCATCAGGAAACTTGAACCACACCCCGATAATCTTAGGAAGACCTTTCTTGGCCACAGCCAAGGCTCAACTGTGAGATGGGGATTATGCACATCACCTCTGGACGGAAAATTGTCAACTCAATATCTTTAAAGCTTCCCAAAAGAATAAGGTGAATGTGGTTCCATTGAGGTTGTAGGAACAATTAAACAAGTGTTGGCAATTCATACTAAAGATGATCCAAATCCTGCCAAAGCTCAAGATCAGCATAAAGGGAAAGAAGGGGATGTACTTGAGGATAATTTCGATCTACCATCTCCCACGGAAAATCAAATTGAACAGAATATTAGTGAGATTGAGAAACTCCTGGGAGTAACTTATGATGAATTAGATGATAATATAAAGATCCTCAATACATCCACCCTGAAATTCAAGAACTTTTAAATTCTAAGGAAGTTCAAGAAAATGGACAATCTAAGGACATCAACTAGGAAGTAACCCCAGAAGAAGTTCAACACATAATGGACTGGGGAAGAACTTATAAGCCAATTGGTTCAAATGGATGGCTTGACTCAGAAGAAGTTACTTCGGATGAGGAAGAGGAAATTTTTTATGAAGATTTTGATGAATTCCACACAACTCTACCCCTATCCTCATATGACCCAAAGCTTGGAGAACTCATGATTTTCGATATCAACTACCATTATGAAGACCCTTATTACTCTGATTCAAAACCAGATTTAATTCTAAATCATGATTTCAATCTAGACCTTATACCACCTCTTCTTGAATTATGAAACTGGATTGACAGATAGGCTCTGCAATTTGAACCTCATCCACCCAACCCTATTTCATATTCCAAATCAGAAAGACTCTTTGGAATATGGCTACATCATCAGCTGGTCCGCATTTGTGTATTGGTGAGCCCATATTTGTGGGCTAATTAGTTACTTAAATGCCTAGACATTAGAGTAATATTAACTTATACATACATGTATTAAGATGTAAATAATATAGTTTATACATATTTGCTTGTATGCATTACATTCATATATAAATTATCTAGCATCATTTAGTTTGCATGCATACATTACATGTATTAAATAGTTAGAAATATAAGGGTTTTGCATACAAATAATCCACATATATTTTTATATCTTTCTTCATGCAGCAACAACCACTCCTCCCCGACAGGCCATTTATGTCCAGATCAGGTAATGAACACGGCAGTGAAGAGGACCGGAAGAAGCGAATCTCCATCACTCCATTTGAATTGCAGATGACTACAAGAGATGGGGAGTGACTGCCATGCTCGGGGAGACTCCACCCCGACTCCACCACTGTGAAGAGCTTCGAGCTCACCTCCATCACCACCACCGTGCGTCTCCAAGGCTGAGCTCCACCACACCGTGGGCCGGTGAGGTGATAGCTCACCACGCCAAGCCAGTGGACTCATGCCAACATCGTGTGCGTGCATCTCTGACGGCACGCAACCATCACCGCACACCACCTCCAGCAGCTCCCCTCGGTGCACACCACCTTCTCATGCTCCACACGCGGCCAATGCCTTCTCCTTCGTGCACCGCACTTCCTCGTGCAGCCAGTAGCCACCGGAACCCACCTCCACCGTAGCTCCATCCGGCCACCTCAGGCCGCCTTGCACTTCGCCGCGACCGCCATCGTGGAGCCCTCGGTCTAGAGATCCTCCTTCGAGCTTCACACTTCCGACCATTTCCTCCTCCTCGCGCACGGTCACAGGGAAGAAATCCCCTATTTTGGGTTGCATTTCTATTTACATTCACATGCCATTGCCGGTCTTTTTATTTTGAATTTATTAATTAAATATTATGGCTAATTTATGCAAGTGACCTCCCTCTTTCTCATAAATGCCATTTTAGCATGATCTCTTGTTGTTTTCTTAATCTAGAGGCGGATTTGGCTCGATTTCTTGACAAAATTAATAATGAACATCGATTTTTGACCCTTGAGAGTTTAAATTGCACATTGCCTCCCTACAGATACAACCCACTCCTAATTGAGTGGTTATTTTAATTGATTTGATTAGTCAATTTTTCACCACTTAGAAATACAATGACAAATATCTTAATCATCATTTTCGAAAGCGAAAATCAACTCGTCAAATGGCGCCATTGCCAGGGAGGCAACATGCTTAATTAAATCGCATTCATTCAGTTGTTCACATTGATTTAATTTTTGGAAGCATATTTAACTCTGGATCTTTGTGTTCTGGTGCAAGTTCTGACGTTCTGTGACACACATTCTATGACTTGCCATCACATCCGCAATTGTGAGAGGTGACTCTTGACATCACCAAAGGAGAAATTATTCGAGCCACCTTGCAAGGAACCAAATTGCTAGGAGAGGAAGGATGAGGACGTGACGATCATCTCCATACATTTAGTCATTGATTTTATTAGAGTAGGATTTAGACTTTAGACTTAATTCCTTGCACATTTTGGTTTGAGACCCTTATTCTAGGGTATAGTTGAGGGGTTTGTTCCCTGACCTTCTTTTAGGCCCCTACGTGGGTAATTTTTGCAGGAGTCTGTTCCCATTTATTTAGACTTAGGTTTTTACTTTCTTTTGTGGATTGATTTTATTTTTTTTGATTGTGCATAAGTATATATAAAAAAAAAACACAAGCTGCATGCTACAAGCTGCCTACTCCTAGGTCAAATCATTTAGGATTGAATGAGCAGCTTCTAGATTTATTTTGCTTGCATTTGCGTGCATCTCATTGAAGATTGCGGGAGGCAAGGTATGTTCTCTTTTACTTTGCATCCATATATTGTTCACACATTTGCATCTGGATGTAAAGACAAGACCACCTAAATTATTTTGAAAGAATTAACAAGTGGTCACATTTTCTAAAAAAGGACTTTAACTAAAGGAGGAACATTAAAAAAAACCATGGACTTGAATTGGCACATTGTGCTGTGGTTCAAAATTCAAACTCAAAATTTTTACGGTGTATGCACACTTATATCTCTTGCACCATGACACATGCTTAGACACTTCTTAGGTTTGGAACCACTAGGACTAGAGCCTCCTATTGCTGGGGTCTAAAGTGACCCAAACATTAGTTCAGTTGTAAAGTTCCTCCAGACCTTGCAGATTGAGGGTAGTTAAGAAGCACTGCGAAAGAAATGCTTCAAAGGAAGGATTTGACCCTACTTGCATCCCTCTTTACCGTGCTTGGTGGTGACTAAACTTTTTGGGCTTTAGGGAGGATCACCTAAGTCCCAGTTAGGTCTTCTTAGACTATTGTAGGTTGACAAGTAGGCATGTAACTATTTAGATAAGTTGATTTGTCACCTGCAAGTGGACTTAAAATCTCAAAAGCCTAACTAATTAAAGACCTAGAAAGTCCTCTGATTTGTGTTTGCTTGGGGAATCTGATTGTGGTGTGAGTTAGAATGGACCACGTTGACTTTCATCCTTTCACATCTTGTCCACACCCTTACCCCCATTTTGCAATCTTCGATCCCATACGCCGAGATGGTACATTTTTTTATGGAAAAAATGACAATCATTGGAATCCTTTTTACTCCTATTATAGGAGTATTGGCCTGGTTAAGCCCCATATCAGTGAGCAGAACCTAGGAGCCAGATTTTCCTTGCCCAATATCCCACACACCATATAAGTAGCCAACCCACCCTCCCTGAATAATTATAATGGTTGGATAGAAACTCCTAGGAACTATATGCTTGAGCCTGACTTCTCTCCTGATGGTAATGATGACCTCTCCTCCTTGAAGATGGAAATATAGAAAATGAAAGATGAAATGATTGAATTGTTAGGAGAATCTTCAAGAGCAGGCCAACAAGAAAAAGAAGAAATTAGCCACCCAATCTACCCCATTGAGGATGAAATGCACCCCTCTATGCTAGGTGCATCTCCCGTGGGAGAGCCACACCCAAAGTTGGGGAATTTTGGGGATTATGTAAGGGAGAATAACTACTTTTCGAGGATTGATTTTAACCCTCCCCTCTAGATGACACTTCCTTGAGAGGTCCACGCCTTAAGTGGGAGGAGGATATGTATGAAAGTAGCTATACATTGGATGAAGAAAGGTGGCAGGCCGAGGAAGATGATGATCAGGTTGAGTATTCATCTAAATTATATTAGAGTCAAAAGAAGGGAATGATGGTACCATTGGAAGACCTCGACCTAGATGATAGTATTTTCATCACATTTGATGTTGGCTAAAGTGAAGTTGTTAATCTCGTCCTCCCTTCTGATATGAGATGAAACTCAAGCCCACCCTTAGGGAACCTAACCCTGAAGAAATTCACCTATCTGAGGAGTTTGATGTTACCAGTGTAAACCATGTACCCCAGATAGAGTGCCCTAGGGGATCTGCTAAGATTTTAGATGATTCTAGACCTCAGGTGAATAATGAATTGTATGATGAGGAGAGGGATGAATTATATGAGGAACCTACATTCAAGATTTGGAGTGACACTAAGGGTGATTATGTCTTATTTGAAGAATTAACCCCTGAGGATGTCACAAATTTGACCAAATTAGGTTTCCTTAGCACATCTATTTATGATATGCCTCCTCATGGTGAAATAATGGAAACTTTGGAAGCAACTTTTGAGATTAATGTGAATTCATATATAGACTGCGAGATGGATTTGAGTAAAGGAAAAGAACCCAAGGATGACATTGATAGGATAATCCTTAGATCCGTTACTTCCAGCCTACCTTCATTTGATTTAGAGTCATCCTCTGATTTGCCTATGTCTGAAGGCAAAATTTTGACTCCTGATAAAGTGCAGGAAGATACTTGTGATAGTACAAGGGATGCTAGGGATGAAATTGAGGAATTAGGAAGGTTGTTAGGAATGGACACCAAGCTGATTAGACCCAACCTAGATCTTATGGCCATCCCGCAACCTCAAAATTTGGACACCCTAGACAATCCCTAGCTTAGAGATTTGCTCATTTCTATTTTGACTAGGGGGCTTAACAGACCAATATCTCTTGTAATGGGGTATCGGGAATGGCTTGATGATTTCTATAGTCAGTCCATTATCCTAGGGGTTTATCTCTACACCATTCCTTCCCCATTTCTTTTGGAGGATCCTTGTCATCCTCCCCCTACCCATATGGAGGTTGTTGCTACCGCCTATCCTTTAGAACCTACTCTAGTGACCTGGGACAATTTTGTTCCCATCCTGGTTGGGCTAGCATTTGCTATCGGGATTCATCATCAGCTCGCCAACATCCTAGGTTACCTATTTTCTAGGCCAGCATTACTTTGCTCGTTGTTAGGGCCTATTTCCTTGGTTTTGGAACCTGTCTTGTAGGTTCTTTGGCTACTCGACTGCTAACAAAATAACGACAGCCCATCTTTGACCCAGGTAATATCCTTCTATGCAATGAGGACATTGCAGATTTTAGGCATGGGGGGGTGTACTTGGGGATATACATACCATTTATACATAGTGCATTCATGCATTTAGTTAAGGCATTCTACATTGCATACATTTTAATTGAAAAAAAAAACAAAAAAAAAGCAAAAAAACATTTTGCATTGAGCTTAACTTGCTAGGCCTTGCATTCTTAGGCAGACCAAAGCTTTAGGTTATACTAAGTTGACTCTAGGTGTCTGAATTTAGAAGCTAAGTTGAGATACTAGTTTTAGACCCTTAGGGTCCTTTGTGGACTTAAAAACTTAAGTAGGAGTTAAGTTGCGGATCATTCCTAAAGAGGTTGAGGAAGGAAAGATAGGGTTTGAGTTAAAGGTTGGGTAGTACTTGATGTCTTTTTCTACCTTTTGGTTTACGGGTCCTTGTAACCTAAGCATCCACATTTCACACACACTTGGTCTTGTGTAAGTAATGATAATTCTTGGAGAAAAATTTGATTCTCTTAGTTCTAACTTAGGAGAAGCTTGAAAACACAAGTTGATTGGAAGAGTTCCTACCGCAGGAGAGGTGGAGGATATACTCACCTTGAGGATATGATGATAACATGTCACCTCCTCGGTGCTTGTCTCTTAGGATATCCATCCTACTAGGGGAATGTAAGAGCATTGTGCAGTTCAGGTACCATCGGTGGCCCTATCTCGAAGTGTCAATTGCCACAGGACTGAATTCGCTTAAGAAATCCATGGGCAATACTATCTCAAAGTGTCGATTGATAGGAGTTCTTGGGGTCGCTATGGGCGGTGCTATCTCGAAGCATCGAAAGCCAGGCACCCTTCGAGGTTCGGTGATGGGGACAATGAATTCGACACAGACCGTGTTGATAGCTGATCCAAGGTTAGACTTAGAGGAATCAAATAAAAATATATATATTACAAAAAAAAAGAAAATCTCTTTCTAGGTTGGCAATCAAACCAACCTCAAATAACTAAGACCAATGCATATGCACGGATGATTTAATCTCTGGGACCAATAAACCTTAGGGTAGAGCTAGAAATCAAGGAAACCTGTGCCTACAACTCAGCCTTAAACGACCAGGTTTGTAACTTAGCAACTACTTGGGAACCTTAGGTCTAAAGTCTTAACTTAACATGTTTCTAAAGGAAGACCGATTGGGTTGGCTAGTCCACTTGAAGAGCTGGGTTATTGCTTAAGTTTTCTAGGGACTAGCAAAAACTAGGCATGAGAGTATTTGATGACCTCATATTTGTGGGCTAATTAGTTACTTAAATGCATAGACATTAGAGTAATATTAACTTATACATAGCACGTATTAAGATGTAAATAATATAATTTATAAATATTTGCTTGTATGCATTACATTCAAATATAAATTATCTAGCATCATTTAGTTTGCATGCATACATTACATGCATTAAATAGTTAGAAATATAAGGGTTTTGAATACAAATAATCCACATATATTTTTATATCGTTCTTCATGCAGCAACAACCACTCCTCCCCGACAGGCCATTTATGGCCAGATCAGGCAATGAACACGGTAGTGAAGAGGACAGGAAGAAGTGGATCTCCATCACTCCTCCATTTGAATTGCAGATGGCTACAAGAGATGGGGAGAGGCTACCATGCTCAGGGAGACTCTGCCTCGACTCCACCACTGTGAAGAGCTTCGAGTTCACCTCCATCACCACCACCGTGCGTCTCCAAGGTCGAGCTCCACCACACCATGGGTCGGCAAGGTGACAGCTCACCGTGCCAAGCAGGTGAACTCGTGCCAATACTGTGGGCGTGCATGCCACCACTTGTGCCACCTCCAGCAGCTCCCCTCGGCACACACCACCTTCCCGTGCTCCACGCACGGTCAGCGCCTTCTCCTTCGTGCGCCGCACTTCCTCGTGTGGCCAGCAGCCACTGGAACCCACGTCCATCATAGCTCCGTTCGGCCACCTCAGGCCGCCCTACACTTTGCCGCAACCACCATCGCGGAGTCCTCAGTCTAGAGATCCTCCTCTGAGCTTCACACCTCCAACCATTTCCTCCTCCTCGCGCACGGTCATGGGAAAGAAATCCCCTATTTTGGGTTGCATTTCTATTTATATTCACATGGCATTGCCACTCTTTTTATTTTGAATTTATTAATTAAATATTATGGCTAATTTATGCAAGTGACCTCCCTCTTTCTCATAAAAGCCATTTCAACATGATCTCTTGTTGTTTTCTTAATCTGAAGGTGGATTTGGCTCAATTTCTTAACGAAATTAATAGTGAACATCGATTTTTAACTCTTACGAGTTTAAGTAGGCCATTGCCTCCCTGCGGATATGACCCTCTCCTAATTGAGTGGTTATTTTAATTATTTTGATTAGTCGATTTTCGACCACTTAGAAATATAATGACAAATCATCTTAATCATCATTTTTGAAAGAAAAAATTGACTCGTCATGGATCACTGATTCTGGGACCAAATGATTATATCTTTCTACTAATCTTAAATTCCCCCGCAACAATTATTATTTCTTCTCTTAACCCATAGTATTGAACTACATATTTTTGGGTTTAAGTCCGGCAAATGACATTAAACTTAGCACTGGCTGGGAGGCAACCCAGTATTCTTTACAGATAGCTCTGCATCCTCTACATCCAAGCTAACCTGGATTAACAAGAATAGTCAGGTGATATCCCCTCCTCTTGCTTATTATATTTTGATTTTCATGCATACATTTCAATAATGAATAGTCATGGGGGGTGAACATTGCATGCCTTATTTTTATGTTAAAAAAAAAAATCATTTAGGCAAAAAGAATTTTTATTAAGGTTTTATTAGGGATTTATTCTTAAGCTGATTCCTGAGTATAGAATTCAGTATAACTTCACACTTACACATAGAATTTGCAATGGATCCTCTATGAAGACCGATAAACATCTTTAGTTTGTCAAGAAAAAGTAATGCTTCTTCTCCTAAACCCTTGGACAAGAATTAGGGAGTCAGGCAAACTATCTTCTAACAAATCCACCAAACAAGTGTGAGGTGAGAGTAGAAAGTCTACTAATGCTCTAAGGCTAGTATAAGGAATCTTAAACTCTGGATAATGAGATAATGATACTTGGAGTTAGGCATAAGTTTTCTCTCTTGGTTTCTACGTACAAGTTCCTAGTATGAATCTCTTGAGAGCCACTAAATAAGGCAAATACGCAGAGAGTGAGTTCTGATAAAACTAGGACTAAGGTGGATGGTCATGACCATCCTTTATGGAATCCTCAGCTAAAGGAGTATATTAATGTCAAGGTCAGAAATACACTGTCCTATCCATTCCCTTCCTGGTGTCAAGAATCGGCACTTCCACCAAATAAGCCACCCAATATCCTCTTAAACATCCCCCAATCCTGAATATTGCCTCATGAATAAAAGTCATATGAGAACTTGCATCATGTTAGCAGATGTTTGGATGCAAAAGAAAAAGAAAAAAAAGAGGTATATATGTCTAAAAAAAAAGAGAGTAGAAAAGAAAGAAAAAAAAAGTAGAAGAAAAAAGAGTTTATAAGTGTTTTAAGAGTTTATTTCAAGTGTATTGAGGCAACAATACCTATCACCCTCATGATCCACCAAATAGAGCCTTGACCTACTTTTCTATATTTCTGGCCACCTAAATACGGGCTGAGGAATTCTGACTTAGTTTAGAGTTATCAGAACCTAATCAAAGTGTTAATGCCAGGAGAGACCACCAAATATACTAATAAATTTGGTGAGATTGTGAGCTCAAAAAGAAAGAAAAGAAAAGAAAAGATAAGAAAAAGAAAAAGAAAAAGACAGAGAAAGGGAAAGAAAGAGAGAGATTGCGTACAAAAGAACTAAAGAGAGCACATTTTCTCACCTCTCTTTGAGTTGAATTATTTAATAATATGAAAATCTAGGTTCTAAAGTACTAGTCTATATGTAGGACCAGATGAGTGTGAGCCACCAAAAACAAATCTACTTGACTCAAAATCATTCTCTACCTAAGCCAAAAGCCAGAGTTGAATTTATAGATTATCGTATAACCTCGAGGGAAGAAGTTTGCCTATCCCAATAGATTTTTACTAAGGGTTAAGTACAAGCTTTAGAGGTAGATTGACTTTTCACTTGGATCCATTGTATAAACTACAACAAAACACATTCATGATTATCTAGATTACTAAAGATTCAGATGAAAACAAAAGACATAAACTTCTAGTCAAACTCTTGATAAAAGTTACTCATGTAGGACCACTTTGCATTTAGTCATGCATTTGTTAGGGACTAGCAAGATTTAGGCATGGGGGTGTAATTGCATAGCAACCATGCAACCTAAATCACATGAATTAAGCTAGATTCTAGCAAAACTTAGGAATAATGTATTCATAGGCATCGTAATTTGCACAATAGCTAGTTCGTTAGTCGTATAAATAATATTATCATTTTATGACCTAAAAGAGAGATGATTTTAATCACAGATGATTCAAAGCGGTGGATGACAGATCAGACTGTATAGATCTGATCAGAACGATGACTAGAGTCCAATGCTTCTAAAATTGTCTCGATCAGACAACCGGGCATCTTGTGCAGTCCATAAAATATTGGAGATCATAAAGCTAAAGAACAAAAATTCGAGCCTTAGATGAAGAATCCAATCGCACAAATGGATCTGAATCGATGATCGCAGTCCAATGGCATAAAAATCAACTCAATCGGAGATCCACATCACCAGATACAAGGAAAAGAAAATGGACAGCCATGATGACGCCACGTGGTGCCATCATAGTTGCCCCCCCATCGCCTTCCCATCTAAGAAGGCCACCTTTGTGCGAGTGCACCACGTTGCCCATCCAATTGCACCTCATCAATGGAAAGAAGATCTCGACCATTGGATCTTCATCCAATGATCGAGAATAAGTTGCCTTAAAATGAAAATGCAACAAAATGCAGGAGTAATGCAATAGTTCATACCTTTGCTCGCAAGCAAGCGACGCACGTTCGATCCGCGCCGTGTGAGAAATTAGGAAGGCTGTGGTGCACGGGCGCTATTTCCCGTTGGATGGCAAATGGAGCACATGGATGCAACTATGTGGCACAATCTAAGTGCACCACAATTGGATGTGGGAACCCACACGTGATCATACACGCTTGCTTCGATGCAAAGGCAAGGCGTGCGCATGCACGAGTCGTCCGATCGTAAGATCGAATGGCTGAGAATGAGGCGCTCAAATAGAGTGAGCGGTGAGCGCAAAATTGAAGTGGGAGTGCGAGGAGGAAGCGGGAACGTCCGATGGAGATCCAAGGGACGCGGACGCACCACGTGTCAGCCAAAGATTGAATCCACGCGATGGAGGAAAGTTTGAAGGTGTTTTGAGGCCTAATCAAGACCATTTTTCTCCCGATCAGCAGATTTGATTAATCTTAAGATTGTTTCATGAGATAAAAGGCTAAAATACTCACTTTGCCCCTCATTAAACCTATAAAAGAAGGCCCAGGGCCCCCCAGTTGATGGCATATCTAGATACAACTCTTCCACCTTTCTCTAGACCAAAGCTCTCCCTCTGCAACATCACTCCAACCTTCATCTCGGCGCTTTGGATCTGAGGTGCTACTGCACCTCACACAAGCATCCTACAAGTGGTGTCATCTCTCTACCACTTTCTATCTCTCTCTCTCTTTCTCTCTCTATCTCTCCCTCTCTATCTCTCTATTTATTTCTAGTAGCATTCTCTTTTGTGAAAACTCTATTTAATTTCAATAAAATTCTAATCTGCTGAATGCATGATATTTGATTCGTATACATATATAAATATCTGTTTAGAGCAAGTTTTATTGAAAAGCTTCTGCAAAAATCAAGATTGCCTCCCTGGGAACGACCCGGTACTCACCGGAGTTTTATAAATTTATTTGTCGACATGTTTTTGCACTATACTACAACTAAATAATCTTTTAAAATGTGGTTTACGCATCAAACAGGATCCGATTACCCAATTAATGAGAGAAGAGAAAGAGAAGAGGCTCTGAGAGAGAAAAGGAGGGATTTTTGCTTCAAAGGATTTGAGCTTGAAACTTAAGGTATCTGTAATGATTGACAAAGTCTAATCTGAAGATTTGAAAGGAAAATTTGCCTAAGTGTTGAACAGAATGTGGCTTAAGGAGTTGAGATGTCTGATGCCTTGAGAGACATCTGATATTTAGCATTGAGTTTGAGAGAATATCCTAAGTGTTAAGGGTTACATTAGTGGTTTCAAACACCATTCTTTTTGCTATCTCTCTATATATTATTTTTGTTCATTGCCTCTGAAATACAATTTGCAGTTCATTTTTTATATATTTTTATATATGTTGGGTTTTGTTTGAAGATTGAAATAGTGTTTGATTTGCGATTACATTTGCTTCCTGCGAATGATCTCGGAACTCACACATTTTTTGAGCACTTATAAATTTAAATGTTGATTAGCGAGATTTTCTACACAAAGGGTTTGAGTTAAAAACCCATCATCATAGTGCATAAAAATCCGCTTTCAAATAAATTTTACGGAAACTCTAGTGAGTCTTGGGTTGAACACGAGGAGGCGAACGTTTGATTTAAAATCTATGTTTCTTTTTATAAAGTAGAGGAGCTAGTTGAAATTAATCTACGCAAGCTAAACTACTTAAAGAATAAACAATAGAAGAAAGAGAGAGAATAATACAAAAAAGGAGAAAAATAAAGAGAGGATGAACAAGTATTTCATAACCATAGATTCTTGTCCATTACATCTACTTGCAAAATTAAAACTACACTAGAAAGTAGTTAAAATATTCGGATGAGAAGAATCCTCCTCGACGACTGCTTCGAGGACAAGCTGCTTTGATAGAGCACCCGAAAGATGGTGGTGAGATGTTGGATGAGGGAGAACAGAGAGCAGCAGGATCCGCTTTCTGAATGGTGGTGAGAAGATAACCACGGGATGCTCCATGAAGAGGATGAGAAGATGGACAAAATTTTTATTTTTTACTCTAGAGGAGCATCTTGGGTTTGGGACTAGCTCTCTGAGTTTTGGAGAGGGTGAGAGAAGAAGAAAAGGGATGGTGAAACGTGTTTGAGGGGTAGGCTTTTTATAGGTGAAGATATGGGGGCAAAAAGGTCATTTCATGGCCTTGGAATTAATTCTACAGCCTTTAATGACACATGCATCCGTTGTTATAGGCGTACGTCGCTGAAGGCACACCTCAACGTGAGTTGCTCATCGTCGATCCAATGCTCCATGCGAGACCACGTCGCCACCTCCTCTTCAGCCATTAGCGAATGAAGACACGTCGCATCAAGATCACCCGTCCAATCACATTGCGCTTGGCCTTCACAACACACGCCGTGCCCATGTACGATCACGCATGTGATCATTATGCAGCTCTCGGAATGCCACGTATCACCACAGCAACCGCTTGATCGTGCATCAACGGTCAAATTTCATGTGCTCACCTCTTCGTGGATTTAATATGTTCACACGAATTCGAGTGCACACCACTCTCATTGCGTAAAGCTCTGAACCGTTGCGTTATACCTCATTCTTTGTCACGTTTACATTTTAACGCTCACACACTCACGACCGTTCAATCTCGATCCAACGGCCAAGATCTGATGGCGCGGATGAAGGAGGTCGATGGCTGTGGGCAGCTTGGATGGTGCCATGTGGCACCCTCTGGGTCATCCATTTTCTTCCGCTTGTAAGTGGTGCCACGGATGTCGGATTGAGTCGATTTTCATGTTGTTGGGTTACGATCGTCGATTTGAACCCATCTGTGTGGTTGAATTTATTATCTGAAGTCTGAATTTTCACCACCTTGCTCCTTGGCCTCTGATCTTCCTCGGACTGCATATGATGCTACGGAAGTCCAATTGAGGTGAACTTGGAAGTGTTGGACTCCGATCGTCATCCTGATCATATTTGTACAGTTGGATCTTCAATCCGAGGCCTAGATAAATATCGCCCTATCCCCTGACCACAAAAAGGGAAAATTAACCTATAATTTGTATAATCTATTCTAAATGCAGAATGATGCATGCTATAAAATATTTATAATGCTAAATGAAATTATATGCCTAAGGATACACATAATAGACAGTTTATGTGAAATAGATGTGTCTACAATAAATGTCAATTTGGTTTTCGTCTACTATACTACGACGCGTACTTCACTAAAATTACGACGATTGCCCATCAACATTTTGGCGTCGTTGTTGGGGAGCAACATGCATTTCAATCACTAATCATGCTTATTCTAATCTGATTCTAACTTGCTATATCTGTTTTGTTGTGTTGTTGCAAGGTGAAACACTTGAAGGTCGACCGCTCGAGCAACCACACCAGGGACAGGTAACTACTCTTCCCACTTCCATAATCCCCTCCTCTTTTGGAAAGATTGTAAAAGGAAATCAAGTAGGATCAACTTGCCTTATTTTCTTAGTAATCATCATTAAAGGAAAAAGTTTCTAATTTGAGAGGATTTGATTGATTAAAGATCCACATCCTGATACTTGCACCTATTAGGGATATAAGGTTCCTTGGGCTATTCACCTTCTTGATTGAGCCCAAGATGCCATCTTTGGAATAAATTG
Source organism: Thalassia testudinum (assembly GCA_037157565.1). Lineage (NCBI taxonomy): Eukaryota > Viridiplantae > Streptophyta > Magnoliopsida > Alismatales > Hydrocharitaceae > Thalassia > Thalassia testudinum. The sequence goes on along the minus strand of JAZHRO010000073.1, from coordinate 111,344,067 downwards.
GACTTGGAAATAAAGCCAAACTAGGGTTTTCACATTAGGGTTTCAAGGACTAGTACACACTTGCCTGCTTAAAAAGGAAATATATTCCCGCATTGGTGTGCTACCCAAGCCCTTATTTGAACTGATCTTAACAAGTTACCCTAAAATTAAGGCTCTAAAATCACTTGGTTCATTAAAATTTGGGACCTAATAACCTATTTGAGAACCAATTCAGGGTAATTTGGGTACTTGGTCCAAACCTCATCCTCAACTTTAGGACAGGTCAGGTGAAGTTGGTTCACTTTGTGAATCAACCAACCTCCAATTTAGGTCACAAATCAAATCAATTCCAAATTCAATTGAAATTCAAGGCACAAGCAGGATTAAAATTGGTAGACTTAGGTCTCAACTCACACATTTCGATCTACTTGGAATTGTAGTGACAAGGAAGGTCTGGTGGAGGAAACCCTGTAACCTGTGGGGACGCTCTACCGTGTAGGGGTCTTTGCAGGACTCTCCCTTCTTGGCTGCCAAGCAATTTTCGGGTGGGTGAGTTTCTAATTTAGAGGTCCATCTGCCTCGAACTACCTTAGTCACCCAACCTTTTTGAGTGCCTTGATTGGGTACAAGACACATTCTGTCCGTCATCTAATTCTGTAGTGCATGTACGGGAGGACGTCTTTATGACCAGTTTTGAGACCTCACTTAACAATTCACTCTCGTCGAGGTCAAGCCTTGGCTCAATCATTTGGGTTCTCTTCCAATCAGATCAAAATCTCTTCTGATCATTCCATATCTGAGCCTAGTTCTCCATCCTCTGCTTCCATGGAGAATCACGATCTTGAAGGAGGAGGTTAGGTACCAGATTTCCAGAACCAAGTGCAGAATCTCACGAATCTACTTCATGCATTCATTAATCCTCGACCACATCTGCAGATACAAGATCACTACAATCCCGCGGCAGCGGCTATTGAACCTAGGGTGTAAATCCCAGCTAGAGACCCGATACAAAGTTGAAGCCGAATCTTATTAGTGCAATCCCTAAATTTCATGGACTAAACTCCAAAGATCCTTTCCAGCACATCAAACAATTGAAACATCTGACCCTGTTCAAAACTAGGATATCTTGCTCATGAAGATGTTCTCCTTCTCTCTGAAGGATAAGGCTACCCATTGGTATCAATCCTTCACTTGACCAATCAACACCTGGGAGTAACTACAAGCTGAATTCCTGAAGAAATTCTTCCTGGTGGGTCACACTAATGCCCTGAGGCACCAAATCACGCATTTCACACAGAATGCGAGAGAACCATTTCCTTAGGCATGGGATCATTTTCTAGATCTCATGTGGAAATGCCCTCATCACAAAGTTCCTAAATGGGAACAAGTCTAGTCTTTTTACCAGGGACTCCGTGAGGACATTAGATTATTTGTCAATGCAACCTGTGGTGGCAACATCATGGGTCAGCATGAAGACACCGTTTGGGAGATTCTCGAGAACATGTGTGAGAACACCACAAACAATGAATCTATGGGTATGTTCGACTAGATGACTACTCGTGCATTGGCAAACACGAGTGGCACACAAAACATGAGACTTATCCGCATCTGCTGACCTAGAGTTGGTGGCAGTTGCCTGGTTAAGGTCTCCATTATCGGGAAGAAGGTGGACGAATTGACTCGCCATCTACAGATAGCCACCTCTTCACAGCAAAACACGTATTCACATCTGTCCTCAGGGAAGGAGGCCATGCATAACATTCATCACCACACCTATCAGGGTATGGATGCATATCCAACCCCATCGATCCTAGTTTCAGAGGAAACTTCAAGCCATCTTACTCTAGTTGGGGGATCTCTGAACCCTCATACTCTAATTACCTTAGAGATCCTCAGACTTGCGAGGATCTCCATGCCATCTAGAATGATCCATTCTCCAACTCATATAACCCTAGATGGCGTAATCATCCAAATTTTGCATGGTCAAGAATTAATCAGAACTCAAGACCTCAATTCCAACCCCGACCACCAGCTTCACGACCATATTAGCCCGCTCAACCTAGGCCCAACCCAAATTTCCAAACTGGGCCTACCAAGGAATATCAAATGAGATTGATTTTGCAGACCTTTCTTGATATGTAGAAGACCAACACAGCCATACAGAAGTAGCATAAGGTAGAAATTACAGAGGTTTGCAACCAACTCGCATAGATGGCTGGCACTCGCCAGCCTGGTGTACTTCCTTCCCAACCTCTACCAAATCCAAATAACGTGCCAAACCAAGGGCACGTTAAGAACCCAAATCAAGGCCAAGGTCATTATGTCTATCAGGCCCCTTCCACACCTCCACCTGTTAGGATGGAGCTTCCACATCGTACCCGAGATATCAGCAGCAACCACTACTCCTGCCAACTCTAAATCCAAACCAGGAGGGCCTAAACACTGTCACTACGTGTAGTGGCAAAACTACTTAGGACCTACCTTATCCTAATCACTCCAATCCTGGTAGTTCAGAACCTACACCTAGGATGGATATCAAGGACACACCTATTCCAAATCTAATTCCTGAACTAATCCTACAGAAACCAACAGAGATTCCATTTCCTAAGGCCTTGACTAGAGGAAACAAGAAACCCAAACTCGTGGCACTTGAGGAAGGCTTGGTCAATCTCTTTGAACAAGTTCAAATAAGCATTCCTTTGATGGATGCGATCTACCACATACTGGCCTACACACGATTTTCTGAAGGACTTATGTACACCAAAGCGTAAGCTGCGAAATAAAGACAGGAATCTGATTGTGTTGTTTGAGCAAGCCAACTCTATAATTCTAAGTAAACTTCCACAGAAAGTGAAAGATCCTGGCATCCCTCTGATCTCCTATAAGATAGGCAAACTAGAGTTTGATCAAGCGTTATTGGATTTAGGACCTCCATAAACCTAATCCCCACCTCCCTACTAGATAATTTTGAGGAAATCTAGCTAAAATCAACTGAGGTGACTCTGCAGTTGGTTGATAGATCAATAAAGTCACCAAGAGGAGTTCTCGAGGATGTTCTAGTCAGGATACGAGATTTTTTACTTCCTGGTGGATTTCATTGTGTTAGACATGGATACTCTTGAAAAACTAAGAGATACATCGATCATCTTAGGGAGACCATTCCTAGATACCGCTAAGGCGAATATCAATTCTGAAGAGGACCTGATCGAGTTAAAATTTGGGAATAAGACGTTAAGAATCGATATCCTTAAGGCCCAAAAAGGAATAAACTCTGGGGCAATCGAAGAAGTCTGTGACATAAATTCCCTGATTGAGGACCTAATTCTCAAGGTGAACCCGATTCTCCAAGAACCTCAACCACAAGAAGATCTTGACCCATAAATCGAGGAGCTCGAGGCTGATCTAGATTTATCCTTAGCTTCTACCTTATCTTCTTAGGCCAATCTTGAACCCCCACCTGCTGCTGATAACCAAGTGCTTGAATTAAAGCCCCTCCCGGATCATCTAAAGTACATGTTTTTGGGTTTGAATCAAACGCTTCCTGTGATTATCAACTCTCGACTCACTCTTGATCAGGAGACGAAGCTGATTTCTATCCTCCAGCACATAGAAGAGCCATTAGATGGACTCTAGATGACATGACTAGAATAAGTCCCTCTTATGGCATTCATCATATTTATACCGAAGAGGGCTCACAACCTTCTCGCAAAATGGAGAGAAGACTAACCCCAAACCTCAGGGAGGTTATGAAAATGGAAATTATCATGTGGCTCAATGTAGGAATTATCTACCCCATCTCTGATAGCCACCAGGTGAGTCCCATCCAAGTTATGCCTAAAAAGATAGGGTTCACCGTGATTATGATCAAATTTGGAGAAACCATCCCAACTTGAATTACAAACTCGTGGAGAGTCTACATAAACTATCAAAAACTGAATGCCTCCACGAAGAAAGACCATTTCCCTCTCCCATTCATTGATCAGATTCTCGAGAAACTGGAGAGAAATTGATTTTTCTATTTCCTAAATGGGTACTATGAATATAACCAAGTGGCAATTCATCACAAAGATCAAGAAAAGACCACCTTTACCTGTCTCTATGGTACATACACATTCCATAGGATGCCATTTGGGCTATGCAACGTACCTGCCACCTTTCAGTGGTGTATGCTAGCCATATTCTCTGATATGGTAGGTAAATACCTTGAAGGCTTCATGGACGAATTCTCAATATTTGGTCAATCTTTCGATGATTGCCTTCTGCACTTGGTTCAAATCCTTCGAAGATTCATCGATGTGAACCTAGTTCTCTCCTTGGATAAGATCCATTTCAAGGTTCCAAAGGGAATTGTGCTTGGACACCTTGTATCTGAGAAAGGTACCCAAGTGGACAGACCTAAGGTGAATTTGATCTCCAAATTATCTATGCCTTCCTCAATCAAGGATATTCAATCGTTTCTAGGGCACGTTAGTTTCTATCGATGATTTATATCTGATTTCTCAAAAATCATGCACCCCTTAACGAATCTTCTCTCGAAGAACTCTACTTTTGATATGTCAAGTGAGTGCATTAACACATTCGAAATTCTATGCTACCGAGTTACCCAAGCTCCAATCCTACAATCCCCTGACTAGTCTCAACCCTTCGAAATCATGTGCAATGCGTCTGACTACATAATAGGAGTGATGCTGGGGCAGACACTCGAAGAGAAACTAGTGGTAATATATTATGCTAGTAAGACATTGGACAAGGCTCAACATAATTACATGATTACGGAGAAAGAGCTGCTGACTATAGTATTCAATTTGGAGAAATTTAGATCATACCTCCTGGGATCCCATGTCATCATCTACTTGGATCACACTACAGTGAGGCACTTACGAAGAAGGACGAGAAACCAGGATTAATATGATAGATCTTACTATTGCAGGAATTTGATCTTGAAATTTGCAATAAAGCAAGAAAGCAGAATGTGGTGGCTGACCATTTGTCTCGCTTTCCTTCTTCGATCAATGACCCTCCTCGATCTATTACTGAGCATTTTTTGGATGAACATCCCTTAGTCGTTAATGGACTTCCCCGATTCACTGATATTGTGAATTACTTGTTCACTAGGAAAGTTCTGCTTGATTGGGCAAACACCCGATTAGACAAGCTGATTTCCAACGCCAAGTACTATGTTGGGAAGATCCCTATCTATTTCACATTGATAATGACCAAGTAATTCTAAGATGCATTCCCGAAAATGAGGCCAATGAGGTCATCTCTTTCTATCATGACTAGGCTTGCAGTGGCCATTTCTCTAGGCATAAAACCACAATAAGGATCCTCCAATGTGGGTTCTTTTGGCCCATTGTGTTTAAAGATGCACAATCCTGCTGTATGGCATGTGCCCATTGCCAGACCCTCAGCAACATGGGCCCACGCGATATGATGCCCTTAAATCCGATTATCATGTGTGAGATCTTTAACATATGGGGGATTGATTTTATGGGACCATTTCCTGGATCTAATGGCTTCGAGTATATCTTACTTGCTGTTGATTGTCTCAAAATGGATCGAAGCCATACCCACAAGAATGAATGATCATAAAGTTGTTCTCCAATTCATTCAGGAGAACATTTTTTCCAGATTTGGGATTCCTAAAGCCATCATCACTAATGGTGTGTCCTACTTCACAAATGTGCACTTCCAATCCCTAATGAGAAAGTGCAGGGTGTCACATCGTATTTCGACTCCTTATCACCCCCAGACTAATGAATTGGCTGAGCTCTCCAATCGGGACATCAAGAAAATCCTTTAGGTCACTCTTCAGCCTGATAGGAAGTACTGGTCCACCCAACTTCTAGAAGCCTTTTGGGCCTATAGCACCACCCATAAGATCTAGCTAGGAATGTCTCCATTCAGACTTGTGTACAGGAAGGCATGTCACCTCCCTATACAGATGGAGCATAAAGCCTACTGGGCAGTATGGAAATGCAATCTAGATCTCATGAAGGCTGGAATCCATCGTTGAATGCAAATGAGCAAGATTGAGGAGTTACGCAATGATGCGTACGAGAACTCGCGTATCTATAAAGAGCATATCAAAGCCTTTCATGACAAGAACATATCACAAAAGTCTTTCCAACCTAGTCATAATGTGCTTCTCTTTGATGCCAAGCTTAAGCTCTTCCCAGGAAAGCTGAGATCGAAATGGATCAGACCCTTTCTAGTCTGGAGGATTTTTTAAAATGGAGCTATTGAATTTAGTGGACTAAACCATGACTTAGACCCATTTGTTGTGAATGGTCAAAGACTGAAACCATTCCTCGAGCTCACTGATTCGAATCTGGATGCTGAATATTTTGATCTCCATTCTCCTTGAGCTGCATTGCACCCAGTTGATGTCATTAAACTTAGCGCTTAACAAGAGGCAACCCGTCATTTGAAAAACCTGAGACCCTTCTTACCCATTTCTGAGTAGAATTCATATTTCACTTTAGGGTTCGTCCCTTAGAATAGTTGACTCCACCTCCGATATTCATATTGGAGCTTGAAATCATCTGCAATAGTCATCCTGACCTACTCACCCACCCATCTGAACCTGTTCTAATGTATGCTCTAAGCTGAATTCAAACTCACCTAATTTACAATGAGAACATTGCAAATCTTAGGCATGGGGGGTATTAAAAGAGTAAAACGTTGTGAAATTCGATTCTTTGAAGGGTTTTGTTGACTTAAAAAAAATGGAGAAGATGAAAGGAGGAGAGCTGAATTGAAAGTTTTGAGTTGAGGAAGTAAGATAGGAGGAAAGAAAAATAGAGAAAAAAGGAGCAAAAAGAAAAAAAATTGTGTTAGTCCTTATGATTGAGTATGGAACTACCTAAGTTCTAGGCTAAATCGAATGATGAATTATGACCTGAAAGGTTAAATCTTAGAAGATAAGAGAAGAATAATGACCATAGGCCTCTTGGGCCTGTAGAGCTTGCATACTCACATATTTGTTAAGATCTGGACTATTCCTCAAGAGGTTGAGGGAGTTGTAAGGCAAATGTATTAAGTTTAAGGCTTAGTGATTATTCGACCTTGTTGCCTACCCTTTGGTTTGCCGGACTTGGTAACCTAGGCACATAAAAATTACACATCAGTCTGGTTCAGTGCGCTTAATGAAGAATAATGCCAAAAGGTGTTATGTTCTAAAAATGTTTTCTCAAAGATTTGACTTAGGAGCAGCTCAAAGAGAAAAGTTGATTGGACAAGTTCGTAGTGTGGAGAGGAGGAATGAAAAATACTCCCCTTGAAGATGCATTATAACATACCACCTCCTTGGTGCTTGTCTCCTAGGATATCTCAATATCCTACCAGGGGCATGTAAGCACCTTGTGATGGTTCAAGTGCCATGGGTGCATTATCCTGAAATGTCGATTGCCAGGGCCTGGATTTAGCTATAGAACACCATGGGTGGTACTATCCCGAAGTGCTAAAAGCCAAGGTTCTTGGGTTTGCCATGAGAGGTGCTATCTCGAAGCATCGATTGCCAAGGACCCTGTGATGATTGATGGTAGGGACAAGGAATCTGATACAGACTGTGTTTAGGGCCAATTCGATGTTGGATTTTGGGGAATTTAAAAAGAAAAGAGAGAACTCTCAAAATAAATTCCCACTCTCTCTCTCTTATCAAAAATGCATTAGCAAACTGAACCTAAACTTGCTGCACATACGCACGGGTGCTTTAACTGCTAGGGTCAATGACCCTCTGGGTAGTTTTTACGTGCTTTAGAAACCTTTGCAATAGACCCAAGGTTGAGGTTGGTCAGGTCTAGATTTTGGTTGGTACTTGAGCACCTCTAGGTCTGTTGTTGATATTTTGATCAAATTTTATAGATGCGACTCGGTAAGGCATCTTGACAGTTAAAATCCGACTCAGAGATCTGGTTTGGTCCATAGGATTTTGCTAGGGACTAGCAAAAGTTAAGCTTGGGGGTATGATGGTAGCACCATCATTGGTGTTAATGAACTTAAATTATCCTAACTACTGTAATAAATGTTTCTAGATATTCATCAGAAGATCATAACTCTGCTCTAAAGAGAATCTGACAAGAAGACAAGAAATGGGTTAATTCTACTATTTTAACATCTCATCATTAATGTAGATTAAGTAAGGGGTTAATCAAGGGTTAATTCAAGGTCAAATGAACTTAAGAAACCAAAAAGTGAACTCAGAATAACTGAATTAGGGTTTCGTGCATTTTGAAGATTAAAATATTGCACAAAAATCGTAATTATCAGCCTCACTCAAATTGAAAGGGTTCTAGTAGAAATAAATTTAATCTAAACCTTCTAAAATTTATTGAAAAATATCATAACAGGTTTAGTACCTTCACTTTGACCATCGAAACTCATTTTGACCAAGAATAAAGATTAAGATGGGAATTTGCCTTGATTTGAGCTTCTATGTAATTTACTCAATCAAACGTGGTCAAAACCCAAATCTAAGTTCACCATTATATTCCTTGGGTCAAAATTAGGTTAACACCTAAATTTGAGCCCAATCAGAGTCCATCTTGACCTAGTTTGCATTTGAGTCCCCAATTCTCTATTCTTTTCAATTAGACCCTTAACTTCTACATTTCTTTTATCAAGATGCCCCTAATTTCTCTTCACCTTTACAAATAGACCCCTTCCGCCTTCAATTTCAAAGCCTCTTAATCAGAGCAGCAAACCCATGGCTGTGATCAATCAATCACAGATTCCTATTCCAGGTCTTCACTAAATCCCTCCAAATTTGGGGAGATTGGTGTTCAGACCACGAGAAACAAGTTGGACAAGGTTTTAGATCCTAGGTTGAAGAGGAATGATCCAACGAAGCTCTGATTTCCTATTTCAAAACTTGCCAAATTCTTGACTCTAATTCGTAAATTCTTCTAATTTGAGGGTGCAATTGAGCACTATATAAGCTTACCCCTGTTCCCATGAATTTTCCAACTAGGATTAGGCAAAAAAATCCTTCTCTACCTTTGGCCGCCTTCGACCTAAGCTCTGGCGACCTTCTTCTCCTTCCTCTGGCTGTCCAACTGCAAAATTGGGAGTGCCAACTTCTTCCTCACATTCGTCCGTACCTAGCATACTAAAGCTAAGACTTCTTCTGCCGTCGTCATCATAGTTCTACCTCATCGGTGAAATTCTTCACCCTCGTGTCTAGAAAGTCGCACCAGTGTGATTCTCTTCCCCTTTCCTCTAATGACATAGGTCTCTCCCTCCCCCTTACTCTCTAAACTAGATTTAGACCCTTAGAATTTAGGTTCAACCTCACACTCACTCAATCCTTCTGCATCTTCTCTGCCGTCGGCATGAGCTCCAGTGAGCTCGTGCCAACACCACAGTACACCAAACAACCCACCACAACCACCCACACCTTCCTCTCGATCCAGAGAGCAAAAGCCCAAGGTAATTGAGGGTTTTAAGCACTAGAACCCAACGCTAGACACAGTCATCGTACGACCACTCACACCTCACAAACCACCAAATCACCTCCACCATTACCTTCCTCGCTTCATGGTGAGACTTTTGAACCATTTAATTAGAGCGTTTAGCCTGTATTCTTGTATACAGCTCTTTGTCAGACTTCGACACATCGTCGCCATCGTCAACTACTGTACATCATCTGCAGACCTCACCTCTAACGGAACCCTTGGATCTAATATAGACTATGCGATGATTTGATGGCTACGTGCACAAACAAACTCAAGAAGGATATTAGTAATAACAAAAATTTGTACGAATATGAATCCACAGAAATTAACACAATATGTATAGTGGTTTCCCACTCACTTGGGTACTCTACTACCTAAGCCTCCCAGCTTAGGATTTTCAACCCGATTTCCTCAATCCCGAGGGAATCATTATACTTATCATGGTAATTAATGGGTTACCTCAACCCAAATACAACAACGGGTTTGTTACAATCCAACGAGTAGTAAGCTCAAATATAAATAAGAACTGGTGTAGGGAAAAGAAATCTTACAACAATAATTCCTATGCCTCCCAACAATAATTAAAATCAATACCAATTGAGAGTCTAGGATGGACGTGATTTGCTTCGTAAATGCATGAGAGAAAACACATTGATGAGTTTGCAAAGTGTAGAGAGAATGAGAGCAGTAAACAATTTTCTTATCTTCAAAATGTGGTGGAAATATGAAAATATAACACTATGATTTTCTCTTATCTTTCTTATATCCAAACTAAGAGAACAAGGGTCATTTTATAGAGTTAGGACCTTAGTAATACGTCAGCTAGACGTTGGGATTTTAAATCCCAATATTCAAGTCCTCAAAATCAATTTTACAGCTGTTCAAATTTGAACCAACGGTTAACTAGTACCAGTACTAAAGTATGGGTACCGATACTAGCTGCTCATAGTTTTTCTGTAGCTAGCACATAAGAGTTCTAATACTGGTACTCATCATGGGTACCACTACTTGTGACTCCCAGGTTTGAGACTCACTAGGCACTGTGACCTACCTATACCGGTACTCATCATGGGTACCGGTACTCGTAAGGTCTAGGCCCAAGCTAAGTCTTCAAACTGTGACCATCAGATATCAGTACTTTTGATTAGTACTGGTACTTATTGTTCATAGTTTGAGACAAAGGCTCAAACCTGTGCCTTGCATGTACCAGCACTTGCTTTCAAGTACCTTTATTTAAGTGTATTACTAATTAGTTCATTAGTCTACTTTAACCACTAAAACAATATCTTTTCAACAATGCGTACTTTGAATGATCATAATGTTAATCCTAATTATCTCTAATTAATTTTATGATCTAACTTATTTTTCTTTGTTAAGAGGCATACATTCTAAGAAATAAAAAACCTATTCTAAAAAATGAAAGATCAGAGATGATCTCCACCTTGTCATCTTGCCTCCTTGCCATAGTTCAATGTTTGCCTTGATCTTTATCTAAATCTGAAATAACACTCAATTGTAAACATTAATCTACAATAATTTTGTTAACACCAAAATAAGATGTGGAACAAGGTTACAACAGCCTTCACCTCCAAGCAACGTGGACAAACACCACGAAGCCTTCTAGACTTCAATTGAAGAAGAAAGCAACAGCATCAATGTCAATTGAAGGATTCCCCTCAGTAGTTGCACGTGCGAAAAGGAGCAGAGGATATAGTCCCACATTGGGACATTTTAAATCTGAAATGCATATATAAGGAATTGTGTGTGTTAGCGTGTTTCCTTTGAGGCACTGGGGTCAAGTCCCTACAAATGCTTACGCACACACTCTCGCCCAGGCACACACACATGGGCCTAGGCTCTGGATCCGATTATCTGATTAATAGAGAGAGAAGAGAAAGAAAAGAGGCTCTGAGGGAGAAAAAGGGGGTTTTTGCTTCAGAGGATTTGAGCTTGGAACTTAAGGCGTCTGCACCGATGGCAGACGTCTGATTTGAAGAGTTTGAGAGGAAAATTTGGCTAAGTGTTGAACTGAAGGAGGCTTGAGGAGTTGAGACGTCTGGTGCCTTCAGAGATGTCTGATATTGTGCTTTGAGTTTGAGAGAAAAGCCTAAATGTTAAGTGTTACATTAGTGGTTTCAACCACCATTCTTTTCCCTATCTCTCTATATATTATTTTTGTTCACTGCCTCTGACATACACTTTGCAATTCATTGAATATATTTTTTTTATATATATTGAGTTATGTTTAAAGGTTGGATTAGTGTTTGATTTGCAATTATATTTGCTCCTTACGAATGACTTTGGAACTCACACATTTTTCGAGCCCTTATAAATTTAAATTTTGATTCATTTTCATCGACTATATTATGAACTGTACTTCACTAAAATTATGATGATTGCCCATCAACACATTGGTTTCAAAAGTGATAATAAACAAAGTTTTATAAGTTTAAACAAGAACCCCTGAATTCTTCAGACATCTTAACCTTTACACTAGCCTACCAAGTAGCACAAGTGTTTTACGCGTCCTATACTAGCAAAAATGTATGGATCATACTCATTAGAATAGCTCCACGTGATTACTTCAATGAACAAAAGGGTAATGACCCTGGCCAAAAATCTAAAGCGTACCAAGAGCTTCCACAAGAAGAAGTAGGTCTCGATGCAATAGACATTGATATATAAGGTATAATTTATCACAACTTCATTCATATCTTATATGCAAGAACATATAAGTGGGCAACAACAAATACTTGTATGCAAATTTCCTTAAAAAAAGTGAATATACTTAGCTTTCAATGATTACATAGTGATTGTGTATATTTGTTCTAAACTTTCCTTCTTTGCTCTTTCATGTTAGGTTGTTTATGCCATTCTTGGCAGGCTCTTGCTTGACACAGGGCCACTATATCGAGGTAATGGTCAACTAATTGTGGTAATTTTTTTATATGTCGATGAAAATGTAGGGATGCTGATGAGGTGCGGCTCATCTTAGTTAAAATACCAAAGTTAAGCTAGAAATTAGGCTAAACACCAACAAATTAACATAAGAAATGAGTTAAATGTGAGAATTAAGGAAAATGACCTAAAACATCAAAAATGTGTTAAAAATTCATAATTAGATCATATTTGAGAGATTTTGTACTAAATATGTAAATGGATGTCTTACATGCCAATTGAACACCAAAATGAGCATAAATTCACAAATCAATTATGGAATTATTTTCTAATATGTTCAATTAACGTGCCATAAAAATTACATTAAGTTCTGACATCATTTGGACCTCACAATTAATGTTTCTCATTTAGGTCCTAAATGTACAAACATATCTTCACTTAAAGGTTGTTGAGGACTTACTAGTAAACTTTCAGGGACCTTTCTATTTGGATTCTAACTACTTATGGGTTTCTTTGTAAAATTCCTACCTCTTCGCCCTTTCGATTTCTTCGTAAATAACCTAAAAGACCTGATGTAACCTCCTCACCTAATACTATTCACACAATGAACTCGCTGAACAGGAGTCGTCCGTCCTTGATCCACAGATCCAATGGTCGATCTTCCACCAACCTTCGATCACCAGTGTGCACACCCTTACATCAGTCTCCAGATCACATCCAACGGTCGCTTTTCACTCAAATCTTTCCCACACTCCTCAACACTCCTTCCAGTCATTGATGCCCAACAGCATACTCCTCTAATTTCAGGTCACTCGAGCCTCCCATCACTTATCAATTGAGCTACCCTCCTCCTTGAGATCCTTTATCGACTCCCTCCACCCTGAGCTGATCATCGTCTATCCCTCTAGCTCTATTTCTCCTTTGACCACTAGTGACAACGGTGGTGTCTTCTTCCTCTTTGTTGCCACAGCAACCTGCTATGGATCCACACATCTCATTCACACTGCTGGAGGTTCCTCCCCTTTTGTTGCTGCAATGACCAACTGCATCCTAGGAATTGCATTCCCCTGTTCAGCTAGGATTTTAATCGCTTTCGTAGATTAGTTTTAGTGCTTTCCTAAATAGATTTATTGATTTTCCAGCTTTTAGTTTAGATGCTTTGATTTCAAATGTGCTATCCAATTGTGTTAGATTAAGAGTAGATCAGTGTTAGAGTAGTCTCGTGCCACTTACCCTCCTTGATCAATTTTGATTAGAGAGGAAGAATTCACCCACTCAATCTAATCATAAGCCTTCCTCTACATTTCGTAAACATAAATTCACTTGATTTTTCAATGTTTTAATTGCTAATTACCCACTCACTGAGACATCTATCAGATTTGATGCTCTATAGAATTTAGATCTGATTTGAACGCCAAATCCATTAAAGGGGTCTTACATTCACTTCATGAGACCACAAAGGCCCTCTTTGTGGTTTGAATTGATTTCAATTCACTCGATTCATTAGGATTTGATTTTCACGTCTGTTCGGAGGATTATAAATTCAATTTGGTTTTTATCAATTTTAATTGAGTGAATTGCATTTTTATTTGTGTAATTTGGATGACTGCGATGGGTTTAAGATATTGTGATTAGATTTTTATTTAGTAAATTCCTCACGCCTAATTCGATACATGGATATTATTTTGCATCTTCTTTGGATAGCAAGAGTCAAGGAAAATCCATACACTGATTTGAGACTCTTGCAATGATCTAACTAGTTCCAGAGCATTACATAGGACTTCTGGGCACTACTTAATAGTGTGTAGAAATCCTAACTGATCAAGTCATTAGATGCAATCGCACATCAAACGCCAGGTTGGCAATATTTAGTTCAAATCTAAAAAGTGTTTTAATCTGCCAATGAGGGTTTGAACTAGGTTTGAAAGGTTTGAATGAAGCTTATCTGTTGGTTTTCAAGTGAATTGAATGCTTGATTTCATTTCTCCTCCTTACATTGTCTATAGCAAAGGAGGAGAATCAATTAGGGGTTTTATGGCTTATTGAGCTCTGATTTGATATATGTGGATTTCTAGAGTGCTTAACGAATGTTTGCGACACTTCAATTTGATTTTTAGTTGATTTAAATGAGATCTGGAGTCAATGGTTTCAACGCATAGGTCAGACCTTGGTTTTGGTATTTGATGATTCAATCCACATTCTATTAACCTAGGCAAGAATCCAGAATGGTTTTTGGATACCCATAGAATAAATTTGAATGATCCATTGATGTTTTGAGTTCTTAAATTAGATTTTGGAAGTAATTTTCAAAAGTAGCAGCTATTCTGAAAGCTTATGAATGGATTTTGATGATAGCTTAAAATGAATTTTTATATGAAACATGATTTCATTGGTTCATCTGGATTAAATGTTGTTTAAATCCACTTTTTAGATTCATTTGAGTGAAAGAAGGATGATAAACCAGATTGAGAATGATTGGATTCATGTTCTGATAGCAGCAATAGTAGTTCTCACTAACAGGCTTAATGATTATTGGATCTGAGTTCTAATGAAGTTCTTAACCATGTTTTATTTTTTCCAAATGATTAGATAATAGAGCAACCATTCAGTTACATGTGCAGGTTGTGTTTGATTTGAATTCTGAATAGTATGCATTGTTAAAAATGTTGGGAACTTGGTTGTCAGTAAATATGATAATTGTTAACTATCAAAATAGTGTTGAAACGTTCATTTTCATTGCTAAATCATATTCTTGAGTTTGATTCTAGTATTAATGGTGATGGGCCAACCGCGGTGCTGCTTTTGCGTTTTTATGTTTATTATGGTACAGTTGTTATAGTATAAAATAAGACAGCTACGGTTGTCGTTACCATAGAAATTTACTCGGAAATAGTTTCCCGAGGTCGAACTCAGGGAGCTACTGGAATTCTAGAAGTACAAAGTTTCTTTACAAAAATGAGAGAGAGAGAGAGAGAGAGAAATAGATAGATTTCTGTTTTTGGCTTCTTCTTCTCTTCTTCTCTTTGTGCTTGTCGTCTTCCCTCTTCTTTCTTCTGCTGCTCTTCCTGTCTTCTTCTTTCTCTTTGTGCTTGTCTTCTTCCCTCTTCTTTCTTTTTTCTTCAGCTGCAGTATCTCTCTCTCTACGGGTCTTCTTCTTCCTTGGCTCTGTTTGCCTTCAATTCCTCTTCTGCTTGTCTTCTATTTCTTTTCTTCTTCAGTTCTTCTTCTTTTTCTCGTCTGTCTTCTGCTCTTCAACTGCAAAGTCTTCTCTTTCTTCCTTCTCTTTTTCTTCTTCTCTACTTTATCTCCTCTAAAGGTTCATCCGTCATCTGATACAGCCGTCAAACGACTTAAACTGCAGTCTGCTACAGTGATTCTCCTCTTTTCCTTCCTTCACTACTTCTTCTTCTTTGGCGAGCCTTCTTCTTCTTCTGTTTCTTCTTCCTTGGTCTTCTGCCTTGCCTAGCCTCTTCTTCAGAGTTTATTCTTCTTCTGCTCCTTCTCTTCTCCTTCCTGCGACTAAGTGATGAGCCTTTCTCCTTCGCACTCCTATCCTGCACACAAGGGGGAAGCAAAACCTATCCCCTCCCGCTACCCGCACGTACCTCTCTCTACAAACCGCTCACAGGAAGCTCTCCCAGAGCCGCGAGTTAACGGGTCGGGTTGCGTACTGGGACCGGGCGCACCAGCGTGATTTGGTGCGCGAGGTGTACGTGGGTAGTGTCGGGTCGGATCCGCCGGGTCCACGTGGTGAAACCGCAGACGGGGCGTGTGATGGGGCGCGGGACCTCACCCCAGGTGTATCGAAGGAGACAAGGTAAAAACACAAAATCAATTTAAATGGGTGCGGTGCTTCGAGAACTTACGATGTGGGACTAAACTTCTGCTTCTTCTTGCACGCGCCCGTAGGAAGACCGCGACCTCACTTCAGCAGCTACATCCTTGTTTCCCTTCGCGTGCCAGCTACCTACCTTCACCCGAGTCTCCCCAATTTGCATCAACTGGAGACCTGACGCTCTGAAGCCTGGAGCTTGCTTGGAAGCTCCTTGAGTCGTCGCCAATGGCGGGCGGGGCAGCAGATCTGTCCAGCACAAAAAAGGGCCTCTCGGCCTAATCAGACCATAGGGGAACCTTCGCCGTAGCACGGCGAAGGTGGTGCGAGGTGCAGCAGGCCGCGGGATGGCCTAGGCATGCGTGCCTAGGTCGTCCTATGGCTGAAAAAGTGGGTTTGATCGGGGGTGAGTTGTGGAGGTGTAGAGTGGCAGTGGAGGGGAGGAGGGTGTTTAGTATGATGAGGCGGAGCTTTTGGGACAGTTGGCGAGTCGTATGGGGTTGTGGGATGAAGGGGGCGACTCACCGGAGAGTGGCCGGAGGCAGGGAAGGTGAGGGTGATCGGGCATGGTCGTGGGGCAATCAAGCAAAATAAATAGGGGAAAAGAAAGAGGGGAATGAGGGGAGTAACTGCAACCTACCTACAGGGACGAAGGGGGCCAGAGCGGCGGGCAGTCGTACCGACTGTCGCCGGAGAAGCACCCAAAGGGAGAGAGCGGCGAAGAGGAAGTGGGCTAGGAGGTGCGCGCTTGGTACGACGCAACGCGGGAAGATTAAGCAAAGCTGGCTCTGCTGCTGGTATTGCAGCAGAGCGACGAGAAGGAGGAGGGACCGCCGGAGCTGGTGGGTTTCCTGTCGGAGTGGGGAGAGAGGAAGGGTTGAGGGTTTCTCCGCCAAGACCAGACTGCGAGAACCGGCTGGCAATGCTGGTTCTTATAAAGGTGGTGGCGGAGAGGCGGATGCAGGCTGGCGACGTTGCCCCTCGCCAGAGTATGGTCGGAGACGAGACCCATACCTTCCGCGCGTTCACACGGAAAGTGTGTGGGTTGTCAGGTAGCATGGCTGAGTCCCTGCGACAGCAGATGTCGCAAGGAACTCCGCGTTCACTTTGCAGGACATCCCCCTCACCCTGCGCGGTGCCATGCTCCGTGCAAAGTTGCCGGAGCATGGTGCTGTGCAGAGACTTGCAAGAGGGACCAAAATGCAAAGAACGACGAGGAAATTGGGGGACAAAATGCAAGGGTTTCGAAAGTTAAGGGTCAAAAAGTAAATGATGAGGACCAAATTGCAAAGTCAGTCAAGGAGGTCTCTTCTTAGGCTCAAGTTTTTATGCATGACTATGTTGAACCTAAGGATTTTAATGGTGAATTTTGTTTCTAGGTCAGACCATGTTTGACAGGCCAATTTACGTAAAAACCCAAATTAAATCATTGATTGGGCATGGTTCTCAATGTAGGTCAAAATGGGTTTCTAAGGCCAAATTGAAGGTTCTAAACACTAGAGATTATTTTTATATGAATTTTAGAGGATTTAGTTGATTTTTACCCTACCTCGAACCTCATGAATTGAAGTGGGTTTGTTTTAAGGTTATAGAATGTCATTTAATTCCTTGGAGTTGCTGTAGCCCTTGTTAGGTCAGATCATCCCACTTTCCTTCTTATTAGGTTAGTTTGACCTGTGTTTGGACCCTTAATTACCCTGTTTGAAAATTGTGTTGGTGAAATTGCATTTTTACCCCTTATGACTTATTTTCTTTTTAAACTCAGAATTCTCTGAGTTAAGCCTTTCTTTGAGTAATGTAGGAGCTTTTCTTGCATATCTAGATTAGATTGTGCTAGTTAGGGTTCATGATGAGGTTCTCATCATACCCCATGCCTAGCTTTTGCTAGTCCCTTAGCAAAAACTTAAGGTTTCAACCTTTGTTCTAGACCATGAAGTTCTTAATGGTTTCAGATAAGTGCTTTTTTCATTTGAACCTAGATTAGGTTAGAATGCTGACCATAGGCCTAAAAGGTACTCTAGTACCAACCAAGATCCAGATCTGTCTAGCCTCAGCCTCAGTCCTTAACAAAGATTTTTAAGGCCCGCAAGAACTAACCTAAGGTCTATTGGACTTTGTGGTTAGAGCACCCGTGCTTGAGATGATTTTAGCCCTGGCTCAGTTCGCAGTGCATTTTGTAAGAAAGCGAGAGAAGATTTTTCTGTTTGGAGAGTTTTCTTTCTCTTTTTCTTTTTAATTCTGGCTTAGGATTGGCTTTTCAACACGGTCTGTATCAGATTCATTGTTCCCATCATCAATCCTCAAGGGTTCCTAGCAATCGATGCTTCGAGATAACACTGCGCATGGCAACCCCCGGAACCCTGGCTATTGAGATTTCGAGATAATCCCATCCATGGTGTTCCGTGGCCGAATCCAGACCCTGGCAATTGACACTTCGCGATAATTCCATCCATGGAATCTGAACCAGCAGAGTGCTTACATGCCCCCAATAGGATATGTAAATATCCTAAGAGACAAGCACAGAGGAGATGATATTTTGTTACACATCTTCGAGGTGGGTTTCCCACCTCTCTGCACTGGGAACTCGTCCAAATCAACTTGTGTTGATCGGCTGCTCCTACTCTAGGTGTTTTTTTCAGAATTTTGCGACGCTTCTGCGTGATTTTGATTTTTACGCTTACTGAACCAGGCTGTGTGTGAGGTTAGGGTGCTTAGGTTACTGAGTCCCGTAAATCAAAACTTAGTTAATGAGGCCAAATACTCCCTAAGCCTTGGACTTAATACTTAAGCTTTTCATTTTCCTCAACCTCTTGAGGAATGTCTAGATCTTAATAGGTACTAAGAGTCTCTCCAAGAATGCCTAAGGTTTGCGTTCTTACTAATCTCACCATGCACTTTTCATTTCTTTTCTTAAATGAGGTCTTGAACTTAGGTTAATTCCTTAATTTCTTACTAATGACTAAAATCTTTTTTTTTTTTCATTTTGCGCTCCATTTTTCCTTTTGCTTCTTTTCCTTCTCCCACAAAATTTCCTTTCTCCTCTTATTCTATTATTCTTTTTTTGAAAAAAAAAAATTTAATTTTTGTGGTGCTTTTGGCATATGTGAATTTTTTTTTTGTTTAAAACCTTTTCTTACAAGTTTTGCACTTTTATACCCCCCCATGTCTAAGGTTTGCAATGTCCTCATTGTGACGTAGGGGATTTTTATTCAACTTAGTTCATTCCTTAGGACAGAAGTTTTGATGAGTGAATGGGTCGGGGTGACTATGGCGGATGATTTCTAATCCCAGATGCAAGCATCTGAGGTGGAGTCAGCTGTCTTAAAGGGTGAACCTTAAGTGCACAAAGGTGTCGAAAAGGTTTTAGGTTTTCAAAGAAAATGATGGGCTGCCTCCCGTTAAGTGATGAGTTTTACGCCATCGGTTGGGCGCAATAAGCTCAAGGGGAATAGAGGATATAGTTGCATCAATGAATGGCTTGAGTCCTTGACTGTTCACAATAAAAGGTTCGGAATCATGGCTAAGCAGACTGATTTCGATGGCTCCATTTCCAAAAACCTGTCGGATCAAGTATGGTCCGACCCACTTGGATCGCAACTTCCCAGGGAAAAGTTTGAGTCGGGCATCAAAGAGCAGGACCTTCTGACCAGGATGAAAGATCTTTCTCGAGATATGCTTGTCATGGAAAGCTTTAACCCGCTCCTTGTACATTCGCGAGTTCTCATACGCGTCTAGGCGCAATTCATTGATCTCGCTGATTTGAAGCTTTCTGTGTGTTCCAGCCTTCGAAAGATCTAGATTACAGTTCTGTACTGCCCAATAGGCTTTATGCTCCAGTTTGACGGGAAAGTGACATGTCTTCCCATACACCAGTCTAAAGGGAGACATGCCTAATTGGGTTTTGTGGGCGGTCCTATAGACCCACAAGGCTTCCGGAAGTCAGGACGACTAGTCCTTCCTATCAGGCCGAACAGTGACCTGCAGGATTTTCTTGATCTCCCGATTTGATAGCTCAGCTAGACCATTAGTCTGGGGGTGATAAGGAGTAGAGATTCGGTGAGACACCCCGTATTTGGTCATCAGTGACCTGAACTGAGCGTTTGTGAAATGGGTCCCCCATCAGAGATGATTTCTCGTGAAATCCTGAACCTTGAGAAAATGTTTTGATGAATGAATTTGAGAACGATTTTGTGATCACAAGTTCGGGTCGGTATGGCTTCGATCCATTTGGACACGTAGTCCACAGCTAGCAGAATGTATTCAAAACCATCCGAAACAGGAAAGGGGCCCATAAAATCAATCCCCCAAACATCAAAAATTTCGCATACGAGAATCGGCTGCAAAGGCATCATGTCGCGATGGCTCATGTTGCCCAAAGTTTGGCAACGACTGCATGCCTTGCAATGACTGTAAGCATCTTTGAATAGTGTGGGCCAGTAAAAGCCGAACTGGAGGACTTTTGATGTGGTTTTATGCCCAGAGAAATGGCCACCGCATGCCTGGTCATGGCAGAAAGAGAGAATATTATTGACTTCCTCTTCCGGAACACATCTTCAGATGATTTGGTCAGCACCTACGCGGAAGAGGTACGGATCTTCCCAGATGTAATACTTCGCATCAGAGTGCAATTTGACTTTCTTAGCCTTCGGCCAATCAAACGGGATCTGATGTGATGCCAAGTAGTTTACTATATCAGCAAACCATGGAAGTCTAGTACCAATAGTCAGCAAGTGCTCATCAGGAAAATGTTCCATGATGGATCCGGAAGGGTTGATAATCTCAGAAGGAAGGCAGGACAAATGGTCAGCTATGACATTCTGTCTTCCTGCCTTGTCGAGAATCTCGAGGTCGAATTCTTGCAACAGCAAGATCCATTGGATTAGTCGGGGCTTTGCATCCTTCTTGGCAAGGAGATGCCTCACAGCCGTGTGATCCGAGTAGATGATGATGTGGGAACCCAGGAGATAAGATTGAAATTTTTCAAGGGAAAATACTACGGCTAGCAGCTCTTTCTCTGTAACCGTGTAGTTACGCTGAGCCTCGTCAAGTGTCTTGCTAGCGTAGTAGATGACCACGGGTTTCCCGTCAGTTTTCTACCCCAGGACCGCTCCTACAGCAAAATCAGACGCATCGCACATGATCTCAAAGGGTTGAGACCAGTCAGGGGATTGTAGGATAGGTGCCTGGGTGACTCGGTCACAAAGGTTTTCAAAGGCTATTGTGCATTCCTTGGAGATTTCAAAGGGTACATCCTTAGAGAGAAGAGTAGTCAAGGGGCACGCGATTTTCGAGAAATCAGGAATGAAACGATGGTAAAAATCGATGTGCCCTAGAAAAGAACGGATGTCCCTGATCGAGCTAGGCATAGGAAGGCGAGAGATTATATCAACCTTAGCTCGATCCACTTGGATGCCTTTCTCTGAGATTAAATGTCCTAGGACAATTCCCTCAGGCACCATGAAATGGCTCTTTTCCTAGGAAAGAACCAAATTCACATCGATGCACCGCCTGAGTATTTGGACCAAGTGCTGGAGGCAATCGTCAAACGATGCTCCAAAAATTGAAAAGTCATCCATGAAGACTTCCAGATAGTCACCTACCATATCTGAGAATATGGCAAGAATGCACCGCTGAAAAGTGGCGGGTGCATTGTAGAGACCGAAAGGCATCCTTCGGAATGCGTACGTTCCAAAGGGGCAGGTGAACGTGGTCTTCTCTTGGTCCTCAGGATGGATTGCCACCTGGTTGTAACCGGAGTACCCGTCAAGAAAACAGAAGAACCTATTTCCCACTAGTTTCTCGAGGATCTGATCAATGAAAGGTAGTGGGAAATGATCCTTCTTCATGGAGGAATTGAGTCATCGGTAATCTATATAGACTCTCCACGAGTTGGCTAATCAGGTAGGAATGACTTCTCCAATTTCAGTCATTATGGTGGTGAGCCCTGCCTTTTTAGGCATAACCTGAATTGGGCTCACCCAACGACTATCGGAGATCGGGTAGATGATCCCTACATCTAACCACTTGATGATCTCCTTTTTCACGACCTCCTGCAGATTTGAGTTCAAGCGTCTCTGCATTTCACGAGAAGGTCATGCACCCTCTTCAGAATAAATATGATGCGTGCAATAAGAGGGACTTATTCCAGTCAGATTATCAAGAGTCCACCCGATGGCTCTACGATGTTGCTGGAGGACAACAATCAGACGGGATTCCTATTCGGGATTGAGCTTGGAATTAATAATCACGGGAAGGGTCTGATTAGAACCCAGAAAGATGTATTTCAAGTGATCAGGAAGGGGCTTTAGTTTAAGGATGGGGTTATCAGCAGCTACGGGTGGTTCAGAATAGATGTGAGGTTCAAGGGTAGGAGCTATTGGTTTGTCTAAATCTGGATTTGACTCCTCTGTTTGCGGGTCAAGATCTTTCTGCAGTTGATGAGCTATAATCAGGTTATTTTCAAAGTGCATTTCATCAACCAAAGCCCTAATGTTACAAATTTGTTCAATGACACCGCAATTGATTCCTTGTTGGGCCTTAAATATATCAATTTTCAGGGTTTGATTTCCAAATTTGAGCTCTATTTGGCCCTCCTCACAGCTGATGTTGGCTCTAGCAGTAGCCAAGAAAGGTATCCCTAGAATGATCGGTGCATCCCTAGGGTTTTCAGGTGCGTCCATGTCTAAGACTATAAAGTCTACAGCAAAGTAGAAATCCCGCACTCTTGCAATAACATCCTCAAGAATCCCTTTTGGTGACTTTATAGATCAATCTGCTAATTGTAATGTCACCTCAGTTGGTTTTAGCTCAGCTTCTTCTAGATGGTTAAGTAAGGATGTGGGTATCAGATTTATGGAAGCACCCAAGTCTAGTAATGCTCTATCAAATTGGGTATCACCTATCTTGCAGGAAATCAGGGGAGTACCAGGATCTTTAGCCTTGGGTGGGAGTCTGCTTAGGATTACAGAGCTGGCTTGCTCTGATAGTACAATTGGACTCCCACTCTTGGCTCGCAGCTTACGTTGGGGTGTACACACATTCTTTAAGAATCATGCGTAAGCCGGTACGTGGCGGATTGCATCCATCAAGGGGATGTTTATGTGGACTTGCTCAAAGAGCTTGACCAGGTCCTCCTCAGGTGCCACGGGCTTGGTAGTCTTCTTTCCCTTGGTCAAGGCCTCGGGAAACGGAACCTTGGTTGGTTCTTCTAGGATAGGTCCAGGTCTTTGATCTGGGACGGGGATAGGAACGTCCTGGATTACTGTCCAAGGCTTGGGATCACTACCAGGCTTGGAGTGGTTTGGGTATGGTGGATCTTGGGTTTCCTTACCACTACGGGTTATTACGGAATTAAGTCCTACCTGGTTTTGGGTGGGATTGGGTAAGATGAGTTGCTGCTGATAGCCTGCAAAAGAAGTGGAAGCCTCTATCTCGTCAGGTGAAGGAACAGAGGGGACCTAATAAATCATGTAGGCTTGGCCCGGGTTTGGGTTTATAATGCGCCGCTGTGTTGGCACGTTATTCGGGTTAGGAAGAGGTTGGGAAGGAAGTGTGCCTGGCTGGAGAGAATTTGCCAACTGGGCCAGTTGATTTCGGACCTCTGTAAGTTCGTCCTTGTGTTATTTTTGGATAGCCGCATTTGTTCTTTGAATGTCAGCCAGAGTCTGAAGGATAAGGGACATTTGATCCTGATTTGGCCCTGATGGATAAGTAGGGCTGGGCCTAGGCTGAGGCGGCTGGTAAGGACGAGGGCGTTGTGGGCAGGGTTGAAAGGGTGGTCTTTGGGTTTGGGCATTTCCCGCCCACTGAAAGTTGGGATGGTTTCACCATCCAGGGTTGTAGATGTTGGAGAATGAGTCGTTTTGGATGGCGTTGAGGTCCTCGTAGGTCTGAGGAACCTCCAGAGAATCAGAGAAAGGGGGAATGGAATTCCCCGGGCTGGTGTAGAAAGGATCGGATGACCCTCCGATCCGAGAATCAGATGGGGATGGATATGGATCCATCCCAGGAGAAGATCGGTGGAGAATGTTTTGCACAGTCTCCCGTGTGGAAGGAGGCTGTGCAAAGGAGCTATGCGCAGAGGTGGCTCGCTGCAAGTGCTGAGTCAGCTCATCCACCTTCTTTTCAATGATTGAGACCTTGTCCAATCGACTGGCCATTAGTTCCAGGTCGACTGATGCGGACAGGCCCTACGTCTCATGTGCTCCCCCAACATTCGTCGATGCGCGGGTATTCGTCCTGTCGAATAATCCCATGGAGTCATTGTTGATGGAGTTCTCATACATGTTTTCGAGAATCTCCCACACGGTGTCCTCATGTTGACCCATGATATTCCCTTCGCAGGTTGCATTGACGAAAAGACGGATGTCATCATGGAGTCCCTGGTAAAAAGATTGGACTTGTTCCCATTTAGGAACTTCGTGATGGGGGCACTTGCTCATGAGATCCTGAAAGCGATCCCATGCCTCATGGAGAGGTTCCCCTGTTTGCTGAGTGAAGTTAGTAATCTGATGGTGCAAGGCATTGGTCCGACCAACGGGAAAGAACTTCTTCAAAAATTTGGACTGAAGTTCCTCCCAAGTGTTGATCTGCCGGGTCTGAGTTTGATACCAATGAGCGGCCTTGTCCATAAGAGAGAAGGAGAACATCTTCATGAGGAGAACGTCCCAATTTTGTGCATCTGACCCAAAAGTTTGGGTCAGATGCTTCAGCTGTTTGATGTGCTGGAAGGGATCTTCAGAATTAAGCCCATGGAATTTAGGTATAGTATGAATCATATTGGGCTTTAATTCGGAATTAGGTCCTCCAGTCGGGATTCTGACTCGAGGCTCAATAGCCACCGCAGCGGGATTATAATGGTCCCGCATCATAGGCCGCTACGGTGGGTGCACAAAGTTTGGAAGAGGTCATTGAGTCGCTGGAGCTGGTGCTCCAGATTGTTTTCTTCCTTAACTAGCTAAGCCATGATGGGGGAAGAAGAAGAGCTTGGTTCTGAATCTGATGAGAGAATAATGTGGTGGGGTTGCTGCACAAACACGGGTGTCAAGGCTTGGCCTTGACGGGAGTGAATTTCTAAAGGAGATCTTAAGGGTGGTCTTAAGGACCTCCTACCGTACATGCACCGAAGGATGTGATTATGAGATTAGAAGGTGCTGGACCCAATCGAGACACCCAAAAATTGTTGGGTGACTATAGAGGTGCGAGGTAGATGGACCCCTTGATCAAAAAGATCGTCCACCTGAGAATTACCTGGGCAGCCAGAGAGGGCGAGTCCCGCGAAGACCCCTACACGGTAGAGCATCCCCACAGGTTATAGGGTTTCCCCTACCCGACCTCTATTGTCACTGCGGTTCCAAGTAGACCAGAATGGGGACCTTGACCTCTTAAGTCTACCTCTTTTACTTTAAGATCAAGGTGCTTAAGGTTCCACTTGAACTCTTAGGTATTTTGAGTGAAAAAGTGACCTAATTTTAAGGTTGGTTGACCCAAGGGGTCAACTTCACCTCTTGTTCCTTTGAAAGCTTTTGGGTCCTTTCTTTTAAGGTTCAAATGGATTTAAGAGCCTGATTTGCTTACAGTTCCTTATAGATCTTTTCAAACAAGGTTTAGGCACACCTCTTTTTGGGAAGATTTTTTATTTGTTAAGAGAAGGTGTGTCTCTAAAAACCCTAACTCTTCAATCCTTGAGTTGGCTCTAGTTGGTCCATTTTAGTTGCCTTAAAATTTAGTATCTAAGGCTCAATCAAGAGAGTTTTAGCCCTAGTTACCTTAGTTGGATGAACAGTTAAAAATGTGTTGACATGAAAAATTAGGCAACTTTGATGAATTACTAAGTATAACACAGGTAGCCCTAAATTGATTCTTCTTTTTGTTCCTTTTCAGATTTTAGGGGAGTTTAAGAGAGGGCTAATGAAGATTACCTGTTCCTTGGAGTGTTCGTTGTGCAGCTGCTCTTCTAATTCTTTTCCTTTACCTGCACACAAGAGGGAAAAGATTAGTAATTCTTAAATAAAGAGTTCAAAGCTTCTAGAATAGCCGTTGCTCCCCGGCAATGGCGCCAAAATAATGGTGATGGGCCAACCGCGGTGTTGCTTTTGCATTTTTATGTTTATTATAGTACAGTCATTATAGCTACGGTTGTCATTACCATAGAAATTTACTCAGAAATAGTTTCCCGAGGTCGAACTCAGGGAGCTACTGGAATTCTAGAAGTACAAAGTTTCTTTACAAAATAAGAGAGAGAGAGAGAGAAATAGATAGATTTC
Source organism: Thalassia testudinum (assembly GCA_037157565.1). Taxonomy (NCBI): domain Eukaryota; kingdom Viridiplantae; phylum Streptophyta; class Magnoliopsida; order Alismatales; family Hydrocharitaceae; genus Thalassia; species Thalassia testudinum. The sequence goes on along the minus strand of JAZHRO010000073.1, from coordinate 111,317,638 downwards.
TGTTTTTGGATTCTTCTTCTCTTCTTCTCTTTGTGCTTGTCTTCTTCTTTTCTTCTTTCTCTTTGTGCTTGTCTTCTTCCCTCTTCTTTCTTTTTTCTTCAGCTATAGTATCTCTCTCTCTACGGGTCTTCTTCTTCCTTGGATCTGTTTGCCTTCAATTCCTCTTCTTCTTCTGCTTGTCTTCTATTTCTTTTCTTCTTCAGTTCTTCTTCTTTTTCTCGTCTGTCTTCTGCTCTTCAGCTGCAAAGTCTTCTCTTTCTTCCTTCTCTTTTTCTTCTTCTCTTCTTTATCTCCTCTAAAGGTTCATCCGTCGTCTGATACAGCCGTCAGATGACTTAAACTGCGGTCTGCTACAGTGATTCTCCTCTTTTCCTTCCTTTGCTGCTTCTTCTTCTTTGCTGAGCCTTCTTCTTCTTCTTCTTCTTCTTCTTCTGCTTCTTCTTCCTTGGTCTTCTGCCTTGCTCAGCCTCTTCTTCAGAGTTTATTCTTCTTTTGCTTTTTCTCTTCTCCTTCCTGCGGCTAAGTGATGAGCCTTTCTCCTTCGCACTCCTATCCTGCACACAAGGGGGAAGCAAAACCTATCCCCTCCCTCTACCCGCACGTATCTCTCTCTCTACAAACCGCACACAGGAAGCTCTCCCAGAGCTGCGGGTTAACGGGTCGGGTTGTGTACCGGGACCAGGCGCACCGGCGTGATTTGGTGCGCGAGGTGTGCGTGGGTAGTGTCGGGTCGAATCCGCTGGGTCCGCATGGTGAAACCGCAGACGGGGCATGTGATGGGGCGCGGGACCTCACCCCAGGTGTATCGGAGGCGATAAGGTAAAAACACAAAATCAATTTAAATGGGTGCGGTGCTTTGAGAACTTACGATGTGGGACTAAACTTCTGCTTCTCGCGCGCGCCCGCAGGAAGACCGCGACCTCACTTCAGCAGGTGCATCCTTATTTCCCTTCGCGTGCCAGCTGCCTGCCTTCACCGGAGTCTCCCCAATTCGCATCAGCTGGAGACCTGACGCTCTAAAGCCTGGAGCTTGCTTGGAAGCTCCTTGAGTCGTTGCCAATGGCGGCCGGGGCAGCAGATCTGTCTAGCACAAAAAAGGGCCTCTCGGCCTAATCAGACCACAGGGGAACCTTCGTCGTGGCACGGCGAAGGTGGTGCGAGGTGCAGCAGGCCGCAGGATGGCCTAGGCGTGCGTGCCTAGGTCATCCTATGGCCAAAAAAGTGGGTTTGATCGGGGGTGAGTTGTGGAGGTGTAGAGTGGCAGTGGAGGGGCGGAGGGTGTTTAGTATGATGAGGCGGAGCTTTTGGGACAGTTGGCGAGTCGTATGGGGTTGTGGGATGACGGGGGTGACTCGTCGGAGAGTGGCCGGAGGCGGGGAAGGTGAGGGTGATCGAGCGTGGTCGTGGGGCAATCAAGCAAAATAAATAGGGGAAAAGAAAGAGGGAAAGAAGGGGAGTAACTGCATCCTACCTACAGGGATGAAGGGGGCCAGAGCGACAGGCAGTCGTACCGACTGTCGCCGGAGAAGAAGCACCCAGAGGGAGAGAGCGGCGGGGAGGAAGTGGGCTGGGAGGCGTGCGCTTGGTACGATGCGACGCGGGAAGATTAGGCGAAGCTGGCGACGTGCGCCCCTCGCCGGAGTATGGTCGGAGACGAGACCCATACCTTCCACGCGTTTGCACGGAAGGTGTGGGGGTCGTCAGGCAGCATGGCTGAGTCCCTGCGACAGCAGACGTTGAAGGGAACTCCGCGTTCACTTTGCAGGACGTACCCCTCACCCTGCGCGGCGCCATGCTCCGCGCAAAGTCACCGGAGCGTGGTGCTACGCAGAGACATGCAGGAGGGACCAAAATGCAAAGAACGACGAGGAAATTGGGAGACAAAATGCAAGGGTTTCGAAAGTTAAGGGTTAAAAAGTAAATGATGAGGACCAAATTGCAAAGTCGGTCAAGGAGGTCTTTTCTTAGGCTCAATTTTTTATGCATGACTATGTTGAACCTAAGGATTTTAATGGTGAATTTTTTTTCTAGGTCAGACCATGTTTGACCAACCAATTTACGTACAAACCCAAATTAAATCATTAATTAGGCATGGTTCTCAATGTAGGTCAAAATGTGTTTCTAAGGCCAAATTGAAGGTTCTAAACCCTAGAGATTATTTTTCTATGAATTTTAGAGGGTTTAGTTGATTTTTACCCTGCCTCGAACCTCGTGAATTGAAGTGGATTTGTTTTAAGGTTACAGAATGTCATTTAATTCCTTGGAGTTGCTGTAGCCCTTGTTTGATCAGATCATCCCACTTTCCTTCTTATTAGGTTAGTTTGACCTGTGTTTGGACCCTTAATTACCATGTTTGAAAATTATGTTGGTGAAATTGCATTTTTACCCCTTATGACTTATTTTCTTTTCAAACTCAGAATTCTCTGAGTTAAACCTTTCTTTGAGTAATGTAGGAGCTTTTTCTTGCATATCTTGGTTAGATTGTGCTAGTTACGGTTCATGATGAGGTTCTCATCAGGTACTAAATGGTTTCTAGAAGTTCAGTATGCTCTATCCTTGATTTCCAGTAATTTTGGATGAATCTTGTGGCTTTGAAATTAATTCTTTATTATTCTACAGCCTCTGTCAGTAACAATACACCCGATTTGTATTTAATTATTTGGTTAATGTGAATTCTAGTGTTTAGTCTACAATCTAAGTTGACTTTGATTGCTTTGAGTTGTTGGAAGCTTACTAAGTGTTATCCTTCATTTCTAGCATTTGAGTCTAGTTTTTAAGGCTTTGGTTTCATTATCAACTCTTCATTGAGCCTTATTTTACCCAAATTTTAAATAGTGTAAAAATAAAAAAATAATTGTAAAAAAATAAAAGAAAGGTGTCTTGAGTGAGATTAGGATGTGTTTTAGGTGTTTGTGAGTTAGATTTAGGATTTAAGTGTGTTTCTATATAAAACATACCGATAGAAGTCTAGGTCTTCTCTGGTTTAAATTAAAAGAAACTAAAGCAAAAATACCAAAAAGAGTCTTCTTTCTCTCCTTCTTACTTTTCTCCCCTCTTCCTCTATCTCTATAAAACATGAAAAGTAGTGACGGGTTTTCGCCCAACCGCAGCTAGTCTTTGTTCGTTTTAGTGCTTATTACAGTAATGTCGTTGTGGTATAAGATGAGATAGCTACAGTTGTCGTTACTATCAAAATTTACTCGGAAATAGTTTCCCGAGGTCGAACTCAGGGAGCTACTGGAATTCTAGAAGTACAAAGTTTCTTTATTACAAAAATAAGAGAGAGAGAGAGAGAGATATATATTTTGTCTTGGCTTCTTCTTCTTCTCTTCTTTCTCTTTTCTTCAGCTGCAGTATCTCTCTCTATGAGTCTTCTTCTTCCTTGGCTCTGTTTGCCTTCAATTCCTCTTCTTCTGCTTGTCTTCTATTTCTTTTCTTCTTCAATTCTTCTTCTTTTTCTTGTCTTTATCTTCTGCAAAGTCTTCTTTTTCTTCCTTCTTCTCTTTTCTTTCTTTTCTGCTACGGAGCCTTCTCTTTTCTTCTTCTTCCTTGGTCTTCTGCTTTAGCTCCTCTGAAGGCTTATCCGTCGTTTGATATCACAGTCAGATGACTTAAACGGCGGTCTGCTACAATGCTTCCCCTCTTTTTCTTCCTTCGTTGCTTCTTCTTCTCTTCTTTGGCAAGCCTTCTTCTTCCTCTGCTTCTTCTTCCTTGGTCTTCTTCCTTGCTCAGCTGCAAGACTTCTTCAGAGTTTCTTCTTCTTCTGCTCCTCTTCTTCTTGCGGCTAAGTGTTGAGCCTTCCTCCTTCGTGCCCTGTTCCTGCACAAGGCACAGCAAAACCTAGCACTTCCCTCTACCCGCACGTCTCTCTCTCTCTCTGTAAACCGCTCATAGGAAGCTCTCCCAGAGCTGGGTTATCGGATCGGGTAGCGTACCTGTGACCAGGCGCACCGGTGTGGGTGGTGCGCGAGGAGTGCAGGGTAAACGGGTCGACCAGGTCCGCGTGGCGTGGGTCGTGGACGAGGCGGGCGAGTGGGCGAGGGTACCTCACCCCGTGTTCTGAGGAGTTAAGGTAAAAACACAAAATCAATTTAAATGGGTGCGGCGCTTCGAAATCTTACGATGTGGGACTAAACTTTGTTCCTTCTCGCGTGCGCCCGCAGGAAGAACGCGACCTCGCCTCAGCAGCTGCATCCTCGTTTCCCCTAGCGTGCCAGCTGCCTGCCTTCACTGATTCTCCCCAATTTGCATCAGCTGGAGATCTGATGCTCTAAGGCCTGGAGCTCGCTTGGAAGCTCCTTTAGTCATCGCTAATGGCGACCGGGGCAGCAGGTCTGTCTAACACAAATAGGGCTTCTCGGCCTAATCAGACCACAGGGGAACCTTCGCCGTGGCACGACGAAGGTGGTGTGAGGTGCAGCAGGCCGCAGGATGGCCTAGGCGTGCTTGCCTAGGTCATCCTGTGGCCGAAAAAGTGGGTTTGATCAGGGGTGAGTTGTGGAGGTGTAGAGTGGCAGTGGAGGGGCGGAGGGTGTTTAGTATGAGGAGGCAGAGCTTTTGGGACAGTTGGCAAGTCGTATGGGGTTGTGGGATGATGGGGGCGACTCCCCGGAGAGTGCCTGGAGGCGAGGAAGGTGAGGGTGATCGGGCATGGTCGTGGGGCAATCAAGCAAAATAAATAGGGGAAAAGAAAGAAGGGAAGAAGGGGAGTAACTGCAACCTACCTACTGGGACGAAGGGGGCCGGAGTGGCGAGCAGCCGTACCGACTGTCCCCGGAGAAGAAACACCTAGAGGGAGAGAGCGGCGGCGAGGAAGAGGGCAGGGAGACGCGTGCTTCGTGCGGTGCGAAGCGGGGAGATCAGGTAAAGGTGGCTCTGCTGCTGGTATTGCAGCGGAGCGACGAGAAGGAGGAGGAGGAGCCGCCGGAGCTGGTGGGTTCCTGTCGGAGTGGGGAGAGAGGAAGGGATGAGGGATTCTCCGTCAAGACCAAGCTGCGAGAACCGACTGGCGATGCTGGTCTTTATAAAGGTGGTGGCGGAGGGTCGGACGCAGGGAGGCGACGTGTGTCCCTCGCCGGAGTATGGTCGAAGACGAGACCCATACCTTTCGCGCATTCGCACGGAAGGTGTGGGCGTCGTCAGGTGGCATGGCCGAGTCCCTGCGACAGCAGACGTCGCAGGGAACTTCGCGTTTACTTTGCAGGACGCCTCCCTCACCCTGCGCGGCGCCATGCTCCGCGCAAAGTCGCCGGAGCATGGTGATGCACAGAGACTTGCAGGAGGGACCAAAATGCAAAGAATGACGAGGAAATTGGGGCCCAAAATGCAAGTGTTTCGAAAGTTGAGGGTCAAGAAGTAAATGATGAGGACCAAATTGCAAAGTCGGTCAAGGAGGTCTCTTCTTAGGCTCAAGTTTTTATGCATGACTAAATTGGACCTAAGGATTTTAATGGTGAATTTTGTTTCTAGGTCAGACCATGTTTGACCAACCAATTTACGTACAAACCCAAATTAAATCATTAATTGGACATGATTCTCAATGTAGGTCAAAATGTGTTTCTAAGGCCAAATTGAAGGTTCTAAACCCTAGAGATTATTTTTCTATGAATTTTAGAGGGTTTAGTTTTTTTTTTTTTTCTGCCTCGAGCCACGTAAATTGAAGTGGATTTATTTTAGGGTTACAGAATGTCATTTAATTCCTTGGAGTTGCTGTAGCCCTTGTTGGATTAGATCATCCCACTTTCCTTCTTATTTGGTTTGTTTGACCTATGTTTGGATCCTGAGTTACGCTGTTTGCAGATTGTGTTGGTGAAATTGCATTTTTACCCCTTATAACTTATTTTCTTTTTGAACTCAGAATTCTCTTAGTTAAGCCTTTCTTTGAGTTATGTAGGAGCTTTTTCTTGCATATTTGGGTTAGATTGTGCTAGTTAAGGTTCATGATGAGGTTCTCATCAAAAAGGAAATAAAAATTTGAAAACCTTCAAAAATCCATAAAAATACCTACGTACATAGTATTTATACTTGTATATAACTTTGAATTAAGTGTATAAGTGTTAGTAAATGTATGTTAGTATATATATGTAGTATAATACATGTATATGCATATCTCAAGAGTAAATATAGTATGTACTTTATATCTACACATTCTTTTTTGCCTTATTTTGTATGTAAGTATTTTTAAGGCTCTTTAGTGACATATACATATGTCAGTGTATATAGTATACATATGTTAGGATAGATATTCTTTTTGTGCCTATACTAATGCATTACTTAGATAGTATTGAACATGACTAACTTAGATTAGTTTAGATTTACTTTTTATGCCTTTATACTTGTATATAATTTGAGGCATTATCATTAACATAATTCATTCATTGTTGGATAATTGACTTAAATTAGTTTATTCTTTGATTTTATCATTCATTATTCATTCAGATGTAAATAAACTTAACATTTTTGGAATAAAAGATGATTTTTGGATAATAGTGAATGACCTAGAATAAAACCAGTAAAAATTATATATAAATAAATGACATCCATGTGGATTGCGACATTATACTATGACATGATTAATTAATCATAATTAACTAGCGATCCAGATCGTCAATTTTTTTTGGCGTTGTTGTCGGGGATTTAAACCCATTAATGGTGCCTTGATTTCATTTACAATCATTTTTTTGGCATCGTTGCCAAGGAGGTAACTCTCTATTTGCCAAAATTTGTATTTTATTCTTTCTTTTGTATATATTTTTTATTTATTTATAAATATTCATTCTTTTATTCAAATTCTTTCTTGTATATACATTCTCTGATTCATTATATTCTTTGATTTGTTTTTTATATAATTTTCTTGATAATCATTTGTTGTTTTTGCAGAACTTGAGGGGGAGGTGTAGGAGGTGAAGTGTCGCCTTCTTGGTGGAGTTTCTGCTTCCCAGAGGAGATGCTACAACTTCGACTCGACTTCCTAGTGGAGTCAACCTTGGCCTGGAGCTGTTGTTTTCTCGCTTTCTAATGTAGTATAGCTATTAGGTTTAGGTTTAGGATATATATACAGGATTTGTTGTTAGGTGTAAGTTGTGAGAGCCTATTCTCACACACCAGTTGTAATAATCTAGACTGTGGACTTGTGATTTCTTTCTCAATCTTTCTCATCGATTCAGTTTTCTGATTCACTTTGTTTTTGATTTGATTTGTTTGTTGCATTTGAAAATCCAAAAAAATTAGAAAAATTAAAAATAAAAAAATCTCATTCTGACTTGTCTAGCAGCAACATATCCACAGGCATCCCATACTTAGGTTTGCATTCTTCCTGCAAGATTTACTTTATATCTATTTGCATATACTATAGAGTGCTAGAGCCAGGTATGCACTTTCTATCATTCGTTAGCTCCTACCATCTTTGCATCAGATTAAGTAATCAAGACCATATCTTGTTTTGAATTGATTAACAAGTGAGATCTCTAGTTTCTACACAATTCACTCTTAAGGAGAAAAATCTAAATACAAAAGAGTGACTTAATAACCTACTTGAAACCTTGTGTGTGCTTTTCACCACATATCTGTTGCTTGATAAGGTACACAACACACAGATTCTATTTAATCTTTTTGTGCATCCACAGGGGTCTAGATTTGCATGCTAGTCTTATCCAGATTCTGAGTGAAATATAGAGGACTGAACAACGTAGGTTCTTCTAGGACATGCATAATTGTATCAAAAAATCTATTTGCACAAATCTATTTTTCATAGCAAAAATCTATGGATTTATCTCACTTGTATTGACTAATTGGTCTTGTGAGATTGAGATTGATTAGGATTTCTGATTTTTTATTTGATTGATTGATTGATATTGAGACTATCGTTGTGAGTTTTGTGACTATTTTAGGATGTATTTTCAAAAATCAAACTCATGGATAGTGGGAGATCCCAAAACCCAACACTTGTACCTCCCTTGGGTGCTGATGCCCAAGCCACTACCTCTACTATGCCTTCCACTTCCAATCCTTTACAACCCAAGCCTCAAACACTCATCCACCATTCCGTTCATCCAGAGGATGACCATGATTCTGCACAATATGAGGATTTTGAAGTTCATCCTCCTCACTTCACACATCACCCACCTCCTCCACCTAACCTGCAACGCTTGTTCCAGACACGACTCCAAATGAACACCCTAACACAATAGGTACAATAGCTTACGGAAGCTGTTGATCTTTTAGCAAACCCCCAAACCTGGTCTCATAGACCTCAACTACGAGATTCCTATAATCCTATGGTTGCACCCCTTATGCCCGCAGTTCGATTTCTCGCTGGGGTTCGTGCTGCTGAGTTAAAGCTAAACATTATAGCTCTTATCCCTCACTTCCTTAGTCTTGCTTCTGAGGACCCTTCTCAGCATTTAGAGGAGCTGAAAAATCTTGCTCAGACCTTGGGTTCGTAGGGCCATGATCAGTACACTCTTTTCATGAAGATGTTTTCCTTTTCCCTCAATGATAAGGCCACCTTTAGGTATTGCACCTTATCACGAACTAGACAGATAGAAAATTGGCCTTCTTTGGAACATGAGTTTCTAATGAACTACTTTCCTGTAGACCACACCAACGCCTTGAGGCGTGACCTCACCACTTTTACACAGAACTCAAGAGAACAAATGCACGAGGCTTGGGAGAGATTCCATGAGCTTCTAAGAAAATGTCCCCACCATGGTGTCCCATGCTAGCAACAGGTTCAATCTTCTACCACGGGCTCCATGATGACACACAGAATTTCATTGATGCTGCATGTGGAGGCAATTTCCTTTGTTAGGATGAGGATTCTGCCTTTGAGCTCTTAGAAGGTATGGCTGAGAATTTGATTAATAACACTTTAATGAGTGCTTTCAATAGAAGATCCTCACATTCCCATTCATACACCACAGTACATGAAGTCCAATCCAGCACACGTGACATGAAGATTGTGGCTAGTCAGCTGGATAAAGTGGACTTAATCGAGAAGAAGGTAGATAAGGTGTGGAAGTTCCTATCTAAACCATCTTCTTCTTCTTAGTGACCAGCACATCACACTTCTTAATTACCTATAGGAAGGGAAATTGTGAATAACCTTTCTGTGACACCACCACATTCTGACTATTCATTGCACTATCCTTCACCACTAGCCGGAGGAACCTTTGTTCCTCCATATCCTGATTTCCCTGCACTTCCCGAAGCTTCAGAGGAGCTCCATGCCATTCACAACCCACATTCACAAACCTACAACCCTAGATGGCGTAATCATCCAAATTTCTCGTGGTCGAGGAATTCACAAAGGCCAAACTTCCAACAACCTTCTACACCACCACTTCAGAACCTGACCAGAGCATCACCTCCACCACAACCACCACAACACGGTTATCAACCGCGTGCCTAGCACTAACCCCAATCAAGGCCCACCTAGTACTCTCAATCTGGGCCTACACGAGATGAGTAGTTGGGGACTATAATGAAAGCACTTGCTGACATGCAACAACAAAATATAGCTATGTCACAAGTACAAGACGTGACAATAGCTAAGATGAGAGCACAGCTAGCACATTTGACTGCACCTCATCATTCACACTCATTACCATCTTAGACTGAACCTGACCCTAGTAATGTACCTGCCCAGAGGTATGTTCATCCCAATCCTCCTCAAGGCCAAGCACATGTCATATCACAAGCCTTGCACAATTCTGATTCTTCTACACCATACTCAGATCAGCAACCACTTCTTCTTAATTCTGATTCACCTTGCACATCTTGATTTATATCCATTGATTTGAAGAGGTAGAAGCTATAGATTCTTCTTGATATCCTTTGAACTTGGACCTTGTACCAAGTATCTTTGATTCTGATTCTGATTGAATATGGAGCCTATCTTCACCTTTGAGATTGATAATTGTCATCCTTACACTTTACACCATGATCTAAATCTTTCATTAAGCTTAATGAACTTGTCAATTCTTTATTCAATTTTGCTCCTACATTTTGTTTATACCTTTTCTAGGTTTACGACTAGCTGAAGAGGTAAAACTTAGCACCCATGTTGTATATAGCTGTTTTATCTTTGTTTTCCATTCTTCCTTAGGTGTCTATCATTGCATTCTTAGTCTACATGCATAGTCACATTTTGTTCTACATTTCACTGCTTAGCCTAATTTTTGACTCTGATTTATATTAGAATTGAAATTGTCTGCACAGAGATTTTATCTCCTCATTCTGACATCCTTCCACCACCTTAGCCTAAGTTAGTGAAAAGCAAAGCATGCATTTGCATCCACCCTAATCATTCAATGAGGACTTTGCATCATTTAAGCATCCGAGGGTGTAAATGGTGAAATGATTTACTGGAACGCAATTATAGACACATTCTTTAGTGTATATAGATAGTATTATTGAAAAATCCAAACAAATTGAACAATTTTGAAAAAAAATTACAAAAAAAATATTAAAAAATGTGAAAAATAAAAATTCCAAAAATACAATAAGAGACCTATTCAGTATTCACCGATTAAGGGAGAAGCTTTAAAGAAATCTAAGAAACAAGGAACAAAAGTTTTATAAGTGTTTAATTATGATCTTAAAGCTGAATAAAAAATAGAATAAGTGTTTATGGACATGCAACCTTTGATGGTTGACTTTTCGGGTTACATAAGCTTGATTCGCTCAAGCTTAGCCTTAATACACTTAAGCTTTGACAAGATAAACCAAGATTTCTTCTAACTTAGGACATATTCTTGTACTTGAGTCATGATGTAGACTCATCCATTTAAGTCAAAATCCCTATTATGCATGTTCCTAGGGTTAGATTTGCATTCCATATTATAAATATTACATAGCATGCATCATTTTGCATTTAGAGTAGTTGTCTATATTTTAGGTTAATTATGTCCATTTTGTGGCCAGGAGAGAAGGAGATTTATTTTGGAGCCTTGAAATGATGATCTAACCATACGGATCTGATCATGACAATGATCAGAGTCCAACGCCTCCAAAATCGCCTTGATCGTAGTCCTGTAGCACCATATGCAATAAGAGAAAGATCAATGGCCAAGGGACTAGGTGACGTAATTTGGAGCTTCAAATGACAAATCTGACCACGCGGATAGATTTGAGTCGACGATCACAGCCTAACGATGTGAAAATCGACTCAATCCAACTTCTGTAGCAACCCCTACAATGAAAAGAAGATGGACAACCCAAATCGCGCAATGTGGCGCAACCTAGGCTACCCATGCACACGCACACGCCATCGCATGTGCACTGCAGCACGCGCGCGCGGAGGCATGCATGCGCAGCAACACGGTGGGCGAGCATGGGTGTGTGCGCGGAGGTGCGCGACACGGGCACGTGGAACATGCACCAGCGCAGCGGTTGGTGGGCACGTGGGCTCTCTTCAGCGATGTTTGCAACGGATCTTTAGCGACATTTATGACTGTCATTAAATGTCTTCTATACGAAGTTGATTCTTTCCTCCACTATAAAAGGACTCGTACTCCCATTTTTCTTCATCTCTTCCTTTCTTACTCTCACCACCTCCAAGGCTCTAGAGAGAGCTTGTCCCAAGCCTGGGATGCTCCTCTAGAGTAGAAATCAAATATTTTTCCCCCATCACCCCCTTTCGTGGAGCATCTTGTGGTCATCTTCTCACCTACTTTGGGAAGTAGATCCTTGTCGCGATGCCTTATTACGCACCCTCCGTCCTCCAACTCCGTCCTCGCTCGTCCTACTCCTCCCACCTTCCTCTAGGCGATGTCAGAGTGAGTCATCCTCCAAGCGACCGTCGAGGGGGATTTCTCTCACCTGTCTCTATCTTTATTGCTTTCGTTGTAATAAACATTTGATTATAAAAATACATGATTGTTTCTCTCTCTGTGTCTGTCTCTGTTTCTTTATTTTGCAAGTAGATTAGCTAGAATTCATCGACCTGATCTCTTGCCCTATTAAAATACCAAAAAAATTAGAAAAGACAAAAATGAAAAAAGAAAATAAAACCAAAACGTGGATTTTCAAAACCAAATGTTCGCCTCCCCGTGTTTGACCCGGGACTCACTTTTCGAGTTTCGATTATAAATTTTATCTGATCTACGGATTTTCTCACGAATCGAACTACAATGATGAGATTTCCAAACTCCAATCCATTCCACATGCGAATCCAACACATCAAGTTACCAGTACAGGATTCGTTGGTTTGCCTTTGTTTAAGAGTCAAAGTAACCTTGTTTTATACGACACAGATTAGGGAAAGGCTAGAACTTAAGTCTCAACCCTAGTGTTTATTAGGGAAGGTGGAGTCCTTGTGCATGTAGGTAGACTCTTTGTCTCAATCTTTAGTCTTGTGTCTAGGAGAAGTTCTTTCCACCAAAGTACTCACCCACCAAATAAGTGTGCTCTACCAAATAAAGTTGAAGGAGACACACTTTCTTTCAAACAAAGAAGGAAAAAATTAGAAAAATGAGAAAAAGCAAAAAAGTAAAAAGTCAAAAAGAAAAGAAAACGACATTCTTTTGAATAAGTCAGTATGTTCTCTAATTCCATTTGTAAATATTTGTATTTCCACCAAATATGATTGTTTCAGGGTGCATTACAAATGCCCTATGTTCCCACCAAGTATTCTTTGATCCACAAACACAATAAGTGTTGGGTTTGAGTCTTTAGTTATTTTTAGAGTTAATTTGAAAGCATGAGTTGAAGCTGAGATCAACCTAGACTTAAAAAGAAGTGAAACCCTGGATTTGAGTCTTAGTGTTCATCTGGTTAGTCTTGATTATACACTTAGCACAACCATAACTTCTTAGTTCTTGAGCATGGTAAAACCTTCTGAGTCCTGAAAATCACACTTAAGGTTTAAATATCAAGAGTTCTTGTTGGTTGAGAGATGATTTTCGTCATGTAAGACTTGAGTTCTAGTAGTCTCCCTAAGCAACTAGTTCTCACAATGTCCAATTATAAACACAGTTGTTTGATTCAAAAAAATTTAACTTTGAGATCATCTCTAAACACTTAACATTTCAAACTAAGTTAAATAGAAATCTCTTCACACTTAGCTAGTTGGAGTTATATTGCTTTGCACTTAAATGAGCTGTTTACTAAGCGACTAGCAAAACTTAAGCATGGGGGTTGATAGGTCCACTTCAATGGATTATAATTACATCTAAGAACATTCAATTTGAAGATTTAAGGAAATTACGTGCATACTTTGCATCGGAAAATTTGTTAAGCTCGTGAATTGACATTCATCCATTTTATTTACTACAATTGCATATGTTTTTAATACACATCGGAATACTGATTTATTTATGTGTTTGCAGGTTATTTGGAAATACCATTTTTGGAATCTTGGATTTCCACCAGGAAAGGAAAAAAAAATGAAGAGAGAGACGGGCTGGTTTGGAATATCGGATTCTCAAACATCTCTTTGGGCAAATTATGAAACAAACCTTTCCCAATCAACCTCTCTCTTCCGAGCCCATGCATCTCTCTCTCAATTACCAGGAGTCTTCCTAAAATTCTCCCGTGATTTCTCAATCGTTGCCATTTTAAGGGAAGAGAAGACCCACGACCCTGATCATCTTTCTCTTCCCACGAGGGAGAACCTTCTCTCGACCCAACAACAACCCCTCCTTCATTAACCACAGTGTGCCACCACCACAGCCACCCATCGCAAGCCATCGACTCTCTTGCACAACCATTAACTGCGCAACCACACCGAGATCTCTGCCCGACGTTCCTGCCATTGCGCTTATCTGCGACGATGACCGTGACCATTCTTCATCACTGACAACTCCCACGACCATGCCATCATCACCGACTTACTCTCTCTCCCTCAATCTGCACACACGCAGGACCGAGGGTGAGGACTTAAGTCATCTGGGAAGGCTTCTAGCGGTCCAAGAAGGAAGCCCCACGCACGGCCTCGTATTCCTTCTGCAACCTCTTCCCCTGTTTCTTCTTCAAAAGCTCCACCCAGCAGACCACGCATCTTCACGCCTGACCTTCGCTCCGCCCTCGATAGCAATGACGCAACCTCCTCATCGTACTCCTGACCTCGCGCGCTGGCGACTGTGCCAGCCATCGCCACCACCCACTAGCGACCGTGCCAGCCATCACCAACACCCACCGGCATCGCACACCCCACGCCTACAGCACCACCCGCATATGCCCTCGTGTGCATCCTCATTGTGCACAACCAGCCACTTTCGCGAACACGAGGGGCCACACGCAACCACCACAAACACACCCCCCACCGTGCACTATTCATCTTCTTCAACAGGATGAAGAAGAACCCATCAACCGGCGGCGCCAACCTCTACGTAGCCGGCAACTCCGAACTCGATCCTTCACGCCAACGACACTACCGAACTCACCACGCCGCATCGAGTTCACCCATGCCCACGATAGCGTCTCCCATAGCCCACGTACGCTAGTGGAATGCCTCACCGCTGGCGGGTTCCTCCTCTTCGGCGGTCGACACTGGCCACCATTGTCCAACTAGTCGCCGCCAATGCGACGAACCTGCTCCAACACTCGTGGCCGACCGTCCGCTCTACGCGCGGTTGCACATGCGTGGAACAATCCCCTATTTCGGGTCCAAGTAAAATTTACGGCCATTTCCATTGCCACCTTTCATTTTTCTGTTTATTGAATATTATATGTGATAGAATTTAGAGAACAACCCTGCCTTTCCATGAAAATGAGATTTCAGCATATCTAGACATGGGTATCCTAATTTAAAGGTAATTTCGACTCAATTTTTTGTGAGATTATCAGGAACGATTATTTGTGACTTGTGCAAGTTTAAACGAGCACATGTCTCCCTATGGAGACGACCCACTCTCCTGTGAGTGATTTTATTTTAATTATTGATAATTGGTTTTCCACTGCTCAAATTCTACTTCGAAAACTTATGTTCTTGTGTGAAAATTATTTCAAAGTAAAAATCGACCTGTCAAATGTCACTGTTGCCGGGGAGGCAGTAGACATAATAGGTTCACCTGATTTTATTTTTGATTCATTTTAAGGTGCACATTGATCTGACTATTGGTTATTTTTTCTATACGAGGAATCTAACAAGACGCCAGGCGCAGCTAAGCGACGACATCGACCTTGAGCAATGCTCACACGTGTAGAGAAGACTCGAAGAGAAGGAGACCTAGATCCCACTTTCACAGGGGATAATCCTTCGTCATGAATTTTATTTCATTTCATTCTTCTCGCCCTTGTAGCATCTGGGTTGATTTATGGGGGTCTGTCCCCACTTTCTTTAGTGACTAGGGCTATTTCTTTGTGTGTGAGCAGTTCAATTACTGCTTGCTTGCTTTAAAAAGAAAAGACAAAAAAATATCGAGCTGCCTATTTAGTAATTGCATACCCTCAAGTGCATGCATTAGGGGTGATTGAGCAGCATGTTAGATCTCATTTTGCATTGTGTCCATTATCTGCATGAAGATTGCTGGAGTCAGGTATACCTTTCTATCTTTGCATCCAGCTCCTGTCACTCATTGCATGTGGATTAAATCTCAAGACCACCAAATTAATTGAATTGACCTAATTCAGTGGTCGCCTAACTGAAATTGGATTGCTAATCAAATTCGACCTTAAAATCAAAATCACATTTGATTTGATCAAAAGAGACTTGTGTGAGATTCTTCTCAAAATCAAACTGATTTGCGATGTGATGCACACTTCGGGCATTGAGCACGCACACTAGGCAACGCACTAGGTCTCGGTCCCTTAAGGCTATAGGCACTGATTTCTTTATTGATGCAGACCCTCCTATTTCACTTTGTGGTGGTGGTACTATCCTGTGACCAAGTGTTTTGATACTTCAAGGAGGGGGACACCCCTTAAAGGAACAAAAGAGTAGTTAAGAAGCACCGCATTCACTCCGCCTCGAAAGAAGGGTTCACTTTACTTGCATCCCTTAGTTCCGTCCTTGGAGTAATGGTAGCGACCTTCCTCTATAGTTTTATTATTTCGTCGTAGTATAGTATAGAGAGGTGATTACCAGTTTAATACAATTTGTTACTCGGAAATAAAGAGTTCCCGAGGTAGAACTCAGGGAGCAAGTTGTATTCTAGGGGTACAAGTTTCTTTTACAAAAATAAAGAAAGAGAGAGAGAGAATTTGTTGGCTTTTCTTCTTTTCTCTTTGCTTCTCCTCTTCTTCCTTCTCAGATCTTCTGCTCTCTTCCTTTGTTCTTCTTCTTCTTTCAGCTGTTTCTGCTCGTCTCTTCCATTTTCTTCTACAGAGCTGTCCTGTTCTTCTTCTTCTTCTTTCTTTCTTCTTCTGCAGAGTCTTCACTTGGCCTCTCTGTGTTCCTCCTCTGCCTCACCTTCCTTCTCCTTCTTTGCCTTCAGGACGTCGTCTGATTTTCCAATCAGACGACTTAAACTGCCGCTGCTACAGTGCCGTTCGGTGCTCCTCCTTCCTTCAGCCTTCGTCTTCTTCCACGGTTCTTCTTCACCTGTGCCTGCACACTTACACAGCTTGATCAGAGGGGCAAAACCTAACTCTACCCTCCCCCGCGTCTCTCTCTCACAGAAGCCACTCTTAGGAAACCTCTCCCAGAGCTACCGGGTTGCCGGGTACGGGTCGCGCCCGGGTCCAGGCCCACCGGCGTGCGTGGTGGGCGAGGAGTGCAGGTCAGTCTAAGTCGGGTCGAGCCAGGTCCGCGGGGCGTGAGCGCGGACGAGACCGGGTAACCTGGCGGGTGAAGGGGACCTCACCCCGTGTGCTGAGGCAATAAGCCTCTAGCACTTTTTCGCTTTATACCGCTGCGCTCCTTCAGAGCCTTCCGAGGTGGGACTAAATGTCCCACCCCAATTTCGCGCCTGCGCGGAGGAAGCTGCTGGTAATCGCAGCTTTACACGAGGCCTTCGCGCGAGGGATTCGCCTCAACTGCAGCCTAACGCTTTGCCGAAATGCCCCCGCACAGCCTGGGAGCGTGACCTGGGCGCGGCGCACCTGGGACAGCAGGTCGAAGCTGCTTCGCTTCAACAATGGCGGCGACGAGTGCAGGTACCTGCCCACAGAGAAACAGCCTCTCGGCCCAATCAGAAACGCGGAGGACCTTCGCCGTGGCACGGCGAAGGTGGTCGGGGGGTGTGCAAGCGGTGGGGCGGAGCCTAGGGGCTGCCCTAGGTCGGACTGTGGGTCGGGAGATGGGTTTGTTCGGTGGAGTTGCAGAGGGTGATTTGGGGGAAGTGGAAGGGCGGAGGTTGATCAGGGTGAGGAGGCGGAGGTTCTGCGGTGGTCGGCGAGTGATGAGAACCTCATCATGAGCCATAACTAGCTCATTTTGACCTAATACAAAGGATAAAAGCTCCTATATAACTCAAGGAAAGGCTTAACTCAGAGAATTCTGAGTTTAAGGAGAAAACAAGTCATAAGGGGTAAAAATGCAATTTTACCAGTATAATCTGCATACAGGGTAATTCAGGGTCCAAACATATGTCAAAGCAACCTAATAAGAATAAAAGTGGGATGAGATGATCTGGCAAGGGCTACAGCAATTCCAAGGAACTAAATGATAATCTGTAACCCTAAAACAAACCCACTTCAATTCACGAGGTTCAAGGCAAAGAAAAAATGGAATAAACCCTCTAAAATTCATAGAAAAATAATCTCTAGGGTTTAGAACCTTCAATTTGACCTTAGGAACCCATCTTGACCTACATTGAGAACCATACCCAATTAATAACTTAATTTAGGTTTTTGCGTAAATTGACCAGTCAAACAAGGTTTAATCTAGAAATAAAATTCACCATCAGATTCCTTAGGTCCTAATTAGTCATGTATAAAAACTTGAGCCTAAGAAGGAACCTTCTTGACCAACTTTACACTTTGGTCCTCATATATTTACTTTTTGGCCCTCAACTTTTGAACCCTCGCATTTTGGCCCCTAACTCTCCTTCGTTCTTTGCGTTCAGGTCCTCCCTGCAAAACCTGCCAGCACCATGCTCCGGCGACCTTACGCGGAGCATGGCGCCGCGCAGGGTGAGGGGGAGGGTCTGGCAAGTAAACCGGGGGTGCCCTACGCCGTCAGCCGTCGCAGGGACACCCCCCTGGTCGCTGTAACCCACCATACCGGCCGTGCAAACGCACGGACGGTATGGGTTTCCATCTCCGACGTCCTCCGGCGAGGGAGACACGTCGCCTCCCTCCGCCTTCCTCTCTGATTCGGTCCCTATAAATACCCCCGTCGCTCCACCGTTCTTCGCAGCTCGGTCCTGACGGAGAAAGACCCCCACTTCCTCTCTTCCCACTCCGACAGGAAGCCTTCCAGCTCCGGCGGCCTCTCCTCTTCCTCCTCGTCGCTCTACCGCACTACCAGCTGCAGGGTTGCCCCCCCTCGCTCTTCCCGCGCCACGCCGTACCCAGCTGGCGCCTCTCCAGCCCTCTCCTCGCCGCCGCCCCTTCCCCTGGGCATCTTCTTCTCCGGCGACAGTCGATACGACTGTTGCCCTGCTGCTCCCCCTTCGTCCCTGCAAGTAAGTTAGAACTACTTCCCTTCCTCTCCTCTTTCTTCCCCCGGTTTCAATTTGTTCAATTAAGCCCTCGACCGACCCTGACCATCGTCACCCCCTTCGTCTCCGGCCACCCTCCGGCGAGATGCCCCCATCGCTCCACAGCCTCACACGCCTCGCCGACCCTCACCGAACCTCCGCCTCATCACACTGAGCACCCCCCACCCCTCCACTGCCACTCCACACCTCCGTAACGCTCCCCCAAACAAACCCATTTCTCCGGTTGCAGTCCGACCTAGGGCTGCCGCCAGACACCGCCTTGCGGCTTGCCGCACAGCTCAACACCTTCGCCGTGCCACGGCGAAGGTTCCCCAATAGTTTGATCAGGCCGAGAGGCCATATTCGTGTCCGACAGGTTCTGAGGCTCGACCGCCATTAACGCCACATTGAAGCAGCTTCTCCCGTGCTCCAGGCTTGAGGACTCTAGGTCTCCAGCTGCTGCGGATTACGGAGACTCCTGCGAAGGCAGCCAGCCAGCAACCGATGAAAATCGAAGCTACAGCTGCAGAAGCAAGGCCGCGGTCTTCCAGCAGGAGCACGCGAGGAGAGGCCTCAGTTTAGTCCCACATCGGTAAGCCTCGCAACTCTTTCACCGTTTAAATTATTTTTGTGAATAAGCCTTATCGCCTCAGCACACGGGGTGAGGTCCCCTTCACCCGCCCGATTACCCGGCCTCGTCCGCGCTCACGCCCCGCGGACCTGGCTCCGACCCGATTAGCCCAACCTGCACTCCTCGCCCACCACCGCACGCCGGTGGGCCTGGACCTGGGCGCGACCCGCGTACTCGATTTACCCGGTTGCTCTGGGAGAGCTTTCCTAAGAGCGAATTCTGAGAGAGAGTGACGCCGGGGGGGGTATAGTAGGTTTTGCCCACTGACGTAAAATTTGAAGTGTGCAGGCACAGGTAAACGAAGATGAGGAGCTCTGAAGAAGAGAAGAAATAAGAAGAACAGAAGGCAGAAGAAGAAGACCACCAGGAGATAAACAATGAAGAAAAACCAAAAGCCAAAGAGAAGAGAAAACAAAGAGGAAGAAAGAAGAAACCAAATTTTTATCTCTCCCTCTCTCTCTCTCTTTATTTTTGTAATATTTTTGTAATAAGAATTTGTATCTCTAGAATACAGTTTGCTCCCTGAGTTCGACCTCGGGAACTCTTTTATTTCCGAGTAACAAATTGTATTAAACTGGTAATCACTTCTCTATACTATACTACGACGAAATAATAGAACTATAGAGGAAGGCTGTCACCAGCGAGCCGTGTGGGTTGCTGGAGTGATGGGAGCAGGTCGCCGGAGTAGGGGCCGGAGGTGGAGAAGGTGAGGGCGATTGGTCGGATCGGGGTAACAGTAAAGATGTAAAATGAGGAAAAGGAAGAGGGGAGAAAGAGGAGGAGTTCTACCTACTTAGCAGGACGAGGAGGGGCCGAAGCGGGCGACAGTCGTATCGACTGTCGCCGGAGAAGAAGATGCCCGGGGGAAGGGGCGGCGGCGAGGAGAGGGCCGGAGAGGCGCCAACTGGGTGCGGCGTGGCGCGGGAAGAGCGAGGGAGAGCAACCCTGCAGCTGGTAGTGCGGCAGAGCGACGAGGAGGAAGAGGGGAGGCCTCCAGAGCTGGAGAGCTTCCTGTCGGAGTGGGAAGAGAGGAAGTGGGGGTCTTTCTCCGTCAGGACCGAGCTGCTCAGAACGGCGGAGCGACGGGGGTATTTATAGAGGCCGAATCAGAGAGGAAGGAGGAGGGAGACGACGTGTCTCCCTCGCCGGAGGACGCCGGAGATGGAAACCCATACCGTCCGTGCATTCGCACGGCCGGTATGGTGGGTTGCAGCGACCAGGGGGGTGTTCCTGCGACGGCTGACGACGCAGGGCACCCCCGGTTGTCTTGCCAGACCCTCCCCCTTACCCTGCGCAGCGCCATGCTCCGCGCAAGGTCGCCGGAGCATGGTGCTGGTCAGGTTTTGGCTGGAGGGACCTGAATGCAAAGAATGAAGGAGAGTTAGGGGCAGAAATGCGAGGGTTCAAAAGTTGAGGGCCAAAAAGTAAATATATGAGGACCAAAGTGTAAAGTTGGTCAAGAAGATTTCTTCTTAGGCTCAAGTTTTTATACATGACTAATTAGGACCTAAGGAATCTGATGGTGAATTTTATTTCTAGATTAAACCTTATTTGACTGGTCAATTTACGCAAAAACCCAAATTAAGTTATTAATTGGGTATGGTTCTCAATGTAGGTCAAAATGGGTTCTGAAGGCCAAATTGAAGGTTCTAAACCCTAGAGATTATTTGTATATGAATTTTAGAGGGTTTATTCTATTTTTAATTTGCCTCGAACCTCGTGAATTGAAGTGGATTTGCTTTAGGGTTACAGATTATCATTTAGTTCCTTGGAATTGCTGTAGCCCTTATCAGATCATCCCACTTTCCTTCTTATTCGGTTTGTTTGACCTGTGTTTGGACCCTGAATTACCCTGTATGCATATTATACTGGTAAAATTGCATTTTTACCCCTTATGACTTGTTTTCTCCTTAAACTCAGAATTCTCTGAGTTAAGCATTTCCTTGAGTTATGTAGGAGCTTTTATCCTTTGTATTAGGTCAAAATGAGCTAGTTATGGCTCATGATGAGGTTCTCATCATACCCCCATGCCTAGCTTTTGCTAGTCCCTTAGCAAAAACTTAAGGTTTCAACCCTTGTTCTAGACCATGAAGTTCTTAATAGCCTTAGATAAGTGCTTTTTCATTTGAGCTTAGATTAGGTTAGAATGCTGACTATAGGCCTAAAAGGTACTCTAGTACCAATCAAGATCCAAATCTGTCTAGCTTTAGCCTCAGTCTTTAGCAAAGGTTTTTAAGGCCCACAAGAACTAACCTAAGGTTTATTGGACTTTGTGGTTAGAGCACCCGTGCTTGAAATGATTTTAGCCCTGGCTCAGTTCGCAGTGCGTTTTATAAGAGAGAGATAGAAAGTTTTTCTGTTTGGAGAGTTTTCTCTCTCTTTTTCTTTTTAGTTCTAGCCTACGATTGGCTTTTCAACACGGTCTGTATCAGATTCCTTGCTCCCATCATCAATCCTCAAGGGTTCCTGGCGATCGATGCTTCGAGATAGCACCGCCCATGGCAACCCCCGGAACCCTGGCTATTGAGATTTCAAGATAATCCCATCCATGGTGTTCCGTGGCCGAATCCAGACCCTGGCAATTGACACTTCGAGATAATGCCATCCATGGAATCTGAACCAGCAGAGTGCTTACATGTCCCCAGTAGGATATGTGAATATCCTAAGAGACAAGCACCGAGGAGATGATATTTTGTTACGCATCTTCGAGGGGATTTCCCGCCTCTCCGCGCTGGGAACTCGTCTAAATCAACTTGTGTTGATCGGCCGCTCCTACTCTAGGTGTTCTTTTCAGAATTTTGTGACGCTTCTGCGTGATTTTGATTTTTACGCTTACTGAACCAGGCTGTGTGTGAGGTTAGGGTGCTTAGGTTACTGAGTCCCGTAAACCAAAAATTAGTTAATGAGGCCAAATACTCCCTAAGCCTTAGACCTAATACTTCAGCTTATCATTTTCCTCAACCTTTTGAGGAATGTCTAGATCTTAATGGGTACTAAGAGTCTATTCAAGAATGCCTAAGGTTTGCGTTCTTACTAATCTCATTATGCACTTTTCAGTTATTTTCTTGAATGAGGTCTAGAACTTAGGTTAATTCCTTAGTTCCTTACTAATGACTATCACTTTTTTCTCATAATTTTGCGCTCCTTTTTAATTTTGTTTCTTTTCTCCTTCTCCTTCACAAAATTTCCTTCTCTTTTCCTCTTATTCTTTTTCGAAAAATTTTTTAATTTTTATGGTGTTTTTGGCATATGTGAATTTTTTGTTTGAAACCTTTTCTTACAAGTTTTGCACTTTCATACCCCCCCATGCCTAAGATTTGCAATGTCCTCATTGTAACCTAGGGGTTTTTATTCAACTTAGTTCATACATTAGGACAGATGTTTTGATGAGTGAATGGGTCGGGGTGACTGTTGCAGACGATTTCTAATCTCAGATGCAAGCACCTGAGGTGGAGTCGGCTGTCCTAAAGTGTGAACTTCAAGTGCAAAAAGGTGTCAGAACAAGTTTCAGGTTTTCAAAGAGAATGACGGGCTGCCTCCCGTTGAGCGCTAAATTTGATGCCTTCAGCCAAGCGGGAAATGCGATGGAGAGGGGATGGTCAAATCAACAGAGTTTTGTAAGACAAGCACCTTGATTAAGAGCCTGGTTGGTCCAACCAGGTGCTTGTTCAGATCAACAGGCTGATGATGCAGCCCAAACCCAATCAATCTGGTGGGTTGATAGATGTGGATAAAAAGGTGTGGAGCCCACCATAAACTATGAAGCTCAGATGGATGTGGAAGTGTAAACGCAGGGTTTGGCTGAGTCGAATCAGCCTGGTTAGAGTAGGGATCTGTAGAATAATCAATGAATGACGCGGAAACCCTATAGGGGTGATCAGAGAATGATGGGGCGTGGTATGTAGTCTGATCAGTGTTCAGAACCTGAGTTGGAAATGCAATCGGCTCGGTGAGAGGTGAATCTGAATAGAAATTGAGTCCAGTTGCGGGTCGGGGTTTGGAAGAGGTTTTGATCCATTCTGTGTGTGCGGATGAGGTGGCCATTGTGTACGAGGGCTCTTCTAGAAACAGATGATAGGTGATTTTCTGTAGAGAGTCCTCTAGGTAACTATCAAATGCCGGAAGAGTGTTTGTAGGATGAAAGGAATCGGATTCGAGAAAAAATTTGGATTCTTGGTTGCGATCACTCTTGGCATTTTCTGTTTTTGGTTCCTGAGGATCGAAAAGGAATGATTCTGTGTTATCAGTGATCTCGGGAATCAGGACCTCAGAGTCGGAGTTAGAGTCATGAGAACTGAGGTCGTAGATAGGCCTGGCGTGTTCAGGAAGGGGAATCTCTCCGCAATTATAGTCAGATTTGAAATTGTCGAAGAGTTGGCGAAAATGAGATTCATGATCATGAATTCCACCACAGCAAAAATCATCAGATGTGGAATCAGCAGCCTGATTGGGGTCTAGCCTAATGTCAATTCTGGGCTCGAAAAGGTATTCTGTCTAGGCTCAAGCTCCAAGCTGGTAGGATAGACCCAATTAAAATCCAACTCGTCCAACTCCTCAGTCTCTGTATCATAAATTGGCATGTTCTCTGGAAAATCGATCAGATTTTCTGAAGATGTTGGAGAGGGATATTCATCAAATAGAGGCCCGGAATCATATTCTGTAAAAATTTGATCTTTCTCATAAGGGGCCTCATAATCTTCCCAAAAAGTTTCAGATCTAGGTTATAGGCTTAGGATGTGGGTAGAATTATTAGAACCTAAGTCCGAATAACCTTCGAGGGCCACCTTATCAAAATAAGGGGCGGAATTTATACCCTCAGAAGGTTCAGTTCTGATCTCATTATTGCAGGAGTTTTGAAATTCTAGGCTTGGCAATTCATGGTCTAAGTTTGGCTCATCATTGTGTTCTCCTGCAATATCCTAACCTAATTCAACATTGTCTTCTATTTGGGTTGGGATTTCACAACCACTTTGTGCCCCAGTCCTGAGATCTGGGAAATTGGATTGTTCCTTAATATTGTTCCAAGATGGTTCATCCTCTATTTCTGGTATATACGGGTATTTCTGGTTGATAATTTGTTCTACTGATTTCATCATTTCTACCCGTTTCATAAGGGCATCTTGGTGTTGTTCCCAAAGTACAGGATTTGTCAAGCATTGAAGGTATTCAGATTGGTGTAATTTTTCCATCTCAATGTATCCTGTCATGAGCATATCTCGGGTTGATCCTTTTGTAACTTCTGTCAATAGAATCTGGGCACAGTTTATGATGAAAGCTGTGGTTGTTGGGACATCAACCTGAATGTTTTCTATTGGTGTTGAGGGTTTATATTTGATTTCATAGAATTCAAGGGCATCCTCAATCATCTTATCTTTCATGGATCTCAGATATTCAGGTTTTTTATATGGTAGTCTTGCTAGGTAATTAGGCTGCATCTTCGAATCAGGTGGTGGAATCAAGATAGAATCAGAAGTTTGAATTAATGGAAGAAGGGGACTTTGTTCAGAATCAGAGGAAAGAGGGGCTATGTGAATGATTTCTGCAAAAACAAGGGAGCCGAGGCTTAGCCTCGGAGAGAGTGAATTTTTATAGGAGGTTTCAAGGACCTCCTGCAAAATACTGAAGGACTGGATGAGATAAGTAGGTGCTGGACCCAATCAAGACACCCAAAAAATGTTGGGTGACTATAGAGGTTCGGGGCAGATGGACCCCTTGATCAGAAAGATCGTCCACCTGAGAATTACCTGGGCAGCCAGAGAGGGAGAGTCCTGCGAAGACCCCTACACGGTAGAGCGTCCCCACGGGTTACAGGGTTTCCCCCACCCGACCTCTCTTGTCACTGAGATTCCAGGTAGACCAGGATGGGGATCTTGACCTCTTAAGTCTACCAATTTTAGCTTAAGATCAGGGTGCTTAAAGTTACACTTGATCTCTTAGGTATTTTGAGTGAGAAAGTGACCTAATTTTAAGGTTGGTTGACCCAAGGAGTCAACTTTACCTCTTGTTCCTTTGAGAGCTTTTGGGTCCTTTCTTTTTGGGTTCAAGTGTTTAGAGAGCCAATTGTTTAGGGTTTCTCTGAATAAGTATGTTCAATCAATGGTTTAGGCACACTTCTTTTGGATTTTCTCCATTCTTGATTTAAGTAGTGTGTCTCTAAAACCCTAATGTTGAATCTTAGGTTGGCTCTACTTGGTCCAGTTAGTTCTTTGTTGGGTAATTAGGGCTCAAGCAAGAATGTGTTAGCCCTTAAATACCCTTAATAGTGTGCAGGACTAATGAGTTGAAAACATGCAACTCTTTATGGTTACTAAGTATGGAAGACAGGTTAGCCCTATATTGCTTGTTCTTTTCTTTTCTTCCTCTTTAGAGTTTAGGGGTTAATAGCGAGAGGAAAAAAATTTTACCTGTCCTCGGAGTGGTTGTCGTGCGGTTGCTTGTCTTCTTGATTTCCTGTAGCTGCACAAAAGAGAGGAGATTATCAGAAACTAAAAAGAAGCAGGAATGTTTACCTCTAGAACAGCCGTTGCTCCCCGGCAACGGCGCCAAAAACTGGTGGCGACCTTCCTCTATAGTTTTATTATTTCGTCGTAGTATAGTATAGAGAGGTGATTACTAGTTTAATACAATTTGTTACTCGGAAATAAAGAGTTCCCGAGGTCGAACTCAGGGAGCAAGTTGTATTCTAGGGGTACAAGTTTCTTTTACAAAAATAAAGAAAGAGAGAGAGAGAATTTGTTGGCTTTTCTTCTTTTCTCTTTGCTTCTCCTCTTCTTCCTTCTCAGATCTTCTGCTCTCTTCCTTTGTTCTTCTTCTTTATCTGCAGTGGTGATGTTCTTCTTCTTCTTTCAGCTGTTTCTGCTCGTCTCTTCCTTTTTCTTCTGCAGAGCGGTCCTGTTCTTCTTCTTCTTCTTTCTTTCTTCTTCTGCAGAGTCTTCACTTGGCCTCTCTGTGTTCCTCCTCTGCCTCGCCTTCCTTCTCCTTCTTTGCCTTCAGGACGTCGTCTGATTTTCCAATCAGACGACTTAAACCGCCGCTGCTACAGTGCCGTTCGGTGCTCCTCCTTCCTTCAGCCTTCGTCTTCTTCAACGGTTCTTCTTCACCTGTGCCTGCACACTTACACAGCTTGATCAGAGGGGCAAAACCTAACTCTACCCTCCCCCGCGTCTCTCTCTCACAGAAGCCACTCTTAGGAAAGCTCTCCTAGAGCTACCGGGTTGCCGGGTACGGGTCGCGCCCGGGTCCAGGCCCACCGGCGTGCGTGGTGGGCGAAGAGTGCAGGTCAGTCTAAGTCAGGTCGGGCCAGGTCCGCGGGGCGTGAGCGCGGACGAGACCGGGTAACCGGGCGGGTGAAGGGGACCTCACCCCGTGTGCTGAGGCAATAAGCCTCCAGCACTTTTTCGCTTTATACCGCTGCGCTCCTTCAAAGACTTCCGAGGTGGGACTAAATGTCCCACCCAATTTCGCGCCTGCGCAGAGGAAGCAGCTGGTAATCGCAGCTTTACGTGAGGCCTTCGCGCGAGGGATTTGCCTCAACTGCAGCCTAACGCTTTGCCGAAATGCCCCCGCACAGCCTGGGAGCGTGACCTGGGCGCGGCGCACCTGGGACAGCAGGTCGAAGCTGCTTCGCTTCAACAATGGCGGCGACGAGCGCAGGTACCTGCCCACAGAGAAACGGCCTCTCGGCCCAATCAGAAACGCGGAAGACCTTCGCCGTGGCACGGCGAAGGTGGTCGGGGGGTGTGCAAGCGGCGGGGCGGAGCCTAAGGGCTGCCCTAGGTCGGACTGTTGGTCGGGAGATGGGTTTGTTCGGTGGAGTTGCAGAGGGTGATTTGGGGGAAGTGGAAGGGCGGAGGTTGATCAGGGTGAGGAGGCGGAGGTTCTGCGGTGGTCGGCGAGCCGTGTGGGTTGCTGGAGTGATGGGAGCGGGTCGCCGGAGCAGGGGCCGGAGGTGGAGAAGGTGAGGGCGATTGGTCGGATCGGGGTAACAGTAAAGATGTAAAATGAGGAAAAGGAAGAGGGGAGAAAGAGGAGGAGTTCTACCTACTTAGCAGGACGAGGAGGGGCCGGAGCAGGCGACAATCGTATCGACTGTCGCCGGAGAAGAAGATGCCCGGGGGAAGGGGCGGCGGCGAGGAGAGGGCCGGAGAGGTGCCAGCTGGGTGCGGCGTGGCACGGGAAGAGCGAGGGAGAGAAACCCTGCAGCTGGTAGTGCGGCAGAGCGACGAGGAGGAAGAGGGGAGGCCGCCGGAGCTGGAGAGCTTCCTGTCGGAGTGGGAAGAGAGGAAGTGGGGGTCTTTCTCCGTCAGGACCGAGCTGCTCAGAACGGCGGAGCGACGGGGGTATTTATAGAGGCCGAATCAGAGAGGAAGGCGGAGGGAGACGACGTGTCTCCCTCGCCGGAGGACGCCAGAGATGGAAACCCATACCGTCCATGCATTCGCACGGCCGGTATGGTGGGTTGCAGCGACCAGGGGGGTGTTCCTGCGACGGCTGACGACGTAGGGCACCCCCGGTTGTCTTGCCAGACCCTCCCCCTTACCCTGCGCGGCGCCATGCTCCGCGCAAGGTCGCCAGAGCATGGTGCTGGTCAGGTTTTGGCAGGAGGGACCTGAATGCAAAGAACGAAGGAGAGTTAGGGGCAGAAATGCGAGGGTTCAAAAGTTGAGGGCCAAAAAGTAAATATATGAGGACCAAAGTGTAAAGTTGGTCAAGAAGGTTCCTTCTTAGGCTCAAGTTTTTATACATGACTAATTAGGACCTAAGGAATCTGATGGTGAATTTTATTTCTAGATTAAACCTTATTTGACTGGTCAATTTACGCAAAAACCCAAATTAAGTTATTAATTGGGTATGGTTCTCAATGTAGTTCAAAATGGGTTCTGAAGGCCAAATTGAAGGTTCTAAACCCTAGAGATTATTTTTCTATGAATTTTAGAGGGTTTATTCTATTTTTAATTTTCCTCGAACCTCGTGAATTGAAGTGGGTTTGCTTTAGGGTTACAGATTATCATTTAGTTCCTTGGAATTGCTGTAGCCCTTATCAAATCATCCCACTTTCCTTCTTATTCGGTTTGTTTGACCTGTGTTTGGACCCTGAATTACCCTGTATGCAGATTATACTGGTAAAATTGCATTTTTACCCCTTATGACTTGTTTTCTCCTTAAACTCAGAATTCTCTGAGTTAAGCCTTTCCTTGAGTTATGTAGGAGCTTTTATCCTTTGTATTAGGTCAAAATGAGCTAGTTATGGCTCATGATGAGGTTCTCATCAAGTAACTTCTTACTAGATCACCTGAGAGTATCATTGAAGCAAGGTATAGGTCCTAAGGAACTCAAAGGTTGGCTTAGGTCACGTAACTGCATTGAATAACTTGTTTGGCCATCTATATCAACCAATTTTACCTCATCCCCTTCAAAACAGAGTTGGTCAGGATCTCAAGTACCCACTTTCCTCTTACACCACTTATGTGGGAACAGAGGGACATCGCCTTGACCCTATTCGACCAATCTGTGGAGTGGGGGTTTCACTTACTCAATTGGAAAGAACTTGAATTGTGATTGGTAGATATTACATGCTTGGTAGATGCTCTCTTGAGGGTAGTCTATCATTTGATCTTGAGACTGAGAGAATCCTTAAGAGAACCCACCAAAGAGAAAAAAGAGAAGAGATGGCTGAGCAAGGACCAAATCAACAAAGGACCTTGAGAGACTACTTCATTCTGACCAACCAACCCGCTCAAGCATTGAGACGACTAATTGCACAGCAATCATATGACATAATCTACCTAAATTAAGTTAGATTCTAGTATAACTTATGAACAATGCATGCATAAGCATCATAATTTGCATATTAGTTAGTTTGATAGACTTATAGATAATATTACCATTTTATGCTCTAAAAGAGAGATGAAATTGATTGCAGATGATCTGAGGCCACAAATGATATATCAGACCATATGGATCTGATTAGGACGACGACAGGAGTCTAATGCTTTTGGAGCTTTGTAGTGCAGTCCCAGCAACCCAAAAGCAAGATGGCAGAATCCAGACCTCAGAATCAAATCCGATCACACGGATGGATCCGGATCAATAATCGCAGTCCGACAGCGCAAAGATCAACCCGATCAGAGCTCTATAGCACCAACTACAAAAGCAAGAAGATGAACGGCTGGGATAGTGCCACGTGGCACCATCCCAACAGCCCCTCGCCACACCCCAATCTCTGAAGGAAAAGTGGTGGCCATTGGATCGTCATCCAATGGCCTCAAAGAAGCCACGTCACCCCACCCCCATGAATCATCAACTGAGAGCAGACTTGCCTAAAACAGAAACGCGACACAAAGGATGGCAAAGTGCGTTGGTTAGCTCTCTCTAATCGCAGTGAGGGGCTCAAGATTGAGCCATGCTATGCACCAAATCAGGAAGGCAGTGGCTTCAAGCTAAATTGGAACGTCGGATGTCGATCAAAGGGCGTGGAGGCGAATGCGTGGTGCAACGAGGACCATCCAATGTATATGCGTGATTTGACGTGTGGGTTATTGCCCTAATCCAAGCGTTATCACAAAGGTTGTGGTGCAACTAAAATCAAAGGAGCGTGATTTGAATCGAGTGCGTGTGCAAGGCAGGTGCAGTTTGAACATGAAGAGCGTGCGGCGAGCGCGAGGACTGAATGATGATGATCCGAGGACGATGGAGCCGCCACGTGTCAGCACCAAAATGCATTCGAGCATGGAAGGCTCATATGAGGTTATTTGAGGCCAGATCAGAGCCGTTGATCTCCTGATCGACGGATTTGATCAACCCGAGGTTATTGCATGAGTTGGAGGGTGCTTACTTTGTCCCTCATTAAAGCTATAAAAAGAGTCCTAAGACCCCCCAGTTGAGGGCAACTCCCACCAGATAGATCTCCAGCCTCTCTCTCTCTCTGCAACTCCTCTCTGGCATTCATCTCGATGCTCTGGATCTGAAGTGCTGCCACACTTCACACAAGCATCCCACAAGTGGCATCATCACCTACGATCTTTCTCTATTTCTATCTTTCTCTATTTCTATCTTTCTCTCTCTATCTACTATTTAGCATAGTGATTTCTAGTTTGAAAAATTGTTTCCAAATAGTATCTGATGTCTATATATGCATATTTATTTAGAATGACTCTTTGAAAAGCTTTTACATAAAAATCGTGTTTTGCCACCCTGCAAATGACTCGGTATTCACTGAAACTTTATAAATATTATTTGTTTCATTGTGATTCTCACTACAATGACAGAATAAATTTTTAATGCATCTCTCGGTCGAACAAGTTAGCACCGTTGCCGAGGAGGAAATGGAAATTTTTAAAAACTTTTCCTGTAAAGTGATTATTCGAGATTCTAACTTGCTATTTTTGGTTGCGTAGGAATCACAAAATTTCAGGAAGACGCGCAACAACGAAAAAAAATGGATTCAAATCATAGGTAAGTACTCGTAGCTTAGATTAAGTTAGATTTCCTTTCAAAAGAAATCCAAAAAAAATAGGTGTTCTGCTTGAACCTTAAGATTAGTTAGCATTTGCTTGCTTTTTGAAAAAGAAAAATCTCTCCTGGTGATTTTTCGGGATGAAACAAACTCTTTTCTTAAAAATTCAATTTCCAAAAATCCACACATCTAATAATTCAAACATTTTTAATGGTCATGGGTTTTGAAGTTGGAAACAACATATCGAAATTTTACATAAATCTGACTTAAAGAAAAATTTTAAAAATTCACATATTGAACTATTATCAAATCAATTATTGTTCCTGATTTTTCATAGTTCAAAATATCATAAGAATTTTTATACAACTTAGATCGACTTGAAATTTGTGACACGAAATTCCTATGAAAGTAGAAAATTTAAAAAAAATCTGAAAAAAATATTTTCTACATGTTTGATTGCACAGATTACTCAATCACTAACTGAGGGTCAAAATAGACTGCAAAACCCATAGTACACTTTAAATATGAAAAAAATAGATAACATGCATTAAAATTCTCGAAAAAATACTTTCTGAGTGCCTAGTTAGTGGTGCACTGGGACCAATTGATTACATTGTTTGGGTCGTACCACTCCTTTGATTTTGGACTTAAAAGGACCATCTGGTACTATCTGTGCTTACGGTTTCACATTAGGATAGAGCACACTTGCATTTCCATTCTTAAAGGAAATCTATCAAACAATTAGGATTTGCAAAACTATTGTGTGCCTCATCAGAATCCTTGATTGAATATATTAGCTCAAGTAAACCCTAAAACTCACTAATACAAGCATTTAAACCTTAAAATTCACTTCATCATAAAAAATTTCTTGTGAACTCCTTGCCTATGTACTTCACATGTCTAAAAATCATTTTTAAGGGCAATACCCCCCTAACGCCCATCATATTCCACAAGCACATCAATCCTAAGCCTAAAATTGAGTAGACGTTCCCTAGGCAAGACTAATATTCTTGGGGACTTGAAATTAGATTGGGCTAAGGTCAAGGCCTTGTCTACTTGGACCCACTAGTGACAAGAAAGGTCAGTGCGGTAACTGCATTAACCCTTAGTGGTATCCCACCGCACGGGGTATCCTAGGGGGTCCCACCCTTCTGGCCAGCCAAGTAATTCAAGGGTTGATCTAACCTAGTCCTGTTTGGGGGAACCATGATTAGGTCTATTTAGGGTTTACACTCTAAGGAATAGCTTGATTGCTTGCATTGAAAGGGTGGGGTATTCTCTTATTTGTCTTCTCCCTCTCATCTACAAACATTCTTCTAGTGCATGCATGGTAGAAGATCTCTACATTTTGATTTGCTACCACCTTTAGAAAGAAATCCTAGGAGAAGACCTAATTTTCTAGAACCTGAATCTGAACCCTCTTCAATGGCTAGTCACCACGAGGAAGATGAGATTGAAGGGGAAGAACAAAATATGGATCCAATGGCTCTCTTACAAAGGTAGATCACTAAGCAGGGCCAGCATCATGACAGACAAATGGAGGTCATAGTGCAGGCCATTACTCGACTCCAAAATGGGAGAGCAGATTAGCCTCTCAATGACTTTTATAATCCTCCTAATGCCCAACCTGAACATTTTGTTAGGGTACCTTAGGATGGGGATGATTTTGAATTCAAACCACAAATCATCAATCTGATCCCCCACTTCCATGGCCGCGATTCTTATGACCCCTTCCACCACCTTGAAGAACTTCTACACATAAGAAGGACCTTTGGCCCTAGGAACCTAAATGAAGGTACCATAATGATGAAAATGTTCCCTTAAAAGATACAGTTACTCATTGGTTGAGGACTATTGATATACCAATCCTAACATGGGAAGATTTGAGAAGCACATTTCTAAAAAATTCTTTGACGTAGGAAAAACCAATGTCCTTAGATGTGCCATTACAACCTTTAAGCAAAACCCTAGGGAGAGATTTAATGATTTGGCTAAGAAATGCCCTCATCATGGGATTCCGAAGTGGCGCTTGGCCCATATTTTCTATTAAGGGTTAAGTGACAATTTGAAGAATTTTGTTGATACAGCATGTAGGAGCAATTTCCTAAGCAGAGATGCTGAGGGAGCCTTTCAATTATTTGAAAATATGAACGAAAATTCCCTCAACAATGCCTTAATGTCCACCTTTAACAGAGCAAATCAACCAAGGAGCGGAGTTTATGAAGTTAAGGATAATTCAAACTCGATTGATTTAGAACTAATTGCACAACGATTAGACAAGGTTGAACTCATGCAAAAGAATGTAGAAAGTTTAGATGAGAAACTAGACAACCTTTTGAAGGGTAGGAGTTCCTTAGTTACACATTCCAAAATAAATCCTATGCTTACCCAGGGAGTTCCTATGTTAACCCATACCCAACTCCCCAACCCTCTAGGTCAGGAAATGGTGCACAATATTAATGACCTGACCATAGCTCCACCCATGAGCCAACTCTACTTGAACCCATCTCTTTCTGGGTACTAAGGAGGGACGTTGATGCCCTCAAATTCTGATCTAGGCATCTTGATGCCTAGTTATCCTGAGGATGTGAATGCACTATAGGGTTACACTAGAAATGACTCCTATTCAAACACTTACAACCCTGGATGGTGCAACCATCCTAACATTGCTTGGTCAAGTCAGAAACCCGCCTAGGGTCCTAACTTGATTAAGCCTAACATGTATGCAACCCAGTAGGTACACACAACCACACACATATCAGCCACAACCTACTCAGGAAAGCCAACCCTCTAATCTGAGTCTGGTCCTTAAGGAATTGCAAGAAATGAATCTAAGACATAAGGAAGAAATAAATCAATTGAGGACAGAATTGACAGGACGACTAGACCAGCTAGTTGACACTATATAACACGGGATGCTGCTATCGCAACCAGTCCCCAACCCAAGGAACTTCAATAGGCTTAACCAACACAACACACAGGAGCAACAGGCACATATAGTTCAACCTACTCCCCAACACCCACCTAGTTTTGTTAACCCCAAACCAACCCAAGCTCAGCCTATCTTACCAAACCCACCTCACCCTTCTAACCCTAATGCCTATGTTTGTGCTGTAGCTTTGAGAAGTGGGAAACAAATCCAAGATCCTTATCCCTCTACATCAAAATCTTACCAAGATCTTGAGGAGCCTGAATTTGACCTGGGAAACCAAGCTAATCTAGAAAGCAAGACTTAGGATTTGAACACTCATGATTTCTCTCAGGCACCTTTTCTAGAAGCCTTGAACAAAATGAAGGAAAGGAAAACCAATCAATCTAAGGAGTGGCTTGAGATTTTAAAGCAACTCCAGGTAAATATACCACTCCTTGAAGCTATTGAAAACATCCTATCCTGCGCAAATTTTCTGAGGGAAATGTTTACACTGAAATGCTAGGCCAAATAATAAAAAAGGGTCATAGTTTCTAAACAAGCCAGTGCCATCATCTTAAATAAGCTCCCTCCTAAAAAGAAAGATCCAAGAACTCCCTTAATTTCATGTGAGATAGATGGATTTATCTTGGATCAAGCCTTACTAGACCTCGATGCCTCCATCAATCTAATCCCCATAGAATAATATGAAGAGTTGGATTTGGGTCCCTTGCAACACACTGATGTTACCCTTCAGCTTGCTGACAGGTCAACCAAGATTCTAAAGGGACTTTTACAAAATGTGATTATGAAAGTGAGGGATTTTGAGTACCCTGTGGACTTTCTTGTTTTAGATATGGAGGCATCAAAAAACTTGAACCACATCCTAATAATCTTAGGAGGACCTTTCTTGGCCATTGCCAAGGCCTTAATCAACTGTGAGACGAGTATTATACAAATCACTTATGGAAGGAAAACTTGTCAACTCAATATCTTTAAAGCTTCCCAAGAGAATAGGATAAATTGTGGTTCCATCAAGGTCGCAGGAACAATTGAAGAGGATTTGGCAATTCACACTAAAGATGATCCAAATCCTACCAAATCTCGAGATCAACACAAGAGGCAAGAAACTGATGTACTTGAGGATGATTCTGATTTACCACCTCCCATAGAAAATCAAATTGAAAAAGACATTAGTGAGATTGAGAAACTCTTGGGAGTATCTTATGATGAATTAGATGATAACATAAAGAATCCTCAATACATCCACCCTAAAATTCAAGAACTATTGAATTTTGAGGGGGTTCAAGAAATTGGACAACCAAAGGATATGAACCAGGAAAATGAATAAACAACCTCAGTAAAAGAAGTTCAAAACATGATGGATGGGGAAGAACTTATACTCCAACTAGTTCAAATGGATGGCTTGAATCTAAGGAAGAAATGACTTCTGATGAGAAAAAGGTAATTTCTGATGAGGATTTTGACAAATTCGCCACAACTCTACATTTGTCCTGATATGACCCAGATCCTGGAGAATTCATGATTTTTGACATCAACTACCATTATGAGGATCCTTGTGATTCTGATTCAGAACCAGATTTAAATCGCATTCATGATTTCAATCCAGACCCTCTACCACCTCTTCTTGAATTATGGAACTAGATTAATGAACATGCTCTACATCATGAACCTCATTTATCTGGCCCTATTTTCTATTTCAAATCAGAAAAACTCTTCGGAGTAGGACTACATCATCAGTTGGTTCGTATTTGTAGATCACTGATTCTTGGACCAAAAAATCATATCTTTACACTAATCCTGAATCTCTCAGCAATAGTTTTTATTCCTTCTCTTGACCCACAATATTGAATTACATATTTCTTTTGGGTTTAGGTCTGGCAAATGACGTTAAACTTAGCACTGGCTGGAAGGCAAGGCAACCTAGTATTCTTTATAGGTAGTTTTTCATTTCTCTATCCAAGTTGACATGGATTAACAAGCTCAGTCAGGTGATATCTGATGAGCCCATATTTGTGAGCTATTTAGGTATTTCAATGCCTAGATATTAAGTTATCTTTAACATTTATTTAGCATGTATTAGGATGTAAATATATTAGTTTATATTTTAAACTTAATTGCATAATTCATGCATTGCATTCATAATTAAATGCATTTAGAATTAAGTTAGAATAGCTTAATTCCATGTATAATAAGTTAGAATTAATATAGGTGAGTGCATTACGTGTATTGTTTGGTTTTAACATAGAAAGTAAGGTTTTGCATATAAATAACCCCTCATTTCTTTTCTTTATTTTATCTCCAATGGATGCATGCGGGAGAGTTGCACCAACTATAGTGCACAAGCGATAATCGTGGATCTCTGTTCCCCACGATGTTCGTCGCTTCACCTCTTCTTCAACCAACGTCCGCCTGCATGCCTCCTCCTACAGCATAAAAGAAGACTCCAGCCGCACCATCACCAGCAGGCCATCACCCCCGATCCACTACTGTGTAGAGAGTCAAGCTCTCTTCCATTCCACCACTGTCGGCTTCAACCGCGAGCACGAGTCCACACAACCGCAGGCAAGCAGGGTGACAAACTGCTGCGCCACTGTTGGCTTGTGTAGATAACCGTCAGCACCTTAGCGTGCACTACCACCATCACCAACACCAGCAACCACCGACATAGCCACGCGCCAATAGCCATCCCTGCTCATTTAAGATGTTTGGGAATGTTCCCAGACGTCTAACCTCCCAACAGCCACCTGTTCATCTTCTTCCTCTTTTCATTCTCTATTTCCTTTCCACCGAAAAGAACCATCACCACTAGCTGCTACCTCCTTCCCATGCACAACGCCTGCCACTGCCATCCTTCCACGTGCACCAGCAATGCCCCTTCATGTGTAGCAGTGCACCACATGCAGCCTGAGCACCTACCCCTTTCACCTCCTCGCGTGCCACCCTTCGCGCATGCACACACAGGTGCACCGCTATGCTGTACCTCCGCCACGCCCACAGCTACAACAACATGTGCAGTAGCACATGCCCCTTCACTCCAGCGTGCACCCCCTTCAACGTGTGCCCCTCACCTGCATTCCCCGCATGCACCTGCGTCCCCTTCAGTAGCGCACAGCACTGTTCCCTTCACCTGCAACCCACAACAGTAGCACCTACTATTTCACTCCTCCAGCAGCTCAGCCCGCACACATTCACTCGTTGCGCCTCCTCCTACACAGCCGCCCATCACGCACAGCTATCCCATGCACGTACGCATCCCCCTAGGACTCCTCCCCTCCAACCTGAGTGTCAAGCCGCTTCACAGCAGCAGCAACCAACCCACTACCGCCACCTTCGGCCATCATCAGCCACACTACCACCACCACCAGATGTGCATCGGCTTCACCCACCTTCGGTG
This sequence comes from Thalassia testudinum, assembly GCA_037157565.1. Classification (NCBI taxonomy): domain Eukaryota; kingdom Viridiplantae; phylum Streptophyta; class Magnoliopsida; order Alismatales; family Hydrocharitaceae; genus Thalassia; species Thalassia testudinum. The sequence goes on along the minus strand of JAZHRO010000073.1, from coordinate 111,280,702 downwards.
AGCTTCACACCTCCAAACTCTCCCTCCTCGCGTGTGAGCAAGGGGAAGAATCTCCCCTATTTCGCTACAGTAGCATGGGTATTAATTATTACATCAATTACCATTGTCAAGCCAACATTTATCATTAAATGGAATATATATATTGTGTGATTTTATGCAAGTACCCCTCCTTTTTCCCTTTATGCTAGAATCTTTGTTATAACTCTAATTTAGAAGGATTTTGATTCTGTGTTTGGGGAAAATCTTTGATAAACGATTGTTAGCAACTTGTGCGAGTTTAGATGGGCCACTACCTCCCTGTGGATACAACTCAGTCTCCTGTGAGTGATTAATTTCAATTCAATACCTTGATTAGTCGATTTTTCCACCACATAGAAATACAACAACAAATCATTTTTTTCGAAAGCGAAAGTCGACTCGTCAATATCTCCTCCTCTTGCTTGTTACATTTTGATTTTTCTGCATACATTTCAGTGAGGATATTGTAATAAATAGGCATGGGGGTTAGGCATTGCATGTCTTATTTTTATGTCAGAAAAAAAAATTGCATTCATGCATAAAGAATTTTTATCAAGAAGGTTTTATTAAGGATATATTTCTTAGGTTGATTCCTGAATTTAGAATCCAGTAGAATTTCACACTTACATGAAGAATTTGCAATGTATCCTCTGTGAAGATCGATAGACATCTTTAGTTTGTCGAGAAGAAGTGCTTCTTCTCCAGAGCCCTTGGATAATAATTAGGGAGACAGGCAAACCATCTTCTAGTAGATCCACCAAACAAGTGTGAGGTGCGAGTAGAAAGTCTACTAGTGCTCTTAAACTAGTATAAGCAATCCTAATTTTTGAATAATTGGATGATGATACTCAGAGTTAGGCACAATTTTCGTTCTTGATTCTTGAGTACAAATTCTTTGTGTAAATTTTTGGAGAGCCACCAAATAAGGCAAATACGTAGAGAGTAGGTTCAAATAAAATAGGACTAACGTGAATGGTTACGACTGTCCTTTATGGAATCCTCGGCTAAAGGAGGGTATTAATATCACGGTCAGAAATACACTATCCCAACCATTCCTTTCTTGATGCTGAGAGTAGGTACTTCCACCAAATGAGCCACCCAATATCCTCTTAAATACCCCAATCCCAAAAAATGGCTCGTGAATAAAAATGTGCATGGTTGCTATAGTACGTTGTGTTGATAGAAATAAATTATATATGAAAACAAAAGAAAAAAAAAGAGAAGAAAGAAAGAGGAAAGCAAAAAAAAACATATATATATAGAAAAAAAAGAGTAGAAAAAAATGTTAATTACGTTGTGTCTATTTCATGTCAAGTACATTGAGGCAAGAACACCCATTCCCTCCACAGTCCACCAAATACAGCCTTGACCTACCTTTCTGTATTTATGACCGCCTGAATATGGGCTAAGGAATTTTGACGTAGTCATACGGTTATCAGAACTTAATCAAAGTATTAATGCCATGAGAGGTCACCAAATATATTGACAAATCTGGTGAGATTGTGAGCTCAAAAAGAAAAAAAAGAAGAAAAAAAAGAGAAGAAAACAAAAAGAGAAAGCAAGCGAAAAAAATAGAAAAAGAAGAAAAAGGAAAGAGAGAGAATAAATACAAAGGAACTAAAGAGAACACAGTTTTCCCACCTCTCTTTGAATTGATTTATTTAATAGTCTGGAAATTTAGGTTCTGTACTACTAGTCTATGCATAGTACTAGATGAGTGTGAGCCACCAAATACAAATCCACTTGACTCAAAATATCTTCTACCCAAGCCAAAAAGCCGGGGGCTAAATTTACAGATTATTTTATCACCCCAAGGGAAGAAGTTTTCCTATCCCAATAGAATTTTACTAAGGGTCAGCTGCAAGCTTTAGATGTGGATTGACTTTTCACTCAGATTCGTTGCATAGGCTACAACACTACACTTTCATGATTATCTGGACTTAGAAAGTTTTGGATGAAAATGAAAGAATAAACCTCTAGTCGAGCTCTTGATAGAAATCAGTCACTCTGCATTTGCTAGGGATTAGAAAAACTCAAGCATGGGGGTGTGATTGCACAACAATCATATGACCTAATCTACCTGAATTAAGTTAGATTCTAGCATAACTTAGGAACAATGCATGCATAAGCATCATAATTTGCATATTAGTTAGTTTGATAGCCTTATAGATAATATTGCCATTTTATGCCCTAAAAGGGAGATGAAATTAATTGCAGATGATCTGATGCCACAAAAGATAGACATACCGTATAGATCTGATCAGGACGACGACGGGAGTCCAATGCTTCCAAAATTGTCTTGATTAGACATCTGTAGCATCACGTGCAACCCATAGAAGAATGGAGGCCAAAAATTAAGATGGCAGAAATCTAGACCTCAGAGTCAAATCCCGCTGCACGGATGGATCTGGGTCAACGATCGCAATCCAACAGCACAAAGATCAACCCGATCGGAGCTTTGTAGCACCAACTACAAAGGCAGGAAGATGAACTGTTGGGATAGTGCCACGTGGCACCATCCCAGTAGCCCCTCATCGTGCCCCAATCTCTGAAGGAAAAGTAGTGGCCATTGGATCGTCATCTAACGGCCTCAAAGAAGCCACGTCACCCCAACCCACACATCATCAACTGAGAGGAGATCTCAATCGTTGGATCTTCATCCAAAGGCTGAGAATGGACTTGCCTAAAACACAAACACGACACAGAGGATGGCATAGCATGTTGGTTAGCACTCTCCAACCATAGCAAGGGGAGTGGGATCGAGCAGCGCTGTGCACCAAATCAGGAAGGCGGTGGCTTCGGCTCAATTGGACTATTGGATGTTGATCGAAGGATGCGAAGGTGAACGCATGGTGTGACGAGGACCATCCGATGCACATGCACCATCTGATGCATGCGCTAACACCCCGATCCATGCGTTATCACAAAGGTGCGAGGACTGCATGTTGGTGATCTGAGTGCAATGGATCCTCAATGTGTTAGTACCAGAATGCATCCAAGTGTGGAAGGCGCATATGAGGTTATTTTGAGGCCAGATTAGAGCCGTTGATCTCCCGATCGATGAATTTGATCAACCTGAGGTTGTTGCACGAGTTGGAGGGCTTAAATGCCTACTTTGCCCCTCATTAAAGCTATAAAAAGTGCCCTAGGTCCCCCAATTGAGGGCAACTCCCACCAGATAGATCTCCAACCTCTCTCTCTTTGCAACTCCTCTCTGGCATTCATCCCAGCGCTTTGGATCTGAAGTGTTGTCTCACTTCGCACAAGCATCCCACAAGTAGTGTCATCATCTGCTATCTTTCTCTGTATCTATCTCTCTCTCATTATCTACTATTTAGCATAGTAATTTCTAGCTTGAAAAACTATTTCCAAATAGCAATACAATTCTGATTTTTTGGATATCTGATGTCTATATATACATATTTGTTTAGAATGACTCTCTGAAAAGCTTTTACATAGAAATCGTGTTTTGCCTCCCTGTGAATGACTCGGTACTCACTGAAACTTTATAAATATTATTTGTTTCATCGTGATTCGCACTACAATGATAGAATTGATTTCTAACGCATCTCGCGATCGAACTGTGACCGACAAGGGATAATCCATATGAGATCAAGAGAAGTACCATATCCCTTTTGCCTTCTTTATATGGTACTACTAAGGAGAACCCCTAACGAAATTTTGAAGAATTCACGGAGGTCTGCTCCACGATGAAACTTTAGAACTTTACTGACGAACCTATGATGAGGACCCTCTTTCCCTTCTCCCTTAAGGACAAGGCAAAACACTAGTATCACACCTTGGATGCAAGGGTGAATGATTGGAATGCCCTTAAGGGAGAATTCTTGAAGAAATACTTCCCAATGAGCAAAACCAACCACTTCAAGAGGGAGATCATGGGTTTTACTCAATTAGATGGGGAACAATTCCACAAAACTTAAGGGAACTTCAATGATCTAATTTGATTATGCCCCCATCATCAAGTGCCTATATGGCAACTGGTAGAGGGTTTTATACTAGACTATCTGATAAGCATAGGCAAACAGTGGATGTTGCTTGTGCTAGAACCTTTCTTACCAAAACAAAGGATGAGGCCTGGACATTATTTGAGTCACTGAGTGACAATTCTATTCACTTGACCTCAGCCTATCAGGATAGAAAACCTTCCGTCCTCCAAAAGAAAGCGCAAGCTAGTGAAGCTGGGGCTACTTAGAATTTAGCCTTCCAAATCCAATTGTTAAACTAGAACTTTGAAAGACTCATGTCAAATCCTGGTACATTCTTGCTACTCAAGTCCAGGCTCTTTCTAAATGCTCCATTTGCCAAAGCACTCTTCATACCACTATTGAGTGCCATTTGGTTAATCAATTTCCTAAATTAGTTTAGGCAGATCTGAATGCTGCGTAAGGGTTTTGTCCACCTCCTAGGAACAACCCTTTTGGAAACACCTACAATCCTGGGTGGAGAAACCATCCCAATTTCTCATGGAAGCAAGGTGATGCTTCCAACTTGAGGAATTCAAGAGCCCAACCCACCCAACCCTTTCAGGTGCAACAATTCCAGCCTCCTCCTCAGCCCAACAATTCTAAGATGGATGACCTTAAAGCTGTGATGAAGGCATGCAAGAAAGCCAGAGTATGATCATTCAATCTTAGAATAAGGTAATCCAAGAAATGCAATCTCAAATTGGCCATCTTATTGAGGCAGTTAGACAATGTGATCCTGGGAAGTTGCCCAACTCATCTGAGGAGAATCCTTGCGGTAAAGGGCCCTTCATAAGGGAGCATGCTAAAGCTATGACCATTCTGAAGAGTGGCAAACAACTCTCCGAAGTTGAACTCACTCCTACGGTCACCCCTCCTACCAACCCGAAAATCACATACACATCCACCAAGGAAGAGCCACTCAGCCCCTTCATGCTTGAAATAACCCATCCAGAGGATGTTGTCCCCATTCCACCTTTTTCTCTCCATGACAACCCCTCCATCAAGAGGCCGAGAGTGCCCTTTCCTAAGCGCTTATCCACCCCTGAGGCACCTTTTGCTGGCTAATCTAGAGCCAAAGATAGGATGGAAGAAATAAGGGAGACATTCAAGCAAGTTCATGCTAACTTGCCTCTATTGGATGCTATCAAGCAAATCCTGCCCTATGCTAAATTTATAAAAGGACCTATGCATGCAGAAGAGAAAATTAACGAAATAGGTCCAGGCTAAGGTTGTCCTGCCCAACTTAGTCAGCTTGGTCCTACAATAACATGCACCCCCTGAAATGAAGGACCCAGGAGCCCCATATATTTCTGTAGTCATTGATGATAAAATCATCATCAGCCATATCTAGCTTTATTTATTCATATTCCATCATTAAATGCTCCTCCATAACCGCCAGAAGAGCCCTGATTCACTGCAAATCAATTCTGAGATTATAATAAGAAAACAGGAGTAAAACTGCAGTTTTAATAGCATATCATGAATGTAGAACAATCACAGGATTTCTCAGGGGTTAATTAAGGGTCAAATGGTCTTAAACATCTAACAAGTGGGTCCGTACAAACAGAAATGGGTTTTCACGTGTTTCGAGAATTAAATGACATCTGAAATCCTAAAAATAGACCTGCTTAGTCTACTGAGGTTATGGTCAGGATAAAATTCACCCAAATCCTCTAAAATTCATATAAAAATATTCTCTAGGGTTTGGAACCTTCAATTTGACCATTGAAACCCAATTTGACCTAAAATAGAGTCTCAGACAGATAGTTGCCCTAATTTGGGTTTTTGCATAAATTACCCAATCAAACTTGGTAAAAATCTAAATCCAACTTCACCATTGGATTCCTTGGGTCCAAATTAAATTTGTAACAAAATTTAGACCCAATCTAAGATCATCTTGACCTAGTTTGCAATTTAGTCTTATCTGACTCTTTTCTTTCATACCATTTCAAAATCCTTAAAATTAGGCCCCTATCTTTGTCATCACTCTTTGCAAATAGGTCCCTCCACCATTATCGCGAAGGAACTCCTACTCCAACGACCTTCGACTAAGGATTTCTCCTTGATTGATTGGCGAATCACTTCCAAAAATGGAAGGGAAACTCCTGACAGATTTCCCTACAGTTTGAGCCGCATCTTGGGCTCTAATTCTTGCCCAAATCCTCATGCGAATCACTTGAAGGATTGGGTCTCCTCCTTGTGCATAAGCTCCAAGCTTCCAAGCTTGGTTTCCAAGCTTGGAAGGCCTCCTTGAGCCTTATAAATAGACCCCTGTTGCATGGCTGAGTTCCTTAGCTAAGTTTTGGCCAAAATACCCTCTTCAAACTCCTTCCCCAGCCATCTCCGACTTAGCTCTGGTGAGATCCTCCCTCCGTCGTCCTACAGTCTCCCAATGGCCAAATTGGGAGTGCCATCATCTTTTTCTCCTTCATCTATGCATAGTGTGCGAAAGCTAGGGCTGTCCTCCCTTCTCTTCCCCGCCATCCACCTCAACAGAGCATTCTTCTTCCACGACGTCGGCCTGCCAACGTCGATGTCAATTCTACCCCTTCGTCCATTAGATTAGGGTTAGTTTCAGTCGTTTAGCATCTTAGGTTAGTTTTACACCCTCAAAAACCAAAAATACCCCTCGACACCTCCGCAAGCCGCCTTCATCCTCATCTCCGGCGATCACTCCAGCGAGGGCTTCCACTCGCTACACAACTCCAAATCCCTAGCCAACAAGTCTGTGGCCTCTGCCACATCCACCCGCACAAAAGCCCTAACATCTCCCCTCCTATTACTCATCCTAATACCTCGACGATCGACCCACTGTTCTCCACCTCCGCCACCTCCGACACACCCCTACATGCACTCCCACGCCACATAAAGCACACGACCACGTTCGCCATCCTCTAGCGAAGCTCCTGGACCTTCTAATTAGGGCTTTTGAGCCCGTATGCTTGATTTCAAGTCTCTCCATCCTCTGTCGCCACCACCATCTTCTACAACCTCACTCATGGTGTTCTAGCCACGATTGCTCCAGGCTTCTGCTCCAGGCAGTGAAGAATCACCTAAGGATCATCTCCAGGTCTTCAAGCATGGACGCCAACCTCACCTACACACTCAATTGAAGGCATCTTCATTCGTGAGCGCATTTAAGCAGAAGAGGTGGGGATTAGTCCCACCTCGGAAACACAGGAGTAGCTGGAGTGCTATAAAGTGAAAAAGTGAATAGGCTTTATTGCCTCGACACTTGGGGGGTGAGGTCCCCCCCACACCCTTCACTCCTCGCCCGTGACACCTCCACGCAGGCCTAGCTCCAGACCCAATAACCTGCCTAAGTTATACTCACACCTCGGCTGCGACCACACCAGTAACCCTGGTCCCAGGTACGCGAATCCCTGAATATCAAGTTGTCCCTTGAGAACAAGAAGGAAGGAAGAGCGCGAGAAAGCGTGGGGTATGGGGGGTTTTGCTTCAGAAGGATCTTAACACTTAGCCAAAATCCAAAGTCCTTCCCCCTGTGTGCAAAGAAGAGCTAAAAGAGAAAAGAAAAGGAAAGATAGAAGGAGGAGGACTGTAGAAGAAGAAGAGAAAGGGAGAAGGGCTCATACAAAGAAGAAGAGATGAAGAAAATGAACATTGCCTTTGCACTATAGCATCTAAAATACTTGGCAACTGATTGATTGTTATTGTTGAATAATTCAAGCACTATGGTTAAGATGCATGCTTAAATGTGGATCTAAAAGGTGATTCAAATCACCACTTTTTGAGATATTTCCATTCTTTTTGCCATGACAAACTCTTCATATATTCATATTCTATATTAATGATCAATTTTGAGTAATTAGTGTTCATTGCAAATCATTATTGGCTTAATTATTGTACTCATTTATATTGTGATTGAGATTAGTGTGTGAATTCCTATTTGCTCCCTATGTTCGACCTCAGATACACTTTTGAATTAGAGTAATAAATTGTATTTGTTGACAAGCGATTTTGGTCTGTACTACAACGTATCAATCTTAAACACCAACATCATGTGCATTAACAGTCATTGGAGACCAACGCATCAATAAGGCTCTCCTCGATTTGGGTGCGGGGGTTAATATATTTCCAATTTCGATCTATGAGCTATTAGGAGGAGGTGAATTGAAGCCTAGTCCTGCTATCCTCCAAGTAGCTGATAGATCGTTGAAGACACCATGTTGGCTCTTAGAAGATGTCCTGGTGAGAGTGGAGGACTTCTTCTTTCCCATCAACTTTTTGATATTGGATACTGACCCATCCAACATGCACACCCGACCTTCAATTATCTTAGGGCATCCCTTTTTGGTTATGGCCAATGCGTCCATCAATTGCAAATCAGGGGAGCTCAAGGTAGGCTTCGGGAATCGAAAAATCTAACTGAATGTGTTTGATGCCTATAAACAACCCAGATTGGAAGATTATTCCCAAATTGAGGTGATCGATGAAATTGTAGAGGTGACGAAACTAATGCTTTTGTGTGATGATCCCCTCCAAATGGTCATTTCTAAGGACCATACCCCGAATCTTGAAGAAGGAGAGGGAGATATGCTAGAATTAGAAGAGCTATTAGGTGTCAAAGCTGAGCCCCTCTCCCCACAATGGATAATCAAGGTAGATCCATTACCGAAGGTGGGGACATCAAACATAATTCCCATGATTCAGAAAGATCCCGACTTGGAGCTTAAGCCACTTCCAGAGACCCTCAAATATGTTTTCCCTAGGCCCAATGATATGTTCCTTATCATCATCTCCATTGCTCTATCTGAGACGCAGGAGGGAGCATTGCTTGAATGCTTAAGACGACACAAGGTGGCCATTTCTTTGACTATAGAAGACATCAAAGGGGTTGACTCAACTCTCTGCATGCATCGCATTTACACGGATGACTTTGTGAAACCCTTTCGAGATATGCAGAGACAGTTAAACCCCAACATGCGGGAAGTGGTGAAGAAGCAAATCCTAAACTGGTTGGATGTAGGGATAATCTACCCTATTTCTAATAGTAAATGGGTCAAATCTATTCATGTGGTGCTCAAAAAGGTGGGATTCATGGTGTAGACCAAACAAAAGGGGAGAAAGTCACCACCCAACCCATAATAAGATGGAGGGTATGCATAGACTACCGTCACCTTAGCACTACTACCAGAAAGACCACTTCCCTCTGCCATTTATTGATCAGAAACTGGAGAGATTAGGGAGGAATAAATACTTCTATGTTCTTGATGGATATTCTGGGTACAATTAGATTGTCATCTTTCTAGATGACTAGAAGTGCACTACCTTCACGAGTCCTTATGGCACATTTGCCTCCCACCGGATGCCATTTGGACTATGTAATGCTCCAGGAACATTTCAATGGTAGAGGTTTTTGATGGTAACACCATCATGAGCCCTCAGTAGCTCATGATGGTTTTAGTCAGGTTTGATTGATAAAAGCTCCTACCTAATCATCCGAGGGTCACAACTCTGTATCATTTTGATTTGAGAAGAGAATAGGGAATCAAGATTAATTCTGTAATTTTAATAGCACAACACAAACATAGATTAACCACGAGGTCACTCAGGGGTTAACTAAAGGTCAACTGAGAATAAAAGTCTAAAAAGTGGGTCAACACTGACAGAAACAAGGTTTCACGTATTTCAAGAACTAAAATAGTACATAAAATCCTAATTATCAACCCACTTAAATTGAAGAGGTTATAGTTAGGATAAAATTAATATAAACTTCCTAAAATTCATATAAACATATTCTAAAAGGTTTGGTACCTTTGGTTTGATCATCTGAACCTATTTTGACTTCGAATAGAGTTTCAGATGAAAATTTGCCCTGATTTGAGCTTCTATGCAAATTGCCCTATCAAACGTGGTTAAAACTCAAATCCAAGTTTACCATTAGATTCCTTGGGTTAAGGCCAAAATTTGGGCCCAATTAGAGTTCATCTTGACCTAGATTGCAATTTAGTCCCTTAAATCTTGGTTCCTCATATTTAAGCCCTTAAGTTTCAAATTTATTATATCTTGGTCCCTAAGTTTATTATCATTCTTTGCATTCTAGTCCCTATTGCCATTGGTGTGAACAAAGCCCCACAATGAGATTCGAGGGGGATTTTCTCTCAATTTAGACCCAAATCCCTCCAAAATTTGAAGGATTTTGCTCAGGCTGTAAGGAATTAGATTGACCCCTTATTAGAGATCGAAATTGATTCTTGAGCTCAAGCAAGCTCAAGAAATTTGTAGGACATTTTCTTCCAATCAGGAGCTCAATCAAGCTCTTTCCTTGATTTTGAGCTCATTCTAGAGCTCTATAAAAAGCCCTCGACCCCAAGTTGTCCTCCTCAGCCAAGTTTTGATCGGATTTACTCATCTTCCACCTTCTTCGACCTCTACAACTTCGGCTTTGGCGAGCCTTCTCAGACAACCTTGTCAAGCCAGCCAACGGTCAAATTGACTGGCTTGTCTTCCTCGTCTCTTCGTTGCACATCTCTCTAGCCAAAGAGAGAGAGTTTCCTACCTCTTCTACCTCACCGTCAACATCATCTTCTCCGATGTTGACCAATCAAAGCCAGTCATCTCCTTCGTCTCACCTCCTAACCTCCCTTAACCTCTTTCTCTCCCTCTCTTCTTCATTTCTACCTACTTAAACCTTAGGTTCGACCATGATACCGCCCTCACCACCTTCATCTTCCCCAACTCCAATGGCACCTCCGACGAGTTCGTGCCGGCGTCACCATTCACCAAATAACCCATTGCCACCACCAAAACCTTCCTTGTCCTTCCTAGATTGAAAGCCCTAAGTAAATTTAGAGCTTCGACCACTCATCAACCTCTTCAAAAAACCCACCATTCCACTCCATATCCGAGTCACACACACCTCCACACACATCCAATCATCACACGAACACCACCACCGAATTCCTTGCTTCACAACCAAGCTTCTAAGTAGTCTAATTGGGGCATTTAGCCTGTGTTTTGTTTCAGGGACTCTCCTTGTCATCGACGTTCACTTCGACGTTGCTCACCACCGTTCAACAACCTCTGCCACCGCCACAACATTCAATAGACGAGGAACAACCTCGCAAAGCTTCCTGTGTCTTCAATTGGGCAACACCACAATAGTAGTAGCCTTAATAGATGAAGACTTCATCTGCAGCTTTGCATGAAGGAGGGATGATACTTTAGTCCCACATCATGGGGGATAACTTGGCGCAGCACATAAAAGGAATAGCTGCCAAGGGCTCTTCGCCTCAGCACACGAGGTGAGGTCTCACTTACCGCACGTGCACACTCCTCGCCTGCAAGTCTGGACCCCTATACGCAACCCAATTGTCCAACACTGTTCTGACCCAATTACCCGAGTCTAAGAGAGAAATCTGAGGAGAAGGGGGGAGGCTTTTGCATTATGACCTCAGGATTCGTGCCCCCACCCCCCCCCCCCCCACACTCAACACTTAGCCATTCTGCTTGCCTCTTGTGCCTCTCTTCTGTAGTGTTGTGCCTTAGCCTTCTGCTGAGGCATGAGATAAGGCGTTTGAGCCTTACACTGTCATCTGACTTGTTGCTTGATTGGTTCTGATTCATTGGTTACTATTGATACTTCTGCTAACGTGGAAATTGCTATTAGTGGTTGCGAATTACTATTGGATTATTTGAGTTGATTAAGAACTTAATTGCAAGGTTAAAATTGGTGGTTCAAACCACCATTTTTAACCCGATCTTTTTGCACTCTGATACCTGACTTTTTGAGATATTCTTCTGATATATTGAGCATCATTTTGATTCTACTTGCATATTATTCTTAATATTATGATTAGTGATTGATCTACTTATAATTGCTCCCTGCAAATGACCTCGAATTCATTCTATTTCTCAAGCTTACAAATTTAAATGATATATCACTTTTGTTGGCTGTACTATGACGTATATTTTAAAAATCGACGAAAGCGTATCAACAGTTTTCATGGATGACTTTCCATATACGACTCGTCGTTTGACCACTATCTCTCGCTGATGAGTCCATATTTGTGGGCTATTTAGGTATTTCAATGCCTAGATAGTAAGTTATTTTTAACATTTATTTAGCATCCATTAGGATGTAAATAGGTTAGTTTATATTTTTGACTTGATTACATAATTCATGCATTGCATTCATAATTAAATGCATTTGATTAGTTAACCAATTAGGTGCATTATATATAGTGTTTAGGATTTAACATAGAAGTTAAGGGTTTGTACATACATAACCCCTCATTTCTTTTCTTTATTTTATTTATTTCTTCTCCAACGAATGCATGTAAGAGATGCACAAGTGGCAATGCACAAGTGACAATCGTCGATCTCTGTTCCCTGCGATCTTCGTCTCTTCACTTCAATAAATGCCTTCAGCCGCTGCACGCATCCTCATGCAGCATAAAAGGATCTTTCACCTGAGACCTCAGCAGGCCACCACCCCTGACCCACCACTATGCGTGCAATGAGCACTCCATTCCACCACTACGGACCTCCTATCGTGTGCACAAGTCCACACCACCGTAGGCAGTGGGGTGACAGACCGTCGCGCCATCAATAGCTGTGCAGATTACCATGAGCACCTCAACGTGCACTACCACCATCACCAACATCGGTAACCACCGCCATAACCACGTGCCAGCAGCCATTCACGCATGTTAAGACGTCCGGGAAGTTTCCCGAACGTTTGAAGTCCCAACTCAATGCCACTATTCATCTTCTTCCCCCCATCTTCTCTTCTTCCTCTGTTTCTCAACACCAAAAACAAAACCAACACCAAAAACCATCAACAGCCACCTCCAACGCCATGCCATCTCCACGCGCAACCGTCCACGCGCACAAGCACCAGCAGCTTCCAAAGCTGCTGCACGCGACCATCTCCGCGATCACAGCTCGACCAATCCTCCCTGCGCGTGCCTCCTCCTCCGCGCATAGCACCCACCTGAGTGCAAGCCTTCAGCAGTGCCACGCCTGTGTGCTACAAAGCACGCGTCCTCCTCAGCCTCCTCCACGCATGCCCTCGCCGACCCCTCCAGCGCGCGTGCATGCTGCTGCACCTCCTCACGTGCGCGCCTTCGCAAGCTTCAACAGCAGCAGCGACAGCCACCGCCACCACTCCTCTCCTCCGACCGGCCACCTCCGGCCACGCCGTGCCTCACTACCACCACCAAAAGAAGTGGCCCAGCAGTAGCTACCTTCGGTGAGCTCCTCCCCTCCGGCCACCCTCTCCTCCATGCGTGGAAGGCATCCAAACCAAATCCCCTGTTTTGCTACAATAGAGGTGGTATTACTTTTTACATTTCATTGCCATTGTCAAAAGTTGGATTTTATTTAATTAATATTATATTAGGGCTGCTTTGCTCGAATACCCCTCCACTTTCACACAAAGGCAATTTCATCATATTTTATCAATGTTATCTTGATTTAAAGTGGATTTTGTCCTCATTAGTTAAGGGAAATCATAGTGAACATCATTTCTCTCATTTTAGGACTTTTTAATAGGTCATTGCCTCCCTGTGGACATGACCCACTCCTTTGTGAGTGGTTTATTTAATTAGTTTTGATTTGTGTTATTCGCCACTCAATTTCTAAACTGCAATGATCTTGATTTACATTTTTGAAAACTAAAATAATGCGATCACTCGCATTTAGAAAAAGTTCTCACCCACTGCGAAGAGACAGGATTAGTTCTCAGCTAGGAGAAAAGCCATTTTATGGTTCAGTAGAGCATTGTTCTTGGGCATGTAGTGTTTGAGAGAGGTTTAGAAGTGGAAAAAGCCAAGGTTGAATCCATTTCAAAGCTTCCATTGCCCACCAATGTTAAACAGATCCGATCATTCCTGGGCCATGCTAGCTTTCATAGGCACTTCATTAAAGACTTTAGCAAGATTTTGTAGGTCACTTTGCTACTTACTGGAGAAGGATATTGCCTTCGTTTTTGATACAAAGTGTGTTGAGGCCTTCCAAGTCTTAAAGGAGGCCCTTGTTGATGCGTCTGAGTCGAGTTTTAGGAAATGTGCATTGTGGGACGATCAACAAAAACGCAATAGCATTTAAATTTATAAGAGTGCTCAAAAACAAGAAATTGAGTCTGAGGTCATTCACAAGGAGCAAATGTGGAATTCACGTACTAATCACAATATAAATCAATGAGCACAAGATAAATATGTTCAATGAATAATATACTCAAAAATATATTCAATAATAATCAAGAGTATCTCAAGAAATAATGGGATAAAAATAAATAAAATGGACTATAAAAAATGGCGATTTGAATCACCACTTAAATCCCTCAAATTAAACATATATCCTAAGTATCAATTTAACTCAAATATCTCAACAATGGTTAGAGCCACTTATGCCTCAATTCCACATCAGCAAAGAGATCAACTATTTCCACAGTATCTCAACCAAGGCCAAGTCAAACGTCGACCACAACCATCAGACGACCTAAAGTTGCCAACCTTCAAATAGGCATAAGGGTGCCAATCAAAGAGTAGAGACCTCAAAGATGCTAAGTATTAGGTGTGAAGGCATAAATCTTGAGGATGAACAGTCCAAAACCTACCCCTACCCCCATTAGAATTTCCTTTCATCCCTTCTCAGAACCAGGTAGCAATTGAGTAATCGAGTTGTACAGTACCAAGTAAGGGACCAAACATGCGTGGCGTGTACCACGGGTGAGGAGTGAGAGGCTCGTGGATAAGGGGACCCGAACCCTATGTCCTGGTTAAGGGGTCAGATTCTCCATAATAATTTGTACGTAGTTGTGTGTGCGTAAGTCCCCGATGTGGGACTAGATGAGAGCTCCTCCTCTTCTCATGCGCAGTAGTTGCTCCTTTGCTTGATTGAGGACCTGGGAAACTTCACCAAATGAATTCACATCTCCTGAGGGCAGCTGCTAGGTGGTTGAGGTCAGACTTGAGTTGTCATGGTCAGAGAAGATAGTGATGGCGGCAACTATCTAGCAAGAGACTTGGAAAGACAAATATGGGTTGAGAGCCCCGGTTAGAAGGTTCATAAGACTCACCGTGGTGCGAGGAGTATGGTGGCGGTGACAATTTGGTGTGTACGTGTGTGTGGTGGTCTGTCGAAGTCGGAGAGGGCTTGCGAATGTGGGTCTGTACAGTGGAGCCATGGAGTGGGTGGACGGTGAAATAGGGTGAGGGCTTTTGATGGTGGAGTCATTGCGGAGCTTTTAGGAGTTGGAGCGGGTGGATTGGTGGTCTGTGGCAGTGATAAATGCCAAATTTTCATCATTCTTATGCCCCAAAACTAGCCTAGCTCTTAGGATTTTAACTTCGCAAATGGGTTTTCATGCTGCATTTAGGCATTTACCTAAGATAGGCATGCATTGCATTTTAATGCATTTTTTAATACATTTATCTGAGTGTCAGGATTAGGTAAAATGTCAAATCCCACACATCTTGGCACTTAGGAAGGCAGAAGATGAAGAAGAAGCTCTTACCAACTAGATTCCAGCTAGATCCAACTCATCTCAACTAGATCCCAACTAAATCCTTCTCATCCCAGCTAGATCCCAGCTCCTTCTAGCTGGATCAACTCACCCTTAGCTCCATTCAGCTCATCTCAGTTGAATGGTAGCACTAGCTAGTTCACCTTAGATCCATTCAACTCACCTCATCTGAATGGCAACTCAAATTAGCTAAAGACAGTTGATCCCAACTCCATTCCAGCTCTTCCAGCTCAGAAGAGTTCACTGGAAGTTCAACCTGACTAGGAATAGCTACTACAATCAACTAGCTAGACTTGGTCAGCTGAAGATGACCATAACCAGCTCAAGTCCAGCTCCTGGAGACCTATCTCATCTCAACTTAGTTGAGCTGAGCTACTTAACCTAAGCTAGCTACTCCAGCTAGCTAGGTAATCTCCAGGAAGACTAGACCCAGCTCACCTCAGCTCAGATCAAAAGAATCTAGCTCAAATTAGCTTGGCTTAGCTACTAGCAAAGAACTAGCTAGCTAAGCTAGCTACTGAGATCTACTTCAGCTCCCTTCATCAGACATCAGCTCCAGTGTAGCTCCTTCCAACTACCCTTAGCTCTTCTCCCCTAAAACCCTAGCTCCAAATGCCTCTAACCCTACTCCCTACTAGCTAAGCTAGCTAAGCTAGCTTAGCTTAGCTAGTCACCTCCTTGGCACCAACAACCTAACCCTAATTCCCACCTAACTAGCTCCACCAGGTAAGCCCACGTAAGCTTCCACCTAAGCTACCCTACTCCACCTCAACTTGGCACCAACAAGGCAAACCTCTTCAACCCACACCACCACCAAAAGACACCATGAAAATGGCACTCAAAACCACCTCCAACCACCGTCGTTTTTGGCGCCAACTTTTCCTTCGTCCTAACCATCCATCCAACACCTAAACCCATCCTAACTTGGTGCCAAAATAACCTTCTAGAAGACATCCAAGTTGGTGGCAATTTGTGGTGTCTCTTCACCACCAAAAGCCACCAACACCACCCATAAATACCCCCCTTCACACCCTTAAGTTGGCGCCACCAAGCCTACACCCTAGGATCCCCATAACCACCACTAACTACCCACCAAACCTAATACTAGCCCTACACCTAAGCCAACGCCAACCACCCCTCATCTACCTCTACAAATACCCACCATAATCACCATCAAAAAGATATCTTCTCCATTAGTTAGGTCCACCATTATTCCATCCACTCCATGCCAAGGAAGAAGGAGGGAAGAAGATCAAGGGGGCAACCTACCCACCCCCTTGGTGCCTTCTTCCTCTCTTATCTTCTCCCTTAGCTACGCCAAGGAGGAGATCACCTTCAACATCAAGGGGATGACCAGGGAAAATGAGGAGTGAGGTGGTTGACACCCACCTTGGAGGATAGCTTGGAGGAGGACTACATCAAGGAAGAAGGAAGACCCTTTTTAAGTGCGGGGCGACTGCACTTGGAGCAAGGGCTATCCCAACTTCAACTAAAGGATCCCCCTTTCTTCTTCTTTATCCCTATATTTTGTATTAGCTAGTGTTTTTATTTTTCCATGTGACGTGCCGTAGTGCGTGTGTGTTAAGAGGTGTCGTTATAGTTGCACTTGATACGTCGATTTTAAAAGAAGTAAACGGAGGTGAGTCCGAGTGTCGATCTCAAGGAGGCGTCGAAATCGGATTTTGTTTCTCACTTATTGTCACGAAAAGGCGGAGTTTTGCTTGCGAAAGAGACGATTTTGAAAAGCGAAAGCGAGAGAGAGAGTTTAGGGTTAGAAAGCTCTTAGTTTTGATCATGCACTTTAAACAGAAATTAAAATGGCGACTGAATGGAAAATAATTTCATTAAACATGCATTCACAGTTCATGGTTTACAACATTAAATACATGCTTCAACAAAAGTAAATGAAAGCTTAAAAGAGAGAGAGAGAGGTAGAGAGAGAGTGGAGAGCGACGAGGCAGCCACGGTGGTGGAGGAGGCTCCGTCGGCGGCTCGTCGTCTCCAGCGATTACAAGAGTGCCTAAAGCTAGCTAGGAGAAGAGTGGAGTAGTTGCAAGTGGGAGAGTATGCATTGAATGGTGGTAAAAGGGGGTTTAAATAGAGTTAAGGGCTTCCTAAAAGAAGAATGGGCTTTAGCGACATCCAGAGCATCGCTAAAACAGCTTCTATAAACGTCTGTGAAGCCCTCCTGCCGCCGGTCAGCCGCCCGGCCCGGTCTTCTTCTTCGCGCGATCCGTGGCCGCTGAACGAGAGCCGTCCGATCAAAGATCGGACGGCTGAGAGCCTTCTGTGCCCGCGCTCAGATCGCACCTCTGGCGCGCGTGTGCGCATGCGTTTCAGCCCGGCGTGCACGCGCACGTGGGTGCTCGGGAGCTGTCATCGCGCCGCGTGGTGAGATCCTGGCCGCCCGTTGCTGATCGGGCAGCCCAATTTCTCCGCGCTCGTCGCTCGCCTTCAATTTCTACTCCGCGCGGCTCGAACGCGCATCACTGCGATGCAGGCGTGCGTGCTAACCGTTGCGCCACGCCCGCACTTTGTCGCAGCGACCGTGGGCGAGTGCGCGGATCTCGACCGCTCGATCGAAGATCAACGGCCGAGATTCGTCTTTGGCCGGCTTGAGGGTGTGCGAGCGGTGGGGGCGGGGCGACGTGGCGCTCTCTGGGCCGTTGATCTCCAGATCAACGGTCAGAATTTCTTGGGACCATTGTAGGAGCTCCGGATGTCGGATTTGGCCGATCTTGAGTCCGTTGGACTCAGTTCGTCATTCTGAATCCATCTGTGTAGTCCGATTGCTCATCTGAGGCCTGCTTTGACAAATGCTTTACACAAATGGCCATTAATACAGTTTATAAGCAATCTTGGTACTTGATACATGCAATGCTCCTATTCTACTTATGTTGTGCCTTTTATTCTAAAGATGGGCCATATTCAACCTAATTACTACCCCCTTGTGTGGTGTTATCACCATGTAACAAGCATTCCACTACATTTTGTCTAGTTGCTAGTAATACAAATCAAGTTTGCCTTCAGAGCTCATGTTTCATTTTAGTGTACTTTTTTTGCATTTAATTAGTTAGTGCACCACACCCCTTCTCTTCTAATTACTCTAGGCCCACTTGCCTAGGGTGAGCTTAGAGAAGAAGGCTTCATTATTGTCACCTAGGGTTAGTTGTAGCATATTTCATCTTATCAAATCTCAAGATCAACTATTTTGAAAAATATAAAAACAACAAAATCAAAATCACAAAAAGAAAGTGCGGATTTGAGAGGCGAGAGAGAGAACCATTTATGTGATTAACAAAATTGGCCTCCTTGGACGACCCTAAATACTCCACTATACAGGTATTATAAATTTAAGAGTTGATTGAGGATTTACACATCTCAACGACACTATATCATATAATTAACAAACCATGTATTTCTTGCATCAGGAGATCGCACGTCGCCAAAGCTTCATCGACGCTAAGGAAGACCAAGGTGAAGAGAGTGTTATGTCGGTTGAATTGGGGTTGGAAGGAGTTGGAGCTAACCTACAGGAGAAGAGGAAGAAGAGTAACTACCAAAGAGGGAAAAGAGGAGAGGAATTGGTGACAGTTGTGATTGGCCGGCATCGGAGACGATGAATACTCCGATGGAAGAGACAGTGAGGAGGAAGGGGTCTGGGAGCTCCTGCTTGGTACGGCGAGAAGCGGACAAAGTTGGGGAAGAGGTTCCCTCTGCCTATCATACGTGGCAGAGGGCGACGAAGAGGGATTGAGAAGCTTGCCGGAGGTTGGTCGAAGCTGGGCGGGGGAAGGGGAGGAAGAGGTGTTTTGGCCTTAAACCTTGTTAAGGAGGACGACCGAAGATGGGAAAGCTTTTATAGAGCTCAAGGATGAGCTCTAATTGGAAGTTAGTTGCACCTGGAGTCAGAATTGGGAACAAGGGACACCCACAATTTTTCATATTTGCTGGGGTCTTTTGCTCAAGCTTCGTGACTCAAATTGTGTTCTCACGATTCCCTAGAGTGTAAACATCAATCCCACCAAATTTGGTGGAATTTGATGTAGGCTTGATGCTGTTTCCACCAAGTCAGAGCTTGGCCATTGAGGGTTTAACCCAAAAATGGTGGCAAGGACCTAACGATGAAGAAGATGAAGTTGGGGACCCATTTGTAATAAAATCAAAAGTTAGGGATTTGATGGTGAGAAATAGAGATTCTAAGGACTAAATTGTAAACTAGCTCAAGATGGACTTTGATTGGGCCCAAATTTTGGCCTTAAGCTAATTTGGACCCAACAAATCTAATGGTGAACTTGGATTTCAGTTTTGACCATATTTGACTAAGAAATTTGAATAGAAGCTCAAATTAGGATAAAATCCCATCTAAAACTCTATCCAAGGTCAAAATGGGTTCAGATGGTCAAACCAAGGGTACCAAACCTCTTAGAATATTTTTCTATGAATTTTAGGAGGTTTAGATGAATTTTATTTTGACCAAAATCTCTTCAATTTAAGCGGGTCAGAAATTAGGGTTTTATGTTCTGATGCGGTTCTCAAAATGAGTGAAGCCCTATTTCTGTCTGTGTGAACCCACTCTTTAGACTTTAATGCTCATTTGACATTCAATTAACCCCTGGGTGACCCCATGGTTACTCTGCATTTGTGATGTGATGTTAAAACTGCAGAAGTAACCTTGATTTAATGTTCTCTCCTCAAAACATATCTGAGTGGAATTATAGCTCTCTAGTGATCATGTAGGAGCATTTATTACTTGATTTTAACTAATTCAAGTTAGTTATGGCTAATGATGGTGTTACCATCATACCCCCATGCCTAACTTTTGTTAGTCCTTAGCAAAATCCTATGGAAAGAACAAGATCTCTAAACCATGCTTTGTTATTTAGGTGTCTGATCTGTGCCCTTTTCTAGAAATTATATTAGAATGCCAATCATAGGCCTAGAGGTACTCAAGTACCAGCCAAGACCCATACCTAACTAGCTTTAGCCTGGGTCTGCCACGAAGGTTTCTAAGGCCCGCAAAAACTGCCCAGAGGTTTGTTGACCCTAGCGGTTAAAGCACCCGTGCGTAGACATATCATGCCAAGGTTTAGTTTGCCAATGCATTTCTGTAAGATAGAGAACAATTTTTCATTTTGATTGTTTTCTCTCTTTCCTTTTATATTTCACTATATCTAGCCTCGAATTGGCCCTAAACACGATCTATATCAGATTCCTTGTCCCCACCATCAATATCTGAAGGATCCCTAGCTTTCGATGCTTCGAGATAGCACCGCCCATGACAACCCCTAGAACTCCTGGCTTTCGACACTTTGAGATAGTACCACCTATGGCGTCCTATAGCTAAATTCAGGCCCTGGCAATCGACATTTTGGGATAATCCTGCCCATGGCACCTGAACCAGCACAGGGTGCTTATATGCCTCTGGTAGGATATTTAGATATCCTAGGAGACGAGCACTAAGGAGACGATATGTTATTACGTATCTTCAAGGGGAATTTTCCACCTCTCCGTGTCGGGAACTCGTCCAATCAACTTGTGTCTTCGAGCTGCTCCTAAGCTAGATCTTCGAGATGACTTTTTAGAATAGAATACTTTTGGCATGATTTCTTTATTAAGTGCACTGAACCAGACTAGTGTGTGGATTTTGGGTGCTTAGATTACTAAGTCTCATAAACCAAAGGGTATGCAACGGAGTCGAATAATCTCTAAGCCTTAGACCTACTAATCAGCCTTACACTGTCTTCAACCTCTTATGGACTATTCAGATCTTAACGAATACGTGAGTATTTAAGCCCTACAATAAGCCCAAGAGGCCTAAGATCAGCACTCTTATTAATCTCCTTGCTCTAGCACTTAGGACTTAATCTTCTTTTGATTTGGTCTAGAACTTAGGTAAATCCCATAACCAGTTGCTATAACTATCGATTTTTTCTTGATTTTGCTCCTTTTTGACATTTTGTATTTCCTCCCTTTTTTCCTCCTCAAGAAAGATTTTCAATCATTTCACAAAATTTTCCTCATCTTTCTTCATTTGTTTTTCAATATGTTTTTTTTTTGGGAGAACCCCTCAGAAAATTGAATTTCCACTTGTTTGTACTTTAACACCTCCCAATACCTAAGTTTTGTAATGTCCTCATTGTAAACTAGGTGCGTACGAATTCAGCTTAGTTCAAGGTTTAGAACAGGGTCAAAGGGTGGGTGAACAGGTTGGGATGACTGTTGCAGACGATTTTAAGCTTTGAACAGGTACCAAAGGTGGAGTTAGTTGTTCTAAAGTTGAGCCCAATAGTGTAGTAGGAGTGTAGATCAAAAGATGATTAAAAGGGTCTTGGGTTTTTTGAAATGACGGGTTGCCTCCTGTTAAGTGCTACATTCAATGCCTTCAGTCGAGCAGAAGGTGGTCAAGGAGAAGGGGTGGTCAAATCAGAGGAATTTTGTAGAACAAGCACCTTGATGAGTAGCCTGATTGATCCAATCAGGTGCTTGCTCAGGATAATAGGTTGATGATGTAGACCAAACCTAAGTAGTCTAGTGGGTTGATGGATGTGAATCAATAGGTGTGGAGTCCACCAGATGCTATGTGTCTCTCAAAAAGATATGGAAATATAAATCTCAGGTTTGGCTGAATTGATTCAGCCTGATCAGAGTAGGGGTTTGTTCGGGGCGTATATCACGTAAAAGTTGAGTGCATTGTAGTATAGCGTGAAATACGTCTCAAGCAAATTAATTAACGAAACTGGTGCGTCCTAGTCGATCACAGGGAGGCAAGAAGCACTTTTGATTTCATGTGTTTGTTCCAAATATAAATACCAAGTAATAGAAACAATCAATCACAATATCCACATCACAAAGAGAGATTGAATTTAATATATGCAATAGAATAAAAAAATGAATGTAAACAAACAACTACTGTAACAAAATGAGAGCACCACAGGTGGTCCGTGGTGGCCTTTTGGAGAGGTTGGGAAGAGCAGCAACGATCCATCAAGGTGGCTCAATGGACGCTTCAAACGAAGATGCAGAGACGGAGGTAGAGAAGACGGGCAGAAGAAGAAGGTAGAAGAGTTGTAGAAGGAGGAAGAAGAAGAAAAACATTGAATGAATTCAAAGGGGATCCTTAGGCTTCTTTTTATAGCTTTTGTGAAGGGAATTTTGGGCATTGGATCCCTTAATTTCATGCAAAAGCTTCAAATTAATCAGATTCGTTGATCGGGAGATCGACGGTCTTGATTAAGCCTTCCAAATCCTTCTTCCATTCACGATTTGATCTGGTGTTGACACATGGCGCACTGTGCACCCATGGATCTACATCTAATGGTCTCCGCTCGCCCGCCGCTCGCCACTGCCTCCACACGCCCGCAGCACAACACTTAATCATGCCTTAAATCCTGAGCCCTCTCAGCCGTCCGATCTCTCGATCGGACGGCTTGAAAAGGGTGCGCCGTGCCGGTCGAATCCTAAGGCACGCGTCATTATGCGTGTCTTCATCTGACACTCCCGCACCTGGCATGCGTCTGCATCTGATCTGCTCGATGAAGATCCTATTGTTGAATTTCATCCACGCACGGCCGACTCCCACATCGCGACTCAAATCCACGTCGCACGTTGATTGTTAAGCGCGCTCTCTGCTGTGCTACGAGTGTGGTTTGTTGAAGTTTCTAAATCTTTGCATGGCTGTTCTAAGCCGTTAGATGGATATCCAATGATCGAGATCGAGTCCTCATCTGATGAAGCGGTTGGAGGCAGGCGGTGTGGATGCATCGCGATCGTTGGATGACGATCCAATGGTCCACGACTTTCCTTCCAAGATCGGGGTGCGATAAGGGGCGGCTGCGATGGTGCCACGTGGTGCCATCGTGGCCATCCATCTTCTTCTCCTTGTTTCTGATGATGTAGGCCTCCAATTGAGTTGATTTCTGCACCATTGGATTGGGAACATTGATTCAAATCCATCCGTGCGGTTGGATTTGTCATTTTGTGGTCCAGATATTCTTCAACTTGCCCCTTGGCTCTTGCTTCTTTTGCGAACTCCCTATTGTGCTACGAGAGTCTGATTGATGCGATCTTGGAAGCGTTGGACTCCTGTCATCATTCCAAACAGATCCATAAGGTTGGATCGGTCATCTACATCCCTGAATTACTTGCAATTATTAATACCTCTCAAATAGCACATTATTATGTATAAAACATATAAATCATCTAGGATGCAAAGTACGATGTGTATGCATGCAGAATGCCCATATTAAGCCAGGTTCTACCTTAATTCAGGCGAATTAGGGCCTATGATTGCTGCGCAATCATACCCCCATGCCTAAATCTTTCTAGTCCCTAACAAGTGCAAGACTAAATGCATTTTATCAAAAGTTTAACTAAAGGTTTATTTCTTTTTGTTTCATCCGAAAATTCAAAATCCAGATAATCATGAATATGTAATGTTGTAGCTTCTACAAAGGATCCAAGTGAAGAGTCGATATACATTTAAAGCTTGTACTTGACCCCTAGTAAAATTCTATTGGGATAGGTAAACCTCTTCTCTCAAGGATATAAACTATTCTCTGATTTTAGCCCCGACTTTTGGCTTAGGTAGAAGATGTCTGAGTTAACTGGATTTGTGTTTGATGGCTCACTCTCTTTTGGTGCTACATAGAGGCTAGTATTTCGGAATCTAGATTTGTAGATTATTGAATAAATTAACTTAGAAACAGGCAGGAAAACTATGCTCTCCTTAATCCTTTGTACTATTTCTTTTCTCTCTATCTCTATCTCTCTCTTTTTTTCTCTTTTCTTTTCTTTTTCTTTTTCTTTTTCTTCCTGAGCTCACATCTTACTAGATTTGTAACTGTATTTGGTGGTCTTGCATGGCATCACACTTTAATTAGACTCTAATAACCCTACGGCTAAGTCAGACTCCTCAGCTCGTATTCAAGCGGTTAGTGATACAGAAAAAATAGGTTAAGGCTGCATTTGGTGGTTTGTGGGGTTAGTAGGTGTTTTTACCTCAAAACACTTTGATTTACATAA
Organism: Thalassia testudinum; assembly: GCA_037157565.1. Taxonomy (NCBI): domain Eukaryota; kingdom Viridiplantae; phylum Streptophyta; class Magnoliopsida; order Alismatales; family Hydrocharitaceae; genus Thalassia; species Thalassia testudinum. The sequence goes on along the minus strand of JAZHRO010000073.1, from coordinate 111,256,180 downwards.
CTCAAACTTCTTAACATAACACTTTTTTATTTTTTCCAAGCAAATACCGCTTTTCTATGCTTTTCTTTTTTTCATATCTACTGGCCCAATGTCATTACCAACATAACATAACGCAACAATGCAACACGACATACGTACTTTCATTCATGAGGCATTATTTGAAATTTTTGGGGATGACCAAGAGGATCTTGGGTGGCTTATTTGGTGGAAGTGCCTACTCTCGACACCGGGTAGGGAACGGGTAGGATGGCATATTTCTGACCTTGACATCAGTACCCTCCTTCAGCCGAGGATTTCACAGAGGACGATCGTGACCATCTACCTTAGTCCTAGTTTTATCAGAACCCACTCTCTGTGTTTTTGCATTATTTGGTGGCTCTGGTATGGAATTTCTCATGGAATTAGTATGCAAGAACTGAGAGCGAAAACTATGCCCATCTCCAAGTGTCATTATTCAATTATTCAAAATTACAAATTCCTTATACTAGCCTTAGAGCACCAGTAGACTCTCTACTCTCATTTTAGATATGCTTTGGTGGATATACTAGAAGATGGTTCACTTGACACCCTGATTGTTGTCCAAGGGTTCAGGAGAAGAAGCAATGCTTCTTCTCGACAAACTAGAGATGTCTATCAGCTTTCACAGTGGATCCATTGCAAATTCTACATGCAGGTGTGAGGTTATACTGGATTCTAAGCTTAGGAATCTACTAAAGAATAAATCTTTAATAAAACCTCTTGATAAAATGATCTAATTCCCCACTTGTTGGTAGAAAATTTTCTGTTTTTATGGACTATCCCCCATGCCTAAGTGTTTGCATGTCCTCATGCATGAATAAAAGAAATTGAAATAAGGTAGGGTGTATGTGGATAGAAATCACCTGGAACTACTTCTGAGTTGTCATTCAGCTCATGCCATCACTGCAATGCCATACACAATATGCAAAACAATATGCGAAAATGAAATATGCTACGTATATATGTATACGTGATGAGTTTAACACCTCCAGCTGGGTAACTCATCAGTCACACGTCCTCGAGAAGATGTATCGTTTCGTCAGTAGGAGGAGATTCCTAGGCAAAGAATGGTTTGAGGCGCTGACCATTAACCGTAAAAACATGCCCAAATTTCGGGTCTCTAATTTAGACCGCCCCGTTAGGATATGGGTGGACCACCAAAAAATGCCCCATCCACTTAGACTTGAGCTTTCCCGTAAAGAATTTGAGTCGAGTCAAACAACTAGACCTATTGGTTAGGTGCAAACTCCTTCCTCCGAATGTGTCAATCATGGAAAGCCTTTGTCTTGTCTTTGTATACTTTGCATTTTCATAAGCTTCCCACCTAATCTCCTCTAACTCATTGAGCTGGAGCTTTCTTTCATAACCTCTGGCCTCGAGGTTAAAATTACACTTCTACAGTACACAAAAGGCACGGTGCTCCATCTCCACAGGAAGGTGAGAGGCCTTTCAATACACCATGCGGTAGCGACATTCCAAGCGAGGCCTTGTACGTGGTTTGATATGCCCATAGTGCATCAATCAACCGATCGAACCAATCCTTCCTATCAGGTCTAACTGTCTTTTGAAGGATAAGCTTGATTTGATGGTTAGATACTTCAGCCTGCCCATTGATCTGTGGGTGATACGGGGTAGCAATGCGGTGCTACACCCCGTATTTCTTCAATAATGACCTGAAATGGGCATGGATGAAGTGACTACCCCCATCGCTTATCAGGGCACGGGGACTCCGAATCTCGCAAAAATGAATTCCTGGATGAAGGATATAACAGTCTTATGATTAACTCATCTTGCTGGGATAGCTTCTACCCACTTTGAGACATAGTCCATTGTGAGGAGTATGTACTCAAAGCCATCAGAGTTCAAGAAGGGACCCATAAAGTCGATGCCCCAGATGTCGAACACTTCTAAGATGAGAATGGATTGGAGAGGCATCATGTCTCTCCGGGTTGTATAACCGACCGATTAGCATCTTTTATAGCACTTGGCAAACTCGTGTGTATCTCTAAAAATGGTTGGCCAAAAAAATCCTGACTGCAAAATCTTTGCAGTGATCTTCCGGCCCGAGAAATGACCCCCACAAGCATCGCTGTGGCAGAAGGATAGCACAATAGAGATTTCCGAATCAGGGATGCATCTTCAGATGATCTGATCAGCCCCAATGTGAATGAGCAGTGGGTCATCCCAAAAATAGAATTTAGCCTCTGATATAAATTTGAGTTTTTGATCCTTGGATAATCCCGCAGGTAGCCTGCCTACGACGAGATAGTTTGCTACATCAGCATACCAAGGAAACTCAACTGAGTTAATAGACAGTAAAAACTCATCCGAAAATTGCTCTGATATCGGCAGGGAGTACAGAAAATAGTCTGGGTCTAGTGGAGACAAGTGATCTGTCACAACATTATGTGCTCTAACTTTGTCACGGATTTCGACATCAAACTCCTGCAAAACAAGGATCCATCTGATAAGGTTGGGTTTGACGTCCTTCTTTGCCAACAAATGTCGGAGGGCGGAATGTCAGTGTAGATGATAACTTTGGACCCGAGTAAGTATGACCTGAATTTCTCCAACCCAAATACCACAGCTAGCAATTCTTTCTCAGTGATTGTATAGTTACGCTGAGCCTCATTTAGCATTTTGCTACCATAGTATATTACGAATGGATGGCACTCCCAACGCTGGCCAAGAACGGCTCCGACGGTGAAGTCGGAGGCGTCACACAACATCTCGAAGTCGAGAGACCAGTCGAGAGGTTGGAGAATAGGTCCACTTAAAACAGCACTTCTCAAGGTCTCGAAAGCGCTGAGACACGAGGAGTCGAAATCAAAGGGAGTGTTGGTTACCAGAAGATTTGTTAATGGATGAACAATTTTCGAGAAATCTCGAATGAATCTTCGATAAAATCCAACATGCCCTAAGAACGATCTGATTTGCCTGACCGAGCAAGGCGGAGGTAATCGCGAAATGATTTCGGACTTAGCTCGGTCAACCTCGAGTCCATTAGAGGAGATCCTGTGACCTAGTACGAAACCATCCCTCACCATAAAATGGCTTTTTTCCCATGAAAGTACTAGGTTAACTTTTATACATCTCCTCAAGATCTTTGTGAGGTTATCAAGACAAGACGAAAAATCATCTCCAAACACGGAGAAGTTATCCATGAACACTTCTACGCAGTCCCCGATCATGTCTGAAAAGATGGCCATCATGCATCGCTGAAAAGTAGTTGGTGTGATGAGTCCATTTTAATAGACTATTGTTACGCCTAAGTTAACTTTATTCTTACATTTTATGTTAATAACTACATTAGGTCATAGAATTATTGCATACATCATTATTTAAGTTTACATATATTCTATTGCATTTTATAACTTATTGTATATAAATAATTAGTTTATAAAATAAAACCTCCTCTAGCGCACACGTGCAGCAAGCTGCCGCCCCCCCTTCCTCATGCACCGCCTTCCCTTGCACAACAATCCCCATCCCTTATCCAAATGCACCGCCCATTCCACGCTGAGCTTTTCTCCAACCGTAGAACAACCCTTAGGAGATATCTTCTCTCTCTCGACGGGGGGATGGCCTTTGATTCTCATTCTCCACCATGAAGGAGGCGAGCACCATGGATCCTGCATGTACTGTGGACTCAGCATACACCATGGTTTAGGCATACTGCACCTCTTCTCCTTCTCCTTCTCACCGGTCGCATGGTGACAACATGTGACCTCCTTCCACATCACTAAACCACCGCTCCCTCTTCTTCTTCTTCAAACTCCTCCCTCTGTTTCACCATCACAAGAACCAACACCCAACCTTAACCCACTGTGCCCCCACCCCTCACCTTAACCCAATAGCCATGCACTGCATGCATCTACCCTCATCGGCTTCTTCTGCATCGTCGACCCATGGCATATGCAGCCTCTGTGCAACCGACAGCGTGTGCGCCCTCGCATGTAGCGCATGTCATTTACCATCACCGTGTGTAACCACCCCTCCTGAACCCATCACCTTCCACGTGCACCAGCAGCAAGCGAAGCTCGTGCTTCAGCTGTGTGCATGCGCAGCCGAAGTGCGCGCACCCGTCGACCTTCGCGTAGCAGCCACCTGCACTCCTCACGTGCGCATGCATGTGCACGTCACCAGCAGCCATCTTCGTCTTCTCCTTCTCCACTGACTGAAAGAACCCAAAGCTCCAAGCAGACCCTCCCCATGCAGTCAACAATTGAGGCCACGAAGCTTTGTACCAACGCCTCCAACGGACTCACTGCACCTCCACGAGTTCGACCACACCCTCTGAAGGTCGGCAGTTGCCTGCACACGTCGACACACCGTCACCACCACTGCCAGTTGTCCTCGTCATCGGTGAGACCGTTTGCCACCGTTCGATGCACCATCACCACCCACGCGTAGCCCTCATCGCATGCAACCTCCACCGAGCTCTGCACGGTCTGCCATCCCCTCCTCTTCGCACGAGCACGAGGGGAAGTAATCCCCTGTTTTGCTACAATGAAGGCTACATTAAAATTTACAACATATGCCATTGTCGAATGCACTATTCATTTATTTTCCTGATTTAATATATTGCATCAAATTGCATGAATATCCCTCTACTTTTGATTAATTACTTATGGCTGAATTGTACTCATGAATGATATTGAATATGGGATATTAGATATAGTGAATAGGCTCTATCTTGTAGGAAATTAATATTTACGAAGTTACCTATATCAATATCACTATTTTACCTGGTATTTCATTGGTGGTGATTTTGCATGTGCACCCTTACATTATTGATTGGTTCTTTAAATCAAGAAATTTTATTGAAAACACATGCACCAATTAGTTTGCATACACATTGAGATTCCCGAATAAACAAGACATGATTTACTAGTTTAAATAGGCTAATTCCTCCCTGTGGAGACGACCTAACTATTTTCATGGTTAGATTCTGAGAATTAAAATGTTTTGAAAAATGATTTTCTACCACGCAACGAACTGCAACAACACGTCATCTTATGTTAAAATTTTTATCGAAAACGAAGATCATTCTTTCAAATGGTGTAGTTGTCAGGAAGGAAACACACCTATTAATTTTTTCAGGAATTTTATGTTATTTTTATGCTATTTTGAAAGCTTTTCTGAATTACTAACTATGGATCTTCTTCTGTGCAAAAATAGGCAACGAACGTGGCGGGCACGCACGATGGAGGCAATATTTTTGGTGGACCTTGACGTCACCTGGAGGCTAGCAATGGGTGCTTGTGGGCCTTGATCCCACGCTCGTAGGCATACGGAGGAGCCTTTTTCTGATTTAGTCATTAGATGTTAGTTTAGATTTAGTTTAGATAGACATTAGAACTTAATTTCTGTCATTTGGACCCTTGTCGGGCATTTTTGGGAACGTGTTCCCAGTGTTTCTTTATTTCTTATCGCTCTTGCATGCAGGAGCATATTTTTGTGAGTGTGTTCCCATTTTATTTAGATTATAGGATTATTCGAATTGTTTAAACTACATGTTGGTTAGTTAGTTAGATTAGGTTTGCTTACTTATTATTATTATTATTATATATATTCGAACAGCCTACTAGAAGTTGCATATCTATAGGGCGACCATCTAGGGTTGAATGAGTGGCATCTAGCTTTTCTTTTTGCATTGAAAACATCCTACATTGAAGAAAGCTGTAGTAAGGTACGTCTTTTTCTTGAGCATCAATTACCTATCATGCATCTGTATTGAACCTAAATCTAAGACCACTAAAGTGCTTGAATCGAATTAATTCAGTGGTCACTTTAAAAATTGGGACTGCTAAGAGGTTGGACCTTAAAATCTATGACTTAAAATTGTGTGCAAAAGGATCTTGTTTGCAAGATTTCAAAACTCAAAACATGAACGTATGATTGCACACCTGAGACACTGTGCATCTCACACATAAGGTCACTAGATAAATTTCTACCTCTCCTCTTTGCACCACAAAGGAAGTTAGTCGAAAATCAACAGGCCTATCCACCAAGTTACTTCGGTTCCTTGTGCGTGGGCTTGATTCAAGACTTCCATCCCTTGCGAGTAGGTTGTAGGAACCAGCGAAGGTCGGCATAGGAAGTGTAATTCTTGCAAAACTTGTTTGGCCACCAACTGAACACCTAAGACCTAGAATCTACTAAAAACAGATCCCAATGTATTTGTGTTTGTTTTGATAGTGGTAGGAAGTTTCTGCTTGTGTTTTGATTTCTTCTAAATCCTAAGAGAGTTAAACTTGTTTGGCTTAAAAAAATGGACTATCCTTACTCCTATCATTTTAACCAGGATCCCATGCCCCGAGCGTACCCATCCTTTGATGGGTACATTGACAATTCATGGGATCATTCATATTCCTATCCTGGGAGTACTAGCCTGATAACTCTCACTTTTGAGCAGAGCCTAGGAGTGGGATTTTCCAACCCTGGAATCTCTACTTCTATGCAAACACCCAACCCTCCCACCCTTCATGATTTTCCGTATCGAGGATGGACCGATACCCCTAGGCAACCAGAGCCTGAGATTGACTATCCTCCCTAATCTAATAGTAGTAGCCTCTCCTCTTTATGATAGAAATTCAAAAACAACAAAAGGAAATGATGGAAACTATGGGAGAGATGTTGAGGAGTAGTCAACAATTGAACAAAGAAATTAAACAGCTTAGCTACGCTCTTCCTAGTAATTTTGATCCCTACCCATACAACCATGATCATGAAAATAATTCTGAGGAAACCAATGACAATAGGGATCCTGTTTCAAGTAGCTATCACTTAGACTCTCCCCATGAGACACGGCCACTAGAGGAGAACGATCCTAGTAAGTATCCACCTGAGCTATATTGGAGTCAAAAGAAAGGGAAGATGGTACCTTTTGAGAACCTTGACCCTAATGACAGTATTTTCCTTACCCCTGATAACATGGGTCAAGGTCGTATTGTTCATATCACTTCCCCTGTTAATTATCTGGTGGAACCCCATTTTACCCTTGTGAGCCTAATTCTGACCCTCCACTTAGGGAATCAACACCTACCATTCAGCATTCTAAGGATTTAAATGCACCCAATGAAGGTGACCCTAAGGGGATGGAGGATGAATTAGATCAATTTTGGTCTCAGGGATATAAAGAGTCTCTTTTAGAGGACGAGGATGACCCAATGGAGGAACCCGAACTGAGAATTTGGAGTGATTCACAGGGGGACTATGTGTTAATCTATGACTTACCCCCTAGGGATATAAATAATCTGGTGAAATCTGGACTCCTCTCTACTTTTGATTTTGAAAATCATCCTCCGCAAAATTAGGAGTTGATATTGGAGGAAGACAAACACAATAGTGAGAAGCCTAGGGGAGACTCTCAGGGACAATATACATCAATTGAGGTTTTATACCCTGAGAAGAACAACGAATTCAGTGATATAGGCTTTCTCCATAACATTAAAGATGATAATCCTCCTAAAGATATTAAGGATAATGAAGTAGCACACAAAGTCCCTAGAAAGGATGTAATTGACAAGAAAGAACCCGGGGATGGATTTGCTGATATTTCTGATCTTGCTACTTCCCAAGAAACCCAACTGTCGTCAAAGCATGTTGATCATGAGTCTACTAATGAGATATTGAATTCTATTCATGAATCATCTATAGTAGAGGAGCAATTGGAGGTTCATAAAATAATGAAGCTAGGTAAGGATGTGGAATACGAATTCTTATTGGGAATGAAACCTAAACAGCCTAAGCCCTCTTTGGACTTAATAATTACCACCCAATCACTCAAGCAACCGGTAGATTCCTTACCTAATCCTCGGCTCAAGTGTCTGCTCATTTACATTCTTTCTAGAGAGCATATCAGGCCAGTACATCCTCAGGTAGAATGGCGAGTGTGGATTGATGCTTGTACTTTTAGTCTCGCCATTCAAGGGTGTGAAATAATTATGTTTATATCTTTTAAAACCCTTCCAGCTTTGGAGGACCCTGGTTATCCTCCACTTATTCCATTTTGGGAGGTCCCTTTTCATATTCCTTTTGTTATCCCTAGACCTCCTAAGGTAGCCTACGAGGTTTTCTATTTTCATATCTTCTGGCAAGCATTTAGGATAACGTTGCATCATCAGCTCGCCAACATCTGTGGCTACCTATTTTCTAGGCCCGCGCTGTTACGCATATTTTTAGGGCTTAGCTTTTTCTATCTAGAACCAGACTTACAGGTTCCTGATGAGAGGCTCATCATGATCTCTAATTACCCCTAATTAACTAGTCTTCCTAGTTAATTAGCTAAGAATATGAGTATATATGGGTTAATTATAAAATAAGGGATATATAGTAAAGGACCTTAAAATAAGCTAAAAATGCTATTTTAACATTCAAATAATATTATTAATAATCTAATTAATAATTGGACTCGAGATCTTAACACTCATTCCTCTAATTAATAAGTTAATTAACTTAAGCATAAAGTATACATAAGTATATAATAACTTAAGTAACCTTACCTAATTAAATAAATTAACCAAAAAAGGTCAAAAGTGTAAATTCAAAGTCTAAACATAATAATTACCTTATTTATAATCATATATAAAAAGTTGAAAAAGATCTAAATTAAAATAAACCTTGAAAACCTGAGTTTACATTTTGATCCTTATAACTCATTTCAATCGGGTCCTTAATTCTCATATAGGTCCTTAAGTTTCATTGCACAAAGGTCCCTATCTTCTTGTTCTTTTTCCTTCAACCGGTTGAACGGCTGACGATCGAGGGTGTCTACACCGCACGATCACCACCCTGTCGACATCCTCCTTCCTTCTCCAAGCTCCTAGAGCTTGCGCTCACCATCCCATCTTCATCCATCGGTCTGGATGACTCTAATATCCTAATTTAGGATAGGAGTTAACCTCACCGTCGTCGAAGACGACGCCGGTGGTTAACCTCCCCCTAGCTCCTTACACGTCCAGACTTCACCGCCTTCATCGCTGTCAACTATAAATAGCCCCTCACTCCCTCGATTTTTGGTAAGTTGGATCCCTTCCCTCTTCTTCACTACATCTAACTTTGATAGGCTATTCTCTCTGCAACTCCGGCAACTTCCCATCTCATCTTCCGATTTCCTTCGTTCACTTCAATTAGCTCAGGAACTTTGCTGAGGTCAGCCGTGTCTCTGGACATAGGCGCTGACCAAGGAGCTCCCCTACTTCACCTCACAACTGCCGTCAAAGATCTTCCCAATATCCTCTGATTTTGTCATCCGTTATGAGCCTTCGACGGAGTTTCCTTTATCCCCTTCGTCCAAGTAATAGTAGATAGGAGTAGGAGTAGGAGTAAGAGTAGGATAGTTTAGATAGTTAGTTAGTTAGGTAGTTTAGTCATAATGTCAGATTTCAGAGTTCGTCTTCTTCAACTCCGGCGAACTCCTTGAGTTTGCTGGAGCCCTAGTTTTGTCTTTTGAATCTACTGTCCGCCTTCTTAAACCATTCGTGATTATTTCTAACTCATTAAATCACTAATTTGATCATCAATTTGCTAAAATCACTTCCACCTCCACCAACTACTTCTGCTGTCTATGGTAGCAGTAGTTGAGTTATGATCCACCTCCATTGGGTACTCCATCGTCTTTTATCACTAAGGACCTTAATCCTCACTATAACTCAAGTAATCACCACCTATAATGTAAATGCCCAATTTTTATTAAGCTCCTAAGCTTGCTGTCTATGGTGGCTCAAGAGTAGCTTAAGTCATTAATTACACATATATATAGTATCACAATACTGTTTTGGCTTGTCTCGACCACTCATCTAAGTGGGAGAGCAAGTCCTGTGCTTAAACAACTCAAAATCTATTCAAACTTATTTTAATGATTAATCTTTCATCTAATGAATTCAAGAGGAATTAATTGTGATCCTGAGGTTCCTTTCAACCTCAGGAACATTTTCAAATCAAGAATGGCACAAATTCACATTCTGAGCACAAAATTCTCTTTTTCTGGGCTCACCGGAGCTCCGACGAGTGAAACTCACTCTTCAGCCTGCAGAAGTTGATGAAGAGCTCCAGAATGATGAAATGATGATTACTGATCAATTTGAAGAAGTTTAATTAGAATTTTGATAACTGGAGCATAGATTGAGGTATCATCCTCTCCAACTCCGCCAAAGTTGGAGAAGTCTGACAGATAGGTTTGAGAAGCATTTAGTGAGTCTAGAAGCTTCAATGTAGTGCATTAAAGACATTCATGCCCTTAAATTACTGTAGAAACCTCCCAATCATTCTAACGAACAAATCACTTTAGGAGTTCTAACGACGAGCCTAGAACCCTAGGTTCTTAGGTTAGAACACCTATTTAAGAGATTGGATAGATTTCTGAGGTTGAGAAGATGTAAATCCAGGCTTTAATTTCTTGTTAAGAAGCTTAAATCAGAAAGTCAAATTTTGAAGCCTATCAGTCAAACCTGAGGAGGAAACTCTGATTCTGAACACGATTTGATAAATGGAGAAGCTTAAATGGATTCTGAGATTTTGTTGAATAGTATTAGAGTGATTTAGATGAGCTTAGACTTGTAATTCAGTTGGAATTCATTTCTTGTCAATTTGGGTTGTTTTCAAACCCAAACTGATAGAGGTGGCATTTTTGCTAAAATTTGATCTCAATTCCTTCCTTGATTAGTTTGGTTTAACCCTTAAAATTTGTTGAAATCGATCAAAAATGTTCTTAACTGTTTATTACACTTGTTTTAAGTTTGAAATTTATTCTCTGAAGCTTTCAGAGAAGCTTCAAGCTTCTCTACTAAAACCTAGAGCTTTGAGAGCTTACAACCCACTCCAATAGCTGCAGAATCTTCTGCAAAACCTATTCAGACCCTTAGCTAAGTTAGAAAATCCAACTTATAGACACTGTCAGTATTATTTCATTTCCAGGACATATAACCCCATAGGAACCCCCTAGATTCACTCTTCAAGTTGAAGAGGAAGACATCCCCTTAACCTAAAATTGATTACACAATCTTGTAGAGCTACCTTAGATCTTTCCATCAAGCCCTGTTTCGCTTGATTTGGAGTTGTGAGTCGTGAGATATCTTGAGTTGAAGTTAGGTTTGGAGGGGGGAAACAAAGTCCCACATTGGAAGTTCTTGAGCGCGCGCATAGGTATAAAACATTTTTGTGCATTGGGCTTACCAGTCGTCAAGCACTTGGCACGAAATCTGATCCTGACCATTGTGAGCATATGTGTGTGTGTGTGCGGGCATGTGTGTGCCTGTGGGTGTGTGCCTGAGTGGGCGTGTGCAATGTTGGCCCTAGGAGGGCGAGGCCTAGGAGGCGGTTGGGCCGGTTCGGCTCGAGAAAGAAATATTAACCAAAAATAAATTGATAATTCAAATCAGGCGAGGACCGAGTAGGGTCTGGTCCCACCTTGATCTCAGGGTGCTGTGTATCCTCGAAAGGACCTCGCCGCAAATCATAAACTAATTTTTGGTTAAAGGAAAAACCTGGTTCAGCTGAAGAGAAGAAGAAAGGAAGAGCTGAAGGTTAAGTGCTGAAGGCAGAAGCAGAAGAAGCTAAGGGAAAGGAAAAAGAAAAGGCTAAGTGAAGGAGAAGAGCTTGCAATAAAGGAAAGAAAAGGGTTAACAGGCATGAAGGCATTAAGGAGGAAGCTTAAGGAAATACTAAGGGAGAAGAAGAGGTAGGAACAAAAGAAAAAGAAGAAAGAAAGAAGCTCGAGAGAATGAAAGAAAAATAAAAGGTAAATAGAATAAGAGGAAATAAAGAAGAGAAGAGAAAGAATAGAGAGAAAAAGAAAGAGAGGCTGAAGAAAAGGAGTTTAATTTCTTTAATTTCTTTTTGTATGAATTTGTTGTAATAAGAATTGTTTTTAAATGTTGTAATAAGACATGTTTTGAATAGAAAAACTCTCATTTGCCTTAATTCTTTTGAAATAAATGTTCTAAATGTGATTTCATATGAAATTTTGCTTATTTCCTCAATATAAATCATTTTGCAAAATTCATGTTATTAAAATTAATTGAATTATACCTCCTATACCTAAAGATGTTTTGAATTGATTGGTGAATTTAAAATAATATATACCTCCTAGCGAACGACCTGGACTCAACCAGTTAAAAGTAAATAAAATCTAAAATGTTAGGTTAATTCGACCTTATATTACACAACCGACACAATTTTGAGTTAACCTAAGTTACTTTCTTCTATTCTTAATTAAGTAAAATTAACTTAATTAATTGAGTCGAGGAGTAGAAACGACCAGTTCCCTATAAGTCTGGCTGCTAACAGAAAATGCAGCTCTTGTTGGGAGGCAACCCAACGTTCTGAATAATACCATCATCAGGTGATTTCTTTCCTTTCTCCCCCTGTTTTAATTTTACAATGAGGACATTGTAGGATTTAGGCATGGGGGGTGCATTTTGCATTTTAGGAAGTATTCATGCATTTAGGTTAGTATATATATATAAAAAAAAATCTTTTCTTGAGCTGAATTGGCTAGTCCCTAACAAAACATCTTTGTCATGGAGGTGTCATTAAAGATTTTTGTTCTTAAATTATTTCTTAAGTTTAGAATCCAGTATATTTACTTCACTTGCACGTAGACTGGGTAATGGATCTTTAAAGAGAACCAATAAGCATTTTTAGTCTACTGAACCCTTGGACAGTTAAAAGGGAGTTAGACATACTATCTTCTATTAGATCCACCTCATATTTGTGAGAAGTAGAGTGATTTTTGGTGTGCTAAGTCTAGTGCAAGGACTCTTAAGTTTTGAACAATTAGATGATGATACCTCAGAGTTGGCATAGTTTTCGCTATCTGTTCCTGTGTGCGTATATTGTGTGAATTCCTGAGTCACCAAATAAGGCAGATACACAGAGATTGAATCTTAATAAAGCTATGACTATGGTGGATGGTTGCGATCGTCCTTCATAGAGTCTTCAGCTGAAGAAGGATAATAGTGTCAAAGGTCAGAAATATGCTTGTCCTATCCATTCCTTCCCAATGTCGAGAGTAAGTACTTCCACCAAACAAGTCACAAAATATCCTCTTGACCATCATCATCCCTAATTATGCCTCATAAATAAAAGTCTGCGTCGTGTTGATTTATAAAGAAAGAAAAAGAAGAAAAGAGAAATAATTATATTTAGAAACTAAAAGGGACAAAATAAAAAAAAAAAGAAGAAAAGAGAGAGAGAAAAGAAAAAGAAAAGAGTCCAAGTTTATAATTTTATCTTCGTGACGTTGTTTCTAAGGCAACAAAAACACCCATCGCGATCCACCAAATATAACCCATACCTACCTTTTAGTATTTCTGATCGCTCAAATATTGGCTGACTCTAACTTAGTTGTAGAGTTATTAGGACTTTAGTTGAAGTGTGAATGACATGTGAGGCCAGCAAATAGTGAGTACATTTACTAAATCTGGCAAGATTTGTGATCTCGGAAAGAAAGGAAGGAAAAGAGTGAGCACAAAGGAATATTAAGGAGCACAGTTATTTAGCCTCTCTCTGAGTTAACTTATTTAATAGTCCAGAGATCTAGAGTCTGTAGTACTAGATTACATGTAGCATAAGATGAGTGTGTGCCACCAAATACAAATCCATTTAACTCGATATCTCCAAGCTAAGCCAAAAAGTCAGGGTCAAATTACAAATTATCTTCTGCTTTATCCCCAAGGGAAGTAGTTGCCTATCCCGATAGAATTTATTAAGGGTTAAGTGCGAACTTCAAATGTAAGTTGGCTTTTCACTTGAATTCGTTACTTAGGCTACTATCACTTCACATGAGTCTAGATCTCTAAATTTTTGGAATAAGGAAAGAAGAAATCTTCTAATTACTTCGATTATTCTTCACTTTTGCTAGGGACTAGCAAATCTTAGGCATGGGGGTAATTGATGAGTCCATTTTAATGGACTATTGTTACGCCTAAGTTAACTTTATTCTTACATTTTATGTTTGTTAATAACTACATTAGGTCATAGAATTATTGCACACATCATTACTTAAGTTTACATATATTCTATTGCAATTTATAACTTATTGTATATAAATAATTGTTTATAAAATAAAACCTCCTCTTACGCACGCGTGCTGCTAGCTGCCACCCCCCTTTCCTCACGCACCGCCTTCCCATGCGCAACAATCCCCATCCCTTATCCTAATGCACCGCTCATTCCACGTTGAGCTTTTCTCCAAGAGCAAAACAACCCTTAGGAGATATCTTCCCTCTCTTGGTGGGGGGATGGTCTCTGATTCTCATTCTCCACCGTAAAGGAGGCGAGTACCATGGATCCTGCATGCATTGTGGACTCAGCGTACACCATGGTTTAGGCGTACTACACCTCTGCTCCTTCTCCTTCTTGCCGGTCGCATGGTGACAGCGTGCGGCCTCCTTCTGCATCACCAAACCACCACTCCCTCTTCTTCTTCCTCTTCTTCTTCTTCAAACTCCTCCCTCTGTTTCACCATCAAAAGAACCAACACCCAACCTTAACCCACCGTGCCCCCGCCCCTCACCTTAACCCAATAGCCATGCACTGCATACATCTACCCTCATCGGCTTCTTCTCCGTCATTGACCTGTGGCCACATGTAGCCTCTGTGCAATTGACAGCGTGTGTGCCCTCGCGTGTAGCGCGTTGCATCCACCATCATCGCATGTAGCCACCCCTCCTTAACGCATCACCTTCCACGTGCACCAGCAGCAAGCGAAGCCCGCACTTCAGCCGCGTGCGTGCGTAGCCAAAGTGCATGCACTCGTCCACCTCCACGCAGCAGCCACCCACACTCCTCACGTGCGCATGCATGCGCACGTCGCCAGCAGCCATCTTCGTCTTCTCCCTCTCCACCGACCAGAAGAACCCAAAGCTCCAAGCGGACCCTCCCCAAGCAGCCAACATTTGAGGCCACGAAGCTTTGTACCAGTGCCTCCAATGGACTCATCGCACCTCCACGAGTTCGGCCACACCCTCTAAAGGTCGACAGCCACCTGCACACGTCGACGCACCGTCACCACCTCCGCCGGTTGTCCTCGTCGCCGGCGAGATCGCCGGCCACCGTTCGATGCACCATCACCGCCCACTCATAGCCCTCGTCGCATGCAACCTCCACCAAGCTCTGCACTATCCACCATCTCCTCCTCTTCGCACGAGCATGAGGGGAAGTAATCCCCTGTTTTGCTACAGTGAAGGCTACATTAAAATTTACAACATATGCCATTGTTGAATGCACTATTCATTTATTTTCCTAATTTAATATATTGCATCAAATTGCATGAATATCCCTCTACTTTTGATTAATTACTTATGGCTGAATTGTACTCATGAATGATATTGAATATGGGATATGAGATATAGTGAATAGGCTCTATCTTGTAGGAAATTAATATTTACGAAGTTACCTGTATCAATATCACTATTTTACCTGGTATTTCATTGATGTTGATTTTGCATGTGCACCCTTACATTATTGATTAATTCTTTAAATCAAGAAATTATGTTGAAAACATGTGCACCAGTTAGTATGCATACACATTGAGATTCCCTAATAAACAAGACATGGTTCACTTGTTTAAATAGGCTAATTCCTCCCTGTGGAGATGACCTAACTATTTTCGTGGGTAGATTCTGAGAATTAAAATGTTTTGAAAAGCAATTTTCTACCACGCAACGAACTGCAACAACACATCATCTTATGTTAAAATTTTTATCGAAAACAAAGATCGTTCTTTCATGGTGCATTGTAGAGGCCAAAGGGCATCCGCTTAAAAGCAAATGTTTCGAAGAGACACATAAAAGTTGTCTTGTCTTGATCTTCTGGGTTGATTGCTACTTGATTGTACCCCGAGTATCCATCCAAAAAGCAAAAGAAACTATGGCCGGCCAGCCGTTCTAGAAGCTGATCAATAAAGGATAAAGGAAAATGATCCTTTTTGGTAGCCGAGTTCAGCTTCCTGTAATCAATGTAGACCCGCCAAGAAGTCATGGTGCGGGTCGGGATGGATTCGCCCAATTCATTTTTTATCACTGTGAGTCCCACCCTTTTGGGTACAATCTGAATGGGACTCACCCACTGGCTGTCGAAAATTGGATATCTAATGCCCACGTCTAGCCATTTAATGTTCTCCTTCTTGACAAGCTCCAACATATTTGGATTTAGGTGTCTCTAAGGTTGTCTCGATGGTCTCACCCCTTCATCAGTGTAGATATGGTGAGTGCAATATGAGGGGCGAATCCCATGGAGATTAGCAATGCCCCACCTGATAGAAGCCCTATGTGCTTGCAGAACGAAGATCAACTAGTATTCCTGGTCTGGAGTTAAGTGAGCATTGATAATCATGGATATGTCTCACTTTCTCCCAAAAACACGTACTTCAGCGAATCAGGTAAGGGCTATAGCTCTAGTAGCGGAGGGTGGGGAGAGGGTTTATGCAGGGGAGGAGAGGAAGCAACAGTGAAAATCTGCTGACCCTGACTAATGGAGAATCTGTCCACAATGGTCATGTAATCCTGTCTTAAGATATCAGTGCTAGATAGGATAGGATAGTCAGGATTAGGAGTGTAGGAAGCAGATGAACACCCATGACAACCAGATCCATGGGATGAAATATGTATGTCATTAGTCTCAATCCTGTGTGGACTGCAATCTAAGACCCCTGATAGTGAAGATGAATGTGCTATTGGGTCGCTGTAGAGAAGCCCAATGTTCCCACAGAAAGCTGAATCTCCATCTTCACCATCCTCATCGATTAAATTGCAATCGAAGTTCTTTGATGCCTTGAAAATGTCCAGTCTAAGCTTTTCGTTCCCTAGGGCAACTCCATGCACCCTGATGCACAGTCGATGTTTACGCGGGAGGTTGCCAAGAATGGGTGACCTAGAATAATCGGTGCATCACGGAAATTAGGAGGAACCTCCATATCAAGAACAAAAAAGTTCACTGGAAAGTAGAATCCTTGGACTTTCAGGATCACATTTTCAACCACCCCCCTTGGGGTTTTCATCAATCGGTCAACCAACTGTATGGTAATTGAGGTGGGCTTTAACTCCCCGAATCGAAATCAATCAAATACTGTGGTGGGAGTTAGGTTGATGGACGAACCCAAGTCAAGAAGGGTCCTATCAAAAGGGGAATCCTACAAAAAGTAGGAAATTAGTGGTGTGCCCGAGTCCTTCTTTTTGGGTGGTAAGTCAGCTAAGATAAGAGCGCTTGCTTCCTTAGATAATACCGCATGTCGTCAGATTCTCTATTGTCGCTTCGGAGTACAGTAGTCCCTGAAGAACCTAGCAACAGCAAGGATGTGATATATTACTTCGAGGAGAGGGACCTGAGTGTGAACTTCCTTGGACATAGATTTCAAGTCCTCGAAATTTCGCATATCCTTTCTCAGTGCTAAATCTCGCGTTAAAGTCACAGGAAAAGGGACAGGAATCTCAGGGTCTAAGGGCATCTTTCCTTTATCTAATGAAGATGGCTTGAGAGAGGAAGAGGGATGTGAGCCATGTTTTGGTAGAGTGCAGGGAAAATCATTACCCGCTTGCCTAGGTAACGGGCCCTGTGTAGTCTTTCCACTCCTTAAGGTGACAGCTTTTGCATCGGCATGCTGTCCATGAAGGGGCAGAGGAGCGGGTTGGTTTGGATACATAGGGTTTAGCAATGGAGGTGGCTGATCAATCCCATAACCAAGTGGTACGAGTGGTGCTTGCAGAATAGCATGTGCCTGCCCCTATCGTGCTTGGAATCTAGGTGAGGCACCCTGATTCTGCACATATCTCGGGTTTGGGATGGGTTAGGAGGGCAAAGCTCCCTCTGACCTATGCTCCTGCATCATCTGGTTTTGCATGTTTTGTATTCTCTAAATTTGGTCAGCCATTGCCTTCATTATTTGCAAGTTGTCATGAGTAGATTTCCGAATTGATGCCTGCAATTCCTCCTTCAAAGACTCCAAAGGGTCGGCCCAGTTTGGAGGATAGTTGGCAGCTTGGTGTAGTGGCTGATAGATAGAGCATGTCTATTGCTGCAATGGGAATGACTGCTGCCTTGGGTATGTGTTCTGTGCATTCCCGTATTGCCTAGTCTGGTAGTGTGGAGCTTGACTCGGTCTCTGTGGGTTACCAGACCAGGAGAAATTGGGATGTTGGTGGCAACCAGGGTTATATGTTTCAGAATATGGGTTGCTATGCCTGTAACCCTAAATAGCATTGACATCTTCGTAGGTCGAAGATGTCTCAGATGTAAATTCATCAAAAGAATACGCACTTGCATCGTCATGTGTTGTGTAACCCTGATTGTACGGCGCCAGATCCACATTGTTCACGGGTTCCTAGTACGCAAGATCCCGTGGAGATGGAGAGAAAACATCTCGAGTGAATGGATATGTATGAGCAGAGGGGGCTCGGGATGCTTGAGAGGAGTAAAATAGAGCAGTGCTGTTAGAAGATCCAGATCTTGCTTGCATTAATTCACCGAGCTTTTTATCGAGCAGATCCACCTTATCCAGCTTTTTGGTGATAATGTCCATGTCCACTCAAGCAAACTCGGCTTGAGCTTTGTGGACACCGACTCGTTGCTATCCAGGTCGCTGGAACTAGTTCATTGAGGTGGCATTCATCGAGTTCTTTGCTAAGGACTTGAACAATTGAAATGAGCTATTCTCATCCTTTACGAGGAAATTCCCACCACTAGATGCATCAGCTAGCTACCAATGTCTATCATCCAGCCCATGGTAAAAGACTTGAGTGAGGTGCCATTTGGGTACACCATGGTGTGGGCACATCCTGAGAAGATCGTTGAATCTATCCCAGGTGTCATGCAACTTCTCTCCAGGGCCTTGGGCAAGGGTCGTGATCGTGCACCTCATAGCATTTGTTCAACCAATCGGGAAGAACTTTTGGAGGAATTTGCGACGTAGTTCCTCCTAGGCTCCAATTGGCCTCCTGATAATCTTGAACCAATAAGCAGCTTTATCCTTGAGAGAAAAAGGAAAAAGCTTCATGAGAACAATTCCAATATCTACATTCCTGGGTCGAATCGACTTTGCAATCTGACTTAGATCTTCAATGTGCTGGAAGGGATCCTCATTCAAGTTTCCATGGAAATGAGTCTGAATCAGACTTATGATATTCGACTTCAACTCGAATGCATCTTCGCCTGCAAGAATCCGGACCTGAGGTGCTATAATTGTTGCCGCCAGATCATAGAAGTCCTGCAGTTGTTCTCTGCATGGTGGATGCTACATCTTGCTGAGTGTTGTGAGAATCCTGTTGATGCTCTGCTTGTATTTCTGTTCTATTTCCTAGACCGTGGCTTCCAGACGAGCCATTGAGTCTTGATTCTAAGGGTCCTGACCAACTCGAGGACCAGGATTAGCCATCTCAGCCAATCGAGTGGAAGAAGGTTGAGAAGAGCGGTCAGGCGAGAATCGCCTTTGCCACCTTGGGTTCGGCTCCCAAGGTCCCATAAGTTTAGGTCTTAACGACCTTCTTCCTTGAATACACCAACTCAAAGGGTTGGTGTAGTCAAGCAGAACAAGGCTAAGACCTTGTTAATCAGAGTAGTCCTCTAGATAAGATGATTGGATTTTTCATTTAAGTTTGTCTTATTAAAAAAATTCGGCGAGAGACCGACTGCAAGGAATTCCCACCTCTCAGGCTAACCCAGTCAGGCTGGTTACGAGGGGAATACGAGGAAGGTTGTTACTTTGGCTTTCGCCTCTGGTTCCGTTACCCCACAGCCATGGTCGTTTATGCTACCCCACAGGCTTAGTCACCAGGTTTTGCAGGAGAGGTTGGAACTACCAAGTAGTTTCACACCAAATGTAGGTTATTTGATATATTTTCATGAATTTTAACCTGTTTTTTCAATTTAGTAGATGGTGGGCAGTCCACAAGGTGACTCGCCTCACTGACTAACTCTTGGGCTCGTTGGAGTCCAAGTTAGTCTATGTGGTCCTATTGGCTCATGCATTTCTAAGTTTTTTTCCAAATTGAAGGCCACAATTCAAATGTATGCTCTCAAGTAAGATGGAATCTAAATGATATGAAACTTATCAAGAAAATTCCTTTTTCAATAAGCTTTTCAGAGAGCATTTTTCCAAAATTTGTTTTATTTTCAACGATTAGTTATGAATTTTTAACAAATTAGGGGTCAAATCTGATATTTAGACTCTCTGTTGGTTTTTCTATTGGAAAAATATCAAATATGAGCCAAAAATTTTTAAAAAATATGATAATGAAAGCTAATTTATTTATCTTTCAAACTCCACAACTTGTGAGTAAATCCGATTTGTATGTTGGTCAGAATTGATTTCCAAAGTTCATAAAAGTTCTGTTTTCAAGCAATCTGACCAGTATGTACTCCATGAACTTTTAAAAATTCCACTAAAATAATTTCTTTTTGGGAAAGGTAGCATTGGAAAGATAATTTGAAAATCTAGTTCTAGTCCAAATTTTAGGATTTTTTGATCAAAAACACTACTATTTAATTTTAAAAATGTCACTTAATTTCTGGCCGAGCTTCTAATAAAAATGTGTGCACATAATTTTTGCAGCACCCGCTTTGCCTCGTTCACCGCTTCGTGTCGTACCTACACACAAAAGTACAATGTTAGAGATGAAATCAAAAGTCCCCTTGCCTCCCCAGCAACAATGCCAATTTGTTCAAGGCGTAGATCGCGTAAAAGATGAGTGCATATAACGCAAAATACGTCTTGAGCAAATAAATTAACGAAACTAGTGACTCCCGGTCGATCATAGGGAGGCAGGAAGCGCTTTTCATTTCATGCGTTTATTCCAAATATAAATACCAAGTAATAGAAACAATCAATCACAATATCCACATTACAAAGAGAGATTGAATTTGATATATGTAATAGAATGAAAACATGAATGTAAACAAACTACTACTATAACAGAATGAGGGCACCACAAGTGGTCCGTGGTGGCCTTCTAGAGAGGTTGGGAAGAGCAACAACGATCTGTCGAGGTGGCTCAACAGACGCTTCAGACGGAGATGCAGAGAAGATGGGAAGAAGGTAGAAGAGTTGTAGAAGGAGGAAGAAGAAGAAATACATGGAATGAATTCAAAGGGGACCCTTAGGCCTCTTTTTATAGATTTTGTGAAGGGCATTTACGACATTGGATCCCATAATTTTGTGCAAAAGCTTCAGATTAATCAGATCCATTGATCGAGAGATCAACAGTTCTGATTAAGCCTTCCAAATCCTTCTTCCATTCACGATTTGATCTGGTGCTGACATGTGGGGCACTATACGCCCTTGGATCTGCATCTGACAGCCTCCGCTCACTCGCCGCTCGTCGCTGCCTCCGCATGCCTGCCGCACAGTGCTTAATCGCCTCAAATCCTAAGCCCTCTCAGCCATCCAATCTCTCGATCGAATGGCTTAAAAAGCATGCACTACGCCTAGCCGACTCCAAAAGCGCACGTCATCATCTTCATCTGACGCTCCCGCACCTGCCACGTGTTCGTATCTGATCCACCCGATGAAGATCCTACAGCTGAATTTCATCCACGCACAATAGACTCCCACATCACGACTCGAACCCGTGTCACGTGTTGATTGTTAAGTGCGCTCTTCTCTGTGCTACGCACACAGTTTGTTGTGGTTTCTAAATCTCCGCACGACTGTTCTTCGCCTTTGGATGGATATCCAATGGTCGAGATCGTGTCCTCATCTGATGAAGCAGTGAGAGGCAGGTGACGTGGATGCATCACGGCCATTGGATGACGATCCAACAGCCCACGACTTTCCTTCCAAGATTGGGGCACGGTGAGGGGTGGCTACAATGGTGCCACGTGGTGCCATTGTGGCCGTCGATCTTCTTCTCCTTGTATCTGATGATGTAGGCCTCTGATTGAGTTGATTTCTATGTCGCTGGACTGCGAACATCGATCCAGATCTATTCATGTAGTTCGATTTGTCATCTGAGGTCCACATATTCTTCAACTTGCCCCTTGGCTCTTGCTTCTTCTACGGATTCTCTAATGTGCTACAGGAGTCTAATTGATGCAATCTTGGAAGCATTGGACTCCCGTCGTCATTCTAAACAGATCCATAAGGTTGGATCGGTCATCTGTAGCCCTGAATTACCTACAATTATTAATACCTCTCAAATAGCACATTATTATGTATAAAACATATAAATCATCTAGGATGCAAAGTACGATGTGTATGCATGCAGAATGCCCATGTTAAGCTAGGTTCTACCTTAATTCAGATGAATTAGGGCCTATGATTGTTGCGTAATCATGGTCTCAAAAAATAATGGATTTGTGGAAAATGTAAGAACCTTATGGGTTAGATCAGAGAATGATAAGATGTAATTCTCAGTCTAATCAATGTTTGATTCCCTATCAAAAGATGGAGGTGAATCATATGCAATTGGATCAGATAGAGGTGAGTCAGAGTAAAAATTGATTACGGTGGCGGGTCAGGGTTGGGATCAGATTTTGAAAAGCAATGTATGTGGTGTGGCTGCTTTGAGGTTCAAATCATTGGCCTCATCATCAAAATCAAAGAATGGATCATGGATGCTGAGCTCGTAATTGGCTCGTAATCATCAAGAAACACAGGTTCTCCGAAATCAGAGTAGGATTCGCAATCATCGGAGAATTTGCGACAATCAGATTCTGAACTTGATTCAGGATCGAGATTTCCACCATAGAACAAATCATGATGCATAGAATCAATAGCCTTACGTGGATCTAACTTAATTTCAAATTCTGAGCTCAAAGAGGTGTCATTAGGCGTAGGCTCAGGTTCTTGGCTCCTAGGGTAGACCCAATCAAATTCCAACTCTTCCAACTCCTCTGTTTTTGTATCATAAATTGGTATGACTTTCAAAAAATTGATTTGTACCTCTGAGGAATCTAAAGAGGTGTAATCATTAAATACAGGTTCAAAATCATAATTCAGATCTAAAATCTAGTTCTCATCACATTGGAACTCATGATCATCCCAAATAGGCTCAGATCTAGATTCTAGGTTAGGGGTAGGAATTGGGTTACTAGAATCTAGACATGGTTCTATTGGGAAGTCAAACTCACTTTCGAGGATTACCTTAACAAGATAAGGTGCGGGAATTACATCCTTGCGAGGTTTTGATTCAAGCTCATCATAGGTGTTTAGGAAATCAATGCATGATGGACTAGCTTCAAGGTTCTCTAAAGCCGGTTCATAATTGGGAACACCTCAAATTGGATCCACCCAACCAACATCAAGATCAGGTATGTCATTCTATAGGAAGTTTGAACTGATTTCATTTGGGTTGGGGGTCCACAACAACCTTGATTTTCGATCCCGGGCTTTGGGAAAACATATTGATCTTCAACATTGCTCTAATATGTCTCATCAATTTCTGAGTGGATATATGGGTATTTTTCATAGAAGATTTATTTCAATAGATTTATCATATTCTCCCATTTCTCAATGTCATCTTGGTGCATTTCCCAAAGTAGTAGATTTGTCAGACATTGGAGATACTCAAAATTATGTAATCTCTCTAATTCAATGTATCTTGTCATGAGAATATCCCGGGTTGAACTATTTATCATTTGTGTCAACATTAACTGCGCATGGTTCACAATGAAGGTTGTTGTTTTTGACACATTAACCTGAACTCTGCTAACTGGATCTGAGGTTTTGTAATACTCATCATAATGTTTGAGAGTAGCCTCGATCATTCTCTTTCATGCTCATTTGGAATTCAGGTTTCCTAAACAGTTTTCCTACGTTGTTAGGTTGCCTTTTCAAATCAGGTGGTAGATCAGGATGTAGAATCAAATTCATGTCTAGATTGAATTGATTAGATCATATTAGATTTTCCCCAAGAAGATCAACTCTAATGGAGGCCTTTAGGTCAAAAACCTAGGGACCTTTCCTGTGTATGTGCTCTAAAGAATAGATGAGGGATTGGATCTTTATTGGACCAAATCAAAGCACCCAAAGAGTTTTGGATGACTAAGGCTGTTTTGAGGAAGATGATACCTCTGAATCAGAAATCCACACACCTGAGAATTACTTGGGCAGCCAAAATTTTAGGGTTTTCTTGAATAGATCTTTTCAACCAAAGGCTTGGGTAGCAAACAAATGTGTGAAAATCAGTTTCCTTTAATGCAGGCAAATGTGTACTAACACTGCACAACCCTAAAGTGGAAACCCTAATTGGCTCTATTTCAAGTATAATTTGATCTCAAATGTGGCACCTTGGACTCAAACAACAAAGTGAGTAGTCCAAGATGTCAAGAATTTAAGCATAAATCCCTAATAGGTATAGGAAATTAGGATGGGGACTTTCTAATCAAATCATCTCAATCTTCAATCAGATATAAATCAAGTTTGCAAATCAAGAAACTTTTGCCTTTAGGTGATAGTTACTAGAAAAATAAGACAAGTGGATCCTAATTCATTTGTTTTATTTTTCTCTTTCCTAAGATTAGGAGGTGATTAGGGAAGAAGAGAAATTTTACCTGCCACTAAAGTGGTTGATTGCACGAAAGATCTTCTCATGATGTACCTCGTGATATTCAATTCTCAAATTTTCCACCCCTTCAAATTTTTCTTTCTTTTTCATTTTTTATATTTTTATCATTTTTTAATATCTATTTTTTGTGAGAACCCCTTAGAGAATTAAATTTTCATATGATTGCACTTTAACACCCCCATGCCTAAGTTTTGCAATGTCCTCATTGTAAACTAGGAGGGTACAAATTCAGCTTGGTTCAAGGTTTAGAATAGGGTCAAAGGGTCGAGATGACTGTTGCAAACGATTTTAAGCTTTGATACATGCACCAAAGGTGGAGTCGGCTATTTTAAAGTTGAACTCAAAAGTGCAGTAGGAGTGTAGCTAAAAAGATGATAAGAAGGATCTCGAGTTTTTGAATTGATAGGTTGCCTCCCGTTAAGCGCTAAATTTAATGCCTTCAGCCGAGTAGAAAGTGATCAAGGAGAAGGGTTGGTCAAATTAGAAGAGTTTTGTAAAACAAGCACCTTGATAAGTAGCTTGGTTGGTCCAACCAGGTGCTTGTTCATATCAATAGGCTGATGATGCATACCAAACCCAATCAGTCTGGTGGGTTGATGGATGTGAATCAGTAGATGTGAAGTCCACCAAATATTTTAAGGCTCAAAAAGATGTAGAAATGAAAATCTGAGGTTTGGCTTAGTCGGCTTAGCCTGGTCAGAGTAGGGACCCTCAAAAGAAAATGGATCTGTGGAGGATGTAGGAACCCTACTGAAAGGATCAAAAAAGGATAAGAAGTGATTAACGGTCTGATCAATGTCCGAAACTCGATCAAAATATGGAGGAGAATCATCTACAACCGGATCAGAGAGGTGAATTAGAGTAGAAATTGATTCTGATGGCGAGTCAGGGTTAGGATCGGATTTTGGAAGGCTTTATATGTGAATCGGAAGGTGTGGCTTCTTTAAGGTCCAAATCATTCGCCTCAGCATCAGAAGCAAATAACGAATCATGGATGCTGAGGTCGTAAACTATCTCGTAATCGTCAGGAAGCAATGGTTCTCTGAAATTAGAGTATGATTTGAAATCATCAGAGAATTTGCGAAGATCAACTTTTGAACCTGATTCTAGATCGGGAATTCCACCATAGAATGAATCATGATGTGTAGAATCAACAACATGACTTGGATCTAACCTAATCTCATATTCTGAGCTCAAAGAGGTGTCCTTATTAGGCATAAGCTCAGATTCTTGGCTCCTAAGATAGATCCAATCAAAATCCAACTCTTCCAACTCCTTAGTTTCTATATTGTAAATCGGTATGACTTCTGATAGATCAATTTGTATTTCTGAGGAGTTTAGAGAGATGTAATCATCAAACACAGGCCCATAATCATCATTTAGATCTAAAATCTGATTTTCATTTCATTGGGCATCTTGATAATCTCAAATAGGCTTAGATCTGGATTCTATGTCAAAGGTAGGAATTGGGTTACTAGAATCTGAACTAGGTTCTATTGGGATGTCAGAATTACTCTCAAGGATTGCCTTAACAGGATAAGGTTCAGGAATTACATCCTCAAGAGGTTTTGATTCAAACTTACTACAAGTCTATGAGAATTCAAGGCATGATGGACTAACTTCATGGCTCTCCAAGGCTGGTTTAGAATTGGGAACACTAGCAATTGGATCTTCCCAACCCACATCAAGATTAGGCTTGTCAATCTATATGAAGTTTGAATCTAATTCCCTTTGTATTGGGGGTCCATAATAACCTCTATTTTCAAACCCAGATTCTGGGAAATCATATTGATCCTCAATATTGCTCCAAGATGTCTCATCAATCTCTAAATGTTGATATGGGTATTTTTGCTCAATGGCTTGTTGTAATGTATTCAACATATACCTACGTTTCTCAATGAGACCCTGGTGTATCTCCCAAAGTTGTGGATTTGACAGACATTGTATATACTCAGTATTGTGTAGTCTCCACAATTCACTGTATTCTGATAAAAGCTCATCCCGGGTTGAACCATGCATCATTTGTGTAAATATCATTCCCACACGATTCATAATGTGGGTTTTTGTTTCTAGTATATCAACCTGAATGTGTCTATATGGATCTGAGGTTTTGTAATATTCATCATGATGCTTAAGAGCATCCTTAACCATTTTCTCTTTCATGCTCATTTGAGATTCAAGTTTCCTAAATATTCTTCCTAAATTATCAGGTTCCATTTTCAAATCAGGTGGTAGAATCAGGATATAGAGTCAAATTCAGGTTTAGATTGAATTTATTTGATCAGATTAGAAATCCCCAAAAAGATCAACTCTAATGAGGCCTCTAGGTCAACAACCTAAGGACCTTTCCTGTGTTTGTGCTCTAAAGAAAAGATGAGGGACTAGTTATAAATTGGACCCAATCAAGGCACCCAAAGATTTTTGGATGACTAAGGCTGTTTCGAGGTGGTTGATACCTCTAAATCAGAAATCCACACACCCGAGAAGTACTTGGGCAGCCAGGAAGGGAGAGCCCCATAAAGACCCTTACACGGTAGAACGTCCCCATGGGTTATAGGGTTTCCCCCACCGAACCTTCCTTGTCATTTCTATTCCAAGTAGACCCTAATGTATAAATTATGACCTTAAGTCTACCAATTTTAATATTAATTTGTGCCTTGAATTTCACTTGATTAGAAGTTGATTCAATTTGTGACCTAATTTGGAGGTTGATTGGCCCACAAAGTAGACCAACTTCACCTGACCTACCTTAAAGGATTGAGGATGAAATCTAAGTTAAGACCCAAAAATCACCCTGGATTGACTCTCAGGCTATTAGGTCCAATGTTTTAGGATTCAAGTGAATTTAGAGCCTGCTTTTTAGGGTTCTCCTTGAATAGATCTTTTCAAACAAGGGCTTGGGTAGCGCCCAAATGCAGGAAGATTAATTGCCTTTAATGCATGCAAGTGTGCACTATCACTTTAAAACACTAATGTGGAACCCTAATTGGCTCTATCTCAAGTCAAATTTAATCTCAAGGGTAACACGTTGGACTCAAACAAGAAAGTGAGTAGTCCAAGATGTTTAAAATTTAAGTGCAAATCCCTAATAGGTATAGGAAATCAGGATAGGGATATCTAAGCAAATCATCTCACTTCAATCATATATCAAGTTAATTTCACAAATTAGGAAACTTTTCCTTTGAATGATAATTACTAAGAAAATAAGGGAGGTGAATTCCAATTCATTTGTTTCCTTTTGTCTTCCCAATATTAGGAGGTTGATTAGGGAAGAAGAGAAATTTTACCTACCCCAGGAGTGGTTGATTGCATGGAAGATCTCTTCGTGATGTACCTCACAAAATCACAAGCAAAGCGGATAGGGCAAGTTAATGCTAAGATAAATCAAGAAAGAAAAGACTAATGGCAAATTGTGCGTTGCTCCCTGGAAACGGCACCAAAATGTTATAGGGAAAATTAGGAGATTTAATATGCGTTCATTGTAGTACACTCCTAAATCGCACAACACATTTAAATTTATAAAACTCATATTCTAATTGGAGTCTGAGGTTGTTCGCAGGGAGCAAATATGGAATTCACGCATTAATCTCAATTCAGAATAGATAAGCACAATAAATTGAGCGTAATAAAAGATATGCAATGAATGTATCTATAAAGATCAGGGGATAAAAGGAAATAGAAAGACAAAAACAATGGTGATTTAAATCACCAATTATTCATCTTAATTAAGATTATATTCCAAGCATTTATATCATTCAAATAAATCAACAGTAACTTCAATCAATCAACTTAGGTACTTAAATAATCCAATAGTACTAGTAGAATCAAAGATCAGACATTACCCAACATAACCAGATGACTCAATCTTCACAACATAGAGCCTCACAGAAGGCACAAGGGTGCCAAACCTTCTTTAAAGCCTTGCAAGACCTCTTCAAGCCTTCACAAGCACAGGCTTTTCTTCTTCATAGCCTTCTCCTTCCTCAAGCCTTTAAGCATAGCACACGGCTAAGTGTTAGCCTTCCTTCCTTTAGTACATGCCCAAGGCACTTCAGAGAAAAACCCTCCCCCCTCCTCCTCACAAATGCTCTTCCTTCTCTCTTAGATAACCGGGTGTATACTCGAGTATAGCGTCAGGTAATTGGCTCATAAACGTGTCCAAACCCGCGTGTCGTGTGCACAGGCGAAAGGTGAAGGTGTGAGGAGGCGCGTGAGCAGGGACCCAACCCCCGGTGACTTGGGCGAAGAGGCTAAGTGAGGAATTCCTCTTAAGTGCCTACGCGAGCCTTTCAACTAATGAGGTAGGACATATGTAGGGGGCCTCTTTGCGTAGCAGCAGCAGGTGAAGCCTAATGCTGGTCATGGTCATAATTGCTGTTGTGATGAATTGATGTTGTTATAGTAAATGTAGGAAATAGAAACCATTATTACGACCATTTTTATTTAATTAACTAATTTTTACTGGTTTATTCCAGGTCGTTCACTAGGAGGCAATTATTGATTTACATCTCTCTAGGTCCAAAATTATTCTTTAATTCCAAAAATGATTAATTTTATATACAATCAATAATGAATGAATGAATCTATGAAAAATGAATTAAAATTTCCATGATGTACAAAAAAAATCAATAAAAGTGCTTGTAAAAATCTACTTACAAACAAGCCTCAAATGATACATAGGTATATTCTATACTACCTATTTATAAGTTGTATTATTAATACTTACCTAATTATACATTACTAACTCATATTACATAGCATACTAACTTAACTTACTACACTGACATATACAGTAACACATATATTGGCTACGGCGACAGATATAAACGTCGCTAGACCCCAGAAAAACTATATATAAATTATAAGAAGGAAACCAGGGTCTATAGCGATAGTTATTTCGCCTACAGTGACATTTTATTTTGTTAGTAAAGGTATGAAGTTATATATAAATGTAAATAGCTATGCTACATAGATATATATACTTTAGTTATCTCGTCCATTTTTATTTATACGGTTTCTGTATATACATTATACTTATAAGTACCTTTACCCTCTCTTTCATTCCTTCTCCTCTGCATTTCTTCTTCTTCTTAATTTTATTTATCTTAAGTTCTCTATTTAGACAGTGTCATTACGGCTCTTAATTAATAAAAAAATTGTTTAATTTGCAGTCATGCTTTTCGAGGGATACACAGCACCTAAAGGGTGAGACCAGACCTCTAGTAAGCACACCCTAATTTCTCATTAGGCCACTTAATTACATGTTTGTGCTAAGATCTTTGGGCTTAACAGCCCGCACACACCTGGGCCCCCGACCCCACACACACATTCTCATTTCATGATCAATATATGCTCAGATGTATCATACGTATTCGGTTGTTCGGGCGCCCAGCGCCCGTGACGACTGGATAGCCTATCTAACAAAAACAATTTAAAGCACAGCATGCACTCGCCCTCCCACAATGTGGGACTATCTGGGCGCAAGCACAGCACTGAAATTTCAAGCTGCAGTGAAGCATTTGTGATTTTGGCCCTCGATTTGAGGGCCATAATTTATTAGTTATTAAAAATAAATTATGTGAAAATAAATTATTTATATCGTACTATACAATTATACAATTACTTTGGAGTTTTAATTATATTTACTGTATAAATAAATTAGCTAAAGTATACAATTTATACATACTTATTTTTAGGTTTTGTTTCTTAATTACATATAAATTAGTTATTATATTGTCTAATTGACCTTATACAAAGTTAGTATACATGTCTAAGTATTTTATAAACATTTTTATTATATTTTATAGATTTAATTTATGTTTTATTTACATTTAAATAGCAAATTTTTGGATTATTTTATTTGTAAAATAAATTTAAATACTGTATATATTATAAATATACTTAAATTAGGTGAAATGACTTAAAATACAGTAGTATAAATATACAGTATAAATTAACTTAGTTTAAACTTAATCTACTAATTTATTTTAATTTAATCTAATAACTTAACTATTAACTTAATAAATTAATTATTTATTCTATATATGTGATTAAATTAAGGTACCAGAGTCAGTATGTTTATTATATACGTATAATTATATATATATAGTCTTATAACTTAATAAGGTTATTTATAGTACTTATTACCTATATGGCTTAAATAAATACTTATATACATATTATACAAGGGATTTTTACTATTTTTAGATTTTTTTTAATTTTTATTGTTTTTATTTATGTTATAGAGGTAGGAGATGAGAATGAAAGAAATGTATGAGGAGGAAATGTCTTTGGTGTTTTTAGAGGTATATTCTTTTATTAAATTCCATGGTATAAAGAATCGTCGACTGGCAAATTATATTAAGTCAGGGGTTCCGTATACCATGAAACTTGGTATGAAGTTAGAGAACTATCTGATCTTCAATCAGACAGTTTTGTTTTATTTTTTTAGAATTCTTTTTATGATTTTTATTTAAATCCCAAGTTCACTCATCCAAATCTTTTAAAGAGATTTCTAAATGTCCCAAGGGCTTAGGATGAGGCCTAAATGTCTAAAAGGCAGGGAACTACCTTGAATGTGCTCAGTCTAGGTTATGAAACAGATAAAAGCAATTAGGCATGCAACTCAAGACCAATTTTTATTAAATTCATATAGTGCACAGTAAAGCTCATTATTTGGCTGATAAAAGATTAAAATGATTTAATTACAAGCCTTCAACAGATATTACAAGTCAATTACAGTAAAGGAAAGATTATATACAATTGACACAACATTTCACATCAATCAGCTTCTAACATGACTAGATCTAACCTACTATCCATTTGGTGATAAGAACTTGGGATTCCTGCTAGAGCAGCAGGAAGAGGCTATTCTTCCCTACCAGGAGGGGTGACGTAATAAATTGCGAAATAGAATATAAACAATCTCACAAAATAGACAAACACATAATGTACACAATAATTTTTAGGTGGAAACCCAAACCGGGTGAAAACCACCACCTAACCCTCTCGAGTTAGGATTTTCTGATCAACCAAGTTGATCAAATCCACTAAACGAATCACTTTAAACGAGAGTGATTCAACCTCAATTACAACCACGCTACAAGTGCGAGGGTACTATTCCTCAACCCCTTCTCTTCACAAGAAGGATTTTGTCCCACGAAGGAGATGGGAATTCGCAAAGCGAATACCCAACCAAATAACAAAGATAACAAATAATCCTATAGAGCCAACAAAGTAATTTTAAACCTAGCTTCTATAGGAATTAGGAAACTCCCCTTTGCAAGGAGTGCGTCGAATTAATGACGCGGGTGCGTGACCCACGCGACGGCGCAATGTCGCTCTTCGTGAACTACAGCGGGAGAGTGGGTGCGCAAAGGGAATTTAGCTCTCTGGATGATGGAACTTAAGCTTGGAGAGCAAGAGCTTTTCTTGGACACAAAAGAGTAGAAAGTATGTTTCTTAGGTGTATCTTGGTGTGCAAAGGCTCCCCTCTATTTATAGAGGCCTTAGGAAGGGTTTGGAAGGCTTAGGAAAGCTTCCATAGTCGTTGGGTGCAAAGCCCAAGAGAATCAAGCCGAAATCAGGGACAATGATTGCATTGACAGGGTTATCAGACGTCTAATTATAGCATCAGACGTCTGGAAGACCACTTTAAGACGTCTGAAATAAGGTCAGACGTCTGATCTTGGGCAGGTCTCTTCCTGACTTGAATCACATCTAAACAGGGTTCTAGCGTAAGTCCATCAAACGACATACAGGACGTCTAGCACTATGTCTGGACATCTGAAAACCTACTTTTTCGTGGGAATGGATTTGCAACGACTAGAAAATCTCTGAGAAGAGATTTTCGGGTCAGTCGAGAAAAAACGGTCAATTATCAGACGTCTGGAAAGGCTTAAGGACGTCTGATAAGGCTCTAACGGTCATATCCTTGAGTGTATGCTAAGACAGCCAACGGTCCACTAATTGGACATCTGGCAAAGTCATCAGACGTCTCCTAAGACGTCCAGTCTAAGGTCTGGACATCTGATTTCATTAGACAGAACTAACTATGTCCAGCCTAAATGTTATCAGATGTCTGAATCAACAGTCAGACGTCTTAAAACACATTATCAAACGTCTGATTTGGGAATTAGACGTCTGGAAATTGTTTTTGAACCCTATATTGGTTTTCTAAGTTTTCTACAGAAAACCTAAGTATCCTAGGGTTGTGCGGGTGTTCCTAGGACTATTATTAGGGTACTTTGAGGCTCTTTAACATAATGTTCTAAGAAAATAAAGAGTAAGAAAATAACGACAAAAGTACATGAAAGGAATAAAATGAAATTCTATCCTATTCTTCTTGTCCTTCCATCTTCAATCTATCGCTCCTCGCGAATCCCCTCTGTTCTCCATCAAGCTCCTCCAATCCGTCTTGGATGCAAGCTCGAATTCCATCTAATCACGTCTCCATTTGCAATTGACCTGAAATCTAAGACTCCAAGTGCAAATGTTAAATAACACGTGTTTTGTTATCATCAAAACAAATGATCGTGGTGCTCTAGCACCAACAATCTCCCCCTTTTTGATGATGACAAAACCATAAATAATAATGCAAAAAATCCTCCCCCTTTTTGACATTATCAAAAAGGTTTGATTGATTTTAAATTTTCTATAACTCCCCCTTAAAACATGCTCTTCTACAAATTTCTTTTAACAAAGGTAATGTCCTCCCCCTTTTTTATAACAACAAGATAGCTATTATTTTTCTCCCCCTTTCTAAAAGAAATTTAGCTACCTTATATCTCCCCCTTAAAAATTGACAATTAGCTTATAATTTTTTGCTCCCCCTATCTAAATGCTTATGATAAAAAGATAGGGTAAATGGTTCTTACCTCACCTACCATGGCCAATAAAATGGCCCGAATGGTGGTGGTGGATGCCACATCGGATGGGGCTCCCATCCGTAGCTTGGAGGCACGAGCATTGGCACCGGTCTCTAGTCTGCCGGTCAACGTGCGATGGGTCCATCGTTTGTTCGTCATCTCGTCGATCTTCTTGTTCTCCTCCTTGGTCTACTCCTTGGTTCTCCCAACTTGAGTTGACCAGCATTGAGTTTGTAGGTCCAGTCCTTTGTGTTGTAGTTATCTCTGAAACCTACAAAACAAGATTCCAATTCTTTTTTCGGTATCCAAGTGGGCTTGGATCCGGATCTGTTAGCGGGTCTCCTTGACGGAGATCCTTTCTCAACCTTAGGGTTATAAAAATTATCTACTTTGTTGATTAATTTGTTGGAGTTTTCCCTAAGACATGCAATTTCTTTTTCTATAATATTCATCTTAGTCTTTAAATCAGAAATTTTTATTTTTAGACTAACATTTTCCTCAATCAATTTATTATTTTCATTGATGAGGTTATGATTTTCTAGTAATAGGTTATCATTTTTAGGACTAGCTTCTAGATCCTTAAATTTTATTTCTAACCTATCATTTTCAAATTTAAGAAAACTAAGATTCTTTTTCATGATTTTGTTTTCTATTTTTAGTGATTTACTAAGCTCATACAACTCATTAAAAGCATCTTGTAAATCAGAATTTACCTCGTTGAATGAGTCACTTTCGCTTTCGCTGTCGCTTCCTCTGGCCATGAAACCAAAGCAAGCGGTTTCTTCTTCTTTTTCTTCTTCTTCTTCCTCCGAGCTCAAATCGTCCCAAGTGGCTTGGAATGCCTTCTTCTTAGACTTCTTCTCCTTTTTCTTCTTCTTCTCCTTTTTGAGAAAAGGGCACTCTGGTCGTAGGTGCCCTTTCTCGTTGCAGTGATAGCAACGTCTCGGGCTTTCCTTCTTCTCCTTTTTCTCTTTCTTTGATTCCCTACAAAACTTGGAAATTTTTTTAAGTAAAATTCTAAAGTCTTCATCGTCGGAACTTACCTCGCTATCCGACGTGGCTTTGAAGGCGAGAGTCTTCTTCGGTTTAGGCTCCGGCGTATCCTTCTTCTTCTGCTTCAACTTTGTCTCGTAGGCCATTAGATTGCCTAGGAGATCTTCCATGTTGAGCTCCTCCACTTCGTTCGCCTCCTCGATAGCGATGACTTTCTGTTCCTACTCCGGTCCGAGGGAATGAAAAAGCTTCCCTTGAATCTCCCCCTTGATGAAAGTATTCCCTAATGCTTTCAAGTTATTTACAATGAGAGTGAACCTAGTGTTCATCTCACTTAAGCATTCATTAGATTTCATGGAAAAAGCCTCAAACTCTTGTGAAAGTAAATTTAGTTTAGAAGTTTTTACCTTAGAGGTACCTTCATGAGTTACCTCGAGTGTGTGCCAGATCTCGTATGCGGTGGCGCATTGCGAGATTCTATTGAACTCCTCCGAGCTAAGTGCGCAGTAAAGGGCATTCATGATCTTTACGTTTAAAGAGAGCTCACAAATCTGCTGCTGCAAGTATCCTCCGGCGGGTTTTTCTGAGATGTCGAAGGGGGTCTCGCACCTGGCCCAAATTGTGAAATCGGTGGCTTGAAGCCACGTCCTCATCCGCAACTTCCAGTAGGGGTAGTTGCTTTCGTCGAAATAGGGTGGTCGGGCGGTGGACTGCCCCTCGGAAATCCTGCCCAGGGAACTACTCCCCTCCATAGATCTTCTTGCTTGGTTGTTACGCCGAAACAGCAAGACCTGCTCTGATACCAATTGTGGATTCTTCCCTACCAGGAGGGGTGACGTAATAAATTACGGAATAGAATATAAACAATCTCACAAAATAGACAAACACACAATGTACACAATAATTTTTAGGCGGAAACCCAAACTGGGTGAAAACCACCACCGAACCCTCTCGAGTTAGGATTTTCCGATCAACCAAGTTGATCAAATCCATTAAACGAATTACTTTAAACGAGGGTGATTCAACCTCAATTACAACCACTCTACAAGTGCGAGGGTAGGTTCCTCAACCCCTTCTCTTCACAAGAAGGATTTTGTCCCACGAAGGAGACGGGAATTCGCAAAGCAAATACCCAACCAAATAACAAAGATAACAAATAATCCTATAGAGCCAACAAAGTAATTTTAAACCTAGCTTCTATAGGAATTAGGAAACTCCCCTTTGCAAGGAGTGCGTCGAATTGATGACGCGGGTGCGTGAGTCACGCGACGGCGCAATGTCGCTCTTCGTGAACTACGGCGGGAGAGTAGGTGCGCAAAGGGAATTTAGCTCTCTGGATGATGGAACTTAAGCTTGGAGAGTAAGAGCTTTTCTTGGACACAAAAGAGTAGAAAGTATGTTGCTTAAGTGTATCTTGGTGTGCAAAGGCTCCCCTCTATTTATAGAGGCCTTAGGAAGGCTTTGGAAGGCTTAGGAAAGCTTCCATAGCCGTTGGGTGCAAAGCCCAAGAGAATCAGGCCGAAATCAGGGACAATGATTGCATTGACAGGGTTATCAGACGTCTAATTATGGCATCAGACGTCTGGAAGACCACTTTAAGACGTCTGAAATAAGGTCAGACGTCTGATCTTGGGCAGGTCTCTTCCTGACTTGAATCACATCTAAACAGGGTTCTAGCGTAAGTCCATTAAACAACATACAGGACGTCTGGCACTATGTCTGGACATCTGAAAACCTACTTTTTCGTGGGAATGGATTTGCAACGGCTAGAAAATCTCTGAGAAGAGATTTTCGGGTCAGTCGAGGCAAAATGGTCAATTATCAGATGTCTGGAAAGGCTTAAGGACGTCTGATAAGGCTCTAACGATCATATCCTTGAGTGTATGCTAAGACAGCCAACGGTCCACTAATTGGACGTCTGGCAAAGTCATCAGACGTCTCCTAAGACATCTGGTCTAAGGTCTGGACATCTGATTTCATCAGACAGAACTAATTATGTCCAGCCTAAATGTTATCAGACGTCTGAATCAACAGTCAGACGTCTTAAAACACATTATCTGACGTCTGATTTGGGAATTAGACGTCTGGAAATTCTTTTTGAACCCTATATTGGTTTTCTAAGTTTTCTATAGAAAACCGAAGTATCCTAGGATTGTGCAGGTGTTCCTAGGACTACTGTTAGGGTACTTTGAGGCTCTTTAACATAATGTTCTAAGAAAATAAAGAGTAAGAAAATAATGACAAAAGTACATGAAAGGAATAAAATGGAATTCTATCCTATTCTTCTTGTCCTTCCATCTTCAATCTATCGCTCCTTGCAAATCCCCTCTGTTCTCCATCAAGATCCTCCAATCCGTCTTGGATGCGAGCTTGAATTCCGTCTAATCACGTCTCCATTTGCAATTGACCTGAAATCTAAGACTCCAAGTGCAAATGTTAAATAACACATGTTTTGTTATCATCAAAACAAATGATCGTGGTACTCTAGCACCAACATGGACAACCTACTAATGGGCTGTTACTCACGATAACTTGCCAACCATGCTACTCTATAAGGTGTAAGCACCTCTGTTTTGATGCACCAAAATTATGTTTATTGCTAAGACTAACATTTCAAGACTATCTTGGATTGAAGCCTCTGTTCAAGACACAAGTTCAGATAGTTGCAGATATGCATCTTTTTCATTTATTTGAGTCTAGGACTTTATTGTAAGGAACCTCAAATAAAACTCGAAAATGATTTTTTTCACGTATCTTTTCAAAATCAAATTTTAGGGTTATTGATCGACCAAACTTATTAATTGATCAAACAAAACACTTTGATCAACCAACCTACTTATTTGATTGATCAAATCAGTCCATTTTAGGAAGTTGAGAAAAATCCTCTTGATTGACCAACCAAGCTAATTGATCGACCAACAAGTGATGGACCAACATTCTTAATTGATCGACCAAAGTACTTTTTGATCGACCAATTAACCATAATTGATCGACCAATTTTGTTTCTTATTCAAGCAAAACTTTTTGTATAAATAGAGGTCGCACGCAACCCATTCCTTTACAACTTTTAAATAGAAACACCATTAAAAAATACAGCACTCGTGCTTATTTCCAAAGGCTTTCATGCCTCGTTCTTCACGTTCTTCAAAAAGCACGATGCCTCAAACCTCTACAAAAATCAGTTTGATTATTTAATGGGGTTCCATAGAAGTTATTCTTATTTTATTATATTGTTGTTTTGATTTATGGATCCCAAGCGTGTTTGGAAGATCCGTGGCTGTTTTTGCTTCTCTTCAGGAGAAAAGAGAAGGATTTGTAAGAGGTTGTGCCACCCTCGTTCAAGTGGTACGGTTTAATGGATTGGCTAGCGGTGCCTAGTCGGGAAAATCCTAAGCTAGGAGGCTTAGGTAGTGGTTTTTACCCAGGAAGGATTTCTACTATAAATAGGTGTACACTGTGCATGAATCTCTGTTATTTTATTTTTTTTAATCTGATTTATATTTTCAAAGTAAAACTATTCACCCCTCCCCTCTAGTATTTAGTTGTGCTCCACAGGATATTCTCCAACCCTCATTTGGTATCAGAGCCTGACCGTGAAGGAGACGTCACACCTCACCTTCACATGGCCCCAACAAGTTTTGTAGAG
The DNA here is from genome assembly GCA_037157565.1 of Thalassia testudinum. Taxonomy (NCBI): domain Eukaryota; kingdom Viridiplantae; phylum Streptophyta; class Magnoliopsida; order Alismatales; family Hydrocharitaceae; genus Thalassia; species Thalassia testudinum. The sequence continues at coordinate 111,218,153 of JAZHRO010000073.1, read as the reverse complement.
GGACAATCATTTTTCCAACCACCACTGTTCAATGGATCGGATTATGATTATTGGAAAAGAAGAATGCAAATTTTTCTTGAAGCAATGGACTTTGAGATTTGTCATATCATCGAGTCCAAATATATGCCAAAGAAGAAAGAATTAAAAGAGCTAACGAAGGAAGAGAAGAAGAAACCGATAAATAATGCCAAAGCCATGAATGCACTATTTTGTGCATTAGCAAGAGAGGAATTTGACAAAGTTGCTTCATGCAAAAGTGCATATGAGATATGGAACCAACTCTCTGTCATGCACGAAGAAAGCACTGATGAAGAAGTAACATGGGATGATTCCAACCCAAGTTCAAAATCAGATATTGAAGAACAAAGCCATGAAGATGGAGTTACTCATCTATGTCTCATGGCACCAACATAATCAAGCGAAGAAGAGGTAAATTCTGACTTTACTTTAGATGAATTATTAGATGCATATCATGATTTATACAATTTAGCTAAAAGATTAAAGAAAGAAAATAAGGAACTTAAAGATAAGTGCACTAGTTTTGAAAATGAAAAGCTTAGTTTATCTCTAGATTTAGAAAATAAGAAAAAAAAAATAGATGTAACAAGAATTGTGAACATGGAGTTCCATGAGAAAGTAGAAGATCTCAAGGAACAATATATTCACTTTAAAGACACACTTAATAACCTCAAATATTCTATTAGAACATATGAAGAAAAATATAAGGACATTAAAAAGAAGAATCAAAAGAAGATTAGGCATGCGTTTTTATATCAAAAGGCCAAGAGAAGAGAGTCTAATGGACCCTCTAACTTGAAAGGAATTAACAGCCACAGACCCAAAAGAATATGAGTACCGAAAAAATTTGTGGAAAATTGTGTTACAGGTTATGGGAAAGATCGACATGAAAATTACGATTGGAGAGACAACCTTCAACAAACCAACAATCATCAATTTGGTTATGAAAGATGGTGGAACTAACAATGTCAATGGATGCCAGACTTTTTGGTGGAGACCCCCTCCACCTAGCTACTACTATTAGGTATAACTCCTTATACCTTAGCAAGTATGATTTCCAAAACTAAATCATTATTACCTACTTAGTTACAAATAAGTTTTAATATAAAATTGACCAAGCATTGAATTAATTAATTTGGGATAGAAACTTGATAGAGGAGGAAGAATAAAGAAAATGAAACCTTGATAAGGGATCATTGTTTGAGGGGGAGAATCAAGATCAATTTCTTAGTAACATTTAGATAGCATATTTATCTATATTGAACTGTATAACTCTTACTCAACACTTCATTTTATTTTGATATTATCATTGTGTTAGACTATCATGAATTTCATCATCTCCTTATTATGAATTTGATAATTTTCATATGATAAATTAGACATCATGCTTAATAAAATATTACTTAAAAAAAAAGGAAAGGAGAGAAAAATGTAAATTTCATTCTTAGAATTTTACTTGTTTAAGTATGATTAACAACAAGCCACTTGAGATATATCTTTTTGTTGATATCAAAAAGGGGGAGAATGTTAAGACCTCTATTTTGATGAAACATATGCTCCAATAACTCGCCTAGAATCCTTCACTGGATCTCGAGATGGACACTGATCTTCAGAGCACTATGGATGCCTTCATGGCATCATTAGATGATTAGATGTTATATTTGTCTCTATTTCTATCTTGGCATGTATAACTTTATTTCTCTCAGAACATTCTATGCACTGCTTATCTAGATTGTTTATTTATGCATGAAGATTATCTCTCTCAGTTTTGTGTTTTACTTTAGCTCTCTTATATTGCATGACATTTTGCTTGAATTATTTGCTTAAGGGGGAGTTAAATGTAAAATTACAAGCAGCATGTTTTACTTTTTGCTGAAACAAAAAGGGGGAGATTTTATGTAAAACTATTTTCTGAATTTCATAATTAAAATTTTGTTGTCTTCAAAAAGGGGGAGAATGTAAGCACCTCTGTTTTGATGTACCAAAATTATGTTTATTACTAAGAATGACATTTCAGGACTATCTTGGATTGAAGCCTCTGTTCAAGACACAAGTTCATATAGTTGCTGATATGCACCTTTTTCATTTATTTGAGTCTAGGACTTTATTGTAAGGAACCTCAAATAAAACTCAAAAATGATTTTTTTCACGTATCTTTTCAAAATCAAATTTTAGGGTTATTGATCGACCAAACTTATTAATTGATCGACCAAAACACTTTGATTGACCAACCTACTTATTTGATCGATCAAATCAGTCCATTTTAGGAAGTTGAGAAAAATCCTCTTGATCGACGAACCAAGCTAATTAATCGACCAACAAGTGATGGACCAACATTCTTAATTGATCGACCAAAGTACTTTTTGATCGACCAATTAACCTTAATTGATTGACCAATTTTGTTTCCTATTCAAGCAAAACTTTTTGTATAAATAGAGGTCACACGCAATCCATTTCTTTACAACTTTTAAATAGAAACACCATTAAAAACTAGAGCACTCGTGCTTATTTCCAAAGGTTTTCACACCTCGTTCTTCACGTTCTTCGAAAAGCACGATGCCTCGAACCTCTACGAAAAATCAATTTGATTATTTATTGAGGTTCCATAGAAGTTATTCTTATTTTATTATATTGTTCTTTTGATTTACGGATCCCAAGCCTGTTTGGAAGATCCATGGTTGTTGTGTTTGCTTCTCTTCAGGATAAAAGAGAAGGATTTGTAAGAGGTTGTGCCACCCTCATTCAAGTGGTATGGTTTAGTGGATTGACTAGCGGTGCCTAGTCGAGAAAATCCTTAGCTAGGAGCCTTAGGTAGTAGTTTTTACCCGGGAAGGGTTTCCACTATAAATCAGGTATACTCTGTGCATGAATCTCTGTTGTTTTATTTTTTTAATCTGATTCACATTTTCAAAGCAATACTATTCACCCCTCCCCTCTAGGATTTAGTTGTGATCCACAGGATATTCTCCAACCCTCAGAAAGTTCATTAACTACCAAATTTCCGTTAAAACCGTCAAAAAGCGAGTCAGTGCCAATAGTGTGTGGATGCTTAGACTTAAAATCCCCTCAAATCAGAGGGTGGGTTAGTAAGTCGTGTACTTATCACCCCAACTTATTTAACCAATTAAAATATAAATTTAGAATGGTGAGGACTCGAGAAACAAGTCCACATATTAGTGGACACCCAGGCTGATTAAGCCTGAAGACTTGAAGTGTCTAAGTGTTCAAATCATACAGTTTTATTCTCTAAGATTGAAAATTTTCTAAAGCCCAAGTTCTCTTTCCTAATTCAACTTTTTTTTTTCAAAAATAAAGAGAAAATAACAAGAATCAATAGAGCTAACAAAATGATTCAAATAATGATATCTGCCTCCCCCATGCCTATCTAATACAATATTCTCATTGTATTAAAAGGTCATGAAAAAGAGTGGAGTAGAGTAGAAAGCACCTGAATTGCGTGAATAAAGTGAATAACAGGTCGGCTTTGAGATGAAAAGAAACTATATACGTGCTAAATTTAGTGCCTTCAACTAGGCACACTATACAAAGAAGAAGAAATAAAGAATTCACAGGTGTAGGTCAAAATCAGAATGAAAAAATTTAGCTTTGGACTTGCCAGGAGAAGATGTCCACAGATGTGGACCAGATTGTGATGCAGACCCATACCCCATGGTCGAGTATATCTAAGGTTCTAGATAAAAGCTATCCAAAACCTAAGATCAGTATGCAAGAGGGGTCGAGCCTGTGATTTGTGAGGATGCAGCCCAAGTCCAAAGAGTCGGAAAATAGAGAAATCAAACTCAAAAGGATAATCAATGAATGTGCACTTGGGTTGGACATCCTCTGAAACAAAGATGTCATAAGGGTCCTGGTAGAGAGTTGGTGGTTTCAAACAAATAGGATCCCTTAGACTCAATCTTCTGCTTCCTCCAGAATTAACTTTCCAAATAATCATTTCCTAATTCCCATCCTCCTCAATCAGAATTTTCAATTCTGGGACCTCCTGCATATTAATCACCCCATCTAAAATGTCCAAGTCCAAGATTTGTTGCTGAATTAGAATTGACTTGGGTTTAATGATCTCAAAAATAAAATCATTAATATACTCGAAGGGGTGTAATTGAGGAATGGGGCTTTGAATTGAATCTATCATGAAATCAGGATCTGACTCCACCATGCAGCCCCAACAAGATCAAGTTCCTCAATTTTAGGGCCATCAAATGATTTATCGGATTCCTCAAGCCCAGTCGTCTCACTGAAATCGTGTGCTGTAAATTCAGGTATGACTTTGCAAATGATTCTTCACCTTCAAAATCAAAGAATTCTAAATCCACATTAATGTATGCCTCAAAATCATCAATCACTTTTTGTTCCATGAAGACATACGTTTCGTCGTACCCCAGCTCAGGGATCTCAGGTGAAGTAATCAGTTCATCCTTATTTGATTACTCTAGAACAACCTGGTCAACCCTGGTCTCGTAAAACGTGCACCCCCCTACAAGTGCCTGAGTTGATTCTAACATTAGCTCTCCTATTAAGGGTTCATCCTGGGAATCCTCCCAGGATTAGACTAGAGCAATCATAAATCTCATCCTCAATTTAGATAACTTCCCAAGTAAAAACTCACCCGGGCCCTTATCCTTAACATCCTGGAGCCAATCCAGTACATACTTGTTAAGATCGTCAATCATTTTAATCAGGGGCTCCAATTCTTCAAGGCAAGGTGTTGGTTGAGCTTCTAAAGATTGTATGGTATTCCTTAAGTTAGCCAACACCTTATCGTGGACCTGGTTCACCTGAACCAAATGGTTTGGTTCAAAGTTTGGCGGGTTTGGTCCAGTGCAGGGGAGTTAACGAATTGAGGTTCTTGATACCCTCCCTAATAATAGGTCATTTCGGATTGTTCAAACAAAGGTGATGACCTATACGTAGTATAATCTAGGGAAGGGTAAGGATCAGCATATCCTTCTTGATTGTAGATCATATTTGGTTGTCTAAAAGAGAGCGATGATCTATAATCGACGTAGCTCGGAGAAGGATAAGAATCAAGATCATGGTGTCCAGGGTTAGACCCTGAACACGGAGGTCCGAAACTGTATCCCCAATCAGTATTATCCCAACTAGAAGATGGATGAGAATAAGTCTAGTTGGAATAATAATCATTTTGGGAATAAGTAGTGGTAGGAGGGTAGGAGTGGAAGTGTGAATAAGATGTGGAAGGATCCATGACAGAATGGGAGGAAGAAAGGTATCCTGCAATACAAACAAACACACCTGTCCTTACGTGGGCTAGCCTAAACACCTACAGACTCCCAGAACTCGTCTTGAGATAAAGAAATGATTTGATCTACTTCTTTCCAGTCAATCCAACCAATTAGAAGGAGGGACTGGGGAGAAGGCTCTTCCGTTGGCTTGTGCCTCCTATTCCTAGTGTACCCCCCAGCCGCGATCGTTTGATTCTTCTCCCCTAGCTAGACATCAGATCGAACAATAGAAATAGACTAATAAAAAATAATCTTGATCTGGGCTCCGAAGAGAGAGTCCAATCCTTAAGGCCAACGTCTACTCTATTTTAATTAGGGTTAGCTTTGAATGTGCTTTGGAATGTGATGGGCCCTTTATCTAGGTTGTGCCCCTAATGATTGATTGATATGTGTGTGCATGTACAACTAGTGGTTTTCAAGCAAGATTTTCTTTTAGATGTGGTGAATTTTAGGGTTTAAATCTTACTTAGTAGCTTTTAGGATTCAACTTTAGGTGTATTCAATCAAGTTCAGTTGGCACACCAGGTTTTGAAAGCACAGGTGAAGATGTTTTCCTTTAAAGCTTAAAAGAATGTGGAGTGCCTGGTAAATCCCTAAAAGTTGAACCTATGTGACAACTACTTGATGAGTTATTTTTAGTTGAAGTGGTGCAGCCCAAACAACTCAAACAATTGGCCTGATGCACCACTTAGTTAGGAACACAAGTGATTACCTAATCTGATTTCTACTCAATTATGTGTTGTTGAGTATACCGGTTCCAATGATCGATTTACCAGTTGAGTTTAAAAATCAGAAGAGGTTATGTACCTCTGTGAGAGATTTTTTAAATTTTTCTTTTATATATAGAGGGTGAAGTGGGTGGAGGTGACAAACAAATAATCAAAAACTAACCTTGGAGTTTATAAGAACACCTAGGTTGCTTTTTGTTTGTGTTATTACATGGTGGAATGAAAACTAGTGGGTGGGAGGTAGGGGTAAACTTACAGACCCTTCAACAGCACTTTACTCCAATCTACTGCTTTTGCCTGCCTCGAGAGAGTACTTGCAATCACAATAAGAAAGGAGAAAAGCGAGGTAAAAGATAAGTAAGGAGGGTAAATGCGAAAAATCAAAGAGTGTCGCCTCCCCGGCAACACGCCTGAATGTTGATTCGGAAAATCTGCACAAACGGAGTTGAGTTCTGGAAACCCGTCGTTGTAATGTGATTTGCGAGAAAAATCGTCAATAAATAAATTTTATTGAAACTAGAAAAGAATTCCAAGTCGAACACAGGGAGGCGGACATTTGATTAAAAATCGCATTTGTTTTATTGTCACGAAGCAGATTAATTAAATCTAAACTAGTTATCTACTTAAAGAATAAATAATAGAAGAAAGAGAGCGAATATTACAAATAAAGAGAAAATATAGATAGAATAAACATGGATTTCATTACCATAGAGCAATGTTCATTATAACTACTTGCTACAACTACATACTGCGCTAGAAAGCAGGAAATCTATACTAGAAAGCGGTAAAAGAAGGTGGAGAGAAGTTATCCTCCTCAACAGTTGCTTGGAGGACGAGCTGCAACTACGGAGCACCTGGACGAACGTGGTGAGATACGGGAAGAAGGAGAACAATGAAGGATGACAGAGAACAGGGCAGGATGACATCGTAGTAGGATCCACTTTCCAAATGACGGTGAGAGGACCACTGTGGAATGCTCCACGAACGGGGTGAGAAGGTGGAAAAATTGTATTTTTAACTCTAACGGAGCATCCCGGGTTTGGAACAAGCTCCTAGAGCTTTGGAGGAGGTGAGAGAAGAGAGGAAGGGATGATGAAAGTGTGGGGATCATAGGGCTATTTATAGGTGAAGTTTGATTGGGCAAATAGGTTATCTTAAAACATTAAATGGGGGTCTTTAGTGATGGATTTTAGTGTCACTAAAGACCCCACGTTGCTGAAGGACATGCGCATGCGCCACCCCCTCCTCTTAGCAATCGAATAGCTTAAAATCAATCTCGCCCGCGCCTTTGTCTCTCGCATGCACGTCTGATCTCACATTAAATCGGGCGTCATCTTGCGCGTCTGGCCAATCAGTTGATCTGTGCCGTTAGCACTCGATCTAACGGTTTGATTTTGCACCCACGCGCGATAAGGAGAGCGCAGCACCATGAATTGAGCGTGTGCTCGATGCTCACGTAGCGCCTTAACCGCTGCGCTACGTGTGCGATTGAGGCATGCAGACACTTTTGTGCTCAACCAATCTTAGCCGTTGGATCTTCATCCAACGGTCGAGATCAAGCATTGATGTTCACTTGGAGAGGTGGAGCGGGACGCCTTGGCGTGTATTGGGTGGCTGGGATGGCGCCACATGGTGCCATCTATCTTCTCTTAGTTGTAGATGGTGCCGCGGATGTCGGATTTGACGGATTTTCATGTTGTTGGGCTGTAGTCGTTGATTTGAACCCATCCGTGTAGTTGGATTTGTCATCTAATATATGAATTTACACCATCCTAGCCCCTTGACCGCTGATCTTTCTCGGACTGCATCTGATGTTACGGAAGTCCGATTGGGGCGATCTTGGAGTTGTTGAACTTCGATCGTCGCCTTGATCAAATCCGTATGGTTGGATCTTTAATTCGAGGCCCCGATTAAATGTCGCCATATACAACCTAACTTAAATGCAAGATGATGCAAGTTATGTAATATTAATAATATATGATGCAACTCTATGTCTAAGAATATGTAAAAATAGACGATTTATATGATATAAACGTATTTACATCACGTGGCATTGATCTTGCATTTGGGTTTAGATTCAAAAAGAAAGATATTAGTGAGAAAGTTCATCATTGTCAAACACAGATAATGCTTTCTAACGATCATTCAAACATTTACCTAAATAGATTATAGTTAAGAATCTTCCCTCCAACATTCTTCCATGTTAATTATGAGTCCTTTTATGAAGGAATTAAAGAAATTGTACAAACAAACAAGAATCTAATCAATTACATAAAATTGAAGATGAAGAACTAGATGACACCATCAGTAATTATTTCCCTCTTCCTTGGTTACTCTTCTCATAACTAGAACAATTAACCAAATTAATGATCGTGGACATCAAATGTATATGTTTTTGCATGTACGTGAATTTAATGTTGTGTACTTGTATAAATACAGGCTGTCACAAGTTCATGGGGGTGATGCATGTGCATGGGAACAAGGGAAGGTTAAGGTTCTAATTTCTGAAGAGACCTTTCTAACTAGACCTGTGACATTTGCAGGGCCGTACAAGAGGCCAATGGTGCTACATGTTCGTGGATTCGTGCTAGCCCCTTCCGACGTTAATGCATTTCCCACACCTGACTGGGTGGTATTCAAGTACCTCAGCGGTTTGACCATTACTGGCCACGGCAAGTTCCACGGCCAGGTCTTGCTCTCTTGGCCCCAAAATGACTGCCACAAGAACAACAAGTGCAACATCCCTACTGTAATTCAGCTCGACCTTAACTTCTCTAAAAGAACTCGTGCACACACAAGTGCACATGCATACATATATACACAAAGGGAACATCTTTTCTACGTCCCTTATCTAGATTCTACAAAGAATTGACCTTGGCAACTTTTTGGATTTGCATGCAAGGACTCCGAGATGATGACCACCTAAAATGTTAAAACCAAGTTATAAAGAGTAATCCTTAACTCTTACAACCATATCTTGATTTTTCTAAGCTATGATGCGAGAACATTTTCGGAGACGTTACGATTTAGGAGCTTTTTTTTTTCCTAACTACTAAAAGGTTGATTACTACGTCTTAATGAAAAATGTGTCAATGCCCTCCCGTAACTATATATTTGTGTAACTAGGCCCTTGAATTAAACACATGAGTCCAACTTTCTAGAGATATCAAATAACTCTTCTAATTCTTTTCTTCCCAGATATTTTCTTATTTCCAAAAATGTTTTCTACGAGTTTATTCAGGATTGACTAATTGCAACCAACGTCGAAAGAAAGCGTGAACAATTTTGTCATGCCTTTTAACTAGTCCAAGCATGCAAGAATTTGAGATTTTCCATGCCAATCTAAATTCAAACTTGCACGCGATACAAATGTCATATAGTTTTAAAACAATACTCCTAAATTCCTAACATATTTCTATCTCATTCCCTTTACTCCCGCAAATGTTAATTGCAAATGCGATTAATCAAGTTGGGGTTCGTGAACGGCTCATTGGTGCAAAAGATATCCTCGGTGGATAGCAAGATGTTCCACTTCATGATATTCGCATCACACAATATCCGCATATGCAAGATTAGGATAATCACCCTAGAAGATAGCCCCAACACTGACGGCATCCACCTCGGGCTCTCCACCAACATCAGCATAACTGACTCTAGGATCGGCACTGGTGACGACTGCATAACCTCGACTCATTTAGTCACCTCCTTCTCCCCACCACCCATGTCCTCACTCCTCTTTAATGCATCGCACTTGCGCTACATCTCTAATTTTGCCTTCTGTGATCATCGTTTATGGATGAACTCCAGCAACTGACTCTCGAGTAAGAATAATCACATTGACTTCTCTACAATTATTGACAACAAAAAGGCATATTACTACCCCAATCTGAGCACGTCCTCACCCTTATCAACCAATTTAGTTGTATTATGACCAATCAAATATCTTGTAATTGTACAAATGTAACTTTTACTATGTAATCAGACACTTATTCCGTTGGAAATATCATCTTTTGAGAACCCCCCCTCCGGCCTAGCCAACAGGAAACTTAATCTCATACTCCTATCTTGCACTTATTTTAATACTTACTTTTTAGGTATTGATAATATAGAAATGCAACAGAAATTGTAGCTTTAACCTCCATCCAACGCACGGTCTCAGCAGCTATAAAAGTACCATTCTTTACTTGGTCCTTATCTTTTACACTAATCGCTTCAGAGACATCCAATAAAATTAGAACACTAACGATAAGATTAGCTTGTCACCCCACGAAATAAGAAATGGCCATGTCTATACTAGACTATTTGAATTTGAAAAAGCATGGTATGGTGCATCCAAAAGGTCTGCTCGCTCTTCTTGAGGTTAATCTTAAGAACTTTAGGATACATGCATTCTATACTACTCAAACAACTTGTATTTAATTAATCCATGAGATCAACTAATATGCAGCTCATAAATGGTTTCCCAGCCAATTAATTGAGCTAACATATTTATCTAGCAGAGATTAAGCACTCCTCCTAAGCTATGGTGGAGGATAGTTTCATCCTCATAAAGTTATTACTAGAAGCAATCTTCCACCATAAATAAGAAAGACCACTTGAGAGTGCCACGTCCACCATAACAAATCACAATCTTCTTTACAGATTTCCTAAGATTCTCAAAACAAACACCTAAGGAAAGATAGGTAGATGCTACGAAAGGTGGAAACTCTCCAAGGGAGAAGTAATCATCAACATATTCTTAATAAGGAATCCTCCACCAATCTGGACATGTAATTTTCCTAATCAACAAGGATGAATCCTTATAGAATTAGGATTATTGTAGCCCATAATTGATATGCATAGGAGGAGTCAATGATCATCCAAATTATTTTGCGTTTACTACTATTTGAAAGAACCTAGAGAAAGAAAGCAATTCCTAGACTGCAATTTTCATACTTGGTGAAAGTTGACGAATACATCCCCACTGTCGACATACATCTCAACTGGATGAACTAGATAAACAATTCCTCTATGCTTTCTCTTAGTAATTCTATTATCGAGTCCATCCACTCAACTGGACTCGGTAGGAAATCTTGAGCTCTAGTCAATAAGGTATAAACTAAATCCAAAATACTCTAATTCTATGTGAATGAACTCCACAGCCCAAATGCTAGACTTCAATTCCAAAAACTTGACATTCTAGTGGACTCAAAAACTAAATGTGACGTAGATGTCACTTGTCAAATCTGTTAGGAGATTCATATAAATGGAAGAGATTTGTCTTTAGTTACACGACGCAGGAGAGATTGTAAATCCCCACTACTCTCTAGATTCACTCAATCATGTATTCCGTGCATCATTGCCTCATAGGTGTGCCTAAAAGAGCATTTCAAATGGGCTCCTATGCCTACATACTTTCACAATTATTTACTGACAATGTCCTCTTTGAAAAGTTTTCCTCCATTTAAAAAATGCATGTCGTAAATGAGCTCCAAATTGGGCTCTCTTCGTCGCACATGACAAGGATTTGGAAATTTTGCCTTTATCTCCATTATATTTTATTTAAGGAAAAGGGAAAACGAAGGATGTTTTGACTTGGGAGCTAGTATTTTGACCGAATGCATCTTTAGAATGGAAGAACCTTTCCCTCCAGCCTTCTTTGATGTTATTGTACATCTAGCGTGTCATCTTGCAGACGAAATAAGACTTGTTAGGCCTGTACAACACAAATGGATGTATCCAGTAGAGCATTTTTTAAAGAAGATGAAAAATTACATCTTAAATGAGGTGAAGTCGAAAGGGTCAATAGTTAAAGGGTATCTTGTTGAGGAATACAAAAACTTCTGCACCTTATATATATGGATGATCTGGACAATCGATTTAATTGACTTGAAATAAAGGGGGATACAATGACAATGATGATAATTGCCTTTCCATATTTGATATCAAAGGAAGGTCCATCATCCGCATAGATTACAAAATGATCTCAGAAATGGACCAGCAATTAGCTCTCCTATACATTTTAAAGTAGATTCCAGAAGTCCTTCCCTTTTACAATAAATTCAAACACTTTTCACATCCATCTATATGCGAACTGCAGTTTCTTGATTATTTTAAGTAGTGTGTAAATTGGATGAAAGAAAACAACGACCCACCATGGGTAGAAGAATTTGATATAATAGTCGATACCCCATTGAGTTATGCATATTATCATTCTGGATACATAGTAAACATCTTCAGATACAAAGTAAGAATAATTGATGATGCGAAGGCTACGCACTAGGCTGGAGTTGTTGTCAGTTGCGATCTAAGAATGGGATATAATGACTACTACAGGAAAATTGTAAAATTATGAAGATGAGCTTTAGGTACGACTGTGGCGTGATTTTGTTTAACTATGATAGGTTCAATGTTTTTAAGGAACGCGTTGGTTTCAAGAGAGATAATAAATAAAGTTTTATAAGTTTAAATAAGAACCGCTGAATTCTTCAGACATCTGAACCTCTTACATTAGCCTCCCAAGTATCACAAGTGTTCTACACTTCTTGTAATAGCAGAAATGTGTGGATCATACCTGTTAGAACAATTCCATGTGATTGCTTTGATGAACAAAATGATAATGACCCCGGCATAGCATCTGAAGCCTACCAAGAGCTTCCACAAGAAGAAGTAGGTCCCGATGCAATAGACATTGATATATAAGGTATAATTTATCACAACATCTTGTATGCAAGAACATAAAAGTAGGCAATAACAAATACTTATATGCAAATTTCCTTACAAAAAGTGAATATACTTATCTTTCAATGATTACATAATGATTGTGTATATCTCTTCTAAACTTTCCCTTTTTGATCTTTGATATTAGGTTGTTTGTGCCATTCTTGGCAAGCTCTTCCTCGCCGCATGTCCACTATATCAAGGTAATGGTCAACTAATTGTGGTAATTTTTTTATATGTCGATCAAAATGTGGGGTGCGCCCACTATTTGAAATGTTTTTAAATTTTGAATAGGTTGATCAAAATATGGGATGAGCCAACTATTTTAAATGTTTATAAATTTTTAACATGTCCATCAAAATCTAGGGTATGCTCACTATTTTAAATGTTTATGTGTGAATGTTTATATATTGATCACCTCCACCTCCAACTCTATCCCCACTCCTAACCCCTACCCACCTCCACCTCCAACCCCATTCCTAATCCCTACCCACATCCACCTCCATCCTTCCTACCATTTGAAGGGCAAGATGGTTGGGTGGATCTTCTACTACCACCACCTAGGGTCTTCTGCACCCGCTCCGTCTCCCGATACTTTTCTACTTCATTCTTGTTCTTTTTATGCTTTAGTTGTAGCTTTCTTTCATTACTATCTCCCCTTTTCCATTTTGTTTTGCATTTTATTTGTTTTTGCTATCGTTTGTAATCAACTTCCTCTCAATCAATGAAAATTTATACTTCATTTCGTTTATGTCTACTTATGTGTCCTTGTGATTAGCTCATTTATTTTGATGCTTGTGCCTCGGTTTTCGCTTTCACTGTTAGACATAGATCTTAGTCTCTTCACATATTGGTCTTAATCCTTAGTCAAACGATACATATATATGAAATATAAAATGCATAAAATAAAATAAAAAGAGCATTTTGAAATATCAAATACAAATATCTCCCCGTGAACAACTCGGATTGACAATTTAATTTGAAAAAGCTGCAATTTCAATATTTTTAAAATTGAAACTTTTGTGGATTTTCCCACTACGACAATGGATTTCTATTCATCGCAATTTTCTTCGAACATATGTCACGTAGCGATCTCTTGAGGACCATGAACAACCCTCAGGTTGCATTACCTGTAAGGTGGCTAAATGTCATCTCACATTTTTCAATGATTATGTTAGAGTCGATGAATATTTAGTGACATCTTGTGCTTCACTTAAATAATTAAGAGAAAACCTGTATATCTAATCAGAAAACTTTAACCATCTTTATCTTTATATGTACAAAATCGTTTCAAAATTTCCTTGGGTAGCCATCAAACTCATTGGAAATTTGACACTCAATTTTAATAAAAATGGCATTCCCAAATTAGCCGTACTTATCTTTCTAGAAATACATCTTTTGAAAGTTTGATAATTTTTACCTTCTCATCACATACCATAATCAAAAGCTCCAAAGCAACTACAATGTCGATTGAAGCATTGGGTGAGACTGTGTTAGTCGGATCCAATTCCCCACGTTTACCTAACATACTAAATTGTCTGTTAAGATTATTCATCCGCAAAAGTTGGTTCACATTCAACAACATTATCACCCCTGTCACTCCGTTTAAAGTACCTGATCAGCAAGTATTTATCACGTCTTTGAAAAGAACTCACATAGGAACAATAAAACAGTTGACATCATGTCAACACTACTAACGCCAGACATCTAAAACCCGATTGTACAATCGCCCACCATCATTTCTCTAGTGAATGCATCAATGTAAACAATGAATAACCTGTAATATGAAATTTGTGCCCTCCTACACCTTTGACCATCGATATTATATATGCCATATTCATTCTACGGATTCCATTCGTAAATAATAATCATTGGTATCAAGGTCATGAAAATGGCTCTCTCTAAGATCGTAGTCTTTTTCTTAGCAATTTCATTTCTAGACATGCACGTCTGTGCATACTATTCAATGGTAATAATTTTTTGGGTGCCACGTAAGTTTTGAATGCTTGAGAAATCAACAAGGAAACGGACAATAACTTAAAAGAGGAAAGATGTGTCAACTTCTGCTGTTTGGAGAGTTGTCGTACGAAGGCAGATCAGCTAACCAAACAAGTTATAAAAGGATCTATTTTTAGTAACAATAATGTGTATAAATAGACACACACAACACTTTTAAGAGCAAGCAAGAAAGATAGTCATCTCCAAAGACAAAAGATGGGTTCAGCATTGAATTTTCCACCAACCTCTTCTTCTTATTCTCTTTCCTCTCTTTCCTTATTGCTATTGGTACTTGGAATTGCAGCATCACAGACAACAGCCCATCCGAAGGTCTTCAATGTGCTAGACTTCGGAGCTGTCGCCGATGGGAAAATCGACAATAGCAAGGTGAAGAAATGATCTTCCTTACAACCACTAGAATAGAGTGAGTAACTGATAATTAAGGCCCCTACAAGCATTGCATATGGTATAGGATCACATACGTTTGTTTAACAATTGCTCGTGAAGCAAGACGAGAGTAAAATCTCACGCTATGAATATAAGCTTTTTATTAATTTTTAGCCCTAAAGTTTTTCCCCTTCATCTCGGTGGCTTCGATACTTATCTTGAATTTATTTCTTGGAGAAGCAAGCTAACAACATCTATTGCCTCAAACCTTTTGTTCAAGAAAAACCAATGCAAGGCACTTTGTAAGATGGTTTTGAACATTTTTGTGAAGTTGAAATATATCCTACGATTTTACTACTTAAAAAATCCCTTATTGAGTTTTTGAGACACTTGCTAGGGCAAGTGAATCATGGATGAAAGATCAAGAATGATCAAATATGTTGATTAATTTATTTAATTTGATTTGCTAATGTCCCTTAACTAGCTTGGCATTGATCTTGCATTTAGGTTTAGATTCAAAAAGAAAGATGTTAGGGAGAAAGTTAATCACTGTCAAACGCAGATAACGCTTTCTAAAAGTCATTCATCCCAACGTTTACCTAAATAGATTGTAGTTAAGAATCTTCCCTCAAACATTCCTGTATGTTAGTTATATGAGTCCTTTTATGAACAAATTAAAGAAATTGTACAGACAAAGAAGAATCCAATCGATTGCGTAAAATTGAAGATGAAGAACTAGATGACACCATCCCTAATTATTTCCCCCTTCCTTGGTTACTCTTCTCAAAACTAGAACAGTTAACCAAATCAATGATCGGGGACATCAAATGTATATGCTTTTGCATGTACGTGAATTTAACGTTGTGTACTTGTATAAATACAGGCTTTCGCAAGTGCATGGGTTGACGCATGTGCATGGGAACAAGGGAAGGTCAAGGTTCTCATCCCTGAAGGCACCTTCCTAACTGGACCTGTGACATTTGCGGGGCCGTGCAAGAGGCCAATGGTGCTACATGTCCGTGGATTGGTGCTAGCCCCTTCCGACCTGAATGCATTTCCCGCGCCTGACTGGGTGGTGTTCAAGTACCTCAGCGGTTTGACCATTACTGGCCACGGCAAGTTCCACGGCCAGGGCTCCTTCTCCTGGCCCCAAAATGACTGCCGCAAGAACAACAAGTGCAGCATCCCTACTGTAATTCAGCTCGACCTTAACTTCTCGAAAAGAAATCTCGCACACACAAGTGCACATGCATACACGTATACGCAAAGGGAACATCTTTTCCACATCCCTTGTCTAGATTCTACGAAGAATTGACCTTGGCAACTTTTTTGGATTTGCATGCAAGGACTCCGAGAAGATGACCACCTAAAATGTTAGAACCACGTTATAAAGAGTAATCCTTAACTCTTACAACCATATCTTGATTTTTCCAAGCTATGATGTGATAACATTTCTGGAGGCGTTACGGTTTAGGAGCTATTTTTTTTTCCTAACTACTAAAAGGTTGATTACTGCATCTTGATGAGAAATGTGTCAATGCCCTCCTGTAACTATATATTCCTGTTGAATTAAACACATGAGTCCAACTTTCTAGAAATAGCAAATAATAACTCTTCCCATTCTTTCCTTCCCAGATATTTTTTCGTATTTCCAAAAATGTTTTCTACGAGTTTATTCAGGATTGACTAATTGCTACCAACGTCGAAACTAAGCGTGAACAATTCTGTCGTGGCTTTCAACTAGTCTAAGCATGCAAGAATTTGAGATTTTCCATGCCAATCTAAATTCGAACTTGCACGCGATACAAATGTCATATAGATTGAAAACAATACTCCTAAATTCCTAACATATTTCTATCTCATTCCCTTTGCTCCCGCAAATGTTAATTGCAAATGCAGTCAATCAAGTTGGGGTTCGTGAACGACTCATTGGTGCAGAAGATATCCTCGGTGGATAGCAAGATGTTCCACTTCATGATATTCGCATCACGCAATATCCGCATCCGCAAGATTAGGATAATCGCCCCAGAAGATAGCCCCAACACTGACGGCATCCACCTCGGGCTCTCCACCAACATCAGCATAACCGACTCTAGGATCGGCACTGGCGACGACTGCATTTCCGTCGGCCGCGGCAACAACGGGGTCTACGTCTCGAACGTCTTCTGTGGTCCCGGCCACGGGATCAGCGTCGGAAGCCTCGGCCAGTCAGAGAAAGACACCGACGTAGCCAACTTGAGTGTGACGAATTGCACTTTCAACGGCACAATGAATGGTGTGAGGATCAAGACATGGCAGGATTCCTATGTCCTCTCCGCCTCCAACTTCACCTTCGAGGATATTGTGATGAATGATGTCTCCAATCCCATTATCATCGACCAGGAGTACTGTCCTGGTGGAGGTTGCACCGGCCAGGTAGATATACATTTCTTAAAAGGAATGTATGTTTTTCTTATGATATTGGATTCCAGGAATGCAACTTTCTTCTTCACCTGATATTAAATCTCAGTTGAACCTAACCACCTTACGTAATTGTGGATAGGATCCGATCATGATTCATTATCGTTCAAGATTTTAAGAATTGATTTTCTAATCAATCTACAACCTAGTTAGGTATATCTTCATCATCGATATTGCACTACAACATCTCATGTTATCATGGACTAATCGTGCAAAGTACCCATTAGATGATATAAATGTATTTATCGAAAAATTGTATTTCATATAATAGGTGTAAACAAGCTCCTTTAAAAAAACTGGCACTTCTTAGGAAGGTATAGCAAACCTTGGAAAATCCACTAAATGCCACCGATTCAACAACTCTAGATCGGATGACAAAACAGGAGTAGGAAAATTACTATTCGATCATATACAAGCTTCTATGACCTCTTGCAATCCGAACTTGCAATGAGATCAATATATTGGCATAATTTCGCATTAAATTATTCTTGTTTTAATTGAATTCTTGTTGAAGCAGCCTCCATCCCGAGTTAAGATCAGCAACGTGAAGTTCAACAAAATAAGGGGAACATCAGCCTCTGTGGTTGCTGTAAATCTCAAATGCAGCAAAGCTGTACCGTGCCGGGGTGTAGAGCTCGACAATGTGAACTTGTCCTATAGCGGAGAACTAGAAAATGTGGTCGCGACTGCTGCATGTTCCAATGTCATCGGGACTTCTCATGGAACCACAATACCCCCATCTTGTATTTGAACAAATCCACCAATCCATTGGTCCTCTCCTTATGTTATGCAGTTGTACCAAATGTATAATTTGTACAATAGGTTATCACAAAATATATAAAAGCACGATATTCTCCTTTGTATAAATCTGAGTTTGTTGTTGCTTTGAAAAGATGTACAAGTGGGTGTAACTTTGAAGATGATTAAGAAGACAAGAGGTAAAGGGTGATAAAAGATGTTCATTTCATACCTAAATAGACATATGAGATGGGTGAAGAAGAGAAAGCACTCATGATTCCCGATACAGAAAGGGACCTCATTGATGATACTCACAGGTGATGGAAGGCTTCTTAATTTTTCATCCCTGTGAAAGAAGCGACACGCCCGATCGTGTCGTTGAAACATTCCTTAATGAACGTTGGATCTGCATTCTAAAGTCAAGGGTTAGAAAATGATGTTCGCAGGATCGAATAGCAGTCAAACATGGTCTCGATGTTGTCAACTACTTTCAGAACTTTGAACGATGATTTGATGGTGCAACACGTAGCTTGCGAAGTGGAGAAGGATTGGAAATACTACGCATGGAAAGAAGTACTTGATAGAGATGCAAAAGTCTACCAAATAGCAAGCATCCGTATATTATAATGGTTAGAGACTTTCAAATCTCCACTTGAAATAATCAACGAAGGTGCTACTAGTATTTTGATTAGGCTAAGAAATCACAAGGCCCATAGGGTTTTCAGATGAACCACACCAATGAACCAATTCCATCCAATTAGAAGGGTTGTAGGTCATGGCTATGGGTCCTAAATATATGTACACATGTATATTAAAAATGGGCATAGTGCTTTCGAGATAGGCCCTATATATACATATATATGAGTCTTCCATTTGTGTTTTTCTCATATATTAAGTGCATGGAGCCATGCCAATTTCTATAAAATATCAAGGAAGGTCGTTACATATCCATGAAGGTTGAGAGTCAAAATAAGAGGAGACTGCGTACTTAAGAAAAGTTGCACATATGAGCATAAGAAAAACTTGCATAGACTCAATGGAGCCTTCTTAATGACCAGAAGAAAGAATAAACATGCCATGGAAATCTACAATTCCTGTATACTAGTCATCGCTTCTTCATTTTCTCTTAAATGGAGAAAGAATGTTTAAATACTCTATTGAATTTGAAGGGCACATGCATGTATCTTAGGGATCCATATAATGCTCAACATTTAGTAAGTGCTGCCAATTTGAGGACATAAACATATAATCATATTTGTCATTTGGGATTGCATGCTTTTCCTCAATTACGATATGCAGCAGGTTATTTTATTTTTGCCAATAATTGATGGAGACAAAAATCTTCCAAAGGTAGATATGTTGTATTCGCAAGTAGTAGGATGCCATTTTTCTATGTTAAACGAATACAACTTCAGCGATAGGAAGAGGAATGGATTGTCAAAGAAGTCTTTCTTCTGTAAGTCAAAGAAGCAATTCAATCATTTAATAGGGGTCGTGGAAACATAATACATCAAACAATCATTTAGTAATAGGACCCAAACTTTGGGATCTTGATGAGATGGGTCCCCAAAAATTTCTCTTCAGAATTAATTCCCAATCTTCTAAAATTATAACAAATCATCCACATCTTCAGCTAAACCAATCGATTCCTATGTTAAATGAACGTTCCACCCATTTTATGTTTAGTCGATTTTCTCTTTCCTTTGCTCCTCCTCCCATTACCCTCTCTTTCAACCCACCTCCCTTCATCCTCCTACCCTTTGTCAACACAACTCCGTCCACATCCACGACCTCGACTCATCCAGTCACCTCCTTCTCCCCACCACCCATGCCCTCACTCCCCTTCAATGCGTCGCACTTGAGTTGCACCTCTAATTTTGCCTTCTATTATCATTGTTTATGGATGTAGGAACTCCATCAAATTATTCTCGAGTAAGAACAACCACATTGACTTCTCTACAATTATTGACGACAAAAAGGCATATTACTCCTCCACTTGAGCACGTCCTCACTCGTATCAACCAATTTAGTTGTATTATGGCCAATCAATTATTTTGTAAATGTACAAATGTGACTTTTACTATGTAAGCCTGCAATGGAATTGCCTTTTGAAATCGGACACTTATTCGGTTCGAAATATCATCTTTTGAGAACCCCCCCTCCGACCTAGCTAACAGGAAACTTAATCTCATACTCCTATCTTGCACTTATTTTAATACTTACTTTTTGGGTATTGATATTATACAAATGCAACAGAAATTGTAGCTTTACCCTCCATACAATGCACGATCTCAGTGGCTATAAAAGTACCATTCTTTACTTGGCCCTTATCTTTTACACTAATCGCTTCAGAGACATCCAATAAAATTAGAACACTAATGATAAGATTAGCCTGTCACCTCACAAATCAAGAAATGGCCATGTCTATACTAGATTATTTGAATTTGAAAAAGCATGGTATGGTGCATCCAAAAGGTCTGTTAACTCTTCTTAGAGTTAATCCTAAGAAGTTTAGGATACATGCATTCTATACTACTCAAATAACTTGTATTTAATTAATCCATGAGATCAACTAATATGTAGCTCATAAATGGTTTCCCAGCTAATTAATTGAGCTAACATATTTATCTAGCAGAGATTAAGCACTGCTCCTAAGCTATGGTGGAGGATATTTTCATCCTCATAAAATTATTACTAGAAGCAATCTTCTGCCTTAAGTAACAAAGACCACTTGAGTTTTCCAGGTCCACCATAACAAATCACATTCTTCTTTACAGATTCCCTAAGATTCTTGAAACAAACTCCTAAGGAAAGATAGGTTGATGCTACGAAAGGTGGAAACTCTTGAAGAGATGTAATCATCAAGAAATTCCAATATGGAATCCTCCACCAATTCGGACTTGAGGGAACGATGGTCAATAGACGATGGGCGATGGCCGATGAGCAACGAACCTTGGAGGCGAGGGGAAGAGGTGATTCGTGGAGGACCCCTAAGGCTAGGTGAGGTCGTGGCAACACCAGTAGTGTCGGGATGGGGATGCGAGGAGGACTAATCACAAAACCAATGGCCCGAGCTGCAACGTCGTGTGTTATCACTACCATGAACATGGTCACATCGTTGCGACATGCAGGAATTGTGTGAAGTGCTTGGTGTGTGGGGGTCTTGGACATATGCGTGCTACCTACAAAGCACCCATCCAAAACCCTTGAGGATTGGTGCCCCATCGTGAGAGGGTTTTTCCCCGATCGAGGGGTCCCCCACCACCACCCCCGTCACCATGTCTCGATGTGGAGGTCACTTTGACACTAGAAGTCATGGCAAGGGAGGCTCTGCTGAAGGATGCATTGGTCAGCGAGATCATTGCTGGTGTGGCTGATGATAAACACCAGTTTATCATCATTCTTATGCCCTAAAACAAACCTAACTCTTAGGATTTTAACTCTGCAAATGGGTTTCTGGGCTGCATTTAGGCATAATTAGGTTAGCCATGCATTGCATATTTTGTTGTGTTTTTGACATGTTTATTTGAATGTTAGGGATGAACAGGTAATCAAATCCCTAAAATCCTAGCACTCAAGAAGGCAACTGGTGAAGAGGAAGCTCATTCTAGCTGGGACTTTGCCAAATCCAGCTTATCATAGCTGGATACCAGCTTACTTGGGTTAGGGTTAGATCCATTCAGCTCCATTCAGCTCACCTTAGTTGAATGGTAGCCCAAGGCAGCTCATCTTAGCTCACCCTAGCTCAAGTTAACTCAGAACCTGCTCAACTTAATTTGGTCTAGCTCACCTTAGCTCCAATCAGTTCACTGAGAGCTCTAGCTAGCTCAACTAAATTGACAAGAGTTCACCTAAGCTCAGGTCCAGCTACTTCCAGCTCCACTCAACTCAAGTCAGTTAAAGATCACCTCATATAGCTTAGGCCAGCTCAAGTCCAGCTCCTGGAGACTCCATGTAGCTCAACTTAGTTAAGCTAAGCTATCTTAACTACTCTAGCTAGCTAGGTCCTATCTACGAAAATTAAACCGAGCTCACCTCAACACATTTCAGCAGAAGCGAGCTTACTTTAGCTTGGCTTAATAGCTAACAAAGAACTAGTAAGCTAATCCAGCTAAAGTAGCTCCCTACTATTCCCTTCAACAGCTACCAGCTCCAGTTCAGCTCCAGACATTCCTTCCTCAGCTCCTCTCCCTTAAACCCTAGCTCCATCCCAGCCCCTCCTCCACTCAACTACTAGCTAAGCTAGCTTAGCTACATCTTATCTCCCACTGGCCATCCACCACCTCATCACCTAACTAGCCCACCTAGCTCCACCTACTCCTACCTATGTTGGCGCCAACCAACATGCAACCCTTGGCCCCTCAACCACCACCAAAAGTCACCTTGTTTTGGCACCAACTCACCCTTCTGGGAACCCTCTCTTTTGGTGCCAAAACACCCCTACATCCTAGCCCTACACATCTCCCTTAAACCCATCTCCACCATCCACCTAACCCCCCTTCTAGAAAGTTATTTTGGTGCCAAAGATAAGCACCCTTCCGCCACCATAACTACCTCCTAACCACCCTAAGTTCGAACCAAAATACCCTACACACATCCCTACAAGTTGGTGCCAACATCCACCATAATCCTAACCCTACACCCAACCCTATGACCAAATCATAGCCCTCCCTTTTTGTGACAACTTCTAGAACTTAGAGTTGGTGCCAACATCAACCTAACCACACCTAAACCCACCTACCCTACACCTTCTCTTCATTTTTGGTGCCACCTTTTAGGTGCCCTTCCACCCATAACTACCCCCCTTTGCATCCCTAAGAATGGTACCAACCACCCTACACCCTAGGATTTCCATAACCACCCTTAACCACCTCCTAAAGCCCATCCTAGCCCTGCACCTAATCTCCATGCCAACCACCACTCTCCACTTCTATAAATACCCTCCTAACTACCACCAAAGGATTATCTCCTCTCCATTAGTTAGGTTCCATCTTCTTCATTTAGATTAGGTTCCATCTTCATGCCAAGGAGGAAGAAGAAGAGAAGAAGATCAAGGGGGCACACACCCGCCCCCTTGGTACCTTCTTGCTTTCCTTTTTTCTCCCTTAGCCATGCCAAAGGAGGAGATCTTCAACACTAAGGGGACAGATAGGCAAGAGGAGGAGCAAGGTGGTTGACGCCCACCTTGGAGGAAATCTTGGAGGAGTTATCATATTAGAAGCAAGGAAGCATTCTTTTCAAGCACAAGAGCTATTGTGCTTAGAGCAAGAATCATTCCTTCTTCACCATCTCTAGAGGATTTTTCTTCATCTCTATTTTCTTTGTATTATCTAGTGTAGTTTCTCTTTTACTTTTAAGAAGAATGTAACTACTTGTCATCAACTCTACTAGTAGTACAAAGTTGTTTATTGCCTTTAATTTCATGCTTTTTAGCTTAGTGTGTCTTTCATGTTGCCATTAGTTTACTAGTGCATCACACCCCTTCTCTTCTACTTACCTTCGGCACATTTGCCTAGGGTGAGCTTAGAGGAGAAGGCTTCACCTTTGTCACTTAGGGTTAGTTGTAGCATAATTCATCTTCACATCAATCTCGATTATTTCCAAAACTATAAAAATAAACAAAATGAAAATCAAAAAAATATGTGTTGATTTGAGAAGCAAGAAAGAGAACCCAATCTTTGTGAATAATAAATTAACCTCCTTAGATGACCCCAGATACTCCACTATCTAGGTATTATAAATGTAAAAGTTTGATTACGGATTTATGCATTGCAACGACAACAATTACATCATTTAACAAACCGCATATTTCTCGCATCACTTTTTGGCATCACTGCCGGGGAGTCACAACTTAGTCACGCATTTAATCTCTCTCTTGCTTGGTTAATCTTCATGAAATTTTGTTTGTTGTAATTTTAGGTGCAAATCAGGAGCAGGAGTAGGATTTGGAGCACTTAGAGCAGAAGCCTCAAGTTTCTTTTCTTCCCGCATACTTCAGGTTAGTACCCCAAGCCTTTTCGTATCAAAAAAAAAAACAAAATCTCTTAAAAAAATCTTTAAATTATCAAAAAAATAAAAAAAAAGAGAAATTAAGGGTGGTGGAACCTTAAAATTCATTTTGTTGCTTGTTTGCTTCATTTTTTCACCACCTTTGCCTTATTGGTGTCTGATTTTTGAAAATCTAGACTTCTATCTTGCTTATTAAATATCAGGTTTAGGCACTTAAGTGCTTCCTAAAATCATCAAATTCCGTACAGGGAAGCCCCTTTGAGTCAAGAACCTTGAGTCCAATTTTCAAGTAGCTTTCCATAATAGAAAAAATTAAAAAATTCACAGACTGAACAGGGGTCAAACATTATTTTCTTACTATTTTCTTACTGTCTGAGAATTTTATAAATTTTTATACTCTTCAAATTTGGGCAAACTCTATATTTTGGGAAACCTTGAGAACTTATCTACATCATATAAAATTCCCAAATTTTTTTGAGGCCATTCGAGGTTTCCGAAGAATCAATTCCCTGAATCTATCATTTCTGACTCTTGACACCAGTAAGAAGAAAAATTTCAAAAAAAATAAAAAAATTCCTTAAATAACAAAAAAATATTTTTTAGATTCCTTGTTTGATTTTACATCAAGTGGCAGTGTTGTTTGTTTTGTTTGGACCACCACCTGAAAGGATTTTAAAAATAGATTCATTTTTTTAGAAGTTGTAGAACTAGGATTTCCAACTTTAGGGTTTTTAATTTTCTCTCTTAGTCACATCATATTTCAAAGGAATTGATCTCCACCAACTTGTTTGCCATTATTTTGTGAAACATCAAAACCTTTTTTGAACATCTAATAAGAGAGATCCTAAACGACATTAAATCTTTATTAAAACCCTAAAATCCTTCAACAAAAAATCCTTGTTTGCAAACTTCTTTTGATTTGGCTTGGGCACCACTTCCCGCCCAATTCACACACATAAATAATAATAATAATCGGACATTACCCCAATTAATGCCCATCAAATTCCTTGTGTACTTTAAGCTCCTAGACCTAAGTAAAATTTTGTAGCAATTTGACCCCTAAGGTTTCATCAAAACTTAGGCTTGCTACTTAGGTTTTGAGTTTTCTTTAGTTGATATCAATTCTTTCATCTATATCTGGTGCTAGGCCAAGGGGCCATGTCAAATGACCAGGTGTGAGTTTACACAAGCCCCCGTGATTTTCCTGGGACATGAATGGGACCAACCCTCCCCTTATTCAGCCTAACCAGATTTGTTGAGAGAATGCATATCCACTACTGATTTCTTATTTCCTAGATAGACCAAGTCTTAGGTTAATTTTTAGGGAGTCACATTTAAGTTACGTCTAGAATTTTGTTGCTTGATTGCACACTTTCTCTCATCTCTCCATTCTCTCCTCCCTATTTCTTCCATTTTTTGCATAGGTGACGGTCCCAAACTTCGCACTTGGAGGGACCACTTGATTTTGCCTCCCACACCAAAGACCTCTTTTCCCACATTCTTCCTCTTCTTTGCATTTTAAAAAATAATGGAAAAACAAAATGGTCCTCTAACCCACATGCTGATTTTTCTATTCCCCGTTTATCTGCCTTGGAGCTACCTAATCAAGCCCCCCCACCTCATTTCTACACCATGATGGCTCAGCTACAAGTTAATCAACAACAGTTGACTAGGGATATAACAAACCTAGCCATCCAAGGGAGACCTGCCAAACTTACCTAAGCTCCACGGAATCCACATCTAACCCCATCTAACACACCAAAGAGAGAAAATTTGCATAATCTAAATACTGCTCATGCTGAGTATAATCAATATTTTGATGTCTTTTATGGTTCAACTGGGAATTACACATATCCAAATCATCGCCTCACTCAAAATATCTCCACCTTCCAGGAGTAATTTAAAAATTCCTCTAATTGGAGGAATTATCCGACTCACTTCTGGACCAATATGGTTCCTCACCAACAACCAAACTTGTTTGGAGGGTATGGTTCAAATCAGACTTGTTATCAATCTAGGCCATCTCAAGAAGACATCAATGCCTCGATGATGAAAACCCTGCAGGAAATGCAAAGCAAAGCGATGGAAATAACCTGTGTTATTAACAATCTCCATGATCAAGTTGTGGTTACTCCGACCCAAAGACCTACAGGATATTCACCATCCCAGCCCACACCAAACCCTGTCAATCAAAGGAACCAACACCCGGGTGGAAATCAAAATTAGAACCACACTAATCAGCCTCCCAATAACCCGATACCTTAGCACCAACTAGGTTTCTATCAACAACAAAATCCCCCACCTCCTCCCAGTGATAACCAAACTTCATATGCAGATACATTGAGGAGTGGGAAAACCACCATTGATTTAGGGCCTTCAAATCAAATTGATGAAACCCACTCTCAACCTATGAAAATTGACTCTCCTAACCACAATTAGGAAGATGAAAAAGAAACACTAAAAACATAAGATTCAAATCATATTTCCCACCCTCAAGAACTGCAATCCAATCCTTCTAAAAGAAAGAAATCAGAGCTTTCTCACCAAGATCTTTTGGACTTATTTAGGCAAGTCGAGACTAACATCCCCCTCCTAGATCCTTCCCTGCCTATGCTCAATTTTTGCAAGCCATGTGTACTCCAAAGTTGCAGGACCAGAATCTAGGATGGGTGGTCCTTTCCAAGAAAGTAAGCTTAATTGTACAAAGCAAGTTGCCTCTCATGAAAAAGGGCCTAGGCGCACCACTCATTTAAGTTGTCATAAATGACATCACTTTTCATCGTGCCCCTCTCGACTTAGGTGCCTCTATTAATCTCACTCCCCCGATCTTATTCAAGGAATTTCTATTCGATGAATTAAAACCTATTAAGGTTCAATTTCAATTTCCAGACCAATTTATCCTTAAACCATGGGGAGTTTTCGAGGACATTATTGCCTAGGTTTGGAATTATCTATTTTCGATTGATTTTCTAGTCCTTAACATAGAGGTACCTAAGGCTCTCAAAATTGCCCTTATCATCCTTGGAAGATTGTTTTTGGCTACCGCAAAAGCTAATATCAACTGTCATTTCGGAAAAATGGATACAAGTTGCAGTAACCAGACTATCTCATTAGAAATTTTTCAAGCTTCCAAGAAGTCCATTAATCATGAATTTTTTGAGGACCCTGATATTAAAATGGAAGCAATAATTGAAAAATTTTTATTGATCGATTCCTATTCTGCTTTGACCACTATTGATCCAAATTTTATTGATTCATATTCCAAATATGATTTTGTGGTCCAAGACATTTCTGATTAACTAGGATTTGACTTTTACTCTTTTAATCTTCCTGATTTATCACCAAAAACATCCACACTAACTTCACCCACCCTGCATCACACTGACCTCTCTCCCCCTCCCTTTCCATTGGACCCACCACTAGACCCATCCAAGTTTGGCTTTCATCATAAATTCAAGCCATGGCCAGACTTGGGTCATTCCTCCAATTTTCCATTACATTTTGATCCCTATATCTTTACCAATCATCTTTTCAGGGATCCTGAGGAAGACACCTTTCTTAAGGACATTCAAGTGTCTAATTATTTACATGATTATCCGTCTTCCATGCATTGCAATTCATGCCCGGCTGAAAGGCGTAAAAGATAGCACTGGATGGGAGGTAACCCATCATTTTTTTCGCTTTTTTGTTTTTCTATTTTTTTAGTGGTTTTGCCTATCCTGATGTTGACAGCCTTCACCAAATTAATCCCTTTTCCCTTCCAATTGCATGCGGACATGCCACATCTTAAGCATGGGGAGGTGTTTTTAAATTTTGACGATCAAATCAAGATTTTCAAAACCCTAAAACATGCAATTTTCTTGTTTCATTTTCTGCATGCATACCAAAAAAAAAATGTTGAAAACTTTGTGAGGAAATTTTGAAATCAGACTAAGGTTGAACATTCACTTTTGATACATTGGGATTTAATCTTTAACAAACTAGGGAGAAGGATACGAATCTTATTATTAAAATTTTAGGATCTACCTTTAGACTAGATCAAATATCCTTCTCTAAAATTTCACCTGAACTCATGTTAGTTTAAGTGACTTGAACCCCCTTTGTAACATGGAAAGTATCTGGCTTAGTTTCCGATTCAAAAACTTGCATCTCATGCAAAATTTTGTGCCAAAATTCACACACAAGCCAACACCTAAAAAATAATTAGAAATTAAAAAATCCCTTTGTTTAGCCTTAGTAAAAGTCTGAAGTAGATCAATGGTTTGAGTTCCCACCGTTGAGGAGGAAAATGACTCCTTTGAGGATGCAATGTCAACATGTTACCGCCTTGGCACTGCTCTATATCTATATTTCATATCTTTAAATAGAGCATTAAGGCATATTTTTGCAACTCAAGTGTCTTGGACGGTACTCTACCCATAGTGTTGGAGCAAGAGCTTGAGTTTGCTTGGAGCGCCCCTTTACAACACATTGTGTTTTGGGGTTATAAGCTCCTGGGTGGTGTCATGGACAGTACTATCTCGAAGTACTGATGCCAGAGCCCCCTCGAGGATTGATAATGGGAATGATGATCATGACATATCTATTGTAAGACTAAGCTAAGAATAAGAATGGGCGAGACAGAAAAAAAAGGTTTTAAACCAAAAACACGACTTATAAGTGTTGGCTTTTCATAAGCACAGACACAAAGTTTTAAAGGTTATTGCAAGTTGCGAATCGGATTCAAGAGCCAGAAAAATCCTAACTACAAAAATTTCGAGTCATCTAAATTAATAAGGGGTTAATTTATGAATTTTTAGAGGATATATTGATCCTGATTCTCTAATTCTTTGGATCCGAAAATGAATCCCAATGTTTATCTTTAACAAATCCCGTATCTCCCATGTTTTAACCAACCAAGGTCCCATGATCTCTTTGTCCTTATAAAAAGTCTAAAAAATTAGCTTTACCAAAAATTCCGCTTTGTAAAAATTTATTTTTCTAAGAGACTATCAAATGATAAGCATGGGGGTGTGATAAATGCTAGTTTAGCATCATTCTTATGCCCTAAAACAAACCTAACTCTTAGGATTTTAACTCTGCAAATGGGTTTTTGGGCTGCATTTAGGCATCAATTAGGTTAGCCATGCATTGCATATTTTGTTGTGTTTTTGACACGGTTATTTGAGTGTTAGGGATGAATAGATAATTAGATCCCTAAAACCCTAGCACTCAAGAACGAAACTAGTAAAGAGGAAGCTCATTCCCTACTGTGACTCAGCCAAATCCAGCTCATCATAGCTGGATGCGAGCTCACTTGGGTTTGGGTTAGCTCCATTAAGCTCTATTCAACTCACCTTAGCTGAATGGTAGCCCAAGGCAGGTCATCTTAGCTCACCCTAGCTCAAGTTAGCTCAGAACTTGCTCAACTTAGTTGAGTCAAACTCACCTTAGCTCCAATCAGTTCATTAAGAGCTCTAGTTAGCTCAACTAAGTTAACAGGAGTTCACCTAAGCTCAAGTCTAGCTACTTCTAGCTCCACTCAACTCAAGTCAACTGAAGATCACCTCATATAGCTCAGGCCATCTCAAGTCCATCTCCCGGGAACTCCACTTAGCTCAACTTAGTTGAGCTAAGCTATCTTAGCTACTATAGCTAGCTAGGTCCTCCCCAAGAAAATTAGACCCAGCTTACCTCAGCACATTTCAGTAGAAGCCAACTCACTTTAGCTTGGCTTAGCAGCTAAAGAACTAGCAAGCTAAGTGATGAAAGACTCATCATGGCTCTTAAATACCCCTAATTAACTAGTTTCCCTAGTTAATTAGTTAGGAATATGTCTATTTAGGGTTTAATTATAATATAAGGGATAATATATTAAAGGACCATAAAATAAGTTAATAATACTAAATTAAATGTCAATTAATGTTATTAATAATTTAAATAATAATTTGGACTCAAAATTGTAAATATTTTACCCTAAGTATGTAATAACTTAACTTAATCAATTAAATAAATAAAGCTAAAAAGGTCAAAAATGTAAATTCAAGGTATATATATAATATTTATCTAATTTACAATCATATATAAAAAGTTGAAAAAGAATGAAATTAAAATAAGCCTTGAAAACCTTAGTTTACGTTTTAGTCCTTAGGTTTCTATTTCCATTAAGTCCTTTTATTAAGTTTAGGTCCTTAGGAATTCCTGCATTTACATCCCTGTGTGCACTGTCGTCTTCTTCCTCCTCTTCTTCTTCCTTACACTAGACAACTGAGAGCATTCGGTCACCCCACCGCTTGATCACCGCCCATCCCTCACCTGAACTCCGCCGCTACACCAAAGCTTTCGCTCATTCTCTCCTTTCCATCCGAGGGACCGGATGAAGCTCTAATCCTATTTAGGTCTAGAAGTTAAGCTCACCGGCGTCGGAGACGACGCCGGTGGTTACCTTGCACCTAAACTCTTTCCCGTCCAAATACATCCCCCTTTAACTTCACCATCACCTATAAATAGCTATCCACCCCTCCGATTTGAGCGGTTAACTCCCTACCACCTTCCCCCAACTATAGCTAACTACTATGCTATTCCCTCCTACTCCGGTGACCCATCCCCACTTCCACACACTTCCTCCGACCATTTTCACCTGTTGCCGAGCTCCGCCGTCCTTCGCTGCACTCTGGACAAGGTGATGACTCCGAACTCTGCTTCTACGTCACGAATTTGCCCACCAGACTTCTTCCCCTTCCTTCTGATTTCCTCCTCCATTACGACTATCAATGGAAATCTCTTTGCCCCTTCATCCAGGTAACAGTAGGTTAGGTAAGTTAGAGTAGGTTAGCATAGTTAATTAGGTAGGTAGTTAATTGTAATGCTTGTTCTTTTACCATCTCCCTCAACTTCAACGAGCTCCTTGAGCTCATCTGGAACATTCTTTTGTACTTTTAATTTGTTGAGCACCTTCCTTTTCATCTCACAATTCCATTTCTTATCTTTTCATTTACTTTTATCAGCTTATGCACCTAATTCACATCCACCTTCACCGACGACCTCTGCTGTCCACGGCGAAGGTCCCCGAGCTTAGATCACCTTCCTAGGGGCCCTCCATCACTTATACATCATCTAAGGGCCCTGATAGATATTTTAATTTGATAACTAATAACCTAATTCATAAACGCCTAATCTCATCTCAACCTTCTGAGCTCGTTGCCAATGGCGGCTCAGGAGGAGTCTTATCACCTAATCACATATCCACGAACCATCACAAGACTCTCTTGAGTCTTTCCCCTCACTCAATTGAGTGCGAGGAGTCAATCTGAGTTCCAGCGAACTCAGATTCTACTTTTACTAAATCCATAGCATATTTTCTGAATTAATCACCAATTGATTTAATTGTTGTGCTCCTGAGGTTCCTTCTGACCTCATGAGTCTTTTAAGACTGTTTCAGATCAGTTTCATGGAGTTTTGAACTACATAACCTTATTTTTGAGTTCACCGGAGCTTCGGCGAGCTCCGGCGAACTAATTTCGAGCTTCAACCCTTGGGAAATTTTGTGAAGCTCTAGACTACTTCTCTATGATCTTAGAATTATGAAGCAGTAATTTGATTTGTGTTTTAATGACCAAAGCTCTCTCTTGATCTTCATCTTCTCCAACTCCGATTGAGTTGGAGAGGTAATTCTGTTAGGGTTTAAACTTTTTATTTAGGTCCAGAAGCACGTGTAGAACCTAAAGAATCCATTCATGATCCTTAATTGGTCTGAGAACCTCTAGGAATTTCCACCGAACAACCCTACTTTTCATCTTAGGCGACGATGCCTGAGGGTGTCTCTAGAGTTGTCAGAACTTGATTTTGAAGTGTGAATTTAGTTAGATTAGGGTTATAAATTGAATCTGCAACCCTTGATGTTAAAAGTCAAACTTGGAGTTGGTTGGGTCAAAATGGGTTGAATATGAGGAATTTAGGCTTGATTTTATGGTTAAATGGGTTGGTAGGGTCCCTGATACGATTTAGAATATATTTGAAGTGATTTAATTAAGTTTCATTGAAGATTAATTGAAAATTGGATTCTTGAGCAGTTTGGGTTCAAATTGGAACCCAACACTATTCTCAATGTTTTTGGTGAGATTTAGAGCTCAATTCCACCCAGATCAATCACTATCAATCTTCTGAGGATGTTTTAACCTCTTTTGGAGGTTAACCTCTTTATGTTGAGCAAATTCAAGCTCAAATCCGAGCTCTGAATCCTGAGAACGAAGCTTCTGAGCTTCTGTTACCCCCTGAAGATCTCGAATTCTCACTTCTTCTTTTGATGAGGAATGCATCAATGAGGTCATCCAGACCTTCAACAGAGAGAAGCATAGCTTCTGCAGGTTGATAGACTTGAATTTTCCTCTTTGCAAGCCTTCTTGACCATGGCGGACAACCATGTTTCGACCTAGAAGTCATTGGCTCAGAGATGATCAGAATAGCAAATTGGTGTTTCAATTAGGTAGAGCACTTGAAGAGCACTCGATCGAGCTTTGGAATGCTCAATTTGGCCCAGCCAATCGGTGGGAATCATCAGTCGAAATTTGGTCTAAAGCTCCTGAACATAGTCCCTCGAGAATGAGTGGATGTCCGATGTGGTATAAGTCGAATTTGCGCTAATGCATCTTTGGTCATCAGCGTAGGGTGTAAAGAGAAATGCTTGTGTGTGGGTGCATGCCTATGTGGGTGTGTGTGTGCGTAGGCATATGCCTGTGTGACTGGGCTCGGGCGTAGGCGTGGATGTGGGCCTGTGAATGGGTCGAGACTATGCTTGAGTTAAAAGTATGAAAAATTCACCTAATAAATGAACTAGGCCCGGCTTAGTAGGGTCTAGTCCCGCCCCCTTGTGGGTGCTGTGTATCCCCGAAAGACTGGGCCACCTATTAAATAAACATAATTTTGGAATAAAAAGAGGTTAATGGGCTCAGTTGGGTGTGAAATCGACTAAGTGTGGATGTAAGTTGCACAGTAAGGAAGAATAAGATAGAGAAGAAGATTAAGCTAAGAACTGAAGAAGAAGAAGAAGAAGAAAAGATTAAGAGAAAGAGGAGAAGCTAAGTTAAGAAGATAAGAGAAAGGCGAGGGCTTAAGAGATTAAAGAGTAAGGAAGAGAGAGAAAGAAATGACAGAAAAAATCTGAGAAGATTAAAGGCCGAAGCTACTGTATTGTTTTTTTTAATTGTTGTAATAAGGCATGAAACTTCTTGTAATTTTATTTTAATGCCTTATATCTTGTAATAAACAATGTTCTATTTGGATTTTAATGGAAAATCTTTCTTGTAAACTTGTTTTTATTAATGGAATATTGCTTGTTTCCATTATTAATCTTTTATGCCATATTCATGTGCTTAAAATGTATTGTAATTATAATCTGATTAATTAATTGATTGTTAATTATTCATTAGAAGTTAATGGTGAATTAATCTTATAATTATGCCTCCCAATGAACAACCTAAACTCAACTAGTTAAAAAGAACTTAAAAATCTAAAATATTATGTTAACTTGACCCTATACTACATTTCTAACATAAAATTAAGTTAACCTAAGTTACATTCTTGTGTAATTAATTAAGTCCAATTAACTTAATTAACTGTGTTGAGAATTAATCGACCATTTTAATGGCATCGTTGCCGGGGAGGTAACTGTAATTTATATTCTCCATTATTTGTAAATAATTCTTTTTACTAATTAGCTTTGCTTTATTTTGTTTATGTCTTCTTTTCAGGGATGTCTTTGCAGGTATTCTCAGGAAAGGAGGCAGGTTTTGCTGTTTCTGCTTTTGTATTCCCATTATACATACCATTATGAGTATCTCTTTCTTAGTCTTTAGTGTAGTTTGTATTGTTGCATTTAGTTAGAAAAAATTAAAAAATACAAAAATACTCATTCTATCTGACTAGCAGTAGGATGTTAGGCATACACTCCTAGGAGGGCATTTACCTACTAGTATTATGCGCGATCTAACTCAAGATTTTCTACTCTATTATCTTGCATCAGTGGGAAAACACGCGCAAAAAACCCACATAGATCCCTGTCTTTAGAATTTAAGCAAGACCACATATTTTGATTGAAAAGATATAAAAAGTAGTCACATTTACTCCTTTCTACCATTTTTGTAAAAGATTAACTAAAAAGAGGATTTTTAAAAACTTGTGACATATAATATGTTTGCAGATAGCATGCGGGTTTTTATCGTACACGTTTGTTGCATGCTATCGCATACACAGTGCGATCACTAGAGTCACACGAGTTTATATTTTCTACCTCTCCACTTTGCACCTCTTAGGGTTTTGGTCGAAGATCAACAAGTCTGTCTCACTACTAGAGCCCTGGGGAGCCAATAGTGAGCAGTCTCGATCCTAGACCTTAGACCTTTGAGCCTTAAGGATGCGCACCTGCGTAGACACGATCTAGGATGCATATTTTGGATTGATGCTATATTTGTTTGCATCAAATCTATTTTCTATCTATTCTAGAACTCTTCTTTTCCTTTGAAAAGAAGAAAAACCTGCTTTTGTGCTGTTTTCGTGTCTTGCTTGCCGCTATTTTTTCTACAGTGGTGTGAGTGTGCCTTTACACATTTTTCTGGTTTATGCACGGGAGACGATCCCTGAAACCGCCTCTTATATCTCCTTTGACAAGTCTACCTAGACTGATTGCACTAAAGCAACCAATAAAATTCCCGTCTGATACATCTGCTTTTTCTGCATTTGATCCTATGGACCAAACGCAGAATTAGAATCCCGAGATCCCTTCTTCTTTTGGTCAGGGGGAGATGGTGCCTTTTGATATCCATGAGGCACTCCTAAACCAGAATCTACAAATGCTCGAGTAGAACCATCAAATCAATCTGTTGACGGCTGTTCTTCAAAATTTGCAGAACCTACAAACCTGTCCTCCTCGACCTAAGGCGAGTTTTGATCCCCCTGATTTCCTAAATCCACCTCATCCTAGGTCTCTACTCCGAGACTACTATAATCCTTCCAATGCACAAGTAGAGCCTAATGTTTAGATTCCCGTTAGGGAAAATGACCCAAAATTAAAGCCAAACATTATACGTCTTATCCCACACTTTCATAGGTTTGCATCCGAGGATCCATTCTAGCACATCGAAGATCTAAAAAATCTATCATAAACTCTTGGTCCTTGAAATCAAAATCGGGAAATCCTATTTATGAAGATGTTCTCCTTTAGCCTTAAGGATAAGGCTACCTACTGGTACAAAACGATCGCATGACCTATATCAATCAAGGAATGGAGGTAATTCTGTTAGGGTAATTACATAGCTACCGCTGACCTTCAATCAAGGAGTTCTCCTTGATTTCACGTTCAATCTCTTCCAAAATTGGAAGGGGAACTCCTGAAGAGATCATCTTCAATCTGAGCCGCATCTTGGGCTCTAATTCTTACCCAAAACCTAATGCACACTGTTTGAATGCAAGGGCTTCCTTTTGTGCAAAAACTCCAAGCTTCCAAGCTTGGTTACTAAGTGATGTAAACATGTTTACACTACTTAAGATGTCTATTTATGCATGTTCTTAAGCATAGGATTGCATTGCATGCTATAAATATTGCATAACATGCATCATCTTGCATTTAGAGTAGTTTGAATAAAATGGAGGTTAATTGTCTCCTTTTATGATCATGGATAGGGCAAACTTTATATCAGAGCCTCGGATCAAATATCCAACCATACAGATGTGATCAGGGTGACGATTGGAGTTCAACGACTCCAAGATCGCCCTAATCAGACATCTGTAGCATCAGATAGTGACCGGGGAACTCTAGAAGATCAAGGGCCAAGATGGTGTAAATCCGCACTTCAAACGACAAATCCGACTGCACGGATGGATTTGGATCAACGATTGCAGCCAAACGACGTGAAAATTGACTCAATCCGACATCCGTGGCACCATCTACATCATCAAGAAGATGGACGGCCAAGATGGTGCCATGTGGTGCCATCTCAGCCATCCAACTGGCCCTCAGGTCCGCCGCCGCCTCTCCAAAGAGAACCCAACACGCGATCTGGGCCGTTGGATCTTGATCCAACCGTCCTGAACGCGTGTTCAAAACTTTGGCCGCCCGCCCATCCACGCGCGCAGCACAGTGGATATGGAGCTCAGTTGCCTTCAGATGCACGTTCGATTCGCAGGGTGCGGGCGAGCGTTGGATCGTCATCGAACGGCTGTGCGCACCTGATAGCGCTCACGCGCTATTAGACGTACGGCGAAGATGCGGCATCGCATGCGATGGGGCGCGCAGAGGACACGGGCGGAGGCGTAATCTAAGCCGTCCGATCGTGAGATCAGACGGCTGAGATCGGCTGGACGTGCGCGTGCATTAAGCGTGCGGGCAAGCGAGTGGGCGCGCGCACGCCGCCCACTACTCCCATGTTCGGACCTTTAGCGACAGTTTTATCCGTCACTAAAGGTCCTGAATTAATGTTTTTAAAATTGGAATGACCAAAATGTCCCCACTCCTTGCAACTATAAAAGGAGACCCCCTCTACACGAAATTCTCATCCCTTCCTTCTCTTCTCTCCCTCTCCAAAGCTCAAGAGAAGCTTGTCCCACACCTAGGATGCTTCTCGCGAGATAAAGTCAATTTTTCGTCCCCTTTCGGAAGAGGATCCCGCGACGACGATGACGTGCTACCCTGTTCCCGTTCTTCCTGCTTCGCCCTCCTTCGTCCTGCTTCATCCAGGCGTCGTTCCATCTGGCTCGTCCTCCAAGCGACCGTCGAGGAGGATATTTCTCTCCCCATTCTTTTTATTGCTTTCTAGAATAGATTTACTGCTTTCTAGAGTAGATTTATCGCTTTCTAATGTAATCATTTTCCCGCCTTCTCGTCGTGATGTTTAGTGTAATGAACAATCCTTTCGATAATGAATTCCATGTGCATTCTATATCTCTTTTGATTTTTGTTTGTATTATTCTCTCTCTCTCTTCTAATTATTGTAAATAGTTATCAATTGAATTACTTTGTGACAAATAAAAACAAATGCGAATTTTTAAAAATCAAACGTCCGCCTCACTTTGTTCGACTCGGGATTTCCATTTCGATATAAATTTTATTTGTTGAACACGAGTTCTTCGCTTTCATACTACGATGACAGGTTTTCAAAACCAAACACATAAGCGTAGCAACCCGACGTTTAACATTTCGATGCCGTTGCCGAGGAGGCGATGATCTTTGATTTTTTCTTCACGTTTTTACAACTTACGAATCATTTACCTCACTTCTCTCCTTTCTTATTGTGATTGCAGGTACTCTTTCGAGACAAGCAAAAGCGGTAGATTGGAGTAAAGTGTTGTGGAAGGTTTTGTAAGTTATCCCCCACCTTCCACCCATTAAATTTCATTTCACCACATAATAACACAAACATCAATCAACCTAGGTGTTCTTATAAACTCTAAGGTTAGATTGTTTGTTGTTTGACACCCACACCCGCCCCAACCTTCACATTAAAAAAAGAAAAATAAAATAAAAAAAATCTCACAGAGGTACACAACCTCATCTGATTTTCAAACTCAACCGGTAAACCAACCTTTGGAGCCGGTACACACATCCAAATACATAATTGAGTAGAAATCAGATTAGGTAATCACTTGTGTACCTAATTAAGTGGTGAAACAGGCCAATTGTTTGAGTTGATTGGGTCGCACCACTTCAATTAAAATCAACTCATCAAGTAGCTGCCACTTAGGTTCAACTATTAGGGATTTACCAGGCACTCCACATTCCTTTTAAGCTTTAAAGGAAAACATCTTCACCTGTGCTTTCAAAACCTGGTGTGCCAACAAAACTTGTTTGAAAACACCTAAAGTTGAATCCTAAAAGCTACTAAGCAAGATTTGAACCCTAAAATTCACCACATCAAAAATAATCTTGCTTGAAAACCATTGGTTGTGCACGCACACACAAATCAATCAATCATTAAGGGCACAACCCATTTAAAGGGCCCATCACATTCCAAAGCACATTCAAACCTAGCCCTAAATAAAATAGAGTAGACGTTGGCATTAAGGATTTGACTTGCTCTTCAGAGCCCAGAACGAGATTATTTTCAATTAGTCTGTTTCTATTGTTCAATCTGATATCTAGCTAGGGGAGCAGAATCAAACGATTGCGATTGGGGGGTACACTAGGAACCGGAGGCGCAAGCCGAAGGAAGAACCTTCTCCCCAGTCCCTCCTTCTAACTGGTTGGATTGAACAGACAGAAGTAGATCAAATCGTTTCTCTATCTCAAGACAGGTTTTGGGAGTCTGTAGGTCTTTAGGCTAGCCCACTTAAGGACAGGTTTGATTGTTTGTATTGCAGGGTGCCTTTCTTCCTCCCATCTCTCACGAATCCTTCCACATATTACACGTATTCCCGTTCTTTCCCTCTTGTTTTGAATTATCCTCAACATGATGATTATCCAAACTCGTACTGTAATCAACCATCAGTTAATTGGGATAACTTGGATTGGGGATACAGTTCCGGGCCTCCGTGTTTAGGGTCTAACCCTGAACACTATAATTGCGATTTCTATCCTTCTCAGAGCCACATCGATTATAGATCGTCATCCTTTCATGAACAACCTAATACGATCTACAATCAAGAAGGATACACTGATCCTTACCCATCCTCTAATTACACTACCTTTAGGTCATCACCACTTTTTGAACAATCTGAAATGGCCTATTATCAGGAAGGGTATAACGAATCTCAATTCGTTAATTCCCTTGCATTGACCCCAAACTTGCCCAATCCTGAACCAACTCATTTGGTTCAGGGTAACCAGGTTCAAGATAAGGTTCTGGTTAACTTGAGGAATATCATACAAACTTTAGAAGTTCAGTCAATACCTTGCATTGAGAGATTGGAGCCTTTGATTAAAATGATTGATGATTTGAATATGTATTTGTTGGATTGGCTTCAGGATGTTAAGGATAAGAACCCAGGTGAGTTTTTACTTGGGAAGTTAGCGAAATTGAGGATGAGATTTGTGGTTGCTTTAGTTCAGTCGTGGGATGATTCCCAGGATGAACTCCCTTCAGGAAAGCCAATGTCAGAACCTATTCAGGCACCTGTTGGGGGGACACGTGTTACGAGGCTGACCATATTGAATTAGAGCAACCAATTAAGGATGATCTGATTTCTTCACCTGAGATCCCTGAGCTGGGGAATGAGGAAACGTATGTCTCCTTGGAACAGAAAGTGACAGATGATTTTGAGACATACATTAATACGAATTTCGATTTCTTTGATTCTGATGGTGAAGATTTAAGTGGCGAAGTCTCACGCGAGTTTATAGAACACGATTTTTGTGAGATGATTGGGTCTGAGGAATCTAAAAGATCATTAGATAGCCCAATAACTGAGGAAACTGATTTTATTAGGGCTAACATTATGGATCCAGAATCGCATTTTCTGGAGGATTCAATCAAATGCCCTGATTGTCAGTTACACCCGATTAAGCTTATCGATGGTTCTATTTCTGAGATAATTAGACCCAAGTCAATTCTGATTCAGCCACATCTTTTAAACTTGGAAATTTCAGATGGGGTACAAGAGGTCCCGAAATTTAACATTCTAAATGAGGATAGAAGCTGGGAAGTTCTGATTTGGGAAGCTAACCCCGAAGGAAGTAGAAGATTGTGTCTAAGGGTTCCATTTCATCTGAAACCATCAAACCAAAACCCTTATGATATTTGTTCTGAGGATGTTCAACCTAAGCATACATTCAATGATTACCCTTTTGAGCTTGAATTCTTTGTAACCCGCCTTTTTGGTCCTGGGTTGCATCCTCATAAATCGTTGGCCCGACCCCGCTTGCATAGTGATTTTAGGTTTTGGGTAATTTTTATCCAGAACCTGAGATATTCTCGATTATGGGGTATGGGTCTGCACCACAATCTGATCCACATCTGTGGACCTCTGCTGACAGGTCAGAAGTTTCTTCTGTTTATTCTGACTCTGACCTGCACCTGTGAATTTTTTATTTCTCTTCTTTGTATAGTGTGCCTAGCTGAAGGCACTAAATTCAGCACATATATAGTTCTTTTTAGTTTCTATCTCAAAGCAGACCTGACATTCACGCAATTCAGGTGCTTTCTATGCTATTCCACTCTGTTTTATGCCTTTTTAATACAATGAGGACATTGCATTAGATAGGCATGGGGGGGTGGATATTCATCTCTAAATTTATTAGTCAGCTCCGTAGATTTGTTTTATTTTCTTTTATTAAAAAAAATAAAATAAATGGAATTAGGAAAGAGTACTTGGGTTTAAGAAAATTTTCAATCTTAGGAAATACTACATTATGATTTGAACACAAAGACCCTTCAGGTCTTTGGACTTAATCAGCCCGTGTATCCACTAAAATGTGGATTTATTTTTCGAGTCCTCACCAACCTAAATTTTATTTTGATTGAAGTAAATAAGTTTGGATGACAAGTACACGACTTATTAACCCACTCTCTGAGTTAAGGGAATTTTGAGTTTTAAGCATCTACACACTATCTTGTCACTGACTCGTTGTTCGACGATTCTAACGGAAATTGGGTAGCTAATGAACCTTCTAGGGTGATATGACTGACAAGTTATCGTGGGTAACAGCCCATAGGTAGGTTGTCTAGAGCCCAGTCATTGGATCTTTTTCTTTTTGCTGCCTTTAGGTAAATCTTAGACCAGGGAAGCCACCTACTTAAAAAATAATAATAATAAAAAAGAAAATGAGAAAAGAAAAAAGAAATAAGCCACACTTCATCCCATGAGTATGGCTGGCAAGTTGTCGGTGGTAACAGCTCATCGACCTGTTGTCCAGAACCCAGCTCAATAAATGCACTAAAAATTCCCAAAACACTTAGGAAGAAGTGGAGAAGTAGAATAAATCGGGGAGATATACACTGGATTCACTCTTGTGTTGACCCCGTAAAAATAAAAGTAGGGAGAGAGCTACCGGTTATAAAGATACACCTTTAGGCAAAATTCTCTTTTTTAGGTCACCTAGAGGTGTAGAAATCCAAAGTCTGTTTTAACTGCCGGTCAACGAGTCTATCACATTCATAATAAGATGCTTAAAACTTAGGGTTCTCATCAAATCTTGGGTGAGTTGAATGTCTGTAGAAAGCCACTCTTAAACCCTAAAACTTGAAAATCCAAAAAAATTAGAAAAGAGGAAAAAGTGAAAAAGAAATTTTTCTTTGAATAAGGCGAGGGCTTGAGGCGGTCTGCATTTTGGCAGATACTCAGACACTGTTGTGTCTTTGAAAGTTCGGATCCCAAGTAGACATTTTCTTAATGATTGAAAATAACTCAAGCCCAAATAATCCAACCTGATTCTCTTATAAATAGCATATAGTTTTTGTTAGGAACTAGCAAAAGATAGGCATGGGGGTATGATGTAAACATGTTTACACTACTTAAGATGTCTATTTATGCATGTTCTTAAGCATAGGATTGCATTGCATGCTATAAATATTGCATAACATGCATCATCTTACATTAGAGTAGTTTGAATAAAATGGAGGTTAATTATCTCCTTTTATGTTCATGGACAAGGCAAACATTTTATTGGGGCCTTGGATCGAAGATCCAACCATACAGATGTGATCAGGGTGACGATTGGAGTTCAACGACTGCAAGATCGCCCTAATCAGACATCTGTAGCATCAGATAGTGACCGGGGAACCCTAAAAGATCAAGGGCCAAGATGGTGTAAATCCGCACTTCAAACGACAAATCTGGCTGCACGGACGGATTCGGATCGACGATCGCAGCCTAACGACGCGAAAATCGACTCAATCTGACATTCGTAGCACATCTACATCATCTAGAAGATGGATGGCCAAGATGGCGCCTGAGATGGCGCCACTGGCACCATCTCAGCCTTCCAATCGGCCCTCAAGTCCGCCGCTGCCTCTCCAAAGAGAACCCAATGCGCGATCTAGGCCATTGGATCTTGATCCAACGATCCTGAACACGTGTTCAAAACTTCGGCCGCCCGCCCATCCACGCACGCAGTGCAGTGGATAAGGCGCTCGGCTGCTTTCAAACGTGCATTCGATTCGCAGGGCGCGAGCAAGCGGGCGTGGGCGAGTGGGTGCGAGTGAGTTTCGGATCATCATCTAACGGCTATGTGTACTCGATAGCGCTCACGCGCTATTAGATGCGCGACGAAGACGCGGCATCGCACGCGATGGGGCGTGTAGAGGAGGCAGGTGGAGGCGCGATCTAAGCCGTCCGATCGCGAGATCAGACGGTTGAGATCGGCTGGACGTGCGCATGCATTGAGCGCCCGGGCAAGCGAGCGGGTGTGCGCACGTCGCCCACTACGCCCATGTTCGGACCTTTAGCGACGGTTTTATCCATCACTAAAGGTCCTAAATTAATGTTTTTAAAATTGCAATGACCAAAATGCTCCCACTCCTTGCAACTATAAAAGGAGACCCCCTCCACACGAAATTCTCATCCCTTCCTTCTCTTCTCTCCCTCTCCAAAGCTCAAGAGAAGCTTGCCCCACACCTGGGATGCTTCTCGCAAGATAAAGTCAATTTTTCATCCCTTTTCGGAAGCAGATCCCGCGACAACGATGACGTGCTACCTCGTTCCTGTTCATCCTGCTTCGCCCTCCTTCGTCTTGCTTTGTCCTCCTTTGTCCAGGCGTCATCCCGTCCGGCTCGTCCTCCAAGCGACCGTCGAGGAGGATATCTCTCTCCCCATTCTTTTTACTGCTTTCTAGAATAGATTTACTACTTTCTAGAGTAGATTTACCGCTTTCTAGTGTAATCATTTTCCTGCTTTCTAGTCATGATGTTTAGTGTAATGAACAATCTTTTCGATAATGAATTCCATGTGCATTCTATATCTCTTTTGATTTTTGTTTGTATTATTCTCTCTCCCTTATTCTCTCTCTCTCTCTTCTAATTATTGTAAATAGTTATCAATTGAATTACTTTGTGACAAATAAAAACAAATGCAAATTTTTAAAAATCAAACGTCCGCCTCCTTGTGTTCGTCCCGGGATTTCCATTCCGGTATAAATTTTATTTGTTGAACACGAGTTCTTCGCTTTCATACTACGATGACAGGTTTTCAAAACCAAACACGTAAGCGTAGCAACCCGACGTTCAATACTAAGCTTGGAATGCCTCCTCAGCCCAATAAAAACACCCTCGATGCAAACCTCACCTCCTTAGCTTAGTTTTGGTCAGAATCTACCCTTCTTCCCTCCTCTCCAGCTGAATACTCCACAAGCTCCGACGACCTTCTCCGTCTGACCTCTTCGCCAACCATCACAGACAATAGTCGGTAGGAGCATCTTCCTCAAGTACCTCCATGAGTCGTAATACCAGCAAGCGCCACCCATACCCTTCATCGTCGTCACTTCTCCCCCCGAAGATTTCACCTTCCACGGCACCAGCCAATCAAAGCCGATGCTGCCCTACCTCTTTCATCTGGTTATGTTAGCTTAGTTAGGTTTCTCTCTCCCTCTACTCTCTTTTCCTCTCTCTAAACCCTAGTTTTGACCCACGATCACTGGCCTCCCCCTCCATCTTCCTTCACTCTGGCCAAGCTCTAGCAGGGCCACGAGCATGCTACACACCTCCGTTTGCTACGCTATCACCTCCACAAGCTTCGCCGCTCTTCCCTGCACAAAACCCCTCAACTGATTTCACGATTCGTCCACTCACAACCTCCCCCGAACACCTCCTTCATCATCCACCCTCTCTGACCCCTACAAACCACCACACGCATCCCCACACCACGAAACACCCACCTCCACCTTCGTCGTGCTAACACGAAGCTCCTGAAGTGTTTTAATTTGGCCATGAGGCCATTCTTGTGATTTTAGGTGTTTGCCGCTCTCCACCACCACTGCCATCGTCTTCGGCCATGTTCTTAAAGCTCTAGCCAAGTTCTTCATCAAATCCTCTCCCAGGTGCTGCAGCTTGGCTCCAAGTCCACGCCCAGGTCCTCAATCAAAGGCTCTAGTTGCGAGCTTGCCCCAATTAGACGAAGCTTCACCTCTGCTGCAAATGTGCGAAGAAGCAGCGGGGATAGTCCCACATCGGGCATGAGAGAATGCGTAGCTACATTTAAATTGATTTTGTGTTTTTGCTCTATCGCCCAAGACACTTGAGGGGTTGGGTCCCTCACTACCCACTCACTCGATTACCCAACCTACTTCACTCCTCGCCTGTGACCCATGAACGCAGGCCTAGACACTATTTGAGACCCGAATACCCGAGTATCTGGATCCGAATATGCGCTTGGTCTAGGTTTGAGGAAGAAAAAGAGGAGTTAGTGAGAGAGCGGGTGAGGGTTTTTCTCTCTTGTGCTCTGTACTAACACTTAGTCGTTGATGCCTTGGTTCCTTTATGCTTGTGAAG
The DNA here is from genome assembly GCA_037157565.1 of Thalassia testudinum. NCBI lineage: Eukaryota > Viridiplantae > Streptophyta > Magnoliopsida > Alismatales > Hydrocharitaceae > Thalassia > Thalassia testudinum. The sequence goes on along the minus strand of JAZHRO010000073.1, from coordinate 111,173,465 downwards.
GAGAAAAAGAAGAAGAAAAGAAGGCTTGGAGAAAGCCTTAAGGAAAAGAGAAGGCTCGTACAGAAGGAAAGATGAAGAAGAAGAAGAGAAAGAGAAGCTGAAATGAAGAAGAAGAAAGAAAGGCTTTGAGAAGCCTTGTGCCTGACACATTTAAGTCGTCTGATTGATACACCTGTCATCTGATTAAGCATTATTTGAGATAGTGCTGCATTATTTAAGTACTATGGTTAAGGTTAAATTTATTATGAGATGCATCTAATTGGTTATTCAAATCACCACCTTTTAGATTCTCTCCATTTTTTTTGTCTCTAGATACCTTGGATTTCATTGAATAACTAATGTGACAGGTTATTATTCATTGAATATCTATTTGAATGCTCAATTGATTGTGCTCATTTATTCTAAATGCGATTAATGTTGTGAATTCCACATTTTCTCCCTGTGTTCGACCTCGGACTCCATTGTAGATTCTGAGTTATAAATTTTATTTATTTTCGAGTGATTTTGACTTGCTATAATGATTACATCCTTTAAAACATCAAACAGACGCCATCTAGGCCATGGATTTAAGATCCCAGGAAAATTCATCATCCAATCCTCTAACACCTCCTTTGGTGAAGGTAGCGAGAAGAAGGTGGGACACTTAGTCCCACCTCATCCAAGGAGAGATCAGAAATTGGGCATGAAAGGAAACATGCATCCATAAGATTTGCTCGAGACTTTAGGGGGTCGGGTCCCCATTCCTTACATGCACACATGCCCGCACACACATAGGCATGCTTGGGTTCAAGTATTGACCCAATTTGGATCCAAATTGGCTGCGAGCTTTAGTTGGCTTTGGGTGAGATTGGATTGGTTCTTGGATGATATTGAGCCGATTTTGGGCTGAGGTTTGGTTGCATATAAACACATTTTTTTGCTTTAACTTGTGATCATTGACTTTGAATTTGATAATGATGTTATTTGAGTAATCATATTTTTTTCGCATCAAACTCCTATACTTCATTTTATTTAATTGATTAGTGGTCATTTGCAATTTCTGCTCCCTGAGATGACCTTGGAACTCACATTAGGAGATATAAATTTTTAATGTTTCTGTCACTTTAGTTGCTATACTACGACACATTCTAAATCCTCGATTAAAGCAACTTAACATTTTGACACCATTACCGAGGAGCAATGTTCACTTTACCACTATTCATTTCATCTTCTTCTAATTTGATTTCTAACTTGTCTTTGCTTTGATTGTTTCGAGGCTTGCACAAGGAAAAGATCACTGACTCGTATCAACCAAGCCAAAGGTAGTTTAGTCATCTTCCTTTTCTTCCATAATTCCCCTCTCTCTTGAGAATATAAGAAAGGGAAAAAATTTTTAAAAACTTAGGAAGCCAACCTTCCCTTATTTTCCTAAAATTATCATTCAAGGTAAGAAATTCCTGGTTTTCTCAATTTTATTGAAATCGATCAGATATGATTGGATTTGATTTGATTAGAAGTACCCAATCCTTACTTCCCGTGCCTATCAGGGACTTGCAACACCTTGGACTACTCACCTTCTTATTTGCGTCCAAGATGCCATATTTGGAATCAAATTGGACTTGGAATAGAGCCAATTAAGGTTTGCACATTAGGGCTTGAACTGCTAGTACACATGTGCCAATTATAAAAGAAAAAGTCTTCCCACATTTATGTGCTACATAAGCCCTTGGTTGAACTAATCTTATCATCAAACCTTAAAATCAAGGCTCTAAGATCAATTGAATCATAAAAGTTCAGACCTAGTAACCTGTTTGAGAACTAATAAAAGGTGGTTCGGGTGATTTGACCTGGATTTTGTCCTAAACTTTAGGGCAGGTTAGGTGAAGTTGGTTTACTTTGTGAATCAACCAACCTAAAATTAGGTCACAATTTGAATCAACTTCTTGATCAAGTGATAAGCCAAGGCACAAATAGGCTTAAAATTGGTAGACTTAGGGCTCAATTCTTACATTCTAATCTACTTGAAACCGCAGTGACAAGGAAGGTTAGGTAAGGGAAACCCTATAACCTTTAGGGATGCTCTACCATGTAGGGGTCTTTGCAGAGCTTTCTCTTCCTGGCTACCCAGGTAACTCTCAGGAGCGTGAATTTTTGATCCAGAGGTCCATCTGTCTCAAACTACCATAGTCATCCAATTCTTTTGGGTGCCTTGATTGGGTCCAAAACATTGCTAGTCCCTCATCTATTCTGTACTGCATGTACGGCAGGAGGTCTTTGAGACCAGTCTTGAGACCTCCATTAGCAAGTCACACTCATTGCGGTCAAACCCCGACCTGCTTGTTAGGGTTCTCTTCTGATCCACTCGATATCTCCTCTAATCCATCTGTATTTGAACCCAGTTCTCCATCCTCTACTTCTATGGAGAACCCATATCAAGAAGGGGGTGATATTCAACACCTGTAGGACTAGTTGCAGACTCTCACCGACCTAACTCATGCACTAGCCAACCCCTAACCGTGTCTACAAATGCGAGATCACTATAATCCCATAGCTGTAGCTGTCGAACCTAGGGTGTAGATTCCAGCTGGGGACCTGATACAGAGTTAAAGCCAAATATTATTAACTTGATCCCCCATTTTCATGGATTGGGCTTTGATGACCCCTTCCAACAAATTAAGGAATTAAAACATCTAGCTCAGACTCTCGGGCCAAATGTTCAGAACTGGAACACCCTACTCATGAAAATGTTCCCTTTCTCATTGAAGGATAAGGTTGCTCGCTAGTATCAGTCTCTAACTCAACCAATCAATACTTAAGAGGAGTCATGATTAGTGAGATTCAATCCTCGACAACAGTGCCAAAATGATTAATGAGATTTTATACACATAAAAGTTTGAGTTTGAAACTCGTTATTGTAGTTCAGTAAAAATCCACTATTAAATAAAATTTATAACTGAAAGTCTAGTGAGTCCTGGGTCAAGCACGGGGATGATAACGTTTGATTAAAAATCACATTTGAAATTATTGTCACGAAATAGATTAGCTGGTCGAATTAAATCTACACTAGCTATTCTACTTAAAGAATAAACAATAGAAGAAAGAGAAAGATTACTACAAAGAGGGAGAGAATAATACAGAGAAAAGAGAGAGGAAGAGAACCAATATTTGATAATCATCTGTTCATTACAACTAATTGCTATAACTAGAAAGATGGAAATCTCCACTAGAAAGCGATAAAAAGAGAAGGGGGTGAGAAGTTATCCTCCTCGGTGGTTGCTTGGAGGACAAGCTACATTGACGGAGCACCCGGATGATGGGGATGAGATGCTAGATGAAGTAGAATAAAGTTGGAGGACGGAGGATGGAATAGGGCGACATCGCAGTGGGATCCGCTTCCCGAATGGCAGTGAGAGGACAACCGCGGGCAGTCCACGAATAGGGATGAGAAGATATAAAAATTATATTTAAGACTCTAGTGGAGCATCCTGGGTATGGGACCGCTTAAATGCTGCGGATGCTTCTTCTTCAGCCGTTAAGAGGCAATGTAGCCTCTCTTCCTACCATCAGATGAAGATCGGATGGTCGAAAAGTGTGCTCATCTGTGCGCCTCATCGCATCAGATCGAGCATGGAGTTTGGCGTCAAATCGCATGTGGGTGCGCTCACACATCCATGCTGCCACATAGCAACATCCGTAACTGCTCATTGTCGATCGAACAATGCAATTTCGAGCGTCGCTCCTCTTCACGAATTTAATCCGCCCACATGGATTCAAGCACATTTCGCTCTCTTCACGAAGAGCACTTCACTGTTGTGCTGCGCTACCAACTTTGTCAAATTTGCAAATTTAGGCTCACTTGCACTCGATCGTTGGATCATGATCCAATGGTGTAGATCAAGTGTGCCTTTGCCTTCAGAGGTCTGTGAAGCGTAGGCTCGATTAAATCTCAGTCGTGGGATCACGAATCTGACGATTGAGATTAAATGATCAAATGAAGGAGAACCGCTGTGGCCGTGCTACGGTGACCGTGAGCAGCTAAAATGGAGCCATGTGGCTCCATTTGAGCCATCCATCTTGTATTGCTCATAGGTAGTGCCATGGATGTCAGATTTGATCTATTTTTGCACTATTGGGCTTCGATCATCGATCCGAACCCAATCATGTTGTTGGATTTGTCATCTGAGGTATGGATTTACACCACCTTACCCTTGACCTTTGATCTTTCTTGAACTGCATCTAATGCTACAGAGGTCCTATCGGGCCAATCTTGGAGGTGTTGACCTCCAATCGTCGCCCTGATCAGATCCGTATGGTTGGATCTTCAATTCGAAGCCCTGAAATGATATTGCCCTATCCCCTAACCACAAAAAGGGAAAATTAACCTATAATTTGTATAATCTAACCTAAATGCATAATGATGCATGCTATGCAATATTTATAATGCTTAATGAAATTATACACCAAAGAACATGCAAAAATAGACAGTTTATGTGAAATAGATGTCTACATCACACCCCCATGCTTATCTTTTGCTAGTTCCTAGCAAAACTACATGCTATTTATAGAAGAATTAGAATCAAATTGCTTGGGCAATATTTAATTCTCAACACTAAGAAATTTCTACTAAAGACCTAACCTACAATGACTCAACAGTGTCCGAGTGTCTGCCAAAATGCAAATTGCCCAAGCTCTAGCCATATTCAAAAGCAAATACACTTTTTTTTATTTTTATTCTTTTCCTTTTTTTTTTGAATTTTTGGGTTTAGAGTTTTCAGATAGCTTTCTACGACTACCCAACCCACCCAAGACTCGAAGAAAACTCTAAGTGGTAAGCATCTTTTTGTGTGAATGTGATAGACTCACTAATCGGCAATCAGAATGAACTTCAAGTTTCTACGCCCCTAGGTGACCTTGAAAAGGAAATATGCCTAAAGGTATATCTATCCAACTGATAGCTTTCTCCGTACATTTTATTTTTATGGGGTCAACACAAGGGCGAACCCAGTGTATACCAACCCAGATTATTCTACTTCTCCACTTCTTCCTAAGTGTTTGAAATTAAACATGCATTTCATGAGCTGGGTTCTGGACAACCGGCCAATGAGCTGTTACCCATGACAACTTACTAGCCATACTCATTCAGTGAAGTGTGGCTTATTTATTTTTTCTTCTTTTCTATTTCTTATCATTTTTTCTATTTCTCTATTTTTTCTTTTTTTAAGTAGGTGGCTTCCCTGATCTAAGATTTACCTAAATGTAGCAGAAAGAGAATGGTCATGTGACTGAGCTCTAGACAACTGGCCAATGGGCTGTTATCTATGGCAACTTGCCAGCCATACCACCCTAAAAAGTTCATTAGCTACCCAATTTCCATTAAAACCGCTCAAAAGTGAGTCAGTGCAAATAGTGTGTAGATACTTAGATTATAAGTTCCCTCAAATCAGAGGGCAGGTTGACAAGTCGTGTACTTATCACCCCAACTTATTTAACCAATTTAAAATAAACTTACGAATGGCGAGGACTCGAGAAACATGTTCATAGTTTAGTGGACACCCGGGCTGATTAAGCTCAAAAACCTGAAGGTTCTAAGTGTTCAGGTCCTATTATATCATTTCATAAAGTTGAAAAACTCTAATGCCCAAGTTCTCTTTTCCTAAGTCAATTTCTTTTTTAAGAAATAAGCAGAAAATAAAAAGAATCTACGGAGCTAATAAAATGATTCAGAGATGAATATCCACCCCTCATGCCTATCTAATGCAATGTCCTCATTATATTAAAAAGACATGAAAAAGAGCAGAGTAGAGTAAAAAGCACCTAAATTTCATGATTACCCGTTAGCTTCGAGATGAAAACAAACTATATACATGCTAAATTTATTGCCTCCAGCTAGGCACAATATACAAACAAAGAAATCAAGAATTCATAGGTGTAGGTCAAGATCAAAATAAGATCAATTTTAGGACCTACCAGGAGTTGTCCACAGATGCGGACGAGATTATGATGTAGACCCATGCCCCAGGATCGAGTGGTTCTAAGGTTCTGGATAAAAATTACCCAGAACTTGAGATCATTATGCAAGTAGGATCGGGCCTGCGGTTTATGAGAATGCAACCCTAGTCCAAAAAGTTGATCAACAGAAAAATCAAGATCAAAAAGATAATCAATGAATTTATGCTTGGGTTGCACATCCTCAGAATCAAAAATATCATAAGGGTCCTGATAAAAACTTGGTGGTTTCTGGCAAATAGGAACCCTTAGATCAAGAATTCTCTTTCCGCTGGAATTGGCTTCCCAGATATTCATTTCTAGATTCCTATCCTCCACAATCACAGTTTCCGGGGCCTCACAAATGTCATCATCCTCGTATAAAATATCCAAGTCCAAAATTTGTAGCTTAATAAAAATTGGCTTAGGTTTGATAATCTCAAGATAATCATGATTATGCTCAATGGGGTGTGATTGAGGAATGAGGCTATGAATTGAATCCTTTATGAAATCAGGATCGAAATCCTCCATGTGAGTCCTAACAGGATCAATTCCCTCAATTATAGGACCATCAAATGACTCATCTAATTCCTCAGGCCCAATCGTCTCACTGAAATCATTTTCCTCAAACTCAAGTAAGAATTCACATAAAGATTCTTCACCCTCATAATCAAAGAATTCTGGATCTTCATTTATATATGTCTCAAAATCATCAATCATTTCCTGGTCCATGAGGACATACTTTTCCTCGTACCCTGGCTCAGGGATCTCAGGTGAAGTAATCAATTCATCCTCAATTGGTTGCTCTAGAAAAGTCTGGTCATCCCTGATCTCTTAAAACATGTTCCCCTTACAGGTGCCTGAGCAGGTTTTGACATTAACTCTCTTGAAGGGGGTTCATCCTGGGAATCCTCTTAAGATTGAACTAAAGTAACCACAAATTTCATCGTCAATTTCGACAACTTCCCAAGTTAAAACTCACCCGTGTCCTTATCTTTAACAACTTAGAGCCAATCCAATAAATACTTGTTAAGATCATCAATCATTTGAATCAGATGCTCCAATTCTTCAGTGCAAGGTGTTGGCTGAGCTTCTAAAGATTGTATGGTATTCGTTAAGTTAGCCAACACCTTATCTTGGACCTGGTTCACCTAAACCAAATGGTTGGTTTAGGGTTGGGTGGGTTTCGGTTTTGTCTAGGGGAGTCAAGGAATGAGGTTCTTGGTACCCTCCCTGATAGTAGGTCATTTTAGGTTGTTCAAAGAGGGGTGGTGATCTATATGCAGTGTAATCCTGGGGAGGGTTAGAGTTGTAATCATTATATCCTTCTTGATTGTAGATCGTATTAGGTTGTCCATAGGTGGGCGGTGATTTATAATCGGTGTAGCTAAAAGAAGGATAAAAATCAAAATCATGGTGTCCAGGGTTAAACCCTAAACACGGAAGTCTGGAATTGTATCCCCAATCAAAGTTATCCTGACTAATGGATGAATGGTCATAAGTTGGGTCGGGCAATAATCATCTTGGGATTAAGTGGCGGTAGGAAGGTAAGAGTGGAAATGCGAGTAGGATGTGGAAGGATCCATGATGAAACAGGAGGAAAAGCAAGGTGCCCTGCAATACAAATAATCAAACCTGTCATTAGGTGGGGTAGCCTAAAGACCTATGGACTCTCAAAACCCATCTTGAGGTGAAAGAAATGATTTGGTCTACTTCTTTCCAATAAATCCAACCAGTTAGAGGGAGGGATTGGGGAAAAGGTTCTTCCCTTGGCTTTCGCCTCAGGTTCCTTTGATACCCCCCAACCACGATTGTTTGACACTGCTCCCCTAGCTAGACATTAGATGGACCAGTAGAAGTAGATTAATCGAAAATAATCTCTATCTGGGCCCCGAAGAGTGAGTCAAATCCTTAAAGCCAATGTCTACTTGATTTTATTTAGGCTTAGGTTTGAATGTACCCTGGAATGTGATGAGCCCTTTACCTGGGTTGTGCCATAAAAGATTGATTAACATGTGTGTGCGTGCACAACCAATGATTTTCAAACAAGGTTAATTGATGACATGTCTTTTAGGGTTCAACCTTGTTTAGTATCTTTTAGGGTTCAACTTTAGGTTTATTCAATCAAGGTTCAGTTGGCACACCAGTGATTTCTCCGGTTTCAGTCGTGATCACAGTGAGTCCTGCCTTTTTAAGCACAACCTAGATTGGACTCACCCATCGACTATCGGATATCGGGTAGATGATCCCTGCATCTAACCACTTGATGATCTCCTTTTTCACGACCTCCTGCAAATTAGGATTTAGGCGTCTCTGCATTTCATGAGAAGGTCGTGTGCCCTTTTCGGTGTAGATATAATGTGTGCAGTAGGAAGGGCTGATACCAGTCAAATCATCGAGAGTCCATCCAATGGCTCTTCAATGTTGCTGGAGAACAGTAATCAAACGGGATTCCTGATCAGGTGTGAGTCTAGAGTTGATAATCACAGGAAATGTTTGATTGGAACCCAAAAAGACGTACTTAAGATGATTGGGAAGAGGCTTGAGTTCAAGGACAAGGTTATCAGCAACAGCGGGCAGTTCAGGGTGTGTGTCAGGAGCAAGGGAAGGAGTTATGGGTGTTTCTAGGTCAGGTTCGGACTCCTTTGATTGCAGGTTTTGATCCTTTTGTGGTTGATCGGAAGTAGTCAAGTTGTCCTCAATATATGGGTCGTCAACCACAGCCTTAATGTCACATATTTGTTCTATAACACCTCAATTAATCCCTTGTTGGGCCTTAAAAATGTCAATCTTTAGTGTTTAGTTTCCGAATTTCAGTTCAATTTAGCCCTCACAATTTATATTGGCTTTAGCAGTGGCTAGAAAGGGTCTCCCTAGTATAATTGGTGTATCCCTTGGATTTTCTGGAGCATCCATGTCCAAGACTACAAAGTCCATTGGGAAATAAAAATCCCGCACCCTAACGATGACATCCTCAAGAACTCCTTTAGGTGACTTAATAGATCGGTCAGGCAATTATAATGTCACCTCTGTAGGTCTAAGCTCAGATTCCTCAAGAGGGTCAAGTAGGGATGTAGGTATTAGGTTTATGGAGGCTCCTAAATCTAATAAAGCTCTGTCAAATTGGGTATCACCAATGGTATAGGAAATCAGGGGCGTACCTAGGTCTTTTGCCTTAGGTGGGAGTTTGCTCAAAATTACAAAGCTGTCTTGCTCTGACAGTACGATTGGACTTCCACTTTTGGTTCGCGGCTTGCGCTTAGGTGTACATACGTCTTTCAAAAATCGTGCATAAGTCAGTACGTGGTGGATCGCATCCATCAACGGGATGTTTATATGGACCTATTCAAAGAGCTTGACCAGATCCTCCTCAGGTGCCACAGGTTTGGTTGTCCTCATTCCCTTGGTCAAGGCCTTGGGAAATGGAACCTTGGATGGTTCCTCTAGAATAGGTCCAAGTTCTTGATTTGGGACAGGGGTGTCCTGAATAACTATACTAGGGCTTGGGTTACTACTAGGCTGAAAGTGGCGGGGATAAGGTGGGTCATGTGTTGCTTTGCCACTACGAGTTGTAACAGAATTTAGTCCTGCCTGGTTTTGGTTTCGAGTTGGTAAAATGGGTGGCTGCTGCTGAAATCCCGCATACGATGTCAAAGCTTCCATCCCGTCGGGTGATGGAATAGAAGGGGCCTGATAAATCATGTGGGCTTGGCCCGGATTTGGGTTCATGCCGCACCTCTGGTTTGGCATGTTATTCGGATTCGGCAGAGGTTGCAAAGGGAGTGTGCCAGGTTGGCGGGAATTCACCATCTGGGCAAGTTGATTGCGAACCTCTATGATCTCGTCCATATGCTGTTTTTGCATAGTTGCATTCATCTTTTGAATGTCAGCTAGAGTCTGAAGGATAAGAGTCATTTGATCTATTTGCGTTGACCCAGATTGATAAGTAAGGTTGGGCCGAGGCTGAGCTGGCTGATATGGATGAAGAGCTTGTGGATGGGGTTGATATGGTGGTCTTTGATTCTGATTATTTCCCACCCACAGGAAATTAGGATAATTTTGCCATCCAGGATTATAGGTATTAGAGAATGGATCATTCTAGATGGTGTTGAGGTCCTCACAGGTCTGAGGAACCTCAGGAAAGTCAGAGTACGAGGGTTCAGAGCTCCCCAACTAGAGTAGGTTGGATCGGAGTTTCCTCCAGTCCTAGAGTCAGACGAGGGTGGATACGGGTCCATTCCCTGAAAAGATCGATGATAGATGTTATGCACAGCTTCCCTCCCAGAAGGTGACTGTGCAAAGGAGTTTTGCATAGAGGTGGCTCGCTGCAAATGTTGAGTCAGCTCGTCCACCTTTTTCTTAATGATAGAGACCTTGTCCAACCAATTGGCCATCAATTCCAAGTCTACAGATGCGGATAGGCCCTACGTCTTATGTGCTCCCCTTGGATTCGTCGATGCGCGGGCATTCGTCCAGTCGAATAAGCCCATGGAGTCATTATTGATGGAGTTCTCGCACATATTCTCGAGAATCTCCCACACAGTGTCTTCGTGTTGACCCATGATATTTCCTCCGCAGGTTGCATTGATGAATAAGCAAATATCTTCATGGAGTCCCTGGTAAAAAGACTGGACTTGTTCCCATTTAGGAACTCTGTGATGGGGGCACATTCGCATGAGATCTAGGAAACGGTCCCATGCTTCATAAAGAGGTTCTCCAGATTGCTGGGTGAAGTGTGTGATCTAATGTCGTAAGGCATTTGTCTGACCAACTAGGAAGAACTTTTTCAAGAATTCGGATTGTAGTTCAACCCATGTGTTGATTGGATGCATTTGAGTTTGCTACCAGCAAGTTGCTTTGTCCATGAGGGAGAAGGAGATCATCTTCATGAGAAGAATATCCCAATTTTGGACATCTGACCCGAAGGTCTGGGCCAGATGTTTGAGCTATTTGATGTGCTGGAAAGGATCCTTGGAATTAATTCCATGAAACTTTGGAATAACATGAATCATGTTGGGCTTGAGTTCAAAATTAGGACCTCCAGCCGAGATTTGGACTCGAGGTTCGATCGCCACCACAGCAGGATTATAGTGATCTCGCATCATAGGACGCTGCGATGGGTTTACAAAGGCTTGAAATAAATCATTAAGGTGCTAGAGTTGGTTCTCAAGGTTATTCTCTTCTATTGGTTGTGCCATGATGATGGAAGAAGGAGAATTTGGTTCAGGTGAATCAGAAGAGATGTCTATGTGGTGGGGTTGCTGCACAAACACGGATGTCGAGGCCTGGCCCCAACAGGAGTGAATCACTAAAGGAGGCCTCAAGGATGGTCTTAAGGACCTCCTACCGAACATGCACCTATGGTTTGGATGAGAGTAGAATGTGATGGACCCAATCAAGACACCCAAAAATTTGGATGACTATAGAGGTTCGGGGCAGATGATACCCCTTAGTCAGAAAGTCGTCCACCTGAGAAATACCTGGGCAGCCAGAGAGGGAGAGTCCCGCAAAGACCCCTACACGGTAGAGCGTCCTCACGAGTTACAAGGTTTCCCCCACTCGACCTCCCTTGTCACTGATGTTCCAAGTCAACCAGAATGGGGACTTTAACCTCTTAAGTCTACCAATTTTAGTTAAAAGCAAGGGTGCTTAAGATTTCACTTGAACTTTAGATATATTGAGTGCAAAAGTGACCAAATTTCAAGGTTGGTTGACCCAACAAGGGGATCAACTTCACCTATTTGTCTTTTGAGAAGTTTTAGGTCCTTTCTTTTAGGATTCAAGTGAGATTTAGAACGTGAATTTTTTGGGTTTTCTTGAATAGATCTCTTCAACCAAGGCTTAGGCACACCTCTTTTTGGAGAGTTGATTCTTGCTTATGAAGGTGTGTCTCTAAAATCCTAAATTGAAATCCTTAGTTTGGCTCTAATCTTGGTCCAATTTAGTTTACCAAAATATGGTATCTAGGGTCAATCAAGAAGGTGGTAGCCCTAGTTACCTTAAATGGGTGCACAAATCAATGTTGTTGTTGAAATCAAATCTGGCAACTTTGGTGAATTAGCTAGAGATGAAAAGCAGGTAGCCCTAACTGATTTTATCTTTTTTTTTTCCTTTTTAGAATGAGGGGCTTGAGAGAAAGAGATTAATTAGAAAGTACCTGCCCCGGGTGTGTTTGCTGTGCGGCCATCTTCTTTTGAATCTTCTCCCCTGAAACAACCACAAAAAAGAGATATATCAAGTTAGTACCAAATCAGCAATTGTAATCGAGATTTCTAAATTGCCCGTTGCTCCCCGACAACGACGCCAAAATGTTTAGAGCGCTTGATCGAGTTTTAAAAAAGTTGCGTTGTAGTACAATCGAAAAAGCGTTCAAAACAAATACAGTTTATTACTCAAATTTGAAAGTCCGAGGTTGAACACAGGGAGCAAATTAGGGTTTAGAAATTAAGATCACAATTTAAGAATTTGAAAGAATATAATATGCAATAAAATCAATGTTATAGTGCAAAAAGATAAGAATAAATGTAAGGCACTAAAGGAACCAATGTATGTGAATAAACATAAAATTGGATGTCTGATTTGTGAATCAGATGCCTTAAAATGTGGATGCTACAGTGCTTGACTCTTCTTCTCCTTTTCTCTGTCTATGGCGGCTGCTTTCAATCTTCTTCTTCTTTCTTTCTCTTCTTCTTTATCTTCTTCTAATTCCTTGCCTTAGCCTCTCTTCCTCTGCCTTCTTCTCGATCTCACCTGCCTTCAGCTTCTTCTTCCTTCAGTTCCTTCCTTCTCTTTCTTTCTCTGTCTTTTCTTCAGCTCCTTCTACCTTCAGTTTTTCCTTCCTCTCTCTGTTGTAGCCCTTCTCCTTCCTCAGCTTCTGACTTCGGCTTCCTCCTTCTTCCTTGGCTTCAGCATTTAGCTTCCTCTTCGGCTTTGTCTTCTCCTTCCTCTGCAGCGCAAAACCTACCCCTACTCATGAGAGCTCTCTTCTCTCCTTTCTCTCTTAGGCTTACTCTCCCAGAGCCACTTCTCGAGTAATCGGGTCGAATACGTGCCTGGGACCAGGCCCACCGACGTGTGATGGTGGGCGAGGTGTGAGGTTGGGTAGGGTAACTAGGTCCGCGGGGGGTGATCGCGGATGAGGCGTCGGGTTGAGTGAGAGGGGACCTCACCCCGTGAGTTGGAGGCAACCAGCCCAATACAGAAAATCAATTTATGTAGCTTTGGCGCTCCAGATGTTTCCGTGGTGGGACTATCTTCCCGCCTCTTTCATGTGCTTGCAGCAGAGAGGCGTCATTCAATTGCAGCTATGGGGATGGTTCTTGCCTTCAATTGGCCACCTGGAGAGGTTTACAAGAGTACCCCACGCAACATGGGACTAGATCCTAGAGCAGGCACAGCCTGGAGAAGCTTGTAAGGGAGCTTCAAGCAGTGTGTCAATGGCGACGAATCCCTGAACCTAAAGTCACACAAACAGCCTTGCAGCCGCATTAAAAAGCCCAGGGAGCTTCACCAAAGTGTGACGAACATGCAGAGGTGGCTAGCGTGGCGTGGGATCGCCTGTGGGTGCGTGCCTAGGGCACACTGTGTCAATGTATCTGGGTGTGTTCGGGGGTGCTTGTGGGTGAGTGGCAAAGTGTTGTGAGTGAGGGGTTATGTTCAGTGAGTCGAGGCGAAGCTTATGGACTGGTCGGTGAGGAGGGAGGCGGTCTGTGGAGGTGGAGTGAACTCGTCGGAGTGGTGCCCGGAGGTGAAGGGGATGATGGTGGTGGCGTGAGGCAGTGGTCATTCGAGGGAAATAAAGAGGGAAAAATAGAGTAGAGGGTGAGAGGACTTATTTGAGAGTGAAGAGACGAAGGGGGAGGCAGAGATAGCATCTGTGCGTATGGCCGACGCTAGAGACGAAAGCGCTCAGTGAGGGAGGTCGGCGAGGACGAAAGGGGGTAGGAGCGTCGACTGGTGTGGCGAGACGCGGACGAGCGAGAGGAAGATGAACCTGCCACCGGTATTGTGGTTAGGCGACGAGGGAGAGTGGAGGAAGTCATCGGAGCTTGATGAGCAGTTTGGCCGGAGGAGGAGAGATGAAATTGAGGGGTTTCTCCAGCTGAATTCAAGCTTGGGAGATGCGGTTGGATCAGGGGTTGCTTAAATTGTCCTCTGGGGACGAATTTATGCTTGGAAGCCAAGCTTCCAAGCAAGGTATGCCTGTCGAAGTTGGAAGCTCAAAAAGACCCAAATCTCTCATGTGTTCTCATGAGAGATTGGGTACAAATTAGGGCTCATCAGTGGGTTTAGATTGGAGAGGATTACTCAGAGAATCTCCCTTCCAATTTTGGGAGGAATTCTCTGAGCAAATAGGGAGAATCCTCCTTCTAAAGCTTGCTGAAGTAGGATTCCCTCCACTATAATGGTGGAGGAACCTAATTGCAAAGAATGAAGAAGAAGCTAGGGGGTTAATTGTAAGGGTTTTTGAAAGATAGGGGTAGAAATGTAATTGGGTCAGATCTGTTTACAAAGTGGGTCAAGATGAGTTCTCCATAGGTCTAAATTTTGGTACAAACCTAATTTGGACCTAAGGAATCCAATGGTGAGGTTGGATTTTTGGTTTGACCATGTTTGATTGGGTAATTTACGTAAAAACTTAATTTAAGGTAAATATCTAGCTGAGACCTCATTCTAGGTCAAATTAGGTTCCAATGGCCATATTGAAGGCTCTAAACCCTAGAGAATATTTTTCTATGATTTTTAGAGGGTTTAGGTGAATTTTATCCTGACCAGAACCTTGTTTAATCAAGTGAGTTTGTTTTAAGGTTACAATAAGTCATTTAATTCCCAGAATTCACATGAACCCTTTTATGTCTAATTCAACCCACTTATTATCTTGTTAAGATGATTTGACCTGTGTTTAGCTCTCAAGAAAACCCGTTATTGCACTGCAATGATAAAATTACAGTTTTACCCCTTGTTTCTTGCTTTTCTCTCAAAATGGTTATTCAGTGAATTAGGACCTCCAGGTGGTTATGTAGGAGCTTTTATTCTCTTTTATGGGTCACACTGAGCTAGTTAGGGCCCATGATGGTGTTCCCATCAACCAGGTTTTGAAAGCATAGGTGAAGATGTTTTTCTTTGAAATCAAAATAAGATGGAGTGCCTAGTTTAGTCCTAAAAGTTGAATCCTATGTGGTAAGCTACTTGATGGATCACTGTTCGAGAAAAATCGTCGTAGTTTAGGAAATGCATTGTTGTATAACACAAAAATCGCTTAAATCATTTAAATTATAAGCTCAAATTCAGAAAATAGAGTCTGAGATCATTCGTAGGGAGCAAGTATGCAATTTTAATTCACCAATCATAAGAAATATATATGCAATTGAAATCAATGATATTAAAAATGATATTTCAATAAAATAAAAATAATAATGCAAAAAGATTGGGTTAAAATGGTGATTTAAATCACCAAATTAACCCCTCAAAGTTAAGCTCACAAATATTCAAATAAATGAACAGTAACCACAATCAATTTCCACGTCAATTAAGTATCCACACTAACCAGCAGATCAGACGATGGGCAAGGCTTCCAGACACTTTAACAAAAGAGGCTTAATGGCCCTTCTCAAGAGAACAAGGCTCTTCTCCTTCAAGAACACAATAGTAGCAGCAACCAAGGCTCAAGGGCCTCTTCAAATTTTCTCTAAGTATCGAGAGTAGAGGGAGTGCATGAGAGCAAAACCCACCCCTCTCTCTCTCTCAGATCCTCTTTCTCTCTCCCCAAGCATAGAGTCAAACCAAACCCAAGAAGTGGGTAATCGGATCCAACACCCAAACCCACATGGCATGTGCACGAACGAGGGTGTAGACAAGCGCATGAGGCACTGCATGTGCGAGGGTGTGGTAGAGACCTGACCCTAGTGACTAAAAGGCAAACAGCCCTCGTCACTTTTTTCCTATATGCGCTACTGTGAGGCTTTCAGTCCACGATGTGGGACTATACTCCCACGGTTCTTTGTGTAGTAGTTGAGGAAGTTGAAGGCATTAATTGGAGGGGAAGACGAGTCTAGCAGCTTCGATTGATGACCTGGGAAGGGTCCTAAAGGTCTTCCGCAACACCTGGGGATGTTACCGACGAATATCACGGTCGGAGAACTGTAGTGGAGGTTGGAGAAGTTGAGGGCAGCGGCGTGGTAAATGCCAGTTTATCATCATTCTTATGCATTAAAACAAACCTAGCTCTTAAGATTTTGCTCCTCAAATGGGTTTTTGGGTTGCATTTAGACATAAATTAGGTTAGGCATGCATTTTACTTTTTATTGTCTTTTTGACATGTTTTAGTGAGTGTTAGGGATAAACAGATTGTCAGATCCCTAGAACCCGAGCACTCAGGAAGGCAATTGGTGAAGAAGAAGCCCAAACCAGCTGGAACTCAGCTTGATCAAGCTCACTTGAACTAGGGTTAGCCCATCCCAGCTCCATTCAGCTCATCTCGGCTGAATGGACGCTCAAGAGAGTTCATCTTAGCTCACCCTAGCTCAGGTCTGCTCAGATTCAGCTCAACTTAGCTGAGTCTAGCTAATCTCAGCTCCCTTCAGTTCATTGGGAGCTCTAGCTAGCTCAGCTAAGTTGACTGGAGTTCACCCCAGCTTAGGTCCAGCTACATCCAGCTGCACTCAACTCCATCCAGCTGAAGATGACTTCATTTTAGCTCAAGAAGCTCAAGTCCAGCTCCCGAGGACTCAGCCTAGCACAACTCTACCTCAACCAGCTTGATCCTCCCGAGGAGCACCAAACCCAACTCATCCCTGCTCCTTGTGGTAGAAGCCAGCTTACTTTAGCTTGGCTTAGCAGCTAGAAAAGAACTAGCAAGCTAAACCAGCTAAAGTAGCTCCATGCCACCCTCCTCAGCAGCTACTAGCTCCAGTTCAGCTCCAGACTTCTCCTCTTCAGCTCCTCTCCTCAAACCCTAGCTCCCATTTCCTCCTCCTCTACTCCACTACTAGCTAAGCTAGCTTAGCTAAGGTCCGGCTCCTTGGGCCATTTATCACCCTAATGACCAACCTAACTACATCTACCTCAAGCCCACCTAAGCTCCACCTAGTCCACCCTCACCTTGGCACCAACCTAGCCTACCCACTACCTCCAAAAGCCACCAAAAATTGGCACCAAAACCACCTATAACTACCCTTGTTTTGGCACCAAAAAATCCCTCCAGAAATCCCTACATCTCATCCCTACACCTACTCTTTGAACCACATCTATCCATCCACCTAACCCCCCTTTCTAGAAGCCTTCATGGTGGCGCCAAACCCAAGGCACCTATTCACGGTTGGTGCCAGCTTTAGGTGCCTCTCCACCACCATAACCACCACCTTCACACCCCACCCACTTGGCGCCAACCATCCTCCACCATAAGGTCACCTAACCACCTCCTAAAAGCCATCCTAGCCCTACACTTCATCTCCACACCAACCACCACTTTCCACCTCTATAAAAACCCATCACCTACCACCAAAAAAATCATCCTCCATTAGTGTATATTCCACCTTAGACCCACCTACAACTCACGGCCAAGAAGAAGAAGAGAAGAAGATTAAGGGGGCATCCTACCTGCCCCCTTGGTGACTTCTTTCCCTTCCCTCTTCTTCTTGTGCCAAGCCAAGAAGGAGGAGCATTTCTTCATCAAGGAGGATGGCCAGGCAAGGGAGAAGTACTTAGGGTGGACATCCACCCTTGAGGAGAGACTTTGGGCATGCCCCTTTGGGCTTGCCATGGAGGACACCATTCTAGTGAAGCTATAGAAGGAAGGAGTTGGAGATCTTCTTTTCAAGCCCAGGAGCTACCAGGCTTGGAGCAAGAAACCTCCACCTCTTCTTCACCATCATCATCAGGACCATTAGTTTTCTTTTATTGTTGTACCTTGGTAGTTGTAGGAAAGGATTTCCTCTATTAGGGTTTTCTGTAAAACATTGTTTGAGTCCTAAAATTAAAGTTGCCTTCTTTGCAATTTTTGTCGCATTTGATTGCTTTTGTTCTAGCACTTTTCACTCCCTCTCCCTAATTACTCTAGGCCTCCACATGCCTAGAGTGAGCTTAGGGAGAGGCTCTACGTGCCACTTTAGTGGTAGTATGGTGGATTAGGTGTTAGTTGTTTTCCGCTCTCAACAAAATTCGTATTGCCATTATTTCAAAAATCCATAAAAATTATATATTTAAAAAGGGTAAAAAGAAAGGTGATTTCTATTTCCAAGAAAGAGACGCATTTTTGCAAACATTTGGCCTCCTTGGACGACCGTAGATACTCCCTATCTAGGAATATAAATTTAAAAGCGTATGCGATTTCACATGTTACAACGACCCTAAAAACCCTAATTACAAATCACACTAAATTTCGCATCACTTTCTGGCACCGTTGCCGGGGAGGCACGGCTTTGCAAATTATTTTTCTCTTGTTTGAAGTGGATCTCATCCCCTTGCCTCTCTTCTTTCTTATGTGTACAGGAACTACAGGAAGAAAGCGAGAATTTGGAAGCGAGAGCTCAAAGTTCCTTTTCTTCCCATGATTCTAGGTTGGCTTCTTCTTCCTTGTCACACTTAGCCTAAAAAACTACCAAAATACACTAAACTGGGCTTTCAGGATCTTAAACATCAAATTTTGGTAGAGTGGTACCTTTAAAATCCACTGTTTGGTTGATTGCCCCATTAAACACCACTCTACCTTTAGTGCAATTGTTTAGTTTTTCGAATCCAGACTTCTATCCGGATTTCAAAAATCATTTTTGAACACCACAGGTCTCTTAAAATCTTCAAATTTCACACAGAGATTTCAAATCAAGTTGGGAACATCTATTCCAAATTTCAGACTAATTTTATTTGTAATTAATTTTTAAAAATTCATGGACTGCAAAGGGGTTACACCCTCTAATCTTCTAGTTTTGCTACTTTCCACAAATTTTTTGAATTTTTGTACTCATTCAATTTTTATAAAGTTTATCTTTCTGGAATTCTTGTGAAATTCTACACATAACATAAAATCACCAAAATTTTCTGAGGTTGGTGGTGGTACTGAAAAGTCCAAAATACTCACGCGTATCATTTCTGGACTTTGACACCAGCACAAAGAAAAATTCTTTAAAAATATCAAACAAATTCCTAAAATCCTAAAAAAATCTTTTCTGGAATCCTTGTTTGATTTCCATAATGTAGTGGTGTTGTTTGATTTGTTTGGACCACCACATAATACAGAAAGCCTAAAACAAATTCATTGGTAGTAATTTTCTATCTTAGGACTAATTGAATTAGCGTTTCTTTCCTTCTTATTAGAGACCCACTTTAAAGAAAATTAATCTTCACCAATATAACTTGTTTTCCTTTGATTTTTGAATCTCAAAAACTTGTTTGAACTCTTAAGAAGGAAACACTAAAACACACTAACTTAAATCTAATTTTAAAAGACAGAAATACATAAAATTGTGTGGCAACTTGCTTTTCATTAGAATCAACTTCCAATTCTCACACACACGCACACACAAAATTGAAATAATAGGGCAATAACCCAATCAATGCCCTTCACATTCCGTGTGCACTTTAGTATCCTAGACCTAATTATATTTGACCCCTAAGGTTTCATCAACTTAGGCTTGCTATCTAGGTCTTAAGTTTTCTTTAATTAATATCAATTCTATCATCTATATCTGGTGCTCAGGCTGAGGGGCCTTGTCAAACGACCAGGCGCAGGTTTGTAAAAGCCCATGGGGATTTTCTCGGGAAATGCTTTGGCCGAAACCTCCCCTTAGGCAACTTGTCCAGATTTGTTGACAGAACAAGTATTCACTATTGATTACTTATTTCCTAGATAGACCAAGTCTTAGGTTAATTTTTTTTTAGGGAGTCACACTTAAGCTAGGTCTAGATTTTTTATTAATTGTTTCCACACTTTCTCTCATCTCCATCTCTTCTCCTCTCCTCCCGTTCTTCCATTATATGCACGAGCGATGATCTCAAAATTTGCACTTGGAGGGACCTTTTGATTTCGCCCCACACGCAAAAAGATCGCTTTTTCCTTCTTCTAAAAATATGGAAAATCAACAAAATAGGTCCATTAAGCCGTCCACTTCCACCTCTAATCCCACCACTAACCCTAATTCTGACCCATCCACCCAAAACCCCCCCACCTTTGACTTCCCGCACTTGGAGCTCCCTAATGCTGATTTGTCTTAATCACTACATCAAGCCTCCCCGCCCAATCTCTTGACAATGATGGCTGAGCAGATTGCTGAACTGAATGCCAATCAACAAACATTGACTAGGAACATCCAAAACTTAGCCAATCAAAGGCCAAACCCACCACCCCGTTAGCAACCTGTTATTCCTCTAAAAGATTTTTATGATCCTTCTTATTATGAGGAATGACGACCAGGGGTGGTCATACCAGAAGGGGACTTCGAGATCAAGCCGGTGGGTCTGAACCTTATAAAATGTTTTCATGACCTTCCTAAGGAAGACCTGTTTAGCCACCTTGAAGAACTAACTCTTCTTACACAAACAACCCATTCTCGAAATGTGCAAGAAGACCTATGGCTGATGCGGTTATTTCCATTATCTCTTAAAGATAAGGCCGCTTACTGGTTCAGGACCATTGGCCGATCCATCACAACTTGGCCTCAGCTCAATGGTGCCTTCCTCATGAAATTCTTTCCCATAGGTCGTACTAATTTCCTGTGAAGATCTATTACGACCTTTCAACAAAAATCTGGTGAGACTTTCCATGATTCTTGGGAAAGATTTCAAGATCTCCTAAGAAGTTGCCAACACCATGAGATTCCTTTATGGCAGCTCATGCAGATCTTCTATCATGGATTAGAAGATCAAATCCGATGTTTCGTCGACGCCTCGTGTGGCGGCAATTTCTTGAATAAGGATGCTAAGAGTTCCTATGACCTTTTTGAAGAAATGAGTGAAAACTCATTTAATCAAGCTACCATGAACACATTTTGCAGAACTCCAAACCCACAGTTCGGTGTTCATGAGGTAGGCACTCAATCTATCCCTATCACCCAAGACGATCTTCGAATGATTGCCCAAAAACTCGACCAGATGCACATTAATCAAAAGAAAATTGAGGAAAAACTCACCACATCAACCCAAGATCCACATCTAACCCAACCTCACATCCCACGAAGAGAAAATTTGCACAATCTCAACACGACTCCTGCTGATTATTACAGTATTTTGAGGTTGTCTATGATTCACTAGGGAATTACAAGAATCCTGATCTTAATCCCACTCAAAATATTTCTACCATCCAAGAGCCATTTAAAAATTCTTCCAATTGGATGAATTACGCGAACTACTCCTGGAATAATTAGGTTCCTCCCCAACCAAATCAATTTAATGGGTATGGGTCTAATTCAACCTTTCATCTTGGGCCATCCCAACAAGACATCAGTGGCCAGATGATGAGAACCCTGCAGGAAATGCAGACAAAGATGACAGAAGTAACCCGCACCATCACAAATCTAAATAATCAGATCGAGGTTACTCTGACTCAAAGACATGCAGGACATCTACCCTCCCAACCCATGCCCAACCCTAATCACCAAAGGAACTAGTATCTAGGTAGAAATACACACTACCCAAATCAGCCTCCTACTAATCCACCACCTCAGCAGCCTCCCAGGTTTCCACAACCATAGGCCCCCCCACCTCCTCCAAATAATAATTCAACTGCACATGCATTTATGTTGAGGAGTGGGAAAACCACCACTGATCCCGGCCTTCACAAAAACCTGGTGACATCCCCATCCTTGTGCAAATCGACTCTCCACTCCCACATCAGGAAGAAAAAGAAACACAAAAATCTCAGGACACGACTCCTATCCCTTTTCCACAAGCTCTCCACCCCACCACCAATTGAAAAAAGAAATTTGAGCCCACCACAGAAGAACTCATGGATCTATTCGGGCAAGTTCAAATCAATATCCCTCTCCTAGATGCAATCAAGTATATACCTGCCTATGCCAAATTTTTGAAGGAGATTTGTACTACGAAAAGGCAAGCCAAAAATCTAGGACAGGTACATCTTTCAGAGATAGTAAGCTCTGTCATACAATGCAAGCTACCTCCTAAGATGAAAGATCCAGGTGCGCCATTAATTTCAGTAATTATTGATGATACTACCTTTGATCACGCCCTCCTTGATCTTGGTGCCTTAGTTAATAACATTCCCACTATTTTATTTGAAAAATTTCAAATCAATGAATTAAAACCCGTTGAGGTTACCCTGCAATTAGCCTACCGATCTACAATCAAACCTCTTGTGATTGTTGAGGATGTTTTGGTTAAGGTCCAA
This sequence comes from Thalassia testudinum, assembly GCA_037157565.1. NCBI lineage: Eukaryota > Viridiplantae > Streptophyta > Magnoliopsida > Alismatales > Hydrocharitaceae > Thalassia > Thalassia testudinum. The sequence continues at coordinate 111,151,162 of JAZHRO010000073.1, read as the reverse complement.
AATTGTGTCTTCCTTGTAGACTTTCTGGTCCTTGACATTGAGGTACCCGAATCTTTATTGAATGCCCCAATAATCCTTGGACGACCCTTTTTGGCCATTGCAAAGGCAAATATCAATTGCCACACAGGCAAAATGGATATCACCTGCGCAGGCCAAACTATTACTCTAGATATTTTTAAATCCTCCAAGAGATTCCATGATGATAATTTTTTCAAGGACTCAGATACAGAAATTTCAAATTTGGTGGAGGAAACTATGTTGGCAAATACCCTTCCCGACCACAAATTTTTCGATGAATCTGACTCAGAATCCGTGGTCGGCGAAATCTTTGATTTGGAAACTTGTCTTGACCAAAACTCCATTCCTGATGACCCCCCTGATTACCCTGACCCACCCACTCTTCTCTCATCCCACCCTTCCACACTAATTACACCCACCCCTCACCATTCTTCCCCCAAATCCTTTCAATGGACCTGCCACCAGACCTACCCGAGTTTGGCTTTCAACCCAATTTCAAACCATGTCCAGACTCAAGCCACACTTATCATTTTCCATCCAACTTTGATCCCTATATTTCCTCTAATCAATTTTCTGGGGATCTAGAAGAAGACACATTTTATGCGAGCATCCAAGTGTCCAACTCTTTATATGATTTTCCATCTTCCGTGCATACCTTCACGCCCAGCTAAATGGCGTAAAAGATAGCACTGGATGGGAGGTAACCCATCATTTTTCCTTCTTTCCTTTTCCTTTCTTTTTCCAGGTTTTGACCATCCTAAACCCGACCGCCTTTCAGTAAGGTAATCCCTTTTCCCTCCTAATGCATGAGGACATTGCATATCATAAATGTGGGGGGTGTTTTTAAATTTTTGACGATTGATTTAGGATTTTCAAAACCTAAAAACATGCATTTTCTTTTGACATTTTAATTTCTTACATGCATACCCACAAAATAAAAATGTTGAAAACTTTTTGAGGAAAATTTTGAAATTGGGACTAAGGTTGAAAACTCACTTTTGGTACAATTGGATTTAATCTTTAACAACTAGGGAGAAGGATGTGGATCTGATGATTATAATTTCAAGGACTATCTTTAGACTAGATCAGATATCCTTCTCCAAAATTTCACCTGAACTCATGATAGTTTAGGTGACTTAATCCTCTTTTGTAATATGGAAAATATCTGGCTTAGTTTCTAATTCAAAAACTTGCATTTCATGCGAAACTTCATGTGTCAAATTTCACACACAAGTCAACACCTAAAAAACTACTAAAAATTAGAAAAACCCCTTGTTTGGCCTTAGTAAAGGTCTGAAGCAGATCATTGGTTTGAGTTCCCACCGTTGAGGAGGAAAATGCCTCCTTTGAGGATGCGATGTCAACATGTTATCACATCGGCGCTGCTCCATATCTATATTTCATATCTTTAGATGGAGCATTAAAGCACATTTTTGTAGCTCAAGCATCTTGGACGGTGCTCTACCTATAGTGTCGGAGCAAGAGCTTGAGTTTACTTGGAGCGCCCCTTTACACCGCATTGTGTTTTGGGGTTGTGAGCTCCTAGGTGGTGTCATGAATAGTGCTATCTCGAAGTACTGGCATTAGAGCCCCCTCGAGGATTGGTAACAAGAATGATGATCCCGACACATCTGTTGTAAGACTAAGCTAAAAATAAGCATGGGAGAAAAAAAAAGTTTTAAACCAAAAACACGCCCTTATAAATGTTGGCTTTTCACAAGCACGAACACAAAGTTTTAAAGGTTATTGCAAGTTGCAAATCAGATTCAAGAGCCAGAAAAATCTTAAAAATAAAAATTTCAAGTCATCTGAACTAACAAAGGGTTAATCTGTGAATTTTTCGGAGGATATATTGATCCCTTTTTTGTCTAATTTTTGGATTCGAAAATAAATCCCGATGTTTATCCTTAACAAATCCCATACCTCCTGTGTTTGCATCATCCTATGTCCCATAATCTCTTTCTCCTCAAAAGTAAAAAAAAATAGATTTCCCAAAAATTCCATTTTGTAAAAATTAAATTCTACTAAGAGACTAGCAAAAGATAAGCACGGGGGTGTGATAAACGCTAGTTTATCATCATTCTTATGCATTAAAACAAACCTAGCTCTTAAGATTTTGCTCTACAAATGGATTTTTGGGTTGCATTTAGGCATCAAATAGGTTAGGTATGCATTTTACTTTTTATTGTCTTTTTGACATATTTTTGTGGCTGTTAAGGACAAATAGATTGTCAGATCCTTAGAACTCTAGCACTCAGGAAGGCAACTGGTGAAGAAGAAGCCCAAACTAGCTGGAACTCAGCTTGATCCAGCTCACCATAGCTGGAATCCAGCTCACTTGAACTAGGGTTAGCTCATCCTAGCTCCATTCAGCTCATCTCAGCTGAATGGCAGCTCAAAAGAGCTCATCTTAGCTCACCCATGCTCAGGTCAGCCCAGATCCAACACAACTTAGCTGAGTCTAGCTCATCTCAGCTCCCTTCAATTCACTGGGAGCTCTAGCTAGCTTAGCTGAGTTGACTGGAGTCCACCCTAGCTCAAGTCTAGCTACATCCAGCTCCACTCAACTCCATCCAGCTGAAGATGACTTCATTTCAGCATAGGAAGCTCAAGTCCAACTCCCAAAAACTAAGCTTAGCTCAACTCAGTTGAGCTAAGCTACCTTAGCTGCCTCAACCAGCTTGATCCTCCCCGGGATCACCAGACCCAACTCAACTCTGCTCCTTGTGGTAGAAGCCAGCTTACTTTAGCTTGGCTTAGCAGCTAGAAAAGAACTAGCAAGCTGAGCCAGCTAAAGTAGCTCCATGCCACCCTCCTCAGCAGCTACTAGATCCAGTTCAGCTCCAGACTTCTCCTCTTCAGCTCCTCTCCTCAAACCCTAGCTCCCATTTCCTCCTCCTCTACTCCACTACTAGCTAAGCTAGCTTAGCTAAGGTCCAGCTCCTTGGGCCATTCATCACCCTAAAGACCAACCTAACTACGTCTACCTCAAGCCCATCTAAGTTCCACCTAGTCCACCCTCACCTTGGAGGCAACCTAGCCTACCCACTATCTCCAAAAGCCACAAAAAAGTGGTGCCAAAACAACCTATAACTACCCTTGTTTTGGCATCAAAAACTCCCTCCAAAAATCCCTACATCTCATCCCTACACCTACCCTTTGAACCACATCTATCCATCCACCTAACCCCCCTTTCTAGAAGCCTTCATGGTGGCGCCAAAACCAAGGCACCTATTCATGGTTGGTGCCACCTTTAGGTGCCTCTCCACCACCATAACCACCACCTTCACACCCCACCCACCTGGCGCCAACCATCCTCCACCATAAGATCACCTAACGACCTCCTAAAAGCCATCCTAGCCCTACACTTCATCTCCACGCCAACCACCACCTTCCACTCTATAAAAACCCATCACCTACCACCAAAAAAATCATCCTCCATTAGTGTATATTCCACCTTAGACCCACCTACAACTCATGGCCAAGAAGAAGGAGAAGAGAAAAAGATTAAGGGGGCATCCTACCTGCCCCCTTGGTGCCTTCTTTCCCTTCCCTCTTCTTCTTGTGACACACCAAGAAGGAGGAGCATTTCTTCATCAAGGAGGACGACCAGGCAAGGGAGAAGTACTTAGGGTGGATGTACACCCTTGAGGAGAGGCTTAGGGCACACCCCCTTTAGGCTTGCCTTGGAGTACACCATTCTATCGAAGCTATAGAAGGAAGGAGTTAGAGATCTTTTCAAGCCTGGGAGCTACCAGTTTTGGAGCAAGAAGCCTCCACCTCTTCTTCACCATCATCATCATCAGGACCATTAGTTTTCTTTTATTTTTGTACCTTGATAGTTGTAGGAAAAGCTTTCCTCTATTAGGGTTTTCTGTAAAATATTTTGAGTCCTAAAATTAAAGTTGCCTTCTTTGCAATTTTTGTTGCATTTGATTGCTTTTGTTCTAGCACTTTTCACTCCCTCTCCCTAATTACTCTAGGCCTCCACGTGCCTAGAGTGAGCTTAGGGAGAGGCTCTACTTGTCACTTTAGTGGTAGTATAGTGGATTAGGTGTTAGTTGCTTCCCGCTCTCAACAAAATTCATATTACCGTTATTTCAAAAATCCATAAAAATTATATATTTAAAAAGAGTAAAAAGAAAGGTGATTTCTATTTCCAAACAAGAGATGTATTTTTGCAAACATTTGGCCTCCTTAGATGACCCTAGATACTCCCCTATCTAGGAATACAAATTTAAAAGCGTATGCGATTTCATGTATTGCAACGACCCTAAAAACCCTAATTACAAATCACGCTAAATTTCGCATCACGGCGGAGCGACGGTGAGCACCTGAAACAAGGAATACGACCTGATGGCCCAATCAAAGCAGTTTACGAGGATCACCGATGAACGGCGAGTGCACTGGTGGTGGTTTTGTGGAGTGAGGATGTGTGTGGAGGTTAGGCATCCTCGAGAAGGTGGTGTCAAGTGGAGTGTTTGAGAGGCCAATCCACTCAATTTCTTGAGGGGTTTTGGTGGGCAAGGGATGATGAAGGTGTAGCGGTTGGTGGCATGCGGTTTGGCATAGTGGAGCAAGCAGAGGGCTTCGCCAGAGCTTGGCCTAAGCGGAGGGAGATGATGGTGGTTGCGGTCATGTTGGTGGTCGAACCTAAGAACTAAGGGGTTAGAGAGGATCAGTGAGGAAAAAGGAAGAGATATAGGGACTCAAAGAGAGAGATGGCAGGAGGAGGGCTCTAGTTGTGATGGACCAGAGCTGGAGAAGATGATGTCAACAGCGATACGATGGCGTTGGAGAGGGAGAGGACGGTCATGCTTTGGTGGCCAACAATCATGGGGATGAGGGGAGAATAATGGGCCAGCCACCATTAATCGGCTTGATGAAGAGGATGGAGGAGCTCACCAGAGAGGAAGGTGCGGATGACTAGAGGAGAAGGTTAGGTATTTTTGACGTTAAACTTCTCTAAAGAGCTCAGGGTCACGAGAGGAGCTTATTTAAAGGCCTTAGGGAGGCTTCCAAGCTTGGAAATAAGCTCCACGAGCTTGAAAACTTGGGGATGAAAATATCCCTAATTTTGCGAGCATTCACATGAAGAATCTAGGGCAAATCAAGATCCAATATCTAGTCCAATCGGTAGAGAATCTCTCAAGGATTCTCCCTTTCAATTTTGGAAAGGTTTAATTGAGAATCGAGCAAGAAATCCTTGCTCAAATCTCAACGGAGCTGCTGCGTTCACACCAATGGCGGCAGGGGCCGTTTTACAAGAAATGATGACAAAGTTAGGGACTTGATTGCAAAGATTTGAAAATTAGGGCCTTAATTGAGAGAAATAGAGTTTAAATGGACTAAAATGCAAAGTAGGTCAAGATGGACTCTGATTGGACCCAAATTTTGGTACAAACCTAATTTAAACCCAAGGAATTTGATGGTGAAGTCAAATTTCAGTTTTAATCAAGTTTGACTGGGTAATTTGTGTAGAAACCTAAATTAGAGCAAAATTTCGTCTATGACTCTATTTTTTGTCAAAATGGGTTCCAAATGTCAAATCAAGGATACCAAACCTCAAGGAATATTTTTCTATGAATTTTAAAAGGTTTAGATAAATTTATCCTAACCAAAACCTCTGTAATTCAAGTGGGTCTGAAATTAGGATTTTGGGTGCTGTATTAGTTCTCGAATTTGTGAAAACCTGTTTCTGTCTGTGTGGACCCACTTATTAGACTTTAATGCTCAATTGACCTTCAGTTAACCCCTTACAATTTCTGTGGTTATTATGTGTTCATGATATGTTGTTAAAATTATGGAATTAACCCTACTTTCTTGTTCTCTTTTCAAAATAGAATAATATGGATGGAGGTGTAACCCTCAGATGGTTATGTAGGAGAATTTATCTTCAATGTTGACTAAAAGTAACCAGTTAAGGTCTATTATGGTGTTCCCATCAATCACTTTTATCTTAAGTGGTGTAGCCCAAGCAGCTCAATCAATTGGCCTCTTGCACCACTTGATTAAAGCACCCAAACAATTTAAGCCTAATCTATTTCTAATCACTTATTTGTATAAGTCGTGCAAGTGTACAGGATCCTTTGGTCAGATTCCCAGTTAAGTGATTGAAACAAAAGTGAGGTGCCTTAGGTGTGTGTGGGAATATAAGGTGTGTATATTTCAGTTAACCCCACAATCTTTTTTTATAAATGTGGGGGTAAGGTGGGTGGAGGTGGCAAACAAACAACCAGAAGTAACCTTAGGGTTTACGCAAGCTCTTAGGTTAATTAGGGTTTACGTTATTAGGTGGTGGAATGAAATCTAAGGGGTGGGTGGTGGGGTACACTTATAAACCCTTCAACAACACTTTACTCCAATCTTACAGCTCTAGCTCGCCTCAAAAGAGTACTTGCAATCACAGAAAGAAAAGAGAAAAGTGAGGTAAAAGATAAGTAAGGTAGAAAATGCGGGAAATCAAAGAGCGTTACCTCCCCAGCAACGGCGCCAAAATGATGAGCGAGATTCGATCCCTGGCAATGGCGCCAAAATGATGAGCGAGATTTGATCCCTGGCAACGATGCAAAAAAGATTAACTGGATTTTATATGCATAAAAGTTTGAGTTTGAAACCCGTCGTTATACTTGCATAAAAATCCGCTATCAAATAAAATTTTTAACCCAAACTTTGGTAAGTCCCGGGTCAAACCCAAGGAGGTGAACATTTGATTAAAAATCACATTTAGAATTATTGTTATGAAGTAGATTAGCTGGTCAAATTAAATCTACACTAGCTATTCTACTTAACGAATAAATAATAGAAGAAAGAGAGAATACTACAAAGAGAGAGAGAATAATACACAGAAAAGAGGGAGAAAGAGAACCAATATTTGATAATCATCTATTCATTACAACTAATTTCTATAACTAAAAAGCTGAAAATCTACACTAGAAAGTGATAAAAAGAAAAGGGGGTGACAAGTCATCCTCCTCAACGGCTACTTGGAGGACGAACCGCGTTGACAAAGTGCCAGACGATGGGGATGAGATGCTGGATGAAAGAGAATGAAGCAGGAGGATGGAGGATGGGACAGGGAGGCATCGTAGCGGGATCCTCTTCCTAGATGGTAGTAAAAGGACAATTGCGGGTGCTCCATGAACAGGGATGAGAAGATGGAAAATTTATATTTAAAACTCCAGTGGAGCATCCCAGGTATGGGACCAGCTCGTGGAGCTTTAGAGGAGGTGAGAGGAGAAGAGAAGGGATGAAGAATGAGGAGGGGATATGTGCCCTTTTATAGGCAAAGGGAAAGGGGTATAAAGGTCTTTTTAATGCCTTGAAATTAATATAGGGGTCTTTAGTGACGGATGCAGCCGTTGCCATAGGTGAGTGACGCTATAGCCGTGCGCTCCATCTCCACCGTTGCGCGTTGATCAGATGCACATCGTGCAACCACATCAGCAACTCCACACCTTCAGCTATCAAGATGCTTGCGCCTCGAGCAATCTCAATCATCCAATCACATGCTCGGGCAGCTTAAACGCCATAGTTGCTTCTTCTTTAGCCACTAAGAGGCAACGTAGCCTCTCTTCCCACTGTTAGATGAAGATTAGATGGTCGAGAAGTGCACTCGTTCGCACGCCTCATCGTGTTAGATCGAGCATGGAGTTTGGCGTCAGATCACGTGTGGGCACGCTCGCTCATCTATGCTACCACATAGCCACATCCGTAGCCATTCATCGTCAATTGAATGGCGCAATTTCACGTGTCACTCCTCTTCACAGATTTAAACCGCTCACGTGGATTTGAGCACACGTCGCGCACTTTGTAAAGAGCGCTTCACCACTATGCTGCGCTGCCAACTTTGTCAAATTTGTGAATTTAGGCATGCTTGCTCTAGACCATTGGATCACGATCCAACGATGGAGATCAAGCGTGCCTTTTGCCTTCAGAGGTCTATGAAGCGTGGCCTTGATTTAGTCTCAATCGTTAGATCACAGATCGAACAGTTGAGATGAAATGATCAAATGAAGGAGATGACTGCGACCATGCTGCGGTGACCGTGGGTGGCTGGGATGGCGCCATCTGAGTTGGCCATCTTATATTGCTCATAGGTGGTGCCACGGATGTCGGATTAGATCGATTTCCACGTTGTTGGGCTGCGATCGTCGATCCGAATCCATCTGTACGATTGGATTTGTCATCTGAGGTACGGATTTATACTACCTTGTCACTTGACCTCTAATATTTCTCGAACTGGATCTAATGCTACGGAGGTCCGATTGGGGCGATCTCGGAGGCGTTGAACTCCGATCGTCACCCTGATCGGATCCATACGATTGGATCTTCAATCTGAAGCCCTAAAATGATATTTCCCTATCCCCTGACCACAAAATGAAAAAATTAACCTATAATTTGTACAATCTAACCTAAATACATAATGATGCATGCTATGCAATATTTATAATGCTTAATGCAATTATACAACTAAGAACACGCAAAAATTGATAGTTTATGTGAAATAGATGTGTATACATCAAGTTTTTTTGAGATGGAAAGGAATGCTATCGAATCACCGATAGTAAACCAGGAGTGCTTTTATTGATAAAAAAAATATAATGAAGTGTATACATCAAGTTACAAGCTAATTTCTTAAGAAATTCTTTCCAGTAGAGCACACTAATGCCCTGAGGCACTAAATCACGCATTTAACGCAAAATGTAGGGGAACCTCTTCATGAGTCATGGGATCACTTTTTGGATCTCATGTGGAAATGCCCTCATCACGGAGTTTCTAAATTGGAGCAGGTCTAATCTTTTTACCGATGACTTCATGAGGATATCAGACACTTTGTCAATGCAGCCTATGGGGTAAAAATGAAGATACTATTTAGGAGATTCTCGAGAATATGTACAAGAACTCCACAAACAATGAATCTCTGGGTATGTTCGATTGGAAAACTGCCCATGTATTAACAAACACACGAGGGACAAAAAACACGAGACCTATCCGCTTCTGTCAATTGGAGTTAGTGGCTAGTCGATTGGATAAGGTATCTATCATCGAGAAGAAGTTGGATGATTTGACTTGCCAACTCCAAAGGGCCACTTCTTCTCAGCAAAGCACATATACACGTCTTCCCACAAGGAGGGAGTCGTGCATAATGTTCACCACTCTTATCTGGGGATGTATGCTTATCCACCCTTATCTAATCCAAGTTTCAGAGGGAACTCTGAACCTTCCTACTCTAGTTGCAGGATCACTGAACCCCCATATCCTGATTACTTCGAAGCTACTCAACTCTGCAAGGAGCTCCACACCATCCAGAATGATCCCTACTCTAACTCTTATAACCCTGGATGGCGTAATCATCTAAATTTCTCTTGGTCAAAGAATAATCAAAACTCTAGACCTCAATTCCAACCCCATCCACAAAATTCGCACCCATATCAGCCTGCTCATCCTAGGCCCAACTTGAACTTTCAAAACGAGCCTAGCAAGGAAGATTAGATGAGCCTGATTCTGCAGATCGTAGCTAATATGCAGAAGACCAATGCTGCCATGCAAAGGCAGCGTAATGCGAAGATTACAAAGGTTTCTAATCAGCTCGCATAGATGGATAGGACTCGCCAGCCTGGTGCACCTTCTTCCCAACCTCTGCCAAGCCCAAACAACGTGCTAAACCAGAGGCACATTATAAACCCAAACCAAGGCCAATCACATTACTTTTATCAGGCCCATTCTACACCTCTACCTGATGGGTCAGAGGCTTCTACTTCATACATGGGATATCAGCAACAACCTCCTATCTTGGCAACTTCAAATCCAAACTAGGCAAGCCTAAACTCCGTCACTACTCATAGTGGCAAAATTACTTAGGAACCACGTAACCCTAGTCAATCTAGTCCAAGTAGTTCAAGACCTAAGTCTAGGATGGATATCAAGGGAAAACCCACTTCAAACCTAAAGCCTGAACCAAACTTGGAGAAGCCTAAAGATGTTTCATTTCCTGAGGCCTTGACCAAAGGAAATAGGAAATCCAAACCCATGGCACTTGAGGAAGACTTGGTCAAGCTCTTTGAGCAAGTCCAGATAAGCATCCCCTTGATGGATGAGATTCACCACATGCCAACTTACGTGTGATTTCTGGAGGATTTGTGTACACCAAAGCGTAAGCTGCAAAATATAAATGAGAGTCCGAATGTATTATCAGAGCAAGCTAGCTCTATAATTCTGAGTAAACTCCCACAGAAAGTAAAGGATCCTATCACATCTTTGATCTCCTGTAAGATAGGAAATCTAGAGTTTGATCATGCTTTATTGGATTTAGGAGCATTCATAAACCTGATATCCACCTCCCTACTAGACTGCTTTAAGGAAACTGAGCTTAAACCAACTAAGGTGACATTGCAATTAGTTGATAGATCGATTAAGTCACCAAAAGGAATTCTCAAGGATGTACTGGTTAGGGTACGAGATTTCTATTTCCTGGTGGATTTCATTGTGTTGAATATGGATACTTCTGAGAATCTAAAAGGCACTCCAATCATCTTGGGGAGACAATCCCAAGGGACCGCTAGAGCGAATACTACTTGTTAAGAGGGCCAGATAGAGTTGAAATTTGGGGGCAAGACGTTAAGGATAGATATTTTTAAGGCCAAGAAAGGAATAAACTATGGAGCAGTTGAGGAAGTATGTGGTATAGGTTCTTTGGTTGAGGATCCGATTCCTGAGGTGAACATAATTCTCTAAAGGCCTCAATCACAAGAAGATCTTGACCCACGAACTGAGCCTGAATCTGATTTAGATCCATCCCTAACTTCCACTCTGTCCTCTGAGGCCAACCCCGAACCCCCACCGACTACTAATAACATAGTCCTGGAGTTGAAACCACTCCCGAACCATTTGAAGTACGTATTTTGGGTTTAAATCAAACATGTCTAGTCATTATTAACTCTTGACTCACTCCTGATCAGGAAACGAAACTAATTTCTATCCTCCAGTAACATCACAGAGCCATTAGCTAGACTCTAGATGACTGGACTAGAATAAGTCCCTCATATTGTACTCATTGAATTTATGTCAAAGAGGGCTCACGACCTTCTCACGAGATGCAGAGAACCTTAACCCAAATCTCCAAGTGGTCATGAAAAAGGAGATCATCAAGTGGCTCGATACGAGAATCATCTACCCCATCTCTAGTAGCTGCTGGGTGAGTCCCATTTAGGTTGTGCCTAAGAAGGCAGGACTCACTGTTATCACCATTGAATCTAGAGAAACCATCCCAACTCGAATTGCAAACTTGTGGAGAGTCTATATAGACTATCAAAAACTGAATGCCTCCAAAAAGAAAGACATTTCCCTCTCCTATTTATTAACCGGATCCTTAAGAAGCTGGCGAGGAATCTATTTTTCTACTTTTTAGATGGGTACTCCGGATATAACCAAGTGGAAATTCATCCTGAATATCAGAAGAAGACCACCTTACCTGCCCCTACAGGACTTATGCGTTCCATAGGATGCCATTTGAGCTACGCAATGCACCTGTCTCTTTTCATCAGTGCATGCTAGCCATATTTTCCGATATGGTAGGTAAGTACCTTGAAGTTTTCATGGACTTCTCGATATTTGGTCAAACATTCGATGATTGCCTTCTACACTTGGTTCAGATCCTCCAACGATGCATTGAAGTGAACCTAGTTCTTTCTTGGGAAAAGAGTCATTTCATAGGTCTTGAGGGCACCATGCTTAGACACCCTATTTTTGAGAAAGGTATCCAAGCTAACCGAGCAAAGGTGAATCTAATTTCTAAACTGCCTTTGCCTTCCTCAATCAAAGATATTCGATCTTTTCTAGGGCACATCAGTTTTTATCGACATTTTATATCTGAATTTTCTAAAATTGCACGCCCCTTGACTAATCTTGCCTAAAAGGATACTCCCTTTGAGATGACAAGTGAGTGTGTTCACTCATTTGAGATCCTATGCAATCGAGTAACCCAGGCTCCAAACCTACATTCTCCTGACTAGTCTCAGCCATTCGAGATCATTGCAACACATCTAACTATGCAGTAGGAGTGGTAATTGGCTAAAAGATCGATGGGAAACTAGTGGTAATATATTACGCCAACAAGACATTGGACGAGGCTCAATGTAATTACACAATTATGGAGAAAGAGTTGTTGGCCGTAGTATTTGGTCTGGAGAAATTCATATCATACCTCTTGGGATCCCACATCATTATCTACTTGAATCACACTACTGTGAGGCACTTACTTGTCAAGGATGCTAAACCGAGGCTGATTAGATGGACCTTGCTCTTGCAAGAATTGAATCTCGAGATACGCAATAAGGCGGGAAAACACAACGTGGTTTATGACCATTTGTCCCATCTTCCTTCTTCGATCATTGACCCCTCCAGACACCTTCTGAGCATTGATGCTAAACTTCCTTGGTATGCTGATATCGTTAATTATTTGGCATCGAATCAGATCTTGTCAGATTAGCTGAAAGCCAAGAAAGACAAATTGATTTCAAATGACAAGTATTATATCTGAATTTTCTAAAGTTGCACGCGCCTTGACTAATCTTCTCTAAAAGGATACTCCCTTTGAGATGACAAGTTAGTGTGTTCACTCATTTGAGATCCTATGCAATCGAGTAACCCAAGCTCCAATCCTACATTCTCCTGACTAGTCTCAGCCATTCGAGATCATTGCAACACATCTAACTATGCAGTAGGAGTGGTAATTGGCTAAAAGATCGATGGGAAACTAGTGGTAATATATTACGCCAACAAGACATTGGATGAGGCTCAATGTAATTACACAATTATGGAGAAAGAGTTGTTGGCCGTAGTATTTGGTCTGGAGAAATTCATATCATACCTCTTGGGATCCCACATCATTATCTACTTGAATCACACTACTGTGAGGCACTTACTTGTCAAGGATGCTAAACCGAGGCTGATTAGATGGACCTTGCTCTTGCAAGAATTGAATCTCGAGATACGCAATAAGGCGGGAAAACACAACGTGGTTTATGACCATTTGTCCCATCTTCCCTCTTCGATCATTGACCCCTCCAGACCTATTACTGAACATTTTCCGGATAAGCACCTTCTGAGCATTGATGCTAAACTTCCTTGGTATGCTGATATCGTTAATTATTTGGCATCGAACCAGATCTTGTCAGATTGGCTAAAAGCCAAGAAAGACAAATTGATTTCAAATGACAAGTATTATGTCTGGGAAGATTCATATCTCTTCTGCATTGGTGCTGATCAAATCATCCGAAGATGCATTCATACCACCTAGGTCAATGATATACTCTCTTTTTGCCATGACCAGGCCTGTGGTGGCCATTTCTCAAGGCATAAAACTGCAATGAAAATCCTCCAATGTAGCTTTTATTAGCCCATACTCTTCAAGAACGCACACATTTATTCAAGATAAAATGTCTATTTATGCGAGTTTCTAAGCTTAACATTGCATTTGACATTATAAATATTGCATAGCATGCATTATTCTACATTTAGGATAGATTGTATAAATTATAGGTTAATTCGCTTCCTTTTTGTGGCTAAGAGAGCAGGAGTTTTATTTTGAGTCCTTGGATTGATGATCCAACTGTACAGATCTGATCAGGATGACAATCGGAGTCCAACGCCTCTGAAATCGCCTTGATCGAAGTCCCATAGCACCATATGTAGTTCGAGGAAGATTAATGGCAAAGGGGCAAGGTGACATAATTCAGAGTTTCAAATGACAAATCCAGCCACATGGATGGATCCGGATCGACGATCGCAGCCCAACATCATGAAAATTCCACCCAATCCAATATCTATGGCATCCCCTGCAGAGAAAAGAAGATGGACAGCTAGGATGGGGCCATATGGTGCCATCCCAGCCACCTAAAATCGCTCAAGGCCTCGTTGCTCAGCCTTAAAGGTGCCTTCATCACGTAATCTCAACTGTTGGCTCACCATCCAACAGCTTAGAAGGATTCAAGTCAGTCTTTCACAAAGCCAAGGGAGAACTCAAGTGAGATCTTGAGCGTTGGATCTTTATCCAAGGGTCGAGACTGTGCATCGCAACCCTCTTCAGCATGACAATTCGTGTCTTTAGTTCAGCAGTCCCAAGCTGCGCTCGTACACAAGGGGCACAAGTTCGAATTGCCCCACACCTCAAATCTTCGACGTAGGTGGGAGGGGTTAAATAGAGCCTCTCGATTTGGATCCAACGACAACGAAATGGCCACGTGGCAACACGGATTTTCGCAGATGAGGTCGAACATGATACACAAAGATGTACGCATAATTTGACATGATCAAGAGGCGTGATTTGTGAGTGCAATCTCCGCACATCCTTAGCTGCATGATCCCGATTCGACGGCTCTATTTCGACCACATGATGGTAGCTATGCAAGGGGATGTCAATGGTGGTGTGCGAGGGCTATGCAACATTTGCAGTGGATCTTCAGCAACGATTTTAAATCTCTCTATTGACCTGTGATCTTTTTATGCCTTCATTCCTCCACTATAAAAGGACCACCAACCCTCCCATTCTTGATCATCCCTTCCTATTCTCACCTCACCTTCTCTGGAGCTCAAAATGTTCTTAAGCTTGTGTCCCAAGCCTTTGGGATGATCCATTAAAGAAAAGTACAAATATTTTTCCACCATCTCACCACCATTCGTGGAGCTCCCATCAATCATCTTCTCAACCCCATTCTAGGAAGTGGATCACGCCGTGACGTTACTCGTCCTCACCTCATCTATTGATGTCATTCTCCTTCCTCCAAGTCCTTAACATCTTCATCCGAGATCCATCAACGCAACTTTGTCCTCCAAGCATTTGACAAAGAGGATTCCTGTCACCCCCCTTTCCCTTTATCGCTTTCATAGTGTAGTATCATCGGTCATCTTCTCAACCCCATTCTGGGAAGTGGATCACGCCGCAACGCTACCAGTCCTCACCTCATCTTCTGATGTCGTTCTCCTTCCTCCAAGTCCTCAACATCTTTGTCCAAGCTCCATCAATGCAGCTTTGTCCTCCAAGCATTGGACAAAGAGGATTCCTCTCAACCCCCTTCCCTTTATTGCTTTCATAGTGTAGTATCATTTGTAATAAAAAAATTTCAAGCATATATCTAGAAGTAGTTTTCTATCTCTCTCTCTCTATTATTTGCAAGTAAAATAGTTATTTCCTGCTATCTAGGATAGTTTAGTTTAGATCATATTTCTTCCTATTTGCTCACTATCATAAAATACCAAAAAAAAAAGTAAATACCAAACAACCAAAAAGAAACAAATCAAAGCACAGTCTTTCTTGCAAAATCAAACATCGCCTCCCTGTGCTTGACCCAGGGCTCACATCGAGCTTCGGTTATAAATTTATTTGGTAGCGAACTTTTGTGACTACGACGACAGGTTCTCCAAAACCCTAATTTTTCTCATGAATTTTACACTCACCATTTTGGCACCATTGTCAGGGAGGCAACAGAATTTGATTTGATTTTCTACGCTTTCCCACATTACTTAATATTTTTCTAACCTATGTTTCTTCTTCGATTAAATATCTTGCAGGAACCCGATCGAGGTGCTGAAGATGGTAGATTGGAGTAAAGTGCGAGTAGAGACATTTGTAAGCTTTCTCCCACTTTCCCACCCACTAGTTCATTTTTACCACCCTAATAATCAAGACCAGAATCTAGTTAGGTGTTCTCATAAACCCTAGTGATGAGCCCATATTTGTGGGCTAGTTAGGTATTTCAATGCCTAGACATTAAGTTATCCTTAACATTTATTTAGCATGCATTAGGATGTAAATAGATTAGTTTATATTTTTGACTTGATTGCATAATTCATGCATTGCATTCATAATTAAACACATTTAGAATTGACTTAGAATGGCATGCATTTGATTAGTTAACCAATTAGGTGCATTACATGTATTGTTTTGGACTTAACATAGAAGGGTTTGTGCATAAATAACCTATCATTTCTTTTTATTATTTTATTCCCTTTCTTCTCCAACGGATACATGTAGGAGACGCACCCACTGAAGAGCATCAAGGAAGAGGCGATGGAAGTGGATCTCTGTTGCCCACATTCTTTGTCGCTTCATCTCTTCCCCTCAACTAACGCAAGTTATTCCCCTACAGTACAAAATGGAGCTTAGATGACAAAGCCACTCAGGCCATCATCTTCATTCCAACACTGTGTAGAGCTCGAAGCTCCTCCCATTCCACCACCGTGGGCCTCTACTGCAATAAAGCCTCACCACTGTAGGTGTGTGGGGTGACAGCCCACACCACCACCTACGAGCCTTGCAACTCCATCACCGTGCACACCATCTCCTCATCCTCATCCCCTATTTCATCTCCAATAGCACCAACTCCACACACCACCACCATCTCCATCTTCATCTTCTTCCCTTGCTTTATGTAAAAAAAAAAACAACCATTACCCACTATCTTCACAAACCCAACATCACCACCACCTTCAACATACCTCCACACCACTGCAAACACCCACTACCACTGTTCATCTTCTTCAACCCACCGAACCCAACAGCAATCAATCCCACTGGCCCTCGCCCTCGCCACCGCCTCCACGCGATCAAGCACATCTCCAGCACCACGCCTCACTGCCGCTCGACCATCGCCGTTTGCACCCCACCGTGCGTGCAGCCCAGCAGGACCGCCCCTCGCCGTGACTCCCACGCGTAGCCACCAGGTGTAGTGCCACTGCCCCTAGCAGCACATGACCCACTGGCGTCGACCTCCTCCCGCACGTCTATTGGTGCACAATCGACCTCTGCCCGCCCGTGGAGCTCTCCTCTCCACGAGCTTTAGCAACAAACAGAGCTGCAGCCACCACCACCCACCAACTTCCTCTCCTCCTTCCCACCATCTCCAGCAACCTCGCACCGACCTGCCACCACCATCAAGTGCAGCCTGGCCCAACGGACCTTCGGCGAGCTTCGCACCTCCATCCATTCCCTCCTCCTCTCACACAAGCTCAAGGAAGAAATCCCCTGTTTCGGGTTGAATTTCTATTTATGATTGATGCCATTACCACATTCATTTTTGCATTTCATTATTAAGGTGAATTTGTGAGAATGCCCTTCCATTTCTACGTTAATGATGATTTAACTGGAACTCTCTTTGGTAGCTTAATTGAAAGGGGATCTTGACTTCATTGCTTGGTGAAATCACGTGGGAACATTAGTTTTTGACTCTTTTCATTTTTCCATTTAATTAATATTATATTATGGCTACTTTAAGAGAATACCCCTCCACTTTCACACAAATACAATTTCAGCTATTTCATGCATTGTTATCTTAATGAAAAAGGGGTTTCATTTGATTCCTTATGGAAATTATTTGTGAACATTAGTTCTCTCACTTTACAAGTTTGTAATAGGCATGTTCCTCCCTGTGGACATGACCTGGTTTTTTGAGTGGTTAATTTTAATTGTTTTGAAAAGCGATTTTCCACTGCTTACATACTACTTTGACATGTCATTTTATGTGCAACTACTTCAAAAGTGAAAACTGTCTCGTCAAATGGCGTCATTGCCGGGGAGAAAATATGCCTAACAAATTTACTCACATATTTCTATTCACATTGATCTATTTTTAAGGCTATTATTACTTATATATATTTATGCTTTGGTGTGAGGTACACCTACTTGGGAGAAGGAGCGTTGCACCACCCACATCCACACCGAGGTGGACATTGTTTCCACCCGTTGAGACATGGTTGATTTGAGACATTGTGCTACGGTTCAAAATTCAAACTCAAAACTTTTACGGTGTATGCACACTTGTTTGATCTTTGCATCAAGGCACACAGTTAGACACTCCTAGGTTTTGAGCTGCTAGGAAAGAACCCTCCTACCATTGGATACCAAAGTGCTTGAAACTTAAGATCAAAGGTTTTGTAACTCCAAGTAGGGGGATACCCTTTCACGGATTATTGAGGGTAGTTAAGAAGCACCGCAAAAGCATAGCTTCAAAGGAAGGCTTAGGCCTACTTGCATCCCTTGATCTTCTGTCCTTAGAGTACTTTACCATTTGAACTTTAGGGTAGAGCACCTAAGTTCCAACTAGGTCTTTATTAAGGCATTCTGTAGGTCGACAATAGGCACATAATTGATTGGGCAATTTCTATTGTCACCTACAACTGGACTTAAATTTCAAAGGCCTTAATTGATTAAAGACCTAAAAAAGTCCTTTTGAATTGTGTTTGCACTGTTAGTGTATGCTTGGTGGGGGATCTCTAAGGAGACAACTTGTGTTTAATCCAGAACCTAAAAGAATCCTCAGGAA
Source organism: Thalassia testudinum (assembly GCA_037157565.1). Taxonomy (NCBI): domain Eukaryota; kingdom Viridiplantae; phylum Streptophyta; class Magnoliopsida; order Alismatales; family Hydrocharitaceae; genus Thalassia; species Thalassia testudinum. Next base: position 111,132,824 of record JAZHRO010000073.1, on the reverse strand, counting down.
AGCCAACCAAGAGAGAAGAGAGATGACCGAGGAAGGAGAAAATAGGATTGTGGAAAACCAACAATCTTTGAGAGACTATTTTATCCCTACCAACCAACCTAGCCATACACTAAGAAGACCTGGGGGAAACAATCCTTATGAAATCAAGGGTAGTACCATATCTCTGTTGCCCTCATTCTATGGTACTTCTAGGGAGGACTCCTACAAGCATTTAGAGGAATTCACTGAGGTCTGTTCAATGGTGAGCTTGCAGGGTGTTACTGATGACACCCAAATGCGAACCCTCTTTCCCTTCTCCCTCAAGGATAAGGCAAAACATTGGTATCACACTCTAGATGGTAGAGTGGATACTTGGGATGCCTTGAAGGGAGAGTTTTTGAAAAAATACTTCCTCACGAGCAAAACTAATCATTATAGGAGAGAAACCATAAGTTTTGCTCAACATGATGGAGAGCAATTTCATGATGCATGAGAACACTTCAAAGATTTGTTACGCTTATGCCCCCATCATCAGGTGCCAAGATGGCAACTTGTAGAAAGGTTCTACACTGGTTTAATGATAAGCACAAGCAAACAGTGGATGGTGCCTATGCGGGAACCTTTCTCACAAAAACTGAAGATGAGGCTTGGGAGCTTTTTAAGACCTTGAGTGAGAATTCTATCCACTTGAATTCTACCTATTTAGATAGAAAACCCACTCTTATGCAACAAGAGATTGAGGCAAATGAGGCTAGGGATACCCAATATTTAGCCTTCCAAATTCAGTTGTTGAACCAAAATATAGAAAGGCTTATGCTGAACCCTAGCCAACTCACGGCAAATGCCTCCCCATCCCAAGTTTCACAATGCTCCATCTGCCAATGCAATACACACGCCATTGTGGATTGCCAATTGGCCTCCCAATTCCCTGAACTTATACAGGCAAACCTAAATGCCGCTCAAGGGTTCCATCCTAGATCCCGTAATGATACTTTTTCAAATACTTATAACGAGGAATGGAGGAGCCACCCAAACTTTTCATGAAGACAAGGGAATGTCTCAAATTCAAAGAATTATAAACCACAACCCTTTCAGAACCAACAAATGAACCAACCTTAGACCTTTACCCAACCAAACACCTCCGAGATGGATGAATTGAAGGTGATGCTGAGAACTATGCAAAAAAGTGAAAGTGCCATCATCCAATCTCATGATAAGGCTATACACGAAATGAAATGATAGATAGGACACCTTGTAGAGGCTGTTAGACAGAGGGACATTGGGAAGCTTCCCAGTGTTGCTGAGGAGAATCCTAAAGGGAAAGGGATTGTCTTTAGGGAGCATGCCCAGGCAGTGACTATTCTGAGGAGTGGAAAAAAAGATTCCATAGTCGATACTCCTACAGTCCCAACTTCTGAAAACCCATCCACCTCGACTGTCATCTCCACTAGAGAAGAGCTGCCCAACTCTCCTCCACTTGAAATCACCCTACCAGAAGAGGTTGTCTCCATTCCACCCCTTACCTAACATGACAACCCTTCCAACCAGAGACCGTGAGTGCCCTTTCTAGAGCGCTTATCTGACTCTAGGCAGACTGCTACTGGCTCATCTAGAGCCAAAGATAGGACGGACGAAATCATGGAGACTTTCAAGCAAGTGCAAATTAACCAGCATTTGCTTGAGGCTATCAGGTAGATTCTTCCTATGCCCTCTTTCTAAAGAACCTATGTATGAAAAAGTGGCAATCGAGGAAACAGGTCCAATCAAAAGTTGTCCTGCTTAATTCTGTTAGCTCAATTATACAACATGGGACACCCCCGAAACTTAAGGACCTATGAGCCCCATACATCTTGGTGGTCGTTGGCGACCTACATATAGATGAGGCTCTGCTTGATCTGGGTGTGGGGGTAAACATCCTTCCGAGCTACGTATATGAACAACTTGGAGGTGGCAATCTAAAGCCTTCCCTCGTAATCCTCCAAGTTGCAGATCGATCCTTGAAGACACCACGGGACCTGCTAGAAGATGTCCTCATGAGAGTGGATGATTTCTTCTTCCCCATTGACTTTCTGGTATTGGACACTGACCCTACCAACAAACCAATCAAGCCCTCCATCATCTTGGGTCACCCCTTCCTTGAGATCTTGAATGCTTCAATTAATTGGAATACTAGGACATTAAAAATGGGCTTTGGGAACAAGAAAATTCAGCTTAATGTGTTTGATGCTTATAAACAAGCTGGATTTGAGGATTGTTCCCAAGTTGAGGTGGTAGATGACCTGATTGAAGAGACAACTCTTGCAATTTTATGTGATGACTCCCTTCAACATGTCATGCTAAATGAGCAATCCCATCTCTTGGAGGAATGTAAAGGGGATGTACTAGAACTTGAGGAGTTGCTTGGAGTTTCTACTGAGTCTCTCTCCCCATCATACCTACCTAAGTAGATCTACTACCTGAGATAGGGACATCTATTATGAAACCCTCAACCATACAAGCCCCCGACCTTGAACTGAAACCCTTCCCGAACACTCCCAAGTATGTATTCCTTGGGCCAAATGATATGCTCCCTATAATCATCTCATCTGTGCTATCTGAGGTGCAAGAGGGAGCCTTGCTAGACTACTTATCAAGGCACAAGGAAGCCATACCTTGGACAATCGTTAATATTAAGGGTATAGACTCTACACTCTGCATGCATCACATTTATACTGATGATTCCATCAAACCATTTCGAGACATGAAGAGACGTCTTAACCCCAACATGAGGGAGGTGGTCAAAAAGGAGATTCTGAAGTGGTTGGATGCTGGGATCATATATGCCATCGCGGATATCAAATGGGTTAGTCCAATCCATGTGGTGCCTAAGAAGGCAGGCTTTACAGTAGATACCAATGACCAGGGAGAACAAGTGGTGACCAAACCCTCAACTGGCTGGAGAGTTAGAATAGACTACCACAAGCTGAACAACACTACCCAGAAAGATCACTTTCCCTTGCCCTTTATTAATAAAATTCTTGAGAAATTGGCAAGGGGCAAGTATTTCTACTTTTTAGACGGATATTCTGGGTACAACCAAGTTGCAATCTTCCCTAATGACCAGGAGAAGGAAACTTTCACAAGTCCTTATGGTACCTTTGCATTCAGGCGTATGCCGTTTAGATTACGTAATTCACCGGCAACCTTCCAGCGATGTATGATGTCCATTTTCTCAAACATGATTGACAAGTGTGTCGAGGTTTTTACAGATGACTTCTCCATTTATGGCTCATCTTTTGACCACTATCACCTGCACTTAGAGAATGTGCTAAAGAGATGTAAGGAGACTGGTTTAGTCCTTAGTTGGGAGAAGAGTCATTTCATGGTACAGAAAGGCATTGTGCTTGGGCATGTTGTGTTTAAGGGGGGCTTGGAAGTAGATAGGGCCAAGGTTGATTCTATTTCCAAACTTCCATTGCCCATGAATGTCAAATAGATTATATCCTTTCTGGGCCATGCAAGCTTTTATAGGCACTTTATTAAGAATTTCAACAAAATTTCTAGGCCACTTTGCAACCTACTGGCAAAGCAATCCTCCTTTGATTTTGACGCAAAGTGTGCCAAAGCCTTTCACAAGCTGAAGGGGGCCTTGATCTCTATGCCTATTCTCCGAGATCCTAATTGGACACTCCTATTTGAGCTGATGTGTGATGCTTCGGATTACGCAGTGGGAGCAATCCTTGGACAAAGGGTTAAGGGAAGACCACATGTGCTGCACTATGCCAGCAAGACTTTAACCGAACCACAACAAAACTACACCGTCACTGAAAAGGAATTACTTGCTGTAGTTTTGGCTCTAGAGAAGTTTAGGTCTTATCTTCTTAGGTCCAAGGTGGTTATTTTCACTGAACACGTGGTAGTGAAACATCTCATTGCCAAGAAGGATTCTAAGCCACGTCTGATTAAGAGGATCCTACTCCTACAAGAATTTGACTTGGAGATACCTGGAAAGAAAGGAGTAGAAAATGTAGTGGCTGACCACCTGTCTTGCCTCTCACTTGACTCTCCATCTGGAGACATCTGCGAGACATTTCATGATGAAACCCTTATGGCAGAAACATCGACTTCACCTTGGTATGCTGATACCGTCAATTACTTGGTCATTGGAAAGACTCCTGGCTCTTGGGATGAGCAGAAAAGGAAGATTCATTTCCCAAGCTAGATACTTTCTTTGGGAAGAGCCAGAATTATTTAGAATTGGACAAGACCAAGTACTGAGATGATGCGTACCAGAAGAGGAGTAACAAAGTGTCTTGAGATTTTGCCATTAACTTCATTGTGTAGGACACTTTGGTGCTAAGAAAATAGCTTTCAAGGTTCTCCAGTCCAATTTTTGGTGGCCTACTTTATTTAAGGATTCTCATAACTTTGTTAAGGCCTGCATTAGATGTCAACAAACTGGAACTATTGGGAAGTGGAATGAGATGCCCCAACACCCCATCTTACCTATGGAAATTTTTGATGTATGGGGGATAGACTTCATGGGTCCCTTCCCTTCGTCCCATGGATATGAGTATATCTTAGTGGTAGTTGATTATGTCTCCAAGTGGATAGAGGCCATTCCTACGCACACAAATGACCACTCCGTGGTCTTGAAATTTGTGAAGGTCAATATCATATCTCGCTTTAGCTGCCACAAGATGATTATAAGTGATGGGGGACCTCATTTCCGAAACCACCACTTCAATCGGCTACTCAAGAGTCTGGGAGTAACTCACAAGATCGCTACCCCTTACCATCCTTAGACAAGTGGCTAGGTTGAAGTGTCAAATAGGGAGATCAAGAATATTTTGGAAAAGATGTTAGGCTAGATAGAAAGGATTGGTCCTAAAAGTTGGATGATGCTTTATGGGCTTATCGGACAGCCTACAAAGCCCCTCTGAGTTTGTCTCCCTTCCGGATAGTGTATGGGAAAGCGTGCCATTCACCTGTTGAGCTTCAACACAAGGCACTCTGGGCTATCCGAAGTGTCAACATGGATTTAGAAAAGGCAGGTAAGGCATGACTTCTAGAATTAAGTGAGCTTGAGGAGCTGAGGAATGATGTTTATGACACCTCCCAAGCTTGTAAAGAGAGAACTAAGGTCTTGCATGATAAGTATATCCTTAGAAAGACCTTTAAGCCTAACCAACAAGTATGGCTTTTCAATTCCAGACTTAAGCTTTTCCTAGGGAAATTGAAATCTCGTTGGGATGGGCCACACATAATCACCAAAGTGTTTCTGCATAAGGTTGTGGAGATCAAGAGCCCTTCCTCTTCAACAATGCCCTTTACCGTCAACGGCCAACGGTTAAGACCATATGTTACTTTGGATGGCCATCTGGTCGACGAGGTCACTCTCGAGGAGCCTTAGCTCCTTTCATTCTCCGCCTCAGGTAACATCTTCCCTTGGCTATTTTACTTCCAATAAGGACATTGTTTGAACTAGGCATGGGGGGATAGGACCTGAGGCATCTGTTTATAGCATGTATACATATTGCATTCATGCATTCATATTGCATTAAAAAAAAAGTTTTAATTTGTTGAGCTTATTTTGTTAGTCCCAACAATCTCTGTAGATGAGTTACCTAAAGTTCTAGGCTGGAACAGATAATGAGATAAGACCTTAAATGTCTTGCCTCAAAAGATAAGGAAGAGATATTAGTCTTAGACCCTTAGGGATGGTTTGGCTTAAAAATCTAAGTATTTGTTAAGATACGAATTTTGCCTCAAGCAATTAAGGTACTTGAGAGGCTGATGTATTAAGTCAAGGGCTTAGGAAGTATAAAACTTCTTTGTTTATTCTTTGGTTTGTAGATCCTTGAAACCGAAGTGTCTTTTTCACATACACGAACTTAAAACTGGGGCAACCATGTGAGAGCTTACTGTGGGTTCTATCAGAACCGAAGTTGGGGACTCTAAATTAATGCACCTTAACTTATATTCAAACTTAATAGAGATCCCTACGGGGTATGGCTGGCATGTCACACGCAGTAACCCCTGGGTGTGAGATGTCCAGAGCCCAACCTTGCACCCTGAGTCTTTCTAGATTTTACTTAGGTGAAGCATTTAGAAAGGACGAAGGAGAGCCACTCACCAGAAAAGGAAAAAAAGAAAAAAAATGAAATGGAGAATAAAAAAAAATTAGAAAGAGGGAAATAACACCTCATTACACATATGTGTCATTGAGAATAAAAAGTACCATATTATACATCGGTACCGAATTTTAAAAAAAATGGAGAAATAGCTGGGGAGATATACACTGAGTTCGCCCTTATGTTGACCTCAGAAAAAAAAAAAGTGAGGAGAAAGCTACCAAGTCTAAGTATGGTTGAACCTAGGTAGGTCTAGGTAGGTGAAGGGCAAGTCCAGCCTTGGGAACATATGGGAAGAACAAGTGTGAATGCCCATTAATCAAATTGCACACTGAGCACTGAAACTCTAACCGCTGGGATTTACAAACTCTAAGATAAACTTAGAAGTTTAAGTAACCATTTCTTGAGACCCAAACTGAAGCAAATCAAGTCTGAATTTTGACTAGTACTTGGATACCTTAAGGTCTAAGGTTAGTATTTCAACAAATCTTTAGAGGTGAGATATAATATGGCATCCTGACAATTGATTCTAGCCTAGAACTTAGGAATTCTTCATAGATGTTGCTAGGGACTAGCAAAACTAGGCATAGGGGCATTTGATGAGTCCATATTTCTGGGCTATTTAGGTATTTCAATGCCTAGACATTAAGTTATCTTTAACATTTATTTAGCATGCATTAGGATGTAAACAGATTAGTTTATATTTTTAACTTGATTGCATAATTCATGCATTGCATTCATAATTAAATACATTTAGAATTGACTTAGAATGACATGCATTTGATTAGTTAACCAATTAGGTGCATTACATGTATTGTTTTGGATTTAACATAGAAGTTAAAGGTTTGTGCATAAATAACCTATCATTTCTTTTTATTATTTTATTCACTTTCTTCTCCAACGGATGAATGCAGGAGACGCACCCACTGAAGAGCATCAAGGAAGAGGTGATGGAAGTGAATCTTTGTCGCCCACGTTCTTCGTCGCTTCATCTCTTCCCCTCAACCAACACAAATTATTCCCCTGTAGTATAAAATGGAGCTTCAAAGATAGAGCCACTCAGGACATCATCTTCATTCCAACACTATGTAGAGCTCAAACCTGCTCCCATTCCACCACCGCGGGCCTCTACTGCAACAAAGCCTCGCCACCATGGGAGTGTGGGGTGACAGCCCACACCGCCACCCGTAAGCCTTGTAATTCCATCACCATGCACACCATCTCTTCATCCTCATCCATTGTTTCATCTCCAACAGCACCACCAACTCCACGCACCACCACCATCTCCATCTCCTTCTCCATCTTCATCTTCTTCCCTTGTTTTATGTAAAAAAAAAAAAAAATCATTACCCACTACCTTCACAAACCCAACATCACCACCACCTCCAGCATACCTACACGCTGCCGCAAACACCCACTACCACTGTTCATCTACTTCAACCCACCGAACCCAAGAGCAGCCACTCCCACCGGCCCTCGCCCTCGCCATCGCCTCCACACGATCAAGCACATCTCCAGCACTATGCCTCACTGTCGCTCGCCCCTCATCGTTCACTCCCTACTGGATGTGCAGCCTAGCAGGATCGCCCTTCAACGCCTCGACCCACCAGCACTAGCCTCCTCCCGCTCGTCCACCAGTGCACGGTTGACCTTCTCCTACCCGTGGAGCTCTTCTCTTCGTGAGCTTCAATAGCAAATAGAGTTGCAGCCACCGCCACTCACCAACTTCCTCTCCTCCATCCCACCGTCTCCAGCCACCTCGCACCAAGCTACCACTGCCATTGGGTGTGGCCCGACCCAATGGACCTCCAGCGAGCTTCTCACCTCCGGCCATTCCCTCCTCCTTGCACATGAGCTCGAGGAAGAAATCCCTTGTTTCAGGTTGCATTTCTATTTACGATTGATGCCATTGCCACATTCATTTTTGCATTTCATTATTAAGGTGAATTTGTGAGAATGCCCTTCCATTTCTTTGTTAATGCTAATTAACTGGAACTCTCTTTGGTAGCTTAATTGAAAGGGGATCTTGACTTCATTGCTAGGTGAAATCACGTGGGAACGTTAGTTTTCAATTCTTGTCATTTTTCCATTTAATTAATATTATATTGCGTCTGCTTTAAGAGAATACCCCTCCACTTTCACACAAATGCGATTTCAGCTATTTCATGCATTACTATCTTGATGAAAAAGGGGTTTCATTTGATTCCTTGTGAAAATTATTTGTGAACATTAGTTCTCTCACTTTGTGAGTTTGTAATAGGCACGTTCCTCCTTGTGGACATGACCTGATCTTTTGAGTGCTTAATTTTAATTATTTTGAAAAGCGGTTTCCACCACTTACATACTACTTCGACACGTCATTTCATGTGAAAAACTACTTCGAAAGTGAAACTCGTCTCGTCACATAGGAGAGATTTGCTTGCCTTGTTTGTCATCTTCACCCACCTCACCCCGCCTAAAAAGAAAATTCAAAAAATATATATATGATTTGATTGTGGGCGAAAGTAACATACACACTACATACACCCACACTTGTGGCACACAATCTCTTCTGATTTTTTCTTCTCAATCGAGATTTTGACCTGTAGAATCGGTACACACACAAATCCACATATAAAAAGTAGAAATTGGATTAGGTTAATCACTTTTGTGTGCCTTAATTGGTGGTGCATCAGAGCCAATTGTTTGAGTTATTTGGGCCACACCACCTAAGTTTAAAACTGATTCATCTTGTAGCTTTCTTTGTAGGGTTCAACTTTTAAGAATTAACTTGACATTCCACATTATTTTTTATTTCTAAAGGAATATATCTACACCTGTGCTTTAAAAGCATGGTTTGTCTCATTAAACCTGATTGAACATACCTAAATTCGAACCCTAAAAGCTACTAAGCAAGATTCGAACCCTAAAATTCACCTCATCCTTAATAATCTTGCTTGAAAACTTTTGGTTGTGCACATACACACATTCTCAACGAATTACTAAGGGCACAACCCATTAACAAGGCCCACCACATTCCAGAGCACAACATAATCCTAAGCCTAATTAAAATCAAGTAGACGTTGGCCTTAAAGATTTGACTCACTCTTTGGGACTCATATTGAGATTATTGTCAATTAATCTACTTCTACTGGTCAATTTGATGTCTAGCTAGGGAAGTAGTGTTCGGGTGAAATCGTCGTTGTTTGAGGAATGTGTTGTAGTATATAAAATATCGCTCAAATCATTTAAATTTATAAACTTAGATTCAGAAAATAGAGTCCGAGATCATTCACAGGAAGCAAAGATGCAATTTAATTCACCAATCGCAAGAAATATAAGCAATTGAAATTAATGATATTCAAAATGATATTTCAATATAATCAAAATAATAGTGCAAAAAGATTGGATTAAAATGGTAATTTGAATCACCAAATTAACCCGTCAAAGTTAAACTCACAAATATTCAAATAAATGCACAGTAACCACAATCAAATTTCCACGTCAATTAAATATACATAGTAACTAGCAGAGGGCCTCAGATGTCAGCCTTATGCATCAGATGGCATAAGTGTTAAGCCTCAGCAAGCACAACAGCATAAGAGGCACCAAGATTACAAGGCTCTCTCACTCTCAAGAACACAACAGCAGCAACAATAGAGGCTCAAGGGCCTCTTCAGAATTTCTCTAAGTGTCAAGAGCAGAGGGAGTGCACGAGAGCAAAACCTACTCCGCTCTCTCTCAAATCTTCTTTCTCTCTACCCAAGTTCAGAATCAGACCAGACCCGAGAAGCGAGTAATCGGATCCAGACCCAAACCCGCGTGTCGTGTGCACGGGCAATGGCATGGACGAGCACGTGAGGTGCCGCATGTGTGTATGTGTGGTAGGGACCTGACCCCAGTGACTCGAAGGCAAATATCCCTTGTCACCTTTTCGTATTATACGCTGCTGGGGCTCCTTCATTTCATGATGTGGGACTAATCCCACGCGTCTTTTTCGCACAACAACAATAGACAGTGAAGTATCCAATTGGAGCAGCAACTACAGCCGATGAACTCGATTGACTGTCTGGGAAGGAACCTGGAGATGCTTCGCGTCGATTGCGATCTTCAGTTGGGTGAGTTGGGAGCCGGAGATGACGAGGGCGACGGCGGAGGTTCGACGAACCTGAAGAACACGAATACAGGCTTATAGCTCCGATTAAACAAGTTTAGAAGGATCTTCGTATTCTAAGGAACACGATGATGGCCATGGCGTGCTGTGAAGGCATGTGTGGTGTGCTGGCGAGGTCGGGAAGGTGGTGCGGTGAAGGTGGTGTCGAGTGAAGTGTGTGAGAGTCCAATCCCCTCAATTTCTTGAGGGGTTTTGGTGGGTGAGAGAACGAGAAGGTGTAGTGGTCGGTGGTGTGCAGTTTGGTGAAGTGGAGTGAGCAGAGGCCTTCGCTGGAGCTTGGCTGGAACGAAGGGAGATGATGGTGGTTGTGGTCGTTTTGGTGGTCGAACCTAATGGCAAAGGGGTTAGAAAGGATCGGTAAGGGAAGGGGAAGAGATAGAGGGAATTAGGGAAAGAGATGGTAGGCAGAGGGCTCTGGTTGTGATAGACCAGAGCAAGAGAAGATGGTGTTGACGCCAATATGGCGGCAATGAAGAAGAGGAAGAGGGTGGTCACACTTTGGCGGGCGACGATCACGAGGATGAGGGGAGGATAATGGGCCAGCCAATTTGACCGTTGATCAGCTCAATGAAGAGGGTGGAGGAGCTCGCCGAAGACAAAGGTGCGGATGACTGGAGGAGGAGAAGATGAGGGATTTTTGGTGCTAAACTTCGCTAAGAAGTTTAGAGTCGCGAGAGGAGCCTATTTAAAGGCCTTAGGGAGGCTTCCAAGCTTGGAAACAAGCTTCACGAGCTCAAAAACTTAGGGATGAAAAAAATCCCTAATTTTGTTAGCATTTGCATGAAGAACCTAGGGCAAATTAGGGTCCAATTCCTAATCCAATTAGTAGAGCATCTCTCAAGGATTCTCCCTTTCAATTTTGGAAAGGTTTGATTGACAATCAAGCAAGAAATCCTCGCTTGAATCTCAATGGAGCTGCTGCATTCACACCAATGGCAGTAGGAACCATTTTGCAAGAAACAATGACAAAGTTAGGGACCTGATTTCAAAGATTTGAAAAGTTAGGGCTTAGTTGAGAGAAACAAAGTTTAAATGGTCAAAAATGCAAACTAGGTCAAAATGGACTCTGATTGGGCCTAAATTTTGGTACAAACCTAATTAAGACCCAAGTAATCTGATGATGAGGTCAGATTTCAGTTTTGACTAAGTTTGACTGGTTAATTCATGCAAAAACCCAAATTAGGGTAGAATTCCATCTAAGACTGTTTGAGATCAAAATAGGTTCCAAATGTCAAATCAAAGATACCAAACCTCAAGGAATATTTTTCTATGAATTTTAGATGGTTTAGATGAATTTTATCTTGACCAGAACCTCTATCATTTAAGCGGGTCAAAAATTAGGGTTTTGGGTGTTGTATTGGTTCTCGAAATGCGTGAAACCCATTTTTGTCTGTGTGGACCCACTTATTAGTCTTTAATGCTCATTGACCTTTAGTTAACCCCTAACAAATCCTATCTGTGTTCATGATATGTTGTTAAAATTATAGAATTAGCCCTACTTTCTTGTTCTTTTCTCAAACAAAATAATGTGGAGTTGTAACCCTCAGATAGTTATGTAGGAGCTTTTATCTTTCATTGCTAACTAAAAGTGGCCAGTTATGGCCTATGTTAGTGTTCCCATTATACCCCCATGCCTATCTTTTGCTAGTCCTTTAGCAGAAATCCTATGGATCAAACCAGGTTTCTAGGTCGGATGTAACCGTCATGATGCCTTACTAAGCTACATCTTTAGAAATTAGATCAAAATACCAAAAAAAGTCCTAAAGGTACTCAAGTATCGGCCAAGATCCAGACCTAACCAGCTTTAGCCTGAGTTTGCCGCGAAGGTTTCTAAGGCCCACAAGAACTACCTAGAGGTTCGTTGACCCAGTGGTTAAAGCACCTGTGCATAGATGTAACATGTCCAGGTTCAGTTTGCCAGTGTATTTTTGTAAGAGAGAGATAGAAAGATTTTTATTCAGAGAGTTTTCTCTCTTTTCTTTTTACTTTTCCCTAAATCCAGCCTTGAATTGGACCTAAACATGGTCTGTATCGGATTCCTTATCCCCACCATCAATCCTCGAAGGGTCCCTGGCTTTCAATGCTTCGGGATAGCACCGCCCATGGCAACCCCCAAAACCCTCGCTTTCGACACCTTAAGATAGTGCCACCCATGATATTATGTAGCTAAATTCAGGTCCTGACAATAGACATTTCAGGATAATGCCACCCATGGTACCTGAATCAGTATAAGGTGCTTACATGCTCCCAATAAGAGATTTAGATAATCCTAGGAGACAAGCATCGAAGAGACGATATGCTATTTTTTAGGACAAATTCATCGTTGTTTAAGATATGCATTGTAGTATAGGACAAAAGCACGCAAACAAATATAATTTATAACTCAAAATAAAGTCTAAGGTCGAACGTAGAGAGCAAATATGGAATTCATGCACTAATATCAAATAAAATGTAAATGAGCACAAGGAATTGAGCCAAATAATGATATTCAATGGATAGTAACCTGTCACATTAGCTATTCAATGAATTCTCATGTATGTCAAGAATATGGGGGCAAAAAGAAAAGAGAATAAAAAAGCAATGGCGATTTGAATCACGACTTAAATCCTCTAGTTAAGCATGCCTCAATTTAACCTTAACCATAGTACTTAAATAATGCACCAATAACATAGATAATGCTCAATCATACGACAACTTTATTAATCAGTTGACTTAATTACTTAGATGCTATAGCGCAAAGGCACTATTCATCTTCTTCAACTCTTCTCTTCCTTCATAGCACAAGGGGAACCACTTCTCACCAGCAACCAAGTGTTAAGAATCCTAAAGAGCAAAAACCCCCTACCCCTCTCTCTCTCTTTTCTTCCCTTCCTCTTGTCTTTCAGATATCCGAGCAGTGGATCAGGTAATTGGGGATCTGGATGACCAGGACTACCAAGTGTGGAGGTAGCCGAGGTGTGCGTGCATGTGAAAGGGACCCAACCCCTCGTGTACTGGGTGAGGGGTTAGTGTGATAAAATCTTAATATGTGGAGTTGGGCGGTTGTCACTGGCCGATGTGGGACTAAAAGTCCCCTCCTTCTCTTGTGCGCCTGCAGGTGAAGATGCCCTCAATTGGAATGGCAGTAGGTGGTGTGGTCTCCAATTGACCACTTGGGAGTGATCCTGGAGTGAGTCTGCATGTCCTGAAGGGTGCACCTGGGGCATGCGTGGCTTTGAACACAATGAATGGGGCAGCGAAGATGGTAGCAGTGGCGAAGACCGGTGAGGAACTTAAAACAAATACAGGCTTGAAAGCCCTTGTTAAATGGTTCAATAGTGTCACCGGAGGACGTGGAAGATGATGGCGGTGTCCGTGGGGAGTGGGAGTGTGTGGAGTGGTCAGACGAAGTCGAGAACGGAGGTGGGAAGATGGGTTGTTCGATAAGGAGATTGGGTGGATGGATCGGTAAAATAGGATAGGGGTTTTTGGTTGCGAGGTGATGGTGGAGCTTTTGGGAGATGTGGCGGTGCAGATGGTGGTCAGTGGTGGTGGTGCGGGCTTGCTGGAGCTTGCATCAGAGTGAAAGAAGATGATGGGGGAGCCAGTGGAATAGCGGTTGAATTGGGACATTGAGGAGCGAAAAAGGGATGAGGAAAGAAAAGGAATCTATAGAACCTAATTTAAGGGATAAAAGGGAAGGGAATCGCACCGGCGTGCCTTGCCAGACATGAGGAAGATGAATTCTCCGTTGAGGAGGACAACGAGGAAGAAGGGGCAAGGGCGCCTCTGAGTTGACCGTCGAGAGGCGGAGGAAGTCAGGGAGGAAGGAGACACTCCCAATTTGGTCGTTGGGAGGCCATAGGAAGAAGGAGGAGGAGGCTCACCGGAGCTAGGGTGGAGGTGGCAGGAGAGGGAGTTTGAAGAGGGTTTTTGGGCCAGAACCTAGTTAAGGAAGTAAGGCATGTCTCAGGGGTCCATTTATAGGCTTAGGATGGAGTTCCAAGCTTGGAAACCAATCTTGCAACTCCACGATTTTCACACAAGTAGGACATGTGAACCTTTGAAAGGTTGACATGAGGATTTGGGAACAAGTTAGGATTCGTGGATGGTCCCATTTGGAAGGGAATTCCTCAAGGAATCTCCCTTTCAATTTTGGGAGTGTTTGATTGAGAATCAAGCGAGAAATCCTCGCTCGAAACTCGACGACAAAGGTCTGACCTTCCAAAAATGGTGCAAGGACCTTTTTGCAAAGAATGATGATAAAGTTACGGATCCATTTGCAATTATTTCAAAAGTTAGGTGCATATGTGTGAGAGAAAAGAGTCAGACAGGATTGAAATGTAAACTAGGTCAAGGTGATCTCTAATTGGGCCCAAATTTTGGTACAAACCTAATTTGAACCTAAGAAATCTGACGGTGAAGTCGGATTTAGGTTTTGATTAAGTTTGACTAGGTAATTTATGCAATAACCCAAATTAGGGCAATTATCTGTCTGAGACTCTATTTTAGGTCAAAATGGGCTCTGATGGTCAAATCAAGGATGCCAAACCCCATAGAATATTTTTCTATGATTTTAAGAGGGTTTAGGTGAATTTTATCCTGACCAAAACATCAGTGAATTAAGAGGGTTTATTTTTAGGGTTTCAAATGTCATTTAATTCTCGTAACGTATGAAAACCCATTTCTGTCTGCACGGACCCTCTTATTAGACTTTAATGCATATTTGACATTTAATAAACCCTTGAGAAAATCCACGATTATTTTGCAATTATGATATGATGGTAAAATTATAGTTTTAACCCTGGTTTCATATTAAACTCTCAGAAAGGATGTGAAGTGAATTCTAGTCTTTTTACGATTATGTAAGAGCATTTATTAATGGATTTTGACTAATTAAAGCTAGATATGGCTGATGATAACATTATCATCAGTTATTACGCATCTTCAAGGGAAATTTCTCACCTCTCCGTGCCAGGAATTCGTCCAATCAACTTATGTTGTCGAGCCACTCCTGTGCTAGATCTTCGAAATGGCTTGTCAGAACAAAACACTTTTGGCATGTTTTTCTTTATTAAGCGCACTGAACCAAACTTAGTGTGTGATTTTTGGGTGCTTAGGTTATCAAGTCCTGCAAACCAAAGGGCAAGTAACAAGGCTAAATAATCCCTAAGCCTTAGACCTACTGCATCAGCCTCGTACTTTCCACAACCTCTTGAGGATTAATCCGGATCTTAACAAATACATGAGTGTTTAAACCCTGAAACAGATCCAAGAGGCCTAAGGTCAATACTCGTTATTAATCTCCTAAGTTTTAGCCTTCCAGGTCTTAATTCATCATTCGATCCAACCTAGAAGTTAGGTAAGTTCCATACTCAATTTTAAGGGACTAATTCATTTTTTTCTCTTTTTGTTTGCCTCTTTTTTCTTTTATTTACTTTTCCTCTTCTCCTTTTTTTATTCAGCTCGATTCAAATTGGCTTCTTTCCTCTCTTTTTTTATTTCTGAATGAAAGCCTTCCATGCATTATTTTTCATAGTATTTTGCACTTTAATACTCCCCATGCCTAAGATTTGCAATGTCCTCATTGTAAATTAGGTGGTTTCGAGTTCAATTCAGATCGTACATAAGAACAGGTGGGTGGTGAACGGGTCAGAATGACTATTGCAGACGATTTCTGGCTCTGATACAAGTATCAAAGCTGGAGTCGATTGTTCTAATGGACGAACCCTAAAGTACATTATGAATTCAATAAAGAGATATGTCAGATGGGTTTCAGGTTTTTCAAAGATGACGAGTTGCCTCCCATTAAGCGTTAAGTTTAACACCATCAGCTGGGTGCAATGAAGCTCATGGAGAATGGAGATTAAAAGATATTGCAACCAAATTTGAGTCGGTGAGTTCGAAGAACGGTTTGAGTCTCTGACCGTTCACGACAAAAGGTTTAGATTTGTGGCTAAGTTCATTGATTTCGACTGCTCCATTTCCAAATACTTATCTCACAAGGAATGGTCCAATCCATTTTGATCTGAGTTTTCCTGGGAAGAGCTTGAGTTTGGCATCGAAGAGTAATACTTTTTGACCATGATGGAAAGATTTTCTTGAAATGTGTCTATTGAATGGCAGATGACTACGCATTTGCAATTGGATTTGAAAACCCGTCATTGTAGTTCGAGTTACGAAGAAATCCGTTCAACAAATAAAATTTAAACCGAAAAATCTATAAAGAAATTCTAGGTCGAACATAGGGAGGCTATGTCAATCAAAATTTGTAATTATATTTTTGTGTTTTTGTTTAGAGGGCAAAATAATCACAATGGAATCAATATAGACAATATGAGAGAGAGAGAGAAAGAACAATCACTTGATATTTCACAATGTTTTTACAACTAAGAAAGTGAGAAATGATTACACTAGAAAGCGAGAAATTACTACAACTAGAAAGCAGGAAAATTCTACTCTAGAAAGCAATGAAAAGAATGGGAGAGAGAAGTTATCCTCTTCGACGATCGCTTGGAGGACGAGTCGGACAGGACAAACCCTAGAAGACGAGGAACAGAATGGGAAGAAGGAGGACGAAGCAGGAGGAACGGGAATGAGGCAGCACGTCATCGTCGCGGGATCTGCTTCCGAAACATGGGTGAAAACTTGGTTTTAGTTCTTGAGAAGCATCCCAGGTGTGGGACAAGCTTCTCTTAAGCTTTGGAGTGGGAGAGAGGAGAAGGAAGGGATGAGAAATTCATATGGTAGGGGTCTCCTTTTATAGTTGCAAGGATTGGGGTCATTTTGGACATTACAACATTAAAAACATTAATTCAGGACCTTTTGTGACGAATTTATCCTTCACTAAAGGCCTGAATGTGGTCGGCATGCGTGCGCCGCACACGTGCCCCTTCGCCTTCACGCTCTCAACGCCTTCGCATGACCGCACATGCTCAGCCATCCGATCAAGAGATCGAATGGCTTAAACTGCCCTCGTCAGTGTCGTGCGCCTGCGTGCGACCGACCATTTGCGCTGCGTGTCTGATCATACGTGAGTGCTATCGGTTGATCTGCGCTGCTCGATGCGAATCGTGTGGCTCCAATTACGCACCTACACGTGAGGAGAGGTGCTGCACTTGCGACTCGAACCCTCACCATCTGCCTACGCAGCGCCTTAACCACTGTGCTATGCGTGCGGTTGAGGTGTGTTGAAGATTTTGCACACAGCCGATCTCGGCCATTGGATCTTCATCCGACGGTCGAGATCAAGCATTGCTTGTGCTTTCAGATGAGGAGAGGCACTAGATGAGTGACGACGTGGTACATTCTCAGTCGTTGGATGGGCATCCAATGGTAGAGATTTATCGAGCGGGTGAAGAAGAGTTGCGGCTGGTGCTGGGCAGCTATGATGGTGACACGTGGTGCCATCTAGGTTGTCCATCTTCTGAGTGTTGTAGATTGTGCCACGGGTGTCGGATTGGACTGATTTTCGTGCTATTAGGCTGCGATTGTCGATCCGAACCCATCCATGTGGTTGGATTTGTCGTTTGAGGTGTAGATTAACACCATCTTGGCCCTTGATCTCTATCTGGTGCTACGGATGTTCGTTCAGGGTAATCTTGGAGTCGTTGAACTCTAATCATCGCCCTGATCAAATCCATACTATTGGATCTTCGATCCAAGGCCCCGATAAAAAGTCACCCTATCCCTGACCATAAAAGGAGATAATTACTATGCAATTTATACAACTTTTCCTAAATGCATGATTATGCATGTTATGCAATATTTACAATGTATAATGCTAATGTGACACTAAGAACTTGCATTAATAGACATTTTAGGTTAATCAAATGTATGCACATCAGTGTCTATCATGGAAGGCTTTCTCCCTCTCTTTGTAGATTCGTGAGTTCTCATACGTGTCAATGCATAGTTGCAACCGGCAATGGATTCTAGCCTTCAAAAGATCTAGATTGTACTTCCTACTGCCCAGTAGGCTTTGTGCTCCATTTCTATGGGGAGGGGTCATGCCTTCCCGTACACGAGTCTGAAAGGAGGCATTCCTAACTTCATCTTATGGGCAATCCTATAGACCCACAACGCTTCTGGAGGGCGAGTAGACCAATCCTTCCTGTCAGGCCGAATAGTCACCTAAAGGATCTTCTTGATCTCCCAATTCGACAGTTCAGCCAATCCATTGGTCTAGGGATGATAAGGAGCGAGATACGATGTGACACCCCATACTTTTTCATCAGGGACTGGAAGTGCACATTGGTGAAGTGAGTCCTGCCTTCACTGATAATGGCCTTTAGAACCCTAAATCTAGAAAAGATGTTCTCCTGAATGAACCGGAGAACAACTTTATGGTAACTTGTTCTGGTGGAGATGGCTTCGATCCATTTAGAGATGTAATCAATAGCGAGTAAGATGTATTCGAAGCCATTAGATCCTGGAAAGGGTCCCATGAAATCAATTCCCCAGATGTCAAAGATTAAGCACACGATGATCGGATTCAAGGGCATCATGTCGCACGGGCACATGCCCTACAATAGGATTGTGTGTCTTTGAACATTGTGGACCAAAAGAACCCACACTCGAGGATCTTCACTTCGGTTTTACGCCTAGAGTAATGGGCACTGTAGGCCTGGTCATGATAGAATGAGATTACGTTATTGACCTCATCGTCAGGAACACATCTCTAGATCACTTGGTCATTACCGATATGAAAAAGATATGGATCTTCCCAGACATAGTACTTGCCATTGGAAATTATCTTATCTCGCCTGGAGGTTGCCCAATCTGGTGGGACTTTCCTTGTAACCAAGTAGTTCACGATGTCGGCAAACAAAGGAAGCCCATTAATGGCCAAGAGATGCTCATCCAGAAAGTGCTTGGCAATAGGTGCAGATGAGTTAATGACTGAAGAAGGAAGGTGAGACAAATGGTCAACTGCCACGTTCTACTTTCCCACCTTGTCGTGAATTTCCAGATCAAATTCTTGAAACAGTAAGACCTAGCGGATTAATCTCGGCTTCACGTCCTTCTTCGTGAGTAAGTGCATCACTGTAGTGTGATCCGAGTAAATGATGACATGGGAACCCAGGAGGTATGACTTGAATTTCTCCAAGACAAATACTACAGCCAACAGCTCTTTCTTCGTAATAATGTAATTACGTTGAGCCTCGTCCAATGTCTTGTTGGCATAATATATGACCGCTGGTTTCCCGTCGATTTTCTGACCCAGCACCGCTTCTACTACGTAGTCAGACGCATCGCACATGATCTCGAAGGTTTGAGACCAGTTAGGAGATTGCAAGATTGGTGCTTGGGTGACTCGATCATGCAGGATCTCAAATGTGTGAATGCACTCACTAAATATCTCAAAAGGTGTTCCTTCAAGAGGAGATTCATTAAGGGGCGTGCAATCTTAGAGAAATTAGGTATGAATCAACGATAAAATCCAACATGCCCCAGGAATGATCTGATGTCTTTAACTAAGTTAGGCACAGGTAGCTTGGAAATCAAATTCACCTTAGCCCGGTCAACCTAAATACCTCTTTCAG
Organism: Thalassia testudinum; assembly: GCA_037157565.1. NCBI lineage: Eukaryota > Viridiplantae > Streptophyta > Magnoliopsida > Alismatales > Hydrocharitaceae > Thalassia > Thalassia testudinum. Next base: position 111,113,055 of record JAZHRO010000073.1, on the reverse strand, counting down.
AGACAAGATGTCCAAGAACGATGCCCTCGGGAACCATGAAGTGGCTCTTTTCCCAGGAGATAACCAGGTTAACTTTAATGCATCTTTTAAGGATATGGACCAAATGCAGGAGGCATTCATCAAAAGATTCACCAAATACCGAGAAGTCATCCATGAAGACCTCAAGGTAATTACCTACCATATTTGAGATTATGGCTAGCATGCACCACTGAAAGGTGGCAGGTGCATTGCATAGCCCGAATGGCATCCTGCCAAATGCGTACATACTGTAGGGGTAGGTAAAGGTGGTCTTTCCTTGGTCCTCTAGATGAATTGCCACCTAATTATATCTAGAGTAATCATTCAAGAAACAAAAAATTTGATTTCCCACTAGTTTCTAGAGAATCTAGTCAATGAACGGAAGCAGGAAATGATCTTTCTTCATAGAGGCATTCAGTTTCCGATAGTCTATACGGACTCTCCACGAATTTGCAACGTGGGTCGGGATGGTCTCTACAAATTCAATCGTGATAACAGTGAGCCCAGCCTTCTTAAGCACAACCTGGATTGGGCTCACCCAGCGGCCATCAGAGGTCAAGTAGATAATACCAGCATCTAACCACTTGATGATCTCTTTCTTCATGACCTCTTATAGATTTGGATTGAGTCTTCTTTACATCTCTCGAGATGGTTGTGAGCCCTCTTTAATGTAGATACGGTGTGTGCAATAGGAGGAACCGATACCAGTCAGATCATCGAGAGTCCATCCAATGGCTCTTCGATGCTACTGGAGAACAAAAATTAGCCTTGTTTCCTGATCAGATGTGAGTCGGGAATTGATAATCACAGGAAATGTTTGATTGGAACCCAAGAATGCGTACTTCAGATGATCTGGGAGGGGCTTTAACTCCATAACCAAGTTATCAGTAGCAGATGGGGGCTTAGGGTGGGCCTCAGAAGTTAAAGTGGGAGCTAAGAGTGAATCTAGATTAGCTCTGGGCTCCTCTATCTGTGGGTCAGAATTCTCTCAGGATTGAGGATCAGAAATAATCGAGTCTTCCTCTGCAAGTGGATCCTCAACCATAGAACTAATGTCACATACTTCCTCTATTACCCCACAGCTTATTCCTTTCTGGGCCTTGAAGATATCAATCTTTAGTGTCTGGTTCTCAAATTTCAACTCAATCTAGACCACAGTTGATATTAGCCCTGGCTGTGGCTAGGAATGGTCTCCCTAAAATGATCGGTGTGCTCCTCAGATTTTCAAGAGTCTCCATGTCTAACACAATGAAGTCCACTGGAAAATAGAAATCATGGATCCATACAAGAACATCTTCAAGAATTCCTCTAGGTGAGTTGATTGATCGATCTGCTAACTGCAAAATCACCTCAGTCGGTTTGAGCTCAGTTTTCTCGAAATGGTCTAGTAGGGATGCAGGTATCAAGTTTATGGGGGGTCCTAAATCCAATAATGCTTGATCAAATTCTAAATCATCGATTTTACAGGAGATCAAACGGGTGCCAAGATTTTTTGCTTTTTGTGGGAGTTTGCTCAAGATGATTGAGCTGACTTTCTTAGACAATACGATCGGACTCCCATCTTTACTTCATGACCTACGCTTAAGTGTACATAAATCCTTCAGAAATCTCGTGTATGCCGGTACGTAGCGGATCGCATCCATCAAGGGGATGTTTATCTGGACTTACTCAAAGAGCTTGATCAGATCTTCCTCAAGTGCCATAGGCTTGGGTTTCCTCTTTCCCTTGTTCAAGGCCTCAGGAAATGGAATCTCTGTAGGTTCCTCTAGGATTGGTTCAGGTTTTGTATCTGGGATAGGGGTGTCCTAGATAACCAACGTAGGGTTAGGCTTGGAACTACCAGGCTGAGAGTGGCTCGGATAAGGTGCATCCTGGGTTGACTTGCCACTACGGGTGGTAGTAGAGTTAAGTCCTGCCTGGTTTTGGTTCAAAGTCGGTAGAAGTGGTGGTTACTGCTAATATCCCGAGTATGATGTCAAAGTCTCCATCCCATCGGATGATGGAGTAGAGGGGGCCCGGTAAACATAGTGTGCTTGGCCCTGATTAGGGTTCATAATGCACCTCTGGTTTGGGATTTTATTCAGATTTAGTAGAGGCTGAGATGGAAGTGCACCAGCCTGGCAAGAATTCGCCATCTATGCGAGCTGATTTCGAACCTCTGTGATCTCGTCTTTGTGTTATTTCTACATAGCCGCATTGGTCTTTTGGATTCAGCCAGGGTTTGTAGGATAAGAGTCATTTGATCTTCCCTTGATGGCCTAGATTGATAATTTGGATTGGGCCTAGGTTGAGCAGGCTGGTAAGGACGTGGAGCTTATGGTCGGGGTTGGAATTGAGATATCAGATTTTGATTATTCCCTAACCACGCAAAGTTGGGATGATTACACCATCTAGGGTTATAAGTGTTAGAGAAAGGATCTGTTACGACCTGGTTCCCAGATCCGTACAGGACCCAAGACCAGTTCGCCTCGACTAATCCCAAGACCTAGTCATCCAACGAGAAATAACCAAAAAAAGGAAAATAATAACACATCCACACATGCATTATAACTAGGCAGAAGGAAAAATGAAACAATAAAGGAAAGTAGAGCAAACTGTCTCAAAATAGTACATGCCACCACAACAATAACAGTGGAAAGGAAACAGAAAGTAATAGGAATAGTAAAATAGATGTCCATTACTCACTACAATAGTAGAAAAATGAAAAAGCTGGAAAGAAATGACTATGGCTGGGCTCAACTTGGCCCAGCACCCTATACAGCCAGAAACTCGGGCTAGTCAACTCTTTGTCCTGAACAAGGTTACGAAAAGACAAGGTCAGCAAATGCTGATTAGAGTGGTGTTTACATTATTTATGTGCAAGTAAAGTACAACAAGCAATCAGGTTTTATTCTCATTTCTATTTATCTCATTTAGGTGTTTCTGGTCATTTATTTTACAAAGTATCCAAGTATTTCTTGATCTTACTTGTTCCTCGTAGGAATGATCTTGATTGCAGTATTTTTCGTGGAGTAGAAGGTACACGTGGTGCTCTCCTGGCCGAGAGAGTGCCCCGCGATAGTCCTACACCCAGTCAACCACCCTGAGGTCACTGTCGCAACATAGTGGTGACTACGGTATTCGTGTTAAGCGCACGGGTAGCTACCCCGCACTAGTACACGGTCAGTCATTTCCGCTAGCGGGTATAACTAAGGTACAGCACGGAACAGTATAGGGCCTTGCCGTCTCAAAATAGGGGTCTCGCCCCTCAAAATCAAACAGGGGTCTCGCCCCTCCACAGTCCGCGTACCCTCGTCTGACTACCCCAGTTTGCCCAGCAGACCTAACAAAGTTGGTGTAGGGTGGCTAGCTTAACCCCAGGTCCCGTGGGGTGGCTAGCTCCCTCCCTACACTAGTAATACACCTCAGTACCATGTACGCGAGGGCCAATAGGAGTCGGTGTAGAGTGGTCAATCCTAACCCTGAGTGTCAACCCAAGGGCGGCTAGCTCCGCTCTACACTAAAAGGGACAATTGCTCTCCTTGGTACCGTGTACACAAGGACTAGCTCACTTCCCATCTACATTCCAGATTCCTTTCATACATAGGAGTTCTACTCCTAATTCCCCGTAGGGTTCATGCTCATACTCATCTCATTTATCCATATTCAGATCTCATGTTTCATAACTCATTCCTCATCCATATATAGGTAGCTCATGTTTTCACAATTCAATTATCAATATACATGCAACTTGTGGTTTCATAGTTCAATTTCTCATTCACATACAGGCAACTGTATTTTAACATACATCTCAAGTAAACAGAGTAGCTCAGCATCAGGCTCATACATTTCTACCCTAGGGTTCATTACACATCCTAGAGTTTCAATCAATTTAATCTAAACAAGCATATTCTTTATTCACATCTTAACAAATGAATTAAACCACGCTATTGGGTATCACGGGAGGAATGGGGACCAGCACCGCAGATCTCGTCATCTCCGTGGGCCCCGAACATGCCACCGGCTGGTAACTTGTACCAGCGACTAAATTACATCAGATGAGCTCAAAACAGTAAGTACTCAACATGAACATGTAGAGAAACACGAGTGGAAAACAATGGTACTTTATTTGCAGAAATCCGATTCCGTATGGGCCCTGAACGGGCCAAAATACACGGTTACTATCTAAAGTCAGACGTCCAAAAGTGCCTGGAAAGGCACACCGCGCTCCTTTCCAACACCCCTCACCTTCATACGAAAACGCAGACCCCTTAACAGCCAAACATTTCCTGTGCTACAATCTGCATGGCGAAAAGTAGCGTAGGAAACACGTACCTCGCATGATATTATGCTTTCAAACGTTCGACTTTAGCTCCTGACGTCCTGGTGCCTCTCCAGACGTCTGGTCGATGCTCCAGATGTCTGATACTAGAACTTTCCAGTATCAGAATCTCCTCTGCGACGCTGCTTTCTTTGCAACGCCATCCGCAACACGTCGTAGCAGCTTCAGCAGGTGCAGAGGGCCGAGAGACCGCCTCCCCGAGCCCCTCCTCCTCGTGTGCGTGCCCACCGCCAGCCACGCGAGCTCTGCCGAGCTCCCCAAAGGTCCACCGACCTTGGTCCTCCTCTCTCACGCTCTTCCTTCCTCTCTCCCTCTCATTCTCCCTCGTTCACCCTCTCTCTCGTCGCTCTCGTTCTCCCTCATAGCGGCTGCACAGGGAGGACGGCTGGAGGTGGCGGTGGCTAATGGTGAGGGGGTGAAGGTGGTGAGAAGGGGGGTTTAAATAGAAGGGGGTTAGGGTTTAGGGGTGAGGGGTGAGGAGGAGAGAGAAGCATTGTGCGCTACCTACGCGCAGAGCACAAAGGACCGTACGAAAATTCCCGCTTTCAGACGTCCGGGCCTATGTCCAAATGTCTAGACAGACGCCTGACTAAAACTCCAGACGTCTTACGCGACTAAAAAGGCAACGGGCCATTTCATCATAACAAACTTAAAGGAAGTTTCATCCCCAAAACTTGAGCTAGCTAGCGTACGGAAAAAGGAATGTAAAAAAGCATAACAAACTTAAAGAGGCCCGAAGTAGGTCCAAAGAGACGTACCGTCAAAAAGCTCTAGGTACCTCTCTCGCATCGTCGCCTCAGGCTCCCAGGTCGCCTCCTCGTACCGCTGTCTTCTCCATAAAACCTTCACCAGTGGTACCTGCTTCCGTCTCAGACTCCGGATAGCTTTGCCTAGTATCTATACTGGCCTCTTGAGATAGGTCAGGTCATCCCCCACCTCGATGCTCTCGTGGCTCAAAACGTGATTGGCATCGACGACGTACTTCCTGAGGTTGGACACGTGGAACACATCGTGCACTCCAGAAAGCTGGGGAGGAAGGGCAAGCCAGTAAGCAATGGGTCTTACCCTCTCCAGGACCTCAAAGGGCCCCACAAACCTTGGTGCAAGCTTCCCCTTCAACCCCAAACGCTGCAAGCCCTTCATGGGCAAAACACGGGGAAAGACGTGATCCCCAACCTCGAACTGCACCTCTCTACACTTTCAGTGAGCGTAGCTCTTCTGCCTGCTCCTGATAGTGCAGAGTCGTATGTGGATCTGCTCTATCACCTCCTGACTCTGTCGGATCAGCCTGGGACCAACCTCCCACTTGGTCCCCACCTTGACCCAACTCAAGGGTGCAGTACACCTCCACCCGTATAGGGCCTCGTAAGGTGCCATTCCAATACTCGAATGATAGCTGTTATTGTATGCAAACTCTGCCAGGGGTAAATGCTCCTCCTAGGAGCCTCTCCAATCTAATACACAAGCACGCAGAAAGTCCTCAAGTGTCTGTATGGTGCGCTCTAACTGCCCGTCCGTCTGGGGGTGGTAGGCGGTACTGAACCTCAAATGTGTCCCCAAGGCCTGCTGAAACTCAGCCCAGAACTGGGAAGTAAAACAAGTATCCTTGTCGGATACGATCTTACATGGGACTCCATGCAGGTGAACCACATCTCTGATGTATCACTCTACTAGCTGTACTGGCCCAAAGGTGACTCGGATCGGCAGAAACCGTTCCGTCTTCGTCAACCACTCTACGATCACCCAAACTGTGTCATGTCCCCGCTGGGTAACTGGTAGACCCACCACCAAGTCCGTGGTGATGCTCTCCCACTTCTACTCTGGCACAGGAAGTGACTATAATGGCCTTCACCTGCTGGCATACCAAACACTACTGAACAAACTCACCAACATCCCGCTTCATCCCTCTCCACTAAAAGTCGCATCGCAAATCATGGTACATGTTTGTGTTCCCAGGATGTATGGTAAACCTGAACCCGTGTGCCTCAATCAGAAGCTCTCTCAATAACTCCTCGTCCCTAGGAATGCATAAGCGTCCCCTTATGTGCAGTATCTCATCTGAGAAGGAAAATTCTCTTGGGTCCCTTGTAATACCCTGTATCGCAGCGTCTGTAAGTATGGATCGGCCATCTGCCTTGCGATGATACGGTCTATCAGCTCTGGTCATGTCTGCTGCGTCACTGTCACTGCCTCACAGTACCCCCGTGACTCCCGAGGTCTCCCAACTGTCCACCTCCTCCATGAGTCTTCAACTCTATGCCTATAAGCTGGCCAAGTGGGCAGGTGCCTTCCGCTTAAGGCGTCGGCCACCACATTGGCCTTCCCTGGGTGGTAGGAGATGCTGCAGTCATAGTTTTTCAAGAGCTCTAAACAACGTCTTTGTCTCATGTTGAGCTCCTTCTAGTCAAACAAGTACCTGAGGCTCTTATGATCTGTGAAGATCTCGAAAGTCTCACCATAAAGGTAGTGCCTCGATGTCTTCAGCACGAAGACAACTGCTGCCAACTCTAAGTCATGGGTAGCATAGCTATGCTCATGGGACTTCAGTTGCCGCGAAGCATAAGTAACAACATGACCCCACTACATGAGCACACCCCCTAGCCCCTACAACGATGTGTTGGTGTAAACCACGAAACCACCACTACTGTTTGAGATGGTAAGTACAGGAGTTGAAGTCAATCTCTCCTTCAACTCCTGAAAACACGCCTCGCACTCATCTGTCCAGGCAAAGGGCACGTCCTTCCGGTTCAGTTGGGTCATAGGACGTGCGATCTAAGAGAATCCTCTAATAAACCACCGGTAATAACCTGCCAGTCCCAAAAAGCTACGTATCTCTGTCACTGTGCATGGCCTCTCCCACCTGAGTACGGCCTCTACCTTGGCTAGATCCACAGCCAATCCATCTCGTGAAATCACGTGGCCCAAGAAAGCCACCTGTCTCAACCAGAACTTGCACTTGCCGTACTTGGCATACAACCTACGTCGCCTCAAGGTATCCAGGATCATGTGTAAATGCTGACCATGCTGTGCCTGATCCCGCGAGTAAACGAGTACATCGTCAATGAACACCACCACAAACTGGTCTAAGTACGACCTGAAAACATAGTTCATCAAATCCATAAAGGCAGCAGGGGCATTGGTCAGCCCAAATGACATGACCAAGAACTCAGTGCCTGTACCGGGTACGGAAAGTTGTCTTGGAGACGTCGGTCTCCCTGATCCTCAACTGGTGGTAACCCGACCTCAGATCTATCTTGGAGAACACTGTGGCATCTTACAACTGGTCGAAGAGGTTGTCAATCCTTAGCAGTGGATACTTGTTCTTGACAATGACCCTATTCAGCTGTCGGTAATCGACACAAAGTCGCAGGGTACCGTCCTTCTTCTTCACAAATAGCACAGGGGCTCCCCACGGGGATGCACTGGGCCTCACAAAACCCTTCTCCAACAGGTCCTGTAGCTGTGACTTGAGCTCTCGCAGCTCAAGCGGTGCCATCCGGTATGGTGCAGTAGAAATGGGGTTGGTCCTCAATACCAGTGAGATCTCAAACTTGATCTCATGCTCAGGCAGTAGTCCAGGCAGCTCCTATGGGAAAACATCGGGGTACTCGCAAACCACTGGGATACCCTAAAAGTCAGCCACAAGGCTAGGCTCTACCACTACACAGGCCAGGAAACCTTCACAGCCCTACCTCGAAAGCCTCACTGCCCAAAGGGCGGAGATGCATCTGAAACCTCCATCCACCGGCTAACCATGAAACTTAAAGGGAGGCAACTCCAGTATAGAGAAGACGATCTTCCTCCCGAAATAGTCCACCAAGGCATGATAGGCGGATAGCTAGTCCATCCCTAGGGTCACGCCAAAGTCCTCCATCTGGATCACAATCAGGTCAGCGGGGAGACTGTGTCCCCCTATACTGACCTCGCAGTCCATGTAGACCTCCTCGTCTATGAACAACTGACCACCTGGGCCTCTAATCACAAACGGATCCTCCAACAGTACACTACTCTGCCTCAAACTGACGGTAAAACTCGTAGCGACGAAAGAGTGGGTGGCGCTGAAATCAAAAAGTACGTACACTAATATGCTAGAAACAGTAACCATACCTGCTACCACCAAACCCGAAGCCCTGTCATCTCTGTGTGTTAGGGCGTTGATATGCCCCTCAGCTCTCGGTGCAGACAAAGTAACTACACTCTGGGTCGAGCGAGCAGCAGCTGGCCGGTACCCTCTTCATGACTGCTGTCTTCCCCCACGCGCCTGGTGACCATGACCGCCAGCTCGACCTCCAGCGCTTGGTGCGGGGAGCATCTGCTGTGCTCCGAACCTAGATGGGCAATCCCTCCTGATGTGGCCTGGCTGGCCACACTGGTAGCAAAGGGTACCCGACCTCCTCCCTCAGTAGGTCCCTGCTGGAGGCTGGGCGGGGGTCCGGTGCTGGCAACTGGCCCCTGTCTGGGGCTACTAAAGGGCACTGGTGGCTGTGCAGAATGAGACGGCTCTCCTGCGGGTGCTGTGTGCCTCCTCTCCCGATGGCCCTGAGAGTAGTCTAGCTGGTAGGGCCTCTTCCGTCTGCCATTAGTGTCTCGCGCGATCATGTTGGTCTCCTTATAAGTCATGGCTACCTCGACCAAAAAAGAGAAAGTGGGTAGCTTCAGGGGTTTGACGTACCCCCGAATCGCAGGTCGGAGCCCCTCAGTAAACCTCCACAGGTGCTCCTCCTCAGTAGACATAGTGGTCGGGGCGAAGCATGACAGCTCCAGGAAATGTGTGCGACACGCACTAATCGTCATAATCCCCTAGTAGAGAGTGTAGAACTCCCGCCTCCTCTGGTCCTGCCAGGTCTACGAAAAGTATTGCTCACAGAAGAGAGTCATGAACTGGTCCCACGTTGGCTCTCTCCCTAGCCTCTGACTGCCCTCCACCACCTGTGTGCTGTGCTCTCAAGTTGGTACGTGGAAAAGGCCACGTGGCACTCCGCAGGAGAGCAAAGGGTGTCAAACACCTTCTCTATCTGCTCCAACCAATCCTCTGCCTCAGACGAGCTCTCATCCCCCTTGAAGGAGGGGAGCTTCAGCTTCCGAAACTGTCCAAAAAGCTCGTGGTATAGCTGCAGTGGGGGAACGGGCATGCCTCCAGCCAAGGAGGGCTCATGCTCAAAAGTGTCAGAGTGTGGTGGGGGTGGTGGAGGATCACCCCCTCCCCCTTCTTCTCGTCCGAAGCTGCGATGGTCTCTCTGTCCCACCGAGGACTCCCCCCCCCACGTCCCTAGGAAGATGTGCCTGAGGAGGCTGGTGGAGCTCCTCTCGCACAATGACTCTGATCAGCTGGGTGAGATCCTGGGCCTGAATGCCCGGGAGGAGAGGGGGGTTGATCACGTTTTTGTGCGGTTTGTTAATTTAGGATTTTAAGTCGTTGCAACGCACAAAAATGGATTTGCTTTTAAAATTTACATTCTTAGATAGTGGGGTATCTAGGGTCGTTCGAGGCAATATGCTTGCAAATCAAATCTCTTGCTTGGAAAATAAATCTCAACTTTCTTTTTGGTCTTTTCAATATATCATTTTTATGTTTTTGAAATTAAGGCAACATGCGAAGTTATTGGCAGAAAAAATAATTACTACACCTACTATGCTAATCTAAGTGACAAAAATTATCCTCTTTCTAAGCTCAACCTAGGCACGTGGAGGCCTAGGTTAATTAGAAAGGAGGAGTGAAACTACAGTAGAGATAAAGCAAGGTAATGCAATAAAAAGAGTGCAACAAGAAATCAAGGCAACTTCTTTTTTTTTATATTAAAGGAAATTGTCTACTAGTAGAGGAATCTTCTACAAAAAATTGAAAAACAAAATAAAGACAAATCCTTTAGATGATGATGGTGATGAAGAGGGTGAAGCTCTTCTTGCTCGAAGCCTGGTAGCTCCCGGGCTTGAAAAGAAGGTGTTCAACTCCTTCCTTCTATAGCTCCACAAAGATAATGTCCTCTAAGGCAAACCCTTAAGGGGTGTGCCCTATGCTTCTCTCCAAGGGTGGACGTCCACCCTAAGTCCTTCTCCTTTGCCTGGTCGTCCTCCTTGAAGTAGAAGATTCCTCCTCCTTGGCGTGGCACAAGAAAGAAGAGAGTGGGGAGAAGAAGGCACCAAGGGGGCAGGTGATGTGTCCCCTTAACCTCCTTCTCTACTCCTTCTTCTTGGCAGTAGATGTAGGTAGGTCTAAGGTGGAATAAAACACTAATGGAGGATGAAGAAAACTGGTGGTAGGTGATGGGTTTATATAGAGTAGGAAGGGGGCATAGGTGGCTCTTGGAATGGATGGCTAGGATAGGATATGGGGGGTAGTTGGGGATCCTAGGGCTAAGGGTGATTGGTGCCAACCCAAGGGTTACCTAGGTGGTGGTTATGGGTGGTTGCACCCCTTGAAGTTGGTGCCAAAATGGGTTCTAGATAGGGGGCTTAGGTGGCGCCAAGTAGGGTTCTAGAAAGAGGGGTAGGTGGGTGGCTAGGATGGGTTATATGGGTAGGTGTAGGGTTAGGATGGGGGGATTTTTGGAGGGAATTTCTGGTGTCAAAACATGGGTAGTTATAGGTGGTTTTGGCGCCATTTAGTGGTGTCTTTTGGTGGTAGTGGGTAGGCTAGGTGGTGGCACCAAAAGGAGTAGAGTGGAGCTAGCTTAGGTGAGCTTAGGTAGGGCATAGTTGGTAGAGCTAGATAAGGAGGGTTTTTAGGTGGTGGATTACCAAGGGAGCTAGACCCTAGCTAAGCTCAGCTAAGCTAGCTTAGCTAGTAGTGGAGTAGAGGAGGAGGTATTGGAGCTAGGGTTTGAAGAGAGGAGCTGAGGAGAAGTCTGGACCTTGAAATGGAGCTGGCAGCTGCTGAAGAGGTTAGCATGGAGCTACTCCAGCTGGCTTAGCTTACTAGTTCCTTGCTAGCTGCTAAGCCAAGCTAAAGTGAGCTGGCTTCTATTGAATTGAGCTAAGGTGAGCTATGTCTGGTGCTCCCGGAGAGGATTGAGCTAGTTGAGGCAACTAAGGTAGATTAACTCAACTAAGTTGAGCTAAGCTGAGTCCCCGACAGCTGGACTTGAGCTCCCTGAGCTAGAATGAATTCATCTTCAGCTGGCTGGAGTTGAGTAGAGCTGGATGTAGCTAGACCTGAGCTGGGGTGAACTCCAGTCAACTCAGTTGAGCTAGCTAGAGCTCCCTGTGGACTAATGGGAGCTGAGATGAGCTAGACTCAGCTAAGTTGAGCTAGATCAGAGCTGACCTGAGCTAAAGTGAGCTAAGATAAGCTCTTTTGAGCTACCATTCAGCTGTGATGAGCTGAATGGAGCTAGGATGAGCTAACCCTAGTTTAGGTGAGCTGAATTTCAACTATGGTGAGCTAGATTAAACTGAGTTCCAGCTGGTGAGAGCTTCTCCTTCACCAGTTGCCTTCCTGAGTGCTAGGGTTCAAGGGATCTGGCAATCTGTATATCCCTAACACTCATAAAAACACATTAAAAAGATAATAAAAAGTGCAATGCATGCCTAACCTAATTAATGCCTAAATGCAGCCCAAAAACCCATTTGCAGAGTAAAATCCTAAGAGCTAGGTTTGTTTTAACGCATAAGAATGATGATAAACTGGTGTTCATCAGGGGTCAACTGGTGCCTCAAGTCCGGCACATCCGCCCCTCTGACCTCGTCCACGGCCACAACCACAGCCTGCCACGGGAACTCCTCGACGAGGCATCTCCTGCAAGGAGTTGTAAGAGATAGAACAAGAGTTGTCAACGATACCAGATTACATCAAGAAAAAGACTCAGAAACGAAATCAATGTGATACGTTGTGATGGCTATCCTAGTTATATGCACGTGAGTGGTTATTCTCGGACCAACTGGTTCATTTCTCGAGATGACCTTGCTTTGATACCATCTTGTTACGACCCGGTTCCCAGATCCCTATAGGACCCGAGATTGGTTCGCCTCGACTAATCCCAAGACCTAGTCGTCCAATGAGAAATAACCAAAAGTAGGAAAATAATACCACATCCACACATGCATTATAACTAGGTAGAAGGAAAAACGAAATAGTAAAGGAAAGTAGAGCAAACTGTCTCAAAATAGTACATGCCACCACAACAATAACAGCGGAAAGGAAACAGAAAGTAACAAAAACAGTAAAATAGATGTCCATAACTCACTACAACAGCAAAAAAATGAAAGAGCTAGAAAGAAACGACTATGGCTGGGCTCGGCTGGGTCCAGCACCCTCTGCAGGCGAAAACTCAGGCTGCTCAACTCCTGGTCCTGAATAGGGTTACGAAAGATAGAGTCAGCGAACGTTGAGTGAGTGGTGTTTACATTATTTATGTGCAACTAAAGTACAACAAGCAATCAGGTTTTATTCTCATTTCTATTTATCTCATCTAGGTATTTCTGGTTCATCTATTTCACAAAGTATCAAAGTATTTCTTGATCTTGCTTGTTCCTTGTGGGAACGATCTTGATTGCAGTCTTTTCCCTGGAGTAGAAGGTACACGTGGTGCTCTCCTAGCCGGAAGAGTCCCCTACGGAAGTCCACCCTATCAACCACCCCGAGGTCACTGTCGCAACGTAGCAGTGACTACGACACGCGTAATAAGCGCACGGGTAGCTACCCTGCACTGGCACACGGTCAGTCGCTTCCGCAAGCGAGTACGCCTAAGCTACAGCACGGAACAGTATAGGGCCTTGAACTCTCAAAATAGGGGTCTCGCCCCTCAGAACCAAACAAGGGTCTCACCCCTCCATAGTCCGTGTACCCTCGTCCGACTACCCCGGTTTGCCCAGTGATGAATCTATTTTAATGGATTTGTATTATGCCTAAGTAACTTTAATCTTACCTTTTAGGTGTGTTAATAACTACATTAAGTTGTAAAATATTTGTATGCATCATGATTTAAGTTTATAACATTCTATAACTTAATATGTAATGATTTTGTTGTTTTTATGTGCAGGAATGATATTTAGAAAGAATAAGGGTTGGGGAGTAAATTTCCCAAGAAACAACCAGCGGCATTGTTCCCCATTCTCCGGCCACCCTCAACAGCCGCCGGCCTCAAGAACGCCTCCCCAACGATCTCCTGCCAAAATTAGAAAAGGGATTTGAAAATCCCTTGATTGGCGCACGCGGGGAGAGAGAGGAGTTAAAAAGCACGCGAAGAAAGGAGAGGAGCATGGCCATCTTCCCCCTTGTGGGGAACAACCCCAGCGTGCACTGTGGACCAGCGCGCGCCCTACTCCTCCGCTCGCCCATCTCCAGCCACATCCTTCTTTCCGCAGCATCCTCCTTCCAGCGCCCCTATTGCAGGCGCGCCTCCAACACCCCCGCAGGCACCTTCACCATTGCAAGCCCCTCTCCAGCAGGCACGTCCTCGTCCACTGGCGCTTGCTTATGCACCAAGCGTAGCACTGCAGACCCGCCAGCGCCTTCAACCCTCTCTAGCGCCAGCACCCTGTAGAAAGGCACCCGTAGGCGCATGCCCACCTCCCTTCCAGCACCTCCTCTTTCCCACCTACAGCGCCTGCAGGCACGCACCCTCTCGTCCGCATGCCCGCAGGCGCTGCACCGCACCGCCACCTGCTCCCGCAGGCACGCGCCTCAACCTCCAGTGCCCGCCTTCGCGTCTACCCTCCAGCGCCTCTTTGCAGCGCGCCCCCACCTCTGCAAACCCGCCTCTCTCCATCTCGTGCACCTTGCCAGGCCGCGCCCGCAGGCGCATCCTCCAGCGCTCCTTCAGGCACGCCCCTCTCCAGCACCTTCACCACCACCACGCCACCGCAGGCGCTTCACAACCGCAACATCGCCCGTAGGCACGCGCCATCTACAACGCGCCCCTCTCAAGCAGCGCCTTCACAGCAGACAGCGGCTGCGGCTGTAGCTTTCTCCTCTGCCAATCGGCCACCTCCGGCCATCTCCGTCGACGCCACGGCCTCCATCGGATAGGCCTCATCCTCGCCAACCTCCCTACTGCGTCCACAGCCTGCCAGTGCTCTCTCTCTCACAAGGAGAGAGAGAAAATGCTCTGTTTTCTCTTATATTAAAAATTACATTCAATGCCATTGCCACCAAAATTTGATTTTTATTTATTATTATTTTATTATGGAAAAATTGCACATGCACACTCATATTTTCTGATAATTGCACGTTATTGATATTCAACTATTTCAAGATTGGTTTTGGGCTTAACCTCTACACTAATTTTCTCTAGTATATGTCAAGTGAAAATTACATAAAATAATAAAATATTTATTGAAGATTTCGGTGAGGGAAAACTGCATATATGCCCTTATCTTTTTAAGTTATTGTGAATCGACTTTCCATCGCATTTTATGTCAGATTTGAATAGGGATTTCGCACTTAACCAAAAGAATATAAAATAATCGAGAGTTTATTGCATAATTGCCTCCCTATGGACACGACCCGCACTTCTATGAGTGGTTATTTTTATTTTTTTTTATTAGTCAATTTTTCCACCACTTAAATACTACAACGCAAAGTGGAAAGTGGACACGTCAAATTGGCGCCGTTGCCGGGGAGGCAACAGACGTAATAGATTCACGTTATTATTTTTTTGAATATTATGAGTTTCGAAATCAACTGATCATTTTTATTATTATGCGAGGAATCTTACACGGCGACAAGCACAGCAGAGCAACGACATTGAACCTGAACGACGCGTACGGCGGAGATGATCTTTTTGGTGGACCTTGACGCCACCTGGAGGACGGCAACAGGAAGACGTGGGCCTTGATCCCAAACACATAGGCTTACGAAGAAGCCTATTTCTGATATAGTTAGATTTAGTTAGATAGACATTAGAATTAAATTACTGTCTTTTTGACCCTTGCTGGGTATTTTTGGGAACGTGTTCCTAGTGCCACTTTATTTCTTATTACTCTTGTATGCGGAAGCGTATTTTCGGGACCGTGTTCCCATTTATTTAGATTATAGGATTATTTGAATTGCATTTCGGTTAGTTAGTTAGTTAGATTAAGTCTGTTTGTTATTATTATTAAAAAAAAAAATCAAACTACCTGCTAGAAGCTGCATATCTATAGGACGATCATCTAGGACTGAATGAGCAGCATCTAGTTTATTTTTATTGCATTGCATTCATACATTGCACAAAGAAAGTTGGAGTAAGGTACGTCTTTTCTTGAGCATCAATTACCTGTCATGCATATGCATTGAACCTAAATCTAAGACCACTAAAGTTCTTGAATCAAATTAATTCAGTGGTCACTTTAAAAATTGGGTCTGCTAAGAGGTTGGACTTTAAAATCTGTGACTGAAAATTATGTGCAAAAGGATCCTGTTTGTGGAATTTCAAAAAATCAAAACACGATCGTATGCTTGCACACTTGAGACACTGTGCACCTCACACATAAGGTCAGTAGATAAATTTCTACCTCTCCTCTTTTGCACCACAAGGGAAGTTAGTCGGAAATCAACAAGCCTATCCACCAAGTTACTTCGGTTCCTCGTGTGTGGGCTCGATTCGAGACTTCCATCCCTTGCGAGTAGGTTATAGGCACCAGCGAAGGTTGGCCTAGGAAGCGTAATATTTTTTGTAAAACTTGTTTGGCCATCAATTGAACATATAATTCCAAGACCTACAATCTACTAAAAAAAAATGGATCCCTTTGAATTTGCGTTTGCTTTGACAGTAGAACTCTCTAGGAAGTTTTCTGCTTATATTCTGAATTTTGCTAAATCCTAAGAGAGTTAAAACTGTTTTGCTTAAATAAATGGATTACCCTTACTCCTATCATTTAGTTTATCAGAGTTAATACTTCCCATCTTTTAATCAGGATCCCATGCCCCGAGCGTATCCATCCTTTGATGGGTACATCGACAATTCATGGGATCATTCATATTCTTATCCTGGGAGTACTGGCCCGATAACTCCCACTTTTGAGCAGAGCCTAGGAGCGGGATTTTCCAATCCTGAAATCCCTACTTCGATGCAAACACCCAACCCTCCCACCCTTCATGATTTTCCGTATCGAGGTTGGACCAATACCCCTAGGCAACCAGAGCCTGAAATTGACTATCCTCCCCAACCTGATAATAGTAGCCTCTCCTCTTTTATGATAGAAATGCAAAAACAGCATAAGGAAATGATGGAATCAATGGGAGAGATGTTGAGGAATAGTCAACAGTTAAATAAAGAAATAAGACAACTTAGCTACATGCTTCCCAATAGTCCCGATCCCTACTCATACGATCCCAATTTTATGTAGCTATCACTTAGAATCTCCCAATGAGACACGGCCACTAGAGGACAACGATCATAGTGATTATCCACCCGAGCTTTATTCGAGTCAAAAGCAATGGAAGATGGTACCTCTTGAAGACCTTGACCCCAATGACAGTATTCTCTTTACCCCTACCAACCCAGGTTAAGGTTATATTGTTCCTATCACTTCCCCTCTTGATTATTTGGTGGAATCCCATTCTATCCTTAGTGAGCCTACTCCTGACCCTCCACTTAGGGAATCAACACCTATCATTCAGTATCCTGAGGATTTAAATGCACTTAATGAAGGTGACCCTGACAAAATGGAGGATGAATTAGATCAATTTTGGTCTCAGGGTTATGAAGAGTCTATTTCAGAGGATGGGGATGCCCTAATAGAGGAACCTGGACTGAAATTCTGGAGTGAACCATAGGGGAATTATTTATCATTTGAGGATTTACCTCCAGAGGATAGAAATAATATGATTAAATTCAGATTCCTCCCTTCTTTTGAGAGTCATCCTCCATCAAATCCGGAGTTGCTATTAAAGGAGGAAAAACAAAATAGTGAGAAGTCTATGGGAGACTCTCGGGGACAAAACACATCAATTGAGGATTTATACACCGAGAACAATAACGAATTCAATGATATAGGCTTGCTCCAAAATATTAAGACTGATCCTCCTTTAGAAATAATTGAGGATACTAATCCAACTCTTAATGAATCACATATACACCCCAACAAATATTTGAGAGAACAATCTAGGGATGAGCTGAATGATAATGATTCTTACATTTTGACCCTGTCATCAAAGAGTTATTTGGAGTCTACCCTTGATTCAAATATGACTCAGATCATTAATACTAGGCAGGGTAATGTGAAGTTGTCTACAACTAGGGAGTGTACACAATTTGAATCATTGTTGGAATTGGACCTAACTAAGCCCTCATTGGACTTAACCATTACCTTCCAACACTACAAACAACCCTTATACTCCCTAACCGATCCTTGGCTCAAATCTCTGCTCATGTACATTCTTTCTGGAAAACATATCAGGCCAGTACATCCTCGGGTAGAATGGCGAGTATGGATTGGTGCTTGTACTTTTACTCTCGCCATTCAAGGGTTTGAACTAATAATGATTATATCTTTTAAAACCGGTCCTGCTTTGGAGGATCCTTGTTATCCTCCACTTATTCCGTTTCGGGAGGCCTCTTTTCATATTCCCTTTCTTAGACCTCCCCAGGTAGCCAACGAGATTTTCTGTTTTCATTTCTTCTGGCGAGCATTTGGAATTACATTGCATCATCAGCTCGCCAACATCCGTGGTTACCTGTTTTCTAGGCCTGTGCTGTTACGCATATTCTTAGGGCCTAAACTTTTCTGTTTGGAACCAAACTTATAGGTTCCTTCTAAGTTTGGCTGCTGACAGAAAATGCAACGCTTGTTGGGAGGCAACCCAGCAGTCAGAATAACACCGTTGTCAGGTGATGTTTTTTCTTTCTCCTCTTGTTTTAATTTTACAATGGGGACATTGTAGAATTTAGGCATGGGGGAGTGCATTTGCATTTTAGGAAGTGTTCATGCATTTAGGTTAGTATAAAAAGAAAAAATCCTCTTTTATTGAGCTGATTGGGTTAGCCCTAGCAAAATACCTTTGTCATTGGAGGTTTTTCTTCCGGAATTACTTCTTAAGTTTAGAATCCAGTACATTTATTTCACGTGCACGTAGACTGGGTAATGGATCCTCGAGGAAAACTAATAAGCATTTGTAGTCCACTAAACCCTTGGACAATTCATAGGGAGTCAGGCATATTATCTTCTAATAGATCCACCTCATTTGTGAGAAGAAAGTAGAGAGATTACTAGTGTGCTAAGTCTAGTGCAAGGACTCTTAAGTTTTGGATAATTAGATGATGATACTTCAGAGTTAGGTGTAGTTTTCACTCTCTATTCCTGTGTGCGTACTTTGTGTGAATTCCTGAGAGTCACCAAATAAGGCAAATACACAGAGATTGAGTCTTAATAAAGCTATAACTATGGTGGATAATTACGACCGTCCTTCATTGAGTCCTCGATTGAAGGAGGGTAATAGTGTCAAAGGTCAGAAATACGCCTATCCTATCAATTCCTTCCCGGTGTCGAGAATAGGCACTTCTACCAAATAAGCCACACAACTTCCTCTTAACCATCATCATCCCTAATAATGACTCGTAAATAAAAGTCTGTATCATGTTGTGTTGATTGAAAAAGAAAAAAAAACAAGAAGAAATAATATTAAAAAAAAATGGAAGAGAGAAAAGAAGAAAAAGAAGAAACAGAAAGAAGAAAAAGAAGAAATAGTTATATTATAAAAAAAAAAAAGAGTCCAAGTTTATAATATAAAACTGTTTCTGAAGCAACAGAACACCTATCACGTTCCACCAAATATGACCCATACCTATCTTTTAGTATTTCTGATCGCCCGAATACTGGTTGAGGACTCTAACTTAGTTGTAGAGTTATTAGGACTTTAATTGAAGTATGGATGCCATGTGAGGCCACCAAATAGTGAGTACAATTTCTAAATCTGGCAAGATTTGTGATCTCAAAAAGAAAGAAAAGCGGGAGTGCCCAGGAACATCAAGAGAGCACAGTTGTGTAGCCTCTCTCTAAGTTGACTTGTCTAATAATCTAGAAATCTAGAGTCTATAGGACTAGACTACATGTAGCACCAGATGAGTGTGTGCCACCAAATACAAATCCATTCAACTCAATATCTCCTACCTAAGCCAAACGTCGGGGTCAAATTACAGATTATCCTCTGCTTTATCCCCGAGGGAAGTAGTTGCCTATCCCGACAGCAGTATGTACCAAGGGTGAAGTACGAACTTCCAATGCGAATTGGCTTTTTCACTTGGATCTGTTACTTAGGATATTATCACGCCACATTTGTCTGGATCTCTAAAGTTTTGAAATAAGAAAAGAAGAAATCTTCTGATTACTTCTATTACTTTTTATTTTTGCTAGGGACTAGCAAATCTTAGGCATGGGGGTATTTGATGAATCAATTTTAATGGATTTGTATTACGCCTAAGTAACTTTAATCTTACCTTTTAGGTGTGTTAATAACTACATTAAGTTGTAGAATATTTGTATGCATCATGATTTAAGTTTATAACATTCTATAACTTAATATGTAATGTTTCAAAAAAAAATAACTTAATATGTAATGATTTTGTTGTTTTTATGTGCAGGAATGATATTTAGAAAGAACAAGGGTTGGGGAGTAAATTTCCCAACAAACAACCGGCGGCATTGTTCCCCATCCTCCGGCCACCCTCAACAGCCGTCGGCCTCAAGAACGCCTCCCCAACAATCTCCTGCCAAAATAAGAAAAGGGATTTGAAAATCCCTTAATTGGCGCACGTAGGGAAAGTGAGGAATTAAAAAGCACACAGAGAAAGGAGAGGAGCATGGCCATCTTCCCCCTTACGGGGAACAACCCCAGCATGCACTGTGGACCAGTGTGTGCCATACTCCTCCGCACGCCCATCTCCAGCCGCATCCTCCTTTCAGCCACATCCTCCTTCCAGCGCCCCTACTGCAGGCACGCCTCCAGCACCCTCACAGGCACCTTCACCATTGCAGGCCCCTCTCCAGTAGGCGCGTCCTCGTCCACTGGCACCCGCTCATGCACCAAGAGCAACACTACAGACCCGCCAGCGCCTTCAACCCTCTCCAACGCCAACACCCTGCAGAAAGGCGCCCGCAGGTGCGCGCCCACATCCCTTCCAGCGCCTCCTCTTTCCCATCTACAGGCACGCACCCTCTCGCCCACACGCCCACAGGCGCTGCACCGCACCACCACTCGCGCCCGTAGGCACGTGCCTCAACCTCCAGCACCCGCCTTCGCATCCACCCTCTAGTGCCTCTTTGCAGCACGCCCCCCCACCTCTGCAGACCCGCCTCGCTCCATCTCGCGCACCCTACCAAGCCACGTCCGCAAGCGCATCCTCCAGTGCTCCTTCAAGCGCGCTCCTCTCCAGCGCCTTCACCACCACCACGCCACCGCAGGCGCTTCACAGTCGCAACACCGCCCGCAGGTGCGCGCCATCTGAAACGCGCCCCTCTCAAGCAGCGCCTTCACAGCAGACAGCAGCTACGGTTGTAGCTTTCTCCTCCGCCGGCCGGCCATCTCCGTCGACGTCGCGGCCTCCATCGGATAGGCCTCATCCTTGCCAACCTCACTAGCGTGTCCACGGCCCGCCAGTGCTCTCTCTCTCTCACGATGAGAGAGAGCAAATGCTATGTTTTCTCTTATATTAAAAATTACAATCACTGCCATTGCCACCAGAATTTGATTTTTATTTATTATTATTTTATTTGGCAAAATTGCTCATGCACACTCATATTTTCTGATAATTGCATGTTATTGATATTCAACTATTTCAAGATTGGTTTCGGGCTTAACCTCTGCACTAATTTTCTCTAGTATATGTCAAGTGAAAATTACATAAAATCATCAAATATTTATTGAAGATTTCAGTGAGGGAAAACTGTACATATACCCTTTATCTTTTTAAGTTATTGTGAATCGACTTTCCATCGCATTTTATGTCAGATTTGAATAGGGATTTCGCACTTAACCAAAAGATATATAAAATAATCAAGAGTTTATTGCATAATTACCTCCCTGTGGACACGACTCTCTCTTCTATGAGTGATTATTTTTATTTTTTTGATTAATCGATTTTTCCACCACTTAAATACTACAACGCAAAGCGGAAAGTCGACTCGTCACCCAGCGGGCCTAACAAAGTCGGTGTAGGGTGGCTAGCTTAACCCCGGGCCCCATGGGGTGGCTAACTCCCTCCCTACACTAGTAGCACGCCTCAGTACCACATACGTAAGGGCCAATAGGAGTCGGTGTAGTTAAAAGGGACAGTTGCTCTCCTTGGTACCGTGTATACAAGGACCAGCTTACTTCCCATCTACTTTCCAGATTCCTTTCATACATAGGAGTTCTACTCCTAATTCCCTGTAGGATTCATGCTCATATTCATCTCATTTATCCATATTCAGATCTCATGCTTCTTAACTCGTTCCTCATCTATATACAGGCAACTCATGTTTTCACAATTTAATTCTCAATATACATGCAACTTGTGGTTTCACAGTTCAATTTCTCATTCACATACAGGCAGCTCGTATTTTAACATACATCTCAAGTAAACAAAGCAGCTCAGAATCAAGCTCATACATTTCTACCCTAGGGTTCATTCCACATCCTAGAGTTTCAATCAATTTAATCTAAGCAAGCATATTCATTATTCACATCTTAACAAATGAATTAAACCACTCTACCGGGTATCATGGGAGGAATGGGGGCCTGCACCGCAGATCTTGTCGTCTCTGTGGGCCCCGAACACGCCACTGGCTAGTAGCATGTACTAGCGACTAATTTACATCAGACGAGCTCAAACAGTAGGTACTAAACACGAACACAGAGAAACTCAAGTGGAAAACAGCGATACTTTGCGAAAATCTGATTCCATTTGGGCCCTGAATAGGCCAAAAACATGGTTACTGTCCAAAATCAGACGTCTAGGACTAGTCCCAAACGTCTTAAAAGACGTCAGATCTTACCTTTCACTTCCTACAGTTGTCTCAGACGTCTAGACTCCTTTGCAACCGTTTGAGGAGAGTTCCAGATGTCTCTTGTTGTAGCTACGAGTTACTACACTATTGTATTTGGTTTTGAAAAACCTGTCGTCGTAGTTTGAAAGCGAAGAACTCATGTTCAACAAATAAATTTTTTACCGGAATAGAAACCTCAAGTCAAACTCAAGGAGGCTACATCGATCTATATTCGCAATTATATTTTTTTAGAGTTTTTGTTGAAAAGCAAAGTGACGTAATTACAATGAAGCAATATTAACAATCAGAATAAACAAGAGAAAAAGAGAGAGAGAAACATGCACTTAATATTTCAAAATATTTATACAATAAAACCAGAGAAAAATTACACTAGAAAGCAGAAATCAATTACACTAGAAAGCAGGAAAATTTTACTCTAGAAAGTTGAAAAGAGGAATGGGAGAGAGAAGTTATCCTCCTCAACAATCACTTGGAGGATGAGCCGGATGAGACACCACCTGGAAGAAGGAGGACGAAGCGGGAAGAAGGAGGTCGAGGTAGGAGGAATGAGAACGGGGCAGCACATCATTGTTGTCGCGGGAACCGCTTCCGAAATGAGGGCAAAAATTTGACTTTATCTTTCGAGGAGCATCCCGGGTGTGGGACAAGCTTCTCTTGAGCTTTGGAGAGGGAGAGAAGAGAAGGAAGGGATGCTAATTTCGTATGGAGGGGGTCTCCTTTTATAGTTGCAAGGAGTGAGGGCAATTTGGTCTTTATAATTTCAAAATATTAAATAAGGGGTCTTTAGTGACGGAATTAAGTGTCACTAAAGCCCAAGTCATGGGAGATGTGTGCCGCGTCTCCCGCTCGCTCACCTCCCACACCTTCCACGTTCATAAATCTCGATCGTTCGACCGTGAGATTGAACGATAAAAATTTGATAATCGCAGCGCCTCGTCTGATTGCACCTCTACGTGAAATCCCGCATCCGCATAGCGCTGCCCCTGAACGCGCCACATCTCTGCCCTCACAGCCACTCATCCAAGATCTAATGGCCCAATTAGCACCATCCCAAGTGCCTGCGTTCAATTGAGGCTTGCAAGGTTTTGAACCCGTGCCTCTTGTTCGCAATAAGGCTCTCACCTGTTGTGCTATAGTGGGGAAATAGGTGTGTGGGTGTTTTGAGGTGCGGCTACCCATGGCCATTGGATGGCGATCCAACGACCAAGATCCAACACGCGGTGGAAGGGTGTGGTGGTCTCCAAGATTAGCTGGGTCGATTTGGGCAGCCGAGATGGCGCCACGTGGCGCCATCTTGGTCATCCATCTTCTGGATGATGCAGATGGTGCCACGGTTGTCGGATTGAGTCGATTTTCGCGTCGTTAGGCTGCGATTGTCGATCCGAATCCATCTGTGTTTACATCATACCCCCATGCCTATCTTTTGCTAGTCCCTGGCAAAAAACTAAATGCTATTTATAAAATAATTAGGTTGGACTATTTGGGCATAAATTATTTTCAATCATTAAGAAAATGTTTACTTAGGATTTGAACTTTCAAAGACATAAAAATGCTCGGGTATCTACCAAAATGCAGACCGCCTCAAGCCCTCGCCTTATTCAAAGAAAATTTTCTTTTTCTCTTTTTCTTCTTTTCTAATTTTTTTTTATTTTCGAGTTTTAGGGTTTAAGAGTGGCTTTCTATGGCCATTCAACTCACCCAAGATTTGATGAGAACCCTAAGTTCTAAGCATCTTATTGTGAATGTGATAGACTCGTTGATCGACAGTTAAAACGGACTTCAGGTTCTATGCCTCTAGGTGACCTTAAAAAGAGAATTATGCCTAAAGGTGTATCTTTACAACTGGTAGCTTTCTCCCTACTTTTATTTTTATGGGGTCAACACAAGGGTGAATCCAATGTATATCTCCCCAGTTTATTCTACTTCTCCGCTTCTTCCTAAGTGTTTTGGGAATTTTCAATGCATTTATTGAGCTAGGTTCTGGACAACTGTTCAATGAGCTGTTACCACCGATAATTTTCCAGGCATACTCGTGCGGCTAAGTGTGGCTTATTTCTTTTGTTTCTTTTCTTTCCTCCTTTTCTTTTTCTTTTCTTTTTGACTTTCTTTCTTTTTTTTAAGTAGGTGGCTTCCCTGGTTTAAGATTTTCCTAAAGACAGCAAGAAAAGAATGGTCCAGTGACTGGTCTCTGGACAACCTACCTATGAGCTGTTACCCATGATAACTTGCCAGCCATATCACCCTAGAAGGTTCATTAGCTACCCAATTTTTGTTAAAATCGTCGAACAACAAGTCTGTGAAAAGAAAGTATGTAGATGCTTAAAACTCAAAGTTCCCTCAAATTAGAGGGTGGATTGATAAGTCGTGTACTTATCACCCAAACTTATTTACTCAAATTACAATAGAATTAAGATGGCGAGGACTTGAAAAATAAATCCACATTTTAGTGGATACACGGGCCGATTAAGTCTTAAGACCTAAAGGGTCTTTGTGTTCAAATCCTAATGTAATATTTCCTAAGATTGAAAAGTCCTAATATCCAAATATTCCTTCCTAATTCAAAATTTTTTTTATATATAAATAAGAAGAGAAATACAATTTACAAGAATTTCACAAAATTGACAAAATGATTCAAAAAAGAATCCACCCCCCTATGCCTAGCTGATGCAATGTCCACATTGAGAAAGAGACATGAAAGAAAGGGTAGAGTATGAAAGATGTCACTTGAATATGAATCTCGTGTCAACTTTGTGTCATATGTACAACTGCTGAGTTTAATGCCATCAGCTAGGCGAAGTCCAGCCAAAGAAGTCATAATATGGCTAGAGCAACCATGTCAGAGATGGGTTCTAGAAGAGTATGGTCAATAACAGGCTTGAGACGTTGACTTTAAATGTGTTACCCATCCTTGGGTCAGAGATCTGAATGGCTCCATTTGGAAAAATCTGGTCAATAATGAATGGGCCATTCCATTTAGATCTAAGTTTGCCAGAAAAGAGCTTAAGTCAATAATCAAATAACCAGACCTTCTAGTTCGGCTCAAAGCTCTTGCGGGAAATCAATTGATCATGTAGAGCTTTGATCCTAGCCTTGTAGATCTTGGCATTCTTGTATGCATCATTTCTAAGCTCTTCCAACTCAGATAGTTGGAGTTTCCTGGTCTTCCCAACTAAATTCAGATCTAAATTGCATTGTTTGATCGCCCAGAATGCCCTGTGTTCAATCTCTACGGGTAGATGGCACACCTTTCCATACACCAAACAAAATGGAGACATGCCAATGGGCATTTTATACACCGTACAATAGACCCAAAGAGCATCCTCAAGCTTTTGAGTCCAGTCTTTGCGATCAGGCCTAACCGTTTTCTACATAATATTCTTGATCTCCCGATTGGAGATCTCGGCTTGTCCATTCTTCTGGGGATGGTAAGGTGTGGAAATTCGGTGATTAGCCACGTATTTGGCCAACAAATTCTGAAATTGGGCATTAGTAAAATGAGTGCCACCATCACTGATGATGTCCCTTGGAATCTCGAACCTACTGAAGATACTTTTCTTGACAAATTCGATGACCACCTTGTGGTCATTGGTTCGGGTGGAAATCGCCTCAATCCATTTGGACACATAATCAACAGCAACAAGAATGTATTGATGTCCAAATGAAGGGAGAAAGGGTCCCATGAAATCGATGCCACAAACATCGAAAATTTTGATAGGAAGAATTGGATTTAGGGGCATCATATCTCTCTTAGTTATGCTCCCGAGTGCCTGACATCGAGAACATGACCTTGAGAAATCCGGGGCATCCTTAAATAAAGATGGCCAATAAAAGCCAGATTGCAAAATTTTTGCAGCTGTCTTTTTCCCGAAGAAATGTCCACCACATGCAGATGCATGGCAGAACTCGAGTATACTGTTGAATTCATTCTCCGGAATGCATCAGCGAATAATCTGATCAGAGTCGATGCGGTACAGTTCAAGGTCCTCCCAGAAGTAGTATTTGGCCTCAGATTTGGGTCTATCCCGTTGTTGCTTGGTCTAATCCTGGGGGATTTGACCAATGGCCAAATAGTTAACAATGTCAGCAAACCATAGGGTTTGGACACCTGAAACTGTAAGGATAGCTTCATCCGGAAAAGTGTCAGCAATCGAGATGTCCGGACGAGAAGAATCACTTAAGAGTCCTGACAAATGATCCATCACCACATTTTGTACTCCGATTTTATCCTTGATTTCAAGATCAAATTCTTGAAGCAGAAGAATCCAACGAATAAGCTGGGGTTTGGCATCCTTTTTGGCCAAGAGATGTCTCAAGGCCGAGTGGTTGGTATAGATGATAACATGAGACCCTAAGAGATAAGCCCTGCATTTTTCCAAAGCGAACACTACGGCTAGTAATTCCTTTTCAGTAACAGTGTAATTCCTCTGGGCTTCATCTAGAGTTTTACTAGCATAGTAGATGATAGAGGGCTATCGATCTATTTTCTGACCCAAGATAGCCCCGACCGCATAATCAGAAGCATTGGTCATGATCTCAAAAGGGGCTGTCCAAATTGGTTGTTGCAACACTGGAGCACAGGTGACTGCCATTTTCAAGAAATCAAATGCCTTATGGCATGATTCGTCAAAAACAAACGGCGTTTCTTTGGCGAAAAGATTGCTCAGGGGACGAGCAACCTTCGAGAAATCTTTGATGAATCTTCTGTAGAATCCCACATGACCAAGAAATGATCAGATTTGTTTAATAGATGTGGGAGGAGGAAGTTTAGCGATAGCATCAACCTTAGCTTTATCCACTTCAATTCCCCGTTCAGAGATTACATGACCCAAGACAATGCCTTCTTGGGTCATGAAATGACTCTTTTCCCAGCTAAGGACCAATCGTGTTTTGATACATCGCTTAAGAATCATTTCCAGATTAGCCAAACAAGAGTCAAACAATTCTCCAAAAATAGAGAAATCACCCATGAAGACTTCCATAAATTCTCCCACCATGTCAGAGAATATGGCTAACATACACCTTTGAAAAGTCGCAGGTGCATTGCATAAACCGAAAGGCATCCTACGGAAAGCAAAGGTTCCGTAGGGACAGGTGAAAGTAGTTTTTTCCTGATCCTCAGGATGGATAGGAACTTGGTTGTATCCTGAGTAGCCATCAAGAAAATAGAAGTACTTTTGCCTGGCTAGTCCTTCCAAGATTTGATCAATGAAAGGCAAGGGAAAATGATCCTTTTTAGTGGCTGTGTTCGGCTTCCTATAATCAATACAAACCCTCCAAGAGGAAGCTGAATGAGTTGTGATAGATTCTCCTCTCTCGTTAGTCACAACGGTAATCCTGGCTTTCTTCGAAATAATCTGCACAGGACTTACCCAGGGACTATCAGAGATTGGATAAATAATTCCTGCATTAAGCCACTTAATGATTTCCTTTTTGACCACTTCTCGCATATTTGGATTTAATCTCCTCTGCATCTGGCGAGAAGGGCGGGATCCATCTTCCAAGAATATTCTATGATTGCAGTAAGATGGCTTGATCCCCCTGAGATCATGAATGGTCCAACCAATTGCCTCCTTGTGTTCCTTCAGGACCTTGATCAATTTAACCTCTTGCTCCTTTGTTAATTTAGCACTGATAATCACAGGGAGCATCTTCTGAGTTCTTAAAAATTGATATTTCAAATTCTCAGGCAATGGTTTCAGTTCAAGCTAGGGCGGGTTGATGATTGATGGTAAGGAAGATGCTGAAGACTCAACAAGAAGAAGAGGTTGTGAGTGAACAAAATCAATAACCCCTTCAGAAGATGGCAGGTCTGCCATTGAGGGTTGCGGGTCCAATTCGTCATCAAAGGAGGAACTTTCAATTGAAGAAACCATCAAACAAGTTTCAATGTTTACATTATCCTCCTCAAGTTCCTCAATAAATCCACAATCCTCAAATTTATTAATCGCCTTAAAAATATCCAATTTCATTCGTTGATCCCCAAAGGCGATTTCCATGCTACCGCTTTCACAGTTAATGTTGGCCTTAGCGGTAGCCAGGAACGGATGCCCTAGAATGATGGGCGTGTTCCTCAT
Source organism: Thalassia testudinum (assembly GCA_037157565.1). Classification (NCBI taxonomy): domain Eukaryota; kingdom Viridiplantae; phylum Streptophyta; class Magnoliopsida; order Alismatales; family Hydrocharitaceae; genus Thalassia; species Thalassia testudinum. Next base: position 111,084,738 of record JAZHRO010000073.1, on the reverse strand, counting down.
ATTTTCAGGTACATCCATGTAAGGACAAGGAAATCTACAGAAAAATAGAAATCCTTGACCTTAACTATAACATCTTCAATAAGGCCTCGCGGATTTGTGACCGAACGGTCTACTAATTGTAGCATTATTGAAGTCGCCCGAAGTTCACCTAATCCAAACTTCTCGTAAAGAGAAGTCAGAATTAGGTTGATGGATGCACCCAAATCCGGAAGTGCTCTATCAAATGTGTAATCTCCAATGACACAAGAAATCAACAGAGCACTTGGATCTCTCTTTTTCTGAGGGAGGTGGTGCAGGATAACAGAACTAGCCTGCTCGGAGAGTACCACCTTCTTCGAAACAGATTCTCTCGACTTACACTTTTGTGTACATAAATCCTTTAAAAATCTCACGTAAGCCGGTATATGCTTGATAGCATCGAGGAGCAGGATATTGATCTCAACATTAGTAAAGATATTCAAAAGCTCCTCATTGCTATCAATAGACTTCTTCTTTGATTTGATCAAGGCTTCAAGAAAAGGAACGTGAGTCATATCTTTGGAATCAAGCTCCTGAGCCTTGATTTCTTCTCCAGAATTCTCCTCTCTCTCCTCAAGTTCTTCAGGATTCAGTAGATCAGAACAGTGTGGTTGTGGATCCTGAGTCTGCTTACCACTCCTCAAGGTGACAAAATTTGCAAATGCATAAGAGTTTGGGTCTTGGGGAGGGTTAGGAAAGATTGGAGGGGCTTGATTAGCCAGGAATTGTTGATGTGAAGAAGAAGAAGAAAAGGAGGAGGAACCCTGCTCAACCACCTCAGTATGTGCATGTGGGTCCCTCTGATTTCTGTACCCATGGGCTTGGTTGCCCGGATTCAGAATATTTCGTGGGTTGGGTACGGGTTGGGATGGTAAAGATCTAGGTTGATGAGAGTTAGCAATGAGCCCGGTCTGCAAGTTGTCCAGTGAGGTTTTCATTTGCTGCATGAGCTAGAGCATGGATCCTTGCATTTCTACCATTTGTTGGTTCAAATCAGCCTGCCCTATGGGTTGACGAGCATTCCAAGCTGGCTGATTGACCTGATTTGGGGGCAACTGAGTATACACATGACCCTGACCCATTGGTCATTGCGGAGCATAGTTGCCGGGTCGAAATTGGGTTTGTTGCCTCGGATTTTTACAAGAGAAGTTAGGGTGGTTTCTCTAACCCAGATTATAAGCATTAAAATAGGGGTTGGATCTAACATTCTCCTGTATAGCATAGACATCCTCATAGGGTGAGGATGGAGAGAAAGAAAGGGAAGGATTAGAAAAACTGGGATCAAAGGCCCCAGTTTGGAACCCGTGAGGTTTCGAAAAATGCTGACTCACTAGTTGAGCCGCATCGAGTTGATTCACGAACTCCCATCCAGAAGGAGCTCGCGAAGAATGGAATCCCAAATTTTGGGATTGAGTGGATCGAGAGTTGTTCAAAGAATTTCCAGCCATCCACTCTTCCATTCTCTTAGCAACCAAGTCCACCTTGTCAAGTTTGTTACAAATTAATTCCATATCAAATGAATGAGAGTCATGGACTTCATTGACATTTGATATGGGTTGTTGGGACCAGTTAAAGGTATCCATGGAGGAATGATTGATTGAATTCTCGCTCATTTCCTCAAACAAATTGTGTGCACTATCTACGTCTTTATTGAGGAAATTACCTCTGCAAGAAGCATCCACATGATTTCTGAGTTGCTCAGTTAACCCATGATAGAAGATCTGTACAAGTTGCCATTTCGGCACCTCATGGTGTGGACACCTCTGCAATAGGTCCTGGAATCGCTCCTAGGCAACATGAAACTACTCCCTCGGCCGTTGGGTAAAGGTAGTGATTGCCCATCTCAAGGCATTGGTACATCCAACTGGGAAGAATTTCTTCAGAAAGGTCGATTTCAACTCATTCCAAGTTGCAATTGGTCTTCCTATTGTCCTGCACCAATGCACGGCCTTATCCCTAAGAGAGTAGGGGAAGAGCCTCATGATCATTTGCTCCTCATTCACGTTTCATGCCTTGGTGGTATGGACCAAAGTGGTCAAGTCCTCCAAGTGCTGAAACGGATCTTCGGAGCCAAGTCCATGATAATGTTTGATCAGGCTTAAAACCTAAGGCTTGATTTCTATGTCGTCGGCTGGAATCTGGATGCCGGGACGTTCCCTGTAATTTGAAGGATCATAAAAATCCTTCAAGGGCTGAGAGCCATGCATTCTCTGCATTTATCCCAGCTGCCTTCGGAATTCCTCCTATGGATCCCCAGGTAGAGGAGGCTATTGGTCGGCCATGGGATCAATTTGACCAAAATCCAATTTGCACCTCCTAGAATACTCTAGTGGTCCTTCCAATCGGGAATTCAATGACCATCTTCCCATCATAAACTAGGAGAAGGGCTGAAGGACTGAGGATAGGGACCCTACAGCACAACAAAATAAGGCTGTCCTTAAGTCGGGTAGCCTAAGGATCTACAGACTCCCAAAACCCACCTTAAGATTGTAGATGATTTACTCTACTTGCGTCTGCTCAATCCAACTAGTTAGAAGGAGGGACTGGGGAGAAGATTCTTCCTTCGGCTTTCACCTCCAGTTTCTAGTGTACCCTCCAGCCGCGGTCGTTTGACTCTACTCCCCTAGCTAGACATTAGATTAATCAATACAAGTAGGTTAATCAAAGACAATCTTAGACTAGGCCTTGAAGAGCAAATCAGTCCTTAAGGCCAACGTCTACTCAATTTTATTAAGGCTTGGGATTGTGGTGCTTATGGAATGTGATGGGCCCTTAAAATAGGTTGTGCCCTTAATGATTGATTGATAATTGTGTAAGTACGTGCACAACCAGGGTTTTCAAGCAAGATTATTTGTGGTGTGTGGATTTTAATGTTCAAATCTTGATTAAGTAGTTTTTAGGGTTTAAAATTAGGCTGATTTCAATCAAGTTTTGAGGCAAACCAGGTTGTCATACACGGGTGAAGATTGCTTTCCTTTAAAACCAGAAATAAAGTGGAGTGTTTGGAATAGACCTAGATTGAAAAATCCTAAGGAGGAGCTACTTGATGAGTTGATTTTAAGCAGAGTGGTGTGGCCCAAACAACTCAAACAACTGGCCACAAATGCACCACTAAGTTAGGCACACAAAGATGGTTAACCTAGAATGATTTCTACTCTTTTATGTGTTGCTTTGTGTATACTGGTTTCACAAATCAGAACCTGGTTGAGTAGAAACAAATCAATTAGGCTAAGTGCCTTGAATGTGGGTGTATGTTATGTGTCTGTTGAAAATTACCCCACAAGATTATCTTTTTATTTTTTTAAAAAAAAAACAAGGGTGGAATGAATGTGAGTGAGAATCCAAACAACCAAATTATTCCTAGGATTTATGCAAACACCTAGGTTAATTGGAATTTGGATTTAATGTGACAAATGAAATCTATGGAGGGGGGAAGAATGGGGAGCACTTACAGTTGTCTTCAACTACACTTTACTCCAGTCTACCGCATGATGATTCCCTGATGGAGGTCTCTGCAAAACAATAGACACAAGAGAAAGCAAGTTAGAAGACAATAAAGTGCGTGAAATGCGAAAAGAAGATCGGAAATCGTTGCCTCCCCAGCAATGGTGCCAAAATGTTGAAGCTACGAGTTACTACGCTATCGTATTTGGTTTTGAAAAACCTATCGTCGTAGTTTGAAAGCAAAGAACTCGTGTTCAACAAATAAAATTTGTACCCGAATAGAAATCCCAGGTCAAACTCAAGGAGGCTATGTCGATCTATATTCGCAATTATATTTTTTTAGAGTTTTTGTTGAAAAGCGAAGCGACATAATTATAATGAAGCAATATTAACAATCAAAATAAATGAGAGAGAAAGAGAGAGAGAGAGAAACATGCACTTAATATTTCAAAATGTTTATACAATAAAATGAGAGAAAAATTACACTAGAAAGCAGGAAATCAATTACACTAGAAAGCAGGAAAATTCTACTCTAGAAAGCTGAAAAGAGGAATGGAAGAGAGAAGTTATCCTCCTCGACGATCACTTGGAGGACGAGCCAGATGAGACGCTGCCTGGAAGAAGGAGGACGAAGTGGGAAGAAGGAGGTCGAGACAGGAGGAATGAGAACGGGGCAGCACGTCGTCGTCGTCGCGGGATCCGCTTCCGAAATGAGGGTGAAATTTTGACTTTATCTCTCGAGGAGCATCCCAGGTGTGGGACAAGCTTCTCTTGAGCTTTGGAGAGGGAGAGAAGAGAAGGAAGGGATGCCAATTTCATATGGAGGGGGTCTCCTTTTATAGTTGCAAGGAGTGAGGGTAATTTGGTCTTTACAATTTCAAAATATTAAATAAGGGGTCTTTAGTGACGGAATTAAGCATCACTAAAGCCCAGGTTGTGGGTGACGTGTGCCACGCCTGCCACCCGCTCACCTCCCGCGCCTCCCACATTCATCAAATCTCGGTTGTTCGATTGTGAGATCGAACGGCTGAGATTTGATAACCACAGTGCCTCATCTGATCGCTCCTCTACGTGAATCCCATGTCCGCGCAGCATAGCCCCTGAGCGTGCCATGTCTACGCCCTCGTAGCCGCTCATCCAAGATCTGATGACCCAATTAGCGCCATCCCAAGTGCTTGCGTTCAATTGAGGCTCACGGGGTTTCGAACTCGCGCCTCTTGTTCGCGATAAGGCTCTCACCTGTTGCGCTACAGTGGGGAAATAGGCGCGCGGGTGTTTTGAGGTGCGGTTGCCCATGGCCATTGGATGGCGATCTAACGACCAAGATCCAACGTGCGGTGGAAGGGGGTGGCGGTCTCCAAGATTAGCTGGGCCAGTTTGGGGGCTGAGATGGCACCACGTGGCGCCATCTTGGCCGTCCATCTTCTGGATGATGTAGATGGTGCCACGGTTGTCGGATTAAGTCGATTTTTGCGCCGTTAGGCTGTGATCGTCGATCTGAATACATCCGTGTAGTTGGATTTTTCATCTGAAGTGCAGTTTCACACCATCTTGGCCTTTAATCTTCTAGGGCTCCTTGATCTCTATCTGAAGCTACAGATGTCTAATTAGGGCAATCTTGGAGTCGTTGAACTCCAATCATCACCTTGATCAAATCTGTACGGTTAGTTATTCGATCTGAGGCCCCGATCAAAATTTGCCCTGTCCTTGAACATAAAAGGAGATAATTAACCTCCATTTTATTCGAACTAATCTAAATACAAGATGATGCATGCTATGCAATATTTATAATATGTAATGCAATTCTATGCTTAAGAACATGTATAAATAGACATCTTATGTAATATAAACATGGTTACATCATCTCTCCTTCCTTCTAGTCGTCTGGAAGGGCCGTCGGATGTCTGGCGATGTGGTCAGACGTCCAAAAGTGCATGGAAAGGCGCACCGTGTGCCTTTCCAATGCCCCTCACCTGCGTACAAAAATGCAAACCCCTTAACAGCCAAACATTTCCTGTGCTACGATCAGCATAGAGGAAAGTAGCGCAAGAAACATGTACCTCGCATGATATTATGCTTTCAAACGTCCGGCTTCAGCTCTGGATGTCCTAGTGCCTCTCCAGACGTCTGGTCGATGCTCCAAACGTCTGATACTGGAACTTTTCCAGTACCAGAATCTCCTCTGTGACGCTGCTCTCCTCGCAGCGCCATCTGCAACGCACCGTAGCAGCTTCAGCAGCTGCAGAGAGCTGGGAGGCCGCCTCTCCGAGCCCCTCCTGCTCGTGTGCGTGCCCATCGCTGGCCGCGGGAGCTCCGCCAAGCTCCCCGAAGGTCCACCGACTTTGGTCCTCCTCTCTCCCTCTCTCCCTCTCGTTCTCCCTTGCTCACCCTCTCTCTCTTCACTCTCATTCTCCCTTGTCGCGGCTGCACAGGGAGGACAGCTGGAGGTGGCGATGGCAGGTGGTGACGGGGTGAGGGTGGTGAGAAGGGGGGTTTAAATAGAAGGGGGGTTAAGGTTTAGGGGTGAGGAGGAGAGAGAAGTGTTGCGCCACCTGCGCGCAGAGTGCAAAGGAACATACAAAAATTCCCACTTTCTGACATCCGGGCCTGTGTCCAGACATCTAGAAAGATGTCTGACTGAAACTCCAGACATCTTATTCGACTAAAAAGGCAATGGGTTATTTCATTATAATGAACTTAAAGGAAGTTTCATCCCCAAAACTTGAGCTAGCTAGGGTGCGAAAAAAGCAACGTAAAAATGCGTAACAAACTTAAAGAGGCTGGAAGTAGGTCCGAAGAGAGGTACCCTCAAAAAGCTCCAGGTACCGCTCTCGCATCGCCACCTCAGGCTCCCAGGTCACCTCCTCATACCGCTGGCTTCTCCATAAAACCTTTGCCAGTGGTACCTGCTTCCGTCTCAGGCTCCAGACAGCTCTATCTAGTATCTATACGGGCCTCTCGGGATAGGTCAGGTAGCCCCCCACCTCGATGCTCTTGTGGCTCAGAATGTGATTGGGATCGGCGACGTACTTCCTGAGGTTGGACACATGGAACACGTCGTGCACTCCAGAAAGCTGGGGAAGAAGGGCAAGCCGGTAAGCAATGGGTCCTACTCGCTCCAGGACCTTAAAGGGCCCCACAAACCTCAACGCAAGCTTCCCCTTCACCCTAAAACGCTGCAAGCCCTTCATGGGCGAAACACGGAGGAAGACGTGATCCCCAACCTCGAACTGCACCTCATGGCACTTTCGGTCAGCGTAGCTCTTCTAATTGCTCCTAACAGTGCGGAGTCATCTATGGATCTGCTCTATCACCTCTTGACTCTGCTGGATCAGCTTGGGACCAACCTCCCACTTGATCCCCACCTCAACCCAACTCAAAGGTGCAGTACACCTCCGCCCATACAGGGCCTCGTAAGGTGCCATGCTGATACTCGAATGACAGCTGTTATTATATGCAAACTCTGCCAGGGGTAAATGTTCCTCCCAAGACCCTCTCCAATCTAATACACAGGCACGTAGAAAGTCCTCAAGTGTTTGTATGATGCGCTCTGATTGCCCATCTATCTGGGGGTGGTAAGCGGTACCGAACCTCAAACGTGTCCCTAAGGCCTGCTAAAACTCAGCCCAGAACTGGGAAGTAAAACGAGTATCCCTGTCGGATATGATCTCATGTGGGACTCCGTGCAGGCACACCACATCTCTGATGTATCGCTCTGCTAGCTATGCCGGCCCAAAGGTGACTCGGATCGGCAGAAATCATGCCGTCTTCGTCAACCGATCTACAATCACCCAAACAGCGTCATGTCCCCGCTGGGTAACTGGTAGACCCACCACCAAGTCCATTGTGATGCTCTCCCACTTCCACTCTGGCACAAGAAGTGGCTGCGATGGCCCTACAGGCCTTTGGTGCTCGGCCTTCACCAGCTGGCATACCAAATACTACTGAACAAACTCACCAACAGCCCGCTTCATCCCTCTCTACCAAAAGTCGCGTCGTAAATCATGGTACATCTTTGTGTTCCCGGGATGTATGGTAAACTTGAACCCATGCTCCTCAGTCAGAAGCTCTCTCAACAACTCCTCATCACTAGGAACACATAAGCGTCCCCTCATGTGCAGTATCTCATCTAAGAAGGAAAAGTCTCCTGGGTCCCCTGTCAACACATTGTCTCGCAGCGTTTGTAAGTACGGATCGACCATCTGCCGTGCGATGATGTGATCTATTAGCTCTGGTCATGTCTACTGCGTCACTGTCACTATCCCACAGTACCCCCATGACTCCCGGGGTCGCCAACTGCCCACCTCCTCCATGAGTCTCCAACTCTGTGCTTGTAAGTTGGCTAAGTGGGTGGGCACCTTCTGGATCAAGGTGTCAACCACCACATTGGCCTTTTCTGGGTTGTAGGAGATGCTATAGTCGTAGTCCTTCAGGAGCTCTATCCAATGTCTTTGTCTCATGTTGAGCTCCTTCTGGTCAAACAAGTACCTGAGGCTCTTATGATCTGTGAAGATCTCGAAAGTCACACCATAAAGGTAGTGCCTCCATGTCTTCAGTGTGAACACAATTGCTACTAGCTCTAAGTCATGGGTAGGGTAGCTATGTTCATGGGGCTTCAGTTGCCACGAAGCGTAAGCGACAATGTGACCCCGTTGCTTGAGCACACCCCCTAACCCCTGCATCGAAGCGTCAGTGTAAACCACGAAATCGCCACTGCTGTCTGGGATGGTAAGTACAGGAGCTAAAGTCAGTCTCTCCTTCAACTCCTAAAAGCATGCCTCGCACTCATCTATCTAGGAAAAGGACACGTCCTTCCGAGTCAACTAGATCATAGGACGCGCGATCTGAGAGAATCCTCTGATAAACCGCCGGTAATAACCTGCCTGTCCCAAAAAGCTACGTATCTCTATCACTGTATGTGGCCTCTCCCACCTAAGTACGGCCTCTACCTTGGCTAGATCCATAGCCAATCCATATCCTGAAATCCCATGGCCCAAGAAAGTCACCTATCTCAACCAAAACTCACACTTGCTGTACTTGGCATATAGCCTACGTCGCCTCAAGGTATCTAGGATCATGCGTAAATGCTGACCATGCTGTGCCCGATCTCCCGAGTAAACGAGTACATCATCAATGAACACCACCACAAACTAGTCCTAAGTACGGCCTGAAAACACGGTTCATCAAATCCATAAAGGCAGCGAGGGCATTGGTTAGCCCAAACGGCCTGACCAAGAACTCGTAGTGCCCGTACCGGGTATGGAAAGCTGTCTTGGAGATGTCAGTCTCCCTGATCCCCAATTGGTGGTAACCCAACCTTAGATCTACCTTGGAGAACATTGTGGCATCTCACAACTGGTCGAAGAGGTTGACAATCCTTGGCAGCGGATACTTGTTTTTGACAATGACCCTATTCAGCTATCGGTAGTCAACACAAAGTCGCAGGGTACCATCCTTCTTCTGCACAAACAACACAGGGGCTCCCCACGGGGATGCACTGGGCCTCATAAAACCCTTCTCCAACAGGTCCTGTAGCTATGACTTGAGCTCTCGTAGCTCAAGCGGTGCCATCTGGTATGGTGCAGTAGAAATGGGGCTGGTCCTCAGTACCAGTGAGATCTCAAACTCGATCTCACGCTCAGGCGATAGTCCTGGCATCTCCTCTGGGAAAATGTCGGGGTACTCGCAAACCACCGGGATACTCTGAAAGTTAGCCACGAGGCTAAGCTTTGCCACTACACTAGCCAAGAAACCCTCACACCCCTAGCTCAAAAGCCTCGCTACCCGAAGCATGGAGATGCATCTGAAATCTCCATCCACCGGCTGACCGTGAAACTCAAAGGGAGGCAACTCTGGTTTGGAGAAGACTATCTTCCTCCCGAAACAATCCACCAGGGTGTGATAGGCGAACAACCAGTCCATCCTTAGGATCACGCCAAAGTCCTCCATCTGGATCACAATCAGGTTAGCGGGGAGGCTGTGTCCCCCTATACTGACCTTACAGTCCATGTAGACCTCCTCAACTTCAAACAACTGGCCACCTGGGCCTCTGATCACAAATGGATCCTCCAACAGTACACTGCCCTACCTCAAACTGACGGTAAAACTAGTAGTGACGAAAGAGTGGGTGGCACCGGAATCAAAAAGTACGTACACTAATTTGCCAGAAACAGTAACCATACCTACTACCTCCGAACTCGAAGCCCTGGCATCTCTGTGTGTTAGGGTGTTGATACACCCCTCAGCTCTCGATGCAGATGAAGCAGCTACACTCTGGGTCAAGCGAGCAGTAGTTGGCCGATACCCTTCTTGTGACTACTGTCCTCCACCACACGCCTGGTGACCACGACCACCAGCTCGGCCTCCAACGCTCGGTGCGGGGACCATCTGCTGTGCTCCGATCCTAGATGGGCAATCCCTCTTGATGTGGCCTGGCTGACACGCTGGTAGTAGAGGGATACCCGACCACCTCCCTCAGTAGGTCCCTGCTGCTGGCTGGGCGGGGGTCCGGTGCTGGCAATTGGCCCTTGTCTAGGGCCCCCAAAGGCCATTGGTGGCCCTATAAAACGAGACGTCTCTCCTGCAGGCACCGTGTGCCTCCTCTCCCAACGACTCTGGGAGTAGTTTAGCTAGTAGGGCCTCTTCCGTCCGCCGTCAGTGTCTCGCGCAGCCGAGTTGGTCTCCTCGTAAGTCATGGCTGCCTCAACCACACGAGAGAAAGTGGGCAGCTTTAGGGTTTGACTACCCCCGAATTGCAGGTTGGAACCCCTCTGTCATCCTCCACAGGTGCTCCTCCTTACTAGACACGACGGTCGGGCAGAAGCGTGACGCTCCAAGAAATATGTGCGATACGCACTAACCGTCATCTTCCCCAAGCGTAGAGTGTGGAACTCCCACCTCCTCTGGTCCTGCCAGGTAGGCGGAAAGTACTGCTCATAGAAGAGAGCCACGAACTGGTCCCACATTGGCTCTCTCCCCTCCTGGCCTCTAACTACCCTCCACCACCTGTGTGCTGTGCTCTCCAGCTGGTACGTGGCAAAGGCCATGCAGCACTCCGCAGGAGGGCAAAGGGTGTCCAGCACCTTCTCTATCTACATCAACTAGTCCTCTACCTCAGACGGGCTCTCATCACCCTTGAAGAAGGGGGGCTTCAGCATCCGAAACTATCCGAAATGCTCATGGTGTAGCTACAGTGGGGGAACGGGCACGCCTCCAGGCAAGGAGGGCTCGTGCTCGAAAGTGGTAGAGTGTGGTGGGAGTGGTGGAGGATCACCCCCTCCCCCTCCCCCTCCTGCTTGTCCGACGCTGCAATGGTCTCTCTATCCCACCGAGGACTCCACCTCCACGTCCTCAGGAAGAGGTGCTCGAGGAGGTTGGTGGAGCTCCTCTCTCACGATGACTCTGATCAGCTGGGCGAGATCCTAGGCCTGAATGCCCGAGAGGAGAGGGGGGTCAACTGGTGCCTTAGGTCCAGCACATCCGCCCCTCCAACCTCATCCATGGCCACGACCATCGCCTGCCACAGGAACTCCTCGACGAGGCATCTCCTACAAGGAGATGAAAGAGATAGCAAAAGAGTTGTCAACAATACCAGATTACATCAAGAAAAGGACTCAGAAACAAAATCAATGCGAAATGTTGTGGTGGCTATCCTAGTTATATGCACGTGAGTGGTTATTCTGGGACAAATTGGTTCATTTCTCGAGACGACCTTGCTCTAATACCATCTTGTTACAACCTAGTTCTCAGATCCCTATAGGACCCGAGACCAATTCGCCTCGACTAATCCCAAGACCTAGTCGTCCAATGAGAAATAAGCAAAAGTAGGAAAATAATACCACATCCACACATGCATTATAAAAAGGCAAAAGGAAAAATGAAATAGTAAAGGAAAGTAGAGCAAACTGTCTCAAAATAGTATATGCCATCACAACAATAACAGCGGAAAGGAAACAGAAAGTAACAAGAACAGTAAAATAGATGTCCATTACTCACTACAACAGCAGAAAAATGAAAGAGCTAGAAAGAAACTACTACGGCTGGGCACGACTGGGCCCAACACCCTATGCAGCTGGAAACTCAGGTTGCTCAACTCCTGGTCCTGAATAGGGTTACGAAATGACAGAGTCAGCGAACATTGAGTAGAGTGGTGTTTACATTATTTATGTGCAACTAAAGTACAATAAGCAATCAGGTTTTATTCTCATTTCTATTTATCTCATCTAGGTATTTCTAGTTCATCTATTTCACAAAGTATCCAAGTATTTCTTGATCTTGCTTGTTCCTCATGGGAACGATCTTGATTGCAATCTTTTCCGTGGAGTAGAAGGTACACGTGGTGCTCTCCTGGCAGGGAGAGTCCCCCATGGTAGTCCTACACCCAGTCAACCACCCCGAGGTCACTGTCGCGACGTAGCAGTGACTATGGCACACATGATAAGAGCACGGGTAGCTACCCCACACTAGCACGTGGTCAGTCATTTCCGCTAGTGGGTACGCATAAGGTACAACACGGAATAGTATAGGGCCTAGCCCTCTCAGAATAGGTCTCACCCCTCAAAACCAAACAGGGGTCTCGCCCCTCCACAGTCCGCGTACCCTCGTCCGACCACCCCAGTTTGCCCAGCGGGCCTAACAAAGTCTATGTAGGGTGGCTTGCTTAACCCTGGGCCCCGTGGGGTGGCTAGCTCCCTCCCTACACTAGTAGCACGCCTCGGTACCACGTACGCGAGGGCCAATAGGAGTCGATGTAGAGTGGCCAATCCTAACCCCGGGTCTCAACCCAAGGGTAGCTCTACACTAAAAGGGACAGTTGCTCTCCTTGGTACCGTTTACACAAGGACCGGCTCACTTCCCATCTACATTCCAGATTCCTTTCATACACAGGAGTTCTGCTCCTAATTCCCTGTAGGGTTCATGCTCATATTCATCTCATTTATCCATATTCAGATCTCAAGTTTCATAACTCGTTCCTCATCCATATACAGGCAGCTCATGTTTTCACAATTCAATCCTCAATATACAAGCAACTTGTGGTTTCACAGTTCAATTTCTCATTCACATACAGGCAACTCGTATTTTAACATACATCTTAAGTAGAGTAGCTCAGCATCAAGCTCATACATTTCTACCCTAGGGTTCATTCCACATCCTAGAATTTCATTCAATTTAATCTAAGCAAGCATATTCTTTATTTTCATCTTAACAAATGAATTAAACCACTCTACCGGGTATCACGGGAAGAATGGGGGCCTGCACCGTAGATCTCATCATCTCCGCAGGCCCCGAACATGCCATTGGCTGGTAACCTGTACCAACGACTAATTTACATCAAATGAGCTCAAAATAGTAGGTACTCAACACGAACACATAGAGAACTCGAGTGGAAAATAGCGGTACTTCGTTTACGGAAATCTGATTCCATTTGGGCCCTGAATAGGCCAAAAACGTGGTTACTATCCAAAATCAAACGTCGAGGACTAGTCCCAGATGTCTTAAAAGATGTCAGATCTTACCTTTCACTTCCTGCGGCTGTCTCAGATGTCCAGACTCCTTTGCAATCGTCTGAGGAGAGTTCCAAATGTCTCACCTTCCTTCTAGTCGTCAGGAAGGGTCGTCGGACATCTGGCCATGCGGTCAGATGTGCAAAAGTGCCTACAAAGGCACACCGCGTGCCTTTCCAACACCCCACACCTACGTACGAAAACGAAGACCCCTTAACATCCAAACATTTCCTGTGCTACAATCTGCATGGCGGAAAGTAGCATAGGAAACACGTACCTCGCGTGATATTATGCTTTCAAACGTCTGGCTTCAGCTCCAGACATCCTGGTGCCTCTCCAGACGTCTGGTCGATGCTCCAGACGTCTGATACTGGAACTTTTCCAGTACCAGAATCTCCTCCACGATGCTGCTCTCCTCGCAGCGTCGTACGCAATGCACCATAGCAGCTTGAGTAGCAGTAGAGGGCTGGGAGGCTGCCTCCTTGAGCCCCTCCTCCTCGTGCGCGTGCCCGCCGTCGGCCGTGAAAGCTCCACCAAGCTCCCAAAAGGTCCACCGACCTTGGTTCTCCTCTCTCACGCTCTTCCTTCCTCTCTCCCTCTCTCCCTCTCATTCTCCCTCGCTCACCCTCTCTCTCGTCGCTTTCGTTCACCTTCGCCGCAGCTGCACAGGGAGGATAGTTGGTGGCAGCGGTGGCTGGTGGTGAGGGGGTGAGGGTGGTGAGAAGGGGGGTTTAAATAAAAGGGGGTTAGGGTTTAGGGGTGAGGGGTGAGGAGGAGAGAGAAGCGCTGCACGTCGCCGCACGTAGAGCGCAAAGGAACGTATGAAAATTCCCACTTTCAGACATCCGAGCCTGTGTCTAGACATCTGACTGAAACTCCAGACATCTTATCTAACTAAAAAGGCAACGGGTCATTTCAGGATCATTCTCGATGGTGTGGAGATCCTCACAAGTCTGAGGAACTCCAGAGAAGTCAAAAAATGAGGGTTTAGAGTTCCCCCAACTAGAGCAGGTAGTTTCGTAGTTTCCTCCGAAACCAAGATCAGACGGGGTGGATATGAGTCCATCCCTAGTGAGAGTGGTAATAAATGTTATGCACATCCCGGAGGGCGGTTGCGCATATGTTCTCTACTGTGCTAAGGTGGCTCTCTGTAGATGTTAAGTCCATTCATCAACCTTCTTCTCAATAACAGAGACCTTGTCTAGGTGACTGGCCATTAGTTCCAGATCGACGGTTGTGGATAGGCCTTGAGTCTCATGTGCCCCTCGGGTGTTTGTCAATGCACAGGTAGCCGTCCGGTCGAACATACCCGTAGATTCATTGTTTATGGAGTTCTCGCACATATTCTCAAGAATCTCCCAAACGGTATCTTCATGTTGTCCCATGATGTTGCCACCACAGGTTGCATTGACAAAGAGTCTAATATCCTCATGGAGTCCCTGGTAAAAAGACTAGACTTGTTTCTATTTAGGAACTCCGTGATGGGGGCATTTCCGCATGAGATCCAAAAAGCGATCCCATGCCTCATGAAGTGGTTCTCCTAGATTTTGCGTGAAGTGCGTGATCTGGTGCCTCAAAGCATTTGTCTGACCAACCGGAAAAAATTTCTTCAGGAATTCAGATTTGAGTTCAACCCAAGTGTTGATCGGACGAGTTAGAGTTTGGTACCAGTGGGCCACCTTCTCCATGAGGGAGAAAGCGAACATCTTCATGGTATAAGATATCACAATTCTGAACAGGTGGCCCGAAGGTCTGGGCCAGATGTTTCAATTGCTGGATGCGCTAGAAAGGATCTTCGGAGTTAAGCCCATGGAATTTAGGGATAGCATGGAGCACATTGGGCTTAAGTTCAATATCAGGTCCTCCAGCTAAAATTTGAACTCTAGGTTCGATTGCTACTGCAGTGGAATTGTAATGATTTTGATTCATAAGATGCTGCGGTGGGTTCATGAATGCCTGAAATAGATCATTGAGGCACTATAACTGATTCTGGAGATTAGGTTCTTCTAATTTTCCATGGATATAGCTAAAGGAGATCTGGGCTCAGAAGTATAAGAGTTGGAAGAGATATCAATATGATCGGAAGGTAGCACAAACAAGCGATTCGAGGTTTGACCTCAAAGGGAATGAACTGCTAATGGAGGTCTCAAGGGTGGCTTTATGGACCTCCTCCTGAACATGCACTAGTGAGACAAATGAGGGACAGAAGGTGTAATAGACCCAATTGAGGCACCCAAAAATCTTTGGATGAGTAAGGAAGTTCGAGGTGGATGATACCTCTTGATCAGAAAATCACTCACTTGAGAAATACTTGGGAAGCCAGGGAGAGCCCCGCAAAGACCCCTACATGGTAGAGTGTCCCCACGGGTCATAAGGTTTCCCCACCCGACCTTCCTCATCACTGAAAATCCAAGTAGACTGGAATGAGCAACTTGACCCCTTAAGTCTACCAATTTTAATCCTGAATTATGGTGCTTTGAATTTCACTTGAACTTTAGAGTTGATGGTGATTTGTGACCTAATTTGAAGATTGGTTAACCCACCAGGTGGGTCAACTTCACCTAACCTGCCCTAAAGTTTAGGATGAGTTGGGTAATGAACCCAAAATCACCCTAAGTGGTTTGCAAGAAGGTTATTAAGTCCAAATTTTAAGGATTCAAGTGAATGTTAGAGCCTTCTTTTGGGGTTTTCTTGATTAGGTCAATTCAAACAAGACTTGGGTGACACACAATGCGGGAAATCAAATCTCTTTTAATTCAGGCAAGTGTGTTTTCCTAAAACCCTAAAAATCGAAACCCTAATTTGGCTCTTGTCCAAGTCCAATTTTTTCCAAATGTGGCACCTAGGGCTCAATCAAGAAAGTGAATAGCCTTAGTCACCTTAAAATCTTAGTAGGTGCAAAAATCTAGGTGGGGATGTCTAAAATAAATCAAATCAGGCAACTCAAGTGATTAAGTCTAATAAGGTATGCGAGTTGATCCTAATTTATTTCTCTTTTTAATTCTTTCCAGAAATATGGGCTTAAAAAGAAGGAAATGAGATTACCTACCCCTAGAGTGGTTGTTGTGTGGCTAATCTTCTTTGTGTACCTCACACAACCACAACAAAATAGATAGAACAAGTTAGTATCATATCAGAAATTGTAATTAGTGAAACCAAACTGCACATTGCTCCCTAGCAACGGCGCCAAAATGTTTGGGCGAAATCGTCATTGTTTAAAGATGTGTTCTAGTATAGGACAAAATTGCTCAAACCATTTAAATTTATAAACTCAAATTCAGAAAATAGAGTCCAAGATCGTTCACAGGGAGCAAAGATGCAATTTAATTCACCAATCGCAAGAAATATAAGCAATTGAATTCAATGATATTCAAAGTGATATTTCAATAGAATTAGAATAATAATGCAAAACGATTAGATTAAAATGGTGATTTGACTCACCAAATTAACCCCTCAAAGTTAAGCTCATAAATATTCAAAAAAATGCACAGTAACCACAATCAAATTTCCATGTCAATTAAGTATCCACAGTAACCAGCAGAGGGCCTTAGATGTCAACCTTATGTATCAGATGACATAAGTGTTAAGCCTCAACAAGCACAGTAGCACAAGAGACAACAAGAGCACAAGGCTCTCTCTCTCTCAAGAACACAACAGCAACAATAATGATGGGAACACCATCATGAGCCATAACTAGCTCATTTTGACCCAATTAAGTCAATAAATGCTCCTACATAACCGCCAAAGAGTCACAAGTCATTGCATATTCATTTTGAAAGAAAAATAAGAAACTAGGGCTAAAACTATAATTTTACTAGCTCATCTTGAATGCAGTACAACCAAGGGTTTTCCTAGGGGTTCATTAAGGGTCAAAAGGTCCTAAAAAGGTAATAAGTGAGTTAGATCAGTCAGAAAAGGGTTTCCACATGTTTTGAGAATTAAATAACTTTTGAAATCCTAAAAATAGACCCACTTAATTAACCAAGGTTTTGGTCAGGATAAAATTCACCTAAACCTTCTAAAATTCATAGAAACATATTCTCTAGGATTTGCTACCTTCAATTTAACCATCAGAACCCATCTTGACCCAAAACAAAGTCTTAAATAGATATTTGCCATAAAATGGATTTTACATAAATTACCTAGTCAAATATGATCAAAACCAAAATCCAACCTCACCATTGAATTCCTTAGGGCCAAATTAGGTTTGTACCAAAATTTGGACCCAAGATGAGCTTGTCTTGACCTAGTTTGTAAATTGGTCCTATATGTTTACATTTATGCCCTTAACTTTCAAAATCCTTTCAAATAGCCCCCTAATTTCTTAGTTGTCTTCATAATTTTGTCCCTCCACCATTATCGTGGTGGAAACCTACTCCGATGATCTTTGACTGGGGAGTTCTCCCTGATTGCTTGGCGAATCCCTTCCAAAATTGGAAGGAAGATTTATTGAGAAATTATCTTCAATCTGAACCCGTCCATGTGCTCCGAATCTTTCCCAATCTCTCATGCAAATGCATGAGAGATTTGGGTATCAAGAAACACCCAAATCCGATGAATGTTTCTGAGCTTGGAAGCTTGGCTTCCAAGCTTTCCTTGCCTCTAGGTCCTTATAAAAGGGCCGCCAGAACTTCCTGAACTCTTCACGCTCGAAATCGGTCAAGATCCCTCTCAATTCCTCTCTCTCTCACTTGGGCGAAGGTTCCTCGACGTCCAGTGACCCCTTCTACTTCTCGTCGTCCATCCGCCATACCAGCGATAGATTCCTCTTCCTCGCTTCTTTCCGCGTCGAGCCATACCAGCTGATGCCTTGATTTCCTTCGTCCTCACCGTTTCTCTCTCACCGGAGCCACCTTCGTCTCTGACATCGGCCATACCTCATTCGACGTCTCCTCTACCCCACTTCCTCCGCTAACCTCCCAGATATGTTCCTCATCTCCTACACTTCATTTTCACATCTTCTCCACTTCAAATCAACCACCGACAACCCTCCGCAACTTCATCTCCTCCATCTCTGGCCATCCCCTCCGATGAGACCATCCCACCACCACAGACCACCAAATCCCTCACCGACCACCCTACAACCATCACCACACCTCTCTGCTCATTTCCCCTCTCTTTATTCATCATTCCACTCACTCACATGCACCCTCGAATACACCCACACTCACGCACACAGTCCAACCTCACCACACACTCACGGACCACGAGATGCCACACAAGCACCCTCATCGCACTCGGCATTGTCCGGTGACCCTCCCTGAGCATTCTGACATGGCCGAAAGGCCATTTTCTTGATTTCAAGAACTCACCTTGTCCGCCATTGACAAGCAAGCTTCGAGCTTGCTTGAAGTTCGCTCCAGGTGCCCCTGTCCCAGGTTAAAGCCCCAGATCATGAGGAAACACCTCATGCACGCAACCAGGAAATCAATTGGACACCTCTACCTCACGAGCTGAGGCAATTGAGGAGAAGACCCCCTGCTGCAGATGTGCGAAGAAGGCACTATCTTTAGTCCCACATCGTGGGTTTTGCAACAACTGAAGGTGAATAAATTGCAAAAGTCACAGTACCTGTTTGCCCTAGTTCACGGGGTGAGGTCCCTCTCACCCACTCACCTGGCCTCATCCGTGAAACGTACACACGGACTTGGTTCGACCCGATAACCCTCCCAGACCTGCACTCCTCGCTCACTACCGCACGCAAGTGAGCCTAGACCTGGGTACGCGCCTGAATCCGATAACCCGATTACCTGTGGCTGTGGGAGAGCGGATCCTAAAGAGAGAAAGAGAGAAGGAGAGTTGCGCGGGTTGGGGGAGGGTTTTGCCTTGAGAAGCTTGGCCTTGACACTTAGCTAAATTCTGAAGAAGAAAAGAAGAAGGGCCGAAGAAGAGGAGTTACAAAGTAAAGCTTAGAAGAAGAAGATGTAAAGGCTTGGAGACAAAGAAGAAGATGAAGAAGAAGAAGCCGCAGCTAAGACAGAGAAGAAGCTGAAGAGAAGGACAAAGCCAGAGAAGGAAGAAAGAAAAAGAAAGAAGAAGAAGAAGAAGCCACAGCTGAGACAGAGAAGAAGCTGAAGAGAAAGACAAAGCCAGAGAAGGATGAAAGAAAAAAAAAGAAGAAGAAAATCACTTTAAGTCGTCTGATTTACAAATCAGACTACAAATTTGAGCTTTTGTTTCATATATATACTTTGAGTTCCTTAGCTAATTCTGTAAAGAGTATTTAGTGATTTAAATCACCATTTTACTCCTATCTTTTTGGCACATTGATACTTGGCATTCTTATTGCAATACTTTACAAGCTAAATTGTAATCTTGATTTCTAAATTTCATATTGCTCCCTGTGTTCGACCTTGAAACCTTTTTCGAGTAATAAAATCTATTTGTTTTCAACGCGACTTTGACTATACTACAATGCTTCATTTTAAACTCGATTTCACTACGACAACAAATAACAAAGGCTCAAGGGCCTCTTCAGAATTTCTCTAAGTGTCTAGAGCAGAGGGAGTACATGAGACCAAAACCCACCCCCTCTCTCTCAAATCTTCTTTCTCTCTCCCCATGTTCAGAATCAGACCAGACCTGAGAAGCGAGTAATCAGATCCACACCCAGATCCACATGGCGTGTGTACGGGCGAGGGCGTGGATGTGTGCGTGAGGTGCCGCATGTTCGTATGCATGGTAGGGACCTGACCCCAGTGACTCAAAGGCAAACAGCCCTCGTCACTTTTTCATATTATATGCTACCGGGGATCCTTCATTTCACGATATGGGACTAATCCCACGCATCTTCTTTGCATAGCAGCAACAAACAGTGAAGCCTCCAATTGGAGCAGCAACTGCAGCTGATGGCCTCGATTGGCTGTCTGGGAAGGAACCTAGAGATGCTTCACGTCGATTATGATCTTCAGTTGGGTGAGTTGGGAGCCAAAGATGAGCGAACAGGGCCGAAGATGACGAAGGCGATGGCGAAGGTCCAGCGAACCTGAAGAACATGAATACGGGCTTATAGCCCCGATTAAATGAGTTCAGAAGGATCGCCATCTTCTAAGGAACACGATGATGGCTGTGGTGTGCTGTGAAGGTGTGTGTGGTGTGCTCGCAAGGTCGAGGAGGTGGTGCGATGAAGGTGGTGTCGGGTGGAGTGTATAAGAGGCCAATCCGCTCAATTTCTTGAGGGGCTTTGATGGGCAAGAGATGACGAAGGTGTAGCGGTCGGTGGCATGAGGTTTGGTGAAGTGGAGCGAGCAGAGGCCTTCGCCGGAGCTTGGTCGGAGCGAAGGGAGATGATGGTGGTTGTGGTCGTTTTGGTGGTCGAACCTTAGGGCTAAGGGGTTGGAGAGGATTAGTAAGGGAAAGGGAAGAGATAAAGGGACTTAGGGAGAAAGATGGCAAGCGGAGGTCTTCGGTTGTGATAGACCGAAGCCAAAGAAGATGGTGTTGACGGCGATGAAGGAGAGGAAGAGGGCAGTTGTGCTTTGGCGGGCGACGATCGCGAGGATGAGGGGAGAATAATGGGCTAGCCAATTTGACTGTTGGCCAGCTCAATGAAGAGGATGGAGGAGCTCACTGGGGATGAAGGTGTGGACAACTAGAGGAGAAGATGAGGGATTTTCGGTGCTAAACTTTGCTAAGAAGCTCAGAGTCGCGAGAGGAGCTTATTTAAAGGCCTTAGGGAGGCTCCTAAGCTTGGAAACAAGATTCACGGGCTCAAAAACTAAGGGATAAAAAAAATCCCTAATTTTGCGAGCATTCACATAAAGAATCTAGGGCAAATCAGGGCCCAATTCCTGGTCCAATCAGTAGAGCATCTCTCAAGGATTCTCCCTTTCAATTTTGGAAAGGTTTGATTGAGAATCGAACGAGAAATCCTCGCTTGAATCTCAATGGAGCTACTACATTCACACCAATGGTAGTAGGGACCATTTTGCAAGAAATGATGACAAAGTTAGGGACCTAATTGCAAAGATTTGTAAAGTTATGGGCTTAATTGAGAGAAATAGAGTTTAAATGGACTAAAATGAAACCTAGGTCAAGATGGACTCTGATTTGGCCAAAATTTTGGTACAAATCTAATTTAGACTTAGGAAATTTGACGGCAAGGTTGGATTTTAGTTTTGACCAAGTTTGATTGGTCAACTCTTGCAAAAACCTAAATTAGGGTAGAATTCCGTCTGAGACTCTGTTTGAGGTCAAAATAGGTTCCAAAGGTCAAATTAAGGATACCAAACCTCAAGGAATATTTTTCTATGAATTTTAAACGGTTTAGATGAATTTTATTTTGACTAAAACCTATGTAATTTAAGTAGGTCTAAAATTAGGGTTTTGGGTGCTGTATTAGTTCTCAAAATGTGTAAAAACCTGTTTTTGTATGTGTGGACCCACTTATTAGTCTTTAATGCTCAATTGACCTTTAGTTAACCCCTGACAAATCCTATGGTTATTCTGTGTTCATGATATGCTGTTAAAATTACATAATTAACCCTACTTTCTTGTTCATTTCTCAAAATAGAATAATGTGGAGTTGTAACCCTCAGATAGTTATGTAGGAGCTTTTATCTTTCACTGCTAACTAAAAGTGGCCAATTAGGGCCTATGATAGTGTTCCCATCAAGTAGTGTTAAAGGACTGCAATTAGGGGGTTTCAAAGGAACCTTAGGCGAAAGCCAAGGTGAGTACCTTCTCCCCAATCCCTCTCTCTAACTAGTTGAATTGACCAGATCAGAGTAGATCAAATCGTATTTAATCTTAAGATGGGCTTTGAGAGTTCATAGGCTTTTACGCTACCCTACCTAAGGACAGGGTTGTTTGCTTATGCTATAGGCTTCTATTCCGGTCCTTCCAACTTCCTTCTAGTGCATGCTTGGAAGGAGGCCACTAAATTCTCGACTAGAAGGACCTTTAGACCATTCTCGGAGGTGGAGGTTGAGTTTTAGCCAATCAAATCCCATGGCTGACCCACAACCACCTCCCCCACCCCCGAACCAGCAGAAGTTGAGTCAGAGGCAGTTGGACTAACTGCAGCAGATGCAGGAATTATTCCAATGGATGAATGGTCAGGGTTCTCGACCCTTGAAGGAATTTTATAATTCTTCAAATTACGGGGATCGTCCTGGCATTGTGATCCTTGCTAGCGATGTTGAGATCAAGCCTCAGGTTTTGAGTTTGATTAAACACTTTCACAAGCTTGGCTCAGAGGACCCATTCCAACATTTGAAGGATCTGATCACTCTGGTTCAGACCACCGAATCGTAGAATGTGGATGAAGAGCAGATGCTCATGAGGCTTTTCCCCATTCATTCAGGGATAAGGCTGCATATTGGTACCGTACCATTGGAAGATCGATTGCTACCTGGATAGCTTTGAAATTGACCTTCCTAAAGAAATTCTTCCCAAGTGGACGAACCAATGCTTTACGATGGGCAATTACCACTTTCACCTAGCAGCCGGGGGAACTATTTCATGGGGCTTGGGAGAGATTTCAGGATCTGTTGCGAAAGTGTCCACACCATGAGATGCCTAAATGGAAACTTGTGCAGATTTTCTATCATGGGTTGAATGATCAACTCCATAATCATGTAGATGCTTCTTGTAGAGGCAATTTCCTCAACAAAGACGTAGATAGCACATATGATTTGTTCAAGGAAATGAGAGAAAACTGTATAAACCACGCCTCCATGGAAACCTTCAACCGATCCCAACAAATTAGATCAAATCCCAATGAGGTCCAAGATTCTCATACATTTGATATGGAATTGACCTGCAATAAATTAAATAAGGTGGATCTGGTTGCTAAACGAATGGAAGAGTGAATGTCTAGAAACTCTAATATTTCTAGATCCACTCAATCCTAGAGCTCGAGATTCCATTCTTCGCAAGCTCATATGGGACGAGAGTTTGTGAACCAACTCAAGTCGGCTCGACCTTCGAGCCAACACTACTCGGAATCTTATGGGTTCCAAACTAGGGCCTTTTATCTCAGTTTTCTAACCCTTCTTATTCTTCATCCTCATCTTTTGAGGATGTTTATGCTGTACAAGACAGCATTAGGTCCAACCCTTACTCGAATTCCTATAATTCTGGTTGGAAAACTCGCCCTATGTACCGCAATATCAACCCAACTATGTACCGCAAAAACCAATGGATCAGGGTCATGTATATAAACAGCTGCACCCGAATCAGGTTAATCAGCCCATGTGGAATGCCCAACAACCCGCCTAAACCTAAAGATGGTAAAAGTGCAAGGGTCAATGCTTGTTAGCACACTTTCATCGAGTTTAAAATATGCATTGTAGTGTAGTCAACAAAAGCAAATTGACATTTAAATTTATAAGCTCGAAAATCAAAATGTGAATCCGAGGTTGTTCGTAGGAAGTAAATAACAAATCAATTCAACTAATCACAGTAATCAAGAATAATAATACAAGTGAAATAATCAAATTGATATTCAATGTAGAGCAAAATTGTATCTCAAATGTCAGGTAAATAATGTGAAAAGAAAGGGGTAAAAGTGGTGGTTGAAGCCACCAAATTAACCGTAGAATTTAAGCACAAATCTAAGCAGTATCAGAATTAAATGACCCAATAGTATCAAAACCAAATAATCCACATAAAGCTCAATGAATCTACAGTAGTCTCATAACAGAACCAAGTCAGGCACAAGGCCTCAAACACCTTATCCTCAGAAGCACAAGGCCTCAACTCAAGCTCAACACGAGAGACAAGGCTCAACACCGACTAAGTGTTGAACAAGGGGAGGGCACAAATCTCGAAGCTCCACAGTGAAAAACCCCCCTCCCTACTCTTCAAATTTCTCTTTCTCAAACTTAAACCCAAGTGAATAATACCGAGTAAACAGGTTGGGTATACGGAGGTCCAGACCCACGGGCAGTGATCACAGGAAAGGAGTATGCACATGCGGTGAGAGGGACCTCACCCTGTGTGCTAAGGCGAACAACATAAGGCATAAAATCAATTTACCTATTGCGCTAGTTCTATCCCACACGATGTGGGACTATCTTTAGTTGCGTCCTTTGCATGCAGCTTCAGCTGAATGTCTCAAAGGATTGGGACAGCAGCAGCTGCTTCCTCGAGCAATTGGTACTGCAAACGCCTGCAATCTACTTCGACTGAGGGCAGTAGCAAGTCGAGTGAAGGCCGAAGAGGGGCGGTTGGTGTCAAGAAAGATGAAGGTGGCAACGGCGCTCCGACTTTGACCTGAGATCAAGAATATGGCCTTGCAGCCCTGTTAAACAAGATCAAAAGCTTTGTCAGTGTCTGGCGAGCGTAGTGGTGGTCGTAATTTGGTGCGAGGGTGTGTGTGGTGGTATGGTGAAGTCAGAGAGGGTGGTGCTCTGGTGGGTTGTCCGGTGGAATAGTGGAGTGGTGATTTTGTGAAATTAATTGAGGGGTTTTGATGAGGGAGATGAGAGGGAGCTCATGGAGGTGGTGGCACGGAGTTTGGTGGAGTGGAGCGGCGATGCGAACTCATCGGAGTCGCAGCCTAAGTTGGGGAAGACAATAGGGGGTATGGTGGTCAACGGTCGAAAGTGGACTCTAAGTGGGTAGAAACATTCTAGAAGGGAAGAGGGAGAGATTAGGGGACTTAGAGAGGTGAGAGGGATTGAGATGCATCCAACGTTGGCCAGCTGGACGCGAAGACGAAGGTGAAGTTCCATGAGGCGACGGCGATGAAGACGAGGCAAGAAGTGCTCTTACTTTGGCCGGCAAGACGCGCAACGAGGAGGGGAAGAAGGTAGGCCTTTCAATTTGGTGGTTGATTAGCCAGAGGAGGAAGATGAAGGAGGTTTCCGGAGCTCAAGAGGACGGTGGCCGGAGAAGGAGGAGAGAGAAAGAGCTCTCGGCCTATTCTTCACTGAGAGAGTTAGGAATATGGGGGCTTTATATAGAGCTCAAACCCAAGCTCTAAATCAAGGAAGGAGCCAAATTTAGTCGTGGTTTCAAGGGGAAAAGTTACCCAAAATCCTCGAGCTCACCTGAGCTCTAGGATCAAATTTAGGATTCTTGAGTCAATTCAATCGATTGGGCAACACTTCAAGATTAATCCCTCTTATTTTGGAGGGATTTAGATTTGATTCAAGAGAGATCTCCTTTCTCAAATCTCGACTATAGATGTGTTTCCACCAACAATTGCGGTAGGGACCTAATCACAAAAATGATGAGAAAGTTAAGGACCTAAATGCAAGAAACTTGAAACTGGGGGCTAAGTGTAAGAAATAGAGATTTCAAGGGCTAAAATGCAAACTAGGTCAAGATAGACTCTGATTAGGCCCAAATTTTGGTATTAACCTAATTTAGACTCAAAGAATCTAATGGTGGACTTGGATTTGATTTTTTACTATGTTTGATGGGGTAATTTGCAAAGAAACCCAAACTAAGGTAAATTCCCGTCTGAAACTCTATTCCAAGTCAAAATGGGTTCAGATGGTCAAAACAAAGGTGTAAAAC
Source organism: Thalassia testudinum (assembly GCA_037157565.1). NCBI lineage: Eukaryota > Viridiplantae > Streptophyta > Magnoliopsida > Alismatales > Hydrocharitaceae > Thalassia > Thalassia testudinum. The sequence continues at coordinate 111,059,305 of JAZHRO010000073.1, read as the reverse complement.
CTCTTAGAATATTTTTATATGAATTATAGAAGGTTTATATTAATTTTATCCAAACCATAACCTCTTCAATTTAAGTGGGGCTGATAATTAGGGTTTTTGGTATTATTTTCACCTTTGAAATGCGTGAATCCCTAATTCAGTCGAGGTAAACCCACTTTTTAGACTTTTATGCTCAATTGATCTTTAATTAACCCCTGAGTGACCCTATGGTTAATCTATATTTGTGATGTACTGTTAAAACTGCAGAATTAACCCTATTTCGCTATTTTCTTCTCAAATCAGAATATTATGGAGTTATAAGCCTCAGATGATTAAGTAGGAGCTTTTTACTATGCTCAATTGACCTTTAATTAACCCCTAAGTGACCCTGTGGTTAATCTGTATTTGTGATGTACTATTAAAACTGCAAAATTAACCCTGTTTCGCTATGTTCTTCTCAAATCAGAATATTGCGAAGTTATAAGCCTCAGATGATTAAGTAGGAGCTTTTACTAGTTGAACCTAACTAATTGTGGCTAGTTAAGGCCCATGATGGTGTTACCATCAATGCTTCAGCTCATGCAACAAATGAAAACTTTGTCGGACACTTTGCAATCTGGACTTAGTGCACATAACCAACAGGCCGGATCTCTACCATCACAACCTATACCAAACCCAAGGAATGTGTAGAATCGAGGCATTGAGGCTCAAGGGTTTGGTAATGGTGGGGAGCCGCATGCTCAAGCTCATGCGATCTATTAGGCTACCCTAATCCCTCCCGAAGTTAACCAAGCACCCACTGTAATCAATCGGGAGGTTCCTATTTTTCCCAATCGCCCCCAAGGCACGAACCAAGGGTAGTTTACCATTGCAAACACAATCACCTTGAGGAGTGGTAGTAGACACAAGGGTCCCATCCATCCCTAAGTAAATTCCATTAGGACCCATAATAAGAATTTTAAACTCCCAACTAAGAATGTGATCAACAAAAATTCAAAATCTAATTTAGGAGTATGTTGTTGTTGTAAAGGCAAATGCAACATACCAGAGGATAAATTGGAGGAAAGAATATCTTTGTTACAAGCTTTCAAATTGAAAATCATTAACTCCTCGTGGCTATTGGATCAATTCCCGCCTACGCTAGATCTTTACTGAATTCATACAAAAAAAAGCGTAGAGCGAAAGTTGAAAACACTAGGAGGGTAGTTTTGTCTGATAACACAAGTATACTAATCTTAAACAAGCTACCTCCTAACACTACTAGAAAAATGGCCTTTCGCGACACTTTTGTAGTGATGGTTTTTGTTATAACCGTCATATATATTAGAGTCTAGCAACGACTGTTTTAAAATCATCATATTTTTATAAAAACAACAGTTAACATTAAAACCATCGTATATATTCACTGTGAATCCTGTGCAATAAGAGTGATGGACCCACATATATTTACATGATGGTGTTAATAATAACTGTTGTATTATGGATGATGGTCCGTTCTTGTAACCGTCGTCTACATTGATTGCAAATTTTGGTCAAGCAGCATTTTTCGTGCCCTACCCGACTTTACACGACGGTTTTGACAAGAACCATCGTGTAAAGTTCCTGTGCCCTTTAACAAATGCCCAACCCCCCATTGCACTGTAGGTCTTCTTCAACCTCTCGCGTAGTCGTCCTCATCCTCAAAGATTTCCTCCTCCTCTGTCTACCTCTCCTCCTCCTCATAAGGCTCTCCTCCTCCTCAGAGATCTCACTGCCCCACGCTCCTCCTCTTGATCAGCCTCCTTCACGTGTGCTCCTCCTCCTGCTCATCCCCAAGCGTCGCCCATGCCCCTCCTCCTCTTCATCGCCGCTGCTCCTTCTCCCAAGCATCGCTGGTCTCCTGCACGCAACACCAGCCTGCCCTCCTCATGCACCACTGCTCCTCCTCCTCCTCCTGCTTCCAGTAGTTGTCGCCTCCTCCTCCTTCCAGCAACACCGCCGCCACCTTCACCTCCTTCTAGCAGCAGTCGCCGTCCTCCTCCTCCTTCCCATCCACAACACTTCTCCTCCTCTTCCATCCAGCAATAGCAGCCTGTCCTCCTCCTTGTCGATGCCACACCACCTCCTCCTCGTCCCCAAACCTGGCAGCCCTTCCTCCTTATCCCCATCCGTAGGTAGCATCCCATCCTCCTCTTCCTTATCCCCATCCGCAGCTCACCCTCCAGCCCTTCTTCCTCCCATGCATCCGTAGGCTGCCCTCCTCCTCCTCATCCCCATCCCTAGCCCCACCTCCTCCTCATTCCCATCCTCAATCAGCCCCTCCTCCTCATCCCATGCATAGCACCTCATGCTCCTTCTCCTCCTCCCATTACTCCCCCTAATTGCAAAATAATTTGTATTAAGCAAATGTTAATTTTGACTAATTTGTTAAATTTGTTTTAATTATTTACTTATAAATATTTGTAATTTACTTTAGGTATCTCGCGTCGTCGGACATCTTCTCTATGATTCACACGCTTTATTGAGGTATGAAATTAAGTTGTCTTAATTCTTTTGTGAATGTATGTAGGGTGTGCCCACTTAATTATGTTTAGAATGTGGGGTGTGCACACTTAGGTTTAGAAAGTGGGGTGTGTCCTGATGAACGTGTTTCGCGTGTTTGAAATCAGAGTTAAGAGTAACCCGTTGTTGTAGTCGCAAAACTCGTTATCAAAAAAAATTTTACTGAAACTCCAAGGGAGTCCCGAGTCGAACACAAGGAGGCGACATTCACTTTGTTTGAAAATCGTGCTTCGTTTTGTTTGTTTTTGGTGTTTTGGGGTTTCATTATTTTTTTTTCGTTTATTTTTATAAAGCAAGAAAACAATATGGATCACAATGGAAATAGAAGCAAATATGATATATATTGCACAAATGTTTATTACAATAATCTAGAAAGCATGAAAAAAGAGAGAGGTGAGAAGGAATCTCCCAAATAGGCTGTTCGGTGACACGACGACGCCTGACAGAAGCTTGGACGAAGGAGGTGAGGAGCGGGACAATGGAGGTGAGATGCAGGAGGATGTCGAGTAGAGGAAAGCTTCAGCGTGGCTCTAGAATGGAGGTGAGGAGGCGGAGATGATCTACTACCAGAATGGAGGTGGGAGGATGGCTCTAAGGCGACCTATGAATGGTGATGGGAAGATGGAGGAATATTTGGTGGGGCAAAGGGATGCTACACTAATAGGAGCCTTGGGAGCTTGAGAGTAAGCTTTAATGGAGTGTTGGTAGGCTTGCTAAAGCTTAGAAGTAGGGGGGAGTAGAGTAGGTAGAGATAAAGAGGAATGGAGGGTGTAGGGGTGTTTAAATAGTGATGGGAGGAAGAGCATCTTGCGCATAGACATTCAGCGACATCTACAAGCATCACTAAAGGCTGCTCAAGCTGTTGCCAAAAGATTCGCACCTCTTTATTACCTTGGCTAGCGCACGCACTGCACAGGCCATTTGGTGACAGCTGCAAGTGTCACTCTTCTGTCGTTGCAAATCCCACGCCCACCTGTTGTCGCTAAGGTTGGATGCACCGCGGCCTTTGGATTCAAAAGTGAATGGTTGAGATGGCGCGAAGATCGCACCTCTTGATCACATATGAGATGGCTTGTTCTCGAGGAGCGTCGATGGCTGCATGCTACATCCACGCCCATCAAGTGGTGCCACATGGTGATGCCTCCACCGCTTGATGACATCCAACGGGCGCAATCAAATCGCGCCCATTATTCACTAAATTTGAGCATAGCGGCTGAGCTTCGAACGCACGCCCGTGCATTGTGAGCTGAGGCACGCATCGCTGTGCTGAGGGTCATGCTGTGCTCTATTTAGGAATTAAGCTTCCATGCCGACGACCATTAGATCTTGATCCAATGGTCGCAATTACGCGAAGGCTTCTCACTACTCATCTTGAGGCTAGCGATGTGGTGCTTTATCAACCGTTGGATTTGAATCCAACGATTGAGCCTCCACAGGTGTAACTGAGGAAGAGGAGCTGCAGCTGGGATGGAGGGCTGCGATGGTGCCATGTGGCACCATCGTGGCCGTCCATCTTCTTCTTCTTGTGGAGGGTACTACAGAGCTTTGATCGGGGTGATTCTTGCATTGAAAGACTGCGATCGTCACTCTGAATCCATTCGTATCGTTGGATTCTTCATTCGAAGCCCATAAAGATGTCGTACTACTCCTACCATGTAAAAAGATGAAATTAATGTACATAATATACAACTATCCTAAATACAATGCAATGGATGTTTATGTAATATATATATATCATGATATGCAATTCTAGGCCTAAGAACTATTATAAATAACCATTTTACAATGAATTTATGCGTGTTTATCAGACCCCCATGCTTACTTTTTGCTAATCCCTAGCAAAATTACCCTAAATGCTATTTATAAAAGTAGAATTAGGATTCTATCTCTTAGGCATAATTTGTTGGTTATTTTAGGAACTTTCAACCCAAGACCTGGTTACAAAGACTTGACAGTGCCCGGGTGTCTGCCAGAATGCAGACCTCTCAAGTCCTCGCTTTATTTGCAAAGGGAAGATACATCTTTTTTCTATTTTTCTTTTTTTCTTTTTTTTTTGGACTTTTTGGAGTTTGAGAGTGTCGAGAAAACTTTTTACGGCTACCAAACCTACCCAAGACTCGAAAAGGACTCTAAGTGCTAAACATCTTGTGAAAATAGTGATAGACTCATAAGCAGCCGTTAAAATGGACTTCAAGTATCTACGACCCAAGGTGACCTTGCCTAAAGGTTTATCTTTTTGAATGGTATCTTTCTCCCTACTTTTATTTATGGGGTGAACACAAGGGTGAACCTAATGTATATCTCCCCGATTTATTCTACTTCCCTGCTACTTCGCTAAGTGTTTTGGGAATTATTATGCATTTTTGTGAGCTGGGTTCTAGACAACCAGGCAATAGGCTGTTACCCACAGCAACTTGCCAGTCATACTCGTGCAGTGAAGTGTGGTTTTATTTGTTTATTTTTATTTTCTCCCTTTTTCTATTTTTTTCCTTTTTTTTAAGTAGGTGGTTTCCCTGATCTAAGATTTACCTAAAGGCAATATAAAGAAAATGGTCTTGTGGCTAGGCTCTGAACAATCAACCGATGAGCTGTTACCACCGACAACTTGCCAGCCATACCACCCTAGATGGTTCATTAGCTACCCAATTTCCGAAGAAACCTTCGAAGTGAGTTAGTGCAAAAATTCACAACAATTTCTACTTTTGTCGTTGATTTTCAAGCCCTTTTAACCGACACCAAAAAGTGATGGCATAAGTAGCATCACTGTTTCTTTTTCCTGTTAGTTGCAAGGAACATCCGACGTCAAAATATCATTCACCCAATGGACAGATTAGATCTTTTGCCGTCATTTTATAACCAACGGCAATGAGATTTTCCATCGCTTATTAAAAAAGCAACGACATTTTTACGATACTTTTTCCCATATTAACATGCCATTTTTTGAGTTTTGTTGTTGTTTAAAATAAAACGCCGTCGCTTATTTAAACGACGGTAAAAATAATTTTGCCATCGCTTTCTTAAATAGGCGATGGCAAAAACCTTTCATTTGTTACAAAAACTTACCTTTTTTGCCATCGATTATTTTAAAAATTGACAGCAATAATATTTTTCCCGTCGCTTTCTATAATAAGCAACAGAAAACAGTCACCTTTGTTAAAAAAATTACCTTTTAACGCCGTCGATTTTTTAAATAACCGACGGCAAAGGTGTGGGTATTTTTTTAAAAAAGCTAATCTACTGTAAGATCCTTTGCACCTGCCATGGCCCCCCCCAAACCACCATGTTGATCCATCCCTGCTTGTAACAGTCTCCAATTCAAACACGACCAAAACACCACACAACCAAGTTAAACTTCAGCAGTTGCATTATAAATGGAAGACAAGACGAAGAAAAAACTTGATAACATAGTTCATACCAAGCATTGAGAATCTCTAGAAAATATCAAAAAATATTGAAATACAACAAGCAACCCAATATATATCCGATAGTAAGAAGATAGGTGTTATTGCCAAATCCAAACTCTGCATGCATATCACCCTAGTATTTCGCAACCTTGGTAACCTAAGCAGAAAATGCCGACCTTCGACCAAATGATCCTCTGCATTGGTGGATCCTTTGCAATCGAATTTATCCTCTACAAGCAGATCTTCAGTTTACTACCTCCTCATTGGTGGTGCAACACCTCTACCAACAAGACCACGTCATCCAACAACTGCCTACAACAAAAAGGCAACATGATCTTTATTTTTCAAAATATTTCTTCTATTAAAAACATTGTATATAAAAAGGGCATCCAACTAAAGAGAATAGAAAGAACTCACCCTAGTATGCATTGCAACAACATGACCACGACCAACTCCTAGAGAACAGCCTTTTCCCTACAGAAAGACCCAAACAAATCATCAAACTAGGATTTTAAACTAAAATATTGACAACAGATACATTTCTATTCTCGTAAAAGTATTCCTTGCAAAAAGCAATTAATAGTTTTCTATCAAAGAAGCCTTACCTAACTTTGCTGCCCCTGATGAAAACATGCTCATGCTTATCTAAAGTGTAAAGCTCACTTCTCAAGTAATTTTTCACGCAAACAACCAATCAAAGTAGAAAAAAGAAAAAGAAAACACAAAGTTTAAAGCATACACCTTATTTGTAGAAAAAGAAAACACACGGAATCTCTTCCATCTCAGCTTCAGATGCTTAACCTTAGCACATTTGGATAAAGGATTTGGCAGGTCTGGGGAAGGTAAGTGATCCACCAAAAATGGGCCATTGAGAGATAGTGCTTATGGGACTCTACACCTGTAAAAGAACAAAATTATTCTCTAAGCTGATCCTTTATGTACAAACAGCTATATTTGCCAACAAATGCAGTTCATTAATATTTTGAACCTTTCTAGCAAGATGCTAGATTGACTTCAGCCCTTGGTTTATAGTCAACCTCTTGAAATTCTCAAAAATTTGCCTCCCATGCCAGGGTGGAACTGACGATGAAAAAGAGAGGAAAAAATCCAAGCTATGCAATAACTAACTTGGAAAAATGTGAAACATATAAGGAAATGCTCTCTACCTGGACACCAAAATGAGGCCTTGGAGAGTGTCTAACTCCCATGATGATATTTGAATAGCATCCAAATGGAGGTTGACTTTTCCCTTTGAAGTACTCGAAAGATGATATACCAGGATCTTGGACATCAAGAAAGGAAAGCATTTTTGAAGAAGTAATCCACGCTACCGGTAATAGATTCTTTGGAAGAGTTTCTAGATCTATTATGAGGGAATGACGACCAAGGGAAACTATCTCTAGGGAAGAACAAAGAATCTCACCTCAGGCATCCATGAACAAGTTCTAGTGCATGAACAATTTAAGCACCATGAATAAACTCTAGCGCCTGAAAGAAATTGAGTTTAGTGGTCTGTATTGTTTAGTTTTCAATAAAGAGAGTTTACTGGTCCGCTACACAGGCACTTGCATAAATTATCTAATGCTATTCTCTTATGTCAAGTATCCAAAAATAGATTCTTGACTATCTATTCTCTCTTTTTTTGGGAAATGTTACTGAGAATGGGACAAATGACACTTGAGGATAATAATCATCCCCAATATATTATATTGATGAAAGAGATATAAAGACAACACTAGATCTTTTTTTATTACTACCCAAATGTTAGAAATGAGAAGCCAATTTTGCTAAATGTTAATCAAAACAGATGCTCCTTCCAACCCCAGCATATAAAAGTCTTTGCTTTTTTTCTGGAAACAAATGGGTGGATGTTTTTTAAAGGATGCCAAAATCCCCTCTTTTTTATCTATATAGAGATTAAGGGATTCAACTTATTAAAAAAAGAAAGGCTGAAAGTAGGACCTGGTGCTCAAGGCAAACACCTAAAATTGGGATGTCCCCACATTCAACAAGTAAATACAAACAAATTCATGCAAAATCTAAAATAAAAAATAACAATAATTTAACAATAATTTAATTTTGATAGGTAGAAAATCAAATGCCAGATCATTAACATCACAGGTAAAAGTGAAACAATTGTTTCTTTGACTACAAGAGGCAAATTCTAAAAGTAGCCTAACCTATGTCAGCCGAGGATGTTGGAGATCCAGGACTAGGTGATATGACTATATTATCAAAGTATTTTTCTTCATACAACTGCTAGCGGGTGTATTTCCAAGTCCATTCATTATTATAAATAACCATAGGAGGCATTAGGCAATTCAAGAGCAAATAAATGAATCTCCAGTCACGGTGATCAATTGATATAAACAGGGAAAAATCAGATTAAATGACTTTCTAAATCTCATATATATATTGTAGCACCCTTTAAACAATAACCCAAAAAAAAAAAAACTCCATGACAGTTTTAACTTCCCCATTTCAAGTTATCAACTCCTCAAACCAGTATAAAATTGAAGCGTGTTCAAGTAGCATCAAATATCACATTCTGGAAAAATCGCAGGTAAAAGGAGAAGAAAATACAATGAGATCCATTTATTAAAGTTCAAGCAGTTGAAACAAAACAATAAGAACATTATCAACTAAAACATAAATAGGATGCCACTATATCATATTGGCTTAGGCAATCCATCTTAAAGTTAGAAACCTAACTATGCAAATTATTTTTTCCCATTAATGTTTGATATAACTATGAATTTAAAATGGATAGTCATAATAATGAATGATATGCTACAAAACTTAAACTTTGAGTTCTACCCAAGAAATATCAATCCAAACCTCCCAGTACATTCAACAAGTATAGCAACTGCAACAGAGCTCATCCTGAAGCCTTCTTTTCCGCAAATGTACTTTAGTCTATATTTTCCATCAGTAAATTACAAGTTTTAGAGACAACATATCAGAAGAAAATGAAATATTAAGGCATAAGAAGCTATTATGAAAAATTAAGGCAGAGTTGAGTTACTAATATGAACATGTATTTACCTATTCACTACCTGACTTATTTTTGGCTGTACAAATGCATGCACCCTACACAAAAATAGAGGTAAACCCTAGCACCTAGATACATAGATATCAGGAAAGATATCAAAAACATGAACACATTAACACCTAATTGTTAAAGACATTAGGCTTGTCTTGTCTCTTTATTATCCATTTTTCCTCATTATCATTTTTCCCCTCATCATCTTAACCTCTCTATAACTATCACTTTTTTGTTAGGAGGACATTTGTGTCACCTCCTTTTCAAAAAAGAAAGAAAGAAAAGAAAAGAAAAGAAAAATGCTGGTTATAAAAGATGAAAGACGAATGCTCCATTATCCTAACATCATTACCATAAGTTGATCAGATAAAGGATTCAACAAAACGATGCACAAAAAGTTTAGTGGAGCAAGACAATTTCATTGTTGCACTCAAGATAATTCCTTACCATAAAATGATCACATAATTCCTTTCTCCCCGTTTAGACTTCAATCCTGCCATGCCATCTACGAGAGAAAAGAGGCCACATCAAATTAGTACTAACAAGGCCATAGCAAACTTGTACATCAGTAATATGATAAACATCTAACTTTAGTCTACCAATGCATGCTATATTTATTCATTAAAAATAGCTAAGTTGACAATTTTATGATCTACATACTAGACACCAGATCAACCCATACATACTGACATCAGCCAACACTTACATGCATTTTTCAAGCTAACTACCAGCAAAAACTAGTGATACATATACAAGTTTTTTTTAGACATGTATCTTATTATTGTTAATTTCTTATGATTGGTTTTATTTTGTTTTCTTAAATTAAGGTGCAAAAGCAAAACTACACTAGAGAAGGGCATGCAAGGTCAGAGGGTGGAGGGTGGGGAGCCGGTGGGTTGTGGTGGCAGTTGAGTGGGGAGGAGGAAGAGTGGGTGGGTGGTGGTGGTCAGTAGTTAGGGGATGAGGGAGGAGGGGGAGGTTGAGGAGGGGTGGTGGTGGTTGGAGGTCAAGTGGGAGGAGGAGACGAAAATCAACAAGGAGCAGAAGAAGGGCGAGGGACTTACCAGACCAAAGGGGGGGTGGTCCCTCTCCGCCACTGAGATGAAGCGGAAGGAGACGGGGATGAGGGGGCACGAGGAGGAGGAGGAGGGGGCTAGCAAGAGATGAGGAGGAGGGGGTGGGGCGATGAGGAAAAGGAGGAGTAGGAAGAGGAGAGGTCCGACGAGGAGGAGGGAGATGAGGAGGAGGAGGAGACTAGGGGTCGGACAAGGAGGTTGACGAGGAGGAGGACGAGGATGAGGAGGAATACGAAGAGGAGGAGGCAGGCGACGAGGAGGACTTACCTGATGAGGAGGAGGCAGGCGATGAGGAGGACTTACCTGATGAGGAGGGGTGGCGACGAGTTCCACTATCGAGGAGGAGCTCTGCAGGGCACTTGTGCGCTATGGCCAGGAGGGCAGGCTAGGAGCAAGCATCGATGGAAGTGGAGATGGTGAAGGGGAGGGTCCAGGCGAGCTTCTGGCCGGCAACGGGGGGCAGGGCAACAACCAAGGGTCCCAGGAGGAGAGTTGTGTGGAGGAGGAAGACGAGGAGGGTTGCGCAGAGGAGGGAGAGGAGGAGGAGGAAGACAAGGAGGAGGAGAGCTAAGGGGAGGACAAAAAGGATGGGGGTGTCGACGAAGAGGAGGAGGACCGGCATAGAGGATGGAGGTGAGGAGGTGCACAAGGAGGGGCAGCGATGAGGCACGAGGGTTTTTGTAGAAATGAAACAGTGATGGGGGAGGAGAGGGCCTGTGGTCGTGAATAGATCATGAACTTTTGCCTTTGCTTTAATTAGAAAGCGACGGCAAAAGTCAAAGTAAATTTTGAAGCGCGAGCATAAATTATTCCCATTGGCGGTCATGTCGGGGGGGAAATTAAATTTCCTCGATTTCCCGTTGCTTAAATTATAAAGCAACGACAAAAGTCGAAGCAAATTTTCAGTGCGCGCCCAAATTATTTCCATTGGCGATGATGCCCGGGGGGGGGAATTAAAGTTCCTTGATTTGTCGTCACTTATTAGAACAAATGATGACTATTCTCGATATCTAATTTGACTGCGAGCAACAACTGTTGTTCTCCTCTTCAAGCACTGCGGTCGAATTTTGAAGATGGATTCACCATCGATTTTCCCATGAAACGATGGTAAAAACATCATCGCCGTTGCTTTATAAACCAACGACAACTAACCGACGGTGAATGTCATATTTCTAATAGTGAGTGTGTAGATGCTTAGGCTTAAAGTCCCCTCAAATCAGAGGGCAGGTTGATAAGTCGTATACTTATCACCCCAATTTATTACTAGTTGAAAATAAATTTACTTGGCAAGGACTCGAGACTAAGTCCACATTCGAGTGGACACCCAGGCTAATTAAGCCCGAAGACCTTAAGAGTCCAAGTATTCAGGTCCCAAAGTATCAATTCCTAAAGTTTGCAACTCCTACTACCTAAGTTCTCGTCTCCTAATTCTTCTTTTTTTTATCTTTTTGAATTTTCATTTTTTTTTAATAAACTAAAAGAAATTCTACGAAGTTAACAAAATAATTTCAGAATAAAATATCCACCCCCCCATGCCTAAATGATGCAATGTCCTCATTGTAAAAATAAAGACATGAAAAGGGCAAAGTAAATAGAATATCACCTGAATTTCGTGACAATCCGGTCAGCTCCGCAGAGAGAAGAGAGTATACACACGCGCTAAGTTTAATGCCTTCATCTAGGCATAATATACATACAAAGAAGAAATTAGGAATTCATAAGTGCGGGTCAGAATCAAAATCAAAAGGTTGATCCTAAAACCCGTCAACAGAAGATGTCCATAGATGTGGACCAGATTATGATGGAGACCCATGCCCTAGGGTCGAGTGGTTCTCAGGTTCTAGATGAAAATCATCCAGAACCGAAGGTTGTTAAGCTTGCAGGGCTGGGCCTGCGGTTTTGTGGTGTGCTACCCAAGACCAAACTGTCGAACAATGGGTAAAGATGGTTCAATAGGTTCAGATGTCCTCTTAGCATTCAGCTCGAAAAAATAATCAGTTATTTCGAGCTTGGGTTGCACGTGAAAGATATCGTAAGGGTCCTGGTAGAAAGTAGGTGGTTTCAGGTCAATAGGTACCCTTAGATCCAAAATCAAAGTTCCCTCAGAATTAGCCTCCTAAATTTTCATTTCAACAATTCTATCCTCCAAAATCAAGAGCTCAGGCTCCGGGACCTCTAACATATCATTCACCCCATATGATTCACCCAAGTCCAAAAATCGTGGCTAAATCAAGATTGACTTGGGCACAATGATCTCAGAAGTCAGCTCTTCGAGGTGAGGATGAGGAATGGATTCACTGATTGAATCATCAAGATTAGGATCCTCCAAGTTAACCCCAACCGAATCAAATTCCTCTATTATCGGGCTGTCAAAGGTTCATCAGATTCCTCATGCCCATTTGTCTCACTAAAATCATTTTCCTTATGCTCAAGTGAGACTTCACCTAAAGATTATTCACCCTCAGAGTCAAAGAATTAATGATCCTCATTTATATGTGTCAAAATCTATTATCATTTCCTGGTTCAAAGAGACATATTTTTCCTCTCTCCCTGGCTCGGGGATCTCGGGTGAATCATTCGGTCCATCCTCAATGGGTTACTCTAGCCCAACCTGGTCATCCCCGATCTTAGAAAATGTATCCCCCCAACAAGCGCCTAAGCAGGTTCAGACATTAGCTCTCCTGAAGGGGGTTCATCTTGAGAATCATCCCAAGATTTGACTAGGGAAACCACAAATTTCATCATCAACCTTGACAACTTCCCAAGTAGAAACTCACCCAAGCCCATATCCCTAACATTTTGGAGCAAATCCAATAAAGAGCTATTGAGCTCATCAATCATTTTTATCATAGGCTCCAATGCTTCAATGCATGGTGTTGGCTAGGCTTCTAAAGATTATATGGTGTTCGTCAAGTTAGCCAACACCCTGTCTTGGATCTAGTTCACCTAAACCGACTAGTTCAGTTTAGGGTTGGGTGGGTTCGGGTTAAATCTAGGGGAGTCAAGATATTGAGGTTCTCGGGTTCCTCCCTATAGTAGGTCGTCTCGAGTTGTTCAAAGAATGGTGGTGACCTATATTCAGTGGAATACTGGGGAGGGTAGGTGTTATAATCATTATATCCTTCCTGATTGTAGATCGGGTTGGTTTGGTGATCAAAGGATCGAGATCTATAATCATTGTAGCACTGGGAAGGATAGTAATCATAGTCTTGTTATCCAGGGATAGACCCTGGACACTGAGGTCTGGATTCATACCCCCAATCAAAGTTATCTCGGCTAGTGGATGGGTAATTACAAGTCAAGTCAAGATAATAATCATCTTGGGGATAAGTAGTGGTAGGAGGGTAGGATTGGAAATGTGTGAAAGATGTGGAAGGATACATTGTGGAGTAAGAGGGAAAACAGAAGAGAAAGGAGCCCTGCAATACAATCAACCAAACCTATCCTTATGTGGGTAGCCTAATGACCTACAGACTCCCAGGAGTCATCCTAAGGTTATAAACGATTTGGTCTACTTCTATCCAATCAATCCAACTAGTTAGAGGGAGGGGCTAGGGAGAAGGTTCTTCCTTTGGTTTACGCCTCCGGTTCCTAGTGTACCCCCCAACCATAGTTGTTTGACGCTACTCCCCTAGCTAGACATCAGATGGACCAGCAAAAGTAGATTAATCGAAAAAAATCTCAGTCTGAGCCCCCAAGATCAAATCAATCCTTAAGGCCAACGTCTACTCAGTTTTAATTAGGCTTGGGATGATTGTGCTCTTGGAATGTGATGGGCCCTTTAGATGGGTTGTGCCTTTAATGATTGATTCAAATGTGTGTGCGTGCATAACCTAGGTTTACAAACAAGGTTATTTGATGATGTGTCTTTTAGGGTTCAACCTTGTTTAGTAGCTTTTAGGATTTAATCTTTAGGTATATTCAATCAAGGTTCAGTAAAATACTCCAAGTTTTGAAAGCACTGGTGATGATATATTCCTTTAGAAATCAGAAAAAATGTGGAGTGCCTAGTTCAGCCCTAAAAATCAACCCTAAGATGCAAGCTACTTGATGGATCAGTTTTAAAGTGAGTGGTGCGGCCCAAACAGCTCAATGAATTGACCTATTACATCACTTAGTTAAGGCACACAAGAATCTTTAACCTATTCATATTTCTACTCACTTATGTGTATTGAGTTGAAGTGTACCAGGTCCACAAGTCAAATCCTAGTTAAGTGGTAGAATCAAAGTGATTGTGCGCCTTAGGATAAGAAGTTGTGGATGTTAAGTGTGTAGCTTTCAGTTAAATCCCACAAGAGAAGAATATTTTTTTATTTTTTTATGTATGCGGGTGGGTGAGATGAGTGGAGTGACAATCAAACAACCAAGATCTACCCTAGGATTTATGCAAGCACCTAAGTTGATTTGGGTTTGGGTTATTAGGTTATGGAATGAAAACTAGGGTGGGGGTGGTGGCAATAAACTTACAAAACCTTCATCCGCACTTTTCTCTGATCTAACAGCTCTGGCCCGCGATGTAAACACGTTTATATCACATAAACTGTCTATTTATGCATGTTCTTAGGCATAGAGTTGCATCATACATTATAAATATTGCATAACATGCATCATCTTGCATTTAGGTTAGAATGTGTAAATTTTAGGTTAATTTTCCCTTTTTGTGGTCAAGTAACAAGGCGACTTTTAATCGGGCCTCGGATTGAAGATCCAACTGTACGGATCTGATCAGGGCAACAATCGGAGTTCAACGACTCCAAGATCACCTTGATCGAACATCCGTAGCATCAGATATAATCTGAGAAAGGCTAGAGATCAAGGGCCAAGATGGTGTCAATCCACACTTCAGATGACAAATCCGACCACATGGATGGGTTTGGATCGATGATCGCAGCCCAACGGTGCGAAAATCAGTCCAATCCAACATCCGTGGCACCATCTACAACACAGAAGATCGACGGCCATGATGATGCCACGTGGCGCCATCACAACCACCTAGCACCGACCGCAACATCTCTTCTTCGCCCGCTTAATGAATCCCAGCCGTTTGATGCCCATCCAACGGCTGAGAACACTCCACGTCGCACACCAAGCAGTGCTCTCATCTTCTGAAGGCAAAGGCTTAGATGATCTCGACCGTTGGATGAAGATCCAACGGCCGAAATTAGCTGAGCACAAAAGCAGCGTCGCACCTCAAACCGCTGCGTAGCGTAGTGGTTAAGGTGCTGCTAGCACAAGGAGCGTGACTTCAAGCCCCCTACATTGTGCCACTCCTCGCATGGATGCGTGCGATCAACTACGAACGGCCTAGATCAACCAATCGGGAGCACGTGCGATTGGATGCCCAATTTCACGCCCGATCTCACATGCTGGCACGTGAAGCTGAAGTGGGCAAGGAGTGGTTTAAGCCATCCAATCTCGCTGTCGGACGGCTGAGAATCAAAGAATGTGTGTTGGCATTAGGCATGTGGGAGAGGAGGAGACGACAAGCGCGCATGCTCGTCACCCACGATCTGGGCTTTAGTGACGGTTTTATCCATCACTAAAGACCCTGATTTAATGTTTTTAAAGTAAAATGACCTATTTGCCCATTCAAACATCACCTATAAATAGCCCTACGACCCCCACACTTTCTTCATCCCTTCCTCTCTTCTCTCAACCCCTCTAAAGCTCTAAGAGCTTGTCCCAAACCCAGGATGCTCCATTAGAGTTAAAACTAGAATTTTTCCACCCTCTCCCTCCTTCGTGCAGCATCCTGCGGTTGTCCTCTCACTCCATTCGGGAAGTGGATCCCACGACGACGACGTCTTGCCTCACCCCCAGTTCTTCCCACTTCATTCTCCTTCTTCCCGCTTCGTCCTCCATCTTCCAGGCATCACCCCGTCCGGCTCGTCCTCCAAGCAATTGTCGAGGAGGATACTTCTCTCTCCATTCTCTTTACCGCTTTCTAGAGTAGATTTGCTGCTTTCTAGCGTAGATTTCCTGCCTTCTAGTTGTAATGATTAGTGTAATGAACAGCATTTGATTATGAGATTCATATTTATTCTACCTCTCTTTTATCTTTATTTGTAATATTCTCTCTCTCTCTTCTATTTATTATTTGTTAAATAGATAGCTAGTTTTTTACCAGCTAATTTATTTCGTGATAGTTAAACAAACGCGATTTTGAATCAAATGTCCACCTCCCTGTGTTCGACCTAGAATTCTTAGAGTTTTGGTATAAATTTATCTATTGACAGATTTCTTCGCAAATCAAACTACAACTACAAGTTTTTCAAAATCCAACTCTTTTTGCGTAGACCTTCCAATCAACATTTTGGCATCGTTGCCGGGGAGGCGATGCTCTTTGATTTTTTACATTTTCCCACCTTACTTATCTTGTACCTCACTTTTTTCCTTTCTTATTATGATTGTAGGTACTCTCTCAAGATGGGCAAAAGCAGTAGATTGAAGTAAAGTGTTGTTGAAGGGTCTATAAGTTTACCCCTACCTCCACACCCACTAGATTTCATTCCATCACTTAATAACACAAGCCCTAATTAACCTAGGAGTTCTCTTAAACCCTAGGGTTAGTTTTGATTATTTGTTTGTCACCTCCACCCGCCTCACCCTCCATATATAAAAGAAAAATTAAAAAAAATCTCTCACAGAGGTACACAACCTCTTCTAATTTTCAAACTCAACCAGTAAACCGATCTTTAGAACTGGTACCCACACCCAAACACATAATCAAATAGAAATTAGATTAGGTAACCACTTATGTCCCTAACTAAGTGGTGCATCAGGCTAATTGTTTGAGTTGTTTTGGCCGCACCACTTCAACTAAAAACAACTCATCAAGTAGCTGCCACACAGGTTCAACTTTTAGGGATTTACCAGGCATTCCACATTCTTTTAAGCTTTAAAGGAAAATATCTTCACCTGTACTTTCAAAACCTAGTATGCCAACTAAACTTGATTGAATACATCTAAAGTTGAATCCTAAAAGCTACTAAGCAAGATTTAAACCCTAAAATTCACCGCATCCAAAAATAATCTTGCTTGAAAACCATTGGTTGTGCACGCACACACATATCAATCAATCATTAAGGGCACAACCCAGATAAAGGACCCATCACATTTCAAAGCACATTCAAACCTAACCCTAATTAAAATAAAATAGATGTTGGCCCTAAGGATTAGACTCACTCTTCGGAGCCCAGACCGAGATTATTTTCAATTAGTTTGTTTCAAACATTCAATCTGATGTCTATCTAAGGGAGCAGAATCAAACAATCGCAGCTGGGGGGTACACTAGAAACCTGTGGCACAAACCAAAGAAAGAACCTTCTCCCCAATCCCTCCCTCTAATTGGTTGGATTGATCGGAAAGAAGTAGATCAAATCAATTCTTTATCTCAAGACAGGTTCTGGGAGTCTATAGGTCTTTAGGCTAGCCCACTTAAGGACAGGTTTGTTTGTTTGTATTGCAGGGCACCTTTCTTTCTCCTGTTCTGTCATGGATCCTTCCACATCTTATTCACACTTCCACTCCTACCCTTCTACCACTACTTATTCCCAAAATGATTATTATTCCAACCAGACTTATTCTCATCCATCTTCTAGTTGGGATAATCCTGATTGGGAATACAGTTCCAGACCTCTATGTTTAGGGTCTAACCCTGGACACCATAATCTTGATTCTTATCCTTCTCCGAGCTACATCGATTATAGATCACCACCCTCATTTGGACAACCTAATATGATCTACAATCAAGAAGGATACACTGATCCTTACCCCTCCCCAGAATACACTACCTTTAGGTCATCACCACCTTATGTACAACTTGAAATGACCTATTATCAAGGAGGGTATCAAGATCCTCAATTCGTTAACTCCCCTTCACTGAACCCAAACCCACCCAACCCTGAACCAAACCATTTGGTTCAGGTTAACCAGGTCCAAGAGAAGGTGTTGGCTAACTTGAGGAATACCATACAATCTTTAAAATCTTAGCCAACGCCTTGCCCTAAAGAATTAGAGCCCCTGATTGAAATGATTGACGATCTTAACAAGTATCTGTTGGATTGGCTCTAAGATGCTAAGGATAAGGGCCCAGGTGAGTTTTTACTTGGGAAGTTATCTAAATTGTGGATGAAATTTATGGTTTCTTTAGTTCAATCTTGGGATGATTCCCAGGGTGAACCTCCTTCAGGAAAGCCAATGTCAGAACCCGCTCAGGCACCTATTGGGGGGACACGTGTTACGAGATCGGGATTGACCAGGTTATTCTAAAGTAATTAAATAAGGATGATTTGATTTCTTCACCTAAGATCCCTGAGCCGGGGTACGAGGAAACTTATGTATCCATGGATCAGAAAGTGATTGATGATTTGAGACATACATCAATGTGGATTTAGATTTCTTTAATTCTGAAGGTGAAGAATCATTATGCGAAGTCTTATATGAGTTTACAGAACACGATTTTAGTGAGACAACTGGGCCTGAGGAATTCGATAAATCATTTGATGGCCCTGAAATTGAGGAACTTGATCCTATTGAGGCTCACATGGCAGAGTCAGATCCTGATTTCATGACGGATTCAATTCAAAGCTCCATTCCCAATTTACACCCCTTTGAGCTTATTGAAGATTTTGATTTTGAAATCAATAAACCCAAGTCCATTCTGATTCAGTCACATCTTTTAGACTTAGAAAATTCAGATGGGGTGATTAATATACAGGAGGTCCCAGAATTTAAAATTCTAAATGAGGAGGATAGGAGTTGGGAAATATTGATATGGGAAGCCAATTCTAGAGGAAGCAGAAGACCAAGTCTAAGGGTGCCTATTTGTCTAAAACTCCCAACCTTCTACCAAGACCCTTATGACATCTTTTCAGAGGATGTCCAACCCAAGCATACATTCTTTGATTACCCTTTTGAGCTTGATCTTTCTGTAACCTGACTTTTTGGTCTTAGGTTGCATCCTCACAAATAGTAGGCCCGACCCTGCTTGCATACTAATTTTAGGTTTTGGATAATTTTTATCCAAAACCTTAGATATACTCGATCATGGGGTATGGGTCTGCATCACAATCTAGTCTACATCTGTGGACATCTTCACTTGGCAGGTCCAACGCTATATTTTATTATTCTGATGATGACCTGCACCTGTGAATTCTTTATTTCCTCTTCTTTGTATAGTGTGCCTAGCTAAAGGCACTAAATTCATCACGTATATAGTTCTTTTCATCTCGGAGCAGACCAGTTATTCACGCAATTCAGGTGCTTCTACTCTACTCCACTCTGTTTAATGTCTTTTTAATTTTTTTTTTGAAACAGAAAGGAAAGCTATCGTCCTGCGATAGCAGTCCGGAGTAGTATATTATGTGCAAAGAAGGGAGATTACAAAAAGGATCCCCAAGACTGTATGAGGGACCAGCACTCTCTTACAATATTCTCACAACATACTGACCTCTCCTGAAAAAGTCTCTCATTCCTTGCCTTCCATACACACCAAATAGAAGCAGCCATGTGGACATGTGGTTTCCCTCTCACCTCAAACCCATGCCACATAGAATTCCACTCTGGTAAAGGCTCCTGACAAATTTTTCTCCAGATGACATCAGTGATAAGGCAAAAAGAGAAGAGGTGATTCACATTATCAGTGCTCATCTCACATAAAAAACACACATGATGATCAGTACCCAATCTTCTGTGGCGTAGATCACTTGTGATTAACCCATCTCTCCTGCATAGCCAAAGGAAGATTTGTACCTGAGAGGAATTTTTAACATCCATATCTTCTTATCAATGGAATCATGTCTCCATCCCTCTTCAAAATTTAAAATTCTGTTATACCCAGATTGGGCACTATAGATCCCATCCCACAGATATCTGTCCTCCGTTCCAGGCTTAGGTCTGAAATTTTCAAGGTCTAATAAAAGCCTTCTCTTCTCATCCCATAACCAGGTAGTTCTTCTGCTACTGCTGGATTCCACATCATCCAGATTCCAACTGATGCTGCTGCAAGACCAGATCTTGCTGACCGTACCATTCTTGTCAGCTGCTGCATCAAAAGCTCTCGGATAGAGCTCCTTCAAGACCCCCAATTTAGACCATTCCTCCTTCCAGAATCTGAAAGATCTGCCATCTCCAAGTGATGGTTGCAGCAGATGGAAGTGATTAGCCAAAGCCTTAGTTACCGATTTCCAGAAAGGTGATGGACAGTTTGGCTGAAGTCTGGAAAACCTGCTGTTGGAAGCTCCATATCTATCTCTGATCAGATCAAACCACGATTTCAGATCACCTTGCAGCAGCTTAACAGCCCATTTGAGTAGCAAGGCATCATTAAAATGCTGCAAGGACTTGATCCCAAGACCACCCAGCTCCTTAGGATAGCAGATTTGATCCCATTTGAGAGGCTGCAAGAAGCTACCCTTGTGTCTAGCTCCCTTCCAAAAAAATCTCTTCCTCATCACATCCAATCCTTTCCAAATGGATCTTAGTGCTTTGAAAATGGAGAAGTAGAAAATAGGGATGGAGGTGAATTATCTTGAGGACATTGCATTAGATAGGCATGGGGGGGTGGATATTCATTACTGAATTATTTGTCAGCTCCGTAGATTCTTTTTATTTTCTTTCTTTTTTTTAAGTTGAATTAGGAAATAGAACTTGGGCTCTAGAAAATTTTCAATCTTAGAGAATAAACTGTATGATTTGAACACTTAGACCCTTCAGGTCTTCGGGCTTAATAAGCCCGGGTGTCCACTAAAATGTGGACTTATTTTTTGAGCCCTCGCCATTCTAAATTCATATTTTAATTGGTTAAATAAGTTGGGGTGATAACTACACGACTTATCAACCTGCCCTCTGATTTGAGGGAGTTTTAAGTCTAAGCATCTACACACTATTTGCACTGACTCGCTTTTCGGTGGTTTTAACAGAAATTGGGTAGCTAATGAAACTTCTAGGGTGGTATGGCTGGCAAGTTATCATAGATAACAGCCCATAGGTAGGTTGTCCAAAGCCCAGTCACACGAATATTCTTTTCCTGCTACCTTTGGGTAAATCATAGGTCAAGGAAGCCACCAACTTAAAAAAAAAAAGAGAAAAGAAAATATTCAAAAAAAAACAAAAGAAAAGGAGAAAAGAAAAGAAAAATAAATAAGCCACACTTCACCACACGAGTATGGCTGGCAAGTTACCGTGGGTAACAACCCATTGGTAGGTTGTCCAGAACCCAGCTTAAGAAATGCGCATAAAATTCCAAACACTTAGGAAGAAGCGGAGAAGTAGAATAAGTCGGGGAGATATACACTGGGTTCCCCTTGTGTTGACCTCATACAAATAAAAGTAGGGAGAAAGCTACTGGTCGAATAGATACACCTTTAGGCAGAATTTCTTTTCAAGGTCACCTAAGGGCATAGAAACTCGAAGTCCGTTCTAATCGTCGATCAGTAAGTCTATCACATTTCATACAAAGATGCTTAGAACTTAGGGTTCTCTTCGAGTCTTGGGTGGGTTGAGTGGCCGTAGAAAGCTGCTCCGAAACCCTAAACTCAAAAATCCAAAAAATCTAGAAAAGAAGAAAAGAAGAAAAAGATCCTCCTTTGAATAAGGCAAGGGCTTGAGGCGGTCTGCATTTTGGCAGAAACCTGGGTGCTATTGTGTCTCTGTAGTTCAGGTCATAGTTGAATTCTCTAAGTATTGAAAAATAACTATTGCTCAAGAAATCAGACCAAATTCTCTTATAAATAGCATGTAGTTTTGCTAGGAACTAGCAAAAGATAGGCATGGGGGTGTGATGTAAATACATTTATATCACATAAACTGCCTATTTATGCGTATTCTTAGGCATAGAGTTGCATCATTCATTATAAATATTACATAACATGCATCATCTTGCATTTAGGTTAGGTTGTGTAAATTTTAGGTTAATTTTCCCTTTTTGCGGTCAGGCAATAGGGCGACTTTTAATCGAGGCCTCGGATTGAAGATCCAACTGTACAGATCTGATCAGGGCGATGATCAGAGTTCAACGACTCCAAGATCGCCTCGATCGAACATCCATAGCATCAGATATAATCCGAGGAAGGTTAGAGATCAAGGGCCAAGATTTTAGATGATAAATCCAACCGCACGGATGGGTTAGGATCGACAATCACATCCCAACGGCGTGAAAATCGGTCCAATCCAACATTCGTGGCACCATCTACAACACATAGAAGATGGACGACCATGATGGTGCCACGTGATGCCATCATAGCCACCCAGCACCCGCCGCAGCATCTCTTCTTCACCCGCTCAATGAATCCCAGACATTGAATGCCCATCCAACGGCTAAGAACATGCCACGTCGCACACCAAGTGACGCTCACATCTTCTGAAGGCGAAGGCTCAGATAATCTCGACAGTTGGATGAAGATCCAATGGCCGAAATCGGCTAAGCACAAAAGCAGCACCGGACCTCAAACCGTCGCTTAGCATAGTGGTTAAGGCACTCCTCGCGCAAGGAGCGTGAGTTTGAGCCACCTGCGTTGCGCCTCTCCTCACGTGGATGCACGCGATCTCAACCGCGCGATCAGCTGCGAACAGCCCAGATCAACCAATCGGGCACTTGCATGATTGGACGCCTAATTTCACACCCGATCTCACGCGTAGGCGTGCGAAGCTGAAGCGGGCAAGGAGTGGTTTAAGACGTCCGATCTTGCGATCGGGCGACTGAGAATCAAAGAACGTGCGTTGGCGTTAGGCACTCGGGAGAGGAGGAGATGGCGGGTGCATGCGCACGTCGCCCATGATCTGGGCTTTAGTGATGGTTTTATCCGTCACTAAAGACCTTGATTTAATGTTTTTTAAGTAAAATGACCTATTTGCCCATTCAAACCTCACCTATAAATAGCCCAACGACCCCCACACTTCATCCCTTCCTCTCTACTCTCACCCCCTCCAAAGCTCTAAAAGCTTGTCCCAAACCCGGGATGCTCCATTAGAGTTAAAATTAGAATTTTTCCACCTACCTCTTTCGTGGAGCATCCCGCGGTTGTCCCCTCACTCCATTCAGGAAGTGGATCCCATGACGACAACATCTTGCCTCACCCCCGGTTCTTCCCGCTTTGTTCTCCTTCTTCCCGCTTCGTCCTCCATCTTCCAGGCATCACCCCGTCTGGCTCGTCCTCCAAGCAATCGTCGAGGAGGATACTTCTCTCTCCATTCTCTTTACTGCTTTCTAGAGTAGATTTATTACTTTCTAGCATAGATTTCCTCCTTTCTAGTTGTAATGATTAGTGTAATGAACAACATTTGGTTATGAGATTCATGTTTATTCTACCTCTCTTTTGTCTTTATTTGTAATATTCTCTCTCTCTTCTATTTATTATTTGTTAAATAGATAGATAGCTTTCGACCAGCTAATCTATTTCGTGACAATTAAACAAACGTGGTTTTGATCAAACGTCCGCCTCCTCGTGTTTGACTCGGAATTCTTAGAGTTTTGGTAAAAGTTTATCTGTTTACGGATTTCTTCACAAATCAAACTACGATGGGTTTTTCAAAATCGAACCCTTTTTGCGTAGATCTTCTGTGCAACATCCGCCTCTGATGAGTACCTACAATCTTAATAAGATCAGAGAAAAAGTGAGATAAAAGTTAGGTAAGGCGGAAAAACATGGAAAAAAAATCAAAGACCATTACCTCCCCTACAATGGCACCAAAATGATGTAGGCATGTTTCGCATGTTTAAAATTGGGGTTTGGAGGACCCGTCGTCGTAGCTCGCAAAATGCATCTATGAAATAAAATTTATAACCGAAACTCAAAAAGTGAATCCTAGATCGAACACAGGTTGGCGACGTTCACTTTGCTTGAAAACTGCATTTCGTTTTGTTTGTTTTTGGTGTTTTGGGGTTTTATTTTTTTTTGTTTGTTTTTATAAAGCAAGAAAACAATATGGATCACAATGGAGATAGAAGCAAATATGATATATATTGCACAAATGTTTATTACAATAATCCAGAAAGCACAAAAAAAGAGAGCGGTGAGAAGGAATCTCCCGAATCGGCTGTTAGGCGAGACGACGGCACCTGGCGGAAGCTTGGACAAAGGAGGTGAGGAGTGGGACAACGAAGGTGAGATGCACATGGACGTCGAGTAGAGGAAAGCTTCAACATGGCTCTGGAATGGAGGTGAGGAAGCGGAGATGATCTGCTACCGAAATGGAGGTGGGAGGACAGCTCCAAGGCGACCTATGAATGGTAATGGGAAGATGGAGGAATATTTGGTGGGACAAAGGGATGCTAAACTAATAGGAGCCTTGGGAGCTTGAGAGTAAGCTCTAATGGAGCGTTGGTAGGCTTGCTAGAGCTTAGGAGTTGGTAGGAGTAGAGTAGGTAGAGATGAAGAGGAATGGGGGGTGTAGGGGTGTTTATATAGTGATGGGAGGAAGATCATCCCGCTCACAGACATTCAGCGATAGGTACAAGCGTCACTAAAGGCCGCTCAAGCTGTCGCTAAAAGATACGCACCACTCCATTGCCTTGGCTGGTACACACATTGCGCAATCCATTTAGTGACAGCTGCAAGTGTCACTAGAGACCTGCTCTTCTATCGCTGCAAATCCCGTGCCCACCGCTCACTCCCGCCTGCTGTCGCTGAGGTTGGATGCACAGTGCCCGTTGGATTCAGAAGTGAACGGTTGAGATCGCACCTCTTGATCTCACGTGAGATGGTGCATTCTCAAGGTGCGTCGATGGCCGCATGTTGCATCCATACTCATCGAGTGGTGCCACGTGGTGACGCCTCCGCTACTTGATGACATCAAACAGGCGCATTCAAATCACGCCCGCTCTTCGCTGAATTTGAGTGCAGCAACTGAGCTTTGAACACACGCCCATGCATTGTGAGCTGAGGCACCCACCGCTGCACTGAGGTCATGCTATGCTCTGTTTAGGAATTAAGATTCCATGCCCACGACCGTTGGATCTTGATCCAACGGTCGCGATTGCACGAAGTCTTCTCTCTACTTGGCTTAAGGCTGGCGGTGCAATGCTTTATCAACCATTGGATTTGAATCCAACAGTTGAGACTCCACAGGTGTAACTGAGGAAGATGAGCAGCGACCGGGCTGGAGGGCCACGATGGTTCCACGTGGTACCATCGTGGCCGTCCATCTTCTTCTTGTGGAGGGTACTACAGAGCTTTGATCGGAGTGATTCTCGCATTGACGGACTGCAATTGTCTCTCTGAATCCATCCATACGGTCAGATTCTTCATCCGAAGCCTGTAAAGATGTCGCACTTCCTCCTGGCCATGTAGAAAGATGGAATTAATGTACATAATATACAACTATCCTAAATGCAATGCAATTGATGTTTATGCAATATTTGTATCATGATATGCAATTCTAGGCCTAGGAACTATCGTAAATAAATATTTTATGATGAATTTATGCGTGTTTATCATGCCCACTTAGGTTAAGAATGTTTATTTTTAATTATGTTTAGAATGTGGGGTGTGCCCACTTAGGTTTTGAAAGTGGGGTGTACCCACTTAGGTTTAGAATGTTGATGAATTTGTGATTTGTGAATGAATTATTTTATTATGAATGCTTATTTAGTTGTATTTCTATGTTAATTTATTTTTCTGAAAGTGAAATGAGATGGAGTAGGAGAGGAAGAGGAGGAGGGAAAGAGATGAATAAAGAAGAATTTGAATTAATGAAGGGAAGGAGGAGAGGAAGAATAGGGAGAAGAGAGGAAAGAGAGGATAAATAAATAAATAGTAGATGAAGAAGAGGGAGAGAGATGCATAAAGAAGAATATAAAGGAAGGGAAGGATGAGAGAAAGGGTAGGAAGAAGAGAGAAAGAGAGTAGAAAGGAAGTGGTAAAATAGGGAGATGAGGGAAAGTGAGGAAGAATCTATTTTTTATTTGTATATAATTATTTATTTGTATTGCAAATTTTATTATTTTAATGAATTCATAGATACACACACTTGCACAAATCTAGATGCACTTGAGGCCAAACAATAGGTATTCTAACCCCTAGATTATAGGTTTTGGGAGGGGATAATCATGTCAAAATACTTGTCCGTCGACACTTATGATCATGTTATATGGATAATGCAAAGTGTTTGTATACCTCACTTACATTCACGAAGCTTTGTCTTTATAGCATGCCATAAGAGTCGTCATCCTTTGTTCAGAAGGGGGTCCTTGAAGATTTGATCACAACTTAGGATTACTTGTTACATGGAACCCATGTCTAGAGGAATTTGGATAATATCTTTTCACTCTTCTCTGATATACCAACTGATCTTATCTACGTTCCTAATGCACCCTTAAATGGGAGTTATTGGGAATGTAATTAAGGTTAGTCTTGGGGGTATACTGGAGAAGTGCAAGGAGATGCTGTCGAAATTTCTCCAGACACTGGTTACATGTAACAAGTAACGTTGTGATCAAATCTTCAAGGATGGGCTATTAAATGAAAATTTTAATCCAAATACAAACACTGTTATGAAATCATATTATAATTATTGAGTGTGTGGTTTTATTTCATTTTTATAGATCATGGATAAGTCTTGGATTACTTTGAGGAACTCGGATTACTTTCAATACAAGAATGGAGTGAGAAGTTCCTTGATTGGGCATTTCATGATGATAGGAAGTCATTCAGACGAGGAGACAAGTTCGATAGGATATTTTGCTCATGTATGAGGTGCTTGAATGGATATTCACATGATAGGAACACTATATATGAGCACATGATTTGCAACAGTTGGTGGCACCATTATACTAACTAGATTGCTCATGGAGAGGATTAGCCAGAGGAAGTATGACGATCTCCGATAGATTTTGAAGAGACAGTTGTTGACATTGAAGCTGATGAGATCGATGAAATGCTTGATGAGATGAGAGTAGGAGTTGAAGATCCGGCTAGTGGGGAAACTTGTAATTAGTTTTATGATGCTATTAGGGCAACAGACGAACCTATTTCTCCCGGGATCACGTCCATTTCTAAGTTGTCATTTCTTTTGATGCTATTTTGGATGAAGGTTATGAATAAAGCAACCTCTAAATTGATGTCCGAGGTGCTTGAATTCATTGGAGAGCTTTTAAATGATTCGAAAAGTTATCCAAAGACATGGCATAAAGCAAAGAAACAGATTCGTGGACTTGGTTTAAATTGTGAGAAAATTGATGCTTTTCCAAATAATTGTGTGTTATAGAAAAATGAATATGCAGAGTTGAGTAGTTGTCCACAATGTGGTGTTGAGAGATTTAAATTGGGAAATTCACTAAATACAAGGGCCAAAAAATAGTCGAAGAAGATTCTACGTTACTTTCCATTAATTCCTAAGCTTCAACGCCTTTTTATTTCAAGTAGAACTGCAAATTTGATGATATGGCATAAGGATAATATGTCACGAGATGGTTGCATTCGTCATCCTGTAGATTCAAAAGAGTGGAAAATGTTTAACAGCACTCATTTAGCATTTGCAGAGGATGCAAAGAATGTCAGATTGGGTCTTGCAAGCGATGGGTTTAATCTTTTCAAAAACATGTAGCCATCCTGTTTAATTTGGCCAATCGTGATGGTAACTTACAACTTACCTCCGTGGCTTTGTATGCGATCGTCATTTATATTGCTGACCCTCCTCATCCCCAATCCAAAGCAACCAGGAAATGCAATTGGCATTTATCTTCAACCATTGATAGATGAACTAAAACTATTGTGATGTAATAGCATTCATACATATGATGCACAAAGAAAATAATTTTTTGATATCCACGCTGCATTATTATGGACCATTAATGACTTCCCCGCATATGCAAATTTGTTAGGATGGAGTATAGAGGAAAAGTCTACTTGTCCAATATGTATGGATGACACTCATCATCTTCGACTACCTGAAAGCAACAAGTTCTATTATTTAGGACATCATAGATTCCTACCAGTTGAGCATAGATGGCGAACAATAGTGTTTAAGGACAAGTTTGATGGTAAAAGTTGCCGGTATTCTTCTAAGAATTTGAAGAAAAGCCAAGTACAAATTCAATAAGGTTGTCAGGTTCTCAAATAATGGAGAAATTACAACTTGGCAACATACGATTAGATCGGCTATTTAAGAAAGATTAAATAGCTTTGAAACATATGGGTTTTAAAAAAAAGAGCATTTTCTTCAGGGAACTCTTGTATTGGAAAGATCTAACTATTCGACATAATCTTAATGTGATGCATATTGAGAAGAATGTCATGGACAACATTTTGGATGTGTTCAACTGAACTGATAGTCCAAAAGATACAGTGAAAATGAGAAAACACATGATAACTTTAGGCATTCATCCAAAGTTACATGTTATTGAAAAAGAAGACGACAGTTATGACTTTCTAAAAGCTATTTACAGCTTAAACAATGATCAATGAGAGAAAGTTTTTACCTTCTTGAAAGAAATACGGGTGCCAGATGGCTATTCTTCACAACTTTCTCGATGTGTAAATCAGACTCAAAAGAAAATTAGTGGGTTAAAGAGTCCCAACAATCACGTTTACATGCAAGTCTTGTTCCCACTAGCTATTCGTGGAGTGCTACCTGATCCAATTGTGGATTTATTTACAGAGATGAGTCAATATTTCAAAGCTATTTGTTAGAAAGTTGTAGATTCTAATAATTACAGTATTGGGATAAGCAAATAGTTGTCACATTATGTAAAATGGAGCAGATATTTCCTCTAGTGTTCTTTGATGTCATGGTTCATTTAACTCTACATCTTACAAATGAAGCGAAAGTTGCTGGGCCTATGTAATACAGATGGATGTATCCAGTTGAACGGTTTCTAAAGAAACTTAAAGATTATGTGTTAAATAAGGGTAAGACTGAAGGATCTATTGTGGAAGGATATCTTGTAGAAGAGTCCATTGACTTCTATGCTATGTATATGGATGAGACAGACAATCGATTTAGTCGATTACAGAGAAATTATGATGGAGGGTACAATGAGAATGATGAAGATTGGCTTTCCATATTTGATATTCGAGGAAGGTCTATCCTCCACACAGAGTACAAATCAATCTCTTAAATCGATCAACGTCTAGGTTACTTGTACATTCTTAAGCAAATTTCAAAAGTTGATGAATTTTATAATGAATTTAAGGAATGTTCACATCCAGAAACACGCGAGGTCGACTTTCCTGAGTGATTTAAACAACGTGTTATGCAAATGAAAGAAGAGAATGACCCACGATAGGTGGAGGACTTCTACATAATATTGGATCAACCGTTGAGTTATGGACATTACCATTCAGGTTACATTATAAATGGATTCAAATTCAGGATAAAATCCATAGATGATATGAAGGCCACGCAGCATGCTGGTGTTGTTGTCAATTGCGATTTGAACACTGGTTGTGATGGTTACTACGGACATATCGAAGAAATCATTGAGATGAGCTTTAGATACGACCGTAGAGTTGTCATTTTCAAGTGCAATTAGTTCAACGTGTTTAAAGAAGGCATTAGATTCAAACTTGATAAGAAGCATGATTTTTTAAGTTTGAATAAGAATCGTCGAATTCTTCATTCTTCAAAACCTTTTACATTAGCATGTCAAGTATCTCAAGTCTTCTACGTCCCTGACAACAATAGAAATGGATGGCTTATACCTGTACGGACAATTCCACGTGAATATTTTGACGCACAAAAAGATGTTGAAAATGAAGTAGAAGAAGTTGCTTATCAAGAAAACTTACTAAAAGTTGGTGCAGGTGCAATGGATATTGATATGTAAGGTATAATTATCTTTTATATCATTTTTCTTTTGTCATTTCTCAATTCGTAGTGAAAGCTTGATGTATAATTATCTTAGTACAAAAGGAAATCAAGAAAAATTCGGTTCAATAAAACCAAATTGGTTCGATCAATCTAAGTACCGATCTAACCAGTCCATGCTAGCATTCCTTCCAAATTGGTGAACCATTTGAACCGACCACTATAGGGCTAGTTCTTGGTTTAACCGATTGGACCAATTGGTCCAATCTAATTTTTTAAACATTGATTGAGACCAAGTTATTTCCTTTAATAAAAATATATATAGAATATTCAAGCAGCCACATTACTCAATGATAACGAATGTAACGATCCCAACAAAAATCAACCCCTTGGAGTTTGAAAATCTATGCAACTACCAAATAACTCTTCTCAGTGAAAAGTAACTCATGAAATTATACCACAGATTATGGTGAATAATGATCATCTATCGCTCAGATTATGGTGATACAGCCTCTACCCCTAAATGAAGTAGAGCTCTGGTGCAACCAAATTGACCATATGAAAATCACAGGGGAAGCTTGATGAGCTGCGTTTCGCGAATTAAAATTAGGGTTTGGAGAACCCATCGTCGTGGCTCGCAAAATGCATCTATCAAACAAAAGTTATAACCGAAACTCGAAAAGTGAGTCCCAGGTCGAACACAGGGAGGCGAACATTTGGTTTTGAAAAATACGTGTTTCGCTTTTATTTGTTTTTGTCGTTTTTGTCTTTTCTAACTTTTCTGGTATTTTTATCAAGCAAGATATTAGGTCAGTAAATTCTTATCTAACTAATCTACTTGCAAAATATAAGAGAGAGAGAAACAATCACATATATCTCAACAAGTGTTTCTACAACTATGAAAGCAAGAAAAACTACACTAGAAAGCAGTAAAGATAGATGAAGATGAGAAGAATCCCCCTCAACGGTCACTTGAAGGACAACTCGCTCTGACGGCGCTCGGATGAAGGTGGTGAGGAGTAGGACGAGTGAGAACAACAGCGGAGGAAGGAGGACAGGGTGGGATGTCGTCGCAATGAGGATCTACTTCCTGAAGTAGGTGAGAAGATGGCTATGGGATGCTCCACAAATAGGGATGAGGGGAGGGAAAAAATATTTGGTTTTCTACTCTAGAGGACCATCTCGGGCTTGGGACAAGCTCTCTCTAGAGCCTTGGAGGTGGTGAGGAGAAGAAAGGAACAGATGCTTTGGAATGGAGGGGGTGGGTACTTTTATAGTGGAGGAGGAGAGATAAAATCATCCATAGGTAATTAGTGACGGTTGTTATCGTCGCTGAAGATCCACCCAACTGTCACTAAAGATCCGCGCCCTTCAATTCCTTTGCTAGCATGAGCATAGTGCAGGCCATTACTGACAACTACAAGCGTCACTAAAGGCCCGCCCAATTGTCACTGAAGATCGCACCCCTGCTGCTCACGCCCCGTTGGCATGCGCATTGCGTACTCCTTATCGTGCACATGCTCGCGTGCTGGCGTCGCGCTGTGCACGCATGTGCACGCAGCCGTGCTGAGCTGTGTGCGCTATGCGCTGCACCCTTGCACACGTAACTATGCACTCAATTGGCCAATTGGGGGGGCTGCAGGGATTCGAGCCCACGTCCCTCCGTTGAAAGCCCACGCCTCTACCATTATGCCAAGTCATCTAGATGGTCTCGCAGACATCTTAAGGAGAGCTCTCAACCGTTGGATCAAGATCCAATGACTGAGAATTGATGATGAAGATGATGAGGGGGTGCCTTCCAGTTGCTGCTGACCGGTGTTGGGCGGCCTGGATGGTGCCACGTGGCACCATCTGGGTTGTCCATCTTTTGTCTGTTGCAAAGGGTGCCACGGTGTTCAGATCGAGATGATTCCCGCATTGTCGAACTGTGATCGTCGCTCTAAATCCATCTGTACGGTCGGATTTTCCATCCAAAACTCTATGAATGTCACATTGCCCCCTGGTCGTTGATCTTCCTCTAACTTCATATGATGCTATGGGATTCCGATCTAGATGTTTTTGGAGGCATTAGCCTCCGATCGTCGTCTTGATCAGATCCATACAGGTGGATCGTCCATCTGAGGTCCTAAAATAAATCTCCTTCCCTCCTAGCCATAAAAATGACGTAATTAACCTAAAATATACACAACTACTCTAAATGCAGAATGATGCATGCTATGAAATATTTATAATATGGAATGCAAATCTAAGCGTAGAAACATGCATAAATAAGCATTTTAACCTAAATGGATGTATCTACATCAATGCTCTCCCCAGCTTTGATCTTAACACCTGCAGAAGCAATTTCTAAAGGTAAAGGTGAAGGGAGAGAAAGTAACATCCTAAGCAGCAATTATGCTGATAAAAAGCCAGAAATCATTGATCTAGCAGTGGCAAAGTCAAGCATTTCTTATAGAGTTGGAGAGCTAGTTAGACTCATAAGTTTCCGCCTATGACTCACTTAGTTTGCTTTGGTAGCAGTAACCATACCAACAACTTATCTTTCATGAACCAGCACTTGCATTACAATGTGAGATCTGCCAAGCTAAGCTCAGTCACAACCCATCAGCTCCAACAAAAAGCAGATTTAAAAAAGGATCCCTTGCTCTGAATACTATTGATATCAAGCCCCTTTCTGCCTAAATGAACAACTAGCTCCCTAATCAAATCACCAACCAGGATCCCTTGTTGTACTCAACCCTTAGATTAAGATCTAAGGGCCAAAACCCCCTCCCACATTTAAAAAGGGAAAAAATTCTAGGAGTTGTTTATGGTGGCTAGCCTGACTTGCAGTCTTGTTTATGTTAATGTTTATGTTTCTATTTTACTATAAAATGTGTGATTTTAATTATATCATGTAGAATGTGTCATTTCTTTTTTACAAGATTTTGGAAAATATTCGTAATATAGGGGACACTCTGCTAATTTTTTTTCAAATTTTTTTTTATTTTTATTTATTTATTTCATAATATTTATACAAATAGTAATTTTTTTTAATGTATATGCAGATAAAATTCAAGAAATTTGCTAATAGGGCTAAGGATGGCTAGGGCACCTTAGTAAGTAGGGATGAGACCCAACCCCCCCGCACCCAGCCATCCCGCACACAGCCCACCCAGCCCCCCTGCACCCAGCCACCTTGCACCCAAACTCCCCCATTCATTCTTGAGTACATCCCTTTACCTACTCCCCACCAACACTCAGCTGTCATGATACCTAATCTTGCATATATCTGGCAGCAGCGTGAATATGTTCGACCTGGTGATCTTGCCCGACAGTACCAAAAAAAGGGCAAGAAGGTGGTTACCAATGTGGTGCATGAGCCTGAGCCAAAGGTTGCCACCCACTAACCTGACGACGACGAGGATGAGAATGAGGGTGATAGCGGCGGCGAGGATGAGGACGAGGAGGGTAAGGACGATGCTGAGGTACAGAGGCCACCTCAGCAGGACCCTCAGGTTGAGGTAGGGAGAAGTTCTACAGGTAAGAATTGTCATTAAAATCTTAATAAAATTTATTGATAATGTTTTAATTTTTAATATTTATATTTTTCTTATCAGGTAATAAAAAAAAGGAAGGGGTCCGACAAGAAATGTACATCTAGATGTACTTCCAGAGGGGACGAGAATCAAAGTGCATATCAATGAAGCTGGAGAAGATCCAGATTATTCTCCTTTCACCAGTAAACTATCTAGGATGGTAAAGGAGCTTGTCCCCCTTTGTCCTTTTAACTGGAGGTCAGTATCCAGGGAGATCAAGAGATAGCTTATTCATAATATGGAGATAAATAATTAATTATTTATGTATATATATAAGTTTACTTTAATAATATTTAATTCATTTATGTGATTTGTAATATTACAGGCAATCTTTGATTGGGGTGACGATGTAAATGTCACCAAGTATATCCTCCATCATGCAGCGAGACAACATCGTGATTGGAGGATGACAATAAAGAGAAGGGTGAAATCTATAATATTTCTTATTTTTATTATTTACTTAATTAATTCATTTGATAATTTATTTCTATAATTTAGTATTACAATTCAATGTCGTTTAATGAGGAGGCATTAAGAAATGTGCCTCCTACAATAGCAGCTGTGGAGAGAATGCTATGAGCATTGAAATAAGCCTCAAATAAAGGTAATTACAATTACTTTTAATATCATTTGAAAATAAATTATTCAATTCTTTCCCATTATAATATAAGTTATATGTACAGGATCAAGCAAAGAGGAAAAAGGCCAATAGGGCCAAAGTTCCACCATAGACCCACTGTTTTGGTCGAACTAGCATAGATAGAGTTAAGGCTAAATATGTAAGTAATTCCTTATAATTATGTTACTTTTATGTTTTCAATTAAAGTTTTAATTACAACTATTACATGCAAATCCCTGAAATATATTTACAGGCACGTTCACACGATGGTGCCACGCTCGATCGCGTTGGTGTATATGAGGTTACTCATAGTAAGGCCACCAACGACGAAGGGCCAGCATGGATACATGAGACATACCAACAAAAACATATAAGTAACATTTATTTATCAACTACTTAAATTTTTATACTTACTTTAATACGACATTAAATTATTGTAATTTGTAGAGAGAAATGATGAACTTAATCAACCCCCCTACAGACACCACTTCTGGCACTCCTATGACACCTGAGGAGGCTTTTAGGAGCATCATGCCTCCAAAACATGGAGGTTTCATTCATAGTGGGGGGAGAAGTCAAAGGATGTCTAGTGTTGAGAGCGTAATGCACATATTTGATAGGAAAACATCGTGGTATAGTGTGCAATACGATCAAACAAAGATATTTAATAAAAGATAATGAGACTTTGAGTCATAGTCATTCATCTCTTGGAGGCGTTTGTTTTACTTTTGAATTCAATCTTTTACCGCTCTACTTTATTCAAAATCGCACGCTGGTTTCCAGTCTTCTGATTAAAATTTCACCACTTCTATTATGAACCCTGATTACGTGCGCGTGTGTTAAATAGATCACAAAGGTAAATGTGTGAGTTTCTGTGCACACGATTCTAGTGAGGTGGTGACTGTTTATAGAGAATGCATCTATAGTCAGATTTTCTATATTTTTTGAAAACGACATGCTTGTTGCAAAATATCAGAAATTAAAAACAGGCAACATTAATCAGACAAAAGATATTGCAATGAGCTCATGATGATTCTCAACACATAGACATATATATATAGAAAATATACTTTTCATTCATTCATCTGGAGAGTGTTTGCAACATGAACTTGTAGAGGAAAGCTTGTACAGAAATGCTTAAAATGTAAATCTAGCTACCAAAAAATGATCGCATACAAGAATCTACAGGGGGATTTTGCATGCATCATTGGGGGAGAATAAGGACTACACTACTAAGCAGTAAATAAATGCAATAAATGTAAAGAGCTAGCTACAATCTATCAGAAGTGAGGGCATTCGGAGGTGGTCTCCGATGGCCTTGGAATGGTGGAGAGGAGAATGAGGGGCAGCCAATGGAGCTTAGGCCGACCCTTGGAGAGAGAGAGGAGTGATCTAGCATCCCAGCATGGTGTCCTTCATGGTGGTGCTCAGCTCATGGAGATGGTGGTGGAGAGGGTGGTAGCTAGCCTAAGTGGAAGTGGATGAAGCCATGAATGTGGATGGGAGCCAATGGATGTAAATCGGTGCAAATGGCCACCCCTTAGGTCTTTTTAAAGACCTAAGGGATTCTCTCTAGAGAGGTGTGGAACTCTCTAGAGAGAGTCCAAGAGTGGCTGGCCAAGTGGTTTTGAGATCCAAAAAATGTGGATCTCAATTTGAATGCCTCTTGGTTTTGAGATCCAAGAGTGGCCGAGGTGTGTAAATCGGTGCTTGTGCTGCGGTGCTCTGGGACATCGGAGGTCGGGCTGCAGGCGACGAGGATCGAGTGAGGTGGTTTCCTCGAGAAGGGGGGAGACACCTCCACCCCCTCCGGAGGGGGCACCCCTCGTGGAGGTCGAGGCACCGTGGTCGGAGGAGATTGGAGCGCTAGAAGGGAGGCTGGAGTCGGCGTTGGTTGCGAAGGTCTTGGAGGGGAAGGTGGAGGTGCAGGCCTTGAGAGAGGCGGTCACCGCCTAGTTGGGGATTGACGGGGGCCGGTTTGGGGTGGCCTCCCTGGGAGGTGGGCGATTGGTGCTGCTGGGGCTGAGCCGGGTGGAGTTGAGGCAACTGGTCTTCAAGGTGCTCCAGTGTGGCCGTGGAGTGGTGAGGTGTCGGTGGCCAATCAGGTCAGATGGAGCCTTGGCGGAGAGGCCGCCAACTGGAGCGAGGAGGAAGGTCTTGGTTGAGGGGGTTCCACTCTTCCGCCACATGGTGGAAGTGGTGGCGGCGGTAGTTGCCCCTTTTGCGAGACTACGTGGGTGCGAAGGCCTAGGCCTGAAGGCGGCCGACCTGTCGCGGATCGAAGATTGGGTGGAGATGAGACCGGGACAGCGGCTTGTGGAGAGGTCGATGCTCAGGTGGGGGAGCTCCGCCTGGCTTATCCATGTCTCGTGGGGTTCCGGGAACCCTAGGTCTTTTGCTAAGGCGGTGGGTGGTGGAGCGGCGGCGGCGCGTGGAGGCAGTAGTGGCGGGCGGGTGGAGGAGGACCGGGCTGCTCTTGCGAAGGCCAAGGGTCGTGGCGAGGATTGCAGCGGGGATCTTGGGGCGGTTGCGATCCCCGTGGTGCAGTCAGTGGCAGGCGAAGGGGCGGGGATGCGGGGAGCCGTTGCCAATTTTGCGGAGGGGTCAGGAGAGGTGAATGCGACGTTGAGGCCGAGCATCCCTGCTGGCTACGGGTATGTTCGTGGCACTGAGCTGGCCCCCATTTTTGTGGGTGGAGCTCGTGGCGGAC
This sequence comes from Thalassia testudinum, assembly GCA_037157565.1. Taxonomy (NCBI): domain Eukaryota; kingdom Viridiplantae; phylum Streptophyta; class Magnoliopsida; order Alismatales; family Hydrocharitaceae; genus Thalassia; species Thalassia testudinum. Next base: position 111,022,609 of record JAZHRO010000073.1, on the reverse strand, counting down.
TTGGGTCGGGTGGGTGAGACCCAAGTACGGGAGTTGGGGGCTCCGACGATGGTGTCTTTTCGGGTCCTCTAGCACGCTCGACTCCGCGACCCCAGATCTCTGCGGATGAAGGGTAGGGGACCATTGTTGGAGGTTCGAGGCGCACCATGGCCGGACTGATCCAGGCGGCAGGGCAGGATGCGACTGGCGGGAAGGGGAGCGGGCGACGACGAGAGCGGAGGCTGTCTGGCTCACAGCGACTCGTCTACAGGCCGCGGTGGTCTTACCGTAGGGGGCTGGCTTGGAAGGCCTCGTCTGGGGGCGTTGCTGGGGTCGACCGACACCGATCGCCGACGGTACAGGGAGCCACCGATGGAACTGGGTCGACTGCGGCGGCCCTTGCTGGGGGCGACGACAGGGGGATTTCTGCTCTGGGGTCCCCAGCGGTGGCAGAGGGGCGGTAAGCGGTGGGAGATGGTGGTGGAGCTGGGGAGCTGGTGGATGCGGGGGCAGGGAGGAGGATAGATGCGGCGACTGGGCTACCTGAGGGCGAGGTTGTGGTGCTGGGGGACGCACGGATGTTGGCTGTAGAAGGTATGGAGCCTACGGGGCAAGGAGGGGTGGTGGGTGGTGGTGAGGGGAGCTCAATTGATCCACGTTTGTTGATGGAAGAGGAGGAGGAGGATGTGGCCGCAATGATGGGGTTTAGGCAGTTGACGTCAGGAGGTGGTTCCCGGAAGTCCTCATGACTAAGGTCTTGTCATGGAATGTGAGGGGTCTGAACAACCCGTCGAGGTGGGCAGCTCTGCGGGGGTATATTCAGAGATGGGGTCCTGATGTGGTCTTTCTCCAGGAGACGAAGTGGGAGAGTTGTGATGGAAGGTTGTGGAGGGAGGTGGGGGGAGGGGTTTTTGGGGGTTTCTTGGCCCTGGATGAGGATGGGAGTGCGGGGGGAATTGCTGTGGGATGGAAGGAGGAAGAGTTCTCCTTGCTGGACTCTCTAGTTGGGTCCCATGTTGTCACAGTTAGACTTCAGAGACGTCGGGATGACACATGTATGCTCCTTTCCTCGGTTTATGGCCCGACGAAGGGTCGGAGAAGACAGGCCTTATGGGAAGATCTGAGCCAGGTCGCGGCAGCTTTTCAGGGGATTCCTTGGCTAGTTGGTGGAGATTTTAATGTTACTCTGCAGGCAGAAGACAGACCAGGTGACCAAGGGGGGTTGGACCAGGGCTCTGAGGCGTTTACAGGATTTGTGGCAGACCAGGGGCTGGTTGATATGCCTCCGTTGTCCTGTCTATACACGTAGAGGAACTCTGGAGGACAGTGATCCCGTATTGACAGATTTCTTATCTCGACGGCAATGGCGGAGTTGTTCTCGATGGCGGAGGTTAGACCCCTGGAGCGTCCGTTCTTGGATCACACCCCCTTGCTGTGGGTGTTGAACGAGGGATGGAGGCATGGTACTTACTTCAAGTTCGACAAGGTGTGGCTCATGGAGGAGGGCTTCAGGGGATTGATTGAGGAACGGTGGAGGTCATCTCAAGCGGATGGTTCGGCGGCTGCCAGATTGGAAGCGAAACTGAGGGATTTGAGATCTTTCTTGAAGACCCATATCAAGCAGATTAGGGAGGAATGTGGGAGGAAGAAAGAGGAGGCTCTTGTTGAGATTGCACGCCTGGACAGGGCAGAGGATATTGGTCTCCTTTCAGACGATGACAGGGTTCACAGAGCGAGACAGATTCAGGTGACACAGGAGGAAGACCGGAAGGTGGAGGTGGAGTGGCGGGTGAGGTCTAGGCAGAAGTGGCTAAAGGAAGGTGATTCCAACACCCGGTTTTTTCATATGGCTGCATCAGGTAGGAGAAGGAGGAACTCGATTGACAGATTGGTGGTGGATGGGGAAAAGTTTGTGGGAGGGGCAGCTGCGAGTTATTTTAGAGACTTTACTGGGTGGAGACGGGGGGGAAGGTGGAGATGGTTAGGGTCTGAGATACCGCAGATCCGGGAGACAGACGCCAGCTTCTTGACGGGTTCTTTTGGGGAGGATGAAGTCCGTGAGGCAATTTGGGGGTTGAATGCGGATGGTTGTCCAGGGCCAGATGGCTTTCCGGTTGCCTTCTACAGAGAGTTCTGGCCGGCAGTGAAAGAAGACGTGATGCAAGTGGTGTAAGAATTTAGAGCGGGTAACTCGGGATTTAATAGGCTAAACAAGTTGTACATGTTCCTGCTACCAAAGAGGGAGGGCGCTAAGGAGATTCAGGAGTACAGACCGATAGCTCTCTCGAATGCTATCTACTTGGTGGTGGCGAAGCTTCTGGCAAATAGATTGAGGAGGACTCTGGGTGGGATTGTAAATTCGATGCAGATGGCCTTTGTTCCTGGCAGGAATATTTTGGAGGGTTACGTGATGGCCTCGGAAATCCTTTCGTCCTGGAAGAGAGATAAGAAGAAGGCTTTCCTATGGAAGGTCGATTTCAACAAAGCTTATGACTCGATCCAATGGTCGTTTCTTTGGGCATCCTTGGTGAAGAGGGGGTTCCCGCCGGTGTGGATTGACTAGATGAAGAGGTGCGTCACCACGACGTCTTTCTCAGTTCTTATCAACGAAAACCCAGCTGGGGGTTGGATCCAACCTAGGAGGGGGGTGAGACAAGGTGGTCCGTTGACCCCGATGCTCTTTGTGACTGCCGTGGATGCTCTTGCTAGGGCGGCTAAGAGGTCTTGTGAGAGAAACTTGATGAGAGGTTTCTCCTTGAGAGATGGGATGAGTATCTCGTTGCTTCAGTATGCGGATGATACGATCTTCTTCATTGAAGGTGGAGAAAAAGAGGCTAGAAGAATGCAGTTCCTTGTTTTCTTACTAGGTGAGGCATCAGGATTGCAGATTAACCTAGCTAAGTCAGATTTTGTCCCTTTCAATATTACTGAGACGGAGGCAAGGGGGTGCAGTTTGGGACTTGGCATAGAATAGGTTAAGCTCCCTATTAGGTATCTGGGCTTACCGTTGTTAGATGGGCAGATTCTGGTGAGAGATTGGACCTCCCTGGTGGAGAGGTTGGTAGGGAGGTTGGAGGGGTGGGTGTCTAGGCTTCTGTCAAGAGGTGGGAGGTTGATCCTACTCAAGGCGGTTCTGTCAGCAATGTCATCGTACTTCACTTCCATGCTGAAGATGCCTCGACAGGTGATTGCAAAGATTGAGCGAGCTATGAGGAGTTTCTTTTGGTCCAATCAGGGGACGAGTGGACAAGGTGCCAAGTTGGTTGCTTGGGAGGAGGTCTGCAGACCGTTGAAAGATGGGGGGCTAGGCGTGAGGGATTTGGGGAGATCTAATGACAGTCTGTTGCGGAAGTGGGTGGGGTGCCTGTTGGAAGGAAAGGGGGACATGATGGGCAAGGTGTTCGAGACGACGTATGGTGGTCCGGTGTGTTGGGATCTCCTGGTGTCACCGCCTAGGGATGCCTCTCACTTTTTGAAAGGCTTGTCGACGGTGGCTCCTAAGGTGAGGAACTGCTTTGTTCCTGTGTTGGGATCGGAGGAGATTTTTAGATTTTGGTAGGATGATTGGACGGGTGATGGGGCACTTTGCAAAAGATTTCAGAGACTGTTTGCCTTGTCCCAGAACAAAATGGCGTCCGTGGCTGAGGTATGGGAAGATGGGTGGTGCCCGCGTTTCGTAGGCAATCTATCAGATGCGAGAGCGCATGATTTTCAGGTCTTACTTGATGAGTTGTAGGGACTGCATCCGGCGACTAGTATGGACATGTTTGGTTGGGACAAAGGTGAGTTTTCGGTGGCGGCTGCATACAGGAGATTGTCCACTGTTGGTCCTGGGGTGGAGTTGGATTTAATAAGGGACTGCAGACAGATTTGGAAAGCCACGTGTCCGCTGAAGGTCAAGATTTTTGCCTAGCTCCTTAGGAGGAGAAGGCTGGTGACTAAGGTGTGGAGGGCGAGGTGGGCTCCTGGAGAATGTAAGGTATGCCCTTTGTGTAGTGGTGATAAGGAGGACGTTGACCACCTTTTTTTCACTTGCCCTTTTGTGGTGCAAATTTGGGGTAGGATGGGCGGGAGGTGGTGGGAGTGTCGGCTATTTGAGGAATTCTGGCATAGTTTCAGAAGCAGAGGTGGTGTTGGTGGACATTTCGTTTTCCGTATGAAGAAGGAGAAGGCCAGGCCGTTGGCAGTTCTTTGGGGTGTTTGGTTGGACAGAAATGCGGTGGTTTTTAGTGGCCAGAGACCTTACGTAGAGAATTTTGTTGAGTCTGTTAACTCTTTGTTTACTCTTTGGGTTGATTCCTTATGAGTGGGGGACCTTGGCGTCTGCCTGTTGTATTGTTGGTTATTGTTGATTCTTTTATATATATTCTTGGGTAGTTATCACTTTGGATAACTACCCTCTCCTTTTTCAAAAAAAAAAAAAATTGAATGCCTCTTGGTTGCTAAATTTAGCAACCAAGAGTGGCGCCACTTCGAGAGAGTTCTAGAGAACTCTAGATGTGTGGGAGTGCGTGAATGGGTGTGTGTGTGTGTGTGTGTGTGGTCGTGCTCTATGTGGCTAGGTGGTTTAGGTTAGGTCCTAAGGGGTTTAGGTAGGTGTATGCCTTGAATTAGGGTTACAAACCCTAATTGCTAAGGGGAAAGTGCAATTAAACTGTGGTTTAGGTTAGGTCCTAAGGGGCTTAGGTAGGTGTATGCCTTGAATTAGGGTTACAAACCCTAATTGCTAAGGGGAAATTGCAATTAAGCTGTGGTTTAGGTTAGGTCCTAAGGGGTTTAGGTAGGTGTATGCCTTGAATTAGGGTTACAAACCCTAATTGCTAAGGGGAAATTGCAATTAAACTTAACCTAAGTTTAATTGAATGAGTGTGAACCTAATTGAGAGTGAAATAACTCAATTAGGTTGGGTTTAGGACCTAATTAGGTCCTCACCAAACCCAATTGACTTAGATCAAAGTCAATCACCATCACCTAAGTCAATTGGACTTATTGAGTCCAATTGAGCTCAAATCTCAACCCACACAAGTTCAATTAGACTCTCACTAAGTCCAATTGAACTTGTGTGGGTTGAGATTTGAGCTCAATTGGACTCAATAAGTCCAATTGACTTAGGTGATGGTGATTGACTTTGATCTAAGTCAATTGGGTTTGGTGAGGACCTAATTAGGTCCTTAGGTAGGTCTAGAGGTGATGCACTAGGGTTAGGACACCTTAATTTAGGTTCCTATGGGGTTGGGATTAGGTCTAGGGAGCTAGAGATCCAAGATCAAGGCTTGAATCTCAAAACAGGAACTGGAGAGAAGTTCCAGGCGTCCAATAAAAGTGTCAGACGTCTTATACTCAAAAATCAAAAGTCTAGACTTGTTGTCTAGACGTCCAATCAGAGTCAAGAGGGATTTTGGGTTCTGTTTTGGGTATTCTGCAGAAATTGGACGTCTGACCAAGTGTTTGGACATCCAATAACACTGCAGAAGTGGGTTTAAGGTGTGCGGGAGTTGGCTAAGGGTTCTGGATGTCCTATAATTCATCTGGACGTCCAAATAAAGGTTGGAATTAGGGTTTTATGGTTTCTTAGGGTGCGGTGACCTAATCTAAGGGTGGCTAAGGCTTGGGGAAGTCTCTAGGCTATCCTAGAGCTAGGATGGACCTAAGCTCTTTACATTTTACTGCTTTATTCATACTTAATAGAGTAGCATACCTTAGCTCCCTTACATTATTATCTACTACATCTAATCTAAGTCTTCTGCTCCAACTCTGCTGCAACACCCATTATTCCTGATCCAGATCAAATCCAGCTTCAGATCCAGCTCCAGATCCAACTTATTACCTGTAATTGACATAATTCACTTAATTAGCACATTATAACATTATTTAATGCATAGCTAAAGGAAAGCAGTAAAGATAAAGATAATGCTTATGCATGCATGAACTACCATAACTTATGCTAAGTCCTAGCCTAATTTAGGTCAATTAAGACCTATGATTGTGCGCAATCATCTAGCTAGTATGGACGAAAAGGGTCAGCAACAGCAGCCGTCGTCCATCAAATGCAGCCACAGCTCTGTGATGTGACATCACAGCTCCATGATGTCACCTCATAGTTCGAGCAGCAAACTCAAGCTTGGCAAGATGACAAGAAATTCATGGAGGAGCAGAGGAAGGAAATGGAGCAGCAGAGAGCGGATATGAGAGAGATGATGGCATTATTACGAGGTCGCAGTGGAGATCACACTTCCTTTCACTACCCGCCTTGCATAGACGACAACCTCAGAGGTGGTGGAGCTGGACAAGGGATAGGAGCTGAGGCATAGCTTATTATTTATCTCTTTTTTATTTGATTTTGTATTTTGACAGTATGACATACTTTTATTATTAGGTTTATATATATATTTGTTGAATGTTTTATGTGTGTCTTATATGTTAAACTTTTATATTGTGTGTTTTTTTTATGTTATATATGTTTTAAGGTGTTATAAGATTCTAAGATTGTAGAATCTTATAACCCTAAATGTTATATTTAAAAAAAAACATACATATTAACACGACGGTTCTACAAATAAACGTCGTGTATACAAATATAAGACATTTCAAGAACCATCATGTATGGTTTACATGACAATTTATAAATAACTGTTGTGTTAATATAAACGATGGTTCTATAAATAACCATTGTATATACAAGTATACGATGGGTGAAGAACCATCATGTATGGTTTATGTATACCATAGACGACGATGAGCAAAACAATCATTTAAATATTATTTACGACAGTTTGTAGAATAACTGTCGTAAATACTATAGATAACGGTTTCTAAAACCATCATCTAAAAATACGACAGTTTTAAGTCAAAACCATCGTGTATACACTGACGCGACACACACTTTCGCGACGACAAAATACAACGATTTTCATGACATAGGTGATAGTTTTCAACCGTTGCGAAAACTCTTCTTCCCTGTTGTGTAAGAAGTAGGACCCAGGAGCCCCACTGATTTCCTACACAATAGGAAACATTACTTCTGACTGGGTCCTCCTCAACTTGGGTGCTTCCATTAATGTGATCCCTACCACACTTCATAGGAAACTGGGTCTAATCCACTTGAAACACACTGACATAACCTTGCAGTTGGCTGATAGATCACTTACAAAACCAAGGGGTCTTTTGGAAGATGTTTCAGTCATGGTTAATGATTTGCATTATCTTATTGATTTCATGGTCCTTGACATGGAAGCACCAAAACAGCTCAACCACGCCCTGATTATTTTGGGAAGACCTTTCTTAGCCACCGCCAAGGTAAGGATTGATTGTGAATCGGGAAATATAGAGATTGCCACAGGGAATAAAATGAATCGACTTAATATTTTTGACACCTCAAACAAGAATAAAAGACCAACAATGCTCCATGCATGGATCTATCATCATTATCTGGCAAGGACGTCCCCACCTCCATAGAGCGTCAAAGAGTGTTCTCAGAGATGCCGAGCCACCGACGGAAGACCCTCCACCATCGTGGTTGCCACGACACCATCCACTTCCTCTCATTTAGTTTATAGTCTTTTTATAACTTGTAGTTTATCTTCCTTTAATCATTCATCTAGTTTTGTTGATCACAACTGCCAGACCATGTTTGATATTCAATAAAGTAGATTTTGATATCATCATTGTTGTCTTATGCTCATTCTTAGCTAGATTCTATTATGTCTACTTTTCGTGCATAGTTAGATATTGTTGCTCTACTACGAATTCCTAACCCTATACTCTCTCTCTATCTCCCTCTCTCTTTTCGCAAGCAAACAAATATCTTGTGATAATTAAGCGATTAATTGATTTGACTTCACACCTCCTTGAGATCGACACTTGGACTCACATTTCCATTTCTTCTTTTAAAATTAATGTTGTAAACACATGCTACAATGAATGAATTACACTATGCATTTTTCAATGTCAGTTTTTGTCATCGTTGTCAGGGAGGCAACAGATCTTTTAGTCGCTTTCATATTTGCATTAGTGATATTCATGGGATCTTACTCTCTCTCCTTCTACAGATTGGCTGCATGAATCCAACATGAAAGTGACAGGCGAAGTGCACTCGAAGATGGTAGATTGGGGGTAGAATGTAGCAAGGACCTCGGTGAGTATCATCCTCTCTAGTGTAGTCCCATCCATTCTTTTATCAAAAAAAAAAGAAAAAAAAAAAAGCATTTAGGCTCATGTATAAACCCTAAGCTAGTTTGATTGTTTGCTTGCTTAGAAAAATCCAAAAAATAAAAAAATTTGCGTGGTGAATTGTTACTTGACCCACATCTTAAATCCATCACCCAATAAAAAAATATATATACTCTTTAATTTCATTTGGAAGATCTTCTTGGAGTGTTCTTTGAGTGGTGTTTGTGAAGCCAACCATGTCTTGCATTGGGCTGCACCACTCACCATAATTAAAAATCAATTCACCCAATAGAGTTGCATGAACTATAGGGGTGAAAACTCTTAGGGATTCTATTTCTTAGAAACACACATATTCTTAAAGGAAAAAGAGCAAAACACTCATTTTTGCATAACCTCTTGTGTGTTCAAGCAAAACTTGGTTGAATCAACCTAAGAATTAGAACCCTAAAAACTAAATAAATAAGGATGAACTTTAAAAAACAACTCATATTAAACCGTGTTTGCAAATCCCTTTCTTGTGAACCACATTATACACTTTGGAATTGAACATTAAGGGGCACACACCCAAAACAACGCCCCCTCACATTCCCAAGTACTTCTAGATCCTAGCCCTAAATTAAAATCGAGTAGACATGCCCTAGGTAGGACTAATCTAAGTCCTGGAAGTGTGATTGGGTTTGTTAAGTGCTTGGCCTTAATTCTCATTATGGAATCAGATGTCGAGGCTGCAGGGAAGCGTCAGACGATCGCGGTTGGGGGGTATCAAGGAACCGGAGGCTCGAGACAAAGGTCGAACCTTCCCCTCAATCCCCTCGTAATCAACCTAGCCGGATTAACTTTGGGAAAAGGGGTTTAAGTATTTACAGATTTGATCACTCTTTCCAAGACTTCTAGTTCACCTACGTCTACAATATAGGGCTTAGTTTTGCTTGTTTAATTGTGCACACATTATTCTCTCATCTGTTCTTCCCTTATCCATCCATGGATTTCAATGCTTATGCATCCTACCAAACTATCCCCAACATGGTTTGTATTCTAAGCCAAGTAGACCATATCCACAGTTTGCTTGGGATAACCAGCCACCTAGTTGGGGTTATAATCTAGGACCTGAGTACCCAGAATACCCCTCTTATCCCAACTATCCCCATTTTACCCAAACTGCACCAACCTCCTATTAGGATACACCCAACCCACCTACTCAGGGTATGATCCAAACCTTGGGGATCCTTATCTTGATTCTCCTCATGATGACTCATCTTTTAGGACCCACCCACCCACTAACCAATCTGATAGGACCTACATTTTACGAGAACACCAAGACCCCTACCCTTCCCAGGACAATAACCATGATAGGTCATCTGAATTCAAGGATCTCTCCTACTTTACCTATGGATTGGAAGGGATTTTAGAAAAATAGAAATCAAATGATGATTATCATAAACCTGGGCAAACCAAGTATGATCAACACCCACTTTAGACCCTTAATGAAAAATCCGACTAGGAGGAGGGCTTAGAACCTCAATTATTCTAGAGTAGGACTAAACAGAAAATGGTGCCTCTTAAGGAATTGGACCCTGAAAATGATAGAATAGAGACCCACCCAAGAACTTAAACCCCAGTACGGATTCTAATACACATCCTCACCCATACCCCCCTAACCCTGATTTGAATGCTAAGTGCAATAAGGAGGAAATCCAAGGGAAACCTAATGACACTTAGTCAATTCTTGATAGCCTTCAATTGGTGTTATATAGACAAAACCAAGAATTAATTGAGAGGACACAAGCCATGATTGATATGTTCTAACAATTGGATGAAGAGGGCCAAAGAACACTATTGCAAGCAACCATTTTTACAGAATTCATGAAGCAAGGCCTCATGGTCATCGATTGGACTACACCTATTTGCCCAAAATTGGTTCAGTCCACCATTGATCTACCCCATTGTTGGATAACTCATTAGAAAATTTCATTAAGGATTCCTTAGAGGGTTGAGGACAAAATCAAGAGGAAATTGAGAATTTGGGGGTCGATGTCTTTGAATCAAAATCTAATCTTTTTGAGGAAAGTGATTTGGTGGAAGAGACATCCAAAATTCAAGATGGGGAGTGGGATTACAATTCCGGAATAATTGATTTTGAATCATTTGAAACTCCCATCACAAGTTTAAAGGAGGGCCAAGGGAAAGAATCTGAGTCTGAGTTAGATGATAAAATTAGCCCTACCTCTATTGTTGATAAATTGATTTTCACTTTCGAATAAGATGATTAAGATGATTTGTCGTATTTTAAAGTGGTGGAAAATCGACTAATCAAAGTAATTAAATTAAAAATAAACCACTCAAGAGAGCAGGTCATATCCACAAGGAGGCAATTGCCTAATTAAACTCGTTAATATCAAAAATGAATGTTCACTATTGATTTTGTCAAGAAATCAAGCCAAATCCACCATTAAATCAAGATAACAATGAGAAGCTATGCTGAAATTGCATTTACGTGAAAGTGGAGGGGTATTCAAGCAAAACAGCCACAATATAATATTAATTAAAAAAAAATCCCTCTCTTGCAATGGCAAAGCAATGTAAATTTTAATACCACCTCTACTCTAGAAAAACAGGGGAATTGATTCCCCTTGAATGTGCGCACGGAGGAGGCCGCGGTTGAAGGAGAGAAGCTCACCGGAGGTTGAGTGAGCCAAGGACTACTCGGCGGTGGTGGTAGCGTGTCCGATGGTGGTCAAAGCCAGCTGCACAGAGGAGAGGAACGGTGACGGGTGGCGGTGGCAGTTGGTTGTTGCTGTGGAGGCGCGCACACACACGTAGGGAGGCACGATTGCTGGAGCTGGTGCTGCTAGTCGCATGGGGTGAGGAACTAGAGGAGCTACTGCACGCTGCAAGCATGGTAGCGATGGCTACTGCGTCTACGTGGACAGCTGGGCACCACGCTTGGATGTGCACAATGCATGGGAGAGGAAGCCGCTGCACGCTGCTGAAGAGTGCATGGGCGCGTGCTGTGGGCATGGCAGAGGCGCAAGCGAGGGGGCTGCACGTGCTGCAAGGCTGGTCGGGGTGTGGCTGCTTGCTGCTGCTGTGCACACGGAGGCGCAACGAGGGGGTGCAGGTGCGGTGGAGCTGGTACTGTTAGAGAGCTCCATGCACGAGCGGGCTAAATGCACGTGGATGATGCACGGAGGTCGCAGATGTGCTCAAGTTGTGAGCATAGAGGTGTTGTGTGGAGATGCATGGAGTGCTGGGTGGTCGGGCAGGTGATGAAGGAGGTAGCAGCTAGTGGATTAGTGGGGAAATGAAGAGGGGCTTCAGACATCCGGGAAACTTCCCGAACGTCTTAACCGGCGAGGGAGACGAAGGTGCAGGGCGCTGCTGCTTGTTGTGCGTGGATGGCAATGGTTGCGGTGGTGTACAGGGGAAGAATGGTAGCAAGTCCTGCATCAGAAGATGCACTCACGGTAGGCGAGCTTTAAGGAGCTCGTGCATGGTGGCGGCCAACCCCATCCTCTTGGCGTGGTGGTCTGTCACCCCGCCAACCCACGGTATGACGGAGCTTGGCCATGGAGGCCCACGGTGGTGGAATGCTGCACAGTGGTGAAATGGGATGATGGCCTCCTTTATCATGGCAGCCGCTTCCTCTCCCTTGTAGTCGTGGCTGCCCCGACCAGATCCATCTCTCCCGCTCCTCCTTGAATGCAGGTCTTGAGTGCAGGCAACTGGCGACAAGAAGGCGACGTATTACCTGCAGATAAGTGAGAATAAAAATGAATAATAAAAGGATTGATTTATTTATGCACACACCCTCACTAAAATGTTAACTCTAATATATATATATATATAATGCAACCTAAAAACTAATGCATGTTATTCTAATGCATGCTAAATAATTTATATATGAATGTAATGCATACAAGTATATATATATATAAACTAAATTATTTACATCTTAATACATACTAGTTATAAGTTAATATTACTCTAATGTCTAGACATTTAAGTAACTAATTATCCCACAAATATGGGCTCATCAAATGCCCCCATGCCTAGTTTTTGCTAGTACCTAGCAAATTCAAGCACCAACCCAACTCTTCAAGTGGACTAGCCAACCCAATCGGTCTTCCTTTAGAAACATGTTAAGTTCAGACTTTAGACCTAAGGTTTCCAAGTAGTTGCTAAGTTACAGACTAGGTCAACTAAAAACGAGTTGCAGGCACAAGTTTCCCTGATTTCAAACTCTACCCTAGGGTTTATTTGTCCCAGAGATTAAAGCATCCGTGCATGTGCATTGGTCTGAGTTATTTGAGGTTGGTATGATTGCCAACCTAGAAAGTGAGTTTTTTTTTTGTAATATATATATTTCTGTTTGATTCCTCTAAGTCTAACCTTTGATCAGCCATCAACATGGTCTGTGTCGGATTCATTGTTCCCATCACCAAACCTCAAAGGGTGCCTGGCTTTCGATGCTTCGAGATAGCACAATCCATAGCGACCCCAAGAACTCCTGGCAATTGACACTTCGAGATAGTATCGCCATGGATTTCTTAAGCGAATTCAGGCCTATGGCAATCGGCACTTCAAGATAGGGCTGCCCATGGTACCTGAACCGCACAATGCACTTACATGCCCCCAGTATGATGGATATCCTAAGAGACAACCGCCAAGGAGGTGACATGTTATCATCACATCCTCAAGTTGAGTATATACTTTACCTCTCCTGTGGCAAGAACTCTTCCAATCAAATTGTGTTTTCAAGCTTCTCCTAAGTCAGAACTAAGAGAACCAAATTTTCTTCAAGAAAATGAATTAGGGTGATCACTATTTACACAAGACTAAGTGTGTGTGTGACGTGGATGCTTAGGTTACAAGGACCCGCAAACCAAAAGGTAGAAAAAGACACCAGGTACTACCCAGCCTTTAACTCAATCCCTAGCTTTCCTTCCTCTTGAGGAATGGTTTGCAACTTAACTCCTACTTAAGTTTTTAAGTGCACAAAGGACCCTAAGGGTCTAAAGCTAGTAGCTCAACTTAGCTTCTAAAGTTAGACACCTAGAGTCAACTTAGTCTAACCTAAAGTTCTGGCCTTATGCCTAAGAATGCTGGGCCCAACCAGTTAAGCTCAATGCAAAATGTTTTTGTGTGTGTCTGTGTGTGTGTGTGTGTTTTTTTTCTCAATGCAAATGTATGCAATGCAGAATGCTTTAAGTAAATGCATGAATGCACTATGTATAAATGATATCTATATCCCCAAGTACACCCCCCCATGCCTAAAATATGCAATGTCCCCACTGCATAGAAGGATATTACCTGGGTTAGAGATGGGCTGTTGTTATTTTGTTGTTAGCCGAGTAGCCAAAGAACCTACCAGTCAGGTTCCAAAACCAAGGAAATAGGCCCTAACAATGAGCAAAGTAATGCTGGCCTAGAAAACAGGTAACTTAAGATGTTGGCGAGCTTATGATGAATCCCAATAACAAATTCTCGCCCAACCAGGATGGGAATGAAATCATCCCAGGTCACTAGAGGAGGTTCTAAAGGATAGGCGGGAATAACAACCACCATATGGGTAGGGGAAGGATGACAAGGATCCTCCAAAAGGAATGGGGAAGGAATGGTGCAAAAATAAACCCCCAAGGTAATGGACTGACCATAGAAATCGTAAATCCATACCTGATATCCCATTACAAGAGATATTGGTCTGTTAAGCCCCCCGGTCAAATGGGTAGTGAGCAAAACTTTAAGCCAGCGATTGTCTAGGGTGTCTAAGTTTCGAGGTTCCGGAATAGCCATAAGATCTAAGGTAGGTCCAGTCTGCTCAGTGTCCATACCTAAGAACCTTTCCAGTTCTTCAATCGTGTCCCCAGCATCTCTGGTAATATCACAAGTATCTACCTGCTCTTCATTAGTGATCATTTCAAGGTATGGAGTCCAAATTTCACCTTTAAACATAGGTGAATCAGAGGGTGACTCCGAATCAAATGAAGACAGGTTGGAAGCAATAGATCTAGGGATTATCCTATCAATCTCATCCCCAGGTTCTTGTTCTTTACTCAAATCCTCCCCGGAGTATATATGTGAATCCACATTAATCTCAGAAGTTGCTTCCAAATTTTCCATTATTTCATCATGAGGAGAGATATCATCAATAGGTGTGCTAAGGAAACCTAATTTGGTCAACTTTGTGACATCCTCAGGGGCTAATTCTTCATATAAGACATAATCACCCTTAGTGTTACTCCAAATCTTGAATGTAGGTTCCTCATATAATTCATCCTTCTCCTCATCATATGATTCATCACATACCTGAGGTCTAGAATCATCTAAAATCTCAACAGATCCCCTAGGGCACTCTATCTGGGGTACATGGTTTACACTAGTAACATCAAACTTTTCAGATAAGTGAATTTCTTCAGGGTTAGGTTTCCTAAGGGTGGGCTTGAGTTCCACCTCATGATCAGAAGGGAGGGCGAGATTAACAACTTGACTTTGGCCCACTTCATCAAATGTGACAAAAATACTATCATCTGGGTCAAGGTTTTCCAATGGTACCATCACTCCCTTCTTTTGACTCCAATATAATTCAGGTGGATACTCAACCTAATCATCATCTTCCTCGGGTTGCTACCTTTCTTCATCCAATGCATAGCTACTTTCATGCATATCCTCCTCCCACTTAAGGCATGGACCTCTCAAGGAAGTGTCATCTAGGGGGGAGGTTTCAAAATCAATCCTCGAAAAGTAGCTATTCTCCCTTACATAATCCCCAAAATTTCCCTCCAACTTAGGGTGTGGCTCTCCCACGGGAGATGCATCTAGTGTAGAGGGGTGCACTTCATCTTCAATGGGGTAGATTGGGTGGCTAATTTTATCTTTTTCTTGTTGGCCTGCTCTCGAAGATTCTCCTAATTATTCAATTATTTCATCTTGCATTTTTTGTATTTCCATCTTCAAGGAGGAGATGTCATCATTTCTATCAGGAGAGAAGTCAGGCTCAAGCTTATAGTACCTAGGAGTGTCTATCCAACCATTATAATCATTCGAGGAGGGTGGGTTGGGTATTTCTATGGTGTGTGGAATATTGGGCAAGGCAAATCCCGCTCCTAGGTTTTGCTCACTAATTTGGGGCTTAACTAGGTCAATACTCCTATAATAGGAGTAAAACAGATCCCAATGACTGTCATTACATCCATCGAAGGATGGACCATCTCGACATATGGGATCAAAGATTGCAGAGTGGGGGTAAGGGTGTGAGCAAGATGTGAAAGGATGAAAGTCAACGTGATCCATTCTAACTTCACACCATAATCAGATTTCCCAAGCAAACACAAATCAGACTTTTTAGGTCTTTAATCAGTTAGGCTTTTGAGATTTTAAGTCCACTTGTAGGTGACAAATCAAATTATCTATACAGTTACACACCTACTTGTCGACCTACGATACGCCTAGGAAGACCTAACTGGGACTTAGGTGATCCTCCCTAAAGCCCAAAAAGTTTAGTCACCACCAAACACGGCAAAGAGGGATGCAAGTAGGGTCAAACCCTTCCTTTGAAGTGTTGCTTTCATGGTGCTTCTTAACTACCCTCAATCCGCAAGGTTTGGAGGCAACTTCACCTCTAAACTAAAGTTTGGGTCACTTTAGACCCCAGTAATAAGAGTCTCTAGTCCTAGCGATTCGAAACCTAAGGAGTGTCTAAACGCGTGCCGTGGTGCAAGAGATATAAGTGTACACACACCGTAAAAGATTTTGAATTTTGAATTGCATGCCAAGTTTGAAATTCAGGTCCTTGGTTTTTAAATGTCCTTCCTTTAATTAGTCCTTTTCAAAAAATTAAATATGACCACTTGTTAGATCTATTCAAATCAAACTTGGTGGTCTTTAAAATTAAGGTCCACATGCAATGCATGAACAAATATGGATGTAAAGTCCAGAAAACGTACCTTGCCTCCTGCAATCAACGATGCAAGAATGCACGCAATGCATAAAATGAAGTCTAAATGCTGCTTATTCACACCTAAATGGTCGTCTAGGGGCAGGCAGCTTCTAACAGGTATCTCATGCCTTTATATATATATATATACACACACTTATGCATAAACAAAGAAAAAGATAAACAACCACAAAATAAAATAAAAACCTAGATCTAAAGAAAAGGGAACAGGCCCCCAAAAAAATATTACCCAACACGAGCCTAAAACAAAATCAGGAAACAAACCCCTAAAAATGTACCCCAGAACAAGGGTTTTCCAAATGAATGTACTAAAATAAAGAGAAGAAAGAAAAGTAAAAACTATCTACAGCTAAATGGGTGAGATGAAGATGTGGTCCTTCGGATATCTCCTCCAGTGGTGGAAACAAGGTTCACCAAGGCATTGCTGAGGCAGGTGTGATGCTCCTTCTCCCAGTGTTGCAATTCCACCGACGATGTCAAGGATCACATGATCTTTGAGGCTAGTGCAACAAGATGTCTCCAAATAGGCGTACCTCGCACCAAACAGATAATCGAATTGAAATATGCCTCAAATAAAATGTGAACAAATAATTAAATAAATGCGAGTCTAATAGGCTCGTTGCCTCCTTGGCAACAGCGTCATTTGATAAATCAATTTTCGCTTTCGAATAAGATAATTTGTCGTATTTTAAAGTGGTGGAAAATTAACCAATCAAAGTAATTAAATTAAAAATAAACCACTCGAGAGAGCGGGTCGTATCCATAGGGAGGCAATTGCCTAATTAAACTTGTTAATATCAAAAATGAATGTTCACTATTGATTTTGACAAGAAATCAAGCCAAATCTGCCTTTAAATCAAGATAACAATGAGAAGCTATGCTGAAATTGCATTTGTGTGAAAGTGGAGGGGTATTTAAGCAAAATAGCCATAATATAATATTAATTAAACAAAAATCCCTCTCTTGTAATGGCAAAGCAGTGTAAATTTTAATACCACTTCTACTGTAGCAAAACAGGGAAACTGCTTCCCCTTGAATGTGCACACGAAGGAGGCCGTGATTAAAGGCGAGAAGCTCACTGGAGGTTGAGTGAGCCAAGGACTACTCAGCGGTGGTGGTAGCATGTCCGATGGTGGTCGGAGCTGGCTGCACGGAGGAGAGGAATGGCGACGGGTGGCGGTGACTGTTGGTTGTTGCTGTGGAGGCGCGCGCACGCATGCGGGGAGGTACAACTACTAGAGCTGGTGGCGAATGCAGCAGCTACTGCTGCACGCTGCAGGCACAGCAGCGGTGGCTGCTATGTCTATGCGGGCAACTGGGCACCGCGCATGGACGTGGGCAACGCGTAGGAGAGGAAACCGCTGCACACTGTTGAAGAGTACGTGAGCGCGTGCTGTGAACGTGGCAGAGGCACAAGTGAGAAGGCTATTCACACTAGAGGGCTAGCCAAGCTGTGGCTGCTCGCTGCTACTGTGCATGCGAAGGCACAGTGAGGGGGTGCAGGTGCGGTGGAGCTGCTGCTATTGGAGAGCTCCACGCACGAGCGGGCTCAACGCATGTGGAAGATGCACGGAGGTCGCGGATGTGCTCATGCTGTGAGCACAAATGTGCTGTGTGGAGATGCATGGTGCGCGCGAGGTGGTCGAGCAGGCGGTGAAGGAGGTAGCGGCTGGTGGATCAGTGGGGAAATGAAGAGGGGCTTCAGACATCCAGGAAACTTCCTAGACGTCTTAACCGATGGGGGAGATGAAGGTGTAGGGCGCTGCTGCTTGTCGTGCATGGATGGCAATGGCTGCGGTGGTGTACAGGGGAAGAATGGTAGCAAGTCATGCATCAGAAGATGCACTCACGGTAGGCGAGCTTCAAGGAGCTCGTGCACAATGGCGGCCAACTCCATCCTCTTGGCAAGGCAGTCTGTCACCCCACCAGCCCACGGTATGATGGAGCTTGGCCGTGGAGGCCCACGGTGGTGGAATGCTGCACGGTGGTGAAATGGGATGATGGCCTCCTTTAGCATGGCAGCCGCTTCCTCTCCCTTGTAGTCGCGACTGCCCTGACCAGATCCATCTCTCCTGCTTCTCCTTGAATGCAGGTCTTGAGTGTAGGCAGCTGGCGATAAGAAGGCGGCGTATTACCTGCAGATAAATGAGAATAAAAATGAATAATAAAAAGATTGATTTATTTATGCACAAACCCTCGCTGAAATGTTAATTCTAATATATATATATATATATAATGCAACCTAAAAACTAATGCATGCTAAATAATTTATATATGAATGTAATGCATACAAGTATATATTAATAAACTAAATTATTTACATCTTAATACATGCTAGTAATAAGTTAATATCACTCTAATGTCTAGACATTTAAGTAACTAATTAGCCCACAAATATGGTCTCATCAACTGCAACCTTGAAAACTGACTCTGATATAGAAGAGGTTGAAGATAATATTCTAAGGGTCACAAAATTGGAGGGAATAAGAAATGAAACCCTAGTTGAAGAAGGGATGGATTTTTCTTTGGAGAGAGACCTCATGCTTGATTTTAGGGCCCATTGTGAAACTCTTGATTTTCTTACATGCCCTATCAGAATTGAAATCCTACAACCCGAATTCACTGGGTTTGATAGAACTTTGAAGGATTACAACTTTAAAGGGACACAAGTTGATTACAAAGCCTACATCTTTAGTGTCTGGCATTTTAGATTTAGGTTGCACTCGTCCAAATCAACTTCTCTACATGCCCGCAGATTAAGAGAGGAACAGACACGGGCATGCGTGATGCACCATTTGCAAAGTTCTCATCCTTTAGGGATGGGATTACATCATAATCTAGTTCGCATCTGCGAACTTCTGACTCTGGGTCTAGCTAATTGTGTCTTCCCCTTCTTGACCCAAACCATTCAACTAATTCATCCTTTGTTGTCTATGTACTATGCCCAGCTGAAGGCACTAAACTCAGAGCTTCCTGGGAGGCAACCCAGAGGATTCAAGCTAACAAGAGTCACTGTTGAAAGTTAGGTGATTTCTTTCCTTACTCCCTTGCATACATTTATTTTCCAATAAGGGCATTGTCCAACCTAGGTATGGGTTGGTGGTATTTCTCATTTTCTGAGTGCAAAATTATCAGCTTGAAATAGTTTTTATTTTATATAAAAAAAAGAATTAGGAAAAGAAAACTTAGGCATTAGGAGCTTTAGGAAATGATATGTTAAGGACCTAAACGCTTAGACTCTTCACGTATTCGAGCTTAATCAGCTCAGGTGTCCACTAAAATGTGGACTTATTCATGAGTTCTTGTCACCTTAATTTATATTAATTTGGTTAATAAAGTAGGGTGATAAGTATACAACTTATCAACCTGCCCTCTGATTTGGGGGAGACTTATAGTATAGGCATCCCCACACGTTTTGCACTGACTCACTTCTCGGTGGTTTTAATGGAAATTGAGTAGCTAATGAACCTTCTAGTGTGGTATAGCCGACAAGTTGTTGTGGGTAAGAGCCCATTGGCCGATTTTTCAGAGCCTAGCATAGGACCATTCTCTTTTACTACTGCCTTTAGGTAAATCTTAGATCAAGGAAGCCACCTACTTTTAAAAAAATGATGAAAAAGAATAGAAAAATGGAAAAAGGAGAAAAAAATATAAGCCACACTTCACCGCATGAGTATAATTGGCAAGTTGTTGTGGGTAATAACCCATTGGCCGGTTGTCCAGATCCCATCTCATAAAATGCAAAAATATTCCAAAACACTTAAGGAACAAGCAGGGAAGTAGAATAATCCTGGGAGATATACACTAGGTTCGCCTTTGTGTTGACCCCACAAAAATAAAAGTAGGGGAAAAGCTACTAGTTAGATAGATACACCTTTAAGTAGCATTTTCTATTTCGGGTCACCTAAGGGAGTAGAAACCCAATGTCTATTTTAATTGCCGTTGAGTGAGTCTATCATAATTTTCATGACAAGATGCTTAGCACTTAGAGTCCTTTTCGGGTCTTAGGTGGGTTGGGTAACCATAAAAAGTTACCCCAAAACTCTCAACTCCAAAATCCAAAAAAAAAATAGAAAAGAGGAAAAAAAAAGAAAAAAAGAGAATTTGCTTCTATGTAGAATAAGGAGAGGACTTGGGCGGTTTGCATTTTGACAAGCACCCAAGAGCTGTTGAGTCTCTATGAGTTAGGTTCTTTGTAGAAATTTCCTCCCGTGACAAGTAACTGGTGCCTAACTAGTGGGTTCTTGATTCTAGATGTAATTAGCATTTAGATTAACCTTGCTAGGGACTAGCAAGGGGTGGACATGGGGGTATGATGACTCTACAAATAATAGAGTTAATTACATCAATTGGAGTCAATTTTGAGGGCTCATGTGCATGAATATCATAGTATATGGATCTAGGAGTCACACATGCATATTGTGTTATTTCTGCATTAAGATTGCTTAGAATTAATGTTTAATGATCCTGTGTACAAGTGCATATTAAAATAGGTCTTAGATGAGTAATTGGACCACACAAATGAATCTGAATCAACGAATGCAGTCCAACGAAACAAAAATCACCTCAATCGGAGTCTTGCAGCATCCAGTACAAAGGAAAGATGATGGACGGCCTAGATGGCACCACGTGGTGCCATCCAGGCCACCCAACGGTCACCAACACTTCACCGCTCCCCTCAAATGCACCTTCATCAAGTGATCTTGGTTGTTGGATCTTGATCCAACCACTGAGAATGCGTGCGCATTAATTCACAAATGCGATAAAGTGGCGAGCGTAGCATAGTGGTCAGCACCTCAACCAAATGTTATGAGCACGTGTTCGAAGCCTCGCGAGGGCGTAAATCAACAGCACACAAGCGGCGAGCAAAATTAGATCGTTGATTAACAATCAAACAAGGAGGAAAGTAGCAATGTGGTGCACTCTTGGACATCGGATGTGTGCGATGAGTGACATGTGATCCAACACAACATCGCATGCGCCATCTACCGTGCACCTAAGGCATGATCCTGAGTGCATGCTTACATGCGATCTCGACTTTCGATCCTTGATCAGACAACTGCCAGTGCGAGCACATGGATCGCGGGCATGTAAAGGCACTGTTCACACGTGCCCTCAACAACGGGTGATGAGCTGGGCTTTAGCAATGCTTATAACGGAGCTATAGTGACGTCGTTGCTGTCACTAATTGATCCATAGCTATTTTAGCTCCCTTTCCAACATCCCCACCTCTATAGAGTGTCAAAGAGTGTTCTCGGAGATGCCATACTACTAATGGAAGAGCCTCCACTGCCGTGGCTGCCTCGACGCCATCCACTTCCTCGCATTTAGTTTATAGTCTTTTTATAACTTGTAGTTTATCTTCCTCTAAGCATTCATCTAGTTTTGTTGATCACAACTGCCAGACCATGTTTGATATTCAATAAAGTAGATTTGATATCACCATTGTCGTCTCATGCTTATTCTTAGCTAGATTCTATTATGTCTACTTTTCGTGCATAGTTAAAAATTATCGCTCTACTATGAATTCCTAACCCTATACTCTCTGTCTCTCTATCTCTATCTCCCTTGCTTTTCACAAGCAAACAAATATCTTGTGACAATTAAGCAATTAATCGATTTGATTTCACGTCTCCCTAAGATCAACACTTAGACTCACATTTTCATTGCTTCTTTGAAAATTGATGTTCTAAATGCATGCTACAATGAACGAATTACACGTACGCATTTTTTGACATCAATACCCCCATGCCTAACTTTTGCTAGTTCTGAGCAAAAATCCTATGGAACAAATCAAATCTCTAGACTAGATTTTTACCCTCTGGATGCCTGATTGTACCACATCTCTAGAGATTAGATTGAAATACCAACTCTAAAACTAAAAGTATTTAAGTACCAGCCAAGATACAAACCTAACCAGCTTCAGCATTGGATCTACAACAAAGGTTTCTTAGGCCCCAAAATATGCCTAGAGGTTCGTTAACCCCAGTGGTTAAAGCACCCGTGCATTCGTGCAGCAAGGTTTAGGTTCAACTTGCCGATGTATTTTGAGAAGAGAGAGAGAGATGTTTTTAAGATTTTTCTCCTTTTGTAATTTTTTTTGTGATTCCCCTAAATCCAACATTGGATTGGCCCTTAACGCAATATGTCTAAGATTCCTCGTCCCCATCATCAATCCTTGAAGGGTCCCTGGCAATTGATACTTCAGGATAGCACCGCCCATGGCAACCCCCAAAACCCTGGCAATCGACACTTCATGATAGTACCGCCCATGGCATTTCGTAGCTAAATCCAAGCCCTAGCAATCAACATTTCGAGATAATGTCGCCCATGGCACCTGAACCAACACAAGGCACTTATATACATGCCCCCGGTACGATATTTAGATATCCTTAGAAACAAGCGCAGAGGAGATGATATGTTATAACACGTCTTAAAGGGGAGTATTTACTTCTCTCAACAATGGGAACTCATCCAATCAACTTGTGTTTTCGAGCCATTCCTAAGTCAAATCTTCGAGAAATCATTTTCTTTTTTGGAACAGAACACTTTTGGCATTATTCTTCATTAAGCTCACTAAACCAAACCAGTGTGTGAGTTTTGGGTGCCTAGGTTACCAAGTCCCACAAACCAAAGGATAGACAATGAAGACAAATAATCCTTAAGCCTTAGACTTAATACATCAACTTCGCAACTCCCTCAACCTCTTGAGGAATAGTTCAGATCGTAACAAATACGTGAGTGTTTAAGCCCAAAACATGCCCAAGAGGTCTAAAGTCGGTATCCCTCACTTATCTCCTTTTCTTTAGCACTTCAAGACTTCATTCATCATCCGATCTGGCCTAAAACTTAGGTGTGTTCCATACTCAACTACTGGGACTAACACAATTTTCATTTGCTTCTTTTCTTTCTACATCTCTCCTCTTTTTCCTCCTCAAAACAAATTTGCAATTCAGCTCAAAAGTTTCCTCCCCTTTCATCCTTCTTTTTGTGTGAGAACCCCTCAAAATAATCAAATTTTGAGTCATTTTGCACTTTAATACCTCCCTATGCCTAAGTTTTGCAATGCTCTCATTGCCAACTAGGTGGGTTCGAATTCAACTTAGTTTATATTTTAGAACAGGTTCACAAGGGTGGGTGTTTGGGTCGGGATGGCTATTGCGAACGATTTCAAGCTGCAATAAGAGTATCGAAGGTGGAGTTGGCTGTTCTAAAGTACGAACCCTAGAGTGCAATAGCAATTCAGCTCAAGACGGGTAAGAAGGGTCTCAGGTTTTCAAATGATGGGTTGCCTCCTGTTAAGCGCTAAGTTTAACGCCATCAGCTGGGCGTAATGCAACTCATGGTGAATGGAGATCAAAAGATTTAGCAGCCAAATTCAAATCGGTAAGCTCGAGGAATGGTTTTAGTCTTTGACCATTCACAACAAAAGGGTTTGAGTCATGGCTGACTTCACTAATTTCAATGGCTGCATTTCCAAAGATCCTCTGGACTAGAAAAGGTCTGATCCATTTCGATCTCAATTTTCCTAGGAAGAACTTGAGTCGAACATCAAAGAGAAGCAGTTTCTGACCAGAATAAAAATATTTTCGTGAGATGTTATTATCATGAAAGGCCTTAATCCACTCCTTGTAGATATGCGAGTTCTCATACACATCATTGCATAGCTCATCAATCTCACTCATTTGCAAACGGCAGTGGATTTCGACCTCATTGAAATCCACATTACACTTTCGTACTACCCAGTAGGCCTGGTGCTCCACCTCTACAGGAAGGTGGCATGCCTTCTCGTAAACAAGTCTGAATGGAGACATCTCTAGCTAGGTTTTATGGGCAGTCCTGTAGGCGCCTAATGCTTCCGAAAGTCGAGTCGACCAATCCTTTCTATCAAGTCAAATGGTGCCCTGAAGAATTTTCTTAATCTCCCGATTGGAGAGCTCAACCAGTCCATTAGTCTGGGGATGATATGGAGTGGAAATACGATGCGACACCCCATATTTCTTCATCAGGGACTGGAAGTGCACATTCTCGAAGTGGGTCCCTCTGTCAGAGATGATCGCACGCAGGACACCAAACCAATAAAAGATGTGCTCATGAATGAATTTGATTACTGCTTTATGATCATTGGTTCGAGTCAAAACGGCTTTGATCCATTTGGACACGTAGTCCACAACAAGAAGGATGTATTCGAAATAGTTTGAATTCGAGAAAGGACCCATGAAATCAATCCCCCAAATGTCGAAAATCTCGCATACGAGAATCGGGTTCAAGGGCATCGTGTCATGGTGGCTCATGTTACCTAAGGTCTGGCAACGAGCACATGCCCTATGATAATTGTGTGCATCCTTAAAGAGTGTTGGCCAATAGAAGTCATACTGTAGAATTTTCGCTATGATTTTGTGGCAAAAGAAATGGCTACCGCAAGTCTAGTCCTGGTAGAATGATAATATATCATTGACCTCAGAGTCAGGACACATCTTCGGATGATTTGATCAGCACTGATGAGAAAGAGGTAAGGATCTTCCCAGACATAATATTTGGCATCGAAAATCAATTTGTCTTTCTTGGCTTTTGGCCAATCATATGGGATCTAGTTTGATGACAAATAATTGATAATGTCAGTGTACCAGGGAAGTCCAGCATCAATGCTCAGAAGATACTCGTCTGGAAAATGCTCAGTAATAAGTCTGGAGGGGTCAATGATTGAAGAAAGAAGATGAGACAAATTGTCAGTAACCATATTCTATTTTTGCACCTTATCACGTATTTCAAGGTCAAATTCTTGCAAGAGCAAGATCCATCGAATCAGCCTCAATTTAGCATCCTTCTTCGCAAGTGCTTCATAGCAGTGTTGTTGATATCGAATTTTCTTCATTTTAGAAAAATACACGTTGTAATATAGTCAACAAAAATCAAATCGACATTTTAATTTATAAGTACTTGAAAAATGTGAATTTCCGAGGTCATTCGTAAGGAGCAAATTGATAGCAATTCAACCACTAATCAAATATATAAAAATAAGCACAATAACTGATTTACAGTGAAATATATATGCAATGTATATGACTTCCAATATATAAAAATTTGAGTTTCTGATGAGTCAAAAACAATAGAACATAAGGCCAAAAAAATTTGGTTTTTAACACTTAAGCATCCATGACCTCAATCAACACTTAGCTTCAACTCAAGGCCCAATGACCTCTGAAGCAAAACCCCCCCTCAACTCTCTCAGCATTCCCTTCTCTCTCTCTCTCTCCAGACAAGACCTTCCTCTCTCTTTATTTCTCTATTTAATCGGGTAATTGGATCAAGGCCTAAACCAGCATGCGTGTGGGC
Source organism: Thalassia testudinum (assembly GCA_037157565.1). Classification (NCBI taxonomy): domain Eukaryota; kingdom Viridiplantae; phylum Streptophyta; class Magnoliopsida; order Alismatales; family Hydrocharitaceae; genus Thalassia; species Thalassia testudinum. The sequence continues at coordinate 110,997,171 of JAZHRO010000073.1, read as the reverse complement.
ACGGGCAAGGGCATGCATTTGGGAGTGCGTGGGGACCCAACCCCTGTGACTTGGGTGAGCTGTTAACACACATAAACCATTATGAAGCAATTTCTGATTTAAGTCACCACGATATGGGACTAAGATAGAGTGGTTTCACTAGTACAGCTGTGTGTGGGGATCTTGCTTGATTGCCTGCAATATCAGCTGTTGTTCTTCAATTGCAGGTGCATGAAGGTTCCTTGATGTATTCCTTGTATGAAGAAGGTAGCTGATAAGTGGGTTTTCACGATAAAAAGTTAGGGTTTCGGAAAACCTGTCATTGTAGTCACAAAACTTGCTATCAAATAAAATTTATATCGAAACTCCAAGGGAGTCCCGGGTCAAACATAGGGATGCAACGTTTGTTTTCTTGAAATCCGCATTTCAATTTGTTTCTTTTTTATGTTTTTAGGGTTTTGTTATTTTTTTGGTATCTTAGGAGAATGATAAAACCACTTGCAAACTGAATAAAGAGAGTAGAGAGATGAAATACAACTTGATAACTTGAGATGAAATAATGTTTATTACAATTACTATAAGCTAAGCAAACTAAAAGAGATAAAGGTGAGAGAAAATCTTGCAAAACAGATGTCTGGTGAGACAACAGCGCTTGGCGGCAGCTTAGACGGAGGAGGAGAGATGCTGGACATCGGGGATGAGGCACAAGACAAATCCAGGTAGAGGACAACTTCGTCAAGCTTGTGGGAATGGTGATAAGGAGGTGGAGGTGATTGTCTACATGAATGGAGGTGAGGAGACAGCTCTGAGGTTCCCTATGAAGGGGATGTGATGTGGGAGGAATATTTTGTGGAGGGATAGGGCTCTACACTAATAGGGTGCCCTTAGAGCTTGGGAATGGAGCTTTTGGGAGCTTAGTAGGCTTCTTGAGCTCTTGGATAGGTGGGAATAGCATAGGTAGAGATGAAGGCCAATGGGGACGTGTAAGTGGGCTTATATAGGTGTAAAGGAGGGGTCCTCCACGGCCATGCACCAAATGCAGCACATAAGACATGTGTCGCGTGCCCCGTGCACAACTACACACAACGTAGTGCATGTGCGTGCACATCGCGCACTTAGCGCCAGCGTCTCCGCACAACGTAGTTGGAAGGCGCTGAAGGGTCTGCAGGTCGCGTGATGATCATTGGATCGCAGGTGGATGGCGTGGATCGAGTGGAGGCCACACGATTGAGATCGTGCACATCGCGCGCTTACACTTGAATTACGCATGCTCGCTGGTGGGAGAGGACGTCAGCCGCTCGATCGTGGATGAAGCGCTAGGATCTCTCTTCAAAGCACGCTCAGCTGTCACGTGTGATCACACGTATGGTGCGAGCGTCCATCCGCGCGTGCAGATCCTGATCGCTCGATTGAGATCGAGCAGTCCAATTTCGCTGGCGTCAATGAGGTTGCGGCGAATTGCCGCTTGAACCACACCTCTTCTTTGAGAGGCAGGCATGCTACCAATGTGGTAAGGAGCTGGTTTGTCGCACCAAAGAGCTACTGCATCCTCAGTCTCGACCGTTGGATGAGTTGGTTTGTCGCGCCGAAGAGCTGCTACATCCTCGATCTCGACCGTTGGATGAAGATCCAACAGTCGAGATCTCATCAGGCCTTCTCCTTTGAAGTTGAGCGGCAAGTAGTAATGAATCTCAACCATTGGATTGAGATCCAATGGCTGGGATCTCTTCTTGAGGCAAGGCAGGTGCTGCGGCCAATGTTGGCCGGCCTTAATGACACCACGTGGCACCATCTGGGCCATCCATCTTCGTTCCTTAGTTGGGACTACTACGAATGTCAGATCGAGATGATTTTTACGTTGTCAGACTACGATCGTCATTTCGGATCCATCCGTTCAGTCGAATTTTTATCTGAAACCCATAAAGATGTCACATTATCCCCTGGCCATACAAAATGTAAAGATTAAAATACAAATTATGCGAATCATCCTAAATACAATGTAATGAATGTTATGCATTATTTATAATGCAATATGCAATGTTAAGCTTAGGAACTAAAATAAGTAGGCATTTTATCAGGAATGAATGTGTATTTATCAATAGCCCTGCCTTTAAACGTCGGTTGACAGTGAACGAAGGTGGAGGAGATGACTGGCGTCAATGATGTCCCTGCAAGGAAATACGACCCCAAGGCCAAAGTCAGATGTCTGGGAAGCTCCGTTGTGATGAGATGGAGCTGGTGGTGGTCGTGGTTTGGTGATTAATGGAGTGTGGAGGTCGTTCGGAGAAGGTGGTGGTGGTTGGAGATGTCTATGGTCAGGGAAGGAGAAGGAGATGGCGTAGGGTCCAATAAGGTTAGGCAAAATAGTCATGAGGGTGACGGTGAGCTTTCGCCTAATTCAATTGAGGTGGAGGAGGGCAGAGGTAGGCCAGTGATGAAGGTGGTTGCTAGTGTAGGAGAAGGAGTAGGGAGAGATTGGATCTAAGAATTGGCCTAAATCTAATTGAGAAGGAGGTGAGAAAAATCCCTAAATCAATTTAACTAAAGGATGGATGGAGGAAGGTCACTGGAGTCACTGTCAGCGAGGAAGAAGAAGGTTGAGGATGGAGCTGACTAAGGGCTAATTGGCTTAAGGTCCTTGTCCGGAAGCTCGATGATGAAGCAAGGAGAAGCCCTCTCCCTATTGTACATGGGAGTGGCTGAAGAATGTGGTCGAAGAAGCTCCAAGTCCGTGTCAATGATGGTGAAGAAGGAAGAAGAGAAGGATTTGCACCAAAAACGAGACAACCTAGGCATGTAGACATTGGCTCCTTTATATAAATGTGGTTCCTCTCTTAAATGTGTTAAGAAACTCCCAATTGGAAGGTGGCATTGCCACCTTCTAAGCTTGCTTTTCTTGAGCTCGCCAGAGGCAAAATTGGAGGAGATTAGTCACATGAAGAATCTTAAAATATCGGCCCTAATCTGAGGAGTAATCCTACCAAGTTTAGCAAATTTTGATTCAAGTTTCTTCAATCAACATTCGTGTTTAAATGATTGCATGTTCAGTTTAGGAGTCCTGCATTGCCTGGTATGGTCGAGGAACACGACGATGGCATTAGGGACCTTTTGGTAATGAAGACGAGAAGTTAGGGTCCTATTTGTAAGGGAAGTTCTAGAGACGAGGGCCCAGGTGTAATAAATTGAGATCTTGAGGGCCAAAATGAGAACTAGGTCAAGATGGACTCTAATTGGACTCAAATTTTAGGGTTAACCTAATTTGGACCCAAGGAATATAATAGTGACCTTAGATTTGGGTTTTGACCATGTTAGAGTAGGTAAATTACATAAAAGCTCAAAATAAGGTAAATTCTCGTCTGAATCTCTATTTTTGGTTAAAATGGGTTCCAATGGTCAAAGTGAAGGTACCAAACCTCCTAGAATATTTTCAATGATTTTTAGGAGGTTTAAATTGAATTTATTTCTACCAAAACCCTTTTAATTTGAGTGAGGTTGATAATTAGGATTTTTTCTATAATAATATGGTCTTCAAAATACATGAAACTCTGATTCAGTTATTCTAAGGCCACTTCTTAGTATTTTAAGTTCATTTGACCTTTGATTAACTCCTTAGTTAATATGCATTAATGATGAGATGTTAAAACAACAAAATTAATCCATTTTCTTGTCTTCTCAAATGCACTTCAGAACAAAGTTATGATCTTCTGATGAATATTTAGGAGCATTTATTACTATAGTTAGGCTAATTTAAGCTCATTAACACCAATGATGATGCTACTATCATACCCCCATGCCTAAATTTTGCTAGTCCCTAGCAAAATCCTATGGACCAAACCAGATCTCTAAGTTGGATTTTAACTGTTAGGATGTCTTACCGAGCTGCATCTCTAAAAGTTTGATCAAAATACTAACAATAGGCCTAGAGGTATCCAAGTACCACCAATATCCAGACCTAACCAGCCTCAGCCTTGGGTCCACCGCAAAGGTTTCTAAGATCCACAAAAACTGCCCAGAGGTTCATTGACCCCAGTAGCTAAAACACCCATGCGTATGTGCAGTAAGTCTAGGTTCAGTTTGCTAGTGCATTTTTTATAAGAGATAGAGAGAGAGAGATTTATTTTGAAAGTTTTCTCTCTTTTCTTTTTAGATTCCCCTAAATCCAATATCGGATTGGCCCTAAACACGGTCTGTGTTGGATTCCCTATCTCCACCATCAATCCTCGTAAGGTCCCTGGCAATTAATGTTTCTAGATAGCACCGCCCATGGCAACCCCCAGAACTCTTGCTTTCGACACTTCGGGATAGTGCCACCCATGGCATTCTGTAGCTAAATTCAAGCCCTAGCAACCGACATTTCAGGATAATCCTGCCCATGACACCTGAACCAGCACAAGGTGCTTACGTGCCCCTAGTAGGATATGTAGATATCCTAGGAGACAAGCACTAAGGAGACGGTATGTTATAATGCATCTTCGAGGGGAGTATTTTTCATTCCTCCTCTCCGCACCGGAAACTTGTCCAATCAACTTGTGTCTTTGAGCCGCTCCTAAGTCAAATCTTTGGGAAAACATTTTCAGAATAGAATACTTTTTGACATTATTCTTCATTAAGTGCACTGAACCAGACCGGTGTGTGATTTTTGGGTGCCTAGGTTACTAAGTCCCGCAAACCAAAGGGCAAACAACGGGATCAAATAATCCCTAAGCCATAGACTTAATACATCAGCCTCGCGACTTCCTCAACCTCTCGAGGAATAGTCCAAATCTTAACAAATACATGAGTGTTTAAGCCTAAAATAGGCCCAAGAGGCCTAAGGTCGGTATCCTTCACATATCTCCTAAGATTTAGCCCTTTAGGTCTTAATTTATCATCTGATCTAGCTTAGAACTTAGGTAAGTTCCATACTCAATCACTGGGACTAACACAATTTTCCTTTGGTTGAGGATCCAATCCCCGAGGTGAACCCAATTCTCTAAGGATCTCAACCACAAGAAGATCTTGACCCACAAATTAGGGAGCCCAAATCTGATTTTGACCTATCCTTAGCTTCCACCTTATCTTCTGAGGCCAACCCTGAACCCCTACTTGCTGATGATAACCTGGTTCTAGATTTGAAACCTCTCCTGAACCATCTGAAGTATGTCTTTCTAAGTTCAAATCAGACATTTCCAATAATTATCAACTCTCAACTCACTCCTGATCAGGAAAGCAAGTTGATTTTTGTTCTCCAGCAGCATCGTAGAGCCATTAGGTGGACTCTAGATGACTTGACTGAAATAAGTCCCTCTTATTGCACTCATCGTATTTATATTGAAGAGGGCTCACGACCTTCTTGCGAGATGTAGAGAAGACTTTACCTAAATCTCCAGGAGGTTGTGAAAAATGAGATCATCAAGTGGCTTGATGCAAGAATCATCTACCCCATCTCTGATAGGTCAAAAACTTCCTCAATTACCCGACAATTTATTCCTTTCTAGGCCTTAAAAATATCGATCCTTAATGTCTTATCTCCAAATTTTAACTCGATCTAGCCATCTTCACAATTGATATTCGCTCTAGAAGTCGCTAGGAATGGTCTCCGTAAGATAATCAGTGCGTCTCATATTCTCAGGAGTATCCATGTCCAAAATAATGAAATCCATCAAGAAATAGAAATCTCTTACCCTAACTAGTACATTCTCAAGAATTCCTCTTGGTGACTTGATTGATCTATCAGCCAATTGTAGAGTCACCGCAGTCAATTTGAGCTCAGTTTCCTCAAAGTGGTCTAGTAGGGAGGTGGGAATCAAGTTTATGGATGCTCTTAAATCCAATAAAGCTTGATCAAACTCTAAATTTCCTATCATGCTAGAGATCAAAGGAGTGCCAGGATCTTTCACTTTTTGTAAGAGTTTACTCAAGATTATAAAGCTAGCTTGCTCTGACAAAACAATCAGACTCCCGTCTTTATTCTTCGGCTTACACTTTGGTGTACATAAGTCCTTTAGAAATCGTGCGTAAGTCGGTATTTGGTGGATCACATCCAACAAGGGAATGCTTATCTGGACTTGCTCAAAGAGCTTAACCAAGTCCTCCTCAAGTGCCACGGGTTTCGATTTCCTATTTCCTTTGGTCAAGGCCTCAGGAAATGGAACCTATTTATATTTTTCCAAGATTGGTTTAGGCTCTGGATCTAGGGTGGGTTTGTCCTTGATATCCATCTTGGGCTTAGGTCTTGAATTACTCAAACCAGATTGACTAGGATAGATGAGTCCTGAGTAGTTTTGCCACTATGCATAGCGATGGAGTTTAGGCCTGCCTAGTTTGGATTTGGAGTTGATAGGATAAGAGGTTGCTGCTAAAATCCCGAATACGAAGTAGAAGCCTCAGACCCGTCAGGTAGAGGTGCAGAAGGGGTCTGATAAATGTAATGTGCTTGGCCATGATTTGGGTTCGCAACATACTCTAGTGTGGCACGTTGTTTGAATTCAGCAGAGGTTGAGAAGGAAGTGCACCAGGCTAGCGAGTCCCAGCCATCTGTGGGAGTTGATTATGAACCTCTATAATCTTTGCATTGTGCTGCCTCTGCGTGGCAACATTGGTCTTCTTCATATTAGCCAATGTTTGCAAACCAAGCTCATCTAGTCTTCCTTGTCAGGCCCGGTTTAAAAGTTCGGGTTGGGCCTAGGATGAGTGAGCTAATATGGTCACAGATTTTGTGGTCGTGGCTAGAATTGAGGTCTAGAGTTCTGATTATTTTCTGACTAGGAGAAATTCATATGATTACGCCATCCAGGGTTGTATGAGTTGAAGAATGGATCATTCTGGATGGCTTGGAGCACTTTGTAGGGTTGAGTAGTTCTAGAGTAATTAGGATACGAGGGTTCAGAGATCCCCCAACTAGCGTAGGGCAGTTCAGAGTTCCCTTTGAAACCAGGATCAAATGGGGGTGGATACGCATCCATCCCCTGATATGAGTGGTGGATATTATGCACGACCTCCCTCCTTGTGGGCAGGCGCACATACGTGCTTTGCTGAGAAGAAGTGGCTCTCTAGAGTTGGCAAGTTAAGTCATCCAACTTCTTCTCGATAATAGAGACCTTATCCAATCGACTAGCCACTAACTCTAGAACAGCAGATGTCGATAGGTCTCGTGTCTCGTGTGTCCCTCTGGTGTTTTTCAATGCACGGGTAGTCGTCTAATTGAACATACTAATACACTCATTGTTTATGGAGTTCTCGCACATGTTCTCGAGAATCTCCCGAACGGTGTCTTCATCTTTACCCATAAAGTTGCCTCCACAAGCTACATCGATAAATAATCTGATATTCTCATGAAGTCCCTAGTAAAAAGACTGGACTTGTTCCTATTTAGGAACTCGGTGATGAGGGCATTTCTGCATGAGAGCTAGAAAGCGATCCCATGACTCATGAAGTGGTTCCCCCGCATTCTATGTGAAATGCGTGATTTAGTGCCTCAGGACAATAGTGTGCCCAACTGGGAAGAATTTCTTGAGAAATTCAGCTTGTAAACCCTCCCAAGTGTTGATTGGTCGAGTCAGAAACTGATACCAATGGGCAGCCTCATCCTTCAAGGAGAAGGGGAACATTTTCATGAGCAGGGTGTTTCGATTCTGAACATTTGGCCCAAGAGTCTGGGCCAAATGTTTTAATTCTTGGATATGTTAGAAAGAGTCTTCAGAACCCAATCCATGAGAGTGGGGGATCAAGTTGATAATATTCGATTTCAACTCAGTATCAGGTCCCCCAATAGGAATCTACACCCTAGGTTCGATCACCGCAGCTGTGAGATTATAGTGACCTCACATCTGTGGATGAGGTCGGGGTTGGCCAATGCATGTATCAGGTTGGTGAGAGTCTGCAACTAGTCCTATAGGTGTTGAATATTACCCCCTTCTTTTTTTGGATTCTCCATAGAAGCAGAGGATGGAGAACTGGGATCAGATGTCTATGGATCAGAAGAGATATCAAATAGATCAGAAGGACACCCAAGCAAGCAGATCGGGGTCTGACCCCAAAGGGTGTGCCTTGCTAATGGAGGTCTCAAGACTGGTCTCAAAGACCTCCTCCAGTACATGCACTATAGAAGAAATAAGGGACTGGAAATCTTCTGGACCCAATCAAGGCACCCAAAAGAATTGGATAACTATGGCAATTCGAGGCAGATGGACCTCTAGATCAAAAATCCACACATCCAAGAATTACTTGGGCAGCTAGGAAGGAAGAGACCCATAAAGACCCCTACACAGTAGAGCATCCCCACGAATTACAGGATTTCCCCCACCTAACCTTTCTTGTCACTATAGATCCAAGTAGACCGGAATGTGTGAATTGAGCCCTAAGTCTACCAATTTTAGGCTTAATTGTGCCTTAGATTTTCACTTAACTTAGAAGTTGATTCAAATTATGACTTAATTTGAGGTTGGTTGATTCACCAAGTGAACCAACTTTACTTGACCTACCTTAAAGTTGAGGATGGAATTTGAGTCAAGTCACCCGAGCCACCCAGATTTGGTTCTTAATAAGTTATCAGGTCCCAACTTTTATGATTCAAGTGAATTTAGAGCCTCAATTTTAGGGTTTGATGATAACATCAGTTCAATCAAGGGCTTAGGTAGCACACAAATGCAGGAAGATCTGCTTTCGTTATAGATGGCAAGTGTGTACTAACACTTCAAACCCTAATGTGGAAACCCTAATTGGCTCTATTCCAAGTCCAACTTGCTTCCAAATTTGGCACCTTGGACTCAAACAAGTAGGTGATTAGTCTAAGGTGCTTTATGTCCCTAATAGGTGCAAGTAGAAAGGAATTGGGTATTCTGAATCAATTCAAAGCTGATCATAATCAATTGAGATAATCAGGAAAAACTCTTGCCTTGAATGATGATTACTAAAAAAGTAAGGCAGAATTGAATTCCTAATTTCTTTTCATTTCCCTTTTTTTTATCTTCCCAAGATAGAGAGGGGATTAAGGAAGAAAGGGAAAGTTACTAACCTGTCCTTGGTGTGGTTGTTTCGAGTGGATGATCTTGAGTGCGTATTCACCTCGAAATAATCAAACAAGGCAAGTTAGAAATCGAATCAAACAAGAAGATGATTTGAATATTGGTGAAATTGCACGTTGCTCCTCAGCAACAACGCCAAAATGCTAATGTGCTTTCATCAAGTTTAAATATATGCATCGTATTATAGTCAACAAAAGTAAATCAACATTTAAATTTGTATCTCAAATGTGAGTCCAAGGTCATCTCAGGGGGCAAATAATTTGCAATTAACCACTAATCAATGGAATAAAATTGAAGCTCAGAGAGCTTGATATAAAAATAAATATAATATTCAATGACCACTATATCAAAAATCCAAAAATAAATGCAAATATTAAGGGAAAAAATGTGTTTCTAACTAAGCCCAAAGCCTCTCAACACTTAGAGTTTTCAGCCAAAGAGGAGCCTCGCAAACCAACTAAAAAATCGGCCCAATTCACACACAAGAGCCTTAGATAGTTAGATTCAAAATCCAGCCTAGACCGAACCCAAGAACCTCTCAAAATTGGCCCAGACCCAAGCCCATAAACTGACCAAAACAGGGCCCACACCCACATATGCGTGGGCGGGTGATAGCGAAATTACACGCTTTTGTAAAAGTGGGTTTTAATGTTGTTGTAACACGTAAATTGCACCAACTTTTAAATTTGTAAACCTAGATAGTGGCAGTATCTAAGGTTGTCTAAGGAAGCGATATGATAGTTGATTAACTTGTTATCTCTCTTACTCTCTCAAATCTTCACTTATCTTTTTGTTTTTACAATTTTAAGGTTTAGAAACAATCGGGTGACAAAGTTGCGAAATGCAAAAAACTAGAACCACACCTAAGTGGTGTAATTAAGTAAGCCCACCTTTCCAAGCTCACCCTAGGCAAGTGGTCCTATAGTAATTGGGAAGGTAGGAAGTGGGTGCTCAACAAATTTAAAACTATTAATTAAAAGCACATAAAAGAGCAACACACAAGATGAACAAAATGCTTGATTGATTAAAAAGTACGCAACTCCTTGGAGAGCTCACTTGTGTAGATGGGAACCACACAAGTAATCCTTGAGTAGAGGAATGCTTCTTCTACACTGCAAGATACAAAATACAGAAAAAGGAAGAGATAGAAGAATCTCTGCATAGATGGAAGTCACCTTCGCTCCAAGCTTAGCAGCTTCTGAACTTGAAGAAGGGTCCTTCCTTCTCCTTAATAGCTTTTCCTTCAAGTCCTCCAATGGTGGATGTTCTCCACCTTTCTTCCCCTCTGCCTGGCTGTCCTCTAAGTGTGCTCCCAAGCCTTGTGGCATAGGGAAAAAGAGAGGAAGAAGAAGGCACCAAGAGAGCAAGAAGGTGCTCCCTTAATCTTCCTCTCTCGTCCTCCTTGGCCAAATAGTATAGGTGATATGGGTAGATATAATGTAGCTTGGGATCACCTTTTAGTGGTGGTTAGATGGGGTACATATAGGAAGGGAAGGAGGGGGGTTGGCTTTGGGTTTTTTGGATGTTTAGAATGGAGTTTAGGAAGTGGTTATGGGATCCAATGGTGGAGACACTTTGGCACCAAGTGAAGGGACTCATAGGTGGTGGTTACGGGTGGTTGCCATCCTTGGTGGCTTTTGGCGTGGGATTGATGGAGGGTGGAGATGGCTTAGATGGTGGATGTGTGATTGGATTTCAAGGGAAGGTTGGCGCCAATTTTAAGGGTAGTTCTAGGTGGTTTTGGCACCACCTTTAGGTGGCTTTTGGTGGTGGTTGAGGGGCCAAGGGGTGCCTATGTTGTCACCAAAAATAGGAGTATGGTGGATGTTTTGTGGAGCTAAGTATAGGGGGGTCGGCCATGGAGCTTAGGTGATGGTGGAGGACCAAAATGGAGAAGATAGAACATAGCTAAGCTAGCTTAGCTAGTAGGGTAGTAGTGGAGGAGCTGAGGTGAAGTAGCTAGGAGCTGACTGGACGTAGTCTGGAGCTGCATAAATCTTCCTGGAGCTGATGATGGCTGAAGAGGTCTTCTCAGGAGCCCAACTACTCAACCTAGCTAGCTAATTCTTCTGCTAGCAACTAAGATGAGTAGGTTGAGCTGAGTTGAGTTGGTCTCAACTATTTTGGAGCTGGGTTGAGCTAGACCTTCTTCTCTTGAAGACTCCTTAGCTAGCTTAGCTACTAAGTTGTCAAGTAATAGCTACTCCAGAAGGAATTTAGCTGCCGTGAGATGAGTAGAGATGGGGAGAGCTGGACTGGAGTTAAGATGAGCTGGTGCCAACTAAGTTGAACTCCCAGTGAACTGATTGTAGTTGGAATGAGCTAGCCTCAACTAAGTTGAGCTGGAACTGAGCTGAGTTAAGCTAAGTTGAGTTATCAAGAGCTACCATCCAGTTGAAATGAGCTGAATGGAGATGAGATGAACTTCCTCTTTACCTTCTGCTTTATAGAATGTCAAGGTTTTGCAAGATCTAGCTTTCTTCTTATCCCTAACACTCAAACACACACATTAAAAAACAACAAATATGCAATGCATGACTAACCTAGGTAAATGGCTAAATGCAACCCAGAAACCCGTTTGCAGAGTTAAAATCCTAAGAGCTAGGTCTATTTTAGGGCATAAGAATGATGATAAACTGGCATTTATCAGTGGGTGTGTGCGTGCACGTTAGGAGGATGGGGACCCGACCCCCTGCATTCTTGGGCAATAGGGTATGGTGCCAATTTCCTTTTATATGCAATTTGAGCTCCTTTGTAACCGAGGTGTGACTAAAAGAGGTCCTCCTCTTCTTCTTGTCTTCATCATTCAGCCGTGGAGAAGATGGAGCTCGATTAGAGGTTCAAGGTCGTTGGATCTCAAATCCAACAGCGTGGAATGTCTCCTCAGGTGATTCCGTGTGGAGAGGAGGTGTAGCCCTTAGTTGATTTCTCGCTAGACGAAGCAGCTTGGAGTCAAGGAAGGTGAGTTCATTGACGAGTACCTACAAATTGAAGCATGGCCTCATGGCCCAAATCAGTCACACAAGAAGGTCCGACAAGCTACGTCGGACAAAAACCTTAAGTCAATTGCATGCAAGGGTGGCCGTGTGATTGAGATAGAGGAGCTTCAATGAAGCTTTGTTGGCGGTAATGGCGGTGGTCGTGGAGTGGATGTAGGGGACAATTAGCGAGGGCAAAAGCTTAGTGAGGGTGAGGGGAAGCTTTTGCCCTAGCTAATTTGTCGAGAGGAAGGTGATGGAGGTCATACAATGAAGATGATGGTGACGGCGGTCGTTGATGTCGGGGAAGTAGCTAGAGGAGGTCGATGGAGCTCTAAAGCTCCCTAGAGCTAATTGGAGGGGGGAAGAACAAAAACCGTAACCTAATTTGGTGAAAGAAAGGGGAGAGAAGCTTGATGGAGTTCACCGACGAGGAAGAAGATGACGGAGATGGACGGAGCGGAGGAAGGAGAATCAAGGGTCGAAGCTTCATGGAAGCTTGGGCAAGAGAAACCCTCTACTTATCATACATGGTAGAGGGTGAAGAAGAGGATCAAAGTAGCTCCAATGGTGCTTGGATCTCACCGACGAGGAGGAAGAAAAGGGGGGAACAGGTCAAAATTTGGCACAAATTCGTGCTTGTAGACTTTAGGACCTTTATAGTAGTGAATGTGAGGCAATTGATGCAAGAAACACAAGTTTTGCTTGCATTTTTGAGCTTCACAAAATCTGATTGCTGACAAGGGTTTCGACCATGATTGATCTTAAGAAGGTGTTCAAACAATTGGGAAGGATCTCAAGATCAATCTCACCAATTTTGGTGAGATTTGATCTTAATTTGAGGTGTTAATTTGCTAAACAAAACTCACCAATTTGGGTCTCCTCCCTACTGCAACTTCCTTGTATGGATGAAGAGATGGTGGTGGAAGGACCTGAATGCAAGAGAAGATCCAAACCTAGGGGTTTTTGTGTAATACTTAGAGAAAACTATGGTACAATGCAAACAAGGTCAAGACGAACTCCGATTGAGCTCAAAATTTGAAGTAACCTAATTTAGACCAAAGGAATCTAATGGTGACCTTAGATTTGGGTTTTAACATAATTTGACTGGGTAATTTACACTGAAGCCCAAGAATGAAGCTAATTCCCGCCCAAGTCTATTTTTGGTCAAAATGGGTTCCTTTGGTCAAAGTGAAGGTTCCAAACTTCATAGAATATTTTTCAATGATTTTTAGGAGGTTTAGATTATATTTATTTCCACCAGAACCTGTTCAATTAAAGTGAGGGCTTTTATTATTAAAATAATCTTCAAATCACAGAAAAATCCTGATTCAATCAATCTGAGCTCACTTCTTGGGAATTTAAGTCTATTTGACCTTGGATTAAGTGTTGATTACCCTCAGTTAATCTACATTTGCGATTTCTCGTTAAAACAACATAATTAACGGAATTTCCCATCTTCTCGCATTCAACTCAGAACCGAATTATGACCTTCTGATGGTTATTGAGGAGCATTTATCACTGGATTTTGGCTAAACTATGCTAATTATGATAGATGATGGTGTTACCATCATGCACCATGGGAGTTTCCCCCATTTTATGCCCTTTATGTAAGTTTGCTTCCAATGACATCAATCACCTTTTTAGCTCATGTCTGGTCATGGCAAGGGTTCAGTGGAAATGCTCCTCTACATCATTACCCACATGGGATGGCCTCTGGTCTGGTCTTTGCACTGCAAATGTGGCGGGCATCAAAGCAACAACCGTTTTTATGGTGTATTTGGTGTGCGCATATTGATGTTATCTTTAATAATGGTGTGGGTGGATGGAAGTCATTTGTAATAGAGCCTTCGTCTTATACAGGCAATGGCTGGATAACATGCAATTTGCCGTGGCTATAATAAATTTGGATTGCTACTGTGAATGGTAGCAATCCTTTCTCTCTTTCAAAAAAAAACAAGGATGAATCATTATAGAATTAGGATTGTTGTAGCCCATAATTGATGTGCATAGGAGTCGATGATCAACTAAATTATTTTACGTTACTACTATTTGAAAGCAACTAGAGAAAGAAAGCAATTCTTGGACTGCAATTTTCATACTTGGTGCAAGTTGACGATTACATTCCCTCTCCAGACATGCATCTCAATTGGATGAACTATATGAACAATTCTTCTGTGCCTTCTCTCAGTAATTCTCTTATTAAGCCCATCCTCTCAGCCAAACTCAGTAGGAAATCTTGAGCTCTAGTCAATAAGGTACAAACTAAATCCAAAATACTCTAATTCTGTGTGAATGAACTCCATGGCCCAAATGCTAGACTTCAATTCCAAAAACTTGACCTTTTAGAGGACTCAAAAACTAACTGTGACGTAGAAGTTACTTGTCAAATCTGTTACAAGATTCGTATAAATAGAAGAGATTTGTCTTCAGTAACAATATGTAGACAATGCAAGAAAGATTGTAAATTCCCACTACTATCTAGATTCACTCAATCATGTATTTTGTGCACTTTTGCCTCATGTGTGTGCCTAAAAGAGCATTTCAAATACACTCCTATGCCTACATACTTTCACAATTATTTACTGACAATTTTCTCTTGAAAAGGTTTCCTCCCTTTGAAAAATGTATGTGGTAAATGAGCTCCAAATAGGGCTCTCTCTGCAACGCACATGACATGGATTTGGAAATTTTGCCTTTATCTCCATTATATTTTATTTAAAAAAGGGAAAACGAAGCATGTTTTGGTTAGGGAGCTAGTATTTTGACCCTTTCAAGAATGCATCTTTAGTATGGAAGAACCTTTCCCTCTAACCTTCTTTGATGTTATGGTACATCTAGCACATTATCTTGCAAATGAAACAAGACTTGCTAGGCTCGTACAACACAAATGGATGTATCTAGTAGAGCATTTTTTAAAGAAGATGAAAGATTACATCTTAAATGAAGTGAAGTTAGAAGGGTCAATTGTTGAAGGGTATCTTGTTGAGGAATGCATAAACTTGTACACCATATATATATGGATGATTTGGACAACAGATTTAATTGACTTGAAATAAACTACGATGGGGGATACAATGACAATGATGATAATTTCCTTTTCATATTTGATATCAGAGGAAGGTCCATCATCTGCACAAATTACAAAATGATCTCAAAAATGAACTGATAGTTAACTCACCTATACATTTTAAAGTAGATTCTAGAAGTCGATCCATTTTACAATGAATTCAAACACTCTTCACATCCATTTGTATGTGATTTGCAGTTTCTTGATTAATTTCAGCAGTGTGTAAATAGGATGAAAGAAAACAATGACCCACCTTGGGTAGAAGAATTTGATATAATAGCCGATACCCCATTGAGTTATGCATATTATCATTCTGGATACATAGTAAACAACTTCAAATTCAAAGTAAAATTAATTGATGATGAGAAGGCCATGCAGTAAGCTGGAGTTGTTAGTTGCAATCTAAGCATGGGTTATAATGACTACTATGGGAAAATTGTAAAAATTGTGGAGATGAGCTTTAGATATGACCATGGGATGGTTTCGTTTAAGTTTGATAGGTTCAATGTTTTTAAGGAAGGTATTTGTTTCAAAGGAGATAATAAACAAAGTTTTATAAGTTTAAACAAGAACCACCAAATTCTTCAAACATGTGAACCTTTTACATTAGCCTACCAAGTATTGCAAGTGTTCTACGCATCCTATAATAGCAAAAATGTACGGATCATACTCCTTAGAACGGTTCCAAGTGATTACTTCGATGAACAAAAAGACAATGACCCTGGCATAGAATCTGAAGCCTACCAAGAGCTTCCACAAGAAGAAGTAGGTCTCGATGCAATAGACATTGATATATAATGTATAATTTATGACAACTTCATTCATATCTTGTATGCAAGAACATATAAGTAGGCAATAACAAATACTTGTATGCAAATTTCCTTAAAAAGAGTGAATATACTTATCTTTCAATGATTACATAGTGATTGTGTATATTTGTTCTAAACTTTCCCTTTTTGCTCTTTTATATTAGGTTGTTTGCACCATTCTTGGTAGGCTCTTCCTCAACGCAGGTCCACTATATCAAGATAATGATCAACTAATTGTGGTAATTTTTTTATATGTCAATCAAAATGTGGGGTGCACCCACTATTTGATTTTTTTTTTAATTTTGAATATGTTGATCAAAATATGAGGTGTGTCCATTATTTTAAATGTTTATAAATTTTTTATATGTCGAGCAAAATGTGGGATATACCCACTAGCTATTTTAAATGTTTATGTGTGAATGTTTATACATTGATAACTCCACCCCAACTCCACCTCCAATTCCATCCCCACTCCTAATCCCTACACACCTCCACCTCTACCTCCATCTCCATTCCTAATACCTACCCACATCCACCTCCATCCTTCCTACCATATGAAGGGCAAGAAGGTTGGGTGGATCTTCTACCACCACAACCTAGGGTCTTCTACACCCGCTTCGACTCCTGACACTTTTCTACTTCATTCTTATTCTTTTTATGCCCTAGTTGTAGATTTCTTTCATTACTATCTCACTTTTTCCATTTTCTTCTAGTTGTATTTTATTTATCTTTTATATGATGTGTAATCAATTTCCACTCGATCAATGAAAGATTCTATTTCATTTCATTTACTTGATCCTTAGTAAAAATAAATAAAAAATATAAAATACATAAAAAAAATCAAAGAATATATTTAAATATCGCGAACGACTCGAACCGACGTTACAATTTGAAAAAGCTGCAATTTCAATATTCATAAATTTATGACATTTGTGAATTTTCACACCACGACGCTGTATTGTTATTCATTGCAATTTTCTACTAACATATGTCACGTAGCGATCTCTTGAGGACTGTGACCACCACTCAGGGTGCATTACCCGTAAGGTAGCTATGTCATCTCATACTTTTAAATGATTATATGAGAAACGATAAATATTTGATGATATCTTGATCTTCACTTAAACAATTATCAAACTTTAACCATCTTTATCTTTATATGTACAAAATCTTTTCAAAATTAAATTCTTTATATAATTTTAAAGATCGTGGAGACTGCATTGCATTCATAATCTTTGACCTAATTAATTATCATTCTTTAGACAGTTATATATGCCCGATGTTGTCACGTAGTTAGTGGGTCAAATCCTTGGGTAGCTATCATTCTCATTGGAAATTTGACATTCGATTTTAATAAAAATGGCATTCACAAATTAGTCATACTTATCTTTCTAGAAATACATCTTTTGAAAGTTTGTCAATTTTCATCTCTCATCGCATACCATAATCAAGAGGTCCAAAGCAACTAGAATGTCGAGCCAAACCTTGGGTGAGACTGTGTTAGTCGAATCCAATTTCCTACGTTTACCTAAGATACTAAATTATCCGTTTGGATTATTCATCTGCAAAAGTTGGTTTACATTCAACAACATTATCATCCCAATCACTCGCTTAAAGTACCTGCTCAAGAAATATGTATCTCGTCTTTGAAAAGAATTCACATAAGAACAATAAAACGGTTGAAATCATGCTAACACTACTGACGCCAGACATCTAAAACCCAATTGTACAATCGTCAACCATCATTTCTCTGGTGAATGTATCAACGTATTAATAGTTTTTTATCCTTAAACACTGAATAACCTATAATATGCAATATGTGCCCTCCTACACCTTTGACCATCGATATTATATGTCATATTCATTCTACGGATCCTATTCGTAAATAATAATCATTGGCATCAAGGTCATGAAAATGGTTCTCTCTAAGATTATAGGCTTTTTCTTTACAATTTCTTTTTTACATGTGACTTAATAGAGGAAAGATGTGCCAACTTCTACTGTTTGGAGAGTTGTCATATGAAGGCAGACCAGCTAACCAAACAAGTTATAAAAAGATCTATTTTTAGTAACAATAATGCTTATAAATAGACACACACAAAACTCTTTAGAGCAAGAAAGAAAGACACTCATCTCCAAAGACAAAAGATGGTTTCAGCATCGAATTTTCCACCAACCTCTTCTTCTTATACTATTTCATCTCTTTCCTTATTGCTATTGGTACTTGCAATTGCAACAGCACAGGGAACAACCTATACGAAGGTCTTCAATGTGCTCGACTTCGGAGTTGCCGCCGATGGCAAAATCGATAATAGCAAGGTGAAGAAATGATCATATCCTTACACCCACTAGAACAGAGTTAGTAACTGATAATCAAGGGCCCCATAAGCATTGTATATGGTATAGGATTACATATGTTTGTTTAACAATTGCTCGTGGAGCAAGATGAGAGTAAAATCTCACACTATGAATATAAGCTTTTTATCAATGTCAGCCTTAAAGCTATTCCTCTTCATCTCGGTGGCTTGGGTTCTTGGTTTGAATTTGTTTCTAGGAGTAGAAAGCTAACAACATATATTGCCTCAACTCTTTGTTCAAGTAAAACCAATGCAAGACACTTTGTAAGATGGTTTTGAACATTTTTGTGAAGTTGAAATATATCTTACGATTTTACTACTAAAAACATCCCTGATTGAGTTTTTGAGACACCTGGTAGGACACAAGTGAATCATGGATGAAAGATCAAGAATGATCAAATATGTTGATTAATTTATTTAACTTGATTTACTAATATCCCTTAACTAGCTTAGCATTGATCTTGCATTTGGGTTTAGATTAAAAAAGAAACATATTAGTGAGAAAGTTAATCACTATCAAACACAGATAACGCTTTCTAATGGTCATTCCAACATTAACCTAAATATATTGTAGTTAACAATCTTCCCTCTAGCATTCTTGCATTTTAGTTATATAAGTCCTTTTATGAAAGAATTAAAGAAATTGTACAAACAAACAAGAGAAAACCAATCTAATCGATTATGCAAAATTGAAGATGAAGACTAGTCGACACAATCATTCAACATTCCCTAATTATTTCCCCCTTCCTTGGTTACTCTTCTCATAACTAGAATAGCTAACCAAATTAATGATCATGGATATCAAATGTATATGTTTTTGCTTGTATGTGAATTTAATGTTGTGTACTTGTACAAATACAGGCTTTTGCAAGTGCATGGGGTGAGGCATGTGCATGGGAACAAGGGAAGGTTAAGGTTCTCATCCCTGAAGGCACCTTCCTAACTTGATCTGTGACATTTGTGGGGCTATGCAAGAGGCCAATGGTGCTACACGTCCACAAATTGGGATCTCATCCCTTCCAACCTTAATGCATTTCCCACACCTGATTGGGTGGTGTTCAAGTAACTCAGTGATGTGACCATTACTAGCGACGACAAGTTCCATGGCCAGGGCACCTTGTGCTGGCCCCAAAATGACTGCCGCATGAACAAGTGCAGCATCCCTAATGTAATTCAGCTTGACCTTAGCTTCTCAAAAAGAACTCGCACACACACAAGTGCACAGGCATACATATATATGCAAAGGAAACATCTTTTCCACGTCCCTTGTCTAGATTTTGAGAAGAATTGACCCTGGAAACTTTTTGGATTTGCATGCAAGGACTTCGAGATGATGACCTCCTAAAATGTTAAAACCAAGTTATAAAGAGTAATCCTTAACTCTTACAACCACACCTTGATTTTTCTAAGCTATGATGTGATAACATTTTTGGAGAAGTTAAGGTTTAGGAGCTATCTTTTTTCCTAATGACTAAAAGGTTGATTAGTGCATCTTGATGAAAATTGTGCCAATGCCCTCTTGTAAGTATATATTTCTGTTACTAGCTTGAATTAAACACATGAGTCCAACTTTCTAGATATATCAAATAACTCTTCCAATTCTTTTCTTCCGAGATATTTTCGTATTTCTGAAAATGTTTTCTACGAGTTTATTCAGGATTGACTAATTGCAACCAACGTCGGAAGAAAGCATGAATGATTTTGTTGTGGTTTTCAACCAATCTAAGCATGCAAGAATTTGAGATTTTGCATGGCAACCTAAATCTGAACTTGCACACGATACAAATGTCATATAGTTGGAAAACAATACTTTTAAATTCCTAACATACTTTTATTTCATTCCCTTTGCTCCCGCAACTATTAATTGCAAATGCAGTCAATCAAGTAGGGGTTCGCGAACGACTCATTGGTGCAAAAGATATCCTCAATGGATAGCAAGATGTTCCACTTCATCATATTCGCATCACACAATATCTACATCTGCAAGATTAGGATAATCGCCCCAGAAGACAACCCCAACACTGATGACATCCACCTTAGGCTCTCCACCAACATCAGCATAACCGACTCTAGGATCGGCACTAGCGATGACTGCATTTCCGTCGACCACGACAACAATGAGATCTACATCTCGAACATCTTTTGCGGTCCCAGCTATTATCATCGATCGAGGATATTGTGATGAATGATGTCTCCAATCCCATTATCATCGATCAAGAGTGCTATCCTAGTGGAGGTTGCATCGGCCAGGTAGATATACACATCTTAAAAGGAATGTATGTTTTTCTTATGATATTGGATTGTAGGAATGCAATTTTTTCACTTGATATTAAATTTCAATTAAATTTAATCACTTTATGTAATTGTCGATAGGGTCTACTCATGATTCATTATTGTTCAAGATTTTAAGAATTGATTTTCTAATCAATCTACAACCTAGTTAGGTATATCTTCATCATTGATATAGTATAAAAAACTAGCACTTCTTAGGAAGGTATAGCAAACCTTGGAAAATCCACTAAATGCCACCGATTCAAAAACTCTAGATTGGATGATAAAAACAGGAGTAGGAAAATTACTATTCCATTATAGACAAGCTTCTATGACTTCTTGCAATCCAAACTTGCGATGAGATCAATATATTGGCATAATTTTGCATTAAATTATTTATTTTAATTGAATTCTTGTTGAAGCAACATCCATCTTGAGTTAAGATCAGCAACGTGAAGTTCAACAAAATAAGGGGAACATTAGCCTCTGTGGTTGTTGTAAATCTCAAATGCAACAAAGTTGTACCATGTCGGGGTGTAAAGCTCAACAATGTGAACTTGTCCTATAGTAGAGAACTAGAAAATGTGGTTGCGACTGCTGCATGTTCCAATGTCATCAAGACTTCTCATGGAACCACAATACCCACATCGTGTATTTGAACAAATCCACCAATCCATTGGTCCTCTCATTATTTTATGTCGTTGTACCAAATGTATAATTTGTACAATAGGTTATTGATTGCACAGTAATCATGCGACCTAAATTACATGAATTAAGTTAGATTCTAGTATAACTTAGGAACAATGCATGCATTAGTGTCGTAATTCGCATAATAGTTAGTTTGTTAGCTACATAGATAATATTGTCATTATATATACTAAAAGAGAGATGAAATTAATTGTAGATGATTTAAAGCCACGGATGGAAAATCAGACCATACAGATCTGATCAGGACGACGACGGGAGTCCAACACTTCTGAAATCGTCTTGATTAGACAACCATAGCATCTTATGCAATCCATAGAAGAATAGAGGCCAGGGAGCAAGATGACAAAAATCCAAGCCTCAAATGAAAGATCCAACTGCACAGATGGATCCAGATCCACAATCGCAGACCAACGGCGCAAAAATCAACCCGATCGGAGGCCTACAGCACCAACTACAAAGATGAGAAGATGGACGGCCATGATGGTGCCATCGCAACATCCCCTCACCAACCCCCAACTTCTGAGGGCACTCTCGTCCTGTGTTATGGATCTTTGGACCAACATCCAACGGTCGAGGAGCCTCCACGTAGCATGCCTCACCGAGATTCAATAAATGGAAAGAAGATCTCAGCAGTTGGATTTCCATCCAACGGCTGAGAGCAGCTGAGCACCGAAGAGGCAACTTGACAATCTATTGCCTTAGCGTAGCAATAAGTGCCCTCAACCGCATGCGCAAGGCACGGGATTGAGGCGCGCCCAACTCTAAATTGGGAAGGCAATCACAAGCACGCTCGATTGGCCATTGGATCTACATCGGAGCACGAAGATGAAGCCGCGTGGTGAGACGAGTAGCACTCGATGCTAACGCGTGATCTTACGTGCCTTCAACGAAGGCAGTGCGGGCGGGAGTCTCAACTATCCAATTATAAGATCGAACGATTGTGGATTAATGGCGCGCGATTCAAATGAAAAAGGTGCACGAGGAGAGAGAGAAGCGGTGAGCAGGCGTTGGGCATGCACGAAGAGGAAGCAGAGCTGTCAGATCGTAATCCAAGGCTCCAGAGCATGCCACGTGGCGCAACCAGAGGCAATCCGAGCGTAAAATGTGCAAATGAAGGCCTATTGAGGTGCGATCTGATCTATTGATCTCCCGATCGACGAATCTGATCATCTAGGAGTTGTTACATGAATTGGAGGGCCAAAATGCCCACTTTTTCCCTCATCAAAGCTATAAAAAGAGGCCTAGGGCCCCATGTTGAAGGCATCTTCCACCTTCCTCCAGACCAGTCTCTCTGCAACTCTGCTCTGCCCTTCATCCTGGCGCTCTGGATCTGAAACACTACCGCGCTTCACATAAGAATCCCACAAGCGGCGTTGTCATCTATCTGCCTTCTATCTCTCTCTCTCCCTAATTAGCATAGCAAATTCTATTTTGAGAAACTATTTCTGAATACAATAAAATTCTAATCTTCTTCATATCTTCTCTATACATATATACATAAATATATATATATCTATTTAAAGCGAGTTTTATGAAAAGCTTCCATACAAAAATCGTGATTGCCTCCCTGCAAACGACCCAGTACTCCCGACTTTTATAAACTTATTTGTTCCATTGCCATTCGCACTATGACGATAATATTTGATCCTTCTAAACGCGTCTCGCGAGCAACGAACAAGTTGGCGTCATTGCCGGGGAGGCAGCGGAAATTTTTTAGGCTTTTCGGTGCTTATTCGAGATCTCTTACTTGCTATTTTTTTCATTGTGTATAGGAAGCGAGGAAATTTGAACAAAACATAACAATGGAAGAATTTCATGTTCGAATCTTAGGTAAGTACCCATAGGTTAGATTAGTTAGATTTAGTAAAAATTAGGATTTGCTTGAACCTTAGGATTAGTTAGAATTTACTTGATTATTGAAAAAAAAAATATAAATAATCTCTTGATTTTCGGGTTCAAATAAAGTCGTACCTTAAAAATTCAATTCCCAAAGATCCTCATGTCCAAAAATTCTCAAATTTTTACTGGACGTGGGTTTCAAAGTCATGAACAACATATCTAAATTTTACATAAATATGAGTTATAAAAAAATTTTAAAAATTCATGCACTAATTTGTTATCAAAATAATTATTGTTCCTGATTTTTCGGAGTTCAAAAATATCAAAGGAATTTTTATACAACTCTGATTGATGTAAAATTTATGGCACTAAATTTCTGAGAAAGTCAAGAATTTGGAAAAAATCTGAAAAAAAGTATTTTTCGCACATGTGATTGCATGAATTGTTTAATTCCAAACTGGGGGTCAAAATAGACTGCAAAACCCCAGTACACTTTAAATCTGAAAAAAATAGAAAACGTGCATTAAAATTATTGAAAAAATATTCTCTGAGTGCCTAATTAGTGGTGTAATAGGACCAATTGATTGCATTGCTTGGGTCACACCACTCATCTAATTTTTGGGACTAAAAGGAATCATCTAGAAATATATGTGCTTAGGGTTTCACATTAAGGATAGAATACACCTGCATTTTTGTACTTAAGGGAAATCTATCAAACAAATTAGGATTTGTAAAACTCTTGTGTGTCTCATCAGAACCTTGATTGAAGATATTAAATCAAGTGAACCCTAAAATTCACTAATACAAGCATTTGGACCTTAAAAGATACTTCATCAAGAAAAGTTGCTTGTAAACCCCTTTTGCCTGCACACTTCACATATCTGAAATCAATTTTAAGGGCAAACAACCCCCTAACGCCCATCATATTCCAAAAGCACCTCAAACCCAAGCCTACAATTGAGTAGACGTGCCCTAGGCAGGACTAATAGTCTTGGGGACTTGAAATTAGATTGGACTAAGGTTAAGATCTTGCCTACTTGGACCCACTAGTGACAAGAAAGGTTGGTGCGGTAACCGCATTAACCCTTAGTGGTGTTCTGCCGTGCAAGGTGTCCTAGGGGGTCCCACCATTCTAACAAGCCAAGTGATTCCAGGGTTGATCTAACCCAGTCATATTTTGGAGAACTAGGATTAGGTCTATCTTGGGTTTACACTCTAAGGTCTAATTTGATTGCTTGTATTGTGAGGGGGAGGATTCTCTCATCTGTCTTCTCTCTCTCATCTATTAACTTTCTTTTGGTACATGGATGCTAAAAGATCTCTAAACCCTGATTTGGTACCACCTTTAGAGAGTAAAATAAGGAGAAGATCCAATTTTTCTAAATACATTCCAATGGTTAATTGCCATAAGGAAGAACTGATTAAGGAGGAAAACATGGACCCATACTCTTTTGCCTCACACTATTCCTCCTTTTCTCCCTATCCCAACCCTTCCCTTACTTCAACTTCTTCAGGATGGGAGAACTCTCCTCAACACCTGGGACTTGATTCCCTTGCCTACACCTCATATTCCCCGAGTATAGCTAGGTCTACCTCAAATCCCACCCGAATCTCTAGATATCAAGGATCTCTACAATCTCAAGAGACACTCTCCAAGCAGGACTAGCACTTGATTGGCATGACCAACCATCTTGATTGGTTCAGCCAGACTCATCTCTCCTTGGATCAGGGATATGCCTCAGAATCCCAATACCTAGAATATCAATCCTATCCTCGAAATCACTTTGCAAATTATCCCAATTCCACCCAAACAACTTCACCTTCTTATTGGGATAACCTTACACCACCCAACCAAGGATATGATTCTTACCCTAGGTATTCAAATGATAGATATTCTAATTTGACTGAGGTTAGAAATTCTAAAAATTATTATCCTCAGCCCGCTCAAATCCCTAACCATGGTGGTGATCCTAAGATCACCTAATTACTTTAACTAGTCCAGGAGATGAGAGAAGCTAATAAAAAAAATATAGATAACCTGACAAAATAGCTCAATAGAATCCAGAAAGCATAAGGTGATAAACTTGGTCCGAGTATGCCACAAGTTGGTGGTAAGCCACTCAAGGTTGAGGATCCAACCTTAAGTGTGACATCTTATCTAATCCCAACCTCTACATACACCGAGCCCACCCACCAGCCCTGTGATTATGTAGAACAGATCCTACTTAGGCCTACAACTGAACTAATAAATAATTTTGATATCCCAATGTAACGACCCAATTCCCGAGTCCCTATGAGACACGAGAACCGGACCGACTCGACTAATCCCAAGACCTAGTCGTCCAACGAGGAAGTAACCAAAAGAGCAGTAAAATAAACCACATTCAGCATGAATATAACTAACAGTAAGAAAGTACAGCAGTAAGGAAAGAAACCACTACAGTATATACCACCACAATAGTAGAACAACATTCATAACATAATATGAACTGCAGGTAAAGAAAAGTACAGCGGAAACAAGAACTACTCACTATAGTGGAACAAAAAGAGGTACAAGAGAACAGTGGTAATTCTACTGGACCCTACTCGGCCCAGCGTCCTCTGCAGCCGCTGACCCTGGCTGCTCAACACCTGGTCCTGAAAGGTAACGAGTGTAACACGTCAGCAAAACGCTGAGTAGAGTGGCAACTAAAACTAAAGAAAACAGTAGAGTGTACAGTAACTGTTATGTTCTGTTACTTTATTTACGTCTTTCACTTGTCTCACGATTTCAATTATTCCTCAGATCTTTTACTTGATCTCGAATGTTCCTCGTGGGAACGATCTTGATTGCAGTCTTTTCTAAAAAGTAGAAGTAGCACGTGGTGCTCTCCTGGCCGGGAGAGTCCCCCGTGGTGATCCTACTCTCAGTCAACCACCCCAAGGTCAAGGACAGGCGTAACGGTGACTACGGCACGCACGATAAATGCACAGGTAGCTAACCCGCACTAGCACGCGGTCAGTCGTTTCCGTTAACGGGTGTGCCCAAAGCACAGCATGGAACCAGTACAGGGTAGAGCCCTCTCAGTAACAGGGGTCCAACCCCTCCACAGTAACCAAACAGGGGCCTTGTCCCTCCACAGTCCGCGCACCCTCGCCTGACTACCCTGGTTTGCCCAGTGGACCTAACAAGTCAGTGTAAGAGGCTAGCAGAACCCCGGGGCCCGTGGGGTAGCTAGTACCTCCCTACACTAGTAGCTCTCCTCGGTACTACGTACACGAGGGCCAGCAAGTCGGTACAAAGTGGCCAGTCCTAACCCCGGGTCCCTGGGGCGGCTGGCTCCACTCTGCACTAAACAGGTACAGGTACTTCTCTTGGTACTACGTACCCAAGAGATAGCACTCTACCACGTCTTTCTTTCTTAGTTCCATTCCTTTCTCTTTCTAGGAGTTCCACTTCTAATTCCCCGTAGGGTTCCAGTTCTTTTAACTCAGCGCATTCAGGTTTCACCTTCCCAGTTTCATATTCATACATCCCATATTCCCAGACATGCTCATTTATTCATAACAAGCAGTTGTTAAACCAATTTACAGGTAGCTATTATTTCCTTTCCACATTTTCCAAGACTGCAGTTATTCATATATTCCACTAGTGCTTCCCATCCTAGGATTCATGCCATACCCTAGGATCTATCATACAATCTAGTTTTCCAGCCCTAGGATTCATGCAACACCCTAG
Organism: Thalassia testudinum; assembly: GCA_037157565.1. Lineage (NCBI taxonomy): Eukaryota > Viridiplantae > Streptophyta > Magnoliopsida > Alismatales > Hydrocharitaceae > Thalassia > Thalassia testudinum. The sequence continues at coordinate 110,970,437 of JAZHRO010000073.1, read as the reverse complement.
GATTTACCATTCATTCTAGTTTCTCATTCATAGGATTCATGCAATGTCCTAGGTTCTATTTATGGTTCATAATTAACATATTATACTAATAAACTTAAAAGCCACTCTACCGGTTACAACAGGAGTACTGGAGGCGTGGTCGGGAATCCCGCGGCCTCCGCAACCCCCGAGACTGTAATGGAATGGGGTCCTATCACAAGGATAAAACACAAGGAGTTTCTCAAAACAGTACATAGCTACTGTAGATGGGTAGAGGATTTAATTCCGAAAAGAACGCAACTCGAAATGCGGAAAACGGGACCCGAACGGGACCTAAACGGGTCGAAAACGACGAAAAAGTGCAAAATCAGACGTCTGGAACTTCTTCCAGACGTCTTAAAAAGGTGGATCAGGGATTACCTTGCTCTGCGTGGGCTCTCAAACGTCTAGAAGCCTGTGGGGGCATCTGGCCTAGTTCCCAGACGTCCGATGGTCACCCCGGACGTCTGGATGTCGCTCCCGTCGTCTGGTGCTACAGCCAGACGTCTGGTTCGCGTTGGATGGCGAATCACCGAACCTGCGCGTACCCATATCTCTCTCTCAGTACGGTCAGTCGAAGAAAATGAAGAAGACGGAAATAACTCACCTTTCAGACGTCTGGATAGTCTTCCAGACGTCGTTCCCGTCGTCTGGCTAGAAGCCCAGACGTCTGATTCTGGAAAAGTTTCCAGAACCAGGGCGCGACTCGCCCTCCGCTCGCGACGCCCGACCGCGCCGCGTCTCGTCCGCCTGCTGCTCAAACTGCATCAGTCCCCCCCCTCATCGCTCCGCACCCGCTGCGCCCCCCCAGTCGGCCGTAGTAGCCCCGGCGAGCTCGCCCTCATGGCCAAGCGCCTCTTCCACGCGCAGCACCTCCTCCCACGCTCACCGCGGCTGTCGTTGTCGCCGCTCACTCGCGCTCGCTCTCGCGCACTGGCTGGAAGGAGAAGAGGAAGGGGGCGGAGGTGACGGGAGTGAGGGAGAGGGCGTGGCCTTTTAAGGCCGTGCGAGGAGGAGAGAGAGAGAGAGCGGACAGGGTGGGTCTGCGGCCGCAGGAGAGAGGGAAAAAGAGAGGGAGAGAGAGCGTACGCAGGTCTGTGCGCTCAGGCGCGCAGACGAAACACGCGTGCCAAAAATAACCGATTCCCAGACGTCTGGAAGTGGTTCCAGATGTCTGGGCCACTTCCCAGACGTTTTAAAAGACGTCTGAAGCGCGCGTTCGTAACACCCAAAAACTAACTTTAAGGAGGAAGGCTCACTTAAGGAGCCAATCCATGGTGGGCTGGAGTATGAGTCTTTTATGTTTAAAGACTCACAATTGGACTACATGGATGATTTAGGAGGATCAAAACAAGATCAAGAAGATAGAAAGATTGGGGATAGTGACACTCCTAGCCAAAGCACGGTTGGATGGCTCTGATGTGATCTTGTCTGAGGATTACCATGATCATATGTGCTTAAACGATTCGATATCTAGATTTGGCGATACTAATCATTTTAAGATATCCCATATAGAAGCCGAATCTACTTTCACTTCTGTTTCAGCTAATTCGCACCCTTCTCCTCCCATTCACCAGAGTCCTAAGGAAAAACCTGACCCTTATCCCCAACATCTCGAGATTGAACAAAATAGACAATCCCCTTATGAAAAAAATGTTTGAGAAATTGTAAAATTATTGGGGATGATTTTTGAGGATTTATCTGAGAAAGCAAAGAATTTAGCCAAATCATGGAATCTTGAGGAGTTTGATTTGATTGATGAGGAACAGAAAAACATTCCCTTAGAAGATGTAATTCAAGAGAAAGATAATTGGGATCAAATTCAGAAGTCCACAGAACTAAAAGAATTTGAGATTTTGACTAATCTAAATTCCGATCTTACTCCCCCTGGGGCAGTGATTCTAAGGAATAATGAATTTTTTTCCATTACATTTGAAGATTTGCATCATGAATTAAAACAAGATTTGAGCGACTCAAATGAGATTTTTTATCACCCTAGGAATGATATTGAGGATTTTGATCTGGATATCCAGCATGATGTGGGTAAATCCGGAACTAGTGAGATGGACCACTAGATCCTATTTGACTCAACTACTCTACATCCATCTACACCAGACTTAACTTACGAAGTGGTTTCTTATACCATTTTAGACTAAACCACTTAGGTTCTTCCTTTCATTTCCCATCACTTTCAGGACCCATATGATTTATTCCCCATGGACCACACTTTATCCACCTCATCTGCCTTCCTCATGCATCACTTCTTAAGGCCACTATCTACTTTCCACTCTGGCACCCGCATTAATATTTCTCTCTTTTATAGCATCTAGTTGCAAATAGTTTCAATCCCGTTCACTTTATTTTTCTGACCTTTTGGGCTTGGTATTCACCATCAGCTGATCCTCATTTATGGATCACTAATCCTTGCGTTGCATGATCATATCTTCATTTTATCCTGACTCAACCCATTAATCTGATCATTCATTTTTGGGTTTAGGTCCGACTAATGACATTAAACTTAGCGCTGGCTGGGAGGCAACCCAGTATTCATTACAGGTAGTTTTGCATCCTCTGCATCCATGCTGACTTGGATTAACAAGTATAGTCAGGTGTTATCCCCTCCTCTTGCTTATTATATTTTGATTTTCCAACATACATTTCAATGAGGACATTGTAATGAATAGGCATGAGGGGGTGGACATTGCATGTCTTATTTTTATGTCAAAAAAAAAGGAAAAAAAATTGCATTTAGGCATAAAGAATTTTTATTAAGGTTTTATTAGGGATTTATTCTTAAGTTGATTCCTAAGTTTATAATCTAGTACAATTTCACACTTACATGTAGAATTTGCAATGGATCCTCTGTGAAGACCGATAAACATCTTTAGTTTGTCGAGAAGAAGCAATACTTCTTCTCCTAAGCCCTTGGACAGTAAACTATCTTTTAGCAGATCCACCAAATAAGTGTGAGATGAGAGTAAAAAGTTTACTGATGCTCTAATGCTAGTATGAGGAATCTTAACTTCTGGATAATTAGATAATGATACTCAGAGGCAAAGGTTTTCGCTCTTGATTTCTGTGTACAAGTTCTTAGTACGAATATTTTGAGAGCCACCAAATAAGGCAAAATATGCAGAGAGTGAGTTCTGATAAAACTAAGACTAAGGTGGATGGTCACGACCATCCTTTACGGAATCCTTGGCTAAAGAAGGGTATTAATGTCAAGGTCAGAAATACATTGTCCTATCCCTTCCCTTCCCGGTGCCGAGAATAAGAACTTCGACCAAATAAGCCACCTGATATCTTCTTGAACATCCCTAATCCTGAATAATGCCTTATAAATAAAATCTCGTATGCTAAATCACGTTGCGTTACTAGATATATGGATGCAAAAGAAAAAGAAAAAAAGTGAGAAAAGAAAAAATTATATATATATAGAAAAAAATTAGAAAAAAAGAAAAAGCAAAAAAAAATATGAGTTTAAGTTTAGGATTTATTTCAAGTGTAATTGAGCAACAACACCTATCACCCTCACGATCTACCAAATACAGCCTTAACCTACTTTTATGTATTTCTGGCTACCTGAATACAGGATGAGGAATTCTGACTTAGTCATAGGGTTATCAGAACCTAATCAAAGTGTTAATACCAGGAGAGACCACCAAATATACTGACAAATGTGGTGAGATTGTGAGCTCTAAAAGAAAGAAAAGAAAAGATAAGAAAAAGAAGAAAAAGAAAATAAAAAGAAAGAGAGACAATGAGTACAAAGAAACTAAAGAGAGCACAATTTCTCCGCCTCTCTTTGAGTTGAATTATTTAATAGTCTGGAAATCTAGGTTTTAAAGTACTAGTTTATATGCAGCACCAGATGAGTGTGAGTCACCAAATACAAATCTACTTAACTCGGTTATCTTCTACCTAAGCCAAAAACTAGGGCTAAATTTACAGATTATCTTATAACCCTAAGGGAAGAAGTCTGCCTATCCCAATAGAATTTTAATAAAGATCAAGTACGAGCTTTAGATGTAGATTGACTTTTTCACTTGGATTCGTTGCATAGGATACAACAAAACACTTTCACAATTATCTGGATTTTTAAAGTTTTGGATGAAAATAAAAGAAATAAACCTCTAGTCAAACTCTTGATAGAAATCAGTCATGTAGGACCATTATGCATTTAGTCTTGCACTAGCAAGATTCAGGCATGAGAGTGTGATTACACAGTAATCATGCGACCTAAATTACCTGAATTAAGTTAGATTCTAGCATAACTTAGGAATAATGCATGCATAAGTGTCGTAATTCGCATAATAGTTAGTTTGTTAGCTGCACAGATAATATTGTCATTATATGCACTAAAAGAGAGATGAAATTAATTGTAGATGATTCAAAGTTGCAGATGACAGATCATACCATACATATCTAATCAGGACGACAACGGGAGTCTAACGCTTCCAAAATCGTCTCAATCAGATAACCATAGCATCTTGTGCAATTCATAAAAGAATAGAGGCTAGGGAGCAAGATGACAAAAATCCAAGCCTCAGATGAAAGATTCGACCACACGGATGGATCCGGATCAACGGTTGCAATGTAATGATGCAAAAATCAACCCGATCGGAGGTCTACTGCACCAACTACAAAGATGAGTAGATGGACGGCCATGATGGCACCATGTGGTGCCATCATAGTCACCCCTCACTACCGCCCAACTTCTGAAGGCACTCTCGTCCTACATTATGGACCGTTGAATCAACATCCAACAGTCGAGGAGCCTCCACGTCGCACGCCTCACCGAGCTTCAACAAATGTACAGAAGATCTTAGCCGTTGGATTTCCATCCAACGGCTGAGAGCTGCAAAGCACCGAAGAGGCAACTTGATAATCCGTTGCCTTAGCGTAGTGGTAAGCACCCTCAACTGCAAGCCCAAGGTGCGGGATGGACACGCGTCCAATGCTAAATTAGGAAGGTGGTCATGAGCGCACCCGCTTGGCCGTTGGATCTACATCGGAGCACGAAGATGAAGCTATGTGGCACGACGAGGAGTGCCCAATGCTAACACGTGATTCGACGCACGATCTCATGCGCCTTCAATGAAGGCGGTGCGAGCGAGAGTCTCAAACGTACAATCATAAGATTGAATGGCTGAGGATTAATGGCGTGAGATTCAAATGAAAGAGGTGCGTGAGGAGAGAGAGAAACAGCGAGCGGGCATTGGGCGCACGCGAAGAGGAAGTGTAGTCATCAGATCACGATTCAAGGTTCCAGAGCACACCACGTGGCGCAACCAGAGGCAATCCAAGTGTAGAAGGTGCAAATGAAGGCCTATTGAGGTGAGATCTAATCTGTTGATCTCTCGATAGATGGATCTGATCATCTAGGAGTTGTTACACGAGTTGAAGGGCCAAAATACCCACTTTTCCCCTCATAAAAGCTATAACAAGAGGTCGAGGGCCCCCCTGTTGAAGGCATCTTCAACCTTCCTCTAGACCACTCTCTTTGCAACTCTGCTCCGCCCTTCGTCCTGTCGCTCAAGATCTGAAGCGCTACCACGCTTTACATAAGAATCCCACGAGCAGCATCATCATCTATCTGCCTTCTATCTCTCTCTCTCTCTATTTAGCATAGCAAATTCTATTTTGAGAAACTATTTCTGAATATAATAAAATTCTAATCTTTTGCATATCTACTCCATACATATATACATATATATATATATCTGTTTAAAGCGAGTTTTCTGAAAAGCTTCCATACAAAAATTGTGATTGCCTCCCTATGAACAACCTGGTACTCCTAGCTTTTATAAATTGATTTGTTCCGTTGCGATTTGCACTACGACAATAATATTTGATCTTTTTAAATGCGTCTCACAAGCGACGAACAGCTATCACAAAATATATAAAAGCACGATATTCTTCTTTGTATATATGTGAATTTGTTGTTGCTTTGAGAAGATGTACAAGTGTGTGTACCTTGCAAGATGATTAAGAAGACAAGAGGTAAAGGGTGATAAAAGATGTTCTTTTTAGACCTAAATAAACAAATCAGATGAGTGAAGAAGAGAAAGCACTCATGCTTCTCGATACAGAAAGGGACGTCGTTGATAATACTCATAGGTGATGGCAGGCTTCTTAATTTTTCATCCCTATGAAAGAAGTGACAAACCCGATCATGTCGTTGAAACATTCTTTAATGAACGTTGGACTTGCATTCTAAAGACAAGGGTTAGAAAATAATGTTTGCAGCATCAAATAGCAGTCAAACATGGTCTCGGTATTGTTGACTAGTTTCAGAACTTTAAACGATGATTTGATGGTGCAACATGTAGCTTGTGAAGTGGAGAAGGATTGGAAATACTTGGCATGGAAAGAAGCACTTGATAGAGATGCAAAAGTCTACCAAATAGCATGCATCTATATACTATAATGGTTAGAGACTTTCAAATCTCCACTTGCAATAATCAACGAAGACGCTACTAGTATTTTGATTAGGCTAAGAAATCACAAGTCCCATAAGGTTTTCAAATGAACCACACCAACGAACCAATTCTATCCAATTAGAAGGGTTGTAGGGCATGGCTGTGGGTCCTAAATATATATACACATGTATATTAAAAATGAGCATAGTGCTTTTAAGATAGGTCCTATATATACATATATATGAGTCTTCCACTTGTGTTTTTCTCATATATTAAGTGCATGGAGCCATGAAAATTTCTATAAAATATCAAGGAAGGTTGTTACATATCCATGAAGGTTGAGAGCCAAAATAAGAAGAGACTATGTACTCAAGAAAAAGTTGCACATATGAGCATAAGAGAAACTTGCAGAGATTCAATGGAGCCTTCCTAATGACTTGAAAAAAGAATAAAGATGCCATCAAAACCTACAATTCCTATATATTAGTCATCGCTTCTTCATTTTCTCTTGAATGGAGAAAGAATGTTTAAATACTCTATTGAATTTGAAGGGCATATGCATGTATCCTAGGGATCCATATAATGCTCAACATTTAGCAAGTGGTGCCAATTTGAGGACATAAACAAATAATTGTATTTATCATTTGGGATTGTATGCTTTTCCTCAATTATAATATGCTGCAGTTTATATTATTTTTGTCAATAATTGATGGAGATAGAAAACTTCCAAAGACAGATATGTTGTATTCGCAAGTAGTAGGATGCCATTTTTCTCCATTAAATGTATACAACTTCAGTGATAGGAATAGGAATGAATTGTCAAAGAAGTCTTTCTTTGTATTATCAAAGAAGTCTTTCTTCTGTAAGCCAAAGAAGCAATTCAATCATCTAATAGGGGTCTTGGAAACATAATACATCAAAGAATCATTTATTAATAGGACCCAAACTATGGGATCTTGATGAGATAGGTCCCCAGAAATTTCTCTTGACAATTAATGCCCAATCGGTCAAATTATAACATTACCCTCTCTTTCAACCCACCTCCCTTCATCCTCCTACCCTATGTCAACACAACTCCATCCACATCCACAACCTTGACTCATTCAGTCACCTCCTCCCCACCACCCATGTCCTCACTCCCCTTCAATGCATCACATCTGAGCTGCATCTGATCCAATTTTGCCTTCTATGATCATCGTTTATGGATGGAGGAACTCCATCAAATGATTCTCGAGTAAGAACAACCCCATTGACTTCTCTACAATTATTGCCAACAAAAAGGCATATTACTACTCCACTATGAGCACATCCTCACCCTTATCAACAAATTTAGTAGTATTTTGACCAATCAAATATCTTGTAATTGTACAAATGTGACTTTTACTATATGTAAGTCTCCAATGGAATTGTCTTTTGAAATTTGACACTTATTCCCTTGGAAATGTCATCTTTTGAGAACCCCCCCTCCCACCTAGCCAACTTGAAACATAATCTCATACTCTTATCTTACACTTATTTTAATACTTATTTTTTGGGTATTGATATTATACAAATCCAACAAAAATTATAGTTTTAACCTCCATACAATGCACGATGTCAGTAGCTATAAAAGTACCATTCTTTACTTGGTCCTTATCTTTTATACTAATCTCTTCAGAGACATCCAATAAAATTAGAATACTAAAGATAAGATTGGCTTGTCACCTCACAAATCAAGAAATGGCCACGTCTATACTTGACTATTTGAATTTGAAAAAGCATGGTATGGTGCATCCAAAAGGTCTACTAGCTCTTCTTGAAGTTAATCCTAAGAAGTTTATGATACATGCATTCTATACTTTATAGAGATAGGCTAGGGTTGCGTAGAAACCATGAAGGGCTAGGATTAGGGTTAGCTTAGATGAATGGCTAGGATGGGGTTTGGTGTCGGCATGGAAAATGGGATATGAGAAACCAAAGGTAGCACTACCTTTGAGCTAGAGTAGGGTTGTTGTGGGGCTTAGGTGGCAAAGTGTGATGTGGAAGTGGTGAGTCAGCATGATGTGAGTGGAGGAAAGGTAGGGCCAAGGATTGGTGAGGTGGCATGGGGTTTTAAGCTAGGGCTAGGTAGTGTATGTGTAGTTGGGTTGGGTGAGCCTAACTGAAAATGATTGAAATGGCATGGTGTGGGGCTCCATAAATCACCCAGAAAAGGTCTATGCAAAGAGAGAAAAAAGAAACATACATTAATATACATTATACTACTAAGCTTCAAGATGTAATAATTAACCCTAAAATGAATATTCATCATATGATGCATTAATGCCTAAAATACACTAATTTAATACAATTATATAGATAATGCTCCCTAGTGAACATAAATTAGATATGAACCAGTTAATTAAATATGAATTCATCAATGCACTTTGCAAAGTTGGCCCATAACGACCTCTTGTTTTTTCTTATGTACAACAAGACAAGCATGGAACTCTTACTCCTCTTAAGCTCCTCCAATGGATCGGTGATTGCTTGCCTTTATGAATGATGATGAGTCCACTTTAGTGGACTAATTCTAGGCTTAAGTTTGTTGGTTCTTGCATTTATGATGCATTAATATCTTCATTTAATGATAGTTACACATATTTTATTACATTTCACAATATGTTGTGTACATGAATAATTTTGTTTGCTTATTTGTTTCAAAAATAAATATCAAGAATGTAGCTTTCTCTCTCTCATGTCTGTTGACCCAAGCTCACATTCCAATCTCCTCTCCCTCAATTTTTCCCTTAGCCCAATCATCCTTAGATATATTTAATGAGTTAATTAAAGCCTTAATTAGTTACTTAATAATGGATTTGTAAGGGCTTGGATTTTTTAATATATTTAATGGGTTAATTATAACCTTAATGGGCTGCCTAATAAGGGATTGACGACCTTGGGAAAGAAGAAATCCCTTGAAATTATTAATTAAGTTTAACAAAAATTTAAGTAATAAAGTTAAGGGGTTATTTGAATGAAAATGATGTCAATGGCCTTGTTTGGAATTCAAGTTGAGTAGAGGGGCCTCTTTTATAATTCTTCCACCCCGTTTAATTGTTAGTTGGCTTTTTTGGGAAGCAATTTTCTCCTTCCCTTTTCATCCGTCGTGCGTGAGGAGGAGAGCGGCACCTCCTCCCACCGTTCACTCTCCTCCTTCCTCCTCCTCCTGCCGGCTCCCCTTCCTCCTCTCCTTCGTCGCAGCAGCTACTGCTACGTTTGGTGTTGCTGCTGTTGCTGCATTTCGTGCTGCTGCTGTTGTGCTTGCTGTTGCCGCTGCTGCAGCTGTTGGCGTTGACGCTGCTGCTTTGTTGCTGCCGCGGGAGAAGAGGAGAGGAAGAGGAGAGGATAAGGGCTCCCCTCCCCTAGCTGCGGTGAGGTTGTTGAAGCCTCTGGTCAACGGAGATTTAGGTCTCCATCAAGCCAAGATTCATGTAGGTGTCCCTTTTCCCCCTTCCTTGAGAATCCTTAACCCTAGGTTGTGAAAACCTAAAGGCTTTGGTAGTGCTTATTTGTATTTGGGACTGATCTTGATGTTTAGGATCTGACGTGCGTTGTTATTGATTGTTTTGATGCGAGGAACCCGGCGGCGCAGTTGCTCGGTGTCGCGGAAGCCGAGATTCCCGAAACTGGTAGGGATTTCCTCTATTGTGTACCACCTTTTTGTTTCCTATGGTTAGGTATTTCAAAGGACTAATTTGGATGTAAGATAAGTGCTTGCATGTGGCTTTTGAATGATGCAAATGGGAGTCAAAGAAATTGGTTTTTCAATTATTTGATTTTACAAGGTAGGCCGATTCTATGTTAACCATCCCCGAATATTAACCTTGGAATACAAGAGAGTCTTTCTTGTACTTTCCATCCTTTGCGATGCCTTATGAGGGTTGAACTATGTAGCTGTCTGATTTCATGGAGATGGATACCATGGATCCGATAAGGTTATGGCAGACCAAACAGGGTTAAAGGCTTAGATGGTGATGCTTCATAAACTGCTCATTTTTATTGAATGCATGGTAATGATTAATGGTGATTCTAGAATGTCCATTCCATCTTGTTAGGCATATTAACATATGCATTGCTAATAGTTCATTATGTAAATGCCAAGTTGAAGTTCTACTATCTGCCTAAAGGCTGGAGCATTGTATGCATCTCTGTTAGCATCCTCTGTATGTGATATTCTTCTACCAAGACAATAGTCTTGGATTTTAGGCTAATGGAAAAATTGGTATTACATTTACATGTGTGTGACACTGTGTAGTGGAGAGGTTGTTGAAGATGGATTCTTTTCTTTTACTCCCTCTTCTTTCCTTTTATAATATATCTACTAGTATCTATATCACTAGGATTACATGTGTATGTCTCCTTCTTGCATGAACAACCCCCACCTGGGTAATACCTTTTGCTCGCAACACCATCCGTTGTTAGGGCACCTACCCTACTTAAAAGTGACCTTGGTGTGCCAACTTTGTGGAGTGACCACGAAAGCTTTTGCACTCCAACCTCTTCAAGCAATTGCTAGGAACATTAAATGATGTTGGATGGGTATGGTTTGTTGAGAATACGTTAATGGCCATCATTTCAGAAGCATAGATATTAAAACATGTGCACCCCCTTTAGGCCATAATATTGTCATTCGGCTAAATTGTGTTGGCCTGCCTATCCTATAAGTCAGGTGGCTTAGTTGAGCTATCATCCATCTGCTTGACAAGTACTCGAAAAGTGTTTTGTTCACTTGATTTTTTTTGTGGACAGAAAGTCTTCCCAACAGGCTTTTTAATAAGTTATAAGTTTTACTTATTTGCTTAAATCCATTGGGTGAATTGACAGGTTTTTCCTATTTGCTCAAGTGAAATCCAAAGAACAAAGCACTTGTTGAGTTGGGATTTTAGTGGTGACCCATTTAATTATTAAGTGGTCTGCCTTGCTTGTTTTAGTCAGATCTTGCTAAGTTAAGCCTTTTGTTCTTTATTGATTGGATTCCTCTGGGTTTTCTTTTTCATAGACTTTTACGAGACCTTATGTGTTTGGTTTTGATCGAAAATTTTTCTTCCCTTATTAGTTAATAAATGTTTTATCTTCTCAATAGAGATATATGGCTGAAATTCTATTATGTGTGATCTTCTAATGCTCAATATGTGTGCATTCGCACTCCGAATATGTGGATTCGTGTTTGATCATGCTATGCTTTAGTGTTGATTGGGGGTGGTCGTACATGCGATGCCATAAATCGTGGACTGTATGAAATCTTGTAGTTAATTGAGGATACTTTTGGTATTGTGTTAGCAGTAGCATGGCCAAGTTTCTCACTATTTTCTTGTGTTTTTACCGCTTTTTGATGCGAGGTGTGCCCGCTTGTATTTATCACTGTTCTCTACCATTGTAGTATGATTGTGGGGAGTACCCACCTATATATATATATAATTTGTGGTATGCATGCTTAGTTGCAAGCTGCAGGTACCGATTTTGGGAAAATATCCGATAAATAGGGAAAACTCTATCGGATTTTTGGCAGGTCTCGACCCTATAATTTACCTAAAATTCGATTGTCCTATTATGTACCCAAGTGACTAGATCTCAAACTCTAATTTGATCCACCCTGCTTGAATTTTAAAAAGAAGATTAAAAGTTGATGGAATTTAGCTAAGTAAAGGATTGAATCCAAAACGTTGAACCTGTATAGACTCGGTCAGAGTTTAATAAATGAATGCTTGGATCATAAGGTCTTGGATGAGACCTTAGGCGATCCACTAGGGCTCTAGGGCTTCGTTTTGGACACGGAACCTAATGAAATTAAATGACAGTAGGTCGACTAGGTGAGCTCATAAGGCTACGCCCTTTGACTTAGTGAACCATGAGTTCATTGCTTGAGTACAGCACTCGAGCTATTGCGGTAGTGAGAGGCTACCAAGGAATTTTCCTTAGATCTTGGAAGGTTCTCGTGTTTGGTGACAAGCTATAGGTCGTAATTGATGTTTGGTACTTAGATGTACCCGAATCCGACTCGATATGGAGGTACCCGTGGCTCTAAGCTCTGTTCGCACCTACATGTGCAGCGAGGGATGTTGGGGTATGTGGTACTCATAGCTAGATACTCATTGAGCACCCGTAAGTATGGAAGTGCCAGGGTATTATGGTGTGATTGGTTGAGATCTCATCCTACAGCGGATTGAGAGGGCACACCTGCAGACTACGCTTATATAGGGAGCTGCTCCTAGTAGGAGCATTGGTGTGGCTCGACAATTCTGGTCAATCCTGCAATGATAATCTGATTTTATCTATGACTGGTCCTTGTTGGACACGAACCAAACTTACGCTTCATGGTCACAAGGTTTAGGCCTAGGTAGCTCCCAAGAGGTTCGAATCTTCTTGCTGAACTCAGCAACGCACTCAATATGTCGAGAATGGGTACACCTTTCTCAAGGATCAATAGACTTATTAACTTCTCCCCTTGCTAGGGCGAAACTATCAGGCTAGAATCCAAAGGAAAGGATGCATCTCAATCTCTTCTCGTAGAGAAGGATGATTCCCAGAATCTGATTACTGAGGCGAGTGAGAGAATCAATTTCATATTACTAAATAATGGGAAAGAGGGGCAATTATATAGATAGGTTTTAGACCATGATGATTGGACAGGTTAAATTGGGATTTGGGAGTCAAAACTTGGGGTGTTGAGTTGAGCTAGGGATCTAGCCAGTTAGTGAAACTGTACATTATCCTATGTTTTTGATTGCAATACTATAGTTTGTTCCCTGCTAGGCCGATTGGCTCATCCCTACCTTTTGACCTGATTTCAGGTGTTTGCCGTCGTGTATCATTGACACAGGATTTGTCGTTACGTAGGTTTTTGCTGAGATTTCTGACAGGTAATTGTTGAAGTGGAAATCATCGTAGTTTAGAGAAGAATCGTGTTGTAGTACAGTGATGAAAATCAAATCGACATTTAAAATTTATAAGTGTTCGAAAAACGTGAGTTTCGAAGTCATTCGTAGGGAGTAAATTTGGAATTCAATAGACTAATCAAAATAATAGAAATGAGCACAATAATCATAATAGAAATATATGCAATGAATGATCAACCACAAATATATTCAATAAATATTCAAATTGTATCTCACAAGTCAACTAAAAAATATATAATCAAGAGCCTAAAAAGTGATGGTTGAGATCATCAATTAATCATTTAATACTTGGCTCAAATCTCAACTCAAGTTCAACTTTTCAAACCAACAGTAGCCTCAATTAAACGTTTAATTCACGCCCAACATATATTCTTAAACGTTCAATTCTTTCAAACATCCAAACAGAGCCACAGACGGGTTAAAGTTCAAGCCACAAATCTTTGAAATTGCCTGAGTCTCTAGGCATGTTTCTCGAGGCAAAACCCATCCTCAGAAATCTCTCTTCTCTTCCTAATCGGGTCGGGTAATCGGATTAGGCCCGCCCAGGTGTGGGCGGTGGGCGAGGAGTGCGTGAGGTGAGTGAGAGGGACCTCACCTTGTGTATCTGAGGCAAGCAGCTAAGACACTAAAATCATTATATATCAAAAATAAAATCAGACATATCTGATGTGGGACTATCTCTTCAGTTCATTTCTTCGCACGCTGCAACAGAGAAGCTTCAGCTAATTGAAGTTGTCGTGGTCGCTCCTGTGCCAAATTGAAGCTGCAGCGAGGCTCCTGAGGTGATTCCGCTACATTGCAAGGTGATGGCGAGGTCAGAGGCCGGCGGACGGCGATGGATTGTGATGGAGTTGACCTCGACGGCGGCGAACACCTATGACAAGGAACATGGGCTCTAAGCCCTAATCAGAAGGTTCATGATGATCGCTATGATGTGAGGAGTGCAGTGGTGGTGGTGATTAGGTGTTTGGAGGCTTGTGGAGGTTGGCTGAAGTCAACGGAGGTGGCTGTGGGATGGGTTCTTCGATCGAGAGCTGTAGAGCTTAGAGCTCTCAATAAATTGAGGGCTTTTGATCTCCGAGTCTCAAGGAAGGTTTTGGTGGTGATGGCTTGGTGTTGGATGTGTGTGGTGCTAGCGTGAGCTAGTCGAAGCTCGTACCGGAGATGAAGAAGACGAGGGGGGAACGAGGTGTTTTGAGGTCGAATCTAGGTCTTAAGGGCCTAAACCTAAGCTAAAGAATAAGAGGGAGAAGAGGGCCTAGTCTATGGGACGAAGGGGGGAAGGAATCGCGCTAGCTTGCCTCGCCCGACACGAGGGAGATGAGAACCTCTGGTGGGGTAGATGGCGAGGAAGAAAGGGGGAGGAAGCTTCTGCTTTGGTCGGCGAGAAGCATACGAGGATGAGGAAGATGATGGCACTCTCAATTTGATAGTTGGGAGGTCGGAGAGAAGAGGTCGAGGGGGTTCATTGGAGCTCAGGTTGGAGGTGGTCGGAGAAGAGAGGAGGTGAATTTTGGCCTGAACCTAGCTAAAGAATACGTGGGAGTGTCGAGCTTATATAGAGCTCAATTGCGAGTTCAAATTGGAAGAATTCTACTGCTTGGAGTAGGAATCAGGGAGTTTCCTTTTTGCAAATCCCATGCTCGGTGGGGCTTCTCAAGCTCCAATTTGGGCATGAGATCAGGTACAATCGGTAGGGGTTGATTTGATTACCAATCCCTCTAAATATGGAGGCATTTGGTGGTTAAACATGAGAGGAATCCCAATTAGAAGTTGGCCACTTTGGGTTTGTCATCTCTATTGTGTGCGATTTAGGAAAGAAGAAACCAGGCAGCGAGGGCATTTATGTGAAGAAGATGTGCAGTTAGGGTTGTCTTTGTAAGAAAAACCTAGAAGTTAGGGATTTAACTGAAATGAACAGAGATCTGGGGACTTAAGTACAAACTAGGTCAAGATGGACTCTGATTGAGTCCAAATTTTCGTGTTAATCTAATTTGGACCTAAGGAATCTAATGCTGAATTTGGATTTGAGTTTTGAGCACATTTGACTTGGTAAATTGCACATAAGTCCAAGTCAAGGTAAATTCCCGTCTGAATCTCTATTTTTGATCAAAATGGGTTTAAATGGTTAAAGTGAAGGTACAAAATCTTTTAGAATATTTTTCAATGAATTTTAGGAGGTTTAGACTGAATTTATCTTGACTAGAACCCTTTCAATTCAAGTGTCTTATAATTAACATTTTCAATATTGTTTTCACTCTCGAAATGCGTAAAATTCTGATTTAGTTAGTGTGAGCCTACTTCTTGATCTTTTACGTTCATTTGACCTTTAGTTAACCTCTGATCAACCCCTTGATTAATCTGTATTTATGATTAGATGGCAAAATGACAGAATTAACATTGTTTTCTTTTCTTCTTAGATCAGTTCAATACAAAATTACTATCCTCAAACGATCATTTAGGAGTATTTATCACTGGATTTCTACTAATTCAAGTTGGTTATGAAGAATGATGGTATTATCATCAGTACTTTTTTATGCTTTGTTTTCATTATAACTTTTTGTTTAGTGCATGTTTAATTACTGCTTTACATTGTCACTTGTGTGTCATTTTTCCGAAATTTTCTTTCATTTCTTTATCAAATGGAATTCTTGATAGCTTGAATTGGTTAGGTGCAACCCAAATTAAATAGACTAGCATCTATTTTGTTGCCATTCCTTGAAACTCTGAGCCTCTTTAGGGGCTCAAGTTTTAGGGCGTGACACAATCTCACCATCCCAATAGCCCATCCTATTTCCACGTAGACCCAGCACTCACTTAACACCTACTCGAACACATATGCACACACCTTATGCAAATCACAACATATAACACCTTGCAACCCATTCCCTATCCGCGTTCATGCACAAATGATGCTCAACCCGCTAGTCTCTTACTCTCACTCGCGCCAGACCCAACCATTCATGTACTTGATGGCATGCTCCCCCTCTGCAAGCCCTAAGTTCCATTCGCAATTAAGGATGCAAGTTTTAGTAAATCCGACCTTAACTCAACTCAACTCGACAAAAAAAAAAAGGATAAAACCTTACTCGAATCTGACTGGGTCCGGGTATGGGTTTTATCCAGAAAATTCGATTGGATATGGGTATGGGTATGGATCTATATCTAATTACTCGATCCAATTACCCAACTTGAGTACCTAAATAAAATCTCCATTTACCCGAGATATATAAGTCTCTCATTCCCTCAATCTTAATCTTCCTCATCGTTCCCTTCATGATTTTGAAGGTTGAGAGTACTTTTTAAGCTTCCATTGAACATTATTTCGAGGATGAGGATATTTTATTTAAGATATATTTGTATTTTGTCTTTATAGTTTTTATTTTTTGTTTTTGATATATTTCCCTTGAAGGTCTCTTTTTGTAATAATTTCAATAGGAATTAATCAAATTTGAGTAACCCAAATCCATATGTTTTGGGCTTGTTAAAAGTAAACAATTGATGAATTATGCTATAGATTTTTTTCTTCTTTGGGTCAAATTTGGCTATGATGTAATTGTAAGACCAATTTATAAATGGATGCCCGATGGGTAGATGGGTATGAGTTTTGATTTTTGTATCAGATGGGTAAATAGGTAGGGTATGGGTTTAAGCTAAACCCGACTCGAGTTCGACCCATTTGCATCCCTACTCGCAACTACAGTATCGATCTCATTCTCATCACGCAACAGACGCTCAACTCGCACAAACCTTTCTCTCCAACACCTTCGACGAGGAGGGGCGAGGGGCACCGAGCACACACTAGGGTGCGGCACCTCGTGCCTCCTCCCCTCTTCTCGATCCTCCACCTCGCAGCCCTTCCCTCTCCAGTCATCGCTCCACCACGTAGTCTTCTGTCTCCAGTCGTCCTCGACTGGCTTCACCACGTAGTCTTCCATCTCCAGTCATCCTCGACCACAACATGTCCTCGAGTATCTGGAGAGTGGTTTAATTAAGGTTAATTAATCATGTCATATTATAGTGTCGCAATTCAGATGGATGTCATTTATTTATATACAATTTTTACTAGTTTTGTTCTAAGTTGTTCATTGGGAGGCATTTGTTGATATACATCTCTCTATTAACAAAAAAATCATCTTTTATTCCAAAAAATATTAAGTTTTTTTACATCAAAATGAATCATGAATGAAATAATCAAATAATGAATTAATCTAAATCAATTATATAGAAGATTGAATGAGTTAATGTTAATGACAATCTCTCAAAGATATAAACAGGAATAAAGGCATCAAAAGCTATTTTAAACTAATTTAGGTTAATCATTTACACTAATATCTAAGTAATGTCTTAATATATATATATATATATATATATATATATATATATATATATGTTCTGAATGCGAATATGATTGTATAAAATATGCTTTCGTCGTAGTATGATCACGTTAGAAACTTTTAAATTTGTAAATGAAATCGAATTCGTAAGTATTTTTGAATAAAAATATGGGAGTCCGAGTAGTTAGCAGGGAAACAAATAGATTAGAATCTCTTTCCTAATTAGAACTAAAATTAAGTGTC